>OY740717.1:135398496-136648496 GCA_963513945.1 Hydrotaea diabolus
AAAACTCTTATATTTAACTCTTTACTCTTGCACCAAGAAAATTATGCACTTTTGCGAGATGCAAAATACACTGACGTGGGTATACTAAAATAATTTTTTTTTAACTCTGTTTATATTTAGCAAATTTTAGTTTTATTTTAGTTAATTCGAAAAACTTTTGTGCTTAAGAGCAGTGTTGCATTTGAAAGCTAAAAATATTTACGACCTAAGCGTGTGTTCAGTTGTAGAGCAGAACCGAGCAAAATCTTATGTTCTTATTACGATTGCTTTTGTCTTCACTGAACGTGTGTTTATGTGTACATACCCTGTACTTGTGAGAATCGTTGCGCATTTTAAGCTAGACGTTAAACGTCAATTGTTTACAATATTTGTGCTCATTGACTTGAGCGATTTATGTGTAGCATTCATTGCTAAAACTACATTCACCGGATTTCATGAAGAAATCTATTACAATTGTACGGAAACATGTGAAAATGAAATCTGGTGAAATTTGCGCATGACGTAGAAGTGTAAGCCCTATAAAGGATCGGGCACACTTCAGCTTTTTTTCTTACGCTGCGTATTTTTCTACTTCCGGCAGTCTTACTTTCGTTGTCAATACATGGCAGTGCAATAACATAAACGTTTTGTAAGTTTTCAACACATATTGTACAACCAGATATAAAAAAAACGCTGCGTAAAGTAAAAGCTTAAAAAATCCGCCAATGTTTTTTTGGTATGAGATTTTTTTAGTTCCCGCTTAATTAAGCAGGTTTTTAATCTGCGCTTATTTTGCCGCCAAGAGCGGTACGGCATTGAAAAGCATAAAGTTTTTGTAAATTTCAGTGTGTAGCGCTGCCAAATCAATTTATATAGAGATTTTTGTTATTTTCGAGGCATCCTTTGTGTTTTCGACAAATAGTGATTCAACCATTGATATTGAATGTTACTAAACAAAGAAGCGTATTACAATGGAAAAGGAAAATGTAGAAAGAAGTTTGTATTGAGCAAAATTTCATGGGGCATTAAAAGCAATATTTATTGCATTTCACTTTCAAAAATTTGAAGAAATATATAGAAAGCTAAATTATGTTTCAACTATTGCATCTCTATTTAATATTTTTAAATTTAAAGTAGATAACAGGAATGTACGAGTAAATTTTTGTAATTTGATATGAATTTTAATGTTTCGATGTTTTTATGAACCAAAACACATTCAATTGTCGTTTTGATAAATATGCTAAAGTGTTGCCATATTGAAAGATTCTGAAATCGCCGGGGGGCAAGTGTGTTTTATTTTCCATCTACTTACATAGTGTAATTGTTGGCTTGCCAAAAAAACATTCTGCTTTTAATAGCCTATCCACATTGAGGAGTATTCAAGAAATTTCCGGTTTTCGGCAAAAACTAATTGTTTTCCCATACATTGAGATTATTTAAAAACATCTCAATTTGGTATGTTATGCCCCATTCGCTAGTAAAAATAAAATCCAGATTATTTAAATTTCGTGCCGAAATCATTTATATTATTATGAAAAATAACAGGCGAAGTTTAATGAAAATAAAATCCAGCGGATTTCGGTCGTATAAGCGAATGATGCGTTATCTGCTAAAACATTTCCGAAAACACAATGCGCACAATTTACAACACTGCGAATGCGCCGGGCAGAAAAAAGGAGTTTGGCTTCTACTGAACATATCCATACAATAATTATTTGAAAAAATGTATGAAATAAATGAAAACAATGCGAACGTTTTTTAAATATTATAATTTTATCACCTATTCAAATAATTCAAAAAAAAACTTGTAACTATTGATTAAAAAGATATGCTTTTGAAAATAAAGCAAGACAAAAATTAACTTTAAATCATTACAAAAGAATTTATCGGAAGCAAATAATTCTTTATTAAATAAATCCAAAAGGATAATGAGATAATAAATAATTGCACTTAAAACGATTCGATAATATTTGAGTCGGTCTGGAACGATTTTTATTCGCATATACAGGGAGGCCCAAATGAGACCTAGTGATGTTAAACACGTATAACTCTTGTAATAACGGTTTTTTAAATGATTTATTTTTATATGTTAAATACTTTATATGGAAATTTAACGTGACTATGTGTGAAATATGACATCAGACAAATGACCACCATTTTGCTCGATACAGGCATTGGCTCGTTTTAGCGCCAAGCTGCTGCACAGCTGCCAAGCTGCTGCACAGCTTCCACGTTCTCTTCAGTACGAATATTTCGATGAGTACCTCTTCTGGACGGTCGGCAACTGAACCCAGTTCCTCAAAACGGCGAACTAAACTTGTAATCATGGAAGATGTGGGCGCTGATCTTACGTTAAAAAAACGGCGATAATTTCGCTGCGTCAGAACAATTGATCGCTGAGGAGAATAATAAAAATCCATCATTTTAATGCATTGTTGTGGACTGTACGTATTCATTTTAAATTTCCAAGAGTTCAGTTATAATCTGCAAAAAGAAAAAATAAATTATGTTGAAAAATAAAAAAGTTATTTGTGTTTCACATCAGCTGGTCTTATTTGGGCCACCCTTTATAATGAGATAATAAATAATTGCACCTAAAACGATTCGTTATTATTTGTGTCGGTCTGGAACGATTTTTATTCGCATATACAAACATACTTTTAAAGTCACTTTTATTGGATTTTCAAGCCATTTGTAATAGCTTTTATTAGGAAATCCAATTAGACGAATTTTCAAAGTATATTCCAACAAAGCATTTTAAAATATAGAAATCTTGGAGGAAAATGTATCAGGCACACAGACTAGCTGGATCTTTCCGTACCTTAGGACAATCTGAACATGGCCTCGGAACTCTTTTATTTCTTCGAGTTGGGTTTTTATGATTTTTTTTATTGACTTTTTTCAAATCAGTAAATCGAATGTCTTTCAAAATATGGATTTGCCTTTAGATCTTTACTAGTACCTCATTGAAAAAATGTTCCTAGATGTACACGCTCTTTCTCTACAACACGTACATATAGCCTGGACGCTTTGTCTAAACGCCCCCCGACCACAATATTAAATACACATTAAAAATATGTATATAGTTATCCATTGATCATTAGAAAATTGTTTTTGTAAATGATTTAACCTTTTTGGGTATACAAGAAATAGTGGCAAGACGAGGCATAAATTACATCGCTGTGTAACTCTAAAATGTCCCACCTTATATCCTGAACACAGCCATATAGCTTTTCGTACTTTTAATAATATAGTTTTGATAAACTGGACAAAGCGAAATGGTTGTATACGATATCTTAAATAATCATCCGGAGAAGAAGAAAATATATATGGAAAATGTTTTTTTTATTAGTCGGGCACCATCTCATACACTTCAGGCAAATGCTCCCTTGTCCAGTTTAATTTCAAATTTATGTATATGCATATTATTATATTAAAATATATAAACTCATATAGTGTTTGAGAATGAGATAACTGACAAAAACTTTAAAAGTTTAAAGGACAGTTCGTTTTTTGGTTTATTATTTGTTGATTGTAATAATTAATATCTGTAAAATAGGTGATATAATAGAGATTTCTTAGTATTTTATTTATAACGTTGTTTGCCCATCTAACCCTAATTGTTTTTTTTCTTTCTTCCTCTCTTTCTCTATCTTTGTCTCTCAAACTCTCTCTCCCCCTTAGTTAAAGCCGAGCTTATGTCAGAATTTAATGAATACATACTATATATAAACAATAATATAATATTAATACTTATTAATTTATTGTTAATTTGTGTATAAAAAATGGAAGAAGAAAATTTAAACATCCAAATGAAGCTTTATTATATGTAAGCTGAGAGTAAACAATCTACACCATGACAAACACTAAAATCCTTTATACTTCATTCATTATGAAAAGAACAAACTTAAAAAATACCTTAATTTAACCTTTTGTTTTGCCACATTTGTTTGAAAACTAAATACTTATTTAGAAAATTACAATTTAGTCGTTAAAAATAACACCGAGGAGATTTCTAGGAATAAGTTCTTTTGCAACATTGTTTTTCCAAAACATTTCAGAAAACAAATAACGGACACTTCAACTACAGAGTTTAAAGCCGTGCTATTAACGGCGTTCTTAATGTTAAGAAAGGCTAGGTGCTCCCGACGTTTTTGCTCATTGTCAAAAAAATATGCAAAATGATTTCCAATTTGCAAGTAAACTAAAGTGCGGAGGCATTTCAACTGTTAAGGCATTGAGTGCCTCCTCAAACACAATAGACAGATATTCTTATGGATTAGCAGTTATTGGATTTTGTTTGACTAGAATGAATAATGAAACAATAGCTTAATTATAAAATAAGCTTTTTCGGAACCAAAAATCTGCTAGTTATCACTTTAATGTCTATTAAGACAGAGGAATATCACCGTAAACCCACCAAGCTTTTTTTTTAAATAACCAACACTCAGGGGATGCCCCCTATACATGCAGTGCATTGTGTTAACGAGTGGACAGTAAAGGATCGGATGGGGGAAAGAGGGAGTAATGATTATTGACGCTTGCCTTGAACTTCTGGATGTCGCAATTAGTGGGAAATACATTGGCCGGAAATCGATTCCACATACGGACTGTACGAGCGAAAAAAGAATTTGATCTGTAGTGTATAGTGCGGTCAACTGGCCAATCAATAACAAACGGGTGTGAATTTCTAGAAAGTCGCGTATCCCTGCCGAACATCCTCACGTCAGGAATAAGGCGACGGATGTCTGATGAACACACACTATGAAAGTAACGATAGAAAAGCGTCACGCAACCCACATTCCGACGATGCTTAAGGGAAACAATAGAGTTGTATACCCTACTGTCACCTATCAGCACCATCGCTCTCCTTTGAACACGGTCAAGTAGCTTCAAGGATGATTTTGGAGCACCTGCCCATATATGGGAGTTGTATTTCATCTTTGGGCTGATGTAAGTTGTATAGATATTGAAAAGATCAGAAAAAGTGAAATATTTCTTGCATCGCTTTAAAAAGCGTATGCACTTGAGTGCTTCTTTCGACACTTCGAATACATGTCTCGCCCAACGAGCGTAACATTGTATTTTCATGCCCAGAACATCGAGAGCTTCTGATTGTTCAATATCCGTACCATCGATAGAAATTGACGATATTGTTGGGTCAGCGAATCGCTTGTGAGACAACAAACAGCATTGTGTCTTACGTGCATTAAAATCTACTCTATTCACTCGACCCCATTTAGAAATGGCCAGTAGATCCCGGCCAAGTGTCTCATCCATAATTCGCCTTTTGTCTTCAATATCTTGAAGACTCAGCCTACGGTCGAATGAATGACAGAGGTAACTATCATCTGCGAAAGAGTAGATTGGATTCACGGTCTGACCCAAAAGATCGTCAATGAAAATAAGAAATAAAGAGGGAGAAAGGACAGAGCCCTGTGGCACACCTGCGGTCAGCCTATGTGTGTTGGATGAGAACCCATCTACAATAACTCGAATAGTGCGATCTCTAAGAAAGCTCGATATAAATCAAGCAAACGTACATATTACCGACACCAAAAGCGATCAGCTTTGATATGAGTGCACCGTGCCAGACTCTATCAAAGGCCTTGGAGATATCTAGAGCCACGACCTTACTCTCACCAAACTGGTGGATAGACCCACTCCAGCGCTCCGACAAGAACGCCAACAGGTCTCCGGTAGAGCGATTTCTACGGAAGCCATACTGTCGATCACTTAGCAGGTCTTTGGTCTCCAAATACCTTACAAGATGCTGGTTTAAATCGCATTTGGCCGATAATTCGCAGGATTATTGGGTTCATCCTTTTTAGGGATCGCCTGGACGTTCGCAACCTTCCAACTCAGTTAAAGCTTCAACTTAGTAGTGACATGATTCGTCTCCAAAATTGGGACTTTCTGTCTCTTAAGTTTTTTTTTTAAATCTTATGATATGCATGGTAAATTCTAAATGACTTCGACATTTCGAAAGAATTATCATAATAAAATATATAACATAATCCCATAAATTTTTGCGAATTCAGACAGATCTATAGTTTCATACTTTTATTAATAATAATTAAATTGAAGTTCTGAAATATTTGCATCTTATTAATTTGATGTAAGTGTAATGCTGCGATTAAATCGTTTCACTGATAACCGCTAATGCTTTAAATTTGAGTATTTTTCGAAGAAAATTTCAGAAATAATTATGCACTTTTTGAATCAATATAAATATTTCAAAATATAAATTGCTTTCTGTGGCGAAATCTTTTTGTTTTGTAACAATTTTAATTATATTTCATTGTTATTATATTATATCAAACTATCTTCATAACAACTATATCTCTAACCAAAGCTTTAGGTTTTATAAAAACAGAAGAAAAACACCAAATACTAAATTCTTGTTAAGAAAACCACAGTTTTGTTAAATCCAAAATTGCTACAAAATATATACGTAGGGGACGACAAAATAAAGTCCAAACAATTATTAAACATTAAACAGTGTTATATGCTGTTTTTTTTAACAAACAAAAGACAAATTTAGTATTTTTTAGTTTTTCTTTTGCGTTTAACAAAACCCACCTCCTCTTAATGGATTATAACTTAGTTAAAACAAAACAAAAAACCAAAGGAAAACTAAACAAAATTCCTAATTTAGCAAAATTAAAAACAAACAACTAAAACCTAGCTATATACTAGAATTTTGAGAACATTTTTCAAAAACATCACAAATGAAAACGATTTGGAAAAATATTCAGTTTTGAGCTATATATTTTTTGTCTTGCTCGGATATTATTCTCTAAAAAATTATCTCATTTCAAAGTATTATTATTATTATTTTAAACAATAATTGTTTAGAGAACAAACAGGAGAACTAATGTAGAATGTATTCAAACCAAAATGTAAGTATGAATTGTAAGTAACTAAAATCAGTAATATGTACACTATAGATATACTACAACTATACATATATACTTATAAATACATTAATGCTATTTTTGGGTTCCATCTATTCAAACAAAGTAAAAAAAAAAACTGTTTTTGGTTTTAGAAATGTAAAGTGTAGTTTTAGACAAATGAAACCAAAAAAAAATTAATACCTATTTAAAAAATTATTAGTAAAATATTATTATTTTACACATATTAAGTTTTAATTTAAAAGTTTATTTTACACGTTATGAATTGTCACTAACTTAGTCACACTAATATTTTATTCGAGGCGCATCGTAATCCAGTTTCGGTTTAACCAAGGTAAAGCCCATAATAATAGGGTTTCAATTTTTTACAGTAAAAAAGTGAAAAAAGTACTGAAATAACTGGGTTTCGTTCAAAATATAAACTATAAACTCGTGCTTGATTAACGAAATTGAGTAATACAAGTAACAAATGAGCTGGTTAATTAAATAAATTTTAAAAAGCAAGTTCAACGGATTACTTATGTTAAGCCTTGCTTCGGGTGCTTTCTGCTTTCAAGGTCTGAGCACACTGCAACATTTTTTAGTATTCTGGATTTTCTTAGCTTTTGGTTGTCTGAAAATTAATAAAATATATTTTTAAATTTACAAAAAGTAAATATTGTTGGAGTGTCAACATAACATAAACCCTGCCATTTTCGTCACTTATTTCAAGGTTTTTTGAATACTATTCAACACTAAATGTTGTATGAAAACCTAACAATAGAATGATGCAAAAATTTGTGTGTTGTGTTGGATTTTTTACAAAATCTAAAAGAATCATAAAATATTTTCTTTTCTGAAAATGCAATCACTTTTCATGTGTAAAGAATGAATGCAACATACAATTTTCAAAATTCTGCATAAACTTCGTGAAATATTATTATCACAATTCGGATTTGTTTATTATATGAAGGCCCAAACCTTTTTCAGTTTTTTTTTATTCTGTGTGTTTCAGAATAATAAATAAAATATATATAAAAATTATAAGAAAGCACTGTTTCGACATAAATACTATTTTTGTTACACTGACTGTTGATTTCAGATATTGTTTTAAATATAACAGGGCGTAAGGCCCATGTGCTTCAACTTCCAATATGCAGGAGTCTTTTACAACGCTATGGTAGGGCAGAATTGCTTCTAAAGATGTTTTGTATAAATTCCGTAGGTGCAAAGGCACAGTTCTGGGAGTAGGCGTCAGTTTCGTTTTCGGAAAAGAAAATAAATGACATGTCGCAAATTCTGCGGGAGGAGTTCGACTTTATAAGAAAACTAACTTCCATTTCATGTCTTGCAGGCAGAATATTTCATTAAATTATTTAGTTTAAAGGTTAAGTTTTTGGTTGATATTAGTTGTTAAATATTTTGTATTAATTTTACTTAATTATAGATATTATTTCAAATAAAAGTATTCATTTTGTGCATTGTTTTTGCTGAATGAACGATTTGTTGTTTAAAAAAAATGCAGTCAACCCATTTCAAATATGTTCTTCTATAGGCGATACGGTTCGATAAATTAAAACGTGCTTTTATTACTCATTCGATTATATCGAGTTATTCATTCGTTGTCAGATGTTTAAAATCTGTTATATGAAGTATTTTTTACGAGAACGCTCTGAATTAGTTAAAACTTACTAAAAATGTGGTGATTCAAACGTGACCATTTTGGTTTTATTGCGTGAGAAGTTTCCACAACGCGTAACTTTACGTTACGTTAGCGACGTCAATTGGCGGCCTAATTAATGGAATTTAACGCCGTTAGAAGTTTTTTTAAGCGGCTACGTAACAGACCGTGTCCACGCGCAAAATCGCATGCCTAGTATCTTCCTCGAACGAAATTTTCACTTCCCGTAGGAACTACTTGAAGCAAACTCAATTTAATTTTGGGAAATTCCGTTCTGCAATTTTCTATTGGTCTCTGTTTATCCAATGTTTATTTTTCATTTCGTATTTTTTGCATACAGCCAATGTTACAGGTTTTGCAGTGTTTTGGAAATAATTTATATACGACAGCAAGAATCACGAAATTGTATAGCAAAATGTCACAAAGCCTGGGGATCAGTACGCTACTATTGAACACTTTGCATATTGACGTTGAAATTCACTTTTCGTGCTGCCAACTACTGTGGAAAAAGCTGGATTTTTTCGCAAGTCAATGTCGAGTTTTTACGCGTTTAGTGCTTCCGGCATAGGGGGACAACAAAAATGTAGTTTAAGATGTTAATTTACTATAATTATGATATAACAATAAAATTTTCATGATCTCAACTGCTTTCTAACTAATCTTTTCCGTGGGTAAATAATTCGTCATTATTTCAATATTGTCTCATAGATTCTCTACAACTACGACTAGTATGATAGAGTTTAGCAGACATTGGTAAATAGTATATTAGTTTTGTAAACTAGTGTTATATTTTTTTTTATTTAATATTTTTTTTTAGAAAAGTACATAGTTCAGCTTTTTGTCGTTATCTAATATTTTATGATCGTATTTAATTTTTTAATAATTTCTTAAATTTGTTTTTTAAATTTTAACGTTTTATTGTATTTTTAAGAATTAGATAAACAAAACAAATATGTTAAAATTTAAAAAAAAACACACAACAAAAGGCAAACGAAAATATTTTATAAAACCAGAAAAGAAAAAAATCACAAAAAAATTGTTACTACGGGTAAAATGAAAACAAAATAAAAAATATTAGTAAATTTAAATTAATAAATTGCCAGGCTAATTAATGATGAACTACATAACAAAACAAATAAGAAAGTAAAATATGATTAACACTTATTGACGAAAACATCTAAATGAAAATAATAGTATTAGCTGAAGATAAACAGGCGTAATAAATCAAAGGTTAATCAATGAAATTTAATAAAAACCCCAAAATAAATACCGAGGTAAATAAATTCCATATGTCTTCACGTAACAAATACAACAACATCCAACAAACCAAAACGATGACTAAATAAACATTTCAAAATAGCCGTTCTTTAAGAATAACTATTTTAAAATGATTTTGAAATTTGGTTATTTATGATGTCAACAAACAATTTGAAAAAAGGAGGCATCCCCCCTCCAAGCAGGAAATAGTTACGAACATAAAGAAATTGCTTAAATGAAATTGTTATATATTTGATGAAAAGAACCAAAAAAAAGAAAATAATAAATAAAAACAAACTAATTAAATTAACACTACTAAACAAACAGGGCACAGCGCTTCATTATTTATAATAATTTGTATTTAATTTTTTGGTTTTGTTATTCTACAAAAAAAAAAAAACACAACAAATTAAAAACCACAATTACTCCTGTATCATATTTATATTATAAATATTATTACTTATAATTATTACTTTAATAAAAAAAAACAAAATAAAATCTTAAACAACAACAAAGTATTTCTTAACTCTAAACTAACAAAAAAATTGAAGAAAACCTAAATTAGTTCTAAATTTTGAACCCAGAAAGTGTTCATTAAAAATACTTAATACGATTTAAAAATAAAACAAAACAAACCAAAGACAACAATTGTCTTTGTAAAATTAGCGAATTATATTTGACTTATTTAAAAAAAACGGATCCCATTTCTTCTTTACATCAAACGATTTACATTAGAATGTATTCTTGGAAAAACAGATTTTTAAAGTTCGCGACAGTTATTTTTTTTCAAAAAACAAGTCTTTAATGTAGAACATATTATTTAGTTAATGTTGAACATTAATTTAAGTTAACACAAAAAAAAATTATTAATAATTTTTACAAGAACGATATTTTCATTTTTATTTGAATTAGATTTTCTTAATGTTTTTATAGCAAAAAATTATTAAATTTCTACAAAATATTTGTGACATTCGACAGACCTATGAAGGCCGCAGTTGAGTGATCGTTGATCACAACAGTTATAAAGGCTAGAAACATTTGATATTTTTAGCTGCTTAGTTTTTTGTCACGAAATATATTTATTTTCTGTTTCATAGTTTTTGAAAAAAGGCGTTTGCAAATCTTACTGATAGTTTTTTATAAACTTAAAAAACGTTATATGTACTTAAAATATTAATCGAAATCGACAAATCCCTTTGGTGAAATTTATCAGTGGCTTTCGTATAGAAGAATCACGCAGCTTGAAGCTGCTGATAAATCTATGCAAACACACCTAATAACTGTTGAACAAATATAGCAGCCACACCTAAAGGAGAATTGATAAATACATTGGGAGATGCGTTGCATATATATGCCTCGTTCGCTTTAAATTGGCCACCAACGCAGTCGTAGGGGGAATTTTTGAATTTCCAAAGATTGCATTATTTGGTCCACAAACAAATTATCCAGATTTAACATATGTGTTTACCTTTTAAGTCTAGAATTCTCCTCAAACGGAATTATCGTTTGCAGGTTTTACATTTTAGCCTAGTATTCATCTCAAACAGTGAGACGCCGTGGTGCGATGGTTAACCCTGGTTCAGAGTTTTGAAAAAAATAACGTATTTTTCATAGTGTAGCCTTAGATTTTTTTTTTCAATATTCTTCGCAATATTTCTAATATAAATCATGAAAAAACGAAGCAGTGATCAGTATATATAGATCGAGTATAGGGTAAAAGGCTGACTATTGAACAAGAATGGTAATAGCGGTGTTCTTTTCAGCTTACTATACTAGCATTTGAATGGAATTTACTTGGTTAGCCAACGAGTTGGGCTTAATTCGCTAACGAAAAGAGTTAAGGTTCAGTCACACTGAAGTTTGCAGAAAAGCGAAACTACGCAGTTAAAGTGTCCCTTTTTTTAGATTACTAATTTATTTTATTGATTGTTTCAAAACAATTTTCGGTTTTTTATTGTTTTCTTTTAAGAAATTGACCGATTAAAGCTCTTGTTGTTCAATTCTCTTTGGTGTTATCAAAATGAAACAATTTAGCCATATTACTCTCAATTTTGTTGAATGTTGCCAGACTGCCACATTGCAAACTAACTAGCTAGTCAAGTTTGATACTTCAATTGAACACGGCTAGTGTGTTATCTCTCACAAACGACGAATTGCGCCTCCCAGGCGGTCTTGCGTTCGCTATATCATCGTTGACTTACTTTTTCTCCAACGTTTGACAAACGACAACACAACTGATCTAATTAACATGTAGCGAAAAAATCCAATATGTTTCTGCGATGCTTATAATTGCATTATCTCAATACGATATTTTGTAGAAAATTGGTAACTTTTTTTCATACATATTTTGCTTATATTTCTTTACAGGTTTCGTTTAGTTCGCTCTAAGATATTTTTAAAGTTTCTATAATTTATATTAAAATACTATATAAAGTAAACTTTAGTATTAAACAAATCACACGCTGAACAGAAAACAAAAATAAATTTCTAACCAAACACACTTGTGCTAATTTAGAAACAAATAACAAAAACTATTGTTAAATATAAAAATAAATATACCTACATACAAACAAACATACTTATTATACATACTACATACTTAAATGACTAAAGTTATTAATTTTAAACAAAAACAACCCCCCCCCCCTTCCCTGCAGAGTCAGAAAAACATAAAACCCTTTTCAAAACCCTAACCAAATCAACATAAATCATCAGACATAGAAATTTATTGAAACAAATTCTTAACTAAATTGAAATTGAACAAAATAGACACAGAAAAACATTGACCGTTACCCCTGCCTCCCAACATCATGACAACTTGTATTATACCTTTAAAACCCAACCGTTAAACACCCCACAACATTAAATCCTGATTAAAAATTAGGCTATCAACTAAAAATTTCCACACAAAAAATATAATTAAAAAAGGAGAACTTTTTTGAAATAGCAATGTATTGTATAAGGTTTAAATTTAAATAATAATAAAATAACAATAAAAAAATTATTAAAAATATAAAACTAAAACCCAAAAGTTGTATAGTATAAAAAACATATAGTAAAAACAAAAATTTCTAAACAAAAAAAAACAAAATTAAATATCTGCTCGCAAGAAAAAGTAAGAAACACAAAGCAGAGGGTAATTCATAAAATTAACAAAAAAAAGAAAAAAAAATAAAACCAATGTTGCACTTAACAAACCAAAAACCAATTGAACATTTATTGAAAATCCAACAAATTGAGAAATCGAATTCCAAAAAAAAACCCTTAACCTTTACCTCCTCCTTCACCACCTATCTCTATCTCTGAATCCCTTTCCTAATCCATCTTTGGTGGTTAATATAGAACTAAAAACAAATACAACAAAATAAAAATACAAAAAAATATATATAAAAAAGAAAACTAAAACATTTTTTGATTATACAAAAATATTGAACATCAGACATACAAACAAACCCACAAAACATCATAAATCATTAGAAACGAAAACCCACAAAAATAAAACCGAAAAGAATTGAACAGCAACCAGAGTAAAATCAGTTTATAATGAAAAAATCCAAAAAAAAGAAAAACAAATATTATTTCCTATTACAACAACACAACCGATTAATCTCCAAACCAAAATAAAATCGTTGAATTATAATATGCGCTAACGAACAAACGATCCAACATCCACAAAAATTCATTAATTTAATTTACCAAAAAAAAAGAAAAAACATTAACATAAACATTACAAAAAAAACAAACAATTGATTGCCTAATTCTAATTATTATACATTTAATTTTAATGAAAAAAAAAAATATTGAAAGTAACATAAAAAACCAACCCAAAAACAAAAACTGTATTAATTTAATTTAACTAAACAGAATAACAAAGAAAACCGAATAAAACCAAAAAAAGAGACATTATAATAATAAAAAACAAAAACATTTAAATGACTTAAGTTATAATTAATAATTTAAAAAAGAAACAAAGAAAATGTTATTATACTTATTATTAAAAATGACAACAACAAAAAAATTGAAAATAAAAATAAATTAAATAAAAAAATTTTATTTAGATTAATATTTTCCACGGCGTTTCATTTATCTGCTTGTGTTTTTAATGACTTGTTGTAATGTTTGTAAAAAGTGTTCTGTAAAAAGAACTTTTTTAAAACAAAACAAGTAAGTAAGTGCTATAGTCGGGCGTGGCCGACTCTATGATACCCGCACCACTATAAATGTGATTAAGTCTCCTGTTAATCGAAAGCACTCGTCGCTATTTCTATCTGTATCTATCACGCAAGCACTAAGCCTTTATACCCCATACCACTATGTGGTGAGGGTATAACAATTATAGTTGGTCCACATTTTCATACCTTGTTTTCGGACCCTGTGCCCTCCCACGGACGAGATAAATCATTTGGCTTGACATATTTAAAGTCCTGAGGCAATTCCCTGTCATTTGAGGGGTCACACTAAAATCCGGGTAAACCGAAACTTTTGGACCCTCCTAATGGACCCTGAGGCCCAAACAGGTCGAATTTTTTTCTTTATTTAAAATTGTAAGATAATTTCCTTTCATTTAAGGAGTCACATTTATATTTAAAATCATGGGTCCATTTTTTGGGTTCTGAAGGCTCCGTAGGTCCGAGAGGCGGGTCCAACTATTTTTTTTACATTTTGTGGTCAGTTCTACATCGAATGGCATATTTTTTTAATTTGTTGACCAATACACGCGACATCAACTGGATTTGGACCAAATCCGGGAGTTCCTTTGTATGGGGGGTCTATCAGAAAGTGCTCCGATTTGGACCAAATTCAATAGCGTCCGTCCTTGTCCCAATATATTACCACATGCCAAGTTTCATCAAGATCGGTGCATAAATGCGACCTGTACTTTGATTACAAGAATAGATGGACATCTTTACATCCAGCCAGCCGACCAGCCAGCCAGCCGACCAGCCAGCCAGCCGACCAGCCAGCCAGCCGACCAGCCAGCCAGCCGACCAGCCAGCCAGCCAGACAGACATGGCTAGATCGACTCAAAATGTAATTCTGAGCAACTTTCTCTCTGGACCCGGTATTCTAACTCGATTCCTTCGATGTGTTACAAACGCAAGCACTAAGCCATTATACCCCATACCACTATGTGGTGCGGGTATAAAAACACATTTAGAAATCGCAACAAAATCGAACCAATACTAACAAGTAAGTATTGATTTACGAAATTGATTTAAAGTTCGATTTATATACACAGAGAAAAAAATATGTAGCTGGAAATCGGTTGGAACTACAAAAATTCCGTTGCAAATGAAGAGTTTCCGTTGATATCACCAAATGTTAAAACGAGGGCTGCTGTACATCTTTCTGGCCTAATAATGAAAATGAGAATATTTATCATCAAAAATGGATTTATAGCTTTTCAAAGTATTTTTCAGCATGATTTATACACTTTTGCATGCGCTCAAACCAATTGTCGAAGCACTTTTCCACTCCGATTGCGACACCTCCAAAACATGGTTTTTGAACGCTTCAACAGCATCTTCTGGCGACGAAAATCGTTGACCACGCATTTTTTTCTTGATGTGCGGGAATAAAAAGAAGTCATTGAGTTCAAAGTCAGGGCTGTACGGCGAATAACCCACCAATTCGACGTTTTGGTCGGTCAAAAAGACGCTGGCTTGAGCCGATGTGTGAGAGCTCGCATTATCATGGTGCAAAATGATTCGTCTTCTCTTGTTCGTTTTTCGAATTTCTCCGAAGACTTCAGGCAAACAAATTGTGGTGTACCACTCAGAATTGACCGTCCTACGTTGCTTAATCGGAACAGTCGCCACCTCACCAGTTTTGTCGAAGAAACAGGCGACCATTTGCTTCGAAGTGCTTTTCCACGACCATCTTTCGTTGGATTTGGCTCGACTTCGAAGACACACACGGTCGATTGCTGTTTTGTTTCGGGCTCATACGCATAGATCCATGATTCGTCACCTGTGACGATCTTATAAACGTCTTTTGAAGCGCCGCGATCGTATTTTTTCAAAATTTCTTTGCAACAATCGACACGAGCCTTTTTTTGAGCGATTGTCAAATTGTGCGGGATCCAACGAGAGCAAACCTTTTTTACGGCCAAGTATTCATGCAATATCGAATGTATGCTGGTGGAAGAAATGCCCAAGGATGCCTCTATCTCGCGGTATGTCACATGGCCATCTTGCATTATCAGTTCACGCACGGCATCAATGTTATCTGGCACAACGGCCGTATTTGGACGACCTTCATCTTTAAAAGAACGTCGGCCACGATTGAATTCATTAAACCTTTTTTTAACAGTGATATATGATGGCGCTTCATCGCCATACAAAGATTTAAGTTCATCGATGCACTCTTGTCGTGATAATCCTCGTCGAAAGTTTTGAAAAATGATCGATCGAAAATGTTCACGAGTTAATTCCATTTTTTTTGCCAAATTGATTTTTTCAAGTCACTGTAAACAACACAAGTGATGTTCGTACGTGAAAACGTTCTGAGTACGTTTACGCTAAAAATGCCAAACTTTCCAATGGAAATGTCAGATGGCACCAGTGTTGCCTAAGCCAAAAAAAATATATAGCAACCCTCGTACGCTTAAGATAACTGAAAGCGATTGCTTTCCCCAATGGTTTTTCTGTTCACTCCTTTCAAATTACTTCGCTTTAGCGAAACTCTGCATAACTGAAAATATCGGATAACTGACATGTTTTTTGTGGTCAATTGGGTTTCGTCACATCGCTGTACAGAAAATTTGTCGAGCCATTCTCCTCGAAATAGTGAATGCTATTTTCCAAATCCAAATGAAATTCGACAACGCAAAGTTTAAACTTTAGATGGCGCACTGCGTCTTTGTAATATTGTATTTGATGGAGCATTCTGGCACATCCATAAAAACTGATTTATATATTGACCAGCTGACTTTGTTAACATCCACAAAAACGAACACAGCGTCAAATTTAAATTGAACATGAAAGTGCTATAGCGAACCAAAAATATAAAAGCTTTTAACAACTGATGTTTTGTAAAGAAAATACGAGTATGGGGGGGGGGGGGGGGACAAAGGTAAGTGCATTAACAGAGAAAACCACTTTTTTATTGGTCCTTTTTTAGGAACCCGAAGTTTGCTTAATTGAAATATTTTTCGGTTATCCGAATTTCGCTTTATTATCTGAAGTTCGCTTTAGTGAAAACTTCGGGCAAATGAAACAAAATTGCTGCATTTTTAACGTTTCAGTTAAGCGGAGTCGACTGTAATCTAAGAAATAAAATAAAAAACCAAAAAGTTATTAATGTTTTTAACCCCATGGTAACTTTTGGCCCACCCTATACAATAAACAAGGTATAGTCATTAGCCTAACAACAACAAAAATAGTTTGCTAAATTGTCGAATCATTTGAAAGAGAATGTCAAAAATACATTTTTGTGAATGTTGGTTAAAGAAGTTTTTCTTTACAAACTTCAACAAACGCCATTGTCAAGTTTCAAAATTGACTATTTAAATTACTACGAGAAAAAAAAAACAAGTAAAAAATGTTAAGTTTGGCTGTGACGAACTTTGGATACCCTCCACCAGATTCCCAACTAAAACCAAATTTGGTGCGGAAGTGTATTCTATATAGAAATCTTTATGTGTAAAATTTCATTTCGATAGGTCAAGCTTGTGGTGAGTTATCGTCATATTATTTCACAAAGCCCATGAGACCGTTTGTGTGGGAGGTACCAGTAGGACTTTTCCGATCTCAACAGAATTTGGCGCAGAGGTGTGTTCTATATAAAAATCTATATGTAGAAAATTTCATCTCGATAGGTCAAGTTTGTAGTGAGTTATTGCCATATTATTTTTCAAGGCCCATGAGACCGTTTGTGTGGGAGGTACCAGTAGGGCCTTTCCGATCTTAACCAAATTTAGCACAAAACTCTGTTCTATATATTAATCCTTATGCCGAAAATTTCGTCTCGATAGGTCAAGTATGTGGTGAGTTATTGTCATATTATTTTTCAAGGCCCATGAGACCGTTAGTGTGGGAGGTACCAGTAGGACTTTTTCGATCTCCACCGAATTCAGCGTAGAAGTGTGTTGTTTGTAGAAATTTTGATGTATAAAATTTCATTTCGATAGGTCAAGTTTGTGGTGAGTTATAGTCATATTATTTCTCAAGGCCCATAAGGCCGTTTGTATGGGAGGTACAAGAAATGGTAGCCCAATCTAAACCATTTTTACATAGATTATTGCGCCTATATAAAGATTATAATTTACAAAATTTCAGTGATTTTGCTCAAGAAACTGGACGGATATTTCCAAATAAAAAACTAATTTTTATGAGGTAGTGTCGGTTGAGGGTCTCCAACACCAACTTTCCGTAGAGTTATTTAGCCCATTTTCAATACCAACCGTGCTAGGTTAACTACACATGTTTGTGCCAAATTTCAGCTCCCTAGCTGTTTGCATACAGGCTCTATCTTATTTTCAACAGACGGACAGACCTACAGCCGGACAACATGGCTAGATCGTCTTAGAATTTTACGAGGATCAAGAATATACACCAATACCCCGGTTTGCGTCGCTAATTGGGACCGGACAAACGCGACGCAAACCAAAACGACGCAAACTGAATCACGTTTTTCCATACGTTTGTATGGATTTTCATTTAATTGGTTCCGAGATTCATAATTTGGGCTAAAAAAATTGATTTTTCAGAAAAAAAACATATTTTTTTTCGAAAAATAGCTTTTATTAAAATAAGAATATAACAGTTCATGAGAAAAACGTAAAAAAAACATAACAAAAATAGATTGAAATTAAGATAAGGAATTCATAGTATAAAATCAAAGTCTACATCGATGTGTTAATTTTAAAATCTGAGCTTGAGTCATCTGAATCGATTATCATTTCTACGGTTGGATTTGTCGATTTTGCTGATCTTTTTATGAAATTATCTAAAGTTTATTGGATTTTAATAACCTTTTTTTCCAAATAGATTTCCTTATAACAATTGATAGCATCGGTCACAACTCTAGAAAGTTTTAAACTGCGATCTTCAACCGGGTCATTGTTTTCAAAAATATCCTTTGCTTGCGATATCAACTGCATCGCTTCAGAAATTTTAGCTGCAGTGAGTCTTTTTTCATATGATTCGACCTCAAGCGGAAGTGTTTCGTCGTCCAGTGCATTGTTACTCTGAGTTGCAATCAAACTTTCGTTTTTTAGCTCTTCGTCGTATAATATGAGATCATTAATATCTTCTTCATCCATTCCAACAAAATGGATGAAGTTCTTCACATATGTGTGGAACTTTATTAATTTCTTCCGTATCTTTGAGAATGCATTCTGGCCACAATTGACGCCAAGTTCCGTTCATGCACAATTCTTGTACTTCTTTTTTTCCCCAGATTTAAAACGTTTTAACATGCCCAGTTTTTGTTCTAAGCTTATTTGCTTTCTTTTTTGACTCATTGTTGCAAAATGTTTAGATTAAACTTCACTTCAGCAAATGTAATTTGCAAATGTAATAACTACCCTCTTTTTCAACCAGCAGACAATCTTCACATACATATTTGCATTAGAAATAAACGGAAAATCCCCCCTTTTTTGTTTTAGCTTTGTACAAATATTTTGATATTAACGAGGCACATCAAAACACAAACGACGCAACTTTGAAATGAAATATGAACGCAAAATTAAATATAAATGGGAAATCCCAAAAAAAACAGTGTCCGAAAAAAATCGACGCAAACCGAAACGACGCAAACCGAAACGACGCAAACCGAATCGACGCAAACCGGGGTATTGGTGTATATACTTTGTTGGGTCTCCGATGATTATTTCAAGATGTTACAGACAGAATGACAAAACTAATATATCTCCATTGTATGGTGGAGGGTACAAAATTTTTAATCAGCTGTTAACATAACTCTAGGTTTTGTTCACTTCGTCGGGGTGGCGTATGAGGAATATTTATATTATAACACGTTGTTACTCATACGTGTAGGAGAACATCCCAGTTTGAATTAAATGTGTAAAATATATATAAGTAGAGCCTTAATAGCAAAATAAACTTAAACTCTTTATCCGCTAAGACCGTCTACATAAGGTTATCACTGAAATCTATTTCTAGACAAACTTGTTATTTGGCGTTGTAACTCCTAATGCGGTTTTTGTTTGGCTTGAATTGACTCATCCTACTGTACCAAAGTAAAAAATCTCAGGTGAGTAGTTCGACAGATGTATTCTGTTCTTATAACAGTTTTATAAAAACTGAGACGAAAACTTCTTGTAAATTTTATGCAAATTAAAATTTAAAAAAAGAAAGCTTTCGAATAACAAAATCCGCTTGGGATTTTTTTTTTGGTAAGTCGTATGATGATTTATGAAAATGTGTTGCTAGTGTTATTTGGGAAATATATTGTTTGACAAAATCAAGTGTCTTGTGATAACCGTCTGTAGACGATGTTAGTGGCATAGGCGATATTTTACTTGTGTGATATTATTTGTCGTTTGTGGTGTTTTATTGTTTTCAGAGAAATAAAACGTGAAAATTAGTTTAAAAAACGGTACTTTTGAGAACGAAGAAAAAAATTATCTTTGCTTTCTGAGCATGACTCGAGGACTTCGATGACAATTAGATCCAGATTCTCGTTCCTATGAGCTTGGACCTAAATATAGTGAAATGGTAAAAGGTTGCTTGGTGGTTAAGATTTGTTTCTCATCCTGCATGCAATTACATAGCCTATGAATGTTAGCAATTTTACGAGTAGTTTGAATTCAATTTATCAGCAAATGCCAACTAAAGACGAAAATGCAACATGTATGTATGCGCTAAGAAATGACTCTACGTACAATAGTTATAGCAAAATTCATTCCAGAACAAACAGAAACAATAATATAGAAGAAAACGTCGTCGATCACTATTACCATGCTTTGGTAAACTGGAGGCTTCACTGAAGATGCACAGTGGTCCGATACACAAATATAGATGGAAAAAAAATCAAAACTTGCTTTTGAGAAGACGTATCTACTTATAGATGAAACATTGCACGAGGAAAGTTTTTACTAAAGGGGAGGTTTTGTACCTAAAATGGACGGAATCGAGCAAATGGGCTTTGTCATAGTTGTAGTTAGAAATAATGATACACTTAGTTGCATATATATACTTCTAAAACAAACACGTTTTTAAAAATACCAAAAGGAATAGAAAAATCTCACTTTCAGCTCGAGCATTATTGCGTCTGAATGCAATAATCGTACTTCTTCAGGTAAAGGATCTTCATTGCGATTATGAAGAAAAGGTTTTGTTGATAAAGAAGATATAAAAGGATTCGAAGACACAGGGAGATAATGATAAATATCATACATTGTTTTTTCTCGCGACATTTTTCGTGTGTGATTTTCTCGTCTATTCCTGAAATCCTTCTTCGGACAACAATCCAATAGGTAGCGCAGCATATTGAATAATTTCTGCACCCTGCAATAGAATTTTGTGAACACTCGATGACATGTAATACCAGGAATACAATTGTATATATGTGACAGCGCATAGAGAAAGGGAACTAAGGGTAAAAAAAATCATTTTTTTTCTTCTTTTGATGTGGACAACATCTGAGCATCGAATGAGACCGATCCCATGTTCCCTCCCAGAGATATGTGCGTTTTATGAAAGTGAAGTCGACGATTCTAAGCGCAAATAGAAAGGGGTCTAATCTTTAAAATGGCTCTCCTGAACAAAACTTTTCATTAACTTGTCACTATTTTTTTGATGTGGGCAACATCTAAGCATCGAATGAGACCGATCCCATGCACCAAAAGTGTTCCCTCCCAGAGATATGCGCGTTTTATGAAAGTGAAGTCGACGATTCTAAGCGCAAATAGAAAGAGACCTAATCTTTAAAATGGCTCTCCTGAACAAAACTGGTTTTAAACCTTAGGTCCCTTTCTATTTTGCGCGTCACATATAGCTTTGTTGTGTCCATAGCATATGTTCGAAATTCTTCCACATTGATAGCAAATCCGCAGGACATAGTGATTAAAATTACTGCCAACCTTTTAATCAAATCTTCATCGACACCAGTTATTTCTGATGCTACTACGGCAGCTATATATATATATATATATATATATATATATATATATATATATATATATATATATATATATATATATATATATATATATATATATATATATATATATATATATATATATATATATATATATATATATATATATATATATATATATATATATATATTTCTGGCCTAATAATGAAAATGCGAATATTTATCATCAAAAATGGTTTTATTGTTTTTCATAGTATTCTCCAGCATTTTCGAAGCACTTTTTTCACTCCGATTAAAGCACCTCCCTTGATGTGCGGGAATAAAAAGATTTTATAGGGTGCCAAGTCAGGGCTGAACGGCGGATGATCCAGCAATTCGATGTTTTGGACGGTAAAAAAGGCGCTGGTTTGAGCCGGCGTTGTCATGGTGCACTATGATTCGTCTTCTATTGTTCGTTTTTCGAATTTCTCCGAAGACTTCAGGCAAACAAATTGTGGTGTACCACTCAGAATTGACCTCCTACGTTGCCACATGACCAGTTTTGCCGAAGAAACAGGCGACCATTTGCTTCAAAGTGCTTCTTCCACAAACAACTTTCGTTGGACTTGGCTCGTCTTCGAGGACCCACGCGGTCGATTGCTGTTTTGTTTCGGGCTCATACGCATAGTTCCACGATTCGTCACCTGTGACGATCTTATAAACGTCTTTTGAAGCACCGCGATCGTATTTTTTCAAAATTTCTTTGCAACAATCGACACGAGCCTTTTTTTGAGCGACTGTCAAATTGTGCGGGATCCATTGAGAACAAACCCTTTTTACGGCCAGGTGTTTATCCAATATCGAATGTATGCTGGTGGAAGAAATGCCCAAGGATGCCTCCATCTCACGGTATGTCTTGCATTATCAGTTCACGCACGGCATCCATGTTCTCTGGCACAACGGCCGTTTTTAGACGACCTTCGTCTTTGAGCGAGCGTGGACCACGATTGAATTCATTAAACCAGTTTTTCACAGTTCTAAGAATAGGATGGTGCTTCATCGCCATACAATGATTTCAGTTCAACGATGCACTCTTGTCATGATAATCTACGTCGAAAGTTGTGAAAAAGGATCACACGAAAATGTTCACGAGTTAATTGCATTTATTTGCCAAATTGATTTTTTCAAGTCACTGTAAACAACACAAATGATGGTCGTACATCAAAACGTTCTAAGTACGTTAATGCTAAAAATGTCAAACTTTCCAATGGAAATGTCAGATGGCGCCAGGCAACACTGAGTGTTGCCTAGGTCAGAAACATATAAAACAACCCTCGTAGAGTTCGTTGTTGAAAAAATCTTCTAGCAGTGTTGCCGTCATTCGTTGTGCCACATCCCGGCTTTCGAATATCTACCAGCAAACCCATTTCTTTTCTAAGACAGTCAATAATGGTTGTGTTGTTTTAAAACTTATTTCTGGTTGATAAAAAGCCTTTTTGTAGTATGTAATATTATGACACACTCGGCTTCTAACAAAGTCAAAAACATATGTTGTTGACATAGAAAGAAGATGAAATGAATGAAAGAAAAAAAATAGGAAAAGCGCGATAAAACCATTTCCATGAATTGTATTGAGTCTTGCGAATGAGCTGGAAGAGAATATGTCTTCAAGAAGGTCACAGTCGTTGTTGTAGCACATTTGTATAAATAACTCCAGTATCTGTATCTTATATTCAGTGTTAGAACAATTTATGCTCTTAAGCCCGCTACTAAGTTCGCCTTTTTATGTGAAGAGATATCAAACTTTAACAATAAAATTCTTTGAAATTGCGGTGAAAATTTGAAACAAATCTTGACAAACCCTGATATATAAGTCATTTTCTAAGCAATATACATATCTATGTTTTTCACGATCTTAGTACCAGGCATAACATTCATATAAAATAATTATGGTTCTTATTTGTCCTTGTCTGGAGTTCATGTTTATTGCTGTACTGACCGAAATTTTATCTCTTAATAAAATGTTTACAACACAAGAAACTATACGAAGTAACAAAATTGTTTTTTCACAATTTGCATTGCCTTTTTTGTTTGTAAACAAACTTTTTTTCTGGCTTATGCTGCCATCTGATTTAAAATTTTGTTGAATGTTGCCAGAATGCCATATTGCTAACTAACTAGGTAGCTAAGCTAGTTACCTGAAAAGAACACGGCTAATTTCAACTTTTATTTGCAATTGCTCTCATCCCATTCGCATTCGGAAAGTTCGATTTTGCATCACTGAGTTATTAATAAACCTAAGAAAAGTATTTTCAATAAACAATGCAACAAAATTAAAAAGATTTTTGAAATTTCAAACCTTTCGTAAAGTTGTATGAATATCGCTCTTAATCTGCAAACGTATAAGGGTGATTCTGAGATTATGGGTCAACACCGACATCATTTTTTGAATTCGATTTTTTTTGCAGAATTTAAAATTTAATTCAGGTAGATGTCTTAGTTCTAAGAAAGACTAGTCATTTTTAAAAGGTACACATCAAAATTTTAATTTTTAACGGAATCATGCAACAATTTAATAATATGACATCCAGGGTAATGACTCATTGAACAGAGAAATGACGAAGACAATAAAATATATAGTATTTTTTCTTTAAAATCAACAAATTTATTTTAATTCAGTTCATTTGTAAAAATAATAAAAGAAAAAGTCGTCATTCCCCTGTGAACAATTTTGGCAGGGGAATGATGAATTTCTACAAAACCCCCTAAAATGTTTATTTAAGTACTTACCCTTACAAAATTGACTTGAGCTGGAAGATTATACTTGCAATAAACACCAAGAACACTTGCAAAATATAAAAAGTATAATTTATCTTTTGATAAAACAAAACAGGGGCCAACTTAAGTAAGAACGTTCGTAACGAGTGACAAAACACGACTAACTTAATTTTACTAAGACTGTTGTCGAAAAAACTATTAGATGTGCACCCACTTCAAGTAATGTTCAATCATATTTGAGTTGCTTGAAATCAGGATTGGTTTGGAATTTGAATTTTAGCGATTTTTTAGTGAATATTAGATTTTACAGGGGAATACTGTGTATTTTCAGGGACAGAAAATAAACATCCATAAAAATATAAATTGAGTAAAAAATTATAATCGTTAATAGCAACAAAATTAATTGAATATTATGTTTTACTATGGACTGGTTTTATTAAATAAATAATTAATATTTTTGAACAGGGATTAAACCGGCTCAAGACCTCTTGCTTCTAAATGGTGTCCCAAGAAGAGCGCAATTTTTAAATGACTGATGCAGCAATTGAATTGTTTCTCTGGCTGTATGACATGTGGCGCCGTCTTGTTGGAACCACATGCCCTCCACATTCATTTCTTCAATTCTAGGCAAGAAAAAACTGGTTATCATTTCACGATACCAAACACCATTGACTGTTTGCGCTTGACCTGCCTCATTTTGATAAAAAAAAAGGTCCAATGATTCCTCCAGCCTAAAAACCACACCACATAGTGACACGTTGAGGATGCATTTGCTTCTTGTGAATCACTCGAGGATTTTCCGCACCCCAAATGCGACAATTCTGCCTATTGACGAAGCCATCAAGATGAAAATGGGCCTCGTCACTGAGGATGATTTTATCGGCAAAATCAGCATTTTCATGTTGTCTCTCCAATACCCAATTAACGAACTCCCTTCGCTGTCCATGGTCAGCTGGCTTCAGTTCCTGAGTCAATTGAATTTTGTATGCATGAAGATGCAAATCTTTCGTCAAAATTCGCTGCAAAGTGGATTTGGAGACATTAATTTGCTGAGCTCGGTGTCGAATTGAGGTGGATGGAGTTTGAGCGACATCATCACGTACAGCTGCGACATTTTCGGTCGATCGACCTGGTCGATGGCGCTTTGTTGTCTTTACATCAATAACAGACCCAGTTTCGGCAAATTTATCCATTAATCTCTTTACAGTTGACTCTTTTGGAGCATTATTGTGACCCCAAATTGATCGCAATTTGCGAACTGTAGCCGCAAAACTTTCACCATTTTGGTAAAACAATTTCACAATGAGAATGCGTTGTTTATTCGTGTAGCGCTCCATTTTTACTAACCTCGTACCTTCTACTAACAAACAATAACAATTGTTCAAATGTCAAACAATGACACTTCTAATGTTGCCAGATTTAAAAATTGCGTTCTTCTTGGGACACCCTTTATATTTTAATAGAAGACAAGTTTTTAACAAAATGGCAAAGTGACATTGATTTTCGTGGCTGCACACTACTTTTATCATGATTTCGGGTCCGTGACAACCCTCTTCAGAAAGCCTTGCTGCAATTGTTGAAAGTAAAACCGAACTCTATAAGGCCAGGCTCTCCCCAAACGAATGAGAACTACTGTTGTGAACCTTACTTTTCAAGTTTTCTTCACACAATTGCCCAAGAAAATACAACTCACTGAAGAGGGTTGTCACGGACCCGAAATCTTGATAAAAGTAGTGTGCAGCCACGAAAATCAATGTCACTTTGCCATTTTGTTAAAAACTTGTCTTCTATTTAAATATAGAAGCAAGAGGTCTTGAGCCGGTTTAATCCCTGTTCAATGTGTAAAAGCAACAGACCGAAATAAAACAAACGAGCTAAACAAAATTAATATTTTTGTAAAAAATTGAGAAAATTTCAATTGAAAGTAGTGCTAGGGACAACCAGGGTAATGATATTTAAACACTTTGGTAGGCAATTTTTTGAAGAATTGTATAGTAAATAATAAAACATAATATATTTTATTTTTCCCGCTTAAAACAACCATGGACAACAAAGTGGTCCATAATCTCAGAATCAACCATAAATAAAACAAATTTGGTATTTTTTGGGGGGGATTTACTTTAAGTTATTTATCAATACTTTGGGTATAAATAAAATACAATAATAAATTTGTCTTAATGAATAACAACAGAAATTCAATAATTGTAATAATAATGATAATAATTTTTATTTTTTTAAAAATATGTTATTATGTAGTATGTATATAGTTATAATAAATGTATGTATAGTGTATATGTATAGGAAAGAAATAAGGAATAAAAAAAAAAAACGAAAAACAAAATGGAAATGGAAATAGGTACTTTCTTTTATTCTCAATAAAATGCTGGTTTAATAGATTCTTCTTATTGAATATTCTAGTTAGTTTCTGTTTCGGTTCTTTTTTTGTTTTTTTTTTTTGGTTAAAAGTTAGGTAAAATTTCCAAATATTATTAAGTATTATTGTTGTTATTGTTTGTTAGTTAGTTCTTATTTGTTGTTGCTATTTATGTAAATTTTATTTAAAAATTGTTTATTTTACTTCGTCGTATGGTTATTCTATAGTATGTTACTTGGTTAGTTCTTGATGGCGTCAATATAACGTCGGGGGAGAAAAAAAATATTCAGAACACACATTTGAGAGAATAAAGCAAAATATTCCTAGTATCCGTATAGGGGTACTTTTCATATAGCATATAATAACGTTCAAAATTATACTCGTATTATCAATATTTCATTCTAAACGGTTTGATTTATTTTTTTTCTATTGTATATAAACTACTATTACACAGTGCAACAGGAACATTTCGAACCTCGATTAAAGCAACTCTGCGTCTGTTAAATTCAATTTAATTGGAATTGCATCTTCGAGTAGTAGGTATCCCTATTTTAGGGCCTGCATTTTATTTGACTTTGAAATAGATCAAAGGCAAAAACAAAAGTTAATTAATTTTTTTCTAATGTGTTTTGCTTCAAATACTTGGTGAAAGTCAAATTTTGGTTATTTGGTACTCATATTGAAACGAAGTAAAAAAACAAAACATGTGAGACTGTAATTTTAAATTTTTGTCCATATGATACAGGATACATAGAACAAAGGCAATAGCGTGAAAGCAAATAAAAAGTTTCAAAACTGTTGACAACAATTACTAAAATGTTGTAGTGAATCACTAGTTCCAATGTCTCCAAGTGATTCAATGAGAACCATTTAATCAATAGTTCCAAGGGTACTTGCGGATTCTCAATGACAAGTCCATGTTAAATGTCTACAGCAGAGAGCATTGGCTGGAGTATACTTGGTCAGCAGTACTGGTGACAAATTCAATAGTAAATCAGAACAGTGTGACTAATGACATTTCCTACAGGGTGAGTACATGCGAGTTTACATAGGTTACATATTACTTTTAACTTAATTTTTTTGATACGTGTAACCTAATAATTAATACAAAAATCAATTTTCCATTTTCCTCATAATTGCTCCTATCTCCTAGCGCTTAAAAGTGCAAGCTTGAAAATCATGTACTGATTAAAGCTCCCCTCTATATATGTCACCTCAGATATGGTATATGACCTATAAAGACTTTGTTGCATCCTCAGGCATTAACCTCATCAGATACAGTGGATTCGCTATAGTTCGTACATCTTTTACTCGAAAAAATCTCGATACAATTAAAAAAAAATTCTTTACAATTAGGTCACCTCCATAATTCTTGTTTTTTTTGCAATACAAAGCCTTCTTAACCTCTTATAAATCATAATTGGTTGTTGATAATCTGTTATAATTCGTAATGTATAGCAAAATATTTAGAAAAAAATTACATAATTATGATAGGCAGCTACAACTTTTATGGATAAAATTGTTTATATCTTTCGTGGTCGGTTAAAAGTGCAAATTTATTAATCCAATATATTTACGCAACCAAGTAAACTCGACAAAACCAACATGAAGTCCTTAGAATTCTGCCATGCGGCAGAACATCAAATCCCGTGTGCCATTGTGGGGGCCTTATAAAAACACGGATAGATATGCCCCAATTTTAACAGGGTCTGGTTTTTCTCTCAATGATCTGTTCTAATTTTAGACAAGATCGGATTTAATATGTGATTACTGAGGCCTTAAACCATTGTATGGGGGTCATATAAAACAAGAAAAAATAATTGTACGCAGCTACAATTATTTTGGATGACATTTTTTTTAAAATCTTTCGTGTCAGTTAGAAGAGCAAATTAATAAATCAAAATTTATTTACGCTACCAAGTAAAATGGACAAAACCAACATAAACGTCCGTAGAATTCTGTAATGCGACAGAACATCAAATCCGGAGGGACATTGTGGGCGCTTTATAAAAACAAGGATTCGATATGGCCCAATTTTAACAGGGTTTGTTTTTTCTTTTAGTGCTCTAAATTTGGGTAAGATCGGATTTAATATGTGACTACTAGGGCCTTAACCCATTGTATGGGGGTCATATAAAAACATGAAAAAATAATTGTTTGCAGCTACAATTATTTTGGATGACATTTTTTAAAATCTTTCGTGGTCAGTTAATAGAGCAAATTTATAAAACGTCAAAATAAACTGAAAAAAACCCTTTAATTCGCAGTTTTCTTATTTAATCTTGATAAATAGAAAAGCCCTGTTATTCTTAAAAAATGGCTGGTCCCTTGCGATTACGAATTGCCGATATTCTACTGTAATGTTGCAGGAATGTCACCAATAGTTGTTGACTTTGGCGCAAATCGTAGCAGTGGTTATGGTTTAGAGGTCTTTCAAAGTCAAATTAATCCAACCAAAGTTATTGCCGCGCAAAGAAAATTATCGCTTATATTATAAAACAATATCACCTTGACAACTATACAGACAATTGTTTTAAGTACACAAACAGTGGTGTGCTAGCAATTTCTGGGATAAAAAGGAAAACCTATCATTGGGGACGTAGTCGTCGTCTTCACAACGACAATGAAACTCTGAACAAAACGCCTCAAAAATTGACATTAAAAATTGCAAATGAAAAATATTAGATTTGACGAAACATCACTAGTTTTGAAGCCGATGCAAATATATATTGTTTGAGGTCCCCTGTCCCAAATATATGACACTGTGTTATTGCTACGTATTGTATAAGTAATATGAATGTATACATATAAATTATTGTTATTTAGTTTGCACTTTTCAGTCACGACAATGCGATTTTAAAATTTTGCGATTTAGATGCGATTTAGAGTTTTTATTTTGATTAAAACTGAATGAATTTTTATTTTTTGAAGTTAGGGTGGCGAAAGAGCACTTTTTAATCGTACCCTCGTGACTGAAAAGTGACTAACATCGATAGAGTGGTATTTGTATGTTATTTTATTTTCTGTTCTCCCTTATTTGTTGTAAAGTTTAAAAATTTAATTTTTTTTGGATTTTTTCGTTTGGAATAAAAATTATTGTTTAAAATAAAATTTGATTATTCCTCTATGTATGTACGAATAAATATTACGAGTCTCTCTATGTAAAGTGTGTGTGTGTATATGTGTGTATATAGCATGTCTATGAAACGTTTGCACGTTTTTCACTTTAAATTCCACTTAGTTTCATTCTTGTCCATTGGTTTTCGCCTGTGTTTCATTCGAAGAGGAGGAGGAGGAGTTGTGTATGTTGGTAGTGGCTGTTAACGATGTATTATCGCTGAAACATTTTGGCGCCTGCAACAGATCCGTATACTGCAATAAAGCCTCCCTCAAGGAACGAGAAACTTCGGGTGATGTTGTTGTGGTACAATCGACCAAATATGGATAGAGACCGATTAATTGATCCCATGCGGGTTTATTCACTGTATGGTATAAGGATTAAAGGGCGAAATATGTTAATAACCAGTTTACCAGTGAACAAAAAATATTTACCTTTGGATGCGGGAGCTTTTTTCATCGATATCACCAAGGTGGCAATAGCTTTTAAGACAAACGAAATTTCCGAAAGACGAAATCTGAAAGGCAAAGTATGTAATTTTATGGATCATTGAGTTGTGGGTAGTTTAAATGGAATAATAAAACAAGTTTCAGTCGGTTAAAACGCTTTTCATGCACTTAAACACACACCCATAGGCGGTTATACAGGGTGATTCATTCACGACTGGACACATTTCACCAGCGTATTCCTTGGCTTATTTCATGAAAATATGTCCATCTACGACCATGCCCGAAAAAACATGAGGGCGAAATAGCAGCGGTTTGAAAATTTTCGGACTGGTGGTCGTAGGGTATTAGGGTAAAATTGCTAAGTTATGATCTAGTGGTCGAATTTTTTTTTCTCTTAAAAGATAGCCCTACCTGTTACATTTTCAAAATTACCTAAACGAAGCCCAGAGGTCCTACCGTTCCAAAGTTATGACTATTTGACTAATGATCCAAATATTTTCAAACCGCTGCTATTTCGCCCTTTTGCATTTTCGGGCATGGTCGTAGATGGATATATTTTCATGAAATGAGCCAAGGAATACGCTAGTGAAATTTGACAAGTCGTGAATCTGTATTAAAAAGCTCTTTCATTGGAGTGACTAAATAGGACGTGGCTAGGTTTCCACTTTTCCACCGATAATCTTCGTTAATCCTAAAAACTAATATCGAGGCTTCGGTGAAAAGAACTGGAAATCCTTAATATTATAAAATTGTTTGAATGATTCAGAACTAATTTTTTATGCAGGTCAGCACCAACAGAACATTAAGAGTGTTCAACTCCTCGCCAACAATCTAATCGTTTATGACTTAACAAGCAGCATTGGGTTTTGCTAGAACTAAACTAGACTCTATTTACAAAACCCCAATCTGAGACCCTCACAAGATCTCCGTTAAGTGTGTCGGTCATAATTTTCCTAATCGCTTTTGTATCTGTAAGGAGCGGTCTACGTCATAATAAATAGGGTTCGTTGTCAGACTCAGGAGGTTGTTGAGAAAAATAAGAAACAGAGAGGGTGAGAGAACAGAGTCTAGCGATCCCCTGCATTTATAGCATACTCGTCGGATGAGACTCCTTTATTAACAACACGTATAGAGCGATCTTTGAGAAAACTATACAAACACCAAGAGAAATCCGTAGCGATACCAAAAGAAATTATCTTTAATAAAAGTGTGCCTTGCCACACTCTATCAAACGCCTTGGAAATATTCAGTACCACTACCTCACTTTTACCAAGTCTGTGAATTGATCGACTCCATAGCTCCGATAGGAACGCCATTATGTCTCCCGTAGATCGGTTGTTATGGAAGCCATCCTGTAGATCGTTAAGTAGGTCATTTGATTTCAAATAATTTTCAAGATTATGATTCACCATTCATTACTTTCGAGAGTGCAGAACAAACTGTAGTTGTCAGTGTTACTAGCCTCACCCTTTTTTGGGTCGGTGTTACATTGGCGGAAAGACTCCCGCACGGTAGCGTCGACGAACACTTATTTAGAACAAGTTCTTAAATTCCATCCGGCCCAGAGATTTATTTTCGTTGAGTTCCGAAAATACCCTTTCACATCCTCGGCTAACAAGGATGAATTCAAAAATGCTAGCCAAGAGATTAGCCTTGCCTACCGGATCAGTAAACAACTGGTCATTCTTAATGAGGGTGGGATCGAAGAAGGTTCATCCTGTATTAATTTAACAAATGACCAGAAGCACTTGCTCCCCCTGGAAGAGGGAGAACTCGTAGACGTTGTTTTCCCGTCTAAGTGTCCAGCCACATGCAGTCCTTTCCTTCTTGCATAGCATATCAGTAGTGACGTTTTGTCTTGACACCAGTTTCTGAAAGCTTCCTCTTTGGATCTGACAGCCTGTCTGATTAAACCAAACCTTATGGTTTGGCTTATTCGATATATTCTTTTTCATTCCAATAAGAATAATATTTACTACTACAGGGTGGGCCAAAAGTTACCATGGGTATATAAATAACACTTATTATATTTCAACGTCAGAATTTCACCCCCTGAAGCAATGATTCAGTGCTTAGTTGATCGTCGTCAACGTGGCACCGTGAGAGATTTGCCTCGAACCGGTAGACCACGTTTAATTCACACTGCGGAAAATATTGAACAAGTACAGCAAATTTTTAACGAAACACCAGAAACATCAAACATCTTGCAATTGGCGCTAAATTTTGCAGTTAAATTTAAACAGTTGGCCAGAAATGAAATCGACTTTATTGGATGAATTGAATGGCTTTGGTAATACGAGGACTGCTTTATATATTTCTGGCCTAATAATGAAAATGCGAATATTTATTTTCAAAAATGTTTTTTTTATTTTTCAATGTATTCTCCAGCATGATTTATACACTTTTGCATGCGCTCAAACCAATTGCCGAAGCACTTTTTCCACTCCGATTGAGACACCCCCAAAACATGGTTTTTGAACGCTTCAACAACATCTTCTGGCGACGAAAATCGTTGACCACACATTTTTTTCCTGATGTGCGGCAATAAAAAGAAGTCATTGTGTGCCAAGTCAGGGCTGTACGGCGGATGACCCATCAATTCGGCGTTTTGGCCGTTCAAAGAGGAGCTGGTTTGAGCCGATGTGTGAGAGCTCGCATTGTCATGATGCACAATTATTCATCTTCTATTGTTCGTTTTTCGAATTTCTCCGAAGACTTCAGGCAAACAAATTGTGGTGTAACACTCCTACGTTGCTCAAGCGGAACAATCGCCAGATGACCAGATTTGCCGAAGAAACAGGCGACCATTTGCTTCGAAGTGCTTCTTCCACGAACAAATTTCGTTGGATTTGGCTCGTCTTCGAAGACCCACACGGTCGATTGTTGTTTTGTTTCGGGCTCATATGCATAGATCCATGATTCGTCACCTGTGACGATCTTATAAACGTCTTTTGAAGCACCGCGATCGTATTTTTTCAAAATTTCTTTGCACCGATCCAATGAGAACAAACCTTTTTTACGCCCAGGTGTTCATGCAATAACGAATGTATGCTGGTGGAAGAAATGCCCAAGGATGCCTCTATCTCACGGTATGTCATGACGATCTTGCATTATCAGTTCACGCACGGCATCAATGTTCTCTGGCACAACGGCCGTTTTTGAACGACCTTCGTCTTTGAGACATTTTTTTACGTTGCTATAGGATGGAGCTTCATCGCCAACAAAGATTTAAGTTCATCGACGCACTCTTGTCGAAAGTTATGAAAAATGATCGCACGAAAATGTTCACGAGATAATTCCATTATTTTGCCAATTGATTGAAGTCACTGTAAACAACACAAATGATGATCGTACGTCAAAACGTTCTGAGTACGTTTTTGCTAAAAAAAAATGTCAAACATTCCAATGGAAATGTCAGAAATAGCAACCCTCGTAAGCAGAACTGTAGGTTCTGGGGTTCTGAAAATCCAGGAGAAAACAGACTTAAGATGTGGTTTCAGAAGGACAGAGCCACTGCCCACACTGCCCGATACAATGGCACTTTTAAGTCAAATTTTTGGAGAGCGAATAATTTCCAGAAATTCGGAAGCTCGATCGCCAGATTTGTCAGCACCGACTTTTTTTGGGGTTTTTGAAGGAACAAGTATATGTGATCAAGTCCGAGATAATCCTTCAACTCATGGCCAACATTGTTGCAGATCAAAAGAGGAGGCGTTCAGAAATTGGCGTTTAAACAAAAACGTCAACACTGAACTGCTGCGTAAACAGGCAAGAACGTCGTGAGGCGTGAAAAGTTTCTTTACGAGCAACGTCTACGTACAAAGGTTCTTAATTCTCCCAGGGGAAGTAAGAGCTTTTGGTCGTTTGTAAGAAGAGTAAAGGATAGTTCTTCATCTATCCCAACTCTTGTTAAAAACGACCGGGTATTCACTGACCCGGTTGATAAAGCCAACCTTTTGGCTGAAATATTTGCAGGAAATTCTTCCTTGCCGGAAAGCAATCAACCACTCCCCGAGATCGAAAACGTATCTAGTTCCATGCCTAAGATATTTTTTCGAACACCTGGAGGTCAAAGGGTTCTTGCGAATCTCGATGTTAGTAAGTCCCCGGGCCCGGATGGTATCTCGGCACTAGTCCTATGTAAGTGCTCCTCGACGCTAGCCCGTCCACTGCGCAACCTTTTCAACCTTGCTTATCGTGCAGGAGTCTTCCCAGCGTGTTGGAAGGTTGCGAACGTCCAGCCGATCCCTAAAAAGGGTGAAGCCAATAATCCTGCGAATTATCGGCCAATCGCGATCTGCTCTGCGCTCTCCAAGGTAATGGAGATCATGGTTAACCACCATCTTGTAGGGTATCTAGAGTCCAACGACCTGCTTAGCGACAGACAGTACGGCTTCCGTAGAAATCGCTCTACGGGTGACATGATGGCTTTCCTATCGGAAAGCTGGAGTCGGTCTATCCACCAGTTTGGTGAGAGTAAGGTCGTGGCTCTGGATATATCCAAGGCATTTGATAGAGTCTGGCACGGTGCACTCTTATCAAAGCTGATCGCTTTTGGTGTCGGTAATACATTTGCTCGATTTATATCGAACTTTCTTAGAGATCGCACTATACGAGTTGTTGTAGATGGGTTCTCATCCGATAAACATAGGCTGACCGCAGGTGTGCCACAAGGCTCTGTCCTTTCTCCCTCATTATTTCTCATTTTCATTGATGATCTTTTGGGTCAGACCGTGAATTTAATCTACTCTTTCGCGGATGACAGCAACCTATGTCGTTCATAGTCATTCGACCGTAGGCCGAGTCTTCAAGATATTGAAGACAAAAGGCGAATAATGGAAGAGACACTTGGCCGGGATTTACTAGCCATTTCCGACTGGGGTCGTGTGAATAGAGTAGATTTTAATGCGCGTAAGACACAGTGCTGCTTGTTGTCTCACAAGCGATTCGTTGACTCAACAGTGTCGTCATTATCTATCGATGGTATGGATGTCGAACAATCAGATGCTGTTGATGTTCTGGGCATGAAAATACAATGTGACGCTCGTTGGGCGAGACATGTATTCGAAGTGTCGAAAGAAGCACTCAAGTATATAAGCTTCCTAAAGCTGTGCAAAAAATATTTCACTCCTTCTGATCTTTTCGATATCTATACAACCTACATCAGGCCAAAGATGTTATACAACTCCCATATATGGGCAGGTGCTCCAAAATCATATTTGGAGCTTCTGGACCGTGTTCAAAGGAGAGCGATGGTGCTGATAGGAAACAGTAGGGTATCCAACTCTATTGTTTCCCTTGAGCATCGTCGGAATTGGGTGTTGTGTTTCGCTGTTCTATCGCTACTTCCATGGTGTGTGTTCTTCAGACATTCGTGGCCTTATTCCTGACGTGAGGATGTTCGGCAGGGATACACGACTTTCCAGAAATTCACACCCATTTGTTATCGATTGGCCGGTTGTCCGCACTATACACTACAGATCGAATTCGTTTTTCGCCCGTACTGTCCGTATGTGGAATCGACTTCCGGCAAATGTATTTCCCACCAATTACGACATCCAGAAATTCAAGGCGAATGTAAATAAACATTACTCCCTCTTTCCCCCCTTCGATCTCTTGCTTTCCAACTACCAACGCAATGCATTGCATGTATAGGGGAAAACCCCTGAGTGTTGGCTAATTAAAAAAAAATGTTATGGAAAATGCTCTAAAACGAGCCTACAATTCGAAGCTGAACGGGGATCATTTAAGTGACATTATTTTACATACTTAGTGTAAAAAATTGCATTTGCTATATTATATAATCTGAGAAAAAAAAATTAATAAACGAAAAAGTTATTAAAGTTTTTAACCCCATGGTAACTTTTGGCACGCCCTGTATGTTTGCAATGCTGGAAGAAACTGTTGAGATCATCCCAACTTGCCTTTTCATAGTCGAAAGTTGACCGCTTTGTACCTTTGAGAGGTAAAATTAAATTATCCTCATATTTATAAGGATGTGCGGTTTAGAAAAAGTCAAGGGAATTGCAAAATTGCCTTTGACTGTCTAGGTTCGTTCACAAGTTGCGCCAAATGGTTATGAGCGGCAAAGAGATCAGCGTATTGGCCCTCGGGAGTTGTATGACTCGATAGGGTAAGCCTGGATACGTTATGAACATCGAAGTTCCCAGCCACTATAAGTATACTTTGACTATCCTATCCGTTCTAAAACTTCGGATATTGAGTCAGCATACTCCCATTGTATCCTTAAACAACAGTGTGATAGGAAAACAGCTTGCTCTCGATTATACTTATACACTCCTTTAATATAAGTCAAAACAACCGGATCGTAAGTTTCCAGTAAATGGAAGTAAACAATCCCAAAAAATCCTAACTTCAAACACGCAATCAAATTGCAATTTAAAATAATTGATTACTATAGTTTATCACTCACCTTGGTAATGGACACTTTCCACTCTGACGTTCATCGTCGTTGAACCTCTTCAATACCTCTTGGAAACGATGCAACAGAGCTGTAACCGCTAAGCGGCCAGCAAAATCTTTACCACTACCTCCAACAACAGCATTTGCTATATTCGCATTTAATACATTGGCGGCAGACGTTGACGGGCTCGCAGCAGCGGCTGTCAACGATGAGACCGACAAACGATTATTATTGCAGTTATCATCGAGCAGCGAAAACTGAAGTAAAGTTTCGAAACAGGTTTTGGCGAAAATTTCACGTAATTTCCAATCGGATTCATAGCAAATATTCGAATCGGAAGCGGAATGTATGGAACCTTTGTTGAGAAGAACAACAATTTGCATTATAAACTGATGAGGCATTTCATGAGCATAAGGCAAAACTTCATCACGCAATAATTCAATCACTTGACAGTCAATGGTTTCGTCCAAGACAATTTCTTCAAGGCCACGATCTTCAATTGTGCAGACACTTAAAACAATAAAAGAAGATTAGCAAATATGCATTTACTCGTACTAAAGAATTCGTTTAAAAGCAATTTACCTTTGTGGAAATAGAAATTTATCTAAAGTATCGGCTAAATCATCCCACATGCCGGTAAAATGATTTGGTTTCGCTCTTGCCACTTTCAGGCCCGTATGTAAGACTGTGATTAGACTTGAGATCGCCAATTTCCAGGTGCTGGAAGCCAAACATTTATATTTCATAGCCAAGGGTGTACGTAAAGCCTGCAAAAACACAAATATGGCATATTCAAATTTGTGTTTATTTTAAATTACACGCACAGGCACAAACCTTAATAATTTCATGTAAAATATGTTCTTGCATCACGGACTCTTCGGTCGCAGTACATTGGTATAGCTTTACACAGATGCTGATGGACTTCTCGCCGAATGGTATATAGTTCATGCTTACCACTTCCACTGAACTATTATTGCCCCCATAATGATTCGTTGTTTTGGGATACTTGCTGTGCTGTTCACTTACTTGCAGAGCTGGTGGTGTACAGGCGAATTTGCTGAATACCAACAATTGACGGAATATAGCAGGAATCATGTGACTTAATGAGGAATCATCTTTGGTAGCCTCCTAGGGACGGCATGAAATGAAGGGTATAAATAAACTCACAGAAATATCAATGAAACTATGTCGACTATTACCTTTTGTATAAGTTCCATGCATTCTAGAATGCTGTCGTGCAATGGAGTTAGTAATGAATCCGATACTGAGGACATTATGTAAGGAACTGCTTCGGTTTGTACGGGTATACAAACGGCATTAGTCAATACTGTACAGAATTTCTCAAAATCAATGGGTTTAAATCTGAAAAAGCAGGTAAAATTGTTAATATTATAACGTTTAAATACTATATAATTTTAATGTGACACATTTTTTATTTTAAGTTTAGGTTTTACGGAAAGGTATCGCTAAGTGCGCAGGGAGAGTTTCTCTTAAGGGAAAGCTAATATGTCCATGTACATAAGAAAGTATTACTGATTAAACTAATTAGTTCCCCTCAAGTATTTTACTTGCTAGCTATACCCTTCTAGTGGTACGGGCCTAGTTCCGTTACCGCAATCGCAATAATTTCATAAGTTTGACTCGCTCATCGCAAGATTTTCCGATTTGAAATAACTTAGTTGTCATTCTTGCAATTTTAAAATAAAATCACTGGCTGTGTTCAAAAATCAAAATATATATATGGCAATATATTTGTATTGTGTTAAACAAAGTTTGAATGTTTGTTTATACCACCAGCGAAAAAATAATAATTTTGAATGAATAATATCGCTTATTTAAACATACCTCATTTTAAGTTCTATTAATTGCAAACAAATTTAGGATTTTGTTAAGGTTGCTTCAGTTTACACAGAAACAAATGAAATTGAATTTATGAAGCTGCTGTTGTTTTCTAACTGAAACACTTTGGAAAAGAAATTTTGCGATTTCCAATTCCAACTCAGATCCCACAATTTCCGGAACAGACCAAATGTACGGAAATTTCTTTTTTGCACTGCATTCTGGGGCGGCACTGTTGGTTGAACAGAGTGGAGAGTGTATATGGCTTATAGTGGATGAAGGGAGATTTGTATTCGTCTGTCTATTCAGTTGCCATCATGCATTGGACACGTGAGGAGAAGTCATTTTGTGTTAAAGCGTATTTTTCAAATGCGCACTCGATCATTGCAGTGCAGCATGCTTTTTGTTTACGATTCGCTGTTCTCCTACGCGGACTTGTTCCTGGACGGCAATCAATTGTAAATTGGCTAACTTCATTGAGAACAGCAGGGAATGTGTCATGTGTACGAATGGGACCTGAGAGAAGGATTACAACACCACAAAACATCGAGAGAGTTAGAGCAGCAGTACTGCAATCTCCGAAATGCTCGGCTCGGAAGCAATCACTCTCTTGTCACTCGCTCTTGGCATTTCCAGACTTTTTTTTCAGCCGGCTCTTGAGGCAATGCAATAAGAGGATACATGGTTCAAACAGGATGGTGCCACTGCACACACAGCGAGGGTTACCATGAATTGTTTGAGGCAAATGTTTCCTGGACGGCTTATCTCTTTAAGGGGTGATGTGAACTGGCCGGCACGCTCACCAGACTTAGCCCCATGCGATTTTTCCTTAAGGGTTATCTGAAGTCGAAGGTTTATATCAACCGTCCCAACACCTTGAAAGGCCTTACTTACAATATTGAGGCTGAAATTGGCAGAATACCAGTCGACACGCTTGTTAGAGTTCATGAAAACTTCAGAAACCGTATGCAGCATTGTGTGGATAGCGAAGGTCGACATTTGCCACTTACACTATGTTAAACCACGTAATTTTAAAATATAAAATAAATTTTCTAAGGTTCATAATTTTTTTTATTTCATTCCGCGCTCCAACCTGTACTTCGTACGATTGGGCAGAAAATTGTGGAGAATATGTAATATATTTTCTACATATAAGATATATTTATATAATATAATATAATTTCACTAGAACTTATTGGTTGATCATAATACTCCTATACATATTATGCAAAATATGAGCGATATCGGAGCAGTGGCCAATATCAAAACATTGTCAAATCGGAACAGTGGCCAATAACAAAAGATTGCCCAATGTTGTTGTTGTTGTAACAACAATATATTTATTTTGAAGTCTTGTTCGTCTATGGGGGATCTGCTTCGATATCCAGGTGAAGGAAACGCGCCATTTGAACTGGATGCGTCCACAGAGACCTGGGGGTCAGCTGAGTGGGCTTGGCCGGACAATTGAAGAGGTGCAGTACATCATGTGGTTCCTGATGGCAGGCGGGACAGATGTCCGGAACGTTAGCATCAATTCGTGCCCAGTAAGAATTGAGGCGGCTGCACCATCCAGATCTCAGCTGCGCCAGAACCACGCGCGTCTGCCGAGGTAGTACCTTCTCCTCAAATGAAATCTCCAGGGGATGTTCCCCTAGCACAACATTCACACGGTAGCTGGATACTGCTGCTGCGACATCATCGGCGTGAATGTTGTTCAAACCTGCCTGATAGTTTCGATGATCTAAAGGTTCTCTCTTATACCGCTGGACCTCTCTCTCTAGATCATGAAGATCGTACCTGATCTGCCTGGGTGGAGGCATCCTGTTCAAGAGATGGGGGTTAGGATGACTGCTGCGAAAACACCCTAGCAGGTATTGCTTAGACAACAGGAAATTGTGTCTGCGCACGGTAAGGAACTTCGTCTCCTCATGTAGATGGTCCTCAGAAGACATAAGAAGACACCCTGTTGATTTTCTAAGGGCGGCATTCTGGCAAGTCTGAATTTTCTTCCACTGCGTCGTACTCACGTTCGCCGACCATACAGGTGCTGCGTAGTTTGCTACAGTCCGACCTATCGCTTTGTAAGAGGTCAACAAGGTTTCTTTGTCGGCTCCCCAAGTACTGCCGGCAAGTGACTTGAGGACCTTGTTCCTACTTTTCAGTTTATCGCAGATAGCTGTAGCATGTGCAGAGGATCTAAAAAGGCTGTCCAATGTGACCCCAAGGATTTTGGGGTAGTTGGTGGTCGGGATGTTGACGTCATCGACTTTCACATTGAGTGACAACCGCACCTCTGCGGTACAAGCAGTAAACAGTGTGGCTGATGATTTGGAGGCGGATATTTTCATATTCCTCGCAGTGAAGAAACGTGCTAAGTCAGTGAGGTAACAGTTGATTTTCTCGCAAATGTCACCCACTTTAGCTCCTGACGCCAGAATTGTGCAATCGTCAGCGTACGACACAATTTCAACGCCATCTGGTGGTGCAGGAATTTTAGAGAGGTAGAGGTTAAACAGAGCCGGGGATAAAACTCCACCCTGGGGAACTCCTTGTTTAACTCTACGGGGCTTCGACTTTCTGTCTCTAAATTCTACATATGACTTACGATCCAACATATAGTTTACGATCCAACGTTTCAAACTGTGCGGAAGGGACGTTTTTTCAATGTCCTCGAACAGAGTGGCATGATTGTCCGTGTCGAAGGCTTTTGTAAGGTCAAGAGCCACGAGGACCGTCCTGTCGTTAGGCGTGTTCTGGTTAAGGCCGCGACTTGTACGTGTGGTCATGGCGTGCTGTGCTGCTTGCGGAATCCATGCTGATGATCACCACTAGGAAAGTGTTCGATCAGGCTGGGGAGGAGCAGTGCTTCAAGCGTCTTTGCTACTGGAGAAAGCAAGGAGATTGGCCTGTACGAATCTCCTTTACTTGCGTCTTTGCCTGGCTTCAGTAGCGGGACCACTCTGCCCATTTTCCAGGCATCGGGAACTTCGTGAGCGGCTAGTGACAGATTAAGCACTTTGGTCATGTACTCTACTCCCGGGGTATCCAAGTGCTTTAACATCAGCATTGAGATTCCGTCCGGACCCAGCGCCTTTGATGACTTTACGCTGCGTATGACATGGGCAACTTCGCCAACGGTAAATTGTGGTGGTGCCTCTTCGACTCGGAGAGCGCGGATACGACGCAATACTCTCCTTTTCGCCTTATCACTCTCTGGGTGCTCAATAAAAAGCCGGTTAAAATAACACGCGCACCGCTTCGGTTCTGTCACTGTTCTATCACCGAACGTGACAGCTGTCCGATCATCCTTCCTTACAGGGTTAGAGAGTGATTTGACCGTTGTCCACAACTTACCAATTCCGGAACTCAAGTTGCACTGCTTTAAGTGGTCTAGCCATTTGTTCCGCTTATATTCGTTGACCAACCTACTGATCTCTGAGTTGAGATCCCTAATTCTAGGGTCAGTAGGGTTGGAGCGAAGAATGTCATCACGCTCGTCTGCGAGTGCCGCTGCCTCTGCTGGGAAGTTTGGTCGTACTTCGGGTATTCGACCAGCAGGGATATGGCGAGCGGCTGCTGCGTTAATGATGGCCCGGAACTTTTTCTCGGCTACCCGAACGTCCGACGGAATAGCTAGATTATTAAAGCTGCGGTTGGTGGCTTCTCTGAAGGCCTCCTAATCCGCTTTTTTTTGATTGAGAAACGTACGGCGTTCAGAGGTTATGAAATCGGGTGGTCTATTTATGGAGAGAATTATGGGAAGGTGGTCCGATCCTAGTGAGATGACGGGTTGCCAGATGACGTCGTTGATCAGGCCAAGCGATGCCAAAGTGATGTCTGGCGAGCTATGGCAATCGCCCATAATCCGCGTGGGGGCGTCCTCATTCCCAGCCCTCATTCATTGCAATCCCGCGACTGCCAGTTCTATGTACCGGATTGACCCGAAACTCTTCGGCCAGGGGCAGTCACCTCAACAATATATGTTTTTTGTTTGTCCATTGCCTGATGTGGTTAGTTTAGCCGGGGCTTATTTATGTTATGTGTCTCTTCTTTTCCCGAAATCGTTACAGAAAGTTAGCCTCGTATCTCCATGGAAGGAAATAAATCACTTTACACTTACTTTAATCACTTACTTTAATAGAATAGGCCAAAAAGTACGTTTATTTCAAATAAGTTTTGCCCAAAATGAGGCATCCACCGCGCAAAGGACGATGTTATGCGAATAACTCAGGACCTTAGGGTGAATATAGAGTAAGCCATACATGAAATAGAGCAGAAAACTGCCACCAAGGTCTTGGAAACAACTGTCTTATATTTCTTATATCAACGGTTGGCTGTATCCCCAGCTGTATCAGAACACCATCTATGTGCTGATTAGCAGCATGGGTGCTGTTTTATACTCCTTTACCACACGTATAAGTTGCGGCTTTAACCAGAACACCCCCAGCCACAGGACGGTCCTCGTGGCGCTAGACACTAACAAGGCCTTCGACATGGTCAATCATGCCTCCCGTTTTAAGGACATCGCAGACACGTACCTTCCGAATAGATCGAAACTTTAGGGCGTAAACTTAATATGTGGGCGCCAGTCGTATCTGGAATTTAGAGACAGAAAGTCTCTAAATTCCATCACTATTCACTGCGGACCGTAGAGGTGCGGTTGTCACTGAAGCGAAACCTGCTTAGGTTTCTTCGCAGTAATCATCCAATCACAAGGCAGATCAAATACGACCTTTATGATCTAGGAAAGCTGTAGCGTGAATGTAGTACTTGGGGAACATCCCCCAGAGATTTAACTAGAGAAGACGCTGCATCGGCAGAAGCACGTGGTTCTAGTACAGTCGCCTCAATTCGCGCGATTTTATGACAACGTCAAGGGTCAACTGCCTTAAGCCAAGTTCGTTCAGCTGATCCCAGGTCTATATGGATACATTCAATTGAAATGGCGTTTTCCTTTCACCTGAATGTCGAAGCAGATTCCCCGTAGATGAACAGGACTTACAATACTCTTTATATTGTTGTTACAACACAACCGTAAAGATGGCTGATGAAAAAAGTGCTGAGAAGAATAAATGCTACATCTTTTTCTTATTTGGGTCACAGTATGAAAAAAAGAAAATACAAAGTTCTCCAAAATGTTTTCTAGTTTAAAGTTGAAGGGAGACGAACGAGAGGACGGAGAGAAATATCCTGGTTAAGAAATATTTAAGAATTAACAGGTTACTAAGCTGTAAGAAGTCTTCTGAGTGTTGCTAGACATAGACAATTCTCTATCATAGCACACAAATAAAAAATGTATACTAGAAAATTTAATGATCGCTGAAATCATATGTAGGATTAGCACATAAAAAAAGAAAAGATTCTGCTGATGGTAGAAGTTATTAGTGCTAGCATAAGCGTAGACACGACTTAGCACAGGCTTGCTTTTAGAGCTTAAAATAACTAAGCGTAGTAAATCAAATTTTTAAAAAATGTCTTACCTTTTTTGAATCTGTTGAAATATTGCCGGAAATATCTGTATTAAAGCTGTTAGGTATGCTTGACTGGGTATATAATATTCATCTTGGTTTGATTCTTGAGATTTTGTTGTAATTTTTGTGCTTTCCATGCCAATGTTAAGCCAAATTTTCCAAGCAATCTGGAATAACAGATAGTAAGACGATTAAAACCAAAATAGAAACACGACTACATTTTCTTTTGCTACAAAATCATTTTGTTATACTAACGTTCCATATTTCCTCATCTTTCAATTGGTTCTTATCAGCACCGCCACTTGCTGCAGTTGTCAAATCATTTTTGCTCGACAGTTTAGTGTCTGAATTGTGATACATAATCTCTTGCAGAGATTTCAAGGCAGCCAACGATACCTCTCCGTTTTTACTTAAGGCGGCGTTTTGTATAAATTCCAGAATCAAAGACCAAGCACGATCGAAATCGCCCAACATTTGTATTAGATCACGTTTTGTATTAAATACCTAAACCAGAGAGAACATTAAGAACTAAGAACATTACACACATATGGTACCGAACTTACTCGACACACTCCCGATAGAGTTAAAACTTGTGTCTCAGCCCATTGCTTTTGGGCGGTATTACGAGAGTGATGTATCAGAATATTGCCGCTAGCATCGACCTTTTCATTGCTCGCCGAACTGGATAAGGCGCGAACATTATCGAGCAAAGGGAACAACACTTGCCACACCAAGGCCTGCCAGGTGGGAGGATTTAGGAGGCTGCCATGTGCGGATATTGTGGAGAATAAGGTCTGTCCGGCAGATTTGCGTACAGCAGGGCGAGAATCAACACAAAGTTCACCTGCAAGGAAATTTAAATAGTTGCATGTAGATGTGTTTCATTGATTTAAGCATCGATCTGTGAAACTCACCCAATTTGGCATACAAACACATCCATAATTTATCAAACTGTGGCATTTTAACTGTACCCGGAAAGTCGGGTAATATTGTGGAATCATCGACCTGGGCTGACATCAATTTGTCTTGATTTTGATTGAAGAAATCCGATATATTCCACTAGGAGATAAAACGAAAGAAAATAATGTTACATTTCCTTCAAGACAATAAATGCAAAAAACCTTCTTACCATTAGACCAATTGCCGTAAGGGAAATATTCAATTCTTGTGTTTGTGAACCAAACTTCGCTGCCGTTGATATGCACAAAGGCAAACAGCGCCAAGGCATTACCGTCAAGAAGTCGGTAATAACCAATTGTAGACACTGGAAGGCGGTGCGTATCAGCGGTTCACCGTGATGTTCATTAACAGCGCCAATGATTTCAATGATGGCAGGCCAACCGAACGAAAGAATTTCCCCGGCACCATTTAAAATTTGCAAAACACAATCGAGCTGTCGCTGACGGACATCGGCATGGGGGACAGTGGAGAGTTCCGATAGAGGATTTAAAAGCATTGTTTGAAGATTCTACATGGGGACAAAAATAGAAAAACTTTTACCCTTTCCCTTGACATTATCAAAGATTACAAAATCTACCATGTTTTCTTTCAACGGTTGGCTGTGTTTATACTGCAGAGCCGATTTCACGAGATACGTTATGGCTTCAACGCCCCATTCACGCATGCGTATGTGACGATGTTGACAGACCTCCAGCAAATGATTCGTCAAAGGACGCCAGAGTACTTCTATGCGTGGCATATTTACCAAGCCGGTCTCCAGCAGTTTGGCCACAGCAAATAAAGATGGTTCCTGCGTAAAGAATGACAATATTTCTAAATTATGTACTGCAATACTTCTGGCTTGCTTACCCTATTGGCATAGGCCAATTCCATGGCCTCATGCGACAGCTTACACAAGGCATCTATCAAATGATGCAAAGCCACATCATCTAAATACTGACTGGATTCGAAGAGTTGACTTAACATTTGCGACAGCACCGGCAGGTCGGCCATTACGGCCGTTTGTATGCCAACATTTGCCTCTACGGCTGGTTTGGGAAAAGCTTGCAAGCTACCGCCCGTCGATGGTTTTAAACCCAATATCCATACCAAATGTTGCAGCGTTTGCAACACAATGTGCCATGAAGTACCCAGAATACTGCCATTACTGTGGGCCAAAAAGAGTATGGCTCGCATACACTGTAAGTTTTTGGTTGTCAACATGACGGGCGCCTGCATTACACTGTGCGGCAAGGAAGCACTGGGCAACGGGGTGCCCACCGCCACTATCTGTTGGCGAAAATCACCAGTTTCACTGCAAGAGCTCATAAATTGGTTATTCAGATCTTGGCTATTCGAACGCGTGTGACATCTGAGATCAACATCCATATGGGAATTATTGGCAAAAATAGACATGGCATAGTGAGGCGGGAATGAAGCACGACAAATGGCCATAATAAAAGCATCACGCGGATTCAAGAGATCCATAATACCGCAAAGAGCTGCATAATTTTGCATTGCCTTCAGAATGTTATCGGTGGTCGCCTCGTCGATGGAGGCGTCCACAAGGGGCACAAATGCAGATAGTAAACCAGACCAGCTGGAATTTATCAGTTGCAAACAAAGGGGCTTGTGTTCTTCTTCGGTTATAACTGCGGTATTGTGAGACGGGTGCTAAATGGAGGGAAATTTTTTGAGTTCGTTTAAAAACTGCAAAACATTCGCCAACGTGTACATGTAACCTACCATCTCTGGAGTCCTTTGTATAACTCCACCAATGGAACGTGTTATATCCAATAGTATGGCGTACGCCACGGAAATGCCATAGCTATCGGGTATATGCGGCGCCTCTAATTTATCCAACATTTCCAAGCTAAAAGTTAATATAATTTAAAATAATATTGTATTTTTTTCTTTAAACGCATCTACTTACTAAACAGCTTTTGACAGACCCGGAGCAAATGTGGCGACCAGTGGCATATACGCTCCACGGAACACAAAACCGCATTGATTGTTGGGATTGTGAGCCGTCAGCGTATTCAACTGAGCCGCACCATTTTGTTGACCGTTCAATACTGCAATGACAAATCAAATTGAAATTAAAACCACCCCTCTTAATTCGCGCCGTCTTTCGCCTTCCTACTACCACTTACATGCTGCTGAATTTATCAATGAATACCTTACATAAGTACCCAATGACGTGATCATATCCTGGACAATATTTGTGGCATGATTTTTACAATCGTACGATTTGCAAAAGAACGCTATCAACGATGGCTTTGTTGCCAATTTATGTATCACCTCCAGTGCCAAAGCCCTCTGCCAGTGTGGCTTATCGGGATCCAGGAATTTGATGATCAGCGACAGGAATATCTCACATTCGGTTACGAGGATTGTATGATACTTTTGTATTAGTATGGCCACCAACCGCAACAGACGCATGCTAATCGGAAAATATGGCTTATCACTAGGTGTAGTTGTATTGCCATTGGCATTTTGTGTCGGCAACGAACGATGCTTCACATTAGGCGAGAAGAGTTTGATGACCAAAGCACAGACACGCTCTTTAAGCAGCAGGCGAAAGTCACGATTTTCATGGAAAACTGCACTGAAATTGGTCAAGACGGCTTCTAGTAGTTCGAGGCCAAAGGTGCGTGTCATCTCATTCATGCCCACAAGCCAAAAGGGTGGATCGGCATTAACTAAGTGGACGAGATCCTGGAAGAAATTAAGGAAATTATTAGAAAGCATAAAATTAGCCCGAAGTATAAATATCATTCCAAAAGATAAAAATATATAAATATCTGTGCGTATTATCCTCTAAATTCCAGTAAGGATCGTATATAAAATGTGAATGAAATATTAAGTGTAGTCAACCAAGTTGGCGATCATTTGTATCAACGTAGACTCAAACCTCAGGATATTCGTACAAGCAGCTAACCTACCAGCGACCTCAAATAATGACCAATTGCGGGTAAAGGTTAAATTGATTCACATATTGGTATTATATATATTTATATACGCATTTCATATGGCAGTGTGGTTTCGATTTTACATGATCAGTTGGGTTTAAGAAAGCTGCCTGCAAGATGTCTTCCGCGTTTTGCTCAATTGACCATAAACGTAATTGTGTGGCAACTTTAAAGGATTGTTTGAAGTTGTTTAACCGCAATTCGAATGAGTTTTTGCGGTGTTTTGTAACTGTGAATAAAACATGGAACCATTACAACACTCCGGAGACCAAGCAGCAGTCTAAACAATGGATTTCTCCGAAGAAGGCCAAGGTGACTTTGTCGGCCAATTAGGCGATGACAAGAGTTTTTTGGGATAATCCACATCGATTACGTTAAAAAGGGAAAAACAATAAACGGCAAACATTATGCCAACTTATTGGACCGATTTAACGAGGATTTAAAAAAAAAACGACCGCTTACGACCAAGAAAAATGTTTTTTGAGTTGGGTTACGAATTGGTACCTCATCTGACATATTCTCCAGATTTAGGCCCCAGCGAATATTTCCTATTTCCAAACCAAAAGAGTTAGTAGTGGAGTTCCTCAGGGTTCTATTCTTGGACCGCTTTTGTTTGTAATGTATATTAATGACATGTTTGTTAGTGTTGAAACCAGCTCCTGTGTTCCTTTTGCTTTTGCTGATGATGTTCAATTGTTGTTTAAGGGAAGCTCGGACTTCTTAGACGTGTTGCAGAGTAATATTAATTTCTTAACATCTAATTTGGCTGTTTGGTTGTCCAGTAATGGACTTACAGTCAATGTGAATAAAACGAAAGCAATGTTCTTTGGCAGTCCTTTGGAGAACAATGTTGTAGTGTCTGTATCAAATAGTGTAATCGAATTCGTTGATAATATTCAATGTCTTGGTATTACTCTTGATAATAAGTTAAAGTTTAAGGCCCATGCTGTTTCCAGAGTTAACTTTACTTTGCGAAAGTTGTACAACTTGGAATTGTCTCTTCCACTACACATTAAAATTAGAATAATATGCCAATATTTCTGTATTGTATTGAAGTTTACTCTGGAGCAGTGGCTCAGGTCATGGATACGATTCGTCGAGCATTCAATCGTGTGGTGAGGTATTTATATTCCCCTAATATTCGGCGGCACGTTTCGGAGTACATTGATAGGTTTTTGCATTGCAGCTTTATGGAGTTTACAAAAATAAGGAGTTTACTTCACTTTTATAAGTTGTATAAACTTCAGACACCAATCATTGTAGTTGAGTTTTTTCAATTTGGAAGGTCCAGAAGAAATCCACAGCTTATAATTCCCCGATTGAATTCTGATTTAGGTCGATCATTTCACGTGGGAGTTGCTCGCATTTTTAATAGTTTGCCTGTCTCGCTCAGATCATTTAATTACTGCCATACTTATAAGAAAAAAATATTTAAACATGTAAAACATAATGATTTGTAAATAATTAAAAAAAATGGTTTTCTACGGGTATTTCTTTGTATTTGATTTGAAACAATAGTATTGGCTAGTAGTCTTAGTGTGTTTCACTTTCATGCTGCTGTTACACTACGAAACTTATCTAGTAGTCTTTCATTAATACCTTTTTTGCGTAATTTGGGATATCAATTTTTTTTATTTAAACGTATACTTAACTTAATACTTATTTATATTAAATTGATTAATCTTACTTGAAGTTTTTTTTTGTATATTTAAAACAAATCTGAAGTAATTTTGTAACTATATAAGGCCTAAAGGCCTTAGTAACCGATACTTTTTGAATATCAATAAATGAAAAATGAACATGAAATGGCTCGTTGGAAAGAGATTCAGCTCCAACGATGAAATTAATGGTCAAACTAATGTATATTTTATTTATCTCCTATTTTGTGAAGGGATACAAAAATTGGAGAAACGTTGGACTAAGTGCATTGAGCTAAAAGGAGATTATGTTGAAAAGCGAGGGCTAGCACCCCTTAAGGCCAGTACCGCCAATTCCAATTCGAAGTTTGAAATATGGACACAACTTCCCCATTGGTAAGTGCCGAGGCCTTTCTGTTTTCTTGTATTTCTCAATTTTAATTTGAATTTTTTAATTTCAATTTGTATTTCTCAATTTTAATTTTTAATTCTTAATTTCAATTTGCGTTACTTAATTTGAATTTGTTTTTCTCAATTTCAATTTGCGTTTCTCAGTTTTAATTTGCATTTCTCAATTTTAATTGTAAATAGTAAGCAGGGGCTGCTTAAGTGGCTTCGCAGTAGTGATTCCCACCACCATCACTAGTACAGGATGTCTCCGCCCAGGCAGATCAGGTACGATCGTCATGATTTAGAGAGAGAGGGGTCCAGAGGCTCATTAGAAACAAACGCTTAAACCAACACGCGGTAGACTATAAGTACCACAGAAAGCACGGACAGGCAAAGCCGAGACATCGGTGGAGAGACCAAGTGGAGGAGGTTGCGAAAACCCTCGGTATTGAAAACTGGAGGATACAGGTCCAAAACCTGAATGTATATAAATGATTTATAGAGCAGCCCTTTACAAAACAAAGTTCGTTGGTTGTGGAGCAATACTTAGTTCGTATGTAATAGGATGGATAAATAAAAAGGTCGTAAGACTTTTATCTTTCATTCTCTCACTTTTTTACGTATATTTCTTAAAGCTTTTTCAACTTTTTAACCCATTTTTTCAACTTATTAATCTCCCTCATAGCATAACCTTTTGAAAAAACTGGCAATACAAATCGGTTTACAAAGTTGGAAAATCGGTTCGCAAATAATGCAGTAAGGTGTCCTTTAATTCAAAAAAAGAAAAAACGGTATATGTGATTATCTCCTAACTTGAGCAAATCAGGCAAGTCGGAGGCCAGATTCGTGTTCAGCAGCCCCAAGTCAACTAAAGTTCACTATCAAACCTTCATTTTTTTCAAATTTTGTTGCCCAGTGTTATTCTTATCAATCAATTCCGCTATTGACAATTTTGAAAATAAGTGATTAATGCTAGACAAAGAAACAACGGAGCGAATCCCAGCAAAAGTTGTTCAGCCTTTTAACTAGCTTCCAACAGCTTCTGAATAGCTTTTACTTAATAAGCATTCTTTTTATTTCTTTCTTGATGAAAGCACTTCAGATCCAGAATATTTCATAGTTTTAACAACACTTCTAGTGAGTCAACAAATGAATGATTGAGACAAAAAAGCAGAATTATTAGGTGTGTTTTATTTGACAAGCGAAAAAATCCGCTATAGCAAATTTAAAATTATTATCAAGAAACATAAAACCTTTTTTTGGATTTTTGTTTGGTTATGATCATTTGCTGTTGTTATTTTTGAAAAAAATGAATTACTCCAGAAGCTTGTGAGATCAGGTTTTTTGTTGTATGTCATATGGGGAAGAAAAAGTCAGCGAAGTTTAAGCAAACACATCACCGTCTGATAGACGCAAGTTTCGCCGTTGCATACATACCATATATGTATGCTGCCGACAAAGTCTCTGCTGATTTACAGATCTATATATTCGAATCGTTGCAAGATTTTGCATGTGCGAAGTAACGAATTTTCCAATAGGGACATAACAATTTCGTATCTTTGTGTCAACGCACCCTCAAACATTTTTAATGGTCTTTCAGAGTCGACACGAAAGTCGAAGTCAACATTTTCATCATGGTACTGTTCACCTACGAGCAACGTTTAAAAGTCATTAAAAATGACTACCGGAATTTTCAACATCTTCAGCGATAAAGCTCGATGGCCGAGTAGTTCTGTCAATTAACAAACTATGCGCTATTGGAAAGCAAAAAACCCACATATGATTTAAGAGTCGCCATTGCAAGTAAATAAAATACTATGTGGTCTAGTTTTCATGCTGGAAGTGTGATTTGGCCGTTTTTTTTCCTCGAAGAAAATAATCGTCATGTTACCTTCAATGGAGAGCGCTATCTTACCATGTTTCAAAACTATTTTTGGCCAGAACTGGATGAGCTTGACATCGCCGATATGTGGTTTCGACAAGACGGTGCCACTAGCCACACAGCACGCGTTACAATCGATTTACTGAAAGGAAAATTCGTTGAACGTGTTATCGCGAGAAATGGTCCGGCCGAATGGGTACCTCGTTCATGCGATTAACGCCATTGGATTTCTTTTTATGGGGCCACATCAAGTCATTGGTCAATGCCAACAACTTTAGACGAGCTCAGAGACAACATCCAACGCGGAATTGCCAACGTTACTGTCGAAATGTGTGCAAGAGTGGAGGAAAAATTGATCCAAAAAATAGATCGCTATACACGGGCTCGTGGTGATCATATGACCGGAATCGAATTTCATTCTTCAAATGTAACATTTGCACTACATCTGAAATAATTTTGAACTCTATATCTTAAATATTCTGGGTCCGACTGGCGATTTTTTTTCCCTTTGTTTCTCCTTTTTATTTCTCCTTTACATGTCTTTGATATACCCTTTAAAAATAGTTTGTTTCAACAATTTTTGATTAATAGAACAAGAGATATTAAGAAAAAATCGGTAAGCGGGAATCAGCAGAATTAAGTTGATATAAGCGAACCAGCTCAGCGTATCTGTTGAATTACTTTTCTTCTTTTAATTTTCAAAACAAATTATTTTTGTACGTGTATATTCAATGCATTTTGGGTAAATAACAAAATTTAGGCTTTTTGATAAGAATTTTAAATCATTGTCTTGACGGTGCTTTTTCGCTTGTCAAATAAAACTCGCCTATTGTCAACGCACAATAAACAAGAAAAGTAAATTTGAAATTTTAAACAGGTCAAACAAACTAAACGTTATTAATTTTTTGATACGAAAACAAACAAAAAAAACTTTATCAGACGAAATACACGTCATACTGCAAAATTAACTGATAACAGGAACACATATGCTCGTATAGGTTCGACAACTTACCTGAAACAAAAAGAATGCATCCGAAGCAAATGTCGTCATTTCGTTGGGTGCCCCCGGTATACTTGGCGCTCCACCGCCGACTCCAGTATTGCTTGTATCGACCGCATCAATCTCCACAACATTTCCCGATGAGTCTCTGTGTTGCAGATTGGCCAGCGAATCCTTTTCCAAGTAAACTCGTTCAAATACCAATGACACCAACTGACGTATAGTTGCACCGGCCGTATTTACAATGGTCGAATTTTTCGTGTAGTGCAGGCGAAAGCATAAAACCAACGATTTGGCCAATGTGTCACCGTGCACCACAGTATTGGTGGTCAACAGCAGAGTGATCGTTTGTAAAACTTTAACTTCTTCGATGTTGTGCTCCATTAACATCCACAGGGCGTCGGTTATGTAGCGTGCACCTTTTTGATCGACCACTTGCTGGGTGATAAGACGCTGCATCATGCCCAAACAGAACTGGGGAAAATCAAACGAAACGAAATACGGACAACAAAAAAAGTGTGATTAGATAAGGGAGAAAGAATAGTGGATTTTGTAGGTGGATAGGTGTTGGGTCCACACACAACAACTACAGCAGCATGTTGTGCTTACAAAAGAAAGTATTATGAAATTGACACACAATAATGACTCACTTTGATGATTTTCAAATCTTTCGTTTCGCATCCTTGCACCAAAGGATATAGAATCTGATTGACTGTATAGTAGACGGATTGTTGTTGATTGCTGCCGGCTGTAGATAGTTTGGAAATGGCCTCTTCACACGACTACAAAGAAATAAGAAAGATAACAATAAAGAAATACACTGAAACACACACACAACACACATAATAATAATTATGTCAATGTAACCACACAATACAGAGACGTTGAGATACCAAAAGAAAAAGAAGTATAATCGATTTTGTTTGATTTATTAATATTCCATACACTGCGGCATTATTTGATAAAAACCATAAGGAGGGTATGCCGGCCGGTAGATAGGTAGCGAAAGATATAAATAAATATCCAAACCCACTTGGGAATTTGGTCGCTGAGGCCGCTGCTATTAGGCAAATGAAACCGATTATAACAAGCGGAAGGAAGTGTAGGTTTTGGGAATTATTTTTTTTCGACGATGAGTACAAAAGTTAAATTCAGCTCGACCGACCTACATATACCCTCAGTAGGGATCGAAAAAAGTATCAAACTATCATTTTCGTAATGAAGATTGATATATTCTAAAGCGATTCCCAAATACGAGGTCATATCAATAATTTCGTGACTTTTCCAACTTCCCTTGTAGATATATGTAATGCAACACTGCTCCTATCAAGTACCATCTATTAATTTTGAGAGAGTTCCGTCATTTAGTTTGAGTTTAACAGCTGTTCAAAAAATACAACCTCGTGAATTAGGTTAAAAGTGAAAAAAGTGAATTTCGAGTGCCCATTAAACATTAATTTTTGCAAAAAAAAAACGTGCATCAAACCAAGGAAAAGCTTGATAAATACTATGGGGACTCTGCACCATCGATTTCAATGGTGAACAAATGGTTTACTGACTCTCGTTTTGGTCGCACAAGTACAAATGACGCTGAACATTCTGGACAGCCAATTGAGGCCAATACACCCAAAAATGTCGTAAAATTCACGATACGTATGTCGATCGAATTGTAAAAGTGCGTAAGATTGTTGATGCCATACGCATTCCATACGGCAGTATGGTTTCGATTTTACATGATCAGTTGGACTTAAGAAAGCTGTCTGCCGCGTTTGCTCTCAATTGATCATAAACGTAATGGTATTGTATGAAGTTGTTTAACCGCAATTACAATGAGATCTTGCGGCCTTTTGTACTCTGGATGAAACATGGATCAATTACAAAACCAAGCAACAGTCGAAACAATGGGTTTCTCCGGGTAAACCGCCTCTGAAAAAGGCCAAGGTGACTTTGTCGGTCAATAAGGTGATGGCAACAGTCTTTTTGGAGGCACGCAGGATAATCCACATCGATTACCTTCAAAAGCATAAAACAATAAACGGCGAATATTATGCCAACTTATTGGAACGATTTAATGAGGATTTAAAAAAAGGACCCCATATGGGTACACACGTGTGCAGTCTCAATGGAAATTGCATGAATTGGGTTACTAATCGGTACCTCATCTGCTATATTCTCCGGATTTAGCCCCCAGTGATTATTTTTTATTTACAAACCAAAAGAAATGGCTCGGTGGAAAGAGAGTCAAATCCAACGATGAAATTATTGAACGAACAAATGCCTATTTTATGGACCTCGAAAAATCCTTTTATTTGGAAAGGAGACAAAAATTGAAGAAACGCCGGAATAAGTGTATTGAGCTTAAAGGAGATAATGTTGAAAAATATTTTTTTTTTAAAAAAAACTGTGTTTTATACCTTTTTCATAAACTCTCTTAAATGTATTTTTCTTTAATTAGATATTTTATTTCCCTCAAAATTGCATTAGGAAACAAGCAGTGAACTTTCTTAAACTACTGAGCTTATAACGAATACCGGTTATAACACACGGTTTTTTGCAGTCATAATGATTTTGCCTCCATTTTTTATACAAATAACTAAGCTTATAACTATACACAGAGAAAAAATCAGTTGGAAAGCGGTCCGAACTACAAAAAATTGGTTGGATAAAACAATTTTCTGTTGCAAAAACTAAAATGCCATAGTATTTATGGTAACAGATATCATATTATGGTTGCTACAATCATATAACGGCATTCACAGCCAATAACACAGTTATACAAACTGAATTCAGTTTAACTATTGGTTGCGACAACTGGCGGTTATGACAACCAATCAATTGTGATGTACATGTTACTTTGGTACCAATAATTGCTGGTCCCAACAGATTAGATCTTTGTTGTGACAGTTGGCTGTTGTAACATAATATTGGTTATACCAACATCAAACCCAATAATATTTTATCAGTTCTAGTCAAAACAAACCTTTGTTTACGACGAAAACATTCGAAATCCCCAAAAAAAAAATAAAAACAAAAACAAAAAAGGTCAGACAGTTTAAGTTTCTTGGGTTAGATGGTCAAAACAAACAATACTGCCGTAAAAATAAACGTGGATCCATTGTATGAGCAGCTGGTACCGGCAAGTGGTACCGTCCTGTTTTAACCAAATATAGTCAAGATTACGGGCTACAATTGCAGGAACCAAAAAGTCCGATATCATGGCGCGATAGCTAACGCCATTCACAATTACATTCCGGCCATTGTCATTTTTAAAAAAAATATGAACCGATGATTCCACCAGTCCATAAACCACACCAATCCGTGGTTTTCTCTGTGTATAATGGCACCTGTTGAACCTCTTCTTGTTCGTCCCAAATGCGGCAATTTTGTTTATTGACTTTGCCGTTGAGTTAGAAGTAGGCCTCATCACTGAACCAAATTTTGGTCGAAAACAGCGGATCTTCCCGTTTCTCACCGAACGCTCATTTCCATAATGCAGTTGCCCACATTTGAAGGTAATTATTTTCAAAAAATAAATGCCATAAAATGTCCTTTCAAATTACCAATAAAGATTCCACACTTGATTTGAATTTTTATATTTTTTTTGTTCTGAAAAAATACATCTAGAGGTATTTTTTTAGAACAATCACAGGCTTAATTGTAATTTAACGACATTACTCAGACTTGATCAGAATTTTCGCCATAGATAGAACTCATTATTTAAAAAAAAAACATTTTTTTGTGGCGGTCCATTTTTCCCGAGTAACGGCCACTCAAAGCTTGACAAAAAATATTGCAATGCACCTTCATTAATTCTTTTCAGATTAGGGCATCACTGCAATGCTTATTAATTAAAACATCCAGCGAAAGACGTAATTATAAGTATTTTTGTGATCAGTTACCTAATTACTGATAATTGTTTTCTTCAACCGAAAGTTTCAGTTCCCTCTACTGAAAATTGTTGTCTACTCAATCCAAATTCGGTTGCAACAATGGAATACATGGATAGTACTTGCAACCACCAACATTCGGTTGACAAAAACTTCGGTTGTGGCATTAAATCTGTTTTCTGTGTGTAGGAATCGGAGTTGTATGCAATTTAGTGCTGGCAATCGGAGCAATCGGAGTTTTATGCAAATAATATGAATTTATTATCGTAAGTCTAAATGTAAATAAAACTGAATATTTACGCGAATCAACGATATTGCAACAAAATTCCATTGATTTATTTCTGCAATTTTTTTTCATATTTTACCAAAAATGCATATCTTTGTAAAACAAATCATATTTTCTGCATATTTTGTTAAAAATAAATGTTTAAATGCATATTTTGCTAAAAATACAATCGTTATATTATTTGCTTTACATTTATTCGATCTTTTATCAATATAAAGCGGCCCGACTCATATTAAAATACTATATTGTAAGCACGTTTTTTAAACATCATTTCAAATCATTTTGCACTTTTTCAACAAAAGGGTATATATGACAGCGCATAAAGAAAGGGACCTAAGGGTAAAAAAAACAATTTTCACTTTTATTTTTTTGATGTGGACAACATCTAAGACCGATCCCATGCCGCAAAAGTGTTCCCTCCCAGAGATATGCGCGTTATATGAAAGTGATGGTACACCAAAGATACACGTATTTAAATCTTTAAAATGGCTCTCCTGAACAAAACTGGTTTTACCCTTAGATCCCTTTCTATTTTGCGCGTCACATATATAAACTCAAAGTTTTTAAAATACGAGTATCCGTTTTTGTAGGAAGACGTTTCGCAGTTAGGGGTTTTCAGCGAAAAAAAGCAGAATATTTTTATAACTTTATTTCCCGTGTCCCGGGAATTCGCCACGCATTTTGTTCAACCTTTTTTGTCCTAAAAGTCTAAATCCAGATCCAAAATTGCAAGATAATGTAAGTAGCTGTGGTGATCCTATTTCTTAATCTGCTTTCACAATTTTGTGACACAAATATGTTTCGACTTCAGACTGATGTAGGTATACTAGTAGTAAAATCTAAAGGGTGGGCGATTTAACATTTTAAATTTAAATCAGCTGTAAAAAAAGGACTAATAATTTTTTATTTGCATTTAACAATAGAACACCATCCGATGCTTTTTCGATTTACCCAATGGGCTAAAGATAATTTAGCAGTAGATGAAGGATTTTTATTGAAAAATCTTATCAATAAGCAAATTGCTGCACATGGCGTTCAGAGAACCCAAACGTGACTATGGAAGCTAATACAACCACACCGAGTCAGTGTTTCGTGTGGATTTTGCCGCATGTGTAGTTCAGAGAACCCTCAAGTGACTATTGAGAAGCCAATGCATCCACAACGAGTCGCTGTTTGTTTTGTATTTTGAGCAGACGGCATCATTAGGCCATTTTTCTTCGAAAAAAATTCTTGTTCATAGATCTAGTATATGTCTGTCATTGTTTTTTTTTTTCTTCGAAAATGAGCAAAGAGTGGCCGTTACCATCAACGGTGAGCGTTTCCCACAGAAAATAGTCCAAAGGGCTCAAATCACAGCTCCGAGGCAATCAATTGACATCACAATTTCGGCTAATTATTCGATTTGCCTAAAACAATGCGTAAAATATCGATGGTTGCGTTGGCTGTGTGACATGTGGCCCCTTCTTGTTGAAAGGAAATGTCGTTCATGTCATTCTCTTGAATTTTTGGAAACAAAAATTCGTTGAGCCTGGCGAGATAGCGCTCTCCTTTAACGGTAACGGTGGCTTCTTGCTCATTTTCGAAGAAACATGGTCCAATTATGACGCCAGCACAAAATCCACACCAGTGACACGTTGTGGATTTATTGGTTTCTTAATAGTCACATCTGAGTCCTCTAAGCCCCATATGCGACAATTTTGCTTATTCACATAGCCACCGAGATGAAAGTGAGATTCATCTGAAAACACGATTTTTCGGCAAAATTCTTCATCTCCTGCAAAACAAACTTCAGCCCATTGGGCGGAGCAAAAACACATCGGATGGTGTTCCAGTATTAAATGACAAATTTTACAGCCGATTCAAATTTAAAATTTTAAATCGCCCACCCTATAATTGTCATAGAATTACAATTTTCATCGTGCGTTTTAGTTGGACCTTTCTTTAGGTTGACGAAATTCTCAGACATACCATCCTTAAATCTTTATGGAGGTCAGACACTTGAAAGCATTGGCACGGCTCACTGTCTCCACTATAACTCCGGTACAGTGATCTTATACTGAAAGTGAGACAATAATGGTTCTGCCCACATATTTATGAATATTTAATGATCTTTTTCAGGGGATTTCCCCTATTATGCAGTGCATTACGTTGGTGAGTGGAAAGTAAGGGATCAGAGGGGAGAAAAAGGGAGTAATGTTCAATCCCACGACAGCCGGCTCTATGTACCGGATTGACCCGATGCTGCAATCTTTGGCCAAGGGCTGTTTCCCGGCATTACGTGTACCGCTACAACAACAGGGAGTAATTTGTATTGACACTTATCTTAAATTTCTGGATGTCGCAATTAGTAGGAAATACATTTGCCGGAAATCGATTCCACATACGGACAGTACGGGCAAAAAATGTATCTATAGTCTATAGTGCGGTCAGCTAGCCAATCGATAACAAATGGGTGTGAATTCCCGAACATCCTCGCTCCAGGAATAAAATGACGGATGTCAGCGAAGCACACACCATGGAAGTAACGATAGAACAGCGCCACACATTCCACATTCCGACGATGCTCGAGGGAGACATTAGAGTTGGATACTCCATTGTTACCTATCAGCACCATCGCTCTCCTTAAAACACGGTCCAGTAGCCCCAATGATGAATTTGCCCTGCCCGTATAGGTCGTATAGATTTGGCAAAGAACGGAAGGAGTGAAATATTTCTTACACCGCTTTAGAAAGCCTATACACTTGAGTGCTTCTTTCGACACTTGGAATACATGTCTCGCTCAACGACCGTCACATTGTAGTTTCATGCCCAGAACATCAAAAGCATCTGATTGTTCAACATCCATACCCACTATAGAAATTGACGACTTTGTTGGGTCAGCGAATCGCTTGTGAGTCAACAAGCAGCAATGCGTCTTGCGCGCATTAAAAAAAGAGTTGAAATCCAGGCCAAGTGTCTCATCCAAAAGTCGCCTTCTGTCTTCAATATCTTGATGACTTGGCCTATGGTTGAATAAATAAGAATGACAGAGGTTGCTGTCATCCGCAAAGGAGTAGATTGGATTTACGGTCTGACCCAACAGATCATCAATGAAAATAAGAAATAAAGAGGGAGAATGGACAGAACCTTGTGGTACATCTACGTTAAGCCTATGTTTGTGGGATGAGAACCCATCTACAATAACTTTTATAATGCGATCTCTAAGAAAGCTGGATATAAAACGAGCGAAAGTATTACCGACACCAAAAGCCATCAGCTTTGATATGAGTGCATTGTGTCAGACTCTATCAAAGGCCTTGGGGATATCCAGAGCCACAACCTTACTCTCACCAAACGGGTGGATAGACTCCAGCGCTCCGACAAGAAAGCCATCAGGTCTTCCGTAAAGTGATTTTTACGGTAGCCATACTATCGATTACTAATCAGGTCGTTGGACTCTAGATATCTCACAAGAGGGTTGTTAACCAAGCTCTCCATTACCTTGGAGAACGCAGGGAAAATATCGATTGGCCGGTGATTTGCAGGATTATTGGCTTCACCCATTTTAGGGATTGGCTGGACGTTCGCAACCTTCCAATACGCTGGGAATACGTTGGACTCTAGATATCCCGCACGATAAGCAAGGTTGAAAAGGTTGCGCAATGGACGGCTAGCGTAGAAGAGCACTTACGTAGGCCAAGTGCCGAAATACTATCCGGGGTCGGTGACTTATTTATGTCGAGATTCGCAAGAACCCTTTTAACCCGACGTATTCGAAAAAATATCTGAGGCATAGAAATAGATACGTTTTCGATCACGGTGGTGGTGGATTGCTTTCCGACGGGGAAGAATTTGCTGCAAACATTTCAGCCGATAGCTAAGCTCTATCAGCCGGGTCAGTGAATGCCTGATCGTCTTTAACAAGAGTTGGGATAGATGATGAACTATCCTTTACTTTTCTAACAAACGACCAAAAGCTCTTACTTTCCCTGGGGGAAGCAAGAACCTTTGTACGTAGACGTTGTCCGTGCTGAAATTTTTCACGCCTAAGCAATCTGACACACGAAGTTCTTGCCTGTCTCCGCAGCAGTTCAGTATTGGCGTTTTTGTTCAGGCGCCAGTTTCTGAACGCCTCCTCTTTAGATCTGACAGCATCCCTGGTTAACCCAACTATTTTTGGCCGGTTTTAAAATATTTTGCTGCTCTTTGCAAGATACATCGCCCGGGTTTTCGCAGGATAAAAAGACAGATCTAGATTCAATACCACGGTAGCCGGTTCTATGCACCGGATTGACCCAAAGCAGTAATTCTTCGACCAAGGGCTAGCACCCCGGCACTATGTGTGCCGCTATAACAACAGATTAAGATTTCATTGCAAACGCATTTTGTATATTTAAGATTGTGTCTCTCCACCCCAAAGTCCTTGTCAAAGGACATAATAAAAAACTCATCCGCATACTGATACACTAGGGAATTTCCATCTTTAATAGAGTGTAAACTTCAGGAATACATAGCTCGCTTCTGAAAGGCCCTCGTTATGAACTGAGATACTGGCGAAGCTTTAGAATTATTTTTGATAGGAAATTTTGAATACGAAGCACAGTTGTAATCACTGAGACCAGGGTTAATCTGCTATACGTTTCACAGTTGTAGGCTTTGGATACATCAATGACCACGAGCATGACCTTATAGTCTTTAGACATGCAACCCGGTGAACAATTTCACCCTAGCCTTGTATGTGTTTCTGAAGCAGAGGAAGATCTACATGCTCTATCATGTCATAAAAAATCATTACTTCTCTTTACCCGTACCACAGAGACAATTACACTAAAAATCACTAATGGTGGAGATGGAATTGGCTATGCTAGTTTTCCAAGTGGTCGTTCACATTTGAACAGCCCCATTCAGAGGCCACCATAAGAGTCATGCATGAACTATCCGCTCCAACTTATATTGAATGAAAATTACCATTATCCACCCTAATTGATTACCATCCCTTACTACCACTACCGGACTGCAACTCATTTGTGCCACCATGTCACTAAAGACAACAATAAAAATACAAAAGAAAAGAACAGCAAAGTAACCCCCTCCACCCACTTCATTCAAAACAACATATTCTTGGGTGTTTTTTTTCATTTGTCTTCTTCCCCTCCTACCGAAACTTTGCTAAACACCTGACCACACACACATACACAGCCATACACGTATGGGCGGAAAGTCTGTCGCCGTGTTGTATTTATCATCGCCAACTATTACCTCTTTTATTTGTGGATATTTCTTTTTCGTCTCCAATGATAAAGTTTTGAAGTCAGCCTGCAGTGCCTCCACAAATTTTTGCGATTCTGCATTGCTCCGCACAAAAGACATACTTTAGTTTTATTCTTCTACTGTCGTTTCGTTTGTTCTTTTTTCTTCTTGCACTTGATTCACTTTATATTTTTCTCTAGTATGTCTAGCGCAGTTTAAAGTGCAGATTTTGGTGTTATGCGCGTTTATCGCCACTTCATTACATTTGAATTTTGTCAACTTTTATTATTTTCTTATTTTTTTTGCTTTTTTTAAGGGAAATTTGTGTTTTCCTCCAATCCAATTCGATCAAATATTATTTACGTATGAAAAAATTTCTGCTTCTTCTTTCTTATTGGTTTTTTTACCAATTGACGTTTCGTGACGAACGAAGTCGACTCTTTTTGTAATATCGGCGTTTATGTATGACTTGGCGGCGGCTTAATTTCGCTTTACTCTAATACAAAATTAGTCGCCACGTTATACTGAGGTAATGCCTCATTTGCGTAAGTAAATGAAATCTGCAGAAATATAATTAGAGACACTCGTGGCAATCGACAAAGTAACAAATGGCAGCAAAGAGTTTTGTTTGTTCGCTACAGAGACGTGACTGTGACTGTCGCCGCAATCTTAGTACTGTGTGTAGCTGTGTGCCAGAAAGGTAAAACCTGCACAAACATTTCGTGATAGTCTGGAAAACAAATTTCTTGACGTAAAACAAGCTGTTGATAGAGTCTAGCATGAGAGCTTATTATTTAAATTGAAACGAATCCTGCACACGCCACTTTACCTTTTCTTAAAATCATACTTAACCGGAAGAAGCTTTTATATTAACATTAACAACGACGAATAAATAATTGGTGCTACAAATGCTGAAATCCCACATGGACGAGTTTTAGGTCCAGTATTGTACACGATATTTGTGTCAGACATTCCTATTTCTGACAACGTTACAATTGCTACGTTCGCAGATGATACGGCCATACTAGCCACTAGTGATTGGCCCTCTGATGTCTCAAATATTATTCAAAAACAATAAGATGAAACTGAAATATGGTGCAGCAAGTGGAATATTAAGTAAGCGCGGAAAAATCTACACATGCCACTTTCACTTTGCGAAAAGAAGAGTGCCCCTCGCCAAATTTAAATGGGGTAACAATCCCTTCTAGGCCTTCATTTTGACAGAAGATTAATTTTTATAGAAGACTAACATGTGGAATATAAAATTAAACGCAAAAATATCTACACACGTCACTTTTACTTTGCAAAGAGAAGAGTGTCCCCCGCCGAAATTAAATGGGGTAACAATCCTTTCAGCTACCAGTGTGAAATATCTTGGTCTTCATTTTGATAGAAGACTAAATTGCAAGAAACATATTCAGTAAAAAAGACAACAGTCAAAAACTAAAAAAATATATACCTTTGTTATGTTTATTGAAGCTTAACTCTTCTGTTATTTATTGGATTTTCTAAAAGCTTTCATCTAAATAGATTGCAAATAAAGATTAATATGAAAAAAAAAATATTTTTCACCAAATATGTTCCATAGTAGCGTAAACAGACGACAGAGTTAATTTGCATTTAACATTCAATAATACAAATTTAAATTTTATGGTGACATTATCTGCATTTAGTAAATAGCTATTTGATTGTAAACAGCTGTTTGCCAACTGTTTTATATAATGGATAAAAGAAAGAACTTACGATTAGCAGCTATGATGTTGGCGAAAAATTACAAATTTATTTGAATGAAATTACTTTTGCTGAAGTTTGCCCACAATTTAAAAATTGTACATGCACTTCCAACCATAAATCTGAACGTGTTGCTACAAGTTCGGATCGCAGTAGGACACTCTGAAATAAGAGCAAAGCAATTCAGAAAATTTGTAGGTATAATATTTTCGTGGAGAGAAAGGGAACTAAGAGTAAAAAAATCAATTTTCACGTTTTTTTGGTGTGGACAACATCTGAGCATCGAATAAGACCTATCCCATGCCCCAAAAGTGTTCCCTCCCAGAGATATGCGCGTTTTATGAAAGTGATGGTACACCAAAGATTCACGTATTTAAATCTTTAAAATGACTCCTGAACAAAACTGGTTTTTACCCTTAGGCCCCTTTCTATTTTGCGCGTCACATATAGAGAATTGTTAAAAGGATCGCAACACAATTAAAATTACTTACCTTTGTTGACTTTGAATATGATAACAGCCACTGATTGTGAGTACAGCGGTTGTTTTGATAAATTGATGATTGCCAGTTTGTTATACCTAAATGTTGTATAAATTCAGATTGGATTTTGTGTATTTACGTCAAAGCTGCTGCATTTTGGGAGGAGATAATGTACGAGCTCATTTTCATGTAGTCTGCTCATTAACGCTGTCATCTGTCTAGGCTATAGCTCTTTCACATTTTTAAATTCGTTAATATTTTTTATTTTTTGCAATTGACATTTTTCTGTCTTCTTTTTCCGCTTTATTTTACTCCGCAGGAACCATCTTATTAGCTTGCTTCCGACAAACTGAACGAGTAAATGCAGTAAACAATGAATACATAACGCTTGTTTTGATAATTGGAGCAACGTATGTGGCAACACACTTATAAAAGAAGCAACGCTTGCTGATTTTCCAACAAATGACAATGGATTTCGTTACAAAATATTGTAGATTTAATTAGAATATGCGAATAGGTACATCAAAAAAATAGTGACTTCTTTTATATAGTAAATAATATGTGAAGAAAGATAAAATAACACACGAAAAAATTGCATCTATACATTTTTGAATGATTGCTGGCACAATCCAAGAACGAAGTTGTGTATAATTAGTTTAGTACTAATTAAGCGCAACGACGATTTTTAATAAATTGACTTTGAAAACTTTTCGGTTTACTAAGTCAGGATAGGAAACTGGCAATAATTAAGTTATTAGGAGTGTTTTATTAAAGAAGCAAAAAAAATGCTAATACCCCCGCTAAAGCGATATTTCCACAACATTATCAAACAACCTTATAGTTTCTTATTTATTTAAAATGTGTTTGATATACATACGAGTCATATGTCAAACAACAACAAACCTGATGTAATTAGCTTATGGAGCAATTCACTCTTTTAAAAAATTATAACAAATGACCATAACAAAAACCCAAAATTTTGTAAAAAAAAAACTTAAAGGAAAAGTAGTTATTCAACGAAAACGCTATGCCCTTATCTATGCATTTTTGAACACAATCTTCTTTAATTTGCAATAAAAAAACATGAAAACACAAATATTATTGTTTGAAAATGAAAACAAATATGGATATCCATGGAGTTAACTTTCTCACTCAAATATCACGACAAAAAACTACTATAGAGTTTTTTCTAGGAACAGCTAATGTGTGTCTTATTAAGAATGTATTTCTTCATTTTAAAAGAAAAACACGTCTTTTTTAAATAGTTCTGATTTTTTTTTAGATTGTAAAGAAAACATGTTTCGATTAAGTATGGAATAAAATATCCGTCAAATGGTCCCCACAGATCTTTTACCCGTTTCATGAAAATTTCGTAAATTTCGTTTGCATTGCTACATGTCAGCGGCAATTTCGTTTTAGGTGAATACTATGCATAATTCTGTGGTCGAGAAATATTTGATATTTGCAAAGAAAAAAATACAAATGTTGTGAAGTCATTTTCAAGTGAATATGAATAAAATAAATTATTTAAAAATAAACAACGACTGGTTTTTTCTCCACTTCTCTACACGGTTATTCTTCAATGTAGAAATAAATGTAAAATTCCTTAGCGAAAATTTCGTTTGAGGTGAATACTAGACTTTAACATTAAACACCACTATCATTGTACCATGAAACATAGAGCCGCCAATCGCCCTCTGTCGCATTATGTTTAGTCGTTGGCAATATGCTGCGACTAGCGTTGCCAATTTTATTTAATCGCTTGAATTACAACCGAGCAAACATACCATTACGAAGAAGAACAACTAATAACTCCCGAAGAATTAGTGAAGCTACGGAGACAATACAGACGATAACTAACGTTAAGCGTCGTTAAGCCAGTGTGGAGGCCTCTGTTGATATTGTTTTGTAAAACAGAAAAAACGAATTAATTAACTGGAAATTTCACATATAAAAGTAACAAAATCGTCTATTGCAAAAGAAAATAAATCGAAAAATCAATAGGTAGACACAATCAAATAACGAACGAAAGAAAATTAATGTAGTAAAGTGTGAAATGTATGTTGGTTCTGTCGTGACCATTGTTTTTAGGAGAAAATATATGTACATATGTGTGTGTTTGTCTAAAGGGGAGCAATGATACAGCAGTTGGATGAGTTTTTTTTGGCAAATAAATAAATCAATGAAAAAATTAATGGAAAATGGAAGAGATGCGGCAATAACTGTGATAAAAAAGGACAAAATAAAACCTGAAGTTTGTTATGAAAATTAGGATTACTTCTACATGTTTTTTAAAGTGAAACATTTTCTCTTGCGCATCAGATAGTTTGTTATTGTGTTTGCGCTAATTTGCTAGTTATTGCAAAAACGCGTTATTTTGTAAAGGCAAGTTCTTGTTGCCACAAAAAAAACTAGTAAATCGTTTTGTCGGTATCAATGTCGAGTGCGTTAATGTTACGTTTTGCCTTTAAACATAATCATTAAAATCGTGTGTGGAATGAATAACATACATGTATACAACAACAACAACAACAACAACAACAACACATACTATCCGACAGAAACGACAAAAATTAACCGACTAAAAATATATGACTCCCTCATGGTACAATTATAGATTGTACAATGGACTCTTTCTTCTCTCCTTAAAGAAACAACAACAACAGCGTTGTCAACCACAACAGCGCCAATAAGGAAATTAAGTGTGGTCTTATTTAATTCTTGATACACTCCACCACACTCTTTTATTCTCGGCACACACGCACGCACTCATACAAAACAAACGCCGCTATTTGCCGAATCCCCACCAAACAAGTGTTGTTGGGGCACCATACAAACAAACAACAACAAAAAACAGAAACAAGAACACAGCAAAAAAAAACAAGACCGACAACATTACTTTGCATTCGAACGAACAAGAATAAGTCGCCAGTAATTCGAAATTCCAAACGCAAGAAGAACCAAAAATAACAGCAAAAAAGAAAATATTTGACATGTAGTAAAAGCAAGAAAAAATCCATCCAAATCTTAATTCTGATTTGAATGAGTGTGTATTTTTTAAAGTAGATTTCACCATTCCTCCTTCGCCTTACCCTTACTCTGGTGCTGATATTTTGGATCTTTCTTCTTTTTAATAGTTTTTTTTTTCGTGTTGTGTTTCTATTTTTCGTTGCTCGCATACATACGTTAGTATGTATGTAAGTGATTTGTTATTGTTGATTTTGCAAGAGAGTGTATTGTGTAGATACAACATATAATTTATCGTAGGAAATAGGAGAAAAAAGAAAACGACACGATTGTATGAGACAAAATTACACACATATGCACGCCAGACGCAAGTGATTATGGTTGACCGTGGTCCAGCGGCTAACGTCACTAGCACTACACACCAACAACACGTAACTGCAAAGACACTGGAAAAAACAACAACAGCAGCAGCATTGCTAGTGCCAATAGTCATATCAGCAGTTACGACGACGGTTCTTGTCTTACATCGGACAACAGGTGAGTTTCTGAGTGCATACTCATTTCCCACACACTCTCCTCCCCATTCTTATGTTTTTTTTACCTTCTTGTTTGAAATTTCTATTATTTATGCTGCCCTTCTTTTCGGAAGTTTGTTTTTGTTAGATTTGCTTTCAAATATGTAATTCATTAATTATTCATTTAAATCTATTTTTAACTCTCAGTACATAGTTTGTGTGTGTGTTTTAGCCGACTATAATCGAGGGCAATGTATTCGGGTGGGTTTGTTAAGATTCTGAGCAAAGAGATTTAATCTCATAAAGAGGTTCTATGGGTTATACTGTCAGCGTTATAATATATTAAATGCCAAATATTTTCATAAATACGGTGTAGTTATTATTATAAACGGAATTTTATATATCGGGTGATCAGTCTAGAGGTATTTTTAAAAAAAAGAAAACAAAAATTCAAATCAAGTTTGGAATCTCTATTGTTTATTCGAAAGGACACTTTATGCCATTAATTTTTGAAATATAATTTCCTTCAAATGTTAACCCCGACTAATTCTCAGCGTGTCCATTGGGAAGGTTCAATTTTGGATGACTTGTTCGAGCATTTCGACAGGTATGGCGTGCATAACACGCGTAAGGCTGATGGCAGAGTGCGCGCTCAAAGCGGAGCCGAGCCGAGCCGAACTTATTTCATGCTTATGTGAAATTTGGGTATGGCAGAGTGAACGCTGATATCGGCGCTGAAATCGGCGCTGTTGTTGTGTGTTTTTAAATGTTTATTTTGTAGTCTTGTTATTCATTTGTGTTCATTTAGCACTACCATGTACACCAATTTACCATGTGCAAGAATATACGCACTTATGTATGTTACCAAGCAGAAGAGGGGGTACAGAAACAAAGGAAAGGAATTAGAAATGTAACAACTAAAATTTGTCATATAAAATAAACACAAAACAACATGGTAATCGATCAGTCAAGATTTGGGTTAATCAATAATGTGATCAATTAATTAATCTAAAAATCGAAATTTCTGATTTTAATCTTAATTCAGTTAATCTTAAATACGAATCATCAAATTTCATTAATTTTTCATTATTTCACCAGTATCAAAACGTCAAGAACCGTTTACAAATTACAAACAACTCATATCTTCACACATACAATCAAATATCAGCACCAATCGGCACGAAAAACGCTTCAAAACAGTTTTGTTCCATTCAATCAGCTTTCAGCTCGGCTCGGCGTGCACTCTGCCATCCCGACGCTTATTTCTACTAATTTGTATGTACACAGTTTTAAGAATTTCAATCAGCTTTCAGCTCGGCTCGGCTCCGCTCGGCTTTGAGCGCGCACTCTGCCATCACCCTAATGTTGGCTTCGAACCCTGAATCTTAGCTGGTTTGTCAGCGTAGACTTTAGACTTCACGTGGCCCCAAAGAAAAAAGTCTAAACTCGTGATTTCAGACGATCTATGCGGCCAACTTACCGGTCAAATACGTGAAATTAGCTGCTCTTTGACATGACCTCTCAATAAATCCATTGTTTGAGCGAGCAGCTGTATGGCAAGTGGCAACGTTCTGTTGAAACCAGATACCGTCAAGATTACGGGCTTCAATTTCAGGTAGCAGAAAATCCGATATCAAGGCGCCATAGCGAGCACCACTCACGGTTACGTTCCGGCCATCATCATTTTTGAAAAATTATGGACCGATGAATCCACCAGCCCATTAACTGTACCAAACCATGGTTTTCTCTGGGTATAATGACAGCTCTTGAACCTCTTCTGGTTGCTTTTCAGCCCAAGTGCGGATATTTTATTTATTAACGTTGCCGTTGAGTCAGAACGGGGCCTCCTCATCACTGAATAAACCGTTGTTCGAAAAACAGCAGATCTTCTCATTCCTCATTTCCATAATTTAGTTGCACAAGTTAGATACGTTGTTACGGTGTTAGTCTTTCTATGATAAAATGACAAACAATACTGAAAAGGAAATAAAATAAAGTTTAACGCAACTCACGCGTAATCTCTGAAAAATCCCCTATGGAAAAAATACCTCTAAATGGATCACCCTATATAAGTTAAAATTGCAAAATTTATTAACAACACGGTTCTGCAACAACGAAACCACCTGTTCCTTATGTAAAATGACTTCCTAAAATCCGAATAAAGTGTCCGTCTTGAAATTGTTAGTTTTTGCATTAATTTGCCAAAACCTTCGGCATTACTTATTCGATTCAATCGTTAAGAAATTCATCTTTCATATAATTATAAAAATCTAATACCAATTGTGGAAGTTACATTCAGAATTTTGTTTGTTTGTTAAAAAATTTTAATTTTTTTTTATCCGTGATATATTTTTTGATACCCTGACGAAAATTGACTGAGTTATAGCAATTTTTGTGAAATATCGTAGGAATATGTAAAGGAGGATTTTCATAGAAATCACATGCTTGATTTCAAATCTCGTCCTTACAGTGAGAAAAAATCCTATGATTTTCTACAAAACTGCTATAACTCAGTGTATCAAAATAGGAAACTTTAAAGTACGTGCGATCGAGTGGGAGAGTTCCAGAATTGCGGTACAAATTTTTTCAGCAAAAAAAAAATTCTCTCAAATCATGGTACAATAAAAAGGGTAGAGTTATGCTAAGAGCTGATTTTCATTTTTTTCTCGTTGTAAATTAAAGTTTTAACTCTGAAATTTGTCAATAACAATTGTTGATGTTTGTGAATCAAAAATTCTGTAGCAAACAATCGCATAAATGTATTTTTGGCATGACTTGAAAATCAAGCAAACTATTTTTGTTGTGACTATACCTTGTTTATTTTACCATGTCACAAATCAAAGTAACGGAAACAGTATTATGCGAAAAAAGGTTTTTTGTTTCAATTTACATCGTTTATGTCTCATTTTATTTGTTTCATGTGGATAACTTCTCGATGCGACAGTAACATTCTGTGCCATTTTCAACTGAAATTGAGAAAATACCAGTTGAAATTGAGAAATCAAATTTGAAATTGAAAAAATTTAAATTACAATTCGAAATGTAATTTAAATTGAGAAAATAAAAATTAAAATTAAGAAATCAAATTAGAAACTTTAACGCAAAAAAAAAAAAATTAAATAAGAAATGTTTTTTAAATTGAGAAAATACCATTTGAAATTAAGAAATAAGATTTGAAATTGAGAAAAATTATATTTTTATTTTCTTAATTTTAATTTACATTTCTCAATCACAAAGGTCATACTTATGGACCTATTCATGGTGTAGGATATATAAGTTTCAGCTTGGCCGAAATTAACGACGTTTTTACTTGTTTTCTGTTTGTATTTCATTAATTCTACTATGCGTTTTTTTTTGGCAGAAGTGTAGTTTATGAGGGACAGCAGTAGAAAAAAATATCATAACCTTAAAAAAAGATGCAGGTAACAGAAAAATCGATCTGATTATTATTGCATCCATAGTGGGAGTGGCATTGGAAAGGCCACCAAAAAAAGTAACCTCTCGAGTCCAAAGATTTGTTTTTTTCGGTTAGGACATTTAAGGCCAAACCTATATTTATCAACGAAATGTAGTTCGAGACGTTTGCCCATCAGCTAAAAATCTACATGTATGCATCTTTTCGTTTTAAATGCAACATAAAAGATACGCGTTGGTGTTTAAAAGTGTTAGAGAGCACATTCGGTTGAGAATGAAAACGTTAACATGTTCTTTTTAAAATCACGTTTTAAAATAAGCGCATATTTTTTTAAAATCATATTTTTTTAATCACTACTTGTGCAGAGTGCAATATTATTATCAGATAAGAATTAATTTCTCTAGAAATGATAAGATTTGCCCATAACAATTGGTAGAATACCATTGAAAAAAGATTAAGGAGGGTCCAACTTAAACGCAAAAATTTTAATTGTAAATAAAACAAAAAGTTTTCAGAGAATTATGTTAATATTTGTTATTACCATAGAAGGATCTACGACAATTATGCAACAAAATATAGGCCAAATGTTTGCCACGGCTTTGGGGCATACCTCATCCGATGGTCTATATTTTTAATGACTCTGAGACATAATGGAGGTTCAATGTCGTTAGAGTGCCGAATTATCTCATCCTTAAGCTCTTGAATTGTTCTAGGCTTATTGACGTACACTTTTTCTTCTAAAAATATTCCCAAAGAAAGAAGTCCAATGGTGCCATGTCACATGATCGTGGTGGCCGATTAACATTGCCACGACGTGGGATAACACGGCCATTGAATTTCTTGCGCAAAAGAGCCAATGTTTCGTTGGCATCATCCTGTGGCTAATGGCAGCATTCTGTTAGAACCACATATCGGCCAGGACCATGTCCTCAATTTCTGGCCACAAGAAGTCCGTTATCATATCAAGATAGCGAACACCATTCACGGTAACTGCTTGGCCGAGCTCATTTTCGAAGAAAAACGGCCCGATGATGCCACCAGCCCAACAAGCGCACCAAACAGTCATTCTTTTTCGCTGCATCGGCTTTCAACAATCACTTATAGGTTCTAATTTGTTCAAATGAGGCTTTTATACTTGTCAAGGAGTCCACTGTGGACACATTTGGTCCATAATGCTGACCACAAAAGTCCCGAAGTGCACGAAATGCATTTCGATTTGAACGCCCATTTTCCAAAAAAGGATTCAACAATCTTAAAGCGCTGTGCTGTGAATATGTCAAACACTGAGACAAGAAATGTCAAATTATGTTGGACATAAAAGGTGACGTTAAGGTGTGACTCAGAATTAACAGCATGCATTGTGGTTGGACCACCTTTTGTTGGCCTTCTATGGAATTTACCTCTGCCTTTCGATAACGTTGCTCCTAAATAGTTTCCTTTATATCCTCACTGCCGAAAACATTTTTCCGAGTCTTATTATACCATACCCATACCTTAGCCCGCTTAGGTAGTGTTGGTTGCAACATCGATACATTGATCGATTTAATTGACCTTAATAGTGTCAAATGCATGTCAAAAATGTATTTTTTTCAATTTTGTTTTCGTTCATAATCGTCGTTGTTATTATTTTGGTTTCTTTTCAATTTCAGTGTCTGTGACATTCACTCGTTTCGTTGCCGTTCATTGATTTTGTTTGTTTGGTTTGCTCCACTTTGGTTTATTAATTTTTCTGTTGCCCAAGCAACTTGTATTTATTTTTCAAAAAAAAAACTGGAAAAAAATCGAAGAAAAACGGAAAACTACAGAAATTGTACTTAAAAACAACCCCAGAAAAGTAACTTCTGCACTCACGGAAACCCCAATTGTTTTGGAATAGTTCAGTTCCACGTTTCGTTCATCGTTCGAGGTGAGAAACCATTTTGTTGCAACAGTTTTTGCTTCTTTGTACCAGATATCGCGCCTTTTGTTTTCGGATAATTGCGGTTATGCTAGTTTAGTATGACATGGAAATTATTTGTATTTAAGTCCTCACATTTAGCTTTTAAATGTTTTTCGGTCAAGGAAATAGGAAACGCTATTTACTTAGTCTGTTGTTAAACCTAATGGTTTGCACTAAAAGGGAAATGTTTTTAGCTGCTGCTGTTTTGTGTTATCATTTGAGAACAAACGAAGAAATTAGCTTGAAGCGATACTTATGTGCCAGATTTGATTTATGTTCATGCGGAATTACAGTTGAAAGTAATCTCCGTTTGAAACTACTGCTGAAGAAAGCCAGGTGTGATTATTCAGGTGAGACAATCAAAGTTACTTGTCTGGTACTAGAGCACAATATATTCCTGAAAAAAGAAAGAAAAATAGAAGTGTAAGGGCGTATCAATAATTCCATGACTTTTCTAGTTAAACACTTTTTTTTTGCAAAAAAAAATATTTTTCAACATAATCTCCTTTAGTCCAGCGTTTCTCCAATTTTTGTATCCCTTCCAAAAAATAGGATTTTTTGTGGTCCATAAAATAGACAGTTGTCTGATCAATAATTTTATCCTTGGAGCTGAAATTCTTTCCATTTCTTTAGGTTTGGAAATAGAAATCAGTCACACAGTTTTTTTTGCAAATAAAAAATATTTTTTAACATAATCTACTTTTAGCTCAATACACTTAGTCCAAAGTATCTCCAACTTTTGTATACCTTCAAAAAATAGGATTTTTTGAGGTCCATAAAAAAGACATTTGTTTGAGTAATAATTTCATCGTTGGAGCTAAAATTCTTACCACCGAGCCATTTCTTTAGGTTTGGAAGTAGAAATTCAGTTTTTTTTAAAAAAAAATATTTTAAAATAATGTCCTCTTAGCTCAATACACGTAGTCCAACGATTCTCCAATTTTTGTATCTCTTCTACGAAATAGGGTTTTATGAGGTCCATAAAGTAGGCATTTGTTTGATCAATAATTTCATCGTTGGAGCTGAACCTCTTTCCACCGAGCTATTTCTTTAGGTTTGGAAATAGTCAATGAGGCTTAAATACAGAGAGGTATCAATTCGTAACCCAATTTATGCAATTTTGCCATTGAGACTGCACACGTGTGCACCGGTGCACCGGTTCCATATGCTGATGAACAATAACTTTTTTTTTGCAAATGGGGTCGTTTTTTTAAATCCTCGCTTAATCGGTCCAATAAGTTGGCATAAAATTCGCCGTTTATTGTTTTTCCCTTTTGAAGGTAATCGATGTGTACTGCGTGCATTCCAAAAAAAAACTGTTGCCATCACCTTATTGGCCGACAAAGTCAACTTGGCCTCCTTCGGAGCCGGTTCACCCGGAGAAACCCATTGCTTAGACTGTTGCTTGGTCTCCGAAGTGTTATAATGGATCCATGATTCATCCACGGTTACTTATACAAAACGCCGCAAAAATTTATTCGAATTGCGGTTAAACAACTCCAAACAATCCTTTGAAGCTGTCACACGATTACGTTTATGGCCAATTGAGAGCAAACGCGGCAGACAGCTTTCTTAAGTCAACCATATCGTGGATTTTCGACATTTTCGGGTGTATTGACCTCAATTGGCCGTCCAGAACGTTCAGCCTCATTTGTACTTGTGCGACCACAACGAAAGTCAGTAAATGACTTTTTACCATTGAAATCGATGGTGCAGAGTCCACATAGTATTTATGATGCTTTTCCTTGGTTTGATTGACGGGGTTTTATGTTTAAGGAACACTCGAAACTCACTTTTTTCCATTTTTTAACAAAATCCACGAGAGGTTGTATGCTTTAAACAGCTGTTGAACACAGACTTGACGGAACTCTCTCTTTCTCACGAATGGCTTGCTAGATCTTCAAAAATATGTCCAATAGTGTCGAAATGCGAGTCCGAGGTAGCACATAGACATCTTCGATACGGCTGATAACACTACTATCGAACTCGGCGAGCAGAAGTTAGATTGTTTCGTTGGCTGTTTGGCATGGGACACCGCCATCCTGCTGAAACCAAAGTTGTTTCAAATACATGTCTTCAATTTCCGGCCATTAGAAATTAAAAATCGTGCATCTGTATAAAACAGGAAAATAGTCATTTTGAAGACACCGAAGTTTTTTTTCCTTCTTTTAAAACCGAATCGCCGATTTTTTCAAAACCAAACTGATCACCCTAGTTTGGGTATACTAAGGAATCTGTGGAATACTGAGATATGAATAATAATCGCATATTATTTATTCTAGAAACATTCGCATTATTTATGAAACGTAATTAAGTTCACGTGGCTGCCCTGGCTAGCCGTATATTTCAAGATCTTGATCTATCTTACAATGGCTTGCTCGATTTTCACCTTATTTTTTGAAAAATATGTCTAACGATGTTTCCACCATTCCAGCTCTAAAGTGACCAATAGACATCTCCGAGACGGCTGATAACACTATTATTAATCTCAGCAAGTAGAAGATCATTTGTTTCGTTGGCTGTCTGGATTGCGCACCATCCTGTTTAAACCAAAGTTGTTTCAAATCCATGTCTTCCTGGTAAAAGTTCGCCGAAATAAGTTCCCATTTACACGAGGCAACTTGCCGCAACTCTTAGTTTGTAGGAGAGAGGGGTATGAAGAATGGAAAGGGACAAAAACATGCCGTTACTGTCAATTCCTTTTGTGATTTTCGTAGTATGATGTTGGCTGCAGATTATTTTAGTATTTTTTGTGTGAAAAACAAAAATCAGAACGAATGAAAACAACAATTGCCGTAACCGAATTGCCATGTGTAAGCACAAGAGGCAAGTTGAAAAGGGAATCGTTAAAATGGACGCAAGTAAAGCAGCCTCGTGTAAATTACTTTGGCAGCAGAAATTGGCGAATGATTTCGCAGCATCATAATGTCACTCTCTGAGAATAGCTAAATACCTTTAGGATCACGTTTGTGTTTTCGCATCACTTATTAAGATAGCCTCCACCGAGGCGCAAATGCGCTTGATCAGAAAAGATGATTTTTTCGGCTTAATCGAAAGACCAAACTAAGAATCAACAACTAAGCTGATCAGGTGCCTATTACTTCCAATTCCATTGGATCTTGTAATTGGCATCAGGCTAGTTTGCGACATGTTGAGTTGTTCAGATCGATAGCGACCCAATTTTCCAGGACTAAATAGCACACTATTTCTTGGCTACGCCAGCCACATTCTCGTAAGTGGCTTCCGAATGAAAACGGGGCTCATTGTCGAAGTACAAGTGGGGATACCCCATTTTGGTTAAAACTTGTAGCGCTCTGTTTGCGCTACACAACATTGACGGTGTTATTTAAAGTCGACTTTTTTCTTTAGGGAAATCAAAATGCAATATTTTGAAATGAAAAACAAGTCAATAGTTTAGAGAATTTCTGATTTCGGTGTTTATCAGTTCGCATAACAAAATACTAAAAATAAACTTGAATATAATTTCAGTGTTAGTATTCTTGTCGTCTTATTTGTATAAATCTAGAACATTTTTGAAGGCGGCAGACGTTTTAAACCTCCCCATATGCTGCCACTACAATAGAATAAAACTTTTATGTACGAGTATTTCTCAATTGGCGAAAATTAATGAAAGCCCATAATAAATTTAAGCAATGCGCATTGTTTTGGATCATAATTAGAAATATAACGAGGGTTGCTATTTATATTTCGGGTCCTAACAATGGGAAATTTTGACATTTTCTTAGCATAACTTCACTCAGAACGTTTTGTCATTTGAAGGCGAATTGTTTGTTTACAGTGTGTTGAAAAATTCACCTCAGTCAAAAAATGGAATTATCCCGTGAACATTTTCGTGTGATGATTTTTTACGATTTTCGGCGTGGGTTATCGAGACAAGAGTGTTTAAATCACCTAGTTTCGACTTTGGCGATGAAGCACCATCAAAAACCACTGTTAATCGCTGGTACCAAGACTTCAGACTCGAAAGCCGTTCGCTCCGGATGAATTTCGTGAGGGCGTCCAACTTCGGCCACTTTGCCAGAAACCATCGATGCTGTGCGTGAACTGATTAAGCAAGACCGACATGTGACATACCGTGAGATTGAGGCGTCCTTATGGATTGGTGCAAAGAGATGTTGAAAAAGTATAACTGCAGTAGCTCAAAGACAGTTTATAACATTGTCACAGGTTATGAATCATGTATCTATGCATATGAACCCGAAACAAAACAATGTGGGTCATTCAAGACGAGCCAAATCCAACAATAGTTGTTCGTGGAAGAAGTACATCGAAGCAAATGATTGCGTTTTTTTCGGTATAACCGGTCATGTTGCCACAGTGCCTCTAGTGGAAGGTAAGACGGTCAGTTCTGAGTGGTATACAACCATCTGTTTGCGCCAACAGTGTTCGAAGAAATGAGGAAAGATAATAAGAGAAGACGGATCATTATGCATCAGCACAATGCGAGCTCTAACACATCAGCTGAAACGATGAGCTATATGACCACTCAAGCTGTCGAATCAATGGACCATCCACCGTACAGCCCTGATTAGGCACCCAATGACTTCTTCTTACTCAGAAGCATCAAGAAACAAATGCGTGGTCAACATTTTTCATTGCCCGAAGCAGCTGTTGAAGCGTTCAAAAATCATGTTTTGGAGGTGTCTCAATCGGAGTGGAAAATGTGCTTCGAATATTGATTTGTGCGCATGCAAAAGTGTATTGATCTTAAAGGAGAATATTTTGAAAAACAATAAAACCATTTCCAATGATTAATTATTGTGTTTTTATTGCCCGACTCGAAATATTAATAGCAACCCTCGTACAAGTTAAAATAAAAAAGTCGGTCTACCGACTTTGACTTTTTTATACCCAAAAGTCGATTAATTAATTTGTCAAAAATCGACTTATAGATATAGATCCCTATTCCCAAGTAAGATTGCTTTATTTTCCAACGCTCCAGCGTATGATGATTTATTTTGTTCCTTGAAGATGTAATACTAACTTTCGGTCAAAATTTCGAGCGGGAAAGCGCAGTCATTGTTAAAACGAATCCACTTGTCTGATGCCTCGGTAAAATACATTTCTGCTGTTTCTATACTTTTTATTTGTAACCAATCATAAACTGTCCTAACAACGATAAATCAATCTGAAAACTAAAAAAATGAAGTGAATTATTGCTTACATATCTCAATTTGTCGAAAGTCTTTGCATGGATAATTTTTCTGTTTTTTTTTTAATATTGCTTTAAGAATTTAACGATAATTTTTAATTTGTTTTGTTTGCGCTGTACCCAGTCCGGGGATTATTCGCCCGAAAACGGACGGACTATGTATGCATACATTGCAAAAATAAACTGAAAACGAAACGTTTGTTGACACAATGCCATAAGATACCATCATCATCATTATCATGCCAGACACTGCCGTAACTAAATACGAAGCCAACCACCATCTATCCATCGACTCCAATCATCCAACCACCCATTCATCCACCATCGACTCATCCATGCGCTCGTCCGTCCGCCGCCGCTGGCCTGATGACGCCTGTCCCTCTTCATTCAATGGATAGCGTAAATTGTAGGCAAAAAAACACGGCCACGGTTTTGCCATTATGCTAATTAATAAACTTAAGTGTTTAAACATGAGCGCATAGTTTCCCCCTTCCCGCCTCCACCGCTCTACTATCACCTCATGCTCTCGTCATGGTTCTTAGCGTTGTCTTGTATTTGACGCTTTTATCGTGGGACAGCAAAATAATAAATTTGTTACCAAAAGCTTTACTATCGCCGATTTGAGATTATATTAGAAGAGGTACTTTGATTTTTAATGTGAAATAGGCTATACTTTGCTCTTGATAAATTATTATTTAACACTCATGTGTCGTCATAATTTATGAATCATGATCGTGGTAGTGGGGATATTCCATAGGTTCTGTTTTTCGGTTTAAGTCATAACAATTGATAAGACTTAATTAATTCTAGAGTATATTCTTTTAACAACATAAACAACAAATTAGTATTCAATTCAATTATCAAAAACAGACAAATCTGTTGTATTGTTAAATAGTACAATTGAAAACGCTCTAATAGCAAATACAATTATCAAATTTTTTATTAAATTAATTTTATTTATAATCAATTAATAATTATCAAAAATAATTGTTATTAAAGGGTGTTTTTTAGGCGTGTGGTTTTCAAAAAGAAATGAAACGCTTATAATTTAATGTTATGGCCAAGAATTTAGCTTTATTTGAAAGATAAAGGTTTGCCATTATGTTTTCAAAATGATTTCGGGCTAGAGGACGCCGCGGCTGGCTGGAATAAGTTCCAGGCTAGAGGCCTTTTTTGACCACTTTTTACAGCATTTACGCCCGTATGTTAGCCATAACGCGCCGAATATTCTCTTCCAAGGCGTCATTCGTGTCGGGCTTATCTGCGCAGGCAAGCGACTTCACTTAACCCCACTACAAATAGTCCTGCGTTGTTAACTCGCACGATCTTCAAGGCCACGCCACAGTCCCACGACGCGAGCTAATGCGCTCACCAATAGTTTCCTTCATTAAATTAACTGTTTCGTTGGCTATATGGCATGTAGCGCCGTCTTGTTGAAACCAAAGGTCGTCCACATCAACATTATCCCATTCCTGCACGAAAAAGTCATTAATCTCTGCTCTTTAGCGTTCCCCATTGGCTGTAACATTATGGCCAGCTTCATTTTTAAAGAAATCTGGACCAATGATTCGCGCTGCCTATAGAGCACACCAAACAGTGACATTTTGAGGATGTAATGGCGTCTCAAAAAGGGTTGCTATATATATTTCTGGCCTACACGCAGAGAAAAAATATGGTTACTATATGGTCACGGGAACAATAGTATTTTTTCGGCAATAAATGTAAGGTCGTCGCATTGTATTGTTTTTTGAGTTTAATTTTGTTTTTTGAATTTAATTTTGACAATAGTATGATTGCGGCAATATTAATATTGTTGAAATGTAACAATAGTATTGCCGCCAAATTTAAAAATTAAAAAATATGGTTGTAGTATTGTTTTATGGGTTTTATGTTAATAATAATATGATTACGGCAATCATATCGACAAAATGGTAATGTTTTTTAATTTGACAATGTTATTTTTACGAATCTTACGCAATAATAGTACTTTTTATATGTAAATAATTTTGTTTCAAAACTTACATAATAAAAATCTCTATTGTTCAATAACAACTTAACACAATCTTTACAAATTTTTTTGGGGATCATCGTATGGTTGTGTGTAAGTCATGAGGATCATACTATGGTTGTAAGTTAAACATACTATGGTTATGAGGATCATAATATGGTTGCGGGGATCATAGTATGGTTGAGTGTGCATAAAAATATTGTTGTGGGGATAATAGTATGGTTGTGTGTGAATAATTTTATTGTTGTGAGCACCATAATATTGTTATGGGGATCATAGTGTGGTTGTGTGTAAACCATACTATTGCTGTGATGATCATAATATTGTTGTGCTAAACCATATAATCAACAATAGTATGATGCTCTTTGAATATTGTTTCCACAACCATTCTTTTTTCCTGCATGTAGGCAACACTTAGTGGCGCCATCTAACATTTTTTAGCATAAACGTACTCAGAACGTTTTGACGTACGACCATCATTTATGTTGTTTACAGTGACTTGAAAAAATCAATTTGGCAAAAAAAAATGGAAATTATCTCGTGAACATTTTCGTGCGATCTTTTTCAAAACTTTCGACGTGGATTATCACGACAAGAGTGCATCGATGAACTTAAATCTTTGTATGGCGATGAAGCACCATCCTATAGCACTGTGAAAACTGGTTTAATGAATTCAATCGTGGCCGACGCTCGCTCAAAGACGATGGTCGTGAAGGTCGTTCAAAAACGGTGCCAGATAACATTGATGCCGTGCGTGAACTGATAATGCTAATGTAAGATCGTCATGTGACATACCGAGAGAAAGAGGCATCCTTGGGCATTTCTTCCACCAGCATATATTTGATATTGCATGAACACCTGGCCGTAAAAAAGGTTTGTTTTCTTTGGATCCTACACAATTTGACAATCGCTCAATAAAAGGCTCGTATCGATTGGTGCAAAGCAATTTTGAAAAAATACGATCGCGGTGCTTCAAAAGTCGTTTGTAAGATAGTCACAGGTGACGAATTATGGAGCTAAGCGTATGAGCCCGAAACAAAACAGCAATCGACCGTGTGGGTCTTCGAAGGCTAGCCAAAATCCAACGAAAGTTGTTCGTTGAAGAAGCACGTCGAAGCAAATGGTTGCCTGTTTCTTCGGCAAAAGTAGTCACGTGGCGACTGTTCCGCTTGAGCAACGTAGGACGGTCAATTCTGTTTGCCTCAATTCTACGGAGAAATTCGAAATACGAACAAGACGAATCATTGTGCACCATGACAATGCGAGCTCTCACACATAGGCTCAAACCAGCGCCTTTTTGACTGGCCAAAACGTCGAATTGATAGGTCATCTGCCGTACAGCCCTGACTTGGCACCCAGTGACTTCTTTTTATTCCCGCACAACAAGACAAAAAGATGCTGTTGAAGCGTTCAAAAACCATGTTTTGGTGGTGTCTCAATCGGAGTGTAAAAAGTGCTTCGACAATTGGCTTGAGCGCATGCAAAAGTGTATAAATCATGCTGGAGAATACTTTGAAAAACAATAAAGCCATTTTTGATGATTAATAGTAGCTTTTTCATTATTAGGCCAGAAATATATATAGCAGCCCTCGTAATGATTGTAGATTTTCATTACTGCAAATGCGACAATATTGGTTAATAAAACGTACCCATTCAACCAAAAGTGAGCCGAAAAAAGTTTTTTTTTATATAAATTAGGATCGGATCGGGGCCCATTCAACACGATTGGCAAACGTTGTTCCAGAGTAGGTCTACTCATTGTAAAATAGCAAACCAAACTGAGCAAAAATCAAGTAAAAGCTTGAACAGGGATTAACCGACTCAAGACCTCTTGCATCTACGTACTTATATATTTAAAAAGAAGACAAGTCTTTAAAATGGCAAAGTAACATTGATTTTCGTGGCTGCACACTGCTTTATCATGATTTCGGGTCCGTGACAACCCTCTTCAGAAAGCTTTGCTGCAATTGTTGAATGTAAAACCGAACTCTATATGTCCAGGCTCTCTCCAAACTAATGAGAACTACTGTTGCAAACGTTACTTTTTCAAGATTTCTTCACAGCTGTCAAAAAAAAGACCCACTCTGAAAAAAGTGTGGCCAAATTGAATATCACACGATAAAAACCACCCTTTATTTAAAATAAAAAAAAAACAGAATAATTAAACCCTTACAATAATAAGGCACTTTTTTTTATTAAAACAATTATAACAATAATTTAAACATTTAATTGCACTATGCCACAGACATTTTCAATGTATGTGAATTATTTGCTTTGGCGTGTTTTGACCTTTTTAACTCTAAAAACGCCAACAAATAAAAGTTAACTTTTTTAGTTAAAAACTTTATTAATTTGGCTATAATTTTAAATGTAGACGTACTAATAAAGTATATTATATATACACTTAAAGTTTTGTGGGCTAGAAATAATGCCAAAACTGCACCTTAGGAACAGTGGGCCAAAGAAAAAAAAACATATTGGAAATCTAGGAGTTATTGCTCTTTTTGCAGGACAATTGTAAAAAATATTTATATATTGTCGTGCTCCGCTTTTAATTGATGTCGTTTCTACACTACGTTTGCCTTTAAGTTTATTTGCAAGGCATAAACAACTAAAAACGTGGTTAAATTCGGTCAGACCGAAACATCTACAATATTTTGTTTTGAAGTTCTGTTTGTCTATAGAGGATTTGCTTCGATATCCCGGTGAAGAAAATGCGACATTTAAACTAAATGCGTCCAAAGATCATGGGGGGTCAGCTAAGTGGTCTTGGCCGGATAATAAAAAAGTTGCAGCAAGTCATGTGGTCCCTGATGTCAGGCGGGACAAACGTCCGGATCATTACCATCAATGTGCGCCCATTGCGAATTGAGGCTCTGCTGCTCCAGAAACATGTACGTCTGCCGAAGTAGCGTCTTCTCCTCTGGTGAAATCTCGGGGGGATATACCACTAGCACTACATTTACGCTATAGCTGGATACTGCTGGTGTGATTTTATCAGCGTGAATGTCGTTCAGACCTGACCAGCAGTTTCGATTATCAAAAGGCTCTCTCACTTGTACCTCCGGACCTCTCTCTCTCTAGATCATGAAGATCGTACCTGATCTGCCTGGGCAAGGGTATCCTATCCCCAAAATGGTGGTTGCGAAAACACCCTAGCACCCTTCTCTTGTTCGTTTTTCGAATTCCTCCGAAGACTTCAGGCAAACAAATTGTGGTGTACCACTCAGAATTAACAAACTTTTTTTTACGGCCAGGTGTTCAGGCAATATCGAATGTATGCTGTAAGAAATGCCCAAGGATGCCTTTATATCACGGTATGTCACATGACAATCTTGCATTATCAATGTTCTTTGGTACAACGGCCGTTTTTGGACGACCTTCGTCTTTGAACGAGCGCCGGACTCGATTGAATTCATTAAACCAGTTTTTCACAGTGATTTAGGATGGCGCTTCGTCGCCATACAAAGATTTAAGTTAATCGATGATCTCTTGTCGTGATAATCCACGTCGAAAGTTGTGAAAATGGTCGCACGAAAGTGTTCACGAGTTCACTTCATTTTTTTTGCTAAATTGATTTTTTCAAGTCACTGTAAACAACCCAAGTGATGGTCGTACGTCAAAACGTTCTGAGTACGTTTATGCTAAAAAATGTCAAACTTTCCAATGGAAATGTCAGATGGCGCCAGACAACACTTAGTGTTGCCTAGGCCAGAAATATATATATAGCATCCCTCGTAGTCACAAAGCAACGCTCAGTATTACGAGTACATCTATAGACAGTAATACTGAAGAGTATTTTTTAAAAATCTCGAATAGGAATATTCGTTTCAGCACTTCTGATTTTTTCATTGCGGTTGTTCCACCGGTGGAAGTGCTCATATACGAGGGCGGTTCGGAAACTTCTTAGCCAGCACAAAAAGCGCGGTATAAACAGAAAAAAATTAAGTGTTTTGGAAACTTTCATCTCTGCTAAAATTTTGTTTCGATCTGGCAACTCCTTCATATAGAAACAGGTGTTCACAAAAGACGCATCAGCGATTTTTTTACAATGGAAAAATTAGAAATTCGTGGTGTCATTAAATATTTACATAAAAAAGGTTTATCGGGACAAGAAATTCATAATGATATGGTGAATGTGTTAGGTGAAAGTGCTCCTTCAGATGCAACAGTAAAAAATTGGGTTGCTGAATTGAAACGTGGTCGTACAAGCATTGAAGATGAACCACGTAGTGGACGTCCAAAAACAGCAACTACAACAGAAATTGTAGCCAAAGTGCATGATATGGTATTAAATGATCGACGAATTAAAGTGCGTGAAATAGCTAATATCATGGGCATCTCAAATGATCGAGTCCATTTAATTTTGCATGAAGAACTACAGATGAAAAAGCTTTCTGCAAGATGGGTGCCGCACTTGTTAACAGTCGACCAAAAATGCATAAGAATGAACATTTCTCAAGCTTGTTTGGATCGTTTTCAGCGAAATAAAATGGATTATAAGCGTTGTTTCATAACTGTTGATGAGACATGGATCCACCACTATACTCCACAGACAAAAGAACAATCCAAACAATGAACTGAAGCTGGAGGAAGTGCCCCAAAGAAGGCAAAAAAAAAATCAATCGGCTGCTAAGGTTATGGCAACGGTTTTTTGGGACTTCAAAGGTATTTTATTGATTGACTATCTGCAAAAGGGTAAAACAATAAATTCAGAGTACTATTGCAACCTTTAAGATCAATTAAATGTACAAATTCGAGAAAAGACGTCCTGGCTTACAACACAAAAAAATAATTTTTTATCAAGACAACGCACCAGCGCACAAGAGTGTTTTAACAATGGCTAAAACCAACGAATTAAAATACGAGTTGCTTGACCACCCACCTTATTCTCCTGATTTAGCTCCCAGTGACTTTTACCTGTTCCCAAATTTAAAAAAAATCCTTGCTGGCAAGCGAGGATTTTGAAGACCTTGAGGAAAACTATTTTAATCAAGGGATAGAATTGCTAGATAAGTGTTGGACTAAGTGTATTGAAGTTTCAGGAGATTATAGTGAAAAATAAAAATATTTTTGAAAAACTAACTATTCTCTTTCATTGATAGGCTAAGAACTTTCCGAACCGCCCTCGTATGTCTTTAAGGTTAACAGCTCGTACACCAATTTGAAATATATGTTATTATATACGCAGAGAATAAATATGGTTACTATATGTTCACGGCAACAATAATACTCGTATATTCTCTGCAATCAAAGTATTTCCGTCGCAAACCATAGTATTGTTCTCTGAATTTTATTCTAACAATAGTATGATTGCTGCAATATTAATATTGTTGAAATATTTAAATACTATTATTGCCAAATTTAAAAAATAAAATGTGATTTTAGCAACGTAAAGTTTTTTTTTTTGGTTTTGTGTTGAATCATACTTTTGTTTTGAAGATCATAATATTTTTGAGCTACAACCATATACTCTTACCCAAAAATACTCGTAGTATAAAGCTCTTCGATTATTGTTATTCCAACCATACATTTTTTATTCGTGTATGTAATCCCTATGGTTATGTAGTGTCATGACTTACCTTCACTTGCACAGGTGTTATTTTACTTTTTCCCAATTGCAATATAAGCCATACTGACATGTTGCAGCACCAGCCGCAAATCCTCTGATGACATACAGCCAATCATAGTTATTGCATATGAATTAACCAGCTTTATAAAGCTCAAAGAAAAGTACAGTTGAAAATGTGTCAGCTTAACAAGTTTCTAATTATAAATTGTAATCTATTTTTTTACAATTGTTATAATTATTTTGACATTTTCATGACACCCATTAAGTCTTTTCAGCTTCTTTAATGATGTTACAAAAAGAAAATATTAAATCTACGAGTATTCATTCAGTGAATGAAAGTTGATTGAAGCTCTCAGTCTCAATGTCTCTTTAATGTTTGCCGGTCGTTGTTCATCCATTCGTTCTGTCATCTATTCATACATGCATTCATTCATTCATTCATGAAATGTTCATTTTCATCACACAATTTTTAATTACTTCCAATCAGCCAAACCAAGCAAGTCAGCTGATGTTGAGCAACATCATCTTCCTTGAAAATGTTTATCAAAATAAATGCAACGACAACATATCGACGAGTGAGGGAAATATTTCGAAACAAATTAAAAAATAACAAAAAAAAGTATACGAATAAGATGGCAACAAAATAATGGAGTAAAATGAAAAAGAAAACATTAAAAATCAACATTATCTTTAACTAGTTTATACATTGTACGCTAATATCGTTATTATTATCGTAGCTGCTACCCTACACTCGAACAATACTGCATTTTATATCGAGCGAAAAAAAAACAGCTGACATTATTTAAAAATTTTCGGAATAATTTTCCCCATAACCAATCTTAAGTTTTTTCGTAATAATAATCAAATGGAAACCGTTATAAAAACTTTGTGGCACCTTTGGCTCTGTTCGACTTTGTATGACTCTGCGGCCTAAGTCGGACTCACCAATCTCACCAATAGTTTTATTGATATTGTTATTCTGTAGCATAAACAAGATTCGCAAACAAAGGCCCAAGAAAAAAAACGTACGTACGTGCTTGCCCTTAATAGGGGGGTTTTATTAATGAGTTATAGCCCATCCATCATTGCCAGAACCGCCTGTTGTGGAATCTTATACGAGGGCGACCGCAAAAGTAACTGGCCTAACATAAAAAGAACCGTTTTTTTTTTGGAATTATTATTATTAATTTTTCAACATAATCTCTTTCCAACTCAATACACTTCATCAAACGTTTTTCAAGTTTTTTAATTTTGAGACATGGGTACTTTCCTAAAGTGTGGAAAATTTCTCTGATTCAAATGATTTTAAAGCCAGGAAAGGACAAATCAATACCTTCCTCGTACAGGCCGATCAGTTTGCTTCCCTGCTTATCCAAACTATTTGAAAAAGTTCTTTTATCGAAAATAAAACCGTTTCTCGTGTCAAATAACATAATACCAGACCATCAGTTTGGGTTTCGCGAAGGTCACAGCACTATCGAACAAGTAAACCGTCTGACCCAAGCAATTGAAAAATCATTTGAACGGCGAGAATATTGCTGCGCAGTATTCCTGGATGTTGCTCAAGCATTTGACAAAGTCTGGCACTTTGGCTTGACCTACAAAATTTGCAAATACTTACCGGCAAATACGCATCGAATTCTTGAGTCTTACTTAGAAAACCGCAGATTCAGAGTCAAATGTGGACAACACGTCACCGATGACCGCGAAATACTAGCAGGTGTTCCCCAGGGAAGCGTCATGGGGCCTATCCTTTACATTCTGTTTACCGCAGATATTCCTACCAGCCCAAACGTGCTAACATCCACTTTTGCCGATGATACCGCTATAATGGCCACACATAAAAAGCAGGATATTGCATCTATGAATCTAGGTGTACATCTCAGACGAGTAGAATCTTGGCTCTCTGACTGGAGAATAAAAGTCAATGAGGCTAAATGCACACAGGTAACTTTCACACTGAATTTTAGCACTTGTCCGACATTGAAATTAAACAATATCCCTTTTTCTCAATCTGATCATGTTTCATACCTTGGAATCCACCTGGATCGCCGACTCACCTGGAGAAGTCATATCGAAGCCAAGAAAACTCAACTGAAACTTAAGGTCCATCAACTTCACTGGCTCCTAAACGCGAACTCAAAACTAAGTCTTGAATATAAGGTCCTGCTATACAACAGTGCAATCAAACCTATCTGGTTATACGGTGCCCAGCTATGGGGCAAAGCAAGCTCGAGCAATCTCGACAAAATCCAAAGAGTCCAATCGAAGACATTGCGGCTTATTACCGGTGCCCCTTGGTATATGAGGAATGAAAATATCCACCGAGACTTGAAAATACCTCTCGTTAAAGAGGCAATTCAAAAAATCAATATAAAGCACAAAGAGAAGCTCGAACGTCATGATAACATACTTGCTAGACAATTATTGTGCTGTCCCAGATCTTTAAGACTTCGGAGAAACGAACGCCGTGTTTTCTAATCTTCATCCGTAACAGTAATCGCGAACACACGCGCCCGAAAGACTGTGTAGAATCCTTTTCTACGTCACGTGGCTTAAACGCTCTTATACGTGATCTTTAAAACAGTCAATATCAATCGCGGACGAACAATCAAAAAAGACTGTGTAGAATCCTTCATTCTACGTCACGTGGCTTAAATGCTCTCATACGTGATCCTTAAAACAGTCAACGCGAAAAACCTACAAAACCCAAATTACGTCGTCCACTCTGCTATTCTAGAGTTATCCGTTATACATACATAACTAGAGTTCTTCACTCTACATAATATCGCGAACACTCAGTAAATGACTGTAAGGGTCCTCTGGACCATTATCACGAGGTTTAAGCCAAACCAGGTTTAAAATCCTCACGTGTGATCCATACCAGTTATATACTATTTTGACCAAATTAATTAAAATTCCTGCCAATTAGCAGAGACCCACATTACAAGAAATCCATACTAGGATTCATTATTGAATTATACTTAAGATTCGTATACTTATTGTTAGGCTCCTTTGGAGCAGATTCAATAATTCAAATAAAGCTTATATAAAAAAAAAAAAAAAGTTTTTTAATTCCATCCGAAAAATAAGATTTTTCAAGACCTTCAAAATATGCCTCAGTTTCAGCAATAACCTCGCTATTGGCCGAAAATTTTTTGCCACCGAGAAATTATTTTAAATTTGGAAACAAGAAATAATCAGAAGGAGCTTAATCTGGACAATATGGTATATGCGGAGCAATTTCAAATCGTTCTTTGCATTCTGGGATGTAGTGATGGATCCATGTTTCATCAACAGTTATGAATCGGCGCAAGAACTCTATTGGATTACGCTGATAAATCGCTAAAAGCTCCTCGGAATTGGTCCAACGGACGATTTTTTGGGGCAAAGTCAACAAACGCGGCACATATCTTGCAGATAGCTTTTTCATGTGGAGTTCATCATGTAAAATACTCCAAACTTGTTTTTCGTGTATTTTAACAGTATCAGCAAGTCCTCTGAGCTTTATTCGTCTATCTTTAGTCACTTCATTAAATATTTTTCTAATGTTTTCAATAGTAGTAGCAGTTTTCGGTCTTCCAGAGCATTGTTCATCTTCCGTACTTGAACGATCCATTTTAAATTGTTGAACCCAGGATTTCACGGTGGAGTATGATGGTGAATTATCACCATGAACAGAATCCAATTCATCTTTGATTAATTGTGGCGTATAACCTTTCATATAAAAGTGTTTAATTACCGCACGAAACTCTTTATTTTCCATTTTTCAAAAATTATAAAACTTGTTTACTTCAATCAACTGTAACAAAGAAAATAATCATTAAATATTTCGGAAATTTTGACAGATGGCTTATAAAAGATTGCTTTTAAAAAACAAAACAAAAAAAAGTTGCTAGTAAAACAGAAAATGTGCCAGGCCAGTTAGTTTTGCGGTCGCCCTCGTAAAGAAATAAGACAAAAAAAACAGTAACTAACTAATTGCAATCAAAAATGTACATTGCAATTGAATCACTCTTTATTTTCTTTGATTATACGAGTATGTATCTGCAAAGCGTGTTATATTTTGCTACAATTGAATCGCCCTGTGTTTTATTTTATTATATTTTGCTACAAACGGTTCTTTGCTGGCTGGTAAAATGTGCCAAGGTCGTAAATACAGGTTTTTACACCAACATACCGCAATGATTGTGTTTCAACTGTAACAAAGAAAATAATCATTAAATATTTCGGAAATTTTGACAGATGGCTTATAAAAGATTGCTTTTAAAAAACAAAACAAAAAAAAGTTGCTAGTAAAACAGAAAATGTGCCAGGCCAGTTAGTTTTGCGGTCGCCCTCGTAAAGAAATAAGACAAAAAAAAACAGTAACTAACTAATTGCAATCAAAAATGTACATTGCAATTGAATCACTCTTTATTTTCTTTGATTATACGAGTATGTATCTGCAAAGCGTGTTATATTTTGCTACAATTGAATCGCCCTGTGTTTTATTTTATTATATTTTGCTACAAACGGTTCTTTGCTGGCTGGTAAAATGTGCCAAGGTCGTAAATACAGGTTTTTACACCAACATACCGCAATGATTGTGTTTCCGCACTCTGAAGCGTGTGAAACTTAAGCCCAAAGCAAAAAAAGCATGTCAGCGACAACAATGTTACCACTCAATGACTGCAGTTTTTCCTTGAGTGTACCATTACTACACATTGTCCGTCTCTGTGTACGCGCGTATTGAGTTACTTCATCGACACTTGTTTACATTGGCGCAATGCCACGAGTTGCAACAACGTCATTTGTCGTTCGATTCGTTTGTCCATTCGTTCCATTGTATTCAAGTTTGGGCGTATTTCCATTGACCAAACGCACATACGGGCGACCGTCTGCTTTTCCCCATTTTTTGTGGAACTTTTTGTTTGCAATTTATTTAGTTTGGCGGTGTTGTTTAATTATATTTTTGTCTCTTTTTAATTGTGTACAATAGGCGGAAATGAAGTCTAAAGTGTAACAAAGCATGCTTAAGTCGGATTCTTTTCATTTTCAGATATGCCAACGTTTTTGGATGACATAACCTAGTCGCCTTTATCTCTTCAGCCTGCCAAATGTAATATGATCTTCTCTGAAGTCTTTGTATTTGGGCTTGACTATTTGTATTTCACTCTCTAGGTATTTTTTCAATTAATGCTCTGGCAGCGCAAGTGTTTTTGTGTTCACCAAATTTTAATTAATGGGATTTGAAACAGTAGCTGTTGCAAGTGTGAAGATAATCAGTAAACAAATTGAAAAAAAAAACATTCATACAAACATTTCATTAAGCAAAGTACAGAGAACAGATTCGTCACCGAAATCGATTTTTTCTTGTTGTTGATGTTTGGTGTCAATCGAATAATTGCAGTTGTTTGAAGTTTTCGTTAATAAAGGGTGGTCCAACCATAATGCACGCTGTTAATTGTAATTGTCACACCTTAAGGTAAATTTTTTTGCCCAACTTAATTTGACATTTCTTTGCTTCAGTGTTTGACAAATTCAACCATGGCACACAATTGAGCAGCTCGTTTTACGAAAATGGGCGTTTAAATGAAAGTACATTTTGTGATTTTTTTTTTGGTCAGCGGCAAAATTGCCGCATTTGAGCAAATGAAAATCTTCGAGTGATTGTTGAAAAGCCGATGCATACACAAGAGTTTGATGCGGTTTATGGGCTGGCGGCGTCATCGGCCGTACTTCTTCAAAAGTGAGGTCGTCCTAGCAGTTAACTTGTATGGTGTTCGTTATCGCGAGGTGATAATGAACTTCCAACGTATCGGCATTTCCCACTCGGAATATGGCAACATAACATCTTCTAGAATATTTTTGTTGTTAATTCGATGCAGTGGATCAAGCCCATTAGCCGAATAACATCCCCAGACCATGACGTGGCTCCCTCCATGCTTGACGGTCTTTACACAAACCTCTTTCTGAAGCCGTTTGCCCCTTGGTCTTCTCACGTGTATTATGCCGTCACATCCAACCAGATTAAATTTCGATTCATAACTGAAATGCACGCCCCGTCACTGCTGAACTGTCCAATTAATATGTTCTTTGGCAAACTACATTCGTCTCGATTGGTTGCGATTGGATATCAACGACTTTTTCGTAGTACGATAAGTTTTTAAATCAGCGTCAGCAAGACGTCGCCAAATATCGAGTGATCAATCTAAAGGTATTTTTTCAAAATAAAAAAAAAATAAAAAAATAAAATGTGCAATATTTGAGTTTCTTTCGACAGAACATTTTATGCCATTTATTTTTTGAATATAATTTCCTTTAAATGTTGGCCGCAACTACGCTTCAGGGTGTCCATTCTGGGGGTCCAATTTTGGATGACTTGTTCGAGAATTTCAACCGGTATGGTTTTATGACACCCGTAATGTTGGCTTCCAAAACCTGAATCGTGGTTTGTCAGCATAGAATATGGACTTTGCGTAGCCCCAAAGAAAACAGTCTATAACTGTGATATTACACGATCTAGGCGGCCAACTCACCGGTCCAAAACGTGAAATTGGCTGCTCTTCGTAATGACCTCTTCATAGATCCATTGCTTGAGCAGCTGTATGGCAAGTGGAACCTTCCTGTTAAATCCAAATGTCGTCCAGATTAGGGGCTCAATTACAGGAAGCAAAAAGTCCGATATCAAGGCGCGACAGCAAGTTCCATTCACGGTTATGTTCCGACCATCATTACTTTTGAAAAAATATTGACCGATTATTACACCAGCCCATAAACCGCACCAGACTGTGGTTTTCTCTGGGTATAATGGGACCTCTTGAACCTCTTTTGGTTGCTCTTCAGCCAAAATGCGGCAATTATGTGTATTGACGTTGGCGTTGAGCCAGAAATGTGCCTCATCACTGAACAAAATTGTGGTCGAAAACAGTTTCTCACCGAACGCTCATTTCCATTATACAGTTGCACAATTTCGAGACGTTGTTTTGGTGTAAGTCTTTCCATGATGAAATGGCAAACAATACTGAAAAGAAAACAATTAAAGTTGAACACAACCCACGCGAAATCTGAAAAGCTATTGAAACAGTAGCTCAAGACGGATCACCCTATAGTTCTTGTGCTAACTGGTAAATTAAATTCGTTTACTCGTTTAGGGGCTGGATTAAAAGGAAACTTTTTAACCTCTGTCACTAACATCGAGGTTGTTTTTCTTCAATTATAATAACGTCCTTCCTTGGCCTAAAAAACTCACCCGTGCTAAGTTTTATCAAGATTATTTTAAACAGAAAAATCGGATAAACATATATGTTGAAGCTATATCTAAATCTGAAACGATATTCTTTAACCTAAATAACGTCCTTCCTTGGTCCAATAAACTAACGTGTGCAAAATCTTATTTCGATTGGATTGGTTGGCTTTTTAGAGCTAATAGTAGCATAAAATCGGATGAGCATATACATGTATGGAAGCTATATCTAAATCTGAACTGGTTTCCTTTAGTTTCCATAATTTCGGTCCTTGGTCCAAAAAACTGACTTGTGCCAAATTTTATCAAGATTGGGGTTGTAGAACTCTACACATAAATCGGATGAACATATATGTGTGAGAGCTATATCTAATTCTGAACCGATTTTCTTTAACTTCAACAGCGTCCGCCCTTTGCGCAAAAACCTAGTTATGCCAAAGTTCATGTATAAGAAGATCGAACAACAATTGCGACCTGTAGTTTGATTCAATCTAACGATGGACGAACGGACGGACAAAAGATTCTCGCCGTAATAGCTTTACCCACGGTGCGCCATCGCAACAGGAGTAATTACCAAGCGACGGCCAGCGCTACTTAATGCCTTAATCCTGCCGGTTCCAATTCGAAGCGAGGTATATGCACAGAACTTCGACCGTGAAGGTCGAAGCCTATTTAAAACCTATGCTATTCTATAGGCCACAGCATTCGGTTGCAGTGCGTACACTTGGTCACCTTACCGGGATCTTCTTTGTTTGCACACTCTGTGGTAGTTATCGTCTTATGATCTTAGAACTGAAAAGAATGACCACTTATCCTTTGAACTACAAAAATACTTTGTATTATTATTTTTTAATCTTTTTCAAAACTTGTTTTTTTAGGACTGTACAATTTTTAGCGATAAAAATAATTTCGTACAAATTAAAATTATTCGTTTCAAGAAATTGATAACATCGCAGATTTCTTGGTATTGTCGAGTAGTGCAATTAATAACTCTTTAAGAGTTTCGAACAAACGATAATGGGTTATCGTGTTAAACACTCCATCCACATTGGCTATTCGATAGAACGAAACATGCCTCCCCCTTAAATCACACTGGAAAATAAATTATTTAAAAACCAATTTTGTGATAAACGCTAATAGGCGATGTTTGCTTGTTCGTTCTCAGAAAGAAAAACAAACAAACAAAACATCAATCAGCCGAGATTACGTTGATTACTTTCAGGTGGTATTTTGAGTAGCTGCCGCAGCCAGTCCCACAGGGTAAAGTTTTCTAACGACGTTCTTTTTCTGCGAAGCTCTTAAAATAGATAAGAACGCAGACTTACAGAAGGTTAAGACTGACGTACGAACGACGCAACCAAAAAATTCCATGTCTGCGCTAGTAAACCAAATGCCAGCAATTTGAGATATCCGTTGCTGCGTATGCCAATGAACTTTGTTGGGCCGACAGAACGAACATAAACAAGCCCCGCCGCATATAATGTTTTATTACTTGTCTAAATATGGCCTGAAGGTTTTCCGCACACACAAAGTGATCACACGCGATTTACGTTTTATCATCTTGTTAGAAAGTTGGCGATGAAGAAAGGAACACGATTAAATACGAAAAAATAAAGGGAGAACAAATTATAAGTATATAAGTAGTAATAAATAACTATTTTGAAATACGTCATAATTTTTGAAAAAAACGTACACGCAGAAAAAAAGTATGGTTGGGGTAACAATATTCGAAGAAGATCATACTATTGTTGGGTATATGGTTGTGGCACAACAATATTATGATCCTCACAACAATAGTATGATTCACACATAACCATACTATGATCCCTAAAACCATAGTATTATTCGCACTCAACCATACTATGATCTCCACAACCACACTATGATCCTCACAACAATAGTATGATTCACATTGACCTATACTATTATCTCCACAACTATATTATGATCCTCACAACCATAGTATGTTTCTCGTACAACCATAGTATGATCCTCACAACCATAGTATGATTCACACAACATAGTATGATTCACAGTCTACTTCACCATCCGTAGACCCTAAGTAGCGAAAGTGATTAAACCATGATCAATGGTTATATACATAAGTGCATGCAGATTTTAAATAAACGAGAACCAGTCGGTAGTAGAGTATTTCATCGAACAAAGTAAACACAATAAAAATCCCTCGAACTATCTTCCGATTGTTGTTGTTTTATTTATAATAGACAACCATGCACTGTATCGTGTGTTTGTGTTTTTCTTTGGTATATCAAAACAAAACATACACACACACATACATGTATGCTCTTTAAATCCTGTTTTGTTATGTTTATATTCGCAACCGTACAGTATGATTGCCGCAATCATATTATTGTTAACGTTAATTTTAAACAACAAAACTTGTGTTGCACCAACCATGTTTTCATGGTTGCTACAACCATATTTTCATTTATAAATTTGGCAATAATACTATTGTTACATTTCAACAATATTAATATTGCCGCAATCACACTGTTGTCAAAATGAAATTCAAAAAACAATACTATGGTTGCGACGAACATGCTTTTATTGTGGAGAACATATTATTGTTGCGGTGACCATATAGTAAACATATCTTTTCTCTGCGTGTATTGAACACAAAAGAGGAAGGCGTACATAGAAGCTACTTTTATACCCTACAAGAGGATGCACCGAATTAAAATCAACCACCGCACGTCTTTCGCGATATATGGTCCTACTGTTTTATACGATTTAATATACATTGAAACATTATGAGCGCTTAGTAAACGATCGTTGTGAAATTGGCCCATATTTGTCCGCTTAATGGACCACATTTAACATAAAATCTTGCTCAAATTGAGTATACTCGTATTGCGTTGTGGAAGATCTGTTGTTGTTATAGCGGCAGCTGTGTGTGACAGCCCTTGACCTAAGAATTGCACTTTGGGTCAATCCGGTCCATATATGAAACAAAAAGACTTAACGTCAATACGATCGATAGTTTTGAACCTCTTAAATTAAGGACCCATGTTAGGTATACCGATGGATTTAGAATCACTATCTGATTCCAATGAGCAATGTCCGTCCGTCAGTCCATCTGTCGTAATCAAAATACAGTTCGCAATTATTATCTGATGTCGAAAGACATGTCCAAGGAAGAACTCTTTTATAGATGTTCCGCATCGGCCTATGTTTTGATCTCTTCTAAAGCTTTTTGCAGATTTCAAAACATAAAGCTCTTTAGGCCTCAATTAAATCCGATTCCGTGCAATATTTCAAATAAAGCGAAACGAGCGACCAACGCTCATCTTTGGTAAACTTTGACCATATTGATGTCAATGTTTTAAAAAGCGGTGTAGGGCATCTCTTAGTCGGCTGAGATAAGGGCTCAGACGAAGGGGCCATATGGGCCCAAAAACTGACATTATAGTAAACACAAGCGAAATGTAGGTATGGATAAATTGAAGCAAATTTCAACACGAATTTAAATATTTTGAAAATTTTGTCGAGATAAGGATCGCACTAACAAAACAGCTCTTATGGTAAAAAGAAGCGACTTCTAGTAGAAATTAATATATGGGAACACGAATTTTACATATTTCCAAACAAGAATACAAAAATGGCTGAGATTGGGAAACTCACTCAAAACAAGCGCTTTATAGTAAATACTGGTACTTGAATTGCAGCAAATTAGACTACGAAAACATAAATGATTTTATTTTTTACCTATAGCTGTAATTGGGGATTGGAAAATAGGGGCCGAAAATATGTCTATATTTATTTCTGCCATTTGAATAATTCGTGGTGGAGGATTTATAAGATAAGGACCGACCAAAAACGAAAAAGCTAATGTTTTTTTTTTCCAAAAGCGTATTTGCTTTGTATAATTAATAAAAAAAAATAGCAGGACGGTTAAAAGTATTTCGTAACAGAAAAACTACAATTGTGCTAGAAGGAAGCAAACCCTATTTCTGTTTTACATTTACTTAATTAATATTTGCATAATTGGTTTTTTAAAGTGCGTCAAACAACGTAGTCATTGTGTTTTCTCACATGTTATTTTTTTCGTACCCACTTGAAAATGTTGTTGAGTTGTTTGTTTACACAACGAAAAAATGCAAACAACTAAAGGCCACATAGGAAAGGTTTTACTTATACATTAGACGTGTTTTATCCTTTAAAACAACCGTTCCTTATTTTAGCGAAAAAAATACGTAGTAAAAACTTGAAATATGAAATATCGGTTGTTTTGACAATAACGACCGTCCCACGATACACATGTGCGAGACCCAATTTTGGAAAAATGTTACTTATATTTTTATATTTGAATTCGTAAATAAATTTGTTTTAATTGGTGTACCCATATTGCGAGACCCAATTTTGGAAAAATGCTACTTATATTTTTATATTTGAATTCGTAAATAAATTTGTTTTAATTGGTGTACCCATATTGGACCTGCTGAGTCCACAGATCAAACTCTTAGCCCAAATTTTATGCAGATCTTGCAAATACATGCAAATTTCGAATAGTCACAAAATTCGGATAACCTTGTCAGCCGATCAAATTAAATATTTAAAATTTGAAACGCCTTAAAAAAAGTACTGATAATTTTTTCAAAATTCTGGTTTTATTGAAAAGGTTGAACTTTGTCATTTAATAATGGAACACCATCCGATACGTTTTCGCTTCGCCAAATGGGCTGGAGATTGTTTGGCAGGAGATGAAGGATTTAACCGAAAAATCGTGCTTTCAGATAAAGCTCATTTTCACCTCAAGGGCTATGTCAATAAGCAAATTTGCCGCATATGGGCTTCAGAAAACCCACACGTGACTATTGAGAAGCCAATGCATCCAGAACGAGTCAGAGTTTGGCGTGGATCAATTGGCCGCCTCAGAGCTGAGATTTGAGCCCTTTGGATTATTTTCTGTGGGAATAATAATAATATAAATAATAAATGTTACGCAAAGCATCCAGAGACAGTTGAAGCGTTGCCACATGAAATCGAACTTGCCATTGAAGAGATTCGACCCGAAACAATCGAAAATGTACTGACAAATTGGATTGATCGGATGAGGCACTGCCGAACCAGTTGTGGTAGTCATATGAATTCTATTGTGTTCCATTATTAAATGACAAAAGTCAACCTTTTCATTAAAACCAGAAATTTGAGAAACAATCAGTACTTTTTGTAGCCGATTCAAATTTAAAATGTTAAATCGCCCACCCTGTATCTATGTAAACGTAATAAAAGACGCTTTTTGGATCACAACAGCCCAGCCCGCACGTGCAATTACCATGTCCATTTCAAAGGTTTTAAGTGCAACTTCACTAACGATCCTAAGTTACGTCATGGTTGGTCCACAAATAATGAAGGTATGCTAAGCGAATACTGAGAGTGTACTTGCTTCAGCTCTTTTTCAAAATTTTATGACGATCATGCACTCAGAGAAAAACTCAGTTGGAAATCGGTCCGAACTTCAAAAAATCGCTTGGGTAATCCAAATTTCTGTTGCAATAACCAACATTCCATAGTATTGATGGTATCATGGTTCGAGAAATCATATGATGGTTTCTACAACCAAATCACGGTATTTACAGCAAAAAACAGCTTATGAAGCAATACCAAATTTATTTTTATTATTGGTTGCGACAACTGGATGTTATTTCAACCAACCAATTGTGATGTACATGTTACTTTGTAACTAATAATTGGTAGTGACAACAGATTAGTTCTTTGTAGTGACCAAACGCTGTTTAGTTGGCTGTTATATATATAAAACCTATAATATTTTATGGGATTTAGTCACAACAAAAACATTATTTACGACGAAAACATAATTCGAAATCCCCAAAAAAAATTTAAAAAACAAAAAAAATCAGTTCACACAGTTTAAGCTTCTTGGGGTAGAGTTAATGCTTTCAAACGATACTGCCATATACTCGTAAATAAACAAACTATAAATATTTTTCAAAATTTAGAAACAGACTTAACTGTAATTTAGCGACATTATTCAGACTCGATCACAATTTTCGCCATATAAGATATAGAGCACCCTATTATTCAAAACAACCAATTTTTTTTGGTTTTTCCCCTAGTTACGACCACCTTAAGCTTGACAATAAATATTGTTATACTTATATACCTTAATTAATTCTCGATTGGCGCATCACTGTAAGGCTTATCAAAACATCTATTTAAAGACGTATTTATGTTAGTGATCAGTTGACCCATTGCAAGGCGGTAAAATAGTACATTTTTTCAAAAAGTACTTAAACCCAACAATCTATAACAACAACCAATACATGTACAAATTTAGTTCCATTAAAAATGTTATTCTGTAAGGATTACCGATAATTGTTTTCTTCAACGGAAAGTGTCAGTTCATTGCACTGAACATTGCTGTCTTCTCAGTTAACATTCGGCTATAACGATGAAATACATAGATAGTACGTGCGACCACCAACATTCGGTTGGCAAAAAATTCGGTTGTGGCAACAAATCTGTTCTCAGTGTGTGGAAATAACACACACACATTCATCACTACTTTATAGGATCTCCAATTAATATTTGGAGTTGTTGCAAACGGAGTGACAAATTTAGTATACATTTCATCTTCTGATGGAGGGTATAGAAGTTATTGTCCCATGCTAAAGTAGTGTGTAAATTTATTTATTACCGCCATCATTTCTAAAACATGGCTATTGTTTTCTGCTATCTTTAGTCTGGCTGGTGATCATTACAACGATACATACTCTGCTAAGTGGTCCTACTTCTCGATTGCTTTGTATAAAATTGTACTATAAATTCATTCTAAACTTCAGTTATCTATAGAAATTTGATCGTATCTGAGCAGTGAACAATACAAAATAGTAGTCGCTCGAAAAAGAGTAAATTTGGATATCGCCGCGTTGTTCCTAAACAAAAAATCCAATGACCTACTTTTTTTTGCTGTTTATTAGTGAGTGAAGATGAATATTGTTTGTTTCATGACTCAATATTTTCTTGGCGCTGTTCGGTTGATTTGTTTTTTCACCACGAATCTCGTCATTATCGCCAAGTACTTAACAATACGAGGAATATGTACATGTCATCTAATTAAGCGGTCGCTGATCTGTTGTTAAAATAACGCCTTTTCATTCTCTGTTGGTGCTTAAATAAATTGGAAATAAAAAACGCGCATATGTCGTATAGAGCTCCCTGTGGTCATAAATATTTGCTGATGATATTCAGGAAAATGTACGTCGTTTACACTCATTGTATGTATCTCTTTACATGTTGTCATTAAAATGATGGCGGTGGTGATGGTGATGGGACAGTAGTTTGTCATGAGGTCATCCATAGTTAACCCATTACCATCACTCAAATAAAGTAATAAAAAATGTATAACCTTTACAGAAAGGGTAATGCATTGAGTTGGCGTCATTTACATAGTGATGAAATTTCAAATTAATTAAATTGTACCACAATGACCACAAAATTGTACCAAATCAATGTGATTCTTCCAAAATTATCACAATGGAATCTTTTCGGTGCCTATTATTTGCTCTGCAAGAACAACCTTGTTCGCGTTCAAACGGGCCTGCAGTGGCCCACCCCCGCAAAGAGTGCGTTGCCAAAACCCTTTTATTAAAAGGTCCGTTTACTCGCGAACGTGTCTCTCTGCCAGCCTCTCCCTCTCAATCAGTTTCGTCAACTTGAACGACAGAGGGATAGGCAATAGATAATTTTGCAATGCTCAAACACTTGTGTGTGCGAGCTCGACCTAATAACTTCAGTTTAAGTGTTGAAGGAGAATAAAAGTGTGAACTACTTTATACAACAAACCCGTGTGTTCATACTTATACGAGGGACAGCAGACAGGAACAACGTGAAGAAGGCGCTACAACCGATCAACAGCCAGTGCGGTATCACCAGGAACAACAGCGACGTGGAAAGGTTCTACAGCCGATCCCATTGTACACCAGTGAGCAGTGCAGTCCAGGAGTGCAACAGCAGGTATCCCGAGATTGGCCCTCCTCAACAAGTTGGAGTAGACGACACCCCAACATTTGGTCCTAACGACCGCGGAAGATAACCAGCGACCTAGAAGAAAAGTTTGTTCCAGCACAAAAGGTACGTACGCATGGATTTATAAAGTGTGGCCCTCCCGAACATATGCTGTCCCTAAGTGAAAAGTTGGAAAAATAAATTTTAATTGTCCCTTCGAGTGTGTTGTTGTGTGATGTGTGAAAAATAATTGCGTGAAAAAAGCTCAATGGTTCGATAAGTGGCATATTTCATTCTGTAGGGTACACACACATTTTGTACCGTTACCAGAAAGCCAGTCACAATTCTTTTTTTGCATATTTGTTTCAAACTCTTGGGATTTCGTCTTGCTTCATCATTCCCTTCGAGTACCTGACATAAGCATAAGAATTGTTTTTGCAAAGAACCGGCAGTTTTATTTTCAACGACACATTCACACACACAACATTGAAGTCGCAGCCCTTTTTTGTCTCAGCTTGTGTACCCTTTAGCTCTGCTTGTGTTCTACGTCAATTTAGAAGCAGAGAAGCAGCGTATGGTCAAAGAGAGTGTTAACGAACATTCCCTTATTTGCCTGTGATCTAATTAGAAGATCAAACGGTAGCCCTTTTGTCTCTGCTCCGAACAGATTGATTAGATGTGGTTGTGCGTGACGTCATACACACAAGAGAGACACGGTTGCCTCAAGTACATTTGGTGGTGGTTTTTTTGCTCGCTCAGAATTTTTCAACTATCAGACACAGTGGTTTGAGTTGGTACAAGTGCGAATTGAACGGCACAGTGGCTTAGAGCATAAATTTTGCGGAAATTATAAATTATGAAATATTAAAATTTCATAGGTATTACAACTCGAGAATGACGAGGCACTTTGAACAATAATTTGGAGCTAACGTTGCACAGTGGGGCGAAGCAAATAAACTGATTATTTTGATTTTTTGGAGAAAATATTAAATATAATTACAAGTTGTCTCTTGGTCAGGTGGACCAACTCCCTGTGAACTTAAGCTAATATCGTTCAAAATACATTGTGCATAGTGGGCCAAAACGTAATTTTTTTGGAATCTTCAAATATAAGAATATCAATAAAAAATTACCGCTTATCTCCTCAATATCTTCGCTCTGCATTATATTATCGTTTACGGTATCCCACAACTGTCTGAGAAATTTTTTGGATCTGAAAGGATAATAAACAATTTAATAAGATAATTTTTTGCATGGAGTAACGAGAATCGTTTGTCCCTTCAACATCAGTTTAATTTGGAACGCCTTTTTGTGATTTTTTCGGAAATTATTTTAACATTTCAATTTAAAAATTGAATGCATTTTGTCTCGCGACTAAGGGATCACAGTCTCATCTAACAAATTTGGACAAAACTATTATACTAGCAACAATTTGGAAATCGTGGAATAAAAGTTACTACATTTTTGTCCCGAATACCTGCAGGCGTATAATAAATATTTGCAATTGCGATTTTTAAGTGGCTCTTCAACTTTAAGTGTTGTTCCAACATATAAGTATTCATCTTATTTAAAAATTTACTACAAAATGGGGTTATTGGAAGATTTTCTAGTTCAATGTGAGGAGATCATTACATATGAAAAACAGATGAGAGAGACCGACGCTACAAAATACAACGAGACAACTATAGAGGCTGAGAGGCAAGAAGTTCACGATTTATGGATGGGCTGGAAAGAAAGTTATAAAAACTGCTGTTCTGACCCTGATTGTAGTAAGCAGGATAAGGCTACGATAAAAGGCAAGAAAAGTGAGGTACATGCTAAGTACATGAGCTGTATGACAATAATCGGCGAATGGAAGGAAAAATCGAAATGTACTTTAGTCGCTACAAATCAAAGAGTAGGTTCATCTATTTCTGTTCCTCCGTGCGACACGGAAGTTTTTCACGGGGATTATGTGACTTGGCCCAGCTTCAGGGACTTGTTCACCGCAATTTATATTAATAATAAAAAACTTAGCCCTGTCGAGAAATTATACCATCTTTTTCAAAAAACAAGTGGGGAAGCGAGAGAAATAAATAAAAATATCCCTTTAACAGCAGAGGGCTTTGATATTGCGTGGACAAACTTGAAAAATCAATATGAGAATAAGCGAATTCTCATCAATAGTCAGCTGCGTACTCTCTTTAATTTGTCTCAGTGCACACACGAGTCTGCAAGTAGTCTTAAAAAGCTCCAACGAGATATTACGAATTGTATCTCCGTCCTTAAGCTCCATTCCATAGATATCGGATCATGGGATCCAATATTTGTTTTTCAATGTTCCTCAAAGTTACCGAAACTTACTCTATCTCTCTGGGAACAGTCTATTAATAAAAAGAACGAACTTCCAAAATGGGAAGAACTAAACAAATTCTTGACAGAGAGATTCCAAGCTTTAGAAAGCGTGTCAGATATTATTGGCTCTAACGAAGCTGTCCCTCGAGCAAAGCACAACAATAGTTTCGACAAATCGAATCGTTTTAAAGTACATCATACAAAGGTAGATGATACGAAATGCAGTTTATGTAAAGCTTCTCACGCTTTGCGGACATGCCCCAAATTCATAAGTATGAGCCATGAAAGCAGATTATCGGTGGTGAATAGAGAAAAGCGCTGCTTAAACTGTTTGGCTCAAGGCCATAAAAGGGTAGATTGTCCTAGCAAGAAAACTTGTTTAGAATGCAAGAAAACGCATCATACACTGTTGCACAGAAAGCCTCGGACCAACCCGAATAATAATGCTGTGATAGCAACAACGAGCAAAGTTTTGACCCCCAGTTACAACAATATACAGTCCACTGAAGTGCATTCGACGTCCTCGAATGTGCAGACACATCACACTACAGTGTCAAACAAAACAATGCTAGCTACAGCATGGATTAATATTCTAAAAGATGGCCAGTCACATAAAATTAGAGCACTTATTGATCCTTGTTCTGATGATACCTTTATATCATCACGAATACAAAAGTTATTAAGGCTACCCACGCAACCTGTCTCGGCTGATATCACTGGACTTGGTGGGGAACATTTGACGAAATGTTCAAAAATAGCTTTATTTACAATTGGCTCTTTGATAAATCCAAGTTTCACTATGGAAACTGACGCATTAGTAGTGCGAGACGTGACGGGTAATGTGCCCACACATTCGTTTGAGAACGTAGTAGTGGATCGTCTTCCAAAGCTAAAATTAGCGGATCCATGTTTTTATCAAAGTGGCCCAATTGATATACTTCTAGGAGGGAATGTGTATCCCTCAATTCTTCTCAATGGAATAGAACACGGAATTCTTGGCTCGCTTGTGGCCCAGGAGACAGTCTTTGGATGGATTGTAACTGGCCCAACGAACAGCATGACCTCGCGACAAATGGTTCGAGTATCTCATTGCACAAGAGTTTCAATAAATGAGCAATTATCAAAGTTTTGGGAGATAGAAGAGGTTCCGAAGAAATCTGATATCTCAGAGGAAGATAGAATTTGTGAGCAAATCTATCAGTCCACCACGGTGCGCACTGCTGACGGAAGGTACATGGTAGAATTGCCTTTTCGCCCAGTAAGCTTGCCAAACTCGACAAATGGGTCGAATCGATACATTGCACTCAGTCAATTTCTTAGAAACGAAAAGTCGTTGGCGCGCAAGCCAGAATACAAAATAATGTATGATGATGTTATAAAAGAATATTTAGCCCTGGGTCATATGGAAAAAGTTGATCCCACGGTAAAGAGTTCAGAAAATTGTTTCTACTTGCCTCATCATGGTGTCTTTAAACCAGAGAGCACCACAACCAAGTTAAGGGTAGTATTTAACGCGTCTTGTTCAGGCTCAAACGGGAAAAGTCTCAACGACGCATTATACATTGGCCCAGTCTTACAAAAGGACATTATTTCGTTGATACTGAACTGGCGTTTTTACAGATTCGTGTTTAACGCTGATATCACGAAAATGTATAGACAAATACTTGCCAACCCAAAACATATTCCTTATCAAAGGATATTATTTAGATCTTCACCTGACGAAGAGGTGGTAGATTATCAACTGAAAACAGTGACCTTTGGGGTCAATTGCGCTCCCTTTTTGGCCCTAAGGACTTTGCTGCAGTTGGCAGCAGATGAGGAGAAGCGGTTTCCTATTGGGTCAAAAATATTGAAAGAAAACATGTATGTCGATGACGCCTTGGTAGGCTCGCATTCTATCTCGGAGAGTGTAGACGCACGGGAACAATTAATAGCAATACTAGCTTCCGCTGGTTTCCAGCTCAGAAAATGGACGGCAAATGATAAGGACATTCTAAAAGATTTGCCCCGAGATCATCTGTTCCATGAAGAATTTTTAAACTTCGACGAAAAAAGCTCCGCCAAGACATTAGGAATAAGGTGGAACGCTGCCACCGACTCGTTTTACTTCGTGGTGGAAAAAATTAAAGACAAAGACTGGTTCACTAAAAGAGAAGTGTTATCAGTAATAGCTAGACTGTTTGACCCGCTGGGTTGGCTCTCTCCCGTAATAGTTACGGCTAAAGTCTTAATGCAAAATATGTGGCTTGAAGATACTGGATGGGATGAACCAGTAAAACCGTTAACCCTGCTCAAATGGAAAGAGTTCATTATGAATTATAAAGAAATTGAGCGAATAAAAATTCCCCGGTGGGTGCAGTATTCGCCAAATTGTATGATAGAGTTCCATGGATTCTGTGACTCTTCAGAAATGGCGTACGCAGCGGTAATTTATGTAAGAGTTGAAGTAGAAGGGAAAATACATGCTAAACTTCTTGTCTCAAAGTCAAAAGTTGCGCCGATTAAGAAAATGTCGGTGCCGAGGTTAGAGCTTTGTGGTGCGCTGTTGTTAGCAAACTTAGCGCACGCGATTTTACCCCAATTCAAGGTTCAAAAGAGCACAATTTGTCCATGGTCTGATTCGACAATAGTTTTAGCTTGGCTCAAAAAACCATCGCACAACTGGACCACGTTTGTAGCGAATAGAGTTTCAATTATACAGGAGAAGTTGTGCGGCCCCTGGCAGCACGTTGGTACCCATGAAAACCCGGCTGATCTAGCAACCCGGGGGCTGACCCCTTTAGACCTAAAGGGGACGGAGCTTTGGTGGAACGGCCCCTCATGGCTCCAAAAAGAACGTCAGTGTTGGCCCTTAAATATTCAAGTTCCCGATACGTCGCTTGAAGCCAAGCCAGTAAAGGTTCATGTAACTAGATCAGCCCCCCTTGAAGACATTTTGGAACGGTTCTCTTGTCTGTCCCGAGCAATACACGTTGTAGCCTATATTTTCCGCTTTTTTAACCGGACTCATATGACTCTTAAGAAAGGCTTTCACCCCAAAGCCCTCCGTTTGTCGGCAGAAGAACTTCTTTTCACTCGCTATCAGCTGATGGCCATGTCGCAGCGAATCTACTTTTCGAGCGAGTATTCTTATCTAGAGACAAAACAGAAATTGCCCTCTGGCAGCGCGCTTCTCGCCCTGACTCCATTTATCGATAAAGATAGCTTAATTCGAGCAAATGGTCGTCTTGGTTCCACTCTGGCCCTTTCGTACAACGAGAGACACCCGGTTATCATAGCCTACCAGAGCACGTTTGCTCGTTTGTACGTTGACTTTATCCATAAAATCACCCTGCACGGAGGTATTCAACTCACTCATGTCACTGTCCGACTGGAGTGCTGGATCATAAGAGCAAAAAAGCTGATAAAAACGCGCATTAATCATTGCAAGGAATGCGTATTGTCCCGCAAACTTCGCCAAGTTCAACTAATGGGAGCTCTTCCGTCCGAAAGAACAAGTCTGAGCAGGCCCTTTACGAATACTGGCGTCGATTTCGCTGGCCCGTTCGACTTTAAGACATTCCATGGACGCGGCTGCCGCTTGACAAAAGGATACGTCTGCCTTTTTGTCTGCTTCGCAACGAAGGCCATCCACTTAGAGCCCGTTAGCGATCTGTCAACCGCCGCCTTTTTAGCCGCTCTGTCGAGGTTTGTCTCCCGTCGAGGTTGTCCCAGCAGAATATATTCTGACAATGGTCGGAATTTCGTTGGAGCTGCCCGTGAGTTAAAGTCTAGTCTTGCCAAAATTATCTCCGAGCTTAAAGATGAAGCGATTACCAAATATGGTCTTCAGCGGCTTGAATGGCACTTTATCCCTGCAGCCGCTCCCCATATGGGGGGATTGTGGGAAGCGGGCGTGAAAAGTTGTAAAACGCATCTTAAAAAAATGTCTGGTCAGGTGCGACACACGTTTGAGGAGTTCGCCACGATCCTTGCCTGTATTGAGAGCTGTCTCAATTCTCGACCATTGACCCCTCTGTCTGACAGCCCAGACGACCTATCGGCACTTACACCAGGTCACTTCCTCATTGGCTCCACTATGTTAACACCGGCCGAACCCGAGGAAATCCCGTCAAAAACAGCACTTTTAAATCGTTGGAGAAAGGTCAAAATTGTCCAGCAGGAATTCAGCAGACGATGGAAGCTAGAGTACCTGACTGAGCTCCATAAGAGAACTAAGTGGAAGATACCACACGAAGACCTGCAACTAAACGACTTGGTTGTGCTACGCCAGGAAGCCGTTTGTAACAGCGATTGGAGATTAGGGCGTGTGATAAAGCTATACCAAGGTCAAGATAACAGGGTTAGGGTTGTCGATCTTAAAACCCAGTCTGGCGTCATCACTCTGCCCATTCACAAACTAGTTTTGCTTCCCAGATCTCACTAAACCCCATCCTTATCAACTTATAACAACCAGCATATGCCTCGTAGGAAAGCATCCCATTTGCGGCCTATTAATATCTTTTATCTTCTCCACAGCCATGGATTTCCTGGAAGAATATAAATGCCCCCTGTGTGACTCTCGACATGGTTTCCGGAAGTGCCGCAAATTTTTGGCCCTATCGCCAATCGTCAAACGCGACGTCATCAAGGAGCACTCGGCATGCAAGAACTGTTTGGGTCTGTCTCACCAGTTGGCCCAATGCAAAAGTAAATCCGGATGCTACCGCTGCTGGGGCAGTCACCACACTCTGATGCACCTGCCAAACTTTGCCGAGACTCCTTGGGTGCAGATGACAGCTTGGGCTGTAATGCGATGCAACGCTGAACCACAGATGCGGGCGCACATCCGTGTGCTATTGGACCCGAATAGCCCTATCAGCTACTACACACCATCAGACACATTTCCTCTCGCCTGGGACAGATGCACTGAACAACTCCGTGTCCAGCTTTCGTCCATGCGAAGCGATGGTCGTACCGTCACCACTAGACTTACCCGTCGCATCTTGCCAGCCCCAATTTGTCCCGGATCAAAAGTGAAACCAGGCGCCATACGCGAGCGGTACGCAAACGAAGTTCTTGCTGACCATGGGTTTCACATTCCGTACCCTTGTTATGTCGTACTTGGAGCAGACGTTGCGGGAGCAATCTACTGCGGTCTCCCCCGAGAAGCCGAAAGGATGCCCTTCGCCCAACAAACCATCTTCGGCTGGGCATTCTTTGGAACGATGCCGGTAGACAAGGATGCTGAGTAGCTGCGTTAGGCCAATAAATTATATATCTGGCCCTACTACTAGTTTTTAAGTATGTAAAAAACCTGAACTAATTTTAATATTATCTTTAAAGATGTACCATGAATTCAACCTTTGTACCTTTACCTTTAAGTATCCCTTTTTTTATTGTTGCACAGTTGGTGCAAGGCGGGCGGCATGTTCGCGTTCAAACGGGCCTGCAGTGGCCCACCCCCGCAAAGAGTGCGTTGCCAAAACCCTTTTATTAAAAGGTCCGTTTACTCGCGAACGTGTCTCTCTGCCAGCCTCTCCCTCTCAATCAGTTTCGTCAACTTGAACGACAGAGGGATAGGCAATAGATAATTTTGCAATGCTCAAACACTTGTGTGTGCGAGCTCGACCTAATAACTTCAGTTTAAGTGTTGAAGGAGAATAAAAGTGTGAACTACTTTATACAACAAACCCGTGTGTTCATACTTATACGAGGGACAGCAGACAGGAACAACGTGAAGAAGGCGCTACAACCGATCAACAGCCAGTGCGGTATCACCAGGAACAACAGCGACGTGGAAAGGTTCTACAGCCGATCCCATTGTACACCAGTGAGCAGTGCAGTCCAGGAGTGCAACAGCAGGTATCCCGAGATTGGCCCTCCTCAACAAGTTGGAGTAGACGACACCCCAACAAACCTCATTAGGTATACTTTGTGTTTTCATACTAAACTTAGCACAGACCGTATGGATCGGACTTATATTTACTAGTAAGTAAGCGACCACCAAACTTAAGCTTAGGAGCTGCCAAAATCGAGTCAGTTGACCAAGTAATTTAGTAACACCACTAATATAAGGTGTTGCTATTTTTGACTACTTTAACCGGCAAGATCTATTGGTTTAAGGTTAGTTCAAAAAATCATTAACTTGTTCTCAGATTACGTTTTCTTGCATTACCGGTAAAACCGATTTAACTGGTATTTGTAAAAGTGGTAGTCTTAAAACATATTTTTCCTAATATGCCATACTTAGTAGGGACATAAATACTGTTACACACATTTTATGCTGTAAAATAAAAAGTACTGAATGTTTTTGACCCAAATATTTTTGATATATTTATTGATGTATATTGTATCCAAAAAGAATCTACTTATTCGAAATGTCCGCCTTTTGCCTTTACACACGCCTCAAGTCGCACTGGCCAATTGTCAATAGCTGCACGAACCTCGTCCATTGGAAAATTGGTCACAGCTCGAACCAAAGCAGTCTTAAGAGATACAATGTTGGGGTATCTTTTGTGACAAACCTTATCCTCTAAAACCTTCCACAATTTGTAATCCAATGGGTTCAAATCTGGAGCGACATTCTTCAGAGGAAATGAACGCTGGCAAATTGTTTCAAAGCCAACCCTGGGACGTTTTTGCCTTATGGTCCGGCGCAGAACCCTGCTGAAAAGTCCATGGCTGGTTTTGGAACAGGGAATTGTTAAGAGGCTTCACAACAGCTTCCAAAACGGTTTCTTGGTAAACTTAGGCCGATGTTTTGACTCCTTGTTCGCAGAAATGCAGGTCAGTGACCCCATCGTAAGAGACACCCCACCAAACCATGACTGAAGCTGGGTGATGACCCTATTCCACTCTTGCGATCAGTTCAGATGCTTCCTTAGATGACCGCGCATACACTCTATCATTTTGCTTGTTAAATTTTTCCCGAACGGTAAACAATTTGTTCATCGGTGAACAAAATTTTTCTGTGCAAGTTATCGGCGTGCTTCACCAAAAGACGTTTGCATTTTTCAATCCAATTTTTTTAAAGCTGCAGTCAATAAATGTCCGGTACGTCGTTGGAAAGTCCCAAGTCTTTTTTAATGATTCTACTCATGGAATTTTGTGTGATATTCATCTCACGGGCCATGATTTTATGTTTTCGGACCGGATTTCTGTGAATTCTTGATTTAATGGCATGCGGTGTTCGAACAGAGCGTGGGCGGCCCGACCGGTGGCGGTCTTTTACATCTCCTGTCTCCTCAAACAGTTTTATGCATCGGTAGACGAACATGCGGCTAATCCCTAGTGGCGTTTGAGCGTTTTGAAAATATCGTTTTTTTCATTTCACACTTGAAAAGCGCTATTACAGCGATACGGTTCTCATTATCTGACCACTCCATGATGAAAGTTGAAACAAGTTTAAAATCCCGTTACAGACTAACGCTATTGAGGTCAGCTTTCAAAACCCATATGACATTAACGGGGTATGTTCAGTTCTATTATTGAAATGGGTGTGTTCAATGTTGTAACAGTATTTATGTCCCTACTAAGTATTTGCTCAGCAAGAATAACCTCATTAGGTATACATCGTGTTTTCATACTAAACTGAACACAGGCCTTATGGATCGGACTTATATTTACGAACTTGTACGAGGGCTGATATATATATTTCTGGCCTACTAATTAAAATGCGAATATTTGTCATCAAAAATGGTTTTATTGTTTTTTAAAATATTCTCCAACATGATTTATACTCTTTTGCATGCGCTCAAACCAATTGTCGAAGCATTTTTTCCACTCCGATTGAGATACCTCCAAAACATGGTTTTTGAACGCTTCAACAGCATCTTCTGGCGACAAAAATCGCTAAACACGCATTTTTTTTCTTGATGTGCGGGAATGGGTGCCAAGTCAGGGCTGTACGGCGGATGACCCATCAATTCAACGTTTTGGCCGGTAAAAAAGGCGCTGGTTTGAGCCATTGTGTAAGAGCTCGCATTGTCATGGTGCACAATGGTTCGTCTTCTCTTGTTCGCTTTTCGAATTTCTCCGAAGACTTCAGGCAAACAAATTGTGGTGTACCACTCAGAATTGACCGTCCTACGTTGCTCAAGCGGAACAGTCGCCATATGACCAGTTTTTCCGAAGAAACGGGCGACCATTTGCTTCGATGTGCTTCTTCCATGATCAACTTTCGTTGGATTTGTCTCGTCTTCGAAGACTCAAACGGTCGATTGCTGTTTTGTTTCAAGCTCATACGCATAGATCCATGATTCGTCACCTGTGATGATCTTTTAAACATCTTTTGAAGCACCTCGATCGTATTTTTTCAAAATTTCTTTGCACCAATCGACATGAGCCTTTTTTTGAGCGATTGTCAAATTGTGCGGGATCCAACGAGAACAAACCTTTTTTACGGCCAGGTGTTCATGCAATATTAAACCAGTTCATTAAACCAGTTTTTCACAGTGCTATAGGATGGCGCTTCATCGCCATATAAAGATTTAAGTTCATCGATGATCTCTTGTCGTGATAAACCACGTCAAAAGTTGTGGAAATGAAGGCACGAAAATGTTCACGAGTTAATTTTTTGCCAAAATTGATTTTTTCAAGTTACTGTAAACAATACAAATATGATGGTCATACATCAAAACGTTCTGAGTACGTTTATATGGATTCTTAACTGCACTTAAACAGGGTCATTTGTATGGGAGGTACCAGGACTGGTACCTCCTATTATTTGCCACTAATTTAACCTTATAAAATAACACTTAAGATACAACAAGAAAACCAAAAGAAGGAAATGGAGCATTTGTATAGGAGGTATCAGAATGGGGGTGGTAATCACTTTTTTCATATGCGAAAACAAATCTGATTTGGACATATTGCGGTGTTCACAATTTAATTGAGTTTTATACACTGGGTGACAAGATAGTGCACGCAGAAAAAAAAGTATGGTTGCGATAACAATATTCGAAGAGAATCATACTATTGTTGGTTTTATGGTTGTGGAACAATAGTATTATGATCACAACAATAGTATGGTTCACACACACAACCATACTATTATCTCCACAACAATACTATGGTCCTCACAACAATATAATTATTCACACACAACCATAATATGATCCCACAACCATATTATTATTCACACTCAACCATACTATGATCCCCACAACTATATTATTATTCACACTTAACCATGCTATGATCACCATAACCATAGTATGTTTAACATACAACCATAGCATGATCCTGGCAACCATAGTAAGACTGACACACAACCATACTATAATCCCCAAAATTGTTTGTAAGGATTGAATTAATTTGTTATTCAACAATAGAGATTTTTATTAAGTAAATTATGTAAAAATACATTTAACTTTTAATAATTATTAGGAGTGATTTATTTAACAGTAGAAAAAATGCACTTATTAAAATTATTTCAGTTTTATTAGTCCAAAGTAGTTTGTTTTGTAAAAATTGAGTTTACATATAAAAAAACTACTATAGCGTAAGATGCGTAACAATAACATTATCAAATTAAAAAATATTATGATTTCGTCGGTATGATTGCCGTAATCACATATAACAAAAAACAAAACAATAGTTTTGTCGCACATGCAAACCATACTTATATTGTTGCTGCAACCATATTTTCCTTTTCAAATTTGGCAACAATACCATTGTTACATTTCAACAATATTAATATTGCCGCAATCATACTATTGTCAAAATAAAATTCAAAAAACAATACTATGGTTGTGACGATCATACTTTTATTCTTTCTGCGTGTGGGTTCTAATCTGTACTAAAACAGCGTGATTTGTGTGGGAGGTACCAGAGGGGAGTGGAGGGAGTTAACTTTTTCATTCTTAAGTAGTCATTCTTTAGTTAGATCATGCAAACAGTATTAACGATATTACAAGAATAAAAAAAGTGGACGTATTGGTACTTTTGTGCGGGAAGTACCAGAAGGGGTGGGACCATTTTCGATCTCATAGGTAGTCTTGAAAAAATGTTATGACATGAATTAAATTTTAACCGATTGGTAGCCCCTTTCAAGAGTTTTCGTGCGAATCAGAAGGACGGACAGGCATGGCTCAAATGTCTTAAACAGCCTGACCCAAGATGTCGAACGAATTTTTTTGTCTGCCATTTAAACGGCAAACAGCTTATTTGGGACCCACTAACTTCCCTTCGCAATTCGTACGAAAATTTAAATGAACGATAATGTAACACTTTTTATATAAAATTGGGACCCAATTTTGGTTGTCGTCTGTGAGAACGCAAATATCAAAATACCCTACTTGTGTTTTGTCTTTCGTTTGTTAACAGAAACACATAAAAAGCACATTTAAAAGACGAAATTTGACGAAGGAAATGCAATAGAATTGTTGTTTTTTAATTCTATGCATTCCGTTTCTGCATATTTTTCATTTTTAATTAATTATTATCATTTTGAAAAAAATCATACCCAAAATATTGTTCGTTTGTTTTTTGTTTTTCAGTTGCTCAGTCAATACATTCGAGTTTTAAGATATTTCATTGTCTCTTTTGTATCAACTTCGCATATACACAAGATGAGGGTTTCCCTTAAAATATGTTAAATACCCTAACTTATAATTAAGTTATTAATAAAATGTTTTGCATTATATATTCGGAAATTTTGTGCATTAACAAATAGGTTAAAAAGTCTTTCAACTATCTTTTTATTTATTTTTTATCCCATATGAACCCAACTTAAAGAATAGACAAACGTCCTGATAAATTGACACTTTTTGTTGTAAGCAGAGCAAACGTATAGCGGACTTTTTGAAATGAGTTTAAATTTTTGTTCTGGCAACAATTTCATTCTCTCGCAGCACTTAAGGCTATGCGAACGATAAGTCAAAAGATAGTGAGTTCCGTTTTGATACGAAAGTGAGTGACTGTCTTTCATTCGCATAGGCTTTCATTCGAGATCGAGATTCAGGCAGAAAATGTCCTGAAACGGATTTGGTCAAAACATATGAGGGTCTAAAATGTTTTTTTCTATGCGTTACGTTTTTTGTCCGTTCCAAATGATATATTGGGTGATCCATCTATAGGTATTTTTTCAGAACAAAAAAAAATATAAAAATTCAAATCAAGTGTGAAATCTTTATTGGTAAATTGAAAGGACATTTTATGGCATTTATTTTTTGAATATAATTTCCTTCAAATATTGTTATCTTGTTTACTAAATCACTCCTTCTAAATTAAATTTAATGTATTTTAAAATAATTTACTTAATAAAAATATTTATTGTTGAATAACAACATAACCCGATGCTAATGAATAATTTTAGGAATCATTGTATGGTTGAGTAGGACCCTTTTAAGGTGTCTGCTTACTTTGATGCGTTCTGTAAAAAAGGTCTTAGAGATATAGGAGTTTGTTCTCTATCATCATATCAAGGCGCTTTTTTAAAATTGGAAATATTTAGTTTAATATTTAACATATTTTTTTTATCATACTATTTAGAATCAATTACACAATTAATACTTTGTCCATCTGCACGTGTACTTCGAAATAGCTGCAAGTTTTTAATATAGTTAAAAGCTGATGTAATGGGATAGATAACTAGTGTAGGAAACTTCATTTGCAAAGGCTCTTGAGAAAACAATTTTTTAAAGTGAGCTATTAGTTGTTATCTTAGAACAATTTGTATCAGCCTATAATATTGTAGATAGTCTGGCAGACAGCCAGACAAGTATGCAGACCAGAGAAACTTTTTATAGGAGATTATTGTCAGACCCACGAGTTTTCCAACAGAATGTTTTCGCTTACAAATTACTTTTATATTTTCCCAACAGTAGGCTAAAAGCTTTATGCCATTATAATTAAGATGTTAAAATGTATCAAATTTCACAGAGGAAAACATTACCGCCCGGTATATGAGCGGTAAGATGGACAGAACTTTATGAAAGGAAACTCGTAACCTTAGAACGGAGCTACAGTGCCGGATTGCTGACTGTAAACACTTAGGTCTTTTAAATTTTAAAGATAGATGTTTTTAACAATGAAGTAAAATTATACACTTTCATTTATAGAAAAACTTCTTTCTATGACTGAAATTTTTTTTTGTGTGCCAAAGATGAATAAATATGCAAGGACAATACTATAAAGCACATCAGTTTGGTTGCTCACACATTTCACTGACAGGTCAATCAACTACAAGCTTCTTTTTACGAGAAAATTATGACTTGAGGAGCATTAGAATTTTGTTTATGAAAATATTGTAGGTGTCTTTTCGTTTATCTTTGCTAATCGTTCATAGTCCCCGTGAAATTTTCTAAACGTTAAGGATTGCATTTTAATCAGTGCAATATAAATAAAAAAATCTATATCTAGATCTTATTGCGAAGAACTGTTGAAGACGGATATCCACCATACAGAAGCGTAAAAACTATTTATTTTTCAAAAAGAATGGATGCTCGAGTTTGTAAGGGCTCATGTAAAGTGGAACTACTACTTGTGCAAAAATCGTGCTTTTTCTTGACAATTCCAAATTAAATTTGAAAAGATCTGACGACGAAGAGCCTTTGCGTCGGCCAAGAGAGCAACCACCACATTTACGATATTCTAAAGACATCGTAAAGCATGGTTAACATGTCTATAATGGTATGGAAATGTCTTCCGGGTAAAGCAATGGCTCCAATTCATAGGAAAACAGATATAATGGACCCTTCAAAATTAGTTGTCACATGCAAATAAAGGAAAACAAAAACTGCGGAAAAAGTTGAAGAGTTTTAGTTACGAGTATTAAAGAATCAATGTCTTAAAGTGATCTGCTCGTTCACATATGGGAATCAGTAGTAAGAAGATTCAACGCTATAAGTGCAAAGAAAAAAATCGCTTTAAAAAGTATTAATTAAATCCATGCCACTTAGTTAAACATAAGTTATCAAAAGGACGAATACGTGACTAAATATTACTTAGTAGGGGCATAAATACTGTTACACACGTTTTGTGCTGTAAAATAAAAAGTACTGAATGTTTTTGGACCAAATATTTTTTAATATATTTATTGATGTATATTGTATCCAAAAGAATATATTTATTTGAAATGTCGGCCTTTTGTCTTTACACACGCCTAAGTCCCACTGGCCAATCGTCAATAGCTGCACGAACCTCGTCCATTGGAAAATTGGCCACAGCTCGAACAAAGCAGTCTTAAGAGATCCAATGTTGGGGTATCTTTTGTGACAAACCTTGTCCTCTAAAACCGTCCACATTTTTTAATACAATGGGTTCAAATCTGGACTGCCTGAGGGCCATTCTTCAGAGGAAATGACGCTGGCAAATTGTTTCGTAGCCAGGCCTGGGATGTTTTAGCCTTATGTGCCGGCGCAGAATCCTGCTGGAAAGTCCTTGGCTGGTTTTGGAACAGGGAATTGTTAAGAGGCTTCACAACAGCTTCCAAAACGGTTTCTTGGTAAACTTCGGCCGATGTTTTGACTCCTTGTTCGCAGAAATGCAGATCAGTGACCCCATCGTAAGAGACACCCCACCAAACCATGACTGAAGCTTTTCCACCCTTGGGATCAGTTCAGATGCTTCCTTAGATGACCGCGCATACACTCTATAATTTTGCTTGTTAAATTTTTCCTGAACGGTAAAATTTTTTTCATCGGTGAACAAAATTTTGCTGTGCAAGTTATCAGGGTGCTTCACCAAAAGACGTTTGCATTTTTCAATTCTATTTGTTTTTAAAGCTGCAGTCAATAAATGTCCGGTACGTCGTTTGAAAGCCCCAAGTATTTTTTAACGATTCGACTCATGGACTTTTGTTTCGGAGCGGATTTCTTTGAATTCTTGATTTAACGGCTTTGATGACATGCGGTGTTCGAACAAAGAGTGGGCGGCCCGCCACCGGTCGGTCTTTTACATCTCCAGTCTCCTCAAACAGTTTTATGCATCGGTAGACGAACATGCGGCTAATCCCTAGTGGCCGGAGCGTTTTGAAAATATCGTTTTTTTATTTCACACTTGAAAAGCGCTATTACAGCGATACGGTTCTCATACTAACCACTCCATGATGAAAGTTGAAAAAATTTTAAAATCCCGTTACAGACTAACGCTATTGAGGTTAGCTTTCAAAACTCATATGATATTAAAGGGGAATGTTCAGTTCTACCATTGAAATGGGAATGTTCAATGCTGTAACAGTATTTATGTCCCTACTAAGTATAATGGTATGGAGATGTCTTCCGGGTGAAGGAATGGCTCCAATTCATAGGCACAATGGACCCTTTAAAATTATGTGTTGTCACATGCAAATAAAGGAAAACAATTAAAATGGGTACATTAGCACCATAATGGACCCAAACACACAAAGTGTAGAAGTGTTTTAGTTACGAGCATTAAAGGATCAATGTCTTGATCTGCTCGTTTACCTATGGGAATCTGTAGTAAGAAAGATTCAACGCTATAAGTGCAAAGAAAAAATTGCTTTTAAATGTATTTTCGATGAAGAGTTGCGCAAATCCATTATATCTATGCCACGTAGTTAAACACCAGTAGTTCGTTTCTGTTAATAAATCAGTAAGTTACCGATTTATGTGACGTCACAACGACTAGATTGAAAGTTACCGATTTCGTGATAACTGCTGTTTCTGTACGTTGAAATCGGTAAAAATCGGGAAAAAACGGCAGGAATTGAAACAGATGACAATCAGCTTTTAATTTGCATTTGTTTTCATGTACAAATATTTTGTATTAAAACACTGCTATTTTAATAAAACTTATATATTTAAATGACATAAATATTACTGACTTTCTCACTCATTTTGTTAAAAATATGCAAACAAATAAAAAACGAGGAGTTAAATAAGCTGGTAGTTGGTGATGTAAATTGCAAGTAAACAAACATTTGCACTCGGTTATTTTGCATTACCAAACCGATTACGTTGAAACCGGTTCATAAATTGTAAATTTCAACACACTACAATCTTAAATGTTTATATTTTGCTGCCTATTTTCAAACACAATTAAACCGCGGTAACACAATAAAAACATATTTTTTTAATAAAATATTTATTTGTCTAAAATAACATCAATTACCTAAATTGTATTTGGTGTATAAAGTTATATTTGGTTGCTTGCTTTCTCATGATTGGAACGAGAAGAAGAATCGGCATTTTTTTTTACAGAAACAGTGAAGGTGAGAATGACGTCAGAGTGACGTCAAATCGGTAATTTCAGTCGGTAACTGCGATCGGTACGGGTTACAGGAACGGGCTACAGTTATCAAAAGGACGAAAACCTGAATAATATTTTTTATAATGACCATTTTTTTTTCAAACTGGCATATGTGCTATTGTTTTATTGCAGACATTTTGAATATTGCAAAGCTTATTTAATTCTTTTTTATTTTAAAAAAGAAATATGTTAATGACTTAGTTATTTTCTTAAACAATATTACAATCTTACCAAATTAATAATAAAAATAAGTTAAATCCCTGACGCTTTACAATTTATTAAACTAAATGTTAAGAAGTCAAAGTCTGTGCTTTAATTTTGTCAGACACTGTATATCAGATGATAAAAAAAAAGAACAGTACTATATCTTAAATTCCTTAAATTTTAAATGTCATCTACACCTTTTTCAATTGTAATTCAATTGGTATTTCATAGTTCAAAAGACATCAACTAAAATTCAAAATATTCTATTTGAAATTCATGATATTTTCACTTTATTTTGTTTATTTATAAATTAGAAAATTAAAGTTTAGAAAATGCCATTAAAAATATTTCAACTAAAATTCCAAAGACACTTATTAAAAATCAAAATTAAGTTTTATACCATCCATCAAAGGATAGAGTAGATAGATACTTATGGTGTTATTCCGTTTGGAACACATCGAAACATTTATCGTCTTAAAATTTTAAGAACCTAGTGGCCAGAAACGGCCCCTCTATTGTCGGTCGGAACAATCGTTTAGTAATAAACATGAACATACAGGAAATAGAAAACTATTTTAAAAACCTGCTTAAAAGTCAGACTCTGGCGCCAAGACCCTGAGGTCCAAAAGAGGCGTTAATATTAAACACAGGTGACCAATTTAAAACAAGATAATATAGGTTGCAAATTTCGATACGAACACAAAAATGCATTAAATGTTATTATGTAGTCGGTTTTAGTCGAAGCAAGCGACCGGTTTTTAACAAAATACAAATCCAGTAACCATATGGGTACAGTAGACGCTCACAAATTCGAACTCTCAGAAATTAGAACTTCCAAAAATTTGAACCAGCATTTTGATGCATTGACAATTCTGGAATGCCACCGCATTCCAGCAGTTGGGTAACAACATTTTCCTTTACTTCAATGAATTAGTTTAGGTTTAAAACATTTATGTGATATACTTATAATTTGACTGACATTTTACGATTCGGCCTGGCTGAACTTAATGGCGTTTTTATTGTTTTAAACTAATTCCAAACATTGTTGTTTTTTTACTGAATCTATATAATCGCTGGCGCTATTTTGTAGAAACACCCTAATAAACAACTTTATGCCCACACCATACAAACTTTAAATAAAATAAATCAACTCCCAAGTCAATACTACTTCCCATTAATCTCCATTATGAAGATGGCGATGATGGATACGACTCATCAACATTGTAGTACTCGAGGCGCCTCACCAACTCCTCTGCTACGCTCTGTCTCGGTGACCTTGAAATGTCTATACGAATTTTTAGCTATTTCCATATTTACACTCATATTCACTTGAAGGTCACAGATCCACAACATAAAGTACATGCCACTACTTAGTAACTACAGAAATGTATACAAATATACAAATGTATGTGTGTACATGTGTGTGTGTGTTTGTTTGTACATAAAATACATAGAGAAGTATTAAGTTGAAACCTTTATGTGCATATAAACAAACTTTTCTGTCGAGGGTCGTATAATAAAACTAGTTGCAATGGAAACAAAGTCTCATGTTATACTCGTACGAGGGCTGCTATATATATTTCTGGCCTTATAATGGAATATTTATCATCAAAAATGGTATTGTTTTTCAAAGTATACTCTAGCATGCGCTCAAACCAATTGTCGGAGCACATTTTCCACTCCGATTGAGACACCTCCAAAAAAAGCTTTTTGAACGCTTCAACAGCATCTTCTGGCGACGAAAATCGTTGACCAAGGGAATAAAACGAAGTCATTGGGTGCCAAGTCAGGGCTGTACAGCAGATGACCCATCAATTCGACGTTTTGGCCGGTCAAAAAGGCGCTGGTTTTAGCTGATATGTGAGAGCTCGCATTGTCATGGTGCACAATGATTCGTCTTCTCTTGTTCGTTTTTCGAATTTCTCCGAAGACTTCAGGCAAACAAATTGTGGTATACCACTCAGAATTGACCTCCTACGTTGCTCAAGCGGAACAGTCGCCACATGACCAATTTTGCCGATGAAATAGGCGAACATTTGCTTCGAAGTGCTTCTTCCACGAACAACTTTCGTTGGATTTGGCTCGTCTTCGAAGAGCCACACGGTCGATTGCTGTTTTGTTTCGGGTTCATACGCATAGATCCATGATTCGTCACCTGTGACGATCTTATAAAAGTCTTTTGAAGCACCGCGATCATATTTTTTCAAAATTTCTTTGCACCAATCGACATGAGCCTTTTTTTGAGCGATTGTCAAACTGTGTGGGATCCAACGAGAACAAACCTTTTTTTACGGCCAGGTGTTCATGCAATATCGAATGTATGCTGGTGGAAGAAATGCCCAAGGATGCCTCTACCTCACGGTATTAAATATGACGATCTTATATTATCGAATGTATGCTGGTGGAAGAAATGCCCTAGGATCTCTCTACCCCACGGTATGTTCCACGACGATCTTGTATTATCAGTTCACGCACGACATCAATGTTCTCTGGCACAACGACCGTTTTTGGACGACCTTCGTCTTTGAGCGAGCGTCGGCCACAATTGAATTCATTAAACCAGTTTTTCACAGTGCTATAGGATCGTGCTTTATCGCCATACAAAGATTTAAGTTCATCGATGCACTCTTGTCGTAATAATCCATGTCGAAAGTTGTGAAAAATGATCGCACGAAAATGTTCACGAGTAAATTCCAATTTTTTTGCCAAATTGATTTTTTCAAGTCACTGTAAACAGCACAAATAATGGTCGTAAGTCAAAACGTTCTAAGTACGTTTATGCTAAAAAAAATTCGAACTTTCCAAGGGAAATGTCATAATACTTAGTGCTGCCTACCATATATATATAGCAACCCTCGTATAAGGGCTAGTGCGAGATACAAAATCATTAGTTCTTTCATAACTGAAAATATTGAAAAATTCAATTTATTGGTGAGCATTGATTTATAACGATTTTTGATGTGGATTATCAGAACAAGAGGCTTTAACATAAGCGTTATTTTAACTTTTGTCGACGAAGTTTCGAGTTTGTTTACTGTTTAAATTCACTCAAGCAGACATTTTGATCCAGGTCGACCAAAATCAGCTGTGTTACAAAAGAATTGCCGCTGCGAAGACTTTATGGTATCTTTTTGGTTGCCAGAAGTGTTTAGGGAAAGCCAACTGTCAAATAACTCTTCACCACGGTAGTGCGAGCTCTAACAGCTGATTTGTTGATCACTTAGAAGGTCAAACTAGTTAGTGGAACATCCCGTACATTTCTTATTTGGTTATTCAAGAACTTCTGTTTCTTAAGCGAAACAAAAACAAATACGTAGAATCGTCGTTTATCTTTTCCCGGACTTTTTCACAATAGTAGAAATTATTTTTCGAATCCCCCAGAAATCCCGGCACTAAAATCAACACTGCTTTTAATAATTTTTTCTATAAAGAATCACATGTTAGAAATAATAAAGCACATTCAATGTCATACAATTCGACAAAAAATATGGCATCAACCATGTGCAGAGTGGATCAAAATAATGTCATAATAAATTGAACATCTTCAAATAAACTTTTCGTGAAAACAGAAACTCATTTTTGTCATTTTTAACAAAATAGTAGGCAAGTCATATAAGGCGTGTTTTTTTTGACAAGCGAAAATCCAATCAAAACCACACTAAGCCGATAATTGTAATCCATTATCTACCGCTCAATCGGATTTATAGAAAGTAAAGTTATTTAAGAAAAAGCTTCACGCAGGCTGAAACGGGATTTAAGCGAACACGCTTATAGTATAAGTATTTGTTGAATAACTTTTTTCCTTCCAATTTAAAATAAGCTGCATATTGTAGACTCGTAATTCTAAAAAAAATTGTAAATTTAAAACTTAGAGAACGGGCTGAAATTATTGCTTTTATAGGTTTTAAGCGGATTTTTCAGTTTGGCAAATAAAGTATGACTACTTAGTAGGGACATAAATACTGTTACAACACTGAACACACCCATATCAATAGTAGAACTGAACATACCCCGTTAATGTCATATGGGTTTTGAAAGCTAACCTCAATAGCGTAAGTCTGTAACGGGATTTTAAAATTGTTAAACTTTCATCATGGTCAGATAATGAGAACCGTATCGCTGTAACAGCGCTTTTCAAGTGTGAAATGAAAAAAACGATATTTTCAAAACGCTCCGGCCACTAGGGATTAGCCGCATGTTCGTCTACCGATGCATAAAACTGTTTGAGGAGCCTGGAGATGTAAAAGACCGCCACCGGTCGGGCCGCCCACGCTCTGTTCGAACACCGCATGTCATCAAAGCCGTTAAATCAAGAATTCACAGAAATCCGCTCCGAAAACAGAAAATCATAGCCCGTGAGTTGAATATCACGCAAAAGTCCATGAGTCGAATCATCAAAAAAAACTTGTTACTTGGGGCTTTCAAACGACGTACCGGATATTGATTGACTGCAGCTTTAAAAAAAATAGGATTGAAAAATGCAAACGTCTTTTGGTGAAGCACGCCGATAACTTGCACAGAAAAATTTTGTTCACCAATGAAAAAATTTTTACCGTTCAGGAAAAATGTAACAAGCAAAATGATAGAGTGTATGCGTGGTAATCTAAGGAAGCATCTAAACTGATCCCAAGGGTGAAAAAGGGTCATCACGACCCCATCTTACAGTGGGGTCACTGACCTGCATTTCTGCGAACAAGGAGTCGAAAAATTGGCCTAAGTTTACCAAGAAACCGTTTTAGATGCTGTTGTGAAGCCTCTTAACAATTCCCTGTTTCAAAACCAGCCATGGACTTTTCAGAAGGATTCTGCGCCTGCCCATAAGGCTAAAACGTCCCAGGACTGGCTTCGAAACAATTTGCCAGCGTTCATTTCCTCTGAAGAATGGCCTTCAGGCATTCCAGATTTGAACCCATTGGATTACAAATTGTGGACGGGTTTTAGAGGGCAAGGTTTGTCACAAAGATACCCCAACATTGGATCTCTTAAGACTGCTTTGGTTCGAGCTGTGGCCAATTTTCCAATGGACGAGGTTCGTGCAGCTATTGACGATTGGTCAGTGCGACTTAAGGCGTGTGTAAGATCAATAGGCGGACATTTCGAATAAGTAGATTCTTTTTGGATACAATATACATCAATAAATATATTAAAAAATATTGGGTCCAAAAACATTCAGTACTTTTTATTTTACAGCTTAAAACGTGTGTAACAGTATTTATGTCCCTACTAAGTATAATGCCATTATTTTGCGCCAAATGAAATTACTTTGTGTTACCATGTTGAACATAAATTATTTCAGACGAAAGACATTCAAATTAAAAGATATTTCATTTCTCTCTTTCTCTTGGGATTTCCTTTTGGGTTCATTGTTTCGAGGTCTTACAGCAAGTATTCCTTAAATTTTTTGCTTTATAAAAATGAGTAGAAAGCAGTTTAAGTCTGTTTAAACATTAAGCTATCTGTTAAAACATTTAGCTATAATATGGTTGCGACAGACACAGTTTTATTGTGGAGAATATATTATTGTTGCCCGGGCAACAATCGGAATATTTTTATTTTGTAATATGATTCTTGGCTTGCCCTTTAATAAAGCCTTAAAGTGGGATTTTAGCCAAATCTGAATTTCCGATTCCTACTTGTCTCACTTGGTCATAAATATAACATTGTTCTAAAACCATATTTAAATTTGATATAAAAAAACTGCCAATATTTTTCGAAGTTCCACAACGATATATGAAAAAAACATTTTCGAGGCGTCTAAATTGCACTTTACTTATATATCGGTTTTTTACTTTTAGACATTGAACAGGGATTAACCAGCTCGAGACCTCTTGCATCTATATTTAAATAGAGTACAAGTTTTCACGAATGACATTGATTTTCGTGGCTGCACACTGCTTTTATCGCGATTTTCGGATATGTCGTGGTGGAACATGTTTTCCTCATGTCAAAAACTATCGCAAAATCGATGGCACAATATCGATTGCCAGTTCGACCCACCCTATTGTATATAAACACTTATTAAATTTGAACAATTTTAAGATAACTAAAATGACCATACTGTCGTTGCTGCAAACACATTTGTATTGTAAAGAATGGCTGAAGTGCAGTATGGGGCGTAACGGAAACTTAAAAAAAGTACCTTGTAGTTTTATGAATGACTCGAGTATTTCGGAACAACTAATGAATTAGGCGCTTGATCTAGGGGACGTCAGTGTCTTGAAAATGAAACCGCCCGTATAAGTGTGGTTACTCAAGAATGCCAAATGCCGCCCACTTTCATATAAGTGTGGGTACTCAAGGATGGTTCCAGAGGAGTTCTCAAGGCCCAAAATAATGCATAGTACTTAGTGCCTCAAAACAACCGCATGCAGAAATAATACGAAATTTTACAACAATTGCAAGCATGCAAAAGGATGTGGGTCAATTTCATTGTAAAATTGTGTCGATCCGGTAACTAAATGAAAAGGACAATAAAAATAATTCAAAAAAATGTTTTTGTTTCTCCTCGGTAGTGAATAGTTCCTAGATAACACCTGTCCATAGCAGAAAGTCTTTAAGCCCGGCCGAAGGCGGCAACACAGGAAGAAGTTTCAATTAGAAAATTATTTTCAAGACCACGAGGGCCCCCCGGGCCCGAGCGCCTTTGTTTATTATTTTTCATGAAATAGCGGCTCCATTATGATGGGCGTGGCATACATATTACTTTGTCGTGCCTCGCTCCATAAACTGCACTTTTGCCAGCGCATGTTGCTGTTACCAACTTGCAACCATATCTTCACGACGTATATATTCCAAACCACCGCAAATTCCTCTTATTTTGTTTGTTTCATTGCATTATCATGGGAGCCTCGTTTATCAAAGTAATGGACGTAAGCCAAAACTAAAGTATGTATATTTTATGTACATATAAATATATGAACGTACTACCTTCTTTAAAACAAAACAAACAGAGAATATAGTCAAACTCAAGATGAGATAGCAGCAATAAATACGTTATTTTTAATTTTTTATTATCATCACTTAACAAGAAAAAAGAAAACAATTGCTTATGTTTGATTTTCTCTCTCTCGTTTTCTTCTATTTTTGTTTTAGGAGGGACTTAAGCAGAAATATGCAAATGAAATCAGCCAACAATTGTCTTTAGAAGCAAAAAAGTAAAGACTGGCGACGACGACGGCTAAACCATTAACAACAACACCAACAAAAACCTTTGAGACTGAGCATGCGCAGCTTTTTCAATTGAAATCACAACAACACACGCCCATACGCAACCACTAACCACAAAACGCTTGGATGATACTGAGAGTAAAGTGCAAACAAAGCGCCAAGAGATGACTTGAAAAAGACGAAGAAGAAAATGTACTCCAAAAAACCACAATTAATCTACTAATACTTAGTACATCGATTAAAATACTCTCGTTATCTTGAACGAAATACAAGTACAGAGAGACTTAAGACGAAGTCCAACCAACGACGACGAAGAAGAAGACCGACCGTAACTAGTCATTATTGCTACAACAATATAATTTACATTTAAGCATTCCTGTTTTTCTTCTCGCTCTCCCTCTTGTGCCGTTGATTCTCCCTCTCTCGCTCTACCTCTTTGAACGTCTTTTGCCTTCACAACTCTCTGGTGTTCTGCTACAGCTTTTGTAATTCATCTGAAATTATTTTACGAATAATTAAAAAAATCAACAAACTGAAAATACCAGTGAGCCAGCCAGCCGGCCAGTCGTTTGTCGCGTATGCTCCAGAACAAGCAACCAGAAGGAGAAGACGAATCCAACAGCACGCAACGACAACCACTGCTTTAACAGCAGCAATCCTACCACAACCAGTGTTGTTTGGCAGTTGTTTTTTTTTTAGCATTATCAGCAACGCCAGACGAATTCATCTCTATTTCAAGTTTCATTCGTTGTCGTCCATTATCATCATCACCACCAACCAGCCCCTTCAACAGCAGCACTAGCAAAAGCTTTAGCAGCATCATTGTCGCCATCACCAGCGAGCCCTCAGTGTTAGTAACGCCGATACTCTCGCCATGGTTAGCAGCATGCATAATACTCGCCTGTTAAGATTTCTCATTGTTGTGACCATAGTCGTACTTACCATATTCATCTATGCCTCATATTCGTCAACACAGACCTTATCACCGCCACCCATGCGCAATCCGGCGGCGGCAGCCTCTCTGGTGGCCTTCTCAATGACAAACAATCGCAGCGCGAACAACAACAACAATGAAGCTTACGACGGCAGTGCATCCCATTCATTGTCATTGTCAGCGGATGCTGCAAATAAAGCTTTGAATGTCAAGGCCAACAGGGCTGCCGGCAATAGTATCACGCATTATGGCAATTTACCTCCGTCCGGCGGTGGTAGTCATGGCAATGAAATGGTATTCATTAAGAAACTGTCCCATCATCGTGTGCCGACCATCGATGAGAATGCGATAGATGGTGGCGGTGATCAGGGTGGCGGCGGTGGAGGTGGTACGGGAGCGGCGGCCGGTACAGGTGCTAGTGGTGGCATTGGTGATGACATTGTCGGCGATGATACGGCTTTGGATCATTTCAATAATAACAATAATGATCTGATGCAAGAGGAGCAATACGTGCAAGCCGTTGAAAATACTTTAGGTGAGTATAAATGAATGTATTCCAACATTTTAAGGATCGGGCTAGGACCAAGACTCATAACAATCCATTGTGATTTCCTTAGCAGTTAAAATTAAGATATTTTGTAAGCCGTATTATTAGTATTGTTTGTTAGTTTCCATGCACGGCGATTACAAATTTTCCCTGTTGAAAAATTTATATCGTAATTTTGTAACAGGGACGCTTCCATATCCCATCGTCGTAAGGTCATAAGGCAGAGAATTCGTGTTAGATTAAGGAATTAATTGTAATGGTGACAAAATGAAAACTAATCAAATCAGTTTCACATTGCAACTGTTCAATTGTTTTGTTTTTATTCTAATGACGAAAAAATATGCCCGTATTCCCTCATCGACTGTACAGGGTGGGCGATTTTCAATTTAAAACGGCAGTAAAAAAATACTGATAATTTTTTCAAATTATCAAAGGTTGAACTTTGTCATTACCTAATGGAACACAATAGTCGTGTTCTTTTCAGGTTACTAGCTTAGTTAGCAATATGGTATTCTGGCAACATTCAACAACATTTTGAATCAGATGGCTGACAGCATAAGCTCAACAAAAGTTTGTTTACAAAGAAAAGGCAAAGCAAATTGTGAAAAACGAATTTTGCTACTTCGTATAGTTTTATGTTTTGTTAACATTTTATTGACAAATTTAATTTCGTTGGTAGGCATTTCTTTTTCGCCGGGGACATTCAAATTCGTCCTTTCTGGCTTTGTAGCAAGCCAACATCATCAACGTCTCGTCACTGGTCCACAATTTTTGTTTAGTCACCCTTAAAATAATGTTGCTACATCTTTCTCTAAATCTCAACAATACACATTTTCACTTACCATTTTTGCATCATTGTAATTTATGGAAATGGTTTTATCGCGCCTTTTCTATTTTCTTTTTCTTTCATTCTTTTCATCTTCTTTCTATGTCAACAACAAAAACATATGTTTTTGATTTTGTTTTAGAAGCAGGTTGTGTCATAATATTTTTTTTGTTAAAAAAATAAGTCAGGTAACTCTAACTCGTTTCGTTACCGAGTAACGGCCAACTCGCTTGCTTACCGAGTAACTCCCACACAAATGCTTCTTTAGTAACCTGAAAAGAACACGGCTTATATCAATCGCATGCCTCCACAACTGGCTTGGCAGTACCTCATCCGACCAACCCAATTTTTCAGTACATTTTCGATTGTTTCAGGTCGAATCTCTGCATGGCAACGCCTCATGAAATCGAATGCTATGCGTAACATTTTTCCTTAATGGCTTCCCACAGAAAATAATCCAAAGCGCTCAAATCGCAGCTCAGAGGCGGCCAATTGACATCACAATTTCGGCTGATTATTCGATTTTCATAAAATATCGATAGTTGCGTTGGCTGTGTGACATGTGGCCCCTTCTTGTTGAAACCAAATGTCGCTCTTGAATTTTTGAAAACAAACGCTCATTGTTGTTGGTAACGGCGGCTCCTTGCTCGTTTTCGAAGAAAATTGGCCCAATAATGGCGCCAGCCTAAAATGCACCCCAAACAGTGACTCCTTGTGGATGTGTTGACGGATGTTCTTGGACATTCTCAGCCACAGCAGCACTGTTTTCGATTGAACGCACTGGACGAGAACATACTCGTGTTGGTTTGTCCAATATCGATATATTTTCATGAACTCGTTTTACAAATTGCCGCACAATCTAAACTGAAGGCCGATCTCTTCTCGAAATTTGTTCACCTAAATTTCTTACAGTTACTTTAAAGACTACTTTGTAAGTAAGTTTTTAATATTTCCCAATTTTGTTGAAGCGTATAGCGTACCATTTTGCTAATGTCAACCATAATCCTGGAATTGAAAATTAAAATTGATGTTATTCTACCTTTCAAAGTCAAAGTAACCAGTAGTTCAAATTTAAAATTTTAAATGGCGATCAGCGATCAGCTTTCATATGAGTACATCGTGTCAGACTCTATCGAAGGCCTTGGAGTAAACAGAGCCACGATCTTACACTCACCAAACTGGTGGATAGACCAACTTCAACGCTCTGACCAGAACGCCATCAGATAGATCTGCGTAGACCCCGTTTTTCGCCTAAGCACTCTAGTACTCGAACTTCTTTTTATGCAGCAGTTCAGTGATGGCATTTTTTGTTGGATCAGACAGCATCGCTGCATGCATGGCTATACAAACTGGTTTTGACTGCTTTAGCCAACCTAATTTTATTTTTAATAGATTTCTTCATCCAAATAAAATTATATATTCGATCATTCCACCCGCAGCATTTATATTTATGTCAATATTAAGAATCCAAGTTTCCAACTGAAATAAGTTGTTGAGCTCGGACCAACGTACCTTTTCTAAATAAAATTGCCCGCTTTGGGCTGGTATCGCAGCGATATGAAGAACAGAATACGAAAAAGATGCAATGATAGATATCAACAAGAGGTGCAAGGACATCAACTTTGTACTTTTCAGGTTGCGAAATGAAGAGAAGGTCAGTAGTGTGTTAGTAAACTTGAACACAGAATATGTGTCGTTTTAAAACCTGAGTGACGTGAGAGATAAGTACACATCGTTATCACTTATCTAGCTAATGTAGAAAAGCAATTACAGCGAATGGTTTAGTCGACGTATGTTATCCTAGTTCATCCCGAGGCACATCTTCTCAATAAATATAAACAGCTATCGAGCTGATCTATCGTTTCGACGATTTCGATATTGTCCGCATATTCAAGAAACATTCTGCCATCAACTTTTGCGTTTTCTGTTTAAAAACATTAAAAAATAAGTAAAAGGATCGACAATCGAACAAACCGATTCTTTGATATGCTACAACATTATGGTATACAAAGGACTATTTGTTAATGTACGGAATTCAATCAATATCTGATCTAAATGGTGCCATCTAAAGAGGCAGGACCTCAAATTTGTATAAAGGGGCAATATGAAATCATTGACCGATGTGTGTTTCTAAAGGGAACGGAAAGAAAGTCAGCGAAGTTAAAGCAACCACTACACCGTGTAGTAGACGCACTTTTCGCCGTTGGTTTGGGCTGCTTCTCAAACCATTATGTGTGTTGCCGGCAAGTTTTTTAGTCATTCAACGATCTCTATATACGAAACATTACATTAATTTGTGAAGTATTATTGTCAAAGAGTGGGGACACAGCGACTCACTGAAGCAATTCCTACCATATTGATGTGGTATATTTTTGCCAGGAATGGTTATTGACCTCAGTCCATACTACGGTTTAAATTTTTATCACAAAAAAATTTTATTGAAAAGAACCAGATTTTTATTAGATTTCTGTATGTCCAATACAGAAAATATTTTTTTTATTAATTTCTGCAAGGGAATTAGGGGTTGCCTTGTTTTATTGCAACTTTATTTTATGTAAAACTGGGCTAGTCCATCTAAACATTGATTTCATCATCCATTATGCACGCCATGGTTTCAACGGTCGGACAATTTTCGAGCCTCCTTTTTGTTTTTTCACTTCACTTATTTTTTTTATTAGTCTTATGTCTGCTTTTTATTCTTTGAATCGAGGAGACTGGAGGCATTACATTTCGCCAAATAACTTACTGACATTCACTTATTTTTATATATTATTGTTAGTATTTTTTGACTCCGATCTTTGGTTGACTTGGGCCTTAAGTTTCCCACTTTTGGCAAATACTTAGATTAACAGGTATTTCCAAACATAATTACAATATTTTTGACCGATCTTGTATCGTTTCCTCATTTTTCTATACGAAATATTATTTTTGGTGCAGTAATTTTGCTATCGGTGTAATTAGCATTCAAATATCAGAGAAAAATGATATACTGAAATAATACGAAACCAAATATAACCTTATTTTTAGGCTTTAGCTGAGATTAAAGTCGAAGGGGCCCAATTTTTTGCGCTCTAGTAACGTAGTGACGGTGGAAGTTAAATAAGGTTCGACCTGACTTGACCTAACGGCGTTTTTACTTGTACCACCGGATCAAAGTGCTTTGCCGGAGCTCTTATTTGAAAACTTCCGAATTTTTTAACAGAATATTCACGTTTCAGCGCCTACAAAATAACCAGTAGTATGAGCTTGATATAGGGTTTTGTTTTATTTCTTTAAATAGATTAGATTGCTTTCTTAAGATACACATTGTGCGTTAATGCCTTTTTTTAATATGAACGTAATCCTTTTTTCTCTTTAAAAAAAAATTTATTATGCGTACAACCACGTGTACGTTCAAGAAAACACCTGTCTAAACATTTCTCTACGCGTCAAAGGCAAAAATTGTTGACGCTTCGTTGACAATGTCGACAAAAAGTCAACCAAAATAGTAGACAAAAGTGTTGACATGGAGTCACTCACTGCCTCCAGGCTTCCTACCTACGTACAAGGTAGCATCTGTCAGCTTATATGATTTTTTCCGTCATAGACAATTTGTCTTTTACTCTGTCTAAAGAATCTTGTTAGTAGCTGCAACCGGCAGCTGTGTCTTGCCCACGCTTACCACTAATCCCAACATTGTCGATTCCTTTTCTATACTAGCAATGGGAGCAGCAACAGACTGTACTGTTCTATTTATCTCCTGTCTATTTCAACTGCTCACGCGACGTGTGGTATTATTGGGCTATCCATGTTTAATTCCGTGTCAGTTGCTGGTTTTTCTACACTTCTTAACAGCGGAATATTGAACAAGCTGCACGATACATTAGACGTGTGTTTTTTTTTGAGGTAACAATCATAGTAACCTACCTAGTTTGCAATACGGTAATGTGGCAATATTGAACAAAACTGAGAGTAATATGGCACCATTGTTTTTGTTTGTATAGCAAAGAGAATAGAACAACAAAAGGGTTAATCGTCGAATTCGTCAAAAGTTGGCAATAAAAAACTGCAAATTGTACTAAAGTAATCAATGAAATAAAGCGATTAATTTCTACACTTTTTGCTTTGCAAAAATATATAAAATGTTGAATAATAGTTGCACTTATCCCATCGTAAGCCCAAAATGAATTCGGCGAAAAGATCTCTTTTTGTTTAATTATTTTTTAATTATACATAACAAAAACATATGTTTTAAGTATTTTGTTGGGAAAATTAATGAGTTACCTCTAACTCATTTCTTAAGCGACTTCAGGTCGACTCGCTGGCTAACCGAGTATCTTTCATACAAATGCTAGTCCAGTAACCTGAAAAAACACAGCTATTATCAACATGCCTACGGATTGTCTTCGTTCCAAACGGTTTGGAAACAGGTCCTTCCATATTTTAGCGACAGTTTTGTATCAGTTAACTTGATTTCGCATAGGCGTACTACAGTTTTGCGTTGAATCTTAAGTCAGCTTCAATACTATTGGGCTACTGAGTGTGGCTTCAAATCAACAAAAATGAGATATGTGATTTTGCTTTTCTCCTCACTTGCCGCAGTGTTAATCCGCCGTGGTGTGATAGTTATTGTGCCTAAATATCACACAAGTACTGCTGATTCGGTTAAGAACATCTAATATTGTTAACGGTGGGTTCCTAACTCGTTCGTGTCGGCAACTTTAAGATGAAAATATGATATAAACCATGTAAAAGCTTCTCTATCGAATGTATTAGCATTCGGAGCCCACATTGAACAGAAGGTCCCGTCCAGTGAGTATATGAATTATACCGCGCACACCCCACTGTTTTGAGGGAAGCTCCCAGTTTGTTGAGGCAATTAAGTAAGTAGAGCCGCACTGCTACGAAACGGTGATGTCGTTGACGTTAGGTTTAGAATTAAACGTGATTTCTGCTTAGTTCTCTTAAGTATTTTTGTTTAAATTACAATGTTGTAGACGTTTTTTTTTATATATTCCAGTTTATTTAATTTGCTCTTATACCTCTCTGAACTCCTTTCAGGTAATATAAACAATTCAGTAACATCTGCCGGTACTGGCGGAGCTTCAACCGGTGCCGGGGATTCAAAACGTCAACTACAACAACAGACACCTGAATTAGTGCAACAATCACAGCAACAACAACAGTCACAAATTAGCAAAAACAGCAATAGTAACAACAACAATATTATCAATAGTAACAGTCTAAGTAAAATTCCCGATTCGGATGTCCTTATACCCACATCCAATTTACAGAAATTCATAGAAAGCGCTGATAAGATATTGAAAAATATCACAAATCAACACCAGCAACAACAGCAGCAATTACCCGCCTTGTTGGGAACCATTGACACGCTTAACAAATGTAAGTACAACTATAACAACACTAAAATTTGTCGTTTTCTGGGCTTGTTATATTTTTTTTGGGGGGGGTGGCGGAGGCTCCACTATTTACATTTTGTTTTATCATAATTTATTATAAAGCATGTGTTTTTGTGTGTGAGCGTGTAGAATCCGCTTACTGTTTAAAACGATATCACGATTTGGGTAAAATGCTAAGCTAAAAGTACACCATCACTCAATTTGATATATTTTTTAATAGATTTTAAAACATGTATATTAGAGTGGTCCGCGAATCTGATTTTTTGTTGGCTTGAAGCGCGTTTTTTAGAAGTTCCATTTTTTTGATATCGATTTAACGATCATAAATTGATAAGATCTTGTTTTTTCAACTTAAATAGTATAAAGACGAAACAATGTTTGCAAATTGTTGAAATTTATTCCGAATGACCTATTTAAATAACCGTGTAAAAATCCCCTGAGCTGATGTAGTACGCGCCGTTAAAACAATTGCTGATGTCGAACGTAGTGTTGAGGGAAATCAAAATGCGTTACTTTGCCAACGCGATGAGCACTTTAAGCTGTATCCATCCAACTGGATTCACCGAGTCAAATTTGGTTTTTATCATAAAGCATTCTTTGGTTTAATTGTTCATCAGTTGAAACTATGTAAACGGTATGTGTGAAATATGAGGAATATGCGGATAGAACCTTGCCTTTTCGTAGCAGACTAAGCCACAAAAATCCATTGCTTTGACTAACACTTGGTCTCTGGCGTATAATAACGGATCCGAGTTTTATTACTCGTAATGATTTGAATTCACGTATTCTTCCCCATTGTCAGACCGGATCGTCTTGATTCTCCGTGACAATTGATTTTCAGCCATCCTTTTAAAATCGACGAATGTTGAAATAACATCAGATTTATTTCTTATGGAAAATACAAAAACTTTCCGGCAGAAAACGTCGACAAATGCCAGTTAAAAACGACAACTAGAAAAAGATTCGTTCTTCAATGGTCTAACAAAATCTGAATGAACAATTTCCGACCTCCTATATTTATGTTTACCATTACCTGGGTTTTGAATCCTTTCTTGGCTCGGACAGTTTCTAGATATGTGACCAAATCCTTTGCAGTTAAAACATTGAATTTTCTCTGCACTCTTCTAAACACAATTTCTTTTTAATGCTGATTCTATTTCAACAGTTTTGTTAAATTGCATTAAATGATTCATGGCCACATCAACCGTTAACTTGTCCTCCATATTCTCCACAGCCATGACTGAGGGCTTGAAATCATCAGTCAATCCCGCAAGCGTTAGAGATGCGGTCAATTCGTCATCTTAATTCAAACCAAGAACGCTGACTTTTAAGAGCAACTATTATCTATCGTTGATATACTCTTGAATCGCTATAAAAGTCTTCATCTTTATAAATTTTACCAATTGTTTCAGTAGATCTACCTTCCTCGTGAGTCCTGTGACTTCATATGCTTGCATTAAGGTACCTCATGCCGCTTTGTCGATGTTCCAATACAAGGGTTGCTATATACTTATATGTGACGCGAAAAATAGAAAAACCTGAGGGTAAAACCAGGCTCAGGAGAGCCATTTTAAAGATTTAAATGCGTGTATCTTTGGTGTACCATCACTTTCATAAAACGCGTATATCTCTGGGAGGAAACACTTTTGGGGCATGGGATCGGTCTCATTCGATGCTCAGATGTTGTCCACATCAAAAAAAGTAAAAATTGATTTTTTTTACCCTTAGGTCCCTTTCTCTATGCGCTGTCACATATATATTCTGGCCTAGGCCACATTAAGCGTTGCCTGGCGCCATCTGACATTTCCATTGGAGAGGTTGACATATTTTGGCATAAACGTAATCCGAACGTTTTGACGTACGACCATCATTTCTGTTGTTTACAGTGACTTGAAAAAATCAATTTGGCAAAAAAAATGGAAATTAACTCGTGAACATTTTCGTGCGATCATTTTTCACAACTTTAGACGTGGATTATCGCGACAAGAGTGCATCGATGAACTTAAATCTTTGTATGGCGATGAAGCACCATCCTATAGCACTGTGAAAAACTGGTTTAATAAATTCAATTTTGACCGACGCTCGCTCAAAGACGAGGGTCGTGAAGGTCAGAAGTCTTCGGAGAAAATCGAAAAACGAACAAGAGAAGACGAATGTTAGTACACCTTGACAATGCGAGCTCTCACACTTCGGCTCAAACCAGCGCCTTTTTGACCGGCCAAAACGTCGAATTGATGGGTCATCCGCCGTACAGCCCTGACTTGGCACCCAATGACTTATTTTTATTCCCGCACATGAAGAAAAAAGTGCGTGGTCAACCATTTTCGTCGATTTTTGATGATTAGTATTCGCATTTTGATTAATATATATAGCTGCCCTCGTACTGATTCATTTTTTATAGTAAGAATATATAAGCACTAAATACTGTGCCGCACAGTGTGATGTAGGCTATACACATTCGGATACAACAAGGCCATACGATTTATGCAGGCATAATAATTAAAAATGTACCGTTGCATTTCAGAATTTACTAACCACTTATTGGACTGGTTCCTCTGAAGATCCAGTTTAAAATGTATTAAGTTATTTTTTGTTTGTTTTTCTAATCTAGAGAAGAATTTTATAGTGTTATAAAAAAAACATATTTTCTGGTCTATGAAATTAGTGAATAGCTTAACTGGAATGATTAGCGGCCTAATTTTTTTTATCGTAGACTTTTAATAGATTTATCGAAACTTCATCTATCCAAAATCATTTGGCAATGTTAGGCAAATGTATGCATCTTTTTTTATTATTTTCCAACCACCAAAATATTGCGCAATGGCTAGTATCTGCTCAATTTAAAAGTATTAAATTTCTGTGACAGCTAATCTTTGTTCCTACATGCTGATCTCTACCTACCTACTTACATATATATATATTTGCATTTGTTTTTATTTTGCCATTTTTAAGACTAACGTCTGTTTACCCACAAATTTGCATTGCTTGATACTTATCTTTAGTATGCAGACTAAACTGATTAAGACTAAATCAAATATGTGCAGAAGTGAATAGACGTAATACTTGGCAAACGGAAGTTGACAATTTATAGCACGAGTAATGCAGCAGTCTGTGGCGGGTGACTAGCTTCACCTATTTTAAGAAGACGGGCAGAACAACAACCATCGTTTGTAGATTCCTAAGATAACGAGAATGAGAGCAACTGGAGAAATGAGTCAATTAAATTGTTGGTACTTTTCTTATTTCAGTTGGGGGATGTCGTCTCAAAGTCAAACTTGTTATGTGGTTTTCTCATGGGTCTACTAGGGTGATCAATTAACCGACCTTTTTCATAAACCGGGTTTTGGTTAAACCGAAAAAGCCAAGAACAATTCAAGAGCTAAAGGATGTCTCGGAGTCATTGAAAATATAGACCATTGGATAGAGGTATGCCACCGAAGCTGCGGCGATTTGGGCGATATTTTGTTTCGCACATAATTGTCACAGATCCTTCTATCATAATACAAATTTTGAGATAAATCTCTGAAAAGTGAAAAAACTTACGGAGATATTCTATTTAGAATAGGGGAACAGGGAATAGGGAAAAAATTCCCGGGGAACAGTCATTCAGAATCGGGCTGATTGTGTTTTCGCGGTTTAAAAACAAACTCGAAAAGTGAGGCTAGCAACAGAACTGTAATAGTAGTTTTCTGATTAAGGTCGTTAGCGAACCGAATTCACGATAAAGCTCGATAAAGGAGCCGCGATATCACTTATTAGTTGCAATTTTGTAATAAAATTATGTTCTATTCAAATACGAGTATAGATGCAAGACGCCTCAAACCGAACAGTTACACAGTTTAATACTTTTGTGAAGAATTAAAAATCACCTTTTATCAACACAAAAAACGGGATTATTCAAAAACCGAAAAATGGAAATTTTTAAGAAGCCGACAGTTTTTTCTTTCTTAATAAACCGAACCGTCAGTTTTAAAAAACCAAACTGGTCACTCTAGGATCTATGCAGAGCTAAAAACTGATTTGAATGCCGAACCTTTTTTAATCCTGTACAGGGTGATACATTCACGACTGGGCAAATTTCACCAGCGTATTTCTTGGCTCATTTTATGAAAATAAGACCATCTACGACCATGCCTGAAAAATGCAAGAGGCTAAATTGCAGCGATTTGAAAATTTTCGGCAATGAGCCAAGGAATACGCTGGTGAAATTTGTCCAGTCCTGAATGGATCACCCTGTATAATAGAATGCATTTCGAGCTAAGGGCAAATCATGAAAGAAATGCACATTTTTAATTTAATTTTCTTTCGAAATTGAAATGAACTCTTGGGATTTATTTATTGTTATTATACAGGGTGGCGCAAAACTACCGTTGTGGTTTGAATGTTTAATAACTTTTTTTTATGTATTGGTAGTTTTTTATTATTTGTTATATACTTATAGTTATAGTAAGTAGTATATTAATCGGGGATATTTTTGGCTTAAGTATGAAAGATTATATCCCGCAAGTGGCGGCCATTTTCGACAGCGCACATTCGTGCTCCTTCCGCGATAGCTCCAATTGTGCCGAACGTCTTCTTGTTTAAGTTTCTGCACTGTTTTGAACACTATCCACAACACGTTGGATATTTCCGTTCTTGTGGACCGTACGTGGTCTTCCGGTGCATGGAAGGTATCCAACCAAGCGGTTTATTGTTGGTTCTGAAGGTCAAGTAAGCACATTAAAAAAGCGACGCTAAGCAAAGCTATGTCAAAACAATTGACTCTAGCTATGTCAAAACAATTGACTCTAGATTTTTAAAAAATTCAACAATTGCTGATCGCTCTTCTGTTGTGTAGTGTTCCATTTCAAATTCCCCAAGTTTGCTTCACAAAATTCTGAAATAAAAATAAAAAATATATATAAATTTAAAAAGTTATTAAACATTCAACCCGCAACGGTAGTTTTGCGCCACCCTGTAGCATGTTTATATACAACTTGTATAAAAACCAAGCCTATTCACAAAGAGTTTTTGTATATTTTATCCACTGGTTTCTGTCTCGAGCTATTGTTCTAAGTTCGCTCAATGATTTAGACGTTTCTTTTGTTATCCGGGGTTTCTACTCCAGTGCTCCATGAGTTATATCTTTCGCACCCTTTAGTAGTGTGTGCCCAAATTATCTGGTATTTTCTGCACCGTATTTTACTTTCTGTTTCTAATTGGTTTGTAATAGGCATTCAATTTTTTTTGTCCTTGGCCAACTCAATATTTTACGCAGACATCTGTTTACGAAACACTGTAGCTTTAGCGTTTTTGCCTTTCCCACGTACCATGTTTTACTTTTATAGAATAAAAAAGATTTTAGGAAATAGATCGCTTATACGACCACCATGAACGACTCTGCTTACGCCTTCTTCATAGCTATTTCGTATTATGTTGACAATTTTTCTGGAAATTCCTTAAGGTTCTAGGGCTGCCATATATATTTTTATTCTAGAGCGTCAAATGCCTTTTCAAAATCAATAAACGTAAGGTAAAACACGATGTTAATTGTAAATAAAAGAAAACGTTTTTAGAGAATCGTCATATTGTCTATTATGATAGAAGGAACTATGACAATTATGTGTGAAACAAAATATCGGCCAAATACTTAATATGGCTTCGGTGGCATAGCTCTATGCGGTAATCCATTTTTTCAATGACTGAGACATAATGGAGGATTAATGTTGGTAATGCGCCGAACTATTTCACATTTTATCTTTTGAATTGTTCTTAGCTTATTGACGTTCACTTTTTTCTTTTTCGGTATCAAATCACATGACCGTAGCAACCAGTTAACATTACTACGACGTGAGATAACATGGATATTGAATATCTCACACAAAAGTGTCATTGTTTCTTTGGCTTTGTGGCAAATGGCCTCATCCTGTTGGAACCACATATCGTCCACATCCATATTCTCAATTTATGGCCACAAGAAGTCTGTTATCATTTCGCGATATTGAACACCATTTACGGTACCTGCTGGACCGGCCTCATTTTCAGAAAAGTACCGCCATCCCATAAACCGCACCAAACAGTCACTCTTTGTAGATGCATCGGCTTTTTAACAATCACTCGTGGATTCTTAAATGCCAAAATGCGGGAGAATGCATGTTAACTAATCCACTGAGGTAAAAATGTGCATTTCCTTCGTCACCATTTACTTCTATCTGTTATTCGGCGTATTGACGACGCTTGAAGAGATCAGTAGGCTTCAGCTCTTGAGTCAATTGAAGCGTGTAAATTCATATCTTTATTCAAAATTTGCAGAGTGGTGTTTGTAAGATGTCAATGTTGACGGCTCTTCTGCCAGACAATCGCGAACTACAGCATGCAGGTGTTTTCACATTTCGCACAGACCCGATTTGCTTAAATTCGAGGACAATTCTCCCGATTGTGGACACATTTAGTTGATTATACACCTAATCCTGTTTTTGCACGGTACATGTGTTCCAGAAAATATCGTGTAAAAAAAATCGTGTAAATAAAGACACTACTTAATGGAAAAATGTTAGATTGGTTCAGCAACCCAAGAAAGCCTACGAAAATTAATACATAATTCGGTAAAATAAACATAAATTTTATTCTTCAGTATACCATGCCCATTTTATTTCACATATTACACCGTTCAACACGCTTTTGCACACATGAAGAAGACCTATATATTCGGAATCTACGTCGAAAAATAAACTACCCGTGTGTCCCAGTTTTTCTAGATCAATTCGTATTTTCGCGAAAAATGTGAATATATATTTGGTTAAAAACCACTTATATAGACATATTTTGTATTAACATACAAGTCCATATCCATAAATTTTTTGCAAATATACGAATTGATGCAGAAAAAGTGGGATACACGTGTATTTTATTTTTTCCTCCTCTTTCAGAATATACTAATTTTTTTCATGTGTGCAACCAAAAGCTTAAATTTGTCATACAGTGTTATATAAAGGAACTAATTTTATATAAAGAAACTTAAAAAATAAAATCATTTTAAAGTTTTTAAGCAATAAAAATCCAATTTAAAAACAAAAAAATCTCCTATGCAAGGAACATAAAAAAGTTGTATAGAAATATAAAAAATGGCATAAGGGTAAATTCTATTCGGTATTAGTTTCTGAATGTAAGCGCATTCTTTTCTGCTGCGTTGGAGCAATATCTGTTTCGTCAGTAGAATTGTTCAGTTCTACGTCCACATCTTCAACTGCGTTCATTGGTAACTGCATATCAGAACTTGTTTCAGGCACAGGTTTATTTATTTTAATAGCAAATTCAGTTATAGTACGTTGCGATCCTACTTTGGAGAGTTCTTTGTACAGTTCCTTGTATCGAGCCATACAGGATTGTAGATCTGATTGAAATTTCACAGCTCCCCTAACTATCGGTATAATTTGCAATGAAATGTCAAAATCACATTGTGTTGTCATATTTAAAAAATATACGGAAAAATAATATTTGAATGGCAGTTCCTTGTGGAAACAGTGGCAAAACTTCATTATTAACTGGCAATGCTGAAGAGAGAAAAAACTATGCATATGTAGATAAAATCACAGTTAAATTCAAAATAGATTTTATTTCCGTCTAAAAAAACGTGTAAAAACAGGATAAGTGTTTTCCTGCTATTTAGAAAAACGTGTAAAAGCAGGATAAGTTTATTTCTGTCGACCGTGTTATTTCAAAATATTGTAAAAAAAGACCGTGTAAAAACAGGATTAGGTGTACTGCTTTAAGAAATGAAGTGCACGAAATGCATTTTGATTTGAACGTTGAATTTGTCAAACACTGAAGCGGAGAAATGTCGAATTAAGTGGGAAAAAAACTTGTCGTTAGGGTGTGATTCATAATTAACATCGTGCATTATGGTTGGCCCACCCTTTATTTCATTTCTAGAGCGTCAAATGCCTTTTCAAAATCAATAAACGTAAGGTACAAACTTTCATTGAGTTCGACGGACTGTTCGATCAGTATACGAATCGTATTTATATGGACTGTGCAACTTTTATAAGACCGAAATCCTGCTTGAGTGATCGCTATTTGGGTTTTAAGTAACTCACTTATTCTGCATAGAATTATTTTATTAAAAATATTAGTAACGAACGAATTAACTAATATACGTCGCCAATTGTTTCTGTTTTTACAATATTCCTTTTAAGGTATTTTGAAACAGATTCCTTCCATTCGTTGGGTATATTTTCATCACTCCATATCTTTTAAAAGAGCGAAAGGAACAGGGCCGCCACTTTTTGCCGACTGACCTTTAAGTACTCTGTTAGTAATGAGTTATGTCCCGGAGCTTTGACTGCTTTTACGGTTGCTATGGCGTCTACAATTTCTTTAAATGTCGGTTCGGTAGAGTATCCATGTTTTGGTAGTTTATCCATGTTTAGGTAGAGTATCCATGTTTAGTTCAGCCTCAGTCTAATCATTTATAACAGTTAATGTGCGTTCGAAATGTTGCTTCAATGCAATCATTTGTTCATCCTTATTTGTCAAGAAAAGGCTTTGGCTCGCCGTTTAATAATTATACAACGCCTTCATACTCGAAATTAAACGATGCGTATCTAGCATCATTAGTTTCGTTGGTAGCTAGCATCATCAGTTTTATATCCTGTTGAGATTTTATAAGGCTCCACCACTCAGCAGTCATACATTCCTTCCGCTCTCTTTGAAAGTATCAAGCGTCGATTTGCCATCATTTCTTAGATAATACTTTTTGTTTTGCCACATTTCATTGTTTGTACCATCATATCTAACATCAATTTCATCTATTTTTTTTAAAGTTCTTTTTTCGCAGTGACGTTTTGAAGTTTATCCGAATTAAACCTTTTTTCCTACATCCAGAATTGATGAAGCTTTTTTGGCGACATGTTAAATCTATGTTCAGTCACCACTAAATAGCGGTCGCTTAAAATTTTCGCACCGCTTCTGTTGCTTACATCACAGCGAATATTGAACCATTTACGCGAGATGCATATATGATCAGTTTGGAATTCAAATGTCGCTGTCGGTGATTTCCATAATATTTTATGTATTCCTTTCTGAGGGAAGAGAGAACCAGCCACCATTATCGTTTCATGTGCCCAGAGCATATTTTTCCATTACATTCTCATCCGTTATTGTCACCTCCTATTTTGGCATTGAAATCTCCCATTGAAATGCTGATATCGTTTTTTGGTACATCTGAAAATGTCTGATCAGTTCTGCAATAACCCAGCAGAGTCTGCAACGACAACATGAGGATCTTTGTCTTCTTATGTAGGTGATATTCTGGTGACATAATGCGACTGCCTGTCGCAGTTATCTGGTCGGCGTTCTGGCAAGTTTGAATGTTCCTCCACAGCGTCTGACTCACACTCAGTGTCTACTCACCAGTCGATCGCTTTAAGGAGGACAACAAAGATTCTTTACCAGTGCCCAGGGTGCCGCCGCCGTGCGACTTGAGGGCCTTGTTCCTACGTCTCAGCGAATCGCAGATAGCAGTGTCATTCGCTAAGGACTTAAAAAGACTGTCAACCGTTACTCCAAGCATTTTGGGTAATTTGGTGCTCGGCCTTTGACTCGCATATTCAAATGCAGGCTTATCTCAGCAGTCCGTGTAGTGAAAAGTGTGACAGATGATGGTGGCTGATATCTTGCAAGTTCCTAGCCGCGAAGAAACAGTTAAGATTAGCTAGGTAGACGTTTAACCTACGGCAGATGTCTTGGAACGTAGTGACCGACGCTAAAATCAACTTATTTTTCCTGAAATCCACAAACGACTCGTGCGAACTTAATGCTAGTGCTAGACCACCCAACATTTTTAATAGGCTGGCGATATAGCCAATCAAGAGCCATGGGGGCCGCCCGACCACACCTATTGAGTCCGCCACTTCGATGCCTAATTATGCCGTGAAAAGTAGTTTTCGTTCTGTGTAGCTTGATCCAGTCTGGCTCGGGAGAATGAGGGCCTCAAGTGTATCTGCTCTTGGCAAGAAAAGGGATATCGTCCTGTACGATTCTACCTTACTTGCATCTTTGTCTGGTTTCATTAGCGGAACCACTCTTTAAATCCAATTACTTTAGCATCAACGTAAAGATTTCACCATTTAAGGAATTTTTAAAGACCCCCTCCCCCTTATTCTGATTGATTAACCTGCTTTGAGGATGACCAAAATCTAGGGCAAAGTAAATGTCCCTTTTATACATGATAAGGGTAAATAAAAAAGAATTGAATTAAAAATGTCCCACTGTCAAAATCTTGATCTGTTTTACTTGTAGAGCAAAAATACTACCGTGTTTTTCTCAAAGAAAACTAAAACGTCGGGCCAACTTACTGGTTAAATGTGGCAGAAACGAAAACACACGATAGTTTCCTCAACTGATTGAAATTTCTTTCTATATTCTCTTAAAATATTTCTAACAAATTTCGGATTTTTATATATATTCAAGCTCCCGATAAATATTATGTGCCTCTGGATCCCAACAACGAAGATAACGATTTACTCGATGACAACGATGAAGCATTACCGCCCTCTGCAATAATGACCATTAAAGCTGCAGGTGAACAACAAATGGCGGCGGAGCAACCCAAGCAATCACCTTCAATAGCGGCATCATCCTCTGCTGCAGCCGCAGCTCCAGCATCTGGAGGCAATTCGGCCAAAACCACACCGACCACCAAGAAAGTGCCAAAGGTGCAGGCGGATCCAACGCAAGGCATACCGACGCAACAAATTTACGAGCCCGGTCATATGAATGAGGAAATCGACATCGAGCAAATATGTCCCAACAAGGGCAACAAACTGAAACTTTTAATACTCATTACATCAGCACAAACTCACACTGAAGCCCGACTGGCCATACGACAGACGTGGGGCCACTTTGGCACCCGTAGAGATGTCTCCACCGCTTTTATACTAGGCCGAACAACAAATACCACCATTAACGAAGCCTTGACGCAAGAGAACATGATATATGGCGACTTGATACGGGGTCATTTTATAGATTCCTACAACAATTTGACACTGAAGACCCTGTCGTCGCTGGAATGGGTGGACAAGAATTGTCCCAAGGCCAAATATATACTGAAAACAGACGATGATATGTTCATCAATGTGCCCAAACTTTTACAATTCCTCGATGCGCATGCGAAGGACAAGCGCGTGATCTATGGGCGCTTGGCCAAGAAATGGAAACCGATACGAAATAAAAAATCCAAATACTATATATCGACGGGGCAATTTAATGCCGCAATTTTCCCGCCCTTCACCACCGGTCCCGCCTACGTGATGACCAGTGACATTGTCCACGAACTCTACGAGAGGTCACTGCATCAGGTGTATCTAAAGCTCGAGGATGTCTTCACCACCGGCATTGTGGCCCAGCAGCTGGGCATTAAACGGGTCCATGTCAATGAATTCCTAAATCGGCGCATAGCCTTCAATCCTTGCAACATACGCAAATCGATATCGGTTCATATGATTAAGGCCAATGAACAATTCGATCTGTGGAAGAAGCTACTGGACCAGACCACAAAATGTAAATAGTATTTTACCGTTAGAATAGTTTAAAATAACAAAACCAACAACAAACAAAAACCACACACACACACACAACACAATAAACTCATTTACTCCTCCTAGTGGTAAGTTTTAAGACAAACAGACGAACGGATGGACAGACGAATGGAAACAAGTTTAACTTAGTTAATTTTTAAAATAAAACTCATAAATGTGTATATTTTTTAAGCCATTTAATGTAAAATTAATTAGACTACTATAAAAACTACTACAACAAATCTAGAATACCAACCAACAACCAATTAACTATAAATATGTATGACTATAAAAACTAATTTCGAAATTATTGTAACTTTATAATCCATTGATTGATAATACCGGCTTTTAACCCGGTATCAAGAATACTTGAACTACACAAGTTATTGTTTTAAAAAAAAACTGTTTTTATAATATTCTTTTATAAGGAAATCGGGGATTGTGAGAAAAACTAAAATATGTTTTGGGCGTTATAAAAGTCCAATGAAACTTAGCAAGGCAGTCTTAACAAAAAAGGATCGGTTCTTTATAAGATAGATTTTAAAAATGACATTCGTTTTCTAGGTTTTGTTAGAGTGAAAGGAAAATAGGTTTTGTAGAAGTGTTTTTTAACTGACCCAGCTCATGAATGTAGCCAGTTGGAGCAGAAATATTTCGGGTATAGCTTGAAAAAATGTTAATCTTCATTTTCAGTGGGGGTACATTTACAACTTTTATAGGTTCCCCACAAGTAGAGGACTTACAAAATATGGAGACAATCTCCAATGTGTGTTTTAAAAAGTATAGTTCTTGAAAATGCACTTCAATTTAATAATTACAGCTAATTTGATCAATAGAAACGACTCAATGATAGTTGTAGTGCTTTCCTGTCCGAGAAACTAGCACTAGACTCACGAGCAGAAATATTTCGGGTATTGCTTGAAAACATGTTAATCTTCATTTCCTTGGGGGATACATTTACAACTTTTATAGGTTCCCCACAAGTAGAGGACTTACAAAATATGGAGACAATCTCCAATGTGTGTTTTAAAAAGTACAGTTCTTGAAAATTCACTTAAATTTAATATTTAGAGCTAATTTGATCAATAGAAACGACTCAATGATAGTTGTAGTGCTTTCCTGTCTTAGAAACTAGGGTATTGCTTGAAAACATGATAATCTTCATTTCCCTGGGGGATACATTTACCACTTTTATAGGTTCCCCACAAGTAGAGGACTTACAAAATTTGAAAACAATCTCCAATGTATGACGTACAAACGTACAGTTGTTGAAAACTCACTTAAACTCGATATTTAGAGCCAATTTGATCTATAGAAACGTCTCAATGATAGTTGTAGTGTTTTCCAGGCCGAGATACTAGCTTTAAACAAAGCAAAATAATGACTGACTTCTATGAGGATCGTCAGGCAGCTTTGAAGGCCCGGTAAAATCCCAACTTGTTAAGAATTGTAAAATGTCACTAAGCTCCTTTAAGCACAGGACTGTTTGACACTGTTTGGTTTCCGGACACAGTGCTTTTGAAGGAAACTAGGAGGCAGATTCACTGGCTCGTCTAAAGATGCTTACAACAATGCAAAAGCCCATATCATTGCCCTTTGCGGGCTGTTAGAAAAATTGATTCAACCTAAGGTTAATCTTGCCCGATTTCGGACCGACTAATGTAGGGTTGCTAGGACTCTTTGTCCAAAACTAGACTAGAATAGAACATCCAGCTTGAAAATAACAAAAGCGATGTCAGAGTACCCGCTGGTGTCCAGATGGGACAAAGTAACATTAGAGAGACATAGTAATATTAGTAAGTGACAGATGGAAGTGGTCGAGTACTACCGTTTGTGTGAAAGTGAAGAAGATTGACACGGTGGAGTTTATTTTGTACCTCTAAAAAGAAGGAATAGTTACCTGGAAAAGTACTTCATTGAAGATTCGGAACAGTTATCCTTCTTTAAGATGATAGATCTGCTATGTTTTATAAACGCAGCTTTCTGAAGCAATTATAGCGTAATTTTTATTATAGACAAACGACAATCACAATAGGACCAATAAGAGTGGATGTTAATTTGACAAGGTAAAACACCGGTACAAGTTTTTCTAACCTAACCAAATCTAATATGATAGCATAGCCCGGTTGGCTGTCGTGATGAAATGTTAAGCATGTCCGTCTGTCGCACAAGTAAACCCTGGTTCAAAACTAGTTAAGCTGCGGGGTTTTTACATCTTACAACTGGCGTTGTTATGAATTAGAGATTTATCTAAGTCACGCGAAAGCTTCTCTAAAATACATTACATATGCGGCCCCAGTTAGTGACTTTAAAACAGAAGGTCCCAGTTAGCGACTATAAAAAACAGAAGGTCCCAGTTAGTGACTATTAAAAAACATCGTTTACTGATTTGGAAGAAGTTCTGCGTTTGTTCTTTCATGAAATGTTAAGGGTACTGTAAATGCATGTCAAATAGTCGGACAATAAAAATAACACTTGAAGTGGATGGTTTACATGTATATTAGAGCGCCCATCAAACAAAAAGTGTTATCGTTCCGTTCCCCGCTAATTTTCTAGTATATTGGGCATCAAAAATAATATCCGTGCAAACATTTTTTCAATCGGATTGAAACCGGCCAGTCCGTCACAACTTTTAGCCCCCAAAAATGGAGTAAAACTAGTTGCAAGCTTTGATGAGTAAGCCAGACGACTTTCAAAAAATTGAGCATTTGTGTAGCAAATATACAGGCAGGCATTTTTCTCTTGCACAATTTTTGACCTAGCTATGACCCATCACGGTGTTTTCAGAAGTCAAACTTTAAGTTTGAGTCAAACGTAAATGGCCGGTATCCTTCCGATTGAAAAAATTTATGCACGGATATTATTTTTGTGCCCAATATGCTAGAAAATAAGCGGGGAGCGGAAAGAATAACACTTTTTTATTTTCTATGTATTTCATGGGCGCTCATTTTAGCTTTTTTCTGCTGCATATTTTTGGTCTTGAATATTTTTTTCATTTTCAAGTTGACATTTTATTTTAAATTGTAAATATTCAAACAAATTTTTGTATATTTGTTGAAATGTTAAACAAAAGTTCTGATTTTTCATATGTTAAATAAAACAAAAGTATTGTTTTCAGAAATTTGTCTGCGAATAAACTATGTTGGTGTGACGTATTTCCTAGCAAATATCTTTTCCGCTGCTTCACAGAAAAAATGCAAGCTTTAGTGTGCTCAAGCCTTAAAAACTGTAAATTAGCTGACTTCTTCTTTATTGTAGCATAACAATTCTATTGAAATTTCACTCTGACAAGAGTTTTCTTTTAAAATTTTGTAGTTATTTTCTAGATTTCCTGGATAATATTAATTCTGACTAGCCGGCAAAAGAATTTTTTGTGCACCTTTAGACGTGTTTTATTTGACAAGCTAAAATCCGCTATTTTTTTTGTATGAGATTTTTTTCGTTCCCGTTTAATTATGTGGGTTATTTTAATCCTTACATATTTTTTCGGTGTTGTAAAGCTTAAGTTTTGAAAGCTGTCAGAAGACAGTGCTGCCAAATCAATTTTAAAATTAATTTTTAATGTTTTCTGTGCAGCCTGTGTTTTTCGGAAAAGCTCCATATTGTGGACGAATAAAGTATAGAATGAGCTAAATTTCTTTTCAAACTCAAATTGTCAAACTCATGGTCATTTTTGTTGCCTTCATCTATGACTTCTTCAAATAAATAAATTTGGATTTATTTTGTTTCGTCGTCAGAAGAAATGTAAAATAATACTTGTAAAATAAGGCTTAAATTGGACATCTCTTTTTTATAATTTAAAATTTCATTTTAATTTATGTGATATGCGCCTTAATTTTTGTCATTTTCAATTTAACGTTTCGAGATTTTATTCGCTAAAACCCCTCAACTGCCTTGGTGAAAATTGGAAATATGACAGTTATGCGAAAGTGCTGCCAAATTAACAAAAAAGTAAAATGCGTTTTATTTGTCACTAAACGAGCGCAATTGTTAGCTTGTCAAACAAAACACTTCTATTGTATATTACAACAAAGTTTTATGTACAAATATTTTCTTACAAAATGACAAAAGATAATTTCTATAAAAAAAAATTTGGCCGACAAAGATTAGCATGGTACATTAATAAACGTAGTGTTATGCAGTCAGCGAATTTCAAATTATTTCTCGTAGATTTTTAAACGTTCAAATTTGACAAAGACAATTACTAAAGCTTGTAAATCAAAATTTATATACTCGTATCGAACATTCACAATAATTATAAAACTTTCACAAAAATTTATTTTTGGCATTTTCTTTAAGTTACTCTGACTGACAGTACAGCGAACTGTTTATTTGTTGTTGGGCTAGTGCATGTTACTATAAACGAGGTATAGTCACTAGCCCTACAACAAATAAACAGTTCGTTAAACTGTCAGTCACTTAACAGAAAAGGCCAAAAATACATTTTTGTGAATGCTTGAAGGTTATTGTGAATGTTTGATTCAGAAATTTAGCCTAACAAACTTTAAGAATTTCTTTGGCCAAATTTCAAATTAGGCAGTTTAAATTTCTACGAGAAAAAATTGTAAATCAGCTGATAGCATAACTCTACCTTGTTTATTGTAGCCTGGGCTAGTGAGTATAACACGTTTATTGTACACTGAACAGTAGTTTAAAAAAATTATGGGAAAACTGATTTTTCTTCAAAAAAAAACTGTGTGTGCAAATCAGACAACAAAAAATGCTGCAAAAACTTGTGACAAAAGAATTTCACAAAGAAAATTTGATCTTTCACACAGAATTGCGAATCGATTTAGCGATGTCCGTCCAATATTCTGTCCATAAATGTAGGCTTGTGATCAAAGCAAGTGCCATTTTGATTTATTCGTATCCAATTGAAATTAAACTTCATTGGCCTGTGTTTAATCTTGTTTTAAAAATCCACTGGATTTTGAATCCGTCCTGTAGCCGATAAATATGAGTGGACTTTCACGGGGCTTAAAAAAACTCCTTATGGTCATGACGAGTCAAAGCTTTTATGTAGCACACATTTAAATCCGGTCAAATTTTTATTCAATCAAATTCAAATTTTTATGACAATCTTTTGTCAAAATGTTCATCAAGTACCGAGCTAAGTCAGTGTTTTGCCCATACCTTTACAAATTACTGTTTTGGATTTGTTAGATCTATGGGCAAATTTCGTAAATTTTTTCAAAAAATCGACGACCGCAAGCTTAGAAAAGATAGACATTTTAGAAAAAAAAAATACACAATTTTTTTAAAAAAAAATATAAAAATTTTTTGAATAAGAAACGCGAATATAAATTTTTTTAAATAAGAAAACGCGATTTTCTCCTTTGTTTTGCCCATAATTTAATCAATTATCTAATGACTGTTTTCGAATTTTTTCCAAAAAATCGAAGCCAATTTTTTTTGTGATTGAAAAAAATATAGAATTTGAAGAAAAAAAATACAATTTGTAAAAAAAAAATTGCAATTTAAAAAAAAAATTAAAATAGAAAATGCCAATTTACTCCTTTGTTATGCCCATAACTTCAACAATTATCAGATGACTGTTTGGGATTTAATAAATTTAAAAAAACATCAAAAACTATGAACATCTCAAAAATTTTAAAACTTCCTAAAAATAAAAAAATGACTACATAATTTATATGTACGTTTATATTTTTTCTCATATTTTTACAAATTTATTACAATTTTGTCAATCCGTTCCAGAACAGCAAGATTTCTAGTAAAGCCCAAAAATGCATTATTTGGACATTTTAAATATGTCATTTATTCGATTAATTCGTGTCTATTATGCATGCCGACGGATCCGCCGCGGAACGGTTAGACTCGATCCACATTCGTATCACTTTCTAAGGAAAATGGTATTATACAAACCGTCGACTATTATCAACATGCAGTCGGTGCCTGCAGTAACCTATCAAATTATCATTTTGGCAGCACTTTTGCAAAACAAACAAGAGTTGAGAGCGCTTCATGAATTCATCAATTGGTTTTTTTTTAATATGGAAGAAAATCGTTGTAAACGCAAAGAAGTTCGAAAAAAGGCTGTTAGTGTTTTCAGTTTTCAAATTAGTCGAAGCAATGTGAGTAGCAAGATTAATTTTTATTCAAATAGAATTAATTTTAATTATTTCCACTGGTTTCTCATCTTACCTTTTAGCTTCCATAGCAAGATACAAAAAATTTTTGTATTCGCAAAAAAAGTCGTCCACTCGCAGACAAATTTAACATATTACTTGATCCGCAGTTAATCCGCAACAATTTTCTGTCGGATATATAACGAATCCATTTGTAAGAGAAGTGAATAACCTGCGGTATACATAATACGCATTTTTCGAATGCGGCCTTACCGACGTCTCATATAATACCAAAATAGTCAACTGCGGAAAAAACCGATCCGTCGGCGTGCATAATAGACATGGTTTACTTTTCGAGCAAACAAAATTTTCAGTACGTATTAAATATTTTGACCCTATACTGATTGTTTTTAAATACTTATGAAATATTTTCGAAAATTTTAAATATTCTTTCTCTTTTTTCTTAGCTCTTTTTTCGTCCATGTGCTGTGTTCCGCACATTTTTTTAAGATTAGCTTTTTTTTTTTTTAAAAAATGGTGTGCTACATTCCGAGAGAAACCTTTCATATCAAAATGTGCGTTTTTCAAGAAGCAATATTTTTTTCAAACATAAAAAATCTTCGTCGCCATTTCCAAGCACAGACCAGAATCTTCGATTGAAAGGAATCGGTTTATATTTTATAAATTTGTATTGGTTAAAAGCTAATGTGAACAATGTTTTTACTAATGTAAACTTACAACATATTATTACCGATTTGATCAAGGTTGGTCTCAAATAAAAGCAAATTAGCTTTTCACAAACTTTTAGTATTAAAATCAGATCAATAGCTTTGACGTTAGAGGCAAAGGTTTTAAAATCAGCTTTGACATAAGAAGCATTTAAAATTTAATGTTTTGTACAAAATCACGATTATAAATTGAAAAAAAAAAAAATATAAACATAATATAAAAATGTATAAATAAACGCATAAAGTTTGGACTTTCTCGAGGAAAACATGCTAAAGTTTATAAAAATTGGGGAACAAATGGAAAAGTCCTGGTAAATTTATGGATTTTCAGCATTTTAGTTTCTTCTTTACTAACCTAAAGTTTACCGTAGAGCAGGGGTGCCTACGGCCGTTTGTTTTTTTGTCAAGCACCCAGCATAGAATCATGTAGAATCATCACGTCATTGTCTGTCTCACTAAAAAATGTGTAGCTCTAACATTTCTCAGCCAATTTCAACAAACCATGGCTTGTTGAAAATGTATGCTTAATTTAATTATATATTTTTATATTATTGTTAAATATATTTTTTTTAATTAATAATCGTGATTTTTGCACAAAAACTTAAATGTTTAAAATTTTAAGAGCCTTTAACGTCAAAACTTTTGAAATGATTCTAATACCTTTAAAAACAAAAATTGTAGAAAAGCTAATTTCCTTTTATTTGAGGCCACTCTTGACAAAGTCGGCAATAGTGTTCGGGAGTTATGGCCCAAGAAGCTGAGACATCTCATAAAAAAAACGTACAAAAATTCTATCTAATCAGAGGAAAATTTTAAAAAAATAATTTTCGTGTTAAGGAGGCCAAAATCTACAGGAATAAAATATTTAGAACTCTGGACCAAAATAGCTGTAAACTAGTGTTATAGGAAAATAATTCACATCCTAGCAAAATCGAAATGCCACGCTTGGACGATAAGGCCATTTTATATTTGTCAACCTTCAAAAAAGACAAAAAAATGATAGCATCCATTTTTAAAATATAATAACTTTTCGAGCAAAAACAAAAATAAGATACGTATTAAATACTCTGACCCTGAACTAAATGTAATTTATTTATTAAATATTTTTTGAAAATTTAAATATTCTTTTAATTAACTGGCTTGAACCGAACAAAATCGAATCTCCTTAGCCCTTTTATTGAAAAATTCTTTGTATAAATTTAAAATTTTATTTGGTATAGTCTGGCTCGAATTCATAAACATATAAAAAAACGAAGTTTAATTTTTTTCTATATTGAAAATGTTTAAAAAAAGTAAAACAATTTAAGAGTTTTTGATAAAGATTTAAAATTATCGCGGAAAAATATTGTCCTTGGCAGGGTAAACCGAACTTTAAGTTGTTAAACAAAACACGCCTAATGAATCTCTCTTCTTATGGTGACATTATTTTACAAAAACAAATATTTTACAAATACTTTGACAAACGAAATTTAAAATGTTCTTTTAACAAACGAACACAAAATGCGAATTCAGTGCAAAATTCAAAAACAGTTTTTGAATAAACAAAAGCACTAATTATTCTCCAATCCTTATTTATCGCATTTAAGTTTCCAAAAGTTATTTTTGGAGTACATATCGTTACCAGGTGGTTACAGGGTGGCCCAAATAAGACCTAGTGATGTTAAACACGTATAACTCTTGTAATAACGTTTTTTTTAAAATGATTTATTTTTATATGTTAAATACATTTTATGGAAATTTAACGTGACTATGTGTGAAATTTGACATCAGGCAAATCACCAGCATTTGGCTCTTTTTAGCGCCAAGCTGCTGCTTTCGATAAGCACCTCTTCCTGAACGGTTGGCAACTGAACCCAGTTCCTCAAAACGGCGAACTAAACTTGTAATCATGGAAGATGTGGGCGCTGATCTTACCCTAAAAAAAAGGCGATTATTTCGCTGCCTCAGAACAATTGATCGTTGAGAAGAATAATAAAAATCGATAATTTAAATGCATTGTTGTGGACTGTATGTATTCATTTTAAACTTCCAAAAGTCCAGTTATAATCTGCAAAAAGAAAAAATAAATTATGTTAAAAAATAAAAAAGTTATTTGTGTTTCACATCAGCTTGTCTTATTTGGGCAAACCGTTATAAAAAGGCCCAAACTCATAAAAAAAAATAGCAGTAGAAAAAAAAAAACATCTTAAATCTTTACTAAAAAAATCTTTATTAATTCACATTTTATAAAAAAATAAGGTGTAATTTAGAGTTATACTCGTATATTTAAAAAAAATATTTATAGATTTTGTATGAGTTAGTCCATGCCTGCCTAATGGGTATTTAAATACCCAAGAAAGTGTTGAAACATAAATAATTTTAACGTGGGCCAGGTGAGCGATATCGCGGTAATTTTTTTTTATAAAACAGAAAAGATTTGGTTAAATTATTTTTTTTCTTTCAACTTCTATGGTCTTTTGGACATAAATTACCAAATTTTATAAAAAAATCGTACGAGCCGATCTATGGGCAGGCAGTAACGGGTTAGTGTTTTTTGTACAGACATTTTGGACAAATAAATGAGTTGGGGCCGTTTAATATTCAGGTAACGATAAATAGCTAGCTAATATGTATTGGCTAATTGCTATGGTATCGGTCTTGGCCATCTCCAGTCTTGATTTGTTTCCGAGTTCTTAACTGTGCTGACTAAGCCTTAGAGCCCCATTCTGCAACTTTTCCCAGAGATGGAATTTGAAAACGATCTTACAACAACACCTGTAGCAAAATTGAATTTATTTTCTAAATATTTTGAGTAAGACGAATGGCATGTTTTATTCGATTTGTTTTGAATTGCACTTATTAAAGCCACTTAAGCCCTTCCAAATCTCTTTGTCGTACCCAGGACAGCCGGTGCTATGCGCCGGATCGACCCGAAAGATGAATTCTTCGGCCAAGGGCTGTCACCCCGGCACTATAAACCGCTACAACAACCCTTTTTTGAACTTTTACCAATATTGTTTGCCTTGTGTCACAATCCCCAAGAATTTCTGTACAACTATTTAATAAAAAGTATTTATGCAATTGTTTTACTATTTGCACTGGTTGGTTTTCTTCTCTTCTGCTCTAGTATTCTTATGTACTGTGTGTATATATAAAATTTTGAAAAATATGTTTTATTTTAGCAAGAATCTGTATTTGTTTCCTTTTATTGCTTAAGCTGGATTTCCTTATTTATTTTCATGTATTTTGTTTTCCCTTTAGATTTTCCCTAAAAAACGAGTATAGTTTAATCTTTGGGTTTATTATTTTTTTTTGCTAGGCTCTTTTATATATACAATACTATATATAAGTACGAGTATATATATTGTTTGCATTATAAATGCCATTTTATTGAAATTGAAGAAAGAGAAGATTATCTGTCATATTTTTAAGTTAAACGAATAACAAGTGTGAATTTAAAATAATATTTAAAAAGAAAAAAAAAACAACAACAAAGAAGTGTATAAATAAAACAAATAAATCTATTTATATATGTATACTATACAAAAATACTATAAATAAAACAAAAAAATACTTAATAAATATTAAAATAAAACATTATTCGTTTGTTCGTTTTTTTTTTATTTATTCGGTCTTTTATCATTATTATGACCTGAGCAGTTTTTTATTCTGGTTCGAGACCTTTATGTTGTTTCTTTTTTAGAATCAACGTAAAAAGAAGAAATTGGTGAAATGTATTTGCTACGGTTGCCAGGCAGACTGTACAGCTGTTTCTAAACCCGCCAAGGTTTTTCTTCAGCAGTCTTTGGCAACGATTACTTCGGCCACAAATCAAATGACTTATACGGGAGACTCATTTCTATTAATGAGAATTATCCTTTGCGTATAGTCTTCGAACTGTGCGTAGAGCAATCTTCAACGCGCAATATCATTTCCACCAATTCCGTTTCGCATGGGTCTTCGATGAAAACCACCAATGCAAAAAGCACAGTCAAAGTGTGCATGTTTTTTGTGCGTACATATTATTCGCTGGGACTTTTTCTTATTTTTAAGGAATGTAAGTTTTTATTTTAGTAGTCTTCATTGTAGGTTTCACAATTAGAGATGTTAAGCGCAGGATTCCGAAAAATCGGATTGGTAAAAGTCCCTGACATCAACATCCTAACCCAAACTAACCTAAAATCATTGGAGAGACTTTGGAGAAGATAAAAAAGAAGGTACAAGATCCTCAAGTCCTTGTACCTAGTACAAGTCAAGTGATGAAAAAAGGAAACAGCATACATGGTGTTCTAGAACAGGGATCGGCGCTCATACATCCTTACTTTGTGCTTGTATGGGTGAACTGCAGCTCTTCATCTCTCAATGCATTGATAAGGGGTTTTCCAATAGGGACATAACAATTTCGTATCTTTATGTCAACGCACCCTCAAACATTTTTAATGATTTTTCAGAATGAAAACGTTAGTCGAAGCCAACATTTTCATTATGGTAAAGATCACTTACGAGCAACGTTTAGAAATCATTAAAAATTAATACCGAAATTCTGAGTCGGTGGTCGTAACTTTAAGAGCGCTTACTCCAATTTTCGGCCGTATTAAATTTTTGAATTGAATAAATTTTGATACAAATTTGCACTTTTGGATGTTGCGGCGCCTAAGAGACGACATACCGCTTGATGCGATGAAAATATCGCAGCCGTAAATGTATCTGTTCAAAATGAGCAAAATCAATCGATTCCAGGTCGTTCTCAGGAGTTGGGCATATCTTGAATTACACTGTGGCGAATTTTGCGTAAAGATCTTGGCCTTCATCCTTATAAGAACTATAGTCATTTGATCATTTAAAACGCCGAAACTTCATCGATTGATCTCTAACAAAGTTTCACGAAAATCCACAATTTCATCAAAAAATTATCATCAGCGACGAAGGTTGAGTGGTTTTGTCAATAAACCAAATATGCGTTATTGGACACCAACAAACCCACATGTGCTTCAAGAGACACAATTGCATCCGCGAACAAGTACTGCGTGGTGTGATTTTCATGCCGAAGGTGTGATTGGGCCGATAAAAACAATTGTCATGTTACCGTCAATGAAGAGCGCTATCGTGCCATGTTAGAAAATTATTTTTTGCCAGAATTGGATAAGGTTTACTAGCCACACAGCGTTACAATCGATTTACTGAAAGCAAAGTCGATGAACGTATTATCTTGAGAAATGTTCCGGTCGTATGGCCTCATCGTTCATGCGATTTAACGCCATTGTGTTTCTTTTTCTGGGACCACATCAAGTCATAGGTCTATGCCAACAATCCATCAACTTTAGACGAGCTCAGAGACAACATCCAACGCGAGAATGCCAACGTTCCGGTCGAAATGTGTGCTAGAGTGGTGGAAAATTGGGTCCAAAGAATACGACCGAAAATCTTAAAATGTAAAATTTCCACTACACCTGGAATAAATTTGAACTCTATATCTTAAAAACTCGGTGTTTTATTAATATTTAAAATTGGTATTTCCTTAAAACCGTCGAAATGTTCTTATCAAGCAGCCGCACAAGAGATCAATTTCTATGCTAGAATCTTGATCAAACATTTCGTTCAGTGTAACAGCGAGTATCATGCGACAACACAATCCCAGCGAACGATTGCTCAAGCGGGACTGACTCGAGGATGTATAGGGTGGGCGATTTAACATTTTAAATTTGAAACGGCTGTAAAAAAAAGTACAGATAATTTTTTGGAGAGGTTGAAAGGTTCGTCATTTAATAATGGAACACCATCCGATGCGTTTTCGCTTTCCCCAATGGGTTGAAGATTGTTTAGCAGGAAATGTTGTTGCTGAAACAACAATATATAAGTATTTTATTTTGAAGTCCTGTTCCAGGTAGAGGACGCGAGCCATTTGAACTTAATGCGTCCACAGAGACCTAGCGTTCAGCTGAGTGGGCTTGGCCGGCCAATTGAGGAGTTGCAGTACGTCATTTGGTCCCTGATGGCAGGTGGGACAAACTTCCAAAACGTTAGCATCAATTCGTGCCCAGAAAGAATTGAAGCGGCTGCATCATCCAGATCTCAGCTGCGCCAGAACCACACGCGCCTGCCGAGGTAGTATCTTCTCCTCAGGTGAAAATTTTTCTGTGCAAGTTATCAGCGTGCTTCACCAAAAGACGTTTGCATTTTTCAATCCTATTTTTTTTAAAGCTGCAGTCAATAAATGTCCGGTACGTCGTTTGAAAGCCCCAAGTCCCAAGTCTTTTTTAATGATTCGACTCGTGGACTTTTGCGTGATATTCATCTCACGGGCCATGATTTTCTGTTTTCGGAGCGGATTTCTGTGAATTCTTGATTTAACGGCTTTAATGGCATGCGGTGTTCGAACAGAGCGTGGGCGGCCCGACCGGTGGCGGTCTTTTACATCTTCAGTCTCCTCAAACAGTTTTATGCATCGGTAGACGAACATGCGGCTAATCCCTAGTGGCCGGAGCGTTTTGAAAATAACGCTTTTTTTCGTTTCACACTTGAAAAGCGTTGTTACAGCGATACGGTTCTCATTATCTGACCACTCCTTGATAAAAGTTGAAATAATTTTAAAATCCCATTACAGACTAACGCTATTGAGGTTAGCTTTTAAACCTCAAATGACATTAACGGGCTATGTTCAGTTCTACAATTGAAATGGGTGTGTTCAATGTTGTAACAGTATTTATGTCCCTACTAAGGATGGTCCTCAGAAGACATAAGAAGACACCCTGTTGATGTTCTGAGGGCGGCATTCTGGCGAGTCTGAATTTTCTTCCACTGCGTCGTACTCACGTTCGCCGACCATACAGGTGCTGCGTAGTTCGCCACAGACCGACCTATCGCTTTGTAAGAGGTCCACGAGGTTTCTTTGTCGGCTTCCCAAGTACTGCCGGCAAGTGACTCGAGGACCTTGTTCCTACTTTTAAGCTTATCGCAATTAGTTGTAGCATGTGCAGAGTATCAAAAAAAGGCTGTCCAATGTGACCCCAAGGATATTGGGGAAGTTGGTAGTCGGGATGTTGATGTCATCGACTTTCACATTGAGTGACAGCCGCACCTCTGCGATCCATGCAGTAAACAGTGGGGCTGATGATTTGGAGGCGGATATTTTCATATTCCTCGTAGTGAAAAAGCGCGCTAAGTCAGTTGAGAACAGTTGATTTTCTCGCGTATGTCATCCGCTTTAGGTCAGAACGCCAGAATTGTGTAATCATCAGCGTGCGACACAATTTCAACGCCGTCTGGTGCTGCAGGAATTTTAGAGAGGTAGATGTTAAACAGAGCCGGGGATATAACTCCACCCTGGGAAACTCCTTGTTTAACTTAACGGGGCTTCGACTTTCTGTCTCTAAATTCTTCATCGAAAAATCGTCTCAGCGATTAAGGCGAGTGGTTTTGTCAATAAACAAAATAAGCGTTATTGGACACCAACAAACCGCGAAAAATTGTTGTGTGATGTGGTTTTCATGCCAGAGGTGTGATTGGGCCATATTTTTTCGTCGATGAAAATAATTGTCATGTTACCGTCAATGAATGAAGGCTTTAAATCGCACGAACAAGGTGGTCATTCGACCGGGCCATTTCTCGAGATAACACGTCCACCGAATTTGTAACGCTTGCTGTGTAGTTAGTGGCACCGTCTTGTTGAAACCACATATCGGCGATGGCAAGCTCATCCATTCTGGCCGAAAATAATTTTCTAACATGGCACGATATCGAGCTCAGAAACAACAGCCAACGCGAAATTGCCAACTTTTCGTTCGAAATTTGTGCAAGAGTGGTGGAAAATTGGGTCCAAAGAATAGAACGCTGTACGGGCTCGCAGTGGTCATATGACCGAAATCGAATTTAATTCTTAAAATGTAACATTTCCACTACACCTGGCATAAATTTATTAAATATAAATAAATATTCGGTGGATGGAAATGTGGTTTGTTACACCGCTTAAAACTTGAAAACAACTGGGGCAAACTGGATACTTCCTTCTGTGGGTTTATTCATAATTGCTACGCGAAAGTTTAGGAAAAAATAAATTTTGGACTGTGGGCGGAGGAGGCGTGACAAAGCTGTTTTTTGAGCTAGAAGGCTGACAAATTTTTGAAGTCTGTTGGGGATGGTCTAAAGATGGTTTATGTGTAATTTGCATCGGACGTGGTACCCATACAAATCACAAATTAAAAATCCATAAATTCTGCTCCTGTTGACGGCATTTGAACAAAATTTGGTATGATGGTTTGGTTGGTTTGGTACATATTCTAAGTTCTGCTGAAAATGTGGGCGGGATTGGTCAAAGGCGCGTGTTACCTACTGCCCCTGTTAACTGTATTTGAACAATAATTGGTATGTCGGCTCAGTGCACCTGTCATTCTTCTTCCTTCAGTGTAACAACGTGTATCATGCGATAACACCATTCCAGCGAACGATTGCTCAAGCGAGACTGAATCGAGGATGTATAGGGTGGGCGCGCAATGCTCAACAATTTTTTGTTTAACAGAATGGCATACGCGACATCTGGTTTCAACAAGCCAGGGCCACATGTCACACCGCCAACGATATTTTCTGAACTGGTTTTGAAAATCGAATAATCAGCCGTAATTGTGAGGTCAGTTGGCCGCCTCGGAACTGTGCTTTAAGGCCTTTGCATTTTTTCTGTGGGTAGTAATTAAGAACAAATGTTACGCATAGCATCCAGAGACAATTGAAGCGATGAAACATGAAATCGAAGTTGTCTTTGAAGAGATTCGACCCAAAACAATCGAAAATGTACTGAAAAATTGGGTTGATCTAATGAGGCACTGCCGAGCCAGTTGTGGTAGTCATATGAATGATGTTGTGTTTCATTATTATAAGTATATGACAAGGTACAAGCTTTCCAATAAAACCAAAAATTTGAAAAAAATATCAATATTTTTTTTTACAGCTGATTCAAATTTAATTGGCTACATTCACACTTTTTCCATTTTTTTCTTAGTATTTTTATTTGCAATCATTTTTAAAATTATAAGCAACTCGGATGAGTTTAAAAAATTGACGTATGCTATGATTCTCAAAGGGAACAGTAGCCTTAATACAGGGTGGCTGATAAAAGCCGCTACAAAAAAATTTAATAACTTTTTTTCTATTCAATAAAAATGGTTAATTTTAGATTTAACAATAATGGATAACTGGGACACTGAAACAAAATTGGATTTGGATTTTCAGCCGCTATCACGCACTGGAGTCCTTAGTTTCGGTTCAAAGAGAGTATAGGAGCGAGTTTGGCGGCAATTCTCCGAGCAGTTGGACCATAATGAGACTTGTTAACAACATTGCCGAGCATGGGACAGTCAACAGAAGACCTTACCATCGAAACCCTTCAGTTCGGACGGAGAAAACAATCGCTGCTGCCATACAAAACAATCCAAGAGTTTCGACAATAAGGTTATCAGCTCAAATGGGTATAAGCAGACAGTCATTGCAGTCAATTATGCACAAAGATTTGGACTTATTCCCATATAACATTCAAACGTCCAACAAACTGAATGCAGCAGACTTTCCGATTCGTTTGGAATTTTGCCAGAAGATGCTTCAAACTGTGGAAGAGGGCGGAAACATGTTTTATGTCTGACGAGGCCCATTTCGATTTACGTAAGCGGCAACACAAACAAACAAAAAACCCGCGACTGCCGGTTCTATGTACCGGATTGACCCGAAACTCTTCGGCCAGGGGCAGTCACCTCAACAATATATGTTTTTTGTGTTACAACAACAAAATTGTCGATTATGGAGTGCTTCCAACCCACAGATACTCCATAAAATGCCTGCCGCATCTTGCAGACAGCTCTCTTAAACCCAACTGATCATGTAAAATCGAAACCACACTGCCATGTGAAATGTGTATGGCATCAACAATCTCACGCACTGCCAATAACAATATCGTGGATTTTTTCGACATTTTCGGGTGTATCAAGTGGCCGACCAGAACGTTCAGCGTCAAAAACAAAACGAAAGTCAGTAAACCAATTTTTAACATTTTAATCGATGGTGCAGGTCGCCATCGTATTTATCAAGCTTTTCCTTGGTTTGATTAACGGTTGTTATCCGCAAAAAATTATGTTTAATGAGCACTCGAAATTCACTTTTTCCATTTTTAACAAAATCCACAAGATTGTATGCTTTGAACAGCTGTTAAACACAAACTAAATGACGGAACTCTCTCAAAATTTGACAGTAGTCTTTTAATAGGTGGTACTTGGTAGGAGCAGTGTTACATTTTATATTACTACGAAGGAAGTAGGAAAAGTCAAGGAATTATTTATATGACCTAGTATTTATCAAGCTTTTTCTTGGTTTGATTGACGGTTGTTTTCTGCAAAAAATAATGTTTAATGAGCACTCGAAATTCACTTTTTTCAATTTTTAACAAAATCCACGAGGTTGTATGTTTTGAACAGCTGTTAAACTCAAACTAAATGACAGTAGTCTATTAACAGATGGTACTTGATAGGAGCAGTGTTGCATTTTATATTACTACGAAGGAAGTAGGAAAATTTACCGAGTTATTTATCTACAAAGTTGCTGAACATACCCTACACCTCAGATATATGCATTTCATGGAGAAGCTGTTACTGGACTTCGAGATCAATCTCCGAACCAACAGTCTCATCTGTAATTGAACAGTGGTTTAAAGGTAGAACCTACGCTCTTCTATTTCGGGTCTGTCTAAGGAAAAATAACTCGAAAATAAAAAAATCGCTCAACCAATTTTTTATTTGATTTTTTTTCTCTTTTTTATTAAAAACGTTGAATTGTAATTTACAGAATCAAAAATATAATTAATATATTTGTTGTATACACTCTACTACTTACTCAATGTAAACTGAGTCTTTAATTGCATTCTGTTGTTGTTGATGTTATTATTTTTGTCGTTTTCAAGTATGAACTAGAATTAAGCTAAAACTTAATTTTAAAACAATAGCGGGTTGATATCTGTTGTTTTCCTTTTTTTGTGTAAAATAATTTGATACGATCGAAATCGTAACAGTTTCTCATTCTTCTTATATTTAAATATTTAAAAAAAATTAAATTGAAATTGGTTTCAATTTTTTTAAATGTTCTCAATATTCATTCATTCTCAATACATATTACAATTTCGGTTTTAAAGAAAATTCTTTTAAGGTTCTTTCAATGTTTTTAATTTTTTTTTAATTTAATTAAGTCCCAAATAAATCCTTTAGATTTTTAAAAGAAAATAAAGAAAGCTTGATTACAATGGAAACAACGTTTTTGGAAATGATATAAAAAAACATTGAAGCTTTTAAAAAAATATCAGATGAAAAAGAAATGCAGTTGGCAATAAAAGACGCGTTCAAAATTAGCACAACATTTTGAAAATAGTTCAAATTCCTACTCACTCAAAACATTTCATACAAAGGTTTTTTTTTATTTTTTAAACAAGAATCAAATATCAAATTTTTTGAAGAAGAAAATGTCCACATAGAATTTCAATATTAAATACTAAACAAAAATGTTGAGTTTGTTTTTGTGTTGCCTTTATAACATTAAATCTATGGTGAACGCTAGCTGAAAATGTTGATCGAATTGTAAACGTATTTTAAATTTAATATAAAATTAAAGTTCATTTTAATTGTTTAAATTTTCCAGTTTTGATTTAAAATCAAATGACACCTACACTCTTGACCTTTAAAAAGGATACAATTACAGCCCGTTTTTGTAAAACGAAAGTCTAGGATGAAAGTAATTTTTAATAACCGTAAAGAAATTAATAAGGATTTTTTTTAAACAAAGAAATTCGATTGTCAATTTCAAAAAGAATCAAACAATAAGAAGATTTTCGGTAGTAATGGAAATCATTTTATTTTTTAAAAATGCGCGAAATACTCAAATTCTTTTTACCAATCAATATTGATTTACTAAATAAGAATTGAAATCAATCAATTGATCACGATTTATTTAAAATTAAAACACGAAGTTGAATACGATGCAAAAAGATCGTTTTTCATGACATACCGGACTACACTAGTTTACAAATTATAATTTTTTTCCTGGTCCAGAGCTCCAGGAAAATATTTTTTCCTATAGATGTTAAACTACTAAACACGAAAATGAATTTTAAAAATATTTCCTCTGATTAGTTTTCAAGATAGAATTTTCGTAGTTTGTTACGATTTTTTTATGAAATGTCTCAAGATTACCGATGTGATCAAGAGCTATCTCAAATGCAAGGAAATTAGCTTTTCTAAAACTTTTTCAAACAAGGTATCAAAATCAGTTGATGGCATTTAAAATTTAACTTTTTGTGCAAATCACGATTTTAAGTTGGAAAAAAATATATAAACAAAATTAATATATAGAAAATAAATTTTCTTTGATTTTAGATCACTCGTAATCACATCGCTAAAAACGTTTGGAAATTAAGGCCCAAAAATCGTAAAAAAAATTATATTTTGAAAACTAATCAGAGGAAATTTTTTAAAAATTCATTTTTTTGTTTAGGAGGCCAAAATCTATAGGAAAAAATATTTAGCCTCTGGACCAAAATTGCTTTAAACTAGTGTTGTCGGCCAATAGGCATGGTGTTCATATGCAATAGATGGGTATATGTCAATACGCATATAAATCAACTCAAACAGATAGCTTAAAAACATTTTGCTAATGCAAAAGTGAAGCAATTAATTGATTTAATATATTTCATTGATAATACTGTTGCAATTTATAGTTTTTTCCTTTATATTTTGATAAAAAAAAGTAATACATCTTATGCACATGAACTTTAATTAGCCACTTAGCTCGAATTCGCCGGTTAAACCTCTTTTTATTTGATTCTTTTTGGTCACGATATTTAAAAGGTTTCAAATTTGAATTTTGAATGTTCCGCTCACGCTACTTCTAAAACGCAAAAGGAGGATAATGAGTTTTGCTTTGTAGTTCGAACAGATCCCTGCCTCACAGTAGTGTTGTTTTTACTTGTAAAATTATCAACTTTGTTTGTAAAAAATATTTTTTGAATATTTCTGTTGATTGCGCTTAGTTTAGAACAATCCCATCCCATGATCTGCGGCCAAATTTGTTTGTTTTAATATGACGGTCAAGTGTTCCAAATATCATTGAAATTTAAAAATTGAATTCAATACAGAAAAAAATTATTTTAATACGATTTTAAGATCGGACACAGATTAACACGATTTTAAGTCGCAGCAGTTGCGACAATTGTTTCGATTTACTAGCTTCTTATCTTTTTTATATGTAAGGGAATCAGTTGGAGCATTTGTTGGAACGACACTGGAACGCATTGTTCCCTGAGCTCCTTAAAAAAGGTAGTATGCAAACACGTTTATCCTCTGGTTACTGCGCAAATTAAACAACTTTATTTGAATAACCAAAGCCAATTAAGTTCAAAATTTTGCATCATAATTAAAATGCTTTTTAAGTTACTAAGAAGATTATCTCGGTTTCTTTTATAAAGTAGAAATTTTGCCAAAACTAGTTTCGATTAGAGTTAAACTGGCTTTACCTTCCAGTTATCGAAATGGAGTTGCTCGATTTACGCTGTACACCAACGCTAAATGAAAATTCAAAGTTTTCGATTTGAAAAAGAGCGTTTAGCAATAGGAACTGTGTTCAACTACGAAATAGAATACTTGAAATTGCAAACGAATGATCGCTTACGAGAGTTTGAAACGAATTCAATTGGTTTGTCTAAAGTGGTAAAGAGAATGAATGAATTAAAAAAAGAATACGTTTTTGATTTAAACTATTCAAAATCGTCTATTGTTATTATTGTTATTTGCATTACCCGAGCCCCTGGACCAATTGTTATTATTACCCTGTTGGTAGCTATTGTTGTTTGGTCTTCGGTTGGGATTCTGCTGCTGCTGATAGTTTCTATTCTGGTACGAAGAGGACTTGTAGCCATCCTGCTGCTGCTGTTGTTGTTGAGAAAAGCGGCCTTGTTGCTGTTGATTGGAAGAACCATAGCGAGGTTGCTGGTTGAATTGTGGCTGATTTCGCTGCTGTTGGTTTTGGCGATAACCACCACCGCCGCCACCCATACCGCCGCCACCCATGCCGCCGCCTCCCATACCGCCGCCCATTCCACCACCACCTCCTCCTCTACCTCCACCTCCTCTACCGCCGCCGCCTCCTCTACCACCTCCGCCGCCGCCTCGTCCACGATTGAAATTATTATTCATACCATTATAGTTGAAGCCTTGCGTATTATATTGATTCATACCCTGCTGTCCACCTCCACCCATGCTGTTATTCATCAGCCTATGACCACCCTGTGTCACATAGGCCTGTGGCAAATTATGATCGAAACCAATACGTGGCCTATAGTTCGGTTCCCTGTTCTCGGGCGCCAAAACAGTGGGCGGATCGATTGCTTTGGCCAAACGCACAGCGGGAAATATATAATCATCCGCATATTGTGGATCTCTAAAGCGTACCGTGACCACTTCGTTGTCGCTGATATCGTACAGACCCGATATGGGCGAATGTAAGGTACCCTTTGTCGGTATGTTTTCGTCGGCTTTCAAAATCGTACCACGCATTCCGTCCATTAGTACGGCAATTTCGGGCGTACTGTCGAACGTGTTGCTTTGATAGTACTGCGAGAAAGCCTTGAAAAACTCATTGCCACGGCTTATATAAAGTTTGCAGTCTCCTCTTTTGTTGCGCTTAATCTCCTGATCGGTCAGAAGGCCATAGCACGGCTTTAGGGCTTTGAACATTCTTTTTTCATCCACAAACGGCAGCAGAGCCACACCCTGCCAGGCATATTTCTTGCCGTTCAAGTCGATTTTGAAATCTTCCGGATAGAAATCGATTATATCCGAATGCGGATCGTGCATAAGAGTGGCCCAAGGTTTCGGCACATGGCTACTACTGGCAGCGGGAAACACGCCCATAAGTTGTTCCAACGGATTGAAGGGTTTGGAGCCCTTGGCAAAGATCGTCGACAGTCCGGAGATATTTACAAAATCCGATGCAAAGGGAGCATAATGGTATGGGAAATACCAGTCCCAGGAGGCACATCCTTGATAGTAGTACTTCAGTACCCAGCACAGACCTCGCACATACTGCAGCGCCACGGAGTAGCGGAAGTCAAGATTTTCTTGACCCACATCGAATTTCGACTCGTAATAACGATCTTTGAAGCCATCCTCCCACAAACGGACCTCATCATTTTTCTGCTCGTCATCTTCTTCTTCGTCGAGACAAGCCTCGGCCGCAGATCTCTTTTGAGCTTGTCTATTTCTTTGGTTTCCACCCATCTGGCCGGAATTCGAGGCAGCCGGGTTGTTCCTCAAATTCGACGCCTCCTGCTTGTAGTTGTTTATCAATGGCAAAGGATTTGCATTGCCTCTGCCCCCCAGTGCCGTCAGCTTAAATGAACCCGACTGTTCCATGACATTGGCATTGTAGGCATTTGCATCTTTCCTGCGCTTAGCCTTTTCACGTTGTTTGAACTGTATTTCGCGGCGCTGTCGGTCCTTGAAAATGTGATCCTCGACATTGCCCAGGTCCGTCAGAATCAGTTGCACTCGATCCAAGTTGACCTCACCGGAATTGGTCAAATAGCCGCCTGTACGATAGACACATTTCTTATAGAGCTCCACCAAGCGATCGACCGCCCCTTCTCGTATCTCCAGCGAGGGCAGATGTGGCAAAAAGTCATTGCCCACAAAGAAGCACATGAAGACCCAGTCGTCCAGGGCCCTTTCAAATTCGTATTTGAACGGCAAGTTGGGCATTTCCAAAGTCTTTTTCAGATACTCCCTTAGAACACTTAAACGAACGAAAATAAATCGGACTTCTGCACCAATTGGCACATCCGGCTTAAAATTCGGAGTTTCTTGAACACCGTCGGCGGAAAGGCCCGTACATTTATCCATCTCATGACCAAACTGACTGCATAGGTCACAAGGTTTCGGCTTATTGGGCAAGAACTCCTCCCTGATGATGGTAAAGTTCGGCTCATGCGTGGCCAAGCCCAACATAATCAAATCGGCGTCAGCACCACACAACACATGCTGCGTGTTGGGGTCATGATCTGGCTGGGCCCTTTGCTTTCTAATGTAGTCCATAATTTTATGTTCGCCCTCACCTGGCACATTGGCATCCGATAGAATGACTTTAATGTCCCTCCAAGCGGGATCGTTGTTCAAACGATCATGTACGTAGTAGTGCAAACACTGAGATAGCCGCTCCATGAACGGAGTGCCGGGCGTGATACAATTAGAATCGAAATGATCACCCTTCTCCTTTTCGGGTGGCAGTACACAACCTCTGGCCGTTAGCTCACTGCGAATTCGTTCCATTTCCATACGCTTCTCCACCGATTCCTTGGCCGCTCTGAAACGTCTCGAACGCTGTTGGTTCATTTTGGCTCTCGGTGCCACGCCATCAATGGCCATGTAGAGAATCTTGCGCGGCCTCACAATATTCATAAGCCGGTCGATGCATTCGAATATGGCAACCATCATTTCGTCTTCATTTTTGGGTGCTGGCTTATCTTCCGGATGCGTACACGGATGGATGATGCCGTTCATATCCAGATACAGATTGTCAAACTCTATTCCATTCGGGTTTGGCAGTGTACAATCCGGGTAAATGTTCTTGCCTGTCTCTGGGTCAACTTCTTTATTTTCCACACATTCAATGATGACACTGGGATATTTTCGGCTTAGCCATCTGAAGAATGCTGGTACTCCCATAGCGACGAGAGTAAATCGGACAAAAACACAACTATTAAATGTGTTTAAACAGTTTTAAAAAACTGTGTTATCTCGCAGGTAAAAACGCGTGTTCACTTTTTCTTCTTGGACTATATTTATTTTTCCCGATATAAAAAACAAATTACAGGAAAAATTGGAATAGAATAAAAAAACGCGTGTAGAGAAGTTGAATAGCCGCACAGAGTTGTATTGTTGCGGTGCTGCCACGAGCACAGACTCTGAAGAAGATGCAAAATATGCGCACCGGCGACGGAAAAACATATTTGAAGCAATCTAAAATATTAAGTGTGTTCGTCTACTTTCCAGTAAAAATTTGCAAGTCTCTACTTCTGAAGGCGTAAGGCCAATTTTACTTTCTTTATTAAAATTTGCAAGAAAAGTAAACGAACAGCTTCCAGTAAAAATTTGCAATAAACAGCTGATTTTGTTTACTGTTTGCATTACATTTCATTTTATTTTGAATTTCAAAGTGTTAAGATTTGTAATAAAAAAATGAGCAAAAGAAAACTTTTTTTTTCTAATTTCAGTTATTAGAATATATATTTAATAAAATAAAATAATATTCAAATTTTTACTAACCTATTCTGTTGTAAATTTATTTTAACTTTTATTTGTTTACATAAAACAGCTGTTTGAAATCAGCTACTAGTACTATCTTGCCAATTTTGGTTGGCTAAAATTTCTTCAACCAAAATTTGAAAACTCTCTAACATCGAACTGTCAAAATTTTCTCTCTCTGGCTCTCATTTACAGGCCTTTTTGTGGAAACGTGCACGATCCAGTAAAAATTTGCACAAATTTGTACAAATTTGCAATTAAACGAACACAGTTATTACTGAACACATTTTCAAACGAGCACTTTTGGTCGAAATATAATGGATTATTTGATGGAATTACAAAAGTTGTATATTCGATAAAACATCCCATCTCCTAAACACAGTTGACTAAAAAAAATAATTTTTCACTGGAGATGAAAATTGATAAAAATCGATGAATTACTTCCATGACATTGACATTATTTCCCAGAGAAATCAAAAAAAATTGCTACAATTATGTGAAGTGATCCCAAAAAAGACCGAAAACAAATTTTGCTATTATTCCACATACTTTTTTTAAATGGAGTTAGAAACTTTTCCACATAAAAGGAAGATCCAATTACCAGCCTTTAAGGCTCGGCACACTGAAGCTTTTTTTTCTTTCGTTCAGTATCAACTTCCTATTTTTTTACGCCGACACTGTAATTACATGCAAGGTTTTCAATTGAAATGAAGAAAAATTCTGCGTAAAGAAAAAAGCTTTAGACCACATTCACATATACGAACGAAATCCGCATTAATCCGACGTCCAACACGGTTTCGGTAAGATACAGCCACGTCTCTGTGAAAGAGTCATGGAAAATATCGTGAAAATAATAATGGCCTATCACCATAGCCGTGGGGGCCATTTTTATTCAATACTTAATCGGAGCATGTCTTCTTAACAATTCAAGAAAAAATCACAACTACCTTAAAACATATACGTGTTTTATTTCGAAACGAAATTTTCGCTGTGGAGTTCTACTTATACATTTATCTCTACACGGAAATATTGCCTTGTAAGGGAAGGTAGAAAGAAATATCCTTAAATTATTTTTAAACAAATTATGTTGTTCATATTCATTTGAATTGCTTCTAAAATGACTTCACAACGTTTGCTATTTTTTCTGCAAATGTCAAATACTCCTTGACCAAACAATTATGAAAACATCAATATTCGTTGCAGTTGGCAAAAAAAAAGTCTCCACTGCCAGTGATAAGCACACCATGTTTTAAGCCTAGTATTCACCTAAAACGAAATTTTCGCTTTGCATTGATCTCTACACGAAATAATGGTAGTGTAGAGCAGTGTAGAGAAAGCAGCCGTTATTCATTTTCAAAAAAAGATTTAAATCATATTCATTTAAATACCGTCAAAAACGACTTCACAACATTTGTTAATTTATTTTTTTGTAAATTTCAAAAACTCCTTGACCAACAATTATCAAAACATTAATTTTCGTTTGCAGATGGTGAAAAAAGTCTGCACTGTTCTTATAATCATCCCTGTAACTGTAAAATTCCGCCACCTAGCTAAACATAATTTACCAATGGAAAATTTCATTTGCTTTGCTTCATGTATTTATTATTGGACCGAGAATTTCGTTTTAGGTGAATACTAGGCTTTATGGGAGCGAGAATTTCGTTTTAGGTGAATACTAGGCTTTATGTCAAAAATGTTTGAAATAATTGTTTTGTCGAACTACACACATAAGTGGCTTGTTTGCCGAAAAAACAAAGCGAGGCAAAAAGTTAGCCAACTTTCAACTTTTGAGAATTTTTTTCTGCTTTGACATTTTGAAGAAAATATTTCTGTCTTTTTTTTCAAACAAAATAAAAATTTTGAGGAAAGAAAACGAATAAACAAAATTGATGGGAGAAAACGCGAAAAATCAGTTTTTTCTTAGCTTTAAGAACGCTTCTTATGTGGGTCGGCAAAATTTTAGAAGATGTCCATAGCTTTCTACGAGAATCTAAGTACTTTTAATATTTTTTTTCTCATTAATTTTATTGTTAGTAGTTTCCATTTTGGTTTCTAAAAATGATTGTATTTAGTTTATTTGAAATTAAAGTTTGTAAACCTTGTTGAACATTAATCCATGCAGAACAATGATTATGTATGTGTCCTTGGTTGTTTCAAGCGGGAAAAATAAAATATATTATACACTATTATTTACTATACAATAAATCTTTATAGGACCTATAAAGTCTTTAAAATTGTTTTTTTAAAAAATTATTTGTTCTTCAAAAAATTTCCTACCAAAGGGTTCAAATATCATTAGTAAAAAATAATATTCAATTAATTTTGTTGCTATTTACGATTATAATTTTTAATTCAATTTATATTTTTGTGTTTATTTATGTTTATTTTCTGTCCCAGAAAATACACAGTATTCCCCTGTAAAATCTAATATTCGTTATAATTCAAATTCCAAACCAATCCTGATTTCAAGCAACTCAAATATGATTGAACATTACTTGAAGTGGGTGCACATCTAATTGTTTTTTAGTCAACAGTCTTATAAAATAAAGTAAGTCGTGTTTTATCAATCGGTACGAACGTTCACACTTAAGTTGGTCATTCCCCTGTTTTGTTTTTTAAAAAGATAAATTATACTTTTTATAATTTTGCAAGTGTTCTTGGTGTTTATTGCAGGTATAAACTTTCAGCTCAAGTCAATTTTGTAAGGGTAAGTACTTAAATAAACATTTCAGGGGGTTTTGTAGAAATTCATTATTCCCCTGCAAAAAATTTTCACAGGGGAATGACGGTGAACAGATTTTTTCTTTTATTATTTTTACAAAAGAACTGAATTAAAATAAATTTGTTGATTTTAAATAAAAAAATACTATATATTTTATTGTCTTCGTCATTATTACCATGGAGGTCATATTTTTAAATTGTTGCATGATTCCGTTAAAAATTAAAATTTGGATGTGTACCTTTTAAAAATGACTAGTCTTTCTTAGAACTAAGATACCTACCTGAATTAAATATTAAATTCTGCAAAAAAATCGAATGCCAAAAATGATGTCGAAATTGGCTCATAATCACCTACAATGTGTATTATTTAGCTTTAAGAATGCAATGTTACCACCAACATTTTTTAAATTTAAACGACGTTGGACTGCTTTTTTTCACAATATTTGTGCAGCGAGTTCGTGTAATTTTTATTTTATACAGAGTTTGAAACATTTTCACAGGAATAATCGAACTTATAACCAGCCTTTACAAAGACATCCTTTATATACGAAATCCACTTTCATTGGATGTGGAGTTAAGCTCTATTGCAAATTATATGTCAATTTCGTTAAAATACCAACCGAAATTTATTTGATTTGTTAAGATGTTTGCATAAAAAATTTGCTCTTTTAACTGACCACGAAAAAAGTCCAACCAAAATATGTGAACGGCAAATGTAGATGTATTATTATGGTTATGAAATTTTGTTCGAGCAAAGAGCAAATAACGATTATTACGAGGTTAAACAGACTTTGTATAGCAAAAATAAAATAACGAATAATTAAGAGAAGAAAAATGAATGACATTTTTATGAATTTAGGCCCAACCACACTGAAGTATTTTTTAAAAAACGCTTCTGCTTCGAAAAATGAGACTCCACACACCAGCGATTTTAAATGCCAACTCCTTTTTGGTTGTGCATAGTTTAAAATTAAAAAGCTGCATGCAGTAATTTAGCTTTTTATCTTCTGCGTATTTCATGCCTTGACTAGTTGCTTCTTATTTTCAAGTTGACACTTAAATTCAAATGGGAAATAATCAAACATATATTTGAAAAGTTTTAAAAATTGATTAATATCAATTTCTCACATAGTCATATACAAGCTTGTAATATATAGAAATTTCTTGACCGCGTATAGTTCTTTTCTCCTCTTCACGGAAGTGTGCTCACGCTTTAGTGAGCTCGAACTTTTTAAGAGATTTTTTTCTTACGAACAACGGAGTACGAATTATTTTACTGTATTTGACAACACAAGAAACATTGCGACGAAATGGAAAAACTCTGCTAAACGCAACCAAAAATTGGTTTTCGCACTTCCTTCTAAAAGCATACATTCCAAAGCGACACGACAAAAAATCGTAGTGACAAAAAAAAACTGAGCTGGCAGCGTTTTTGCCTTTTATCGCATAATTTTTTGTGTTGTCAAATAAATTTAAACAAATAAAAGATTTTCAAAATAATTCTTTCCATTCCTTTTTTTTTATAAATTATGAACACACATCAAAATTGTTGAAATACTTGTTCCTTCGAGTCACTGGTTCTGTAAAGAATAATCAAAAAAGTTATCGTTGATATTGTTTTTCCAGTTTTTTTTGAAAAATTTTTTGAGCTAAGATATCTTGTTCCAAATAAACCAATTTTTTAATTGCTTTAATTTGTCTATAAAATCTGCAGGCATCTTTAGTGTTATCTACAAGAAAAACAAAATGTGAAAATGATTATTGGCCGTGTTTAATGGTAACTCGCTGACGCGATAATTTCGCACCATTGTACATAAATCTAAAATTGGTTTTGTTTACAAAAAACTATAGACAATTTGAGTTAAAAATACTTTGTTTTAAATAATTAAAATTTCTGGGATAGAGTAATTCAAGATTAAGCGAGTTATTTACGCTTAAAGTGTTTCTTGAATAACTCTTTTTTCTGCGAATTACAAATATTCAAATCAAACGGTTTATGATGCATAAAATCAATCAGTTTTTGTAAACAAAAAAATTTAAAACAAAACTCGTCGCCTGAGCTAGTAACAATCGAAAACGCCTATTAATTCAAATGTTTGCCTTTTTTCCATAGAAAAGTGACAGCGACAAAAGGCACGACTGTTGCAACGGTAGCGTTGTAAATCTGCTTTAAACGATAATAATTGATGATCTCCGATTCATTTACTTGCTCTGAGTTTGTTCCATTTAGGTTGTTTTACAAACACAGTTCTGAGAACGGCGCGCATTTGTTTAGGTAGGTACCGGTACTCTTAGTGCGCCGTCGCCGGCCAAAACATTGTAGTAAGCAGCTGTCGCCGTTACTCGTATTGGCATCATACTTTCTTTATACAATAATTTTCATTTCCATCGCTTGAATTTGTTGGGTTTTTCGCTCTGTGAAATAAATGAAAAACAAGATAAAAATGGTGTGTAACAAAATGTAATTCAATTAAATGACCAATAAGGAATTAACCACATAATATAGCGAATTAGATGAAAATGAAATAAGAAAAAAACCAAAAATCTGGTGTAAGAAAAGAAGAAGAAAAATCAAAGTCTCGTTTTGTTGTGTATAGAAAAAAGTTGTGCAAAATTATATTACCCACCAGGAGCAGCAAAACCAAGAACCAGATCGATCAAACACAAATCAAAGAAAGAAATATTTTTTTTAAATCAAGATACAAGCAACAGAAACAACAGTTATGGCGAAAATATTGGTAAGTTGGAAAATGATATTAATTTATGAGTAGGGTTAAAAATAGACGTGGTCGATGGATAGAAGTTTCAGGAATTCCGAAGTAAAACTAAGAAGAAAAAAATGGCCACTGCCATGGAAGCAATTATGGACCTGTATTCTTTCGTTCGTATAATTTTGAAAATGTTTATTTATTGGTTTATGTATTCTTGCGAAAAGAATGAAATTGATTACATACTCGACTAACTACTATTGGAGCAAAAAATAAATGGAGGAGCCCTCAAATGCTCAATGGAGAATTGAGTGTTTATATGTGTACGTAGATGTCTGCACACATTTGTACGGCGTATGTATGTGCGAACATAAGTGCGCGCGGGTATTTGTGATTTTGTCTGCTGCGTCTTTTAACAATTCCTCTTCGTTTGCTGTTGCTTTCTTCTTTACCTTGTTGTAGATTCGTCTTGTGGGCCCCACTCTCTTATTTTTCTGCTGCCAGTGTCATACATTTGTTTTTGCAGACACGAACTATTGTTGCTAAAATTTTGCAATTCACACAACTTTACGAGCTTAAAACCAACAATCATGAATAGTTTTGTTTTAAAAGATTCGTAATTTTATTCCGGTTTTTATTTTATTCTTGGATATAAAACTTTAATTGTTTTTTTAAGGGTGAATGGTTTCCAAAATATTGGAAGTGTTTTATCAACAAGTTCTCACAACCAACAGGATTCGTTTCAAATTATCTTGGGCGAACAGAGATCCTTGAAAAGGGAAGTGTGACTGTCGTTTGGAACTTACAAAAGACACTGAACGGTTGCTGATGAAAAGAATGCTTGTTATTAAATCTTCAGAAAGCACAGTGGCGGGTTTCTGGCCGTGGCTGAAGCGTTCAGCAACAATGAAGTTCTTTGAGCTATTAAGTGCGTCTCAACTAATAGTACCCTCCTCCTTTTGGTTTATTTCATTTTAATTTATTGTTTACATAAAGGGGGTCCAAGTAAAACGCACGATGTTAATTGTAAAGAAACCTCTTTCCGATGGTTCATAATGAAGGTTCAATGTCATTTATTTGCCGAATTATCTCATCCTGTAGTCCCTGAATTGTTGTTGGCTTATTGACGTACCCTTTTCTTTTAAATATCCCAAAAAAGTACTTCGGTGTCAAATCACATGATGTTGGCGGCTAACTAACATCGCCAAGATGTGAGATATTAGGGTTGTTATTTGTATTTCGGGTCCGGCAATAAAAACAATAATTTTTCATTGGAAATGGTTTTATTGTTTTTCAAAATATTCTCCTTTAAGATCAATACACTTTTGCATGCGCACAAACCAATTTTCGAAGCACATTTTGCACTCCGATTGAGACACCTCCAAAACACGATTTTTAAACGCTTTAACAACTGCTTCGAGCGATGAAAAACGTTGACCATGAAATTTTTCTTGATGCTAGGGAATAAGAAGAAGTCATTGGGAGCCCATATCAGGGCTGTTCATCAATTCGCTATCTTGAGTGGTCAAATAGCTCATCGTTTCAGCTGATGCTCGCATTGTCGTAATGCAAAATTATCCGTTTTCTCTTATCTTTCCTCATTTCTTCGAAAACTGTTAGCAAACAGATGGTTGTATACCACGCAGAGTTTTCCTCATTACACTAAAGGCAATGTAGCAACATGTCAGGTTATACCGAAAAAACAATCATTTGTTTCGATGTACTTCTTTCACGAACAACTTTTGTTGGATTTGGCTCGTCTTGAAAGACCCATACGGTCGATTGCTGTTTTGTTTCGGGTTCATATGTATAGATCCATGATTCGTCACCTGTGACAAAATTATTTATACACTGCCTTTGAGATATCACAGTCAAACTTTTTCAACATATCATTGCACCAATCCATTCGAGCATTTTTGAGCATTCGTCAAAAAATGTGGGATCCAACGAGAACAATTTATTTTTAACGGCAAAATCAACATGCAATATCTTATTGATGCTTGTCATACTAATGCCCAAGGATGCCTCAATCTCACGGTATGTCACATGTTAGTCTTGCTTAATCAGTTCACGCACAGCATAGATGGATTTTTGGCAAAGTGACAGAAGTTGGACATTCTTCACGAAATTCATCCTGGAGCGAACGGCGTCCGAGACTGTACACTTGGTACCAGCGATTAACAGTGGTTTTTGATGGTGCTTTCTCGCCATAAGTCGAAACAAGTTGTTTTAAACTCTCTTGTCTCGATAACCCACGATGAAAATCGTAAAAAATCATCGCACGAAAATGTTCACGGAATAATTCCGTTTTTTCACTGAGATGAACTTATTTCAACACACTGTAAACAAAATAATTCGTGAAGTTATGCTAAAAAAATGTCAAAGTTTCCAATGGAAGTTCCAGTTTGCATTTGGTAACACTAGTATTGTCAGGATCCGAAATATAAATAGCAACCCCCGTAACACGGCCATTGAATTTCTCGGGAAAAGAGTCATTGTTTTAGCTCTCATTGGCTGTGTGGCAATTGGCACCATCCTGTTGGAAACATATTGTCAAGGTCAATATCCTCAATTTCTGGCCATAGCGAACACTATTCACGAGTCGTGGTTGACGGCTTTTCTGTCGCTCTATTGCGATCAACATCAATGAACGATCTGGTCGAGCATGCACAGGTGTTTGCACATTTCCCACAGACCAGGTTTGATAAAACTTGCGCGCACATTCCCCCGATTGTAGACACATTTGTTCGATTATGCTGACCAAAAAAATCACGAAGTGCTCGAAATGCATATAGATTTAAACGCTTTTTTTTATTAAAGGCTTCAACAATGTTTAGCTCGTTTGTTTTAATTCGGTCTGCTGATTTTACACATTGAAAAGGGATTAATTGGCTCAAGACCTCTTATATCTATATTTAAATAGATGACAAGTTTTTAACAACATGTCAAAGTGACATTGATTTTCGTGGCTGCACACTGCTTTTATCATGATTTCGGACCTCTTTAGAAAGCTTTGCAGCAATTATCTTAATGCTCTGCTCAAGTGTATAACTCTCATTAGTTTAATTTGTCAAATACTAAAACAAAGAATTCCTTAATTAAGTTGGGCAAAAAACTAACTGGACGCTAAGGTGTGACTTACAATTAATACCGTGCATTATGGTTGGACAACCCTTGTCCAATTTTGACACAATTAAGTCTTTTATAATATTCTGATAATAGTTTTCGTTCTGTTGACATTTTATCACTATCGGCCCATTATTCTGGCCGTAAAAGTGTCCGTGGCAATGTTTAGGATTTGTTTTGATTTATGCAATCATAATATATTCAAAATATCAACATCATGTCTTTTAAAGTTCATAACACATTGCATTTTTATGTTTAGGGTTGTTTAAGCGGTACTACGCCCTCTTGTCCATTTTTAACATAACATAGTAATTATAGCTTGCTCATCATTGATTTTATTCCGTTAAAATGTTTAGCTCGTTTGTTTTATTTCGGTCTGTTGCTTTTACACATTGAACAGGGATTAAACCGGCTCAAGACCTCTTGCTTCTATATTTAAATAGAAGACAAGTTTTTAACAAAATTAAAATTTAATAACGATCGGTCCATTAATTTGGCCATAAATACAATTTAAAAAAGGACATGGCATTGCCCACTTCTTCTCCAGCATGTCTTTCGATCCAAACCAACAGGTACAGAGATTTTGTGATTTTTAGTTAAGGATCTTTGAATTTTCCTGAGGTTTAGTCAGTTCTTATGCTTAGAAATTGATTAACCTCTTCAGCGATTTTAGCCACCTGTCTTATGTCTGCAGACAGGCAGGCAGGCGGATATGGCTAAATCTTCTTTAAATTTAAGGACGCTTTTATGAGTTCTCTCACCAGTATTTCGAGGTTTGCAGACAAAATGACAAAGTTAATATAACCTCTATCCTATAATGAAGAGTAAAACAAGAAGATTACGCCCACCTTTTAATTGCACTTGACAACGTTTTCCTACTAATCCGATCGCAAGGATCTGTACATCTATGAATGTATTCATGATTGGCAACCAAAGTTTAAAATTCAAACCAACCGATCAACTATTTTTTATTTTCTTAGCGGATTAATTGGACTTATTAACAAACTTCCCCTGTTCTGGCAAATTATTAATGTCATACTATCTTTCAGGCCTATAAGCTTAAACTAGTTGCTAAGATCTTACGTTCGTCTCGTTTATAAATATGTCTCCATTTGCCTTCTACGGACGCATTTCATTATTCTCTAGACGCCAGCTGTTTTTGTACAAAGAATTTTAAAATTCACTGTTCTCACACTGCTGTCTCAAATATAGGGTACCGCGTATATTCCGCGTCGCTAAAGGTTAAAATCAAATTTCACATGTAGATTTTCATTTTAGATCTAGATTGTCGCACTGAAACGAAACAAAAGACACAAATACTGTTTTTAACTAAAAAAAAGGTATAAATAGTATGCACTGATTATAGAATTGATAAAGGTGGAGTTTTGATAACGTTGGTTTTAAAGCCACAAGGTTAAAAACACGATTGTAATGGTAATGATATATATTCGTATAATTACAACGCACCTTTTCACTTTCTAGCTAAGAAATATTCATCGATACGAAGATACGGCACTATTAATGTTTACGTTTTGTGGAAACCTGGTCAAAGCCCGGTGCTAAAAGCAGATTTAAAAATTAAACATGTGGAACAAACCTCCGGCGATGCGAAGTCTTATCCTTTGCCTGAAGATTCTTTCGATATACTTTAGACAATAATGTCAAGGTCTTGATCGTGATCAGTGTTGCTAGAACTTGACGACGAAAAAATATATTTCTTTAAAAAACGCTAACTAGAAAAACGCCTATTATAATTAAAATACGAAAGTAAAATATTTTTTTGTCATGTTTTACTGTTGAATTAGTCCAAACAACTTCTTAACAACAGGGTGGAGCGCGGTAATTCACTTATTTGGAAATGAAATAAAAAAAATTATAAACCTTAGAAAAATTTATTTTATATTTTAATTATATTGAATAGTAAGGGAATTTTCAAATTACATGGTTTTGAAAAGCCTATCTGGCAAATGTGGACCTTTGCTATCCACACACTGCTGCATACGTTTTCTGAAGTGTTCATGAATTCTAACAAGCATGTCGACTGGTATTCTGCCAATTTCAGCCTCAATATTGTTCATTAGGTCTTCCAAGGTGTTGGGACAGTTAATATACAACTTCGACTTCAGGTAACCGCAAAAAATCGCATGGGGCTAAGTCTGGTGAGCGTGCCGGCCAGTTCACATCACGCCTCAAAGCGATAAGCCGTCCAGGAAACATTTGGTAGCCCTCGCTGTGTGTAGTGGCACCATTCTGTTGGAACCATGTGTCGTCTAATTGCATTGCTTTCAGAGCCGGATGAAAAAATCCTTGATCATAGTCAAGTACCTTTCGGAGTTCACAGTCACGGCATGACGGTTATCCTGGAAAAAGTAAGGGCCTACTTGTGATATAGCACACTACACAGTGACAAGGTCTGAATGCAGATCGTCTCTGGTGAAGTTCTCTGGGGTATGTTTCACTCCAGTGCCGCATGTTTTGTTTGTTTACACACCCACTGAGGCGAAAATAAGCCTCATCAGAAAAAAACCAAATTGGTTCACAATACTCGTACGTTTCAACACAAAATGACCGCTTCTTATGTGTCCAATACATGATGGCAACTGAAAGGCAGACGAATACAAATCAGCCCACTCTCTTCGACCAACAGTGCCGCCACAGCCTGCGGTGCAAAAAAGCTAATTACTACGCTCCATCCACCCTGTACTTAGTCTGGATAACTATAAGTATAAAGTATTATCCTTTACCCAGGCTAAGTACTAAAACGGCTACAACCAATTATGTTTCTACTTTTTTTAAGAATCGAGTACAGCAGGACTTTGTGTTAATACTCGTAAATAGCTTATCTATTGCAATTTTGATAAAACACTAGTGTCTATTTAATATGGTAACCACAATTTCTTACGTTTTTTTTTATAGAAATTAGTTCTAAATGTGGTACTAATAAATAATATTTTGGAGTATTTATGGTGAACTTCAGTCCTATATAAAAGATTTGATTAGTTATAAACACTTTTAACATCCGTCAACAAAATGCTTTAATTATAAATTGGGAAGAAAACATAATTTATTTATATTATTTTTGATAAAAAAGCAAGAAAAAACTGATAGACACACACTATTATTGTCTTTTATAATGGCGACCACAATTGCTTTCTTTTTTATAAAACTTTGTTTAAAATGTGTTAATAATAACTACTATTTTGGTTTATTGCTTGTGAATGTCAGTCCTATATAAAAGATTTGATTTGTTATAAGCAATTTTTACATCCGTTAACAAAATACTTCTCTTGGTAATTGCGAAAATAACAAAATTTATTCATATTCTTTTTGACAAAAAAGTCCGGAAAAAAGCTGAATAATTTCTTAAAAAAAGCTTAAAGCTATGCGCTTCTCGCTAAACCTGTCCAAAAACCGCATAATCTAGCACGAAAAGGCTAAATTGGCAACGATGATCGTGATGCAAAAAATAATTCTTAATTTCTGCTTTCGGATGTCAAGCTTACGAAGCAAATTGCCATAGGTCTGACTGCCGAACAAGGCATTACTAAACAAAAAGACAAACCCTTATTAAACAAAAACAGATTGTTAGTCATGGTTAAGCAATTGAGGTTATAAATTGTTGAACGACTTTAGATAATGTACAATAAATTTAAATAAAAATATAACTGCTGAAAACTTTTGAAACTTATTTAGCTATTCATTTCGTAGTCACCCGCCTAAACATCCCATCCTATCGTATGTTTTGTGTTATGGAACTTTTATTTATGCATTTAGTATGTGTTGGGAAATTTGGTGTAATGAGAGAAAGACCGTTGTCTTCCGTTTTAGAATGCTAATCTGTGCCTAAGATTCAAGACCGACTGTACGAGACGATAAAACAAACTCTGCAAAACGTGTCAATGTTTCATGCATTCGTCTTTCTTTCGAGGTGATTTTTTCAACTTGCTTTTTTATTTTTTATTTTTTCAGTCTCTGTTTCGTTTTGGTTACCATGTCAGAGTGGCGTCGTCGTCCATTTTGCAATCAATTCATTTGAGACTTATTTACAAAATATTTTTGTGTGCGTGTGTGCTTGTTGTTGGTCTATTTTTTCATTTCTTTTCATTAAAATGTTCAACGTTGAAAGTGGTGTTGTTTATTTTTTGTTTCTGCTGTAGCTGTCTGCATATGTTACAGTAAGCTCGGTCCGCTGAGACCCTCGCCCACAAAATCTTGCCTCTTTGATTTTGAGCTGAAGTGTTTCTTGTGGAGTTTGTTTGCCTTCGCTTTTGTTATTTGTGCCAATTTACGCTGGGTTGCCTGCCCCTTTCTTTTCTTTAATTGTTATTCAAACAACAATTGTTTCTAGTATTCGTATTTGGTTTTGTTTATTTCTCTTCTTTATTTTACTTTTGAAAATTCAATGTCACCAACCTTCAGCGCCCATCTGTCGCACTGGCACAGTACAGCAGCCACGTCGCTGGTTAGTAGCCAACACTAAACGAAACGAAATACAGTATACGGAATATGAGCTGCGACAAACAAAAAATTGTTATTTATAAAGTTTCGGTTAATGTTGGCATTGCCTAATATTTTTTTTATTGTTTGTACATATTGTACGTAAGTAGGAACATATCGTGTATAAACTGTATCAAAATGTAAAGAAATACCAGACATGTGTACCCAATCACTTCATGTTTCTTTCCTTGTGCTCTCCTCCTTCCTTTCTCAATTGGATGGAGTGTAGAGTATAAAGAATGTAACAAATAAAATTTTGGCATATATTTCTAAGACCTTCTGCGTATATTTTACAGGAAGTACGTATTTGACAATCTTTCTACTCGATGTTAAGATTTTTAATATTTTGCTCTAAGTAAGATTCGACATAGGCATAGAGTGGATTGTATGCTTTAGTTGTCATTCAGTTTGTGATGCCTGGGTATAGTTAATCAGGTTTGGCGGCTATACTGTCACCCCTGCTGAAATCCAAACGGATTAGCAGTTGCAAAAAGTATGATTGCCTTATGCAAACGGCACTGTTAGAGTTTATTTATATATGTTCACGGATATATTATTCAACCGACACGCGCTTACTCGTCTAAGGCTGAAGTCAGAATACGCGCTATTTGCGGCAGAGCTACCAACAAACATCAATAAAAAATCGTCGTTTGAAAAAAACTTCAAAATCTTAATTTTTGAAAATATAAATCTTCGTTAAATGGCCACACACAAGTTAGACAGCTTTCACATTAGATGCAAACATTTCCCTTATTTATGAAACACAATTTCATTCATGTGGCACGGCTGGCTTTGCAACAGCGCATCTTCCCAACACAATTTTCCAAGACCTTGGTAAAGGTTTCCGGCTCTTTCTTACGTATGGCATGATCTTAAATAAAAAGAATAAAAAGAAGTCATTGGGTCAAGTTAGAGCTGTACGGCGGATGACCTATCAATTCGACATTTTAGCCGGTCAAAAAGGCGCTGGTTTAAGCCTATGTGTGAGAGCTCGCATTGTCATGGTGCACAATGATTCGTCTTCTGCGAAACAGTCGCCACATACCAGTTTTGTCATTTGCTTCGAAGTGGAAAGGAGTCATTGGGTGCCAAGTCAGGGCTGTACGGCGGATGACCTATCAATTCGACATTTTAGCCGGTCAAAAAGGCGCTGGTTTGAGCCTATGTGTGAGAGCTCGCATTGTCATGGTGCACAATGATTCGTCTTATGCGAAACAGTCGCCACATACCAGTTTTGCCATTTGCTTCGAAGTGCTTCTTCCACGAAAAACTTTCGTTGGATTTGGCTCGTCTTCGAAGACCCATCATACGCATAGATCCATGATTCGTCACCTGTGACGACCTTATAAACGTCTTTTAAAGCACCGCAATCGTATTTTTTCAAAATTTCTTTGCACCAATCGACACGAGCCTTTTTTTGAGCGTTTGTCAAACTGTGCGGGATCCAACGAGAACAAACCTTTTTGACGGCCAGGTGTTCATGCCATATCGAATGTATGCTGATGTAAGAAATGTCCAAGGATGCCTTTATCTCACGGTATGTCACATGGCGATCTTGCTTTATCAGTTCACGCACGGCACCAATGTTATCTGGCACAACGGCCGTATTTAAACGACCATCGTCTTTGAGCAAGCGTCGGCCACGATTGAATTCATTAAACCAGTTTTTCACAGTGCTATAGGATGGTGCTTCAACGCCATACAAAGATTTATGTTCATCAATGCACTCTTGTGAAAGTTGTGAAAAATGATCGCACGAAAATGTTTACGAGCTAATTCCACTTTTTTGCCAGATTGATTTTTTCATGTCACTAAATAACACAAATGATGGTAACAACACAAATAACGTTCCGAGTACGTTTATGCTAAAAAATGTCAAACTTTCCAATGGAAATGTCAGATGGCGCCAGGCCACACTTAGTGTTGCCTAGGCTAGAAATATATATAGCAACCCTCGTACCGTATTCGGTCGAAACGTGTTGGTGAAACCATATCCACCGGATTGTGTTGTGAAACCATGTTTTATTAACGGGTTTCCAATCAGAGACTTTCCTTATTTATTAGAATAAAGCTTTCCTTTATTCTAATAAATAAGATATGTTTCTAGTTTTTTTATATGTCACATATGCAGCACGTATCTCATATCTAATAATAGACATTGATTGTGGTGTTATCTTTGGAAATTCTATTATGGAAAATTCTCCTACGTTTACGCCGTCTGCAAATTAAATTTAATATTAACGTTATCAACTTTTGCCTCACTGACTCTTATCATACCGAAAATGCTGCTTTTTTATCTGTTGGTATTTGTTTGCCCTCATCCGTCTTTTCCTCCACCTGCCCCTCTTTTCAACGTCAAAAAAAAGCTTTGTAAAATGGTTAAAGGTTTACCTCCTTACTCATAGAAACTTTCAATAGGTTTAAAGAGGATTTTTTTAAAAAAAAAAAATTGAATTTTGAACCTACATAAATTTTTTATGAATATGGCCCGTAAATTTCAACCATATTTTACAACGTTTTCAGTTTTTTGATGATAAGCAAAGACAAAAGACACCACATTATTTGGTTCAGATAACAACGATTTTATTACAAAACTTTGTTAACGACCTCATTACAAATGTTGCCTATGAATATTGGGTAGTCATGTACTGTCGCTGATTTACTCGCATTGCTTTGTAATTGGGATGCCTTCTCAATTGCCAAAAATGACTAGATCGATTTTCTGAAGTTTTTTAACTAATGATTGTTATTTGATTGATATCTTATTTGTATACTTAATCAATATTGTGAAGCTAGGGGAGCAAGGGCGCTGCATTGTTTTGCCCTCCTCAACAGTCAATGCACTGTGGGCCTCTAACACTATTTTTTCCAATATGAGTTTTCATATAGAGGTGTTGAACCTAAAATGGAAATAAAAATTAGATCAACTGGTATGTGATAGAAAATAGTCATCATTCAATAAAACGTGACATATTGGACTGCTTTTAATCGATTTCACTTTTTCGGCATCAAAGTTAACGCAAAAGTCTAAAATAAAGTAAAAGGCTTTCTTCTGTGTGTACAGATGCAGTCAAAAAAATAGCACAAAAGCTAAAAAAATATTTGTAAACTATTTGCAATAGGGTTAACTGATTTAATACAAAATGTAGCATAAGACACTTAGGAAACTGTAGAATTATATTAAATAAAAAACATTACATTTTCTTTTTATTTTGATATAAAATTTAAATTTTTTAACAGGACATAAAACGATAAGTCAAAAAAATAGCACTTCAGTTAAATTTTAGGTAATATTATATACTTAACTAAGCACAAATTTATAAAAAAAAACAATATGTGACGCGCAAAATAGAAAGGGACCTAAGGTTAAAAACCAGTTTTGTTCAGGAGAGCCATTTTAAAGATTAGGTCCCTCCCTTTCTATTTGCGCTTAGAATCGTCGACTTCACTTTCAAAAAACGCGCATATCTCTGGGAGGGAACACTTTTGGGGCATGGGATCAGTCTCATTCGAAGTTCAGATGTTGTCCACATCAAAAAAAAAAATGAAAAGTTGAAAAGTTTTGTTCAGGAGAGCCATTTTAAAGATTAGGTCCCTTTATATTTGCGCTTAGAATCGTCGACTTCACTTTCATAAAACGCGCATATCTCTGGGAGGGAACACTTTTGGGGCATGGGATCGGTCTCATTCGATGCTCAGATGTTGACCACATAAAAAAATGAAAACTGATTTTTTTACCCTTAGGTCCCTTTCTCTATGCGCTGTCACATACGAGTATATTAAGAATTCACTACTTATAAGTAAAATTTATGTATCATAATCAATACTTCGTTGTCTTAATTTGCAATAACATCTGCGCAACGTTTTGGCATTGAATTAACCAGATTTGACAACGTTCCACCGGAATTTCGTTCCATATTTGCTTTACCGCTTTCCAAAGCGCTTCATTGCTCCTTTTTTATATCTGCCCATAAATTCTCAATCGGGTTGAGGTCTGGGCGCTGAGCATGCCACTCCATCGCATTGATCTTATTGTCTTTAAACCACTTTGTTTCAGGTTTGCTGGTGTGTTTAGGGTCTTTATCTTGCTGGAAGACCCACAACAGCGGCATTTCGTCTGAAGCATAGGGTAGCATAACTTCTTGCAGGATATTAACATAAATGGTTTTGTCCATTATGCTGCTTATCCAATGTATGAGTACTACACCATAATAAGATAAGCATGTCCATACCATTACTCGTATACTAAATCCACCATGTTCAATAGTTTTTTTTATCGTATAATTTGGGTTGTAATCGTGACCCCTTGCCACCAAATAAAACAATTTTGGACACATTTGTTCAGAGCACATTTCTCCACATTTCGGTTGTCCCGTTCAAATGAGATGTTGCAAATTTCAAACGTTTCTCAACGTGCTTTCGAGATGAAGTGACACTTTTCGAGGACTACATGCATTCAAGATTCAAGAAAAACTAACCTATATCAATCAATTTCAAGCAGCTATGAGATAACTGGAAATACGATAAATAGAAGATAATGGGTAAAATGAACTTTTACAAGAAATTGTTAAACACCCAAGCAGTAAAAGATGTAGAGGAAATTTCTAAAAAAAAACTTATTATAGTGAATAGGGTTTGTTCTCTGTGGTTTTTCGAAAAATCTTCACAATTTTATTTTCCGTGTCCCGGGAATTTGCTACGGAATCCCGCTAAAATTTTGTTGAGACGAGCCTGTTTTTATTTTGACGAATTTTATGTTTTTTAAGAGGTACGTTTGAGATGTCTGCAATGTCGTTGAAAACTCGCTTTTCCAGACGGAAAAGTCTAGATTCTCGAAACCTTGATCTGACATTTAACAATTGCTCTATCGCTCGGATCAGGACTTCGAATAGGTATTTTGCAACATTTAACATTTTTAACTCTTCATATGTTTCTCCGATACTTCAGTTTCATTTACCAACAATTTAAGAGCGCTAACTAACATTTGATTGTACTAATGGAATACTCGAGGTCCATGCAACTTCAATCATTTGGTTGGCAAAAATTCGGTTGTGGCAATGAATCTGTTGTTATTGCGCAATCTAAACCTTCTGTTGAAGATATTTGCCTGGAAAACAATTACTATGCTAAGAAACTAGTCAGGAAGCTACCATATTTAACTTTCACATACTAATTTTGGTACTGCCGCTACTAACCCTGCATCATAATCCCAACTAATCCATCCAAACGTAGGGTATTAAGTCTAGGGAGATTTTGTGTTCTTTGAATTAAACGAGAGACACATTATTTGTCTAAGATTAGTGACGGTCGCATGGGTCGAAAGGCCCTAAAAAAGAACCATTTGTTGTGCTTTATGCACGCCACCTCGCTTTGTCATCTTTTTTTTATAATCTGATAAGCGAGAGAATACCACTAACTCTTTTTATCATTGTATAAATAGACATTTACATTGTATATAGAGATTGATATCGGATACACCTCATAACGCATAGCTTGCGAAACTATTCGTGTAGCTCCTGTCACAGTGGAGATTCGAGTGCATACATTTTAAACACCAAATCTGTCATGGGCAACTACTAAAAGATTGGGCAATAGTTCGTCCATCGTAATCCTTTGGCATTTGTGCCGTTACGTATATGAGCGCACGTTGTCTAATTAACTATATAATACACTTTCAAACATATAAGCGTTACATATGTATTTATATGTATGTATTACAATGTGTTTACAAAGTTCCCAGTGGCGGTTTGGTGGGCGTTTTAGGGGAACTAGAAGGTTTTGTCTCTGCATATCATCCAGATTTCGAAGTAAAATACATGTGCGTCAGAGTAAAATAAGGCCACACGTTCTGGCTTTCCTGAGAAGGCCTTCTGAATATATGGGAGGTTATGCTTTCTATTATTACACTGATTTAAAAGCAAGTACATATGAAGTCTGTTAAAACTCTTTTGAAAACAATGTTCAATTCGCCAAACTTTCAAAAACGCAAAAAATCCCCGGTCACCAGTGGGTTAAAAAAGTTAAATTCGAATTTATCTTCACACTTTGACCAGACAGCAGTGTGCGCATAGTGAAGTTAAAATCGAATTTAACTTCACATAGCAAGACAGAATTGCATGATTTGCTTTACAGCGGATCTAAGTGCGTCCATGGAGGACAACTGGAAATACTTTCGTCAATCAGACTACTGCCAGATTATTGCTACTGGTACTGGCTACTATCGCTAGAAGGCCGTTTGTCTGAAATAATTTTCAGAATATTGAATTCTTCACCTGGAATATGAAATTTGGGCGAAATTGCTCTAGAGCGGATCTAAGTGCGTCCATGGAGGACAACTGGAAATACTTTCGTCAATCAGACTACTGCCAGATTATTGCTACTGGTACTGGCTAATATCGCTAAAAGGCCATTTGTCTGAAATAATTTTCAGAATATTGAATTCTTCACTTGGAATATGAAATTTGAGGGAAATTGCTCTAGAGCGGATCTAAGTGCGTCCATGGAGGACAACTGGAAATACTTTCGTCAATCAGACTACTGCCAGATTATTGCTACTGGTACTGGCTACTATCGCTAGAAGGCCGTTTGTCTGAAATAATTTTCAGAATATTGAATTCTTCACCTGGAATATGAAATTTGGGGGAAATTGCTCTAGAGCGGATCTAAGTGCGTCCATGGAGGACAACTGGAAATACTTTCGTCAATCAGACTACTGCCAGATTATTGCTAATAGTACTAGCTACTATCGCTAGAAGGCCGTTTGTCTGAAATAATTTTCAGAATATTGAATTCTTCACCTGGAATATGAAATTTGGGGGAAATTGCTCTAGAGCGGATCTAAGTGTGTCCATGAAGGACAACTGGAAATACTTTCGTCAATCAGACTACTGCCAGATTATTACTACTGGTACTGGCTACTATCGCTAGAAGGCCGTTTGTCTGAAATAATTTTCAGAATATTGAATTCTTCACCTGGAATATGAAATTTGGGCGAAATTGCTCTAGAGCGGATCTAAGTGCGTCCATGGAGGACAACTGGAAATACTTTCGTCAATCAGACTACTGCCAGATTATTGCTGCTGGTACTGGCTAATATCGCTAGAAGTACGAGTAGCAATAATCTGGCAGTAGTCTGATTGACGAAAGTATTTCCGGTTGTCCTCCATGGACGCACTTAGATCCGCTCTAGAGCAATTTCGCCCAAATTTCATATTCCAGGTGAAGAATTCAATGTTCTGAAAATTATTTCAGACAAACGGCCTTCTAGCGATAGTAGCCAGTACCAGTAGTAATAATCTGGCAGTAGTCTGATTGACGAAAGTATTTCCAGTTGTCCTCCATGGACGCACTTAGATCCGCTGTAAAGCAAATCATGCAATTCTGTCTTGCAATGTGAAGTTAAATTCGAATTTAACTTCACTATTCGCACACTGCTGTCTCGTCAAAGTGTGAAGATAAATTCGAATTTAACTTTTTTAACCCACTGGGGACCGGGGATTTTTTGCGTTTTTGAAAGTTAAATTCGAATTTATCTTCACTCACATACATTTATTGGCATTTATTTTTTGAAGATTATGTCTATCAAATGTTAGACTACGTCTCAGATGGTCCATCCGTTGAGTCCAATTTTCGATGACTCGTTCTAGCATTTCGACTGGTAACTGGCGAATGACACGCGTGATGTTTTGCCCCAAGGCCTGAATCGAAGCGGGTTTGTCCGCATAAACTTTAGACTTTTCATATCCCCACAGGAAAAAGTCTAACGGTGTGATCACACGATCTTGGTGGCCAAAAACGTGAAATTACCTGCTCACCGAAGTGTTCTCTCAATAAATCCATTGATTGATGCGATGTGTGGGAAGTGGCGCCGTCTTGTTGAAACCAAATGTCGCCGAGATCACGAGCTTCAATTTCAGGCATCAAATAGTCGGTTATCATGGCACTATACCGGTCGCCATTGACTGTTACGTTCTCACCGGCATCATTTTTGAAGAAATATGGACCGATGATTCCACCGGCTGACAAACCACACCAAACCGTTTTTGTTTCTGGATGAAGTGGAAGCTCTTGAACCTCTTCTGGATGCTCTTCTTCCCATATGCGGCAATTTTGCTTCTTTACATACCCATTGAGCCAGAAATGGGCGGCCTCATCGCTGAACAAAATTTTGCTCGAAAACGCACGAAACACAATCCTCATAGAACGTGAATTTTCGTAATGAAGTTGAACGATTTGTAAACGTTGTTCAGGCGTAAGTCTGATGAAATGCCAAACAATACTTAACAAAAATAAAATGACAGCATGACACGACTCGCACGTGATCTGTCAAAAAAAGGCTATTGAAAAAAGTATCTCTACTTGGATCACCCATTACAAAGAAATATTCGTACCATAAACAAGTAAAATCGTAGTTATGGCCGAAGAACCGCCCCTATGCAACTAAAACTCAAAAAATGGTACGTTTTGGGCAGTTTCGACACGAGAAATACTAATCTAAGCCAAAAGTTCATAAAAAATTTGTATTAAAATTGGTAGCAAAAATTTCTTCATGTGGCCACATTAACTACAAATTGGCCGTTTTTACCATGCGGATCGTTTTTTGGGCCAAATGAGCTAAATGATGTATTTAGAATTTTTTCCCTTGGGCCGATTTCGACTATATAATCAAAAACAGCTTATGACCATAATGCAAAATTTCAGGATTCTAGGTTGATTCGTTTTACAGCTTCAATAGATACGCGGACATGCATGGCTAGATCGTCCTAAAACTTTACGATGATCAAAAATATATGTATATATACTTTATAGGGTCTCCGATCAATATTTTGTGGTGTTGCAAACGGAATGGCAAATTTAATATACCATCGGTGGATGGTATAAACATCGGATTTAGAATAGTACAATCTGGCATTTAGCGCCTTACATATAGAGGAAGGAATAGAGAAAACGTTCCTTTTTAAAGTGAGCTAGGAAATTGATCGGATTTTTTCAAGACAAAGTAAAGGTTTCTTTTTGACCTGTAGATAAAATCTAGTAATAGGTATAACAAAAATACTGACAATTCTAGTTCCATATTTTTTTTTTAATTAGCCAACACTCAGGGGTTTTCCCCTATACATGCATTGCGTTGGTCGTTGGAAAGCAAGGGATCGAAGGGGGGAAAGAGGGAGTAATGTTTATTGACATTCGCCTTGAGTTTCTGGATGTCGTAATTGGTGGGAAATACATTTGCCGGAAGTCGATTCCACATACGGACAGTACGGGACAGTATTACAGAGCTCCGCCAGAGTGATACTTTTACACCTATGTCTAGAGCATACGAAAAAGAAAATGTCCTTTGATATATTCACGTCTTTCAGTTGCGCTTTTTATGACGTTTGTCTGCGGGTTCTGGTGCGTGGTCAGATGGAAGTCATTGGTTGCCAAACCACCAATATACGTAGCATGACCCAATATTTCTACGATTTGAGTGCCCGATAGGGGTTTGCCATAACCGCCGATATTTTGCTTTAAGCCGACGTGCGAAAGCTTTAATTTTTTAGAATTGCCCAGCTTTGACAGTAAGCATTCTTGATTTCTCAAAACACTTTCTGACTAGCAAATGGTAGTTAAAAATATCGAATCTCTAACGATCTCGTTTTTTAATGGTGAAGGCCTCACCGAATTCGTCAATGGACTGTGAATTCACATACATACATACTCAAGTATGTAATTAAAAATATCTCATTTATCATTTTCTAAATAAGAACAAAAAAAATATTAAAAGTCTTCTCTAGTGGTTGTGGTAGATGGGGTAACAACTAGAATGGGTTGCTGCATTATCGTATCTAGTGCTCTAATTACCCTGCCTTCTAGTGCAACACATGCATTAGATAAACAAATATTGATGTTTGTAAATACATATTATGCCTTTAAGTATGTACGAGTATATATGTCTGTACTTGTTGTTACTGTTTATGATGATATTTGCCTTTTATTTATTGATTTGAAGTCCCAGTGCCAATATGTACTCTGATAGTAAGTACGCGTTTACACGTACAATGTTAATTGCAGCAATTCTTTACGATTTTCTTTTGAACTTGTTATTTGCGTTTACACGTGCAATTGTTACGAGCTTTAATTGCTAAAACTATTGTTTTTAATGTTGTTGTTTCTGACATATTTATAAATTTGAGACTTACGGGTTGGCGGCATCATCGGGCGGTATTTTTTCCAAAATGAGGCCAGTCAGGCAGTTACTGTGAATGGCGCTATCTCGCTATCGTGAGATGATAACGAACTTTTTATGGCCCGAGTTGGAAGATATGGATGTGGACGATATGTGGTTTCAACAGGACGGTGTCGTCACTTGCCACACAGCTAACAAAACAATAGATCTTTTGCGCGACAAATGAACATCGGCCCTTAAAACTTAACCACCCTTTATTATTTCCTTATATTTGTGGGAGTGTTTCCAAACCAAATATGTCCGTTTTGAGTAGCAACAGCCTTAGCGGCTATATTTTGTGTTTGATACGGCTGTTGTGCGGCTTGCACACAATGTTGTGCGAATTATTAATGCCTTTAGCAGTTGGGAACAAGTACTGAAATTTCCCTGGGATATTCCGGAGAATTAAAAGACCTAAAAAAAGTACAAAAATTTTCATCCCTAGAGTTTACGATTATTTCACAAGTAGATTCTGGGTTTGAACCGGATAAGAACATCTAAACAATTTTTCAACGTTAACTTCCGCAAATTTACGTGTAACCGATGAATATCTACGCTTTGTTAAATCTAAATTACTTGTTAAATCTTACTTACTACGGCGGCCCACTGTTAAATGCATTTTGGTTTAGAACCGACCCGTCAGTGTAATAAAAATTATATCATGTACACCTAGGTCACTGATTAGAGAAAAGTTCCTCGTTTTGAGTTAATACCCTTTATCTGAACAAGTGCGATATGGGTATTTACATTATTGCCAATTTTACTATGAATCCAAACATGCATATTTTTAAATGGTTTACTGAGATTCGGATTCGAAACGTTTTTGCTTTAACTTTTTATTGCACCCTGATTTTTTCAGCAAAACACAGTCACAGCTTAACAAGAAGAATCAGCCTTTCGCGGTAGCCCATCTTAACATATTTTTGCATGGTCAAAATTTTGAACGGGCCCAATTCTTTGAAAGTTCAAAGCTAAAATAAACTATTCCTTAGTTTACTTTGGTTCGAAAGGGTATAAAAACACAAGATTTAAAAATCCCAATTATTGATACCAGCGGAAGCGCATCTGCTAAGGTGATTTTATCTTAAAGCAGAAATGGTTTGGAATTGCGACAATTAAAAGTTTTGCTGCTTACATTCTTATAAAAACCATTTTGTGGCGTAGATTAGGTTTTAAAGTAATTGCCAGCTATTAAGCTTATTATAGATGAACACTTCTGACTTTCATCGCGCAGCAGTCACTGTGCTAATGCAGAACTAACGCCCCCATAGTGCAAATCATTCATGGTGATTCTGGTGTCGCAAGTCTTGTCGCACTGGTCACAAATGACAACTTTTGCCGTAGAAATGATTCCAAAAACAAATCACTTGGAAACCACAGTGAACCGATGCGTCCAAACGCAGTGCTGGAATGTTTCTTTGTGGGTGTTATTTTCATTTCTTTGTTCGGTTTTACATTACTACTGTCGCTGTACGACGGGGTCTGTCGTCGGTTGGTCGGTCGTATGCATGCTAGCTTAGAGAGCTTGCAAACAAATGATGGTGATGGAATAACGCCACATCACCAAAGTCGTTCGTAGTAATTGATGTGCCATACTTGTCCACACACACATATTCGTTTGGAAACATACGACGTTACATTATTTTACGTTAAATTGTCGATAGTCACTCGATGGCATGGACTGATGATGGTTCGTCGTTTGACAGGTTCTCGGGCACATTGGTCGGGGTAGAATGTCGATATGATAAACTGACATTTCTGTATGTGGACTGATAAATATGTAAGTGGTATATACAAAACGAACAGAACGATGTTTGTAGTGTGGTCGCCATAAATGTGGCATGGTCGGCTGTCTGTTGCTGCTGCTACATTTTTTGCATGAATGATTTGTTTAAAGCTTTCAAACTAATTCAATTATGGACTTATTTCTGTCGCACCTTTTTTAGGCATTCGTCTTTTTTCACAGAGATACACACAATTGCATGTACCGAAATCGCGTTTTTCAGACAGAAAAACACAAATATTCGGCTAAACCTAAGTCTGTGTTTATAAATGTCATGCTTAACTTAAATAAAAGAAAAGAAAAACTCAACGTTTGGACAGGATCGACTATGAGATACCCTTCAGCATTCTGCTATTCAGATGATTCGGTGCCTCTCTCTGGTATTTAAGCAAGGTCGTATTTAACATGTGACTTCTACAGCGAGAAGTAGAAGTGCTGTATGAAAACATAGACCCTTTTCACCAGAGCTGGATTGAGTTTAAAAAGAGACCTGTAGAGCGGTGACATTTAAAATCGGAAAGGACCTTTCTACGGGTTCTATATTTAAAGATGGCAAGAGGTCTTGAGCCGGTTAATCGCTGTTCAATGTGTAAAAGCAACAGACCGAAATAAAACAAACGAGCTAAACAAATTTAAATACCTTGTACTTTAATCAATGTATTTTGGGAATTTTCGTTGGAGCTCTGCCACAACCGGTCTGGCTATATGTGCCGTTGCTCCGTCAACAAAAAAATGCTTTTAAGTCGGATACGACTTCGGCGCGGTTCTGGGTAAAAAAACTCCTTCAACATCTTTTCTTCACAAAAATATGGCCCCACAATGCAGCTTGACAAAACTGCGCACTACACAGTATCTCGTGCTGGGTGCAGCTCCGTCTCATGGAGTATTCGTGGATTAGATTCACTCCATATAGGTCCATTTTGCTTGTTTACATTGCCGTTTAGACCAAAATGGGCCTTATCAGGCGTTTTGGCAATATTCCATACAATTAGGCAAATCCAGAGGGTTTAACTTGCTTGTTATTTGGACATTGTTTAAGTCATGTATTATCCGTTGTAATGACCGTCTGCTTACTGCAATTTGCGCTAATAAGTTTCGAGTCGGAAAGCTTGGATTTGCCTGAACTGACAATGTTACAGCCGCGATGGTGTCTTAAACCCGAACATAGGGATCTCGATGGTACGGTATTTGTGGGATGCTTCCAAATTTGGCAAACATGTTTACCAGCCTCATTATGGTTCATCTATTTGGGGGAGTTTCGCCTAACTCCCGCCTAAATTCTCTTTAGACGAAAATCCAGGACTGCAAATCATGGTACCGATGCACTATCCAAATCTTCTTTTTAGTATCCCAAGTATTCATTCTAATAAATCTAAATACTAATCTCCCAAATAAAAAAGAATAAGCCGATTGCTCACACAGAAAACAAGTTATTACGTGTTGAAGCAAGATTCGTGCGCCACCCTGTAGATACAAAATTCAAAACACGAAGGTTAAACTGACTCCGTTTCTCGCATTCAGCAGCAATAGAGACCTCTGACGTATCAAATGTTAATCAAATCGATAACATGATTGACGTATTTACTGACACTATAAAAACGGCCATTAATGAAAGTGTTCCAAAACGTAGACCAGCACCTACAAGAAAAAGCCTACCCAACAACATAAAGATTTTAATACAGCATAGAAATATATATAGAAGAAACTGGAAACGATACAGAGATGTAAGCGATCATCGACTAATGCTTCGGCTTAACAACGAAATATCAAGGGAAATGATTGTTTTTAGAAATTTCTCTTGGAGCAATATGTTGTCTAACTATCCTAGATAAATGTTCGTCGCCCTTCTGGAAAATTTCCCAAGTGTTAAAAAAGAAATGTAAAACTATACCATTTCTAAAACAAAATGATAACGTATACTATACGCAACAAGAAAAAGCTGATTGCTTGGCTCAACATTTTAAGCTGAATCACTGTATTTCAAATAACCTTAGTGATAGTTCCACAACTGCGGAAGTGGACGAAGTAGCAAACGCTATCAGATCTTCAGATTTAGGTTCGCGAGGTAACTTTTGCATTGGAGTCAGCAAAACTTCAACTTAATTAAAGGAACTAAAAAGTAAAAAATCTCCAGGCATAGATAATATAAATAACCTAGTTTTGAAAAAAATACCGAAAAATGCTGTTATCTACCTTACAAAAATCGTAAACTGCTGTCTAAAACTGTGTTACTTCCCAAGAATCTGAAGAAAAAGCTAAAACAATACCTATACTTAAACCAAATAAACCTCCCGTAAAACCTTGTTCGTATAGACCAATTAGTTTGCTGAGCTCCATAAGTAAAATTCTCGAAAGAGTAATTAAAGAAAGGTTAAACACATTTATTGATACGTACGACATTTTACCCTCACAACAGTTCGGGTTCCGGAGAGAACACAACACTTCTCAACCTCTTATTAAAATTAGAAATATTGTGCACTCAAATTTTAAGGAAGGAAATTCAACTGGTATGGTACTTCTCGACATAAAATCTGCCTTTGACTCAGTTTGGCACAACGGTCTGATTTTTTAAATGCACAGACTAAATTTTTCTCCGGATTTTATAAAAATAATTCAGAGTTTTCTAACTGACAGATCCCTTATTGTGTCTCTCGGTTCTACATACTCTGAACAAACTCTTAGTCCAGCTGGATGCCCACAAGGGTCGTGCCTTTCACCAATATTGTATAATATCTTTACGGCCGACATACCAAGACCAATAGGGTGCAGTACATCAATTTTCGCCGACGACACGTCAATACTCAGCTCAAACATCTACTTCTTTGATATTACAAATAATCTCCAATCTGCACTTATCGAACTACACCAATATTTTGAAAAATGGAACATCATGGCAAACCCAGAAAAAACTCAAGCCATATACTTCACGAGGAAGAGAAAATCATGTTAAGTCACGCAAGCCCCACTTCGTTTTATGAATCATGACATTGAGTGGGAAAAAAACGTCAAATATTTAGGTGTCATCTTGGATCCTAGATTAAACTTCAAGGATCATGTACCTTATGTGGTAGATAAACTCAATAAAACAACCAGAATAATGTATCCTCTTATAAATAGAAATTCTCTTCTTATTTTACAAAATAAAGTGTTGATTTTTAAAGCAATTTTTCAACCTATAATAATCTATTGTGCACCAGTGTGGTCGTCTATGGGGCACTGTCACATTAAAAAACTACAAATTGCGCAAAACAAGCTTTTAAAGATGATACTGAAGTTACCATGGCTCTACTCCACCCGTGGCGTTCATACTATTGCAAATGTAAATCTTGTAGATGTTAAAATTGATAAAATTACAACAAAATTTAAAATAAGATGCCAACAATCGCTTTGCCCTCATATTAATGATATTACGAGTATATCAGCATAATTTTACATCGTCTTAGACTAAAATTGCTTTAAATAGGTTTTGTATTATTTTGTCTTCCATTTTAATATCAAAATAGTTGCAAATTGTTTGTTAAATACGTAGAATATATGAATTACAAAGTAGAAAAGGAAGTTGTATTCCTAAACTCTTTAGTTTGTAAAGTCATTTGTAAACCATTATGTCAAAAACAATAAATACAAATTATTTATTTCGATATAAACATTATCCAAAGGATTAAAATTTTCTTCCATTTTCCATTTCGATAGTTGTGCACTACTTAAATTGATAAACGCATTTCGGCATGACCCTATGAGGGTCAGCAAGATTAACACATAATTTAGATTTGTATAAAAAAAATTTACATACTATAAACTGTGCTTTAATATGTTTTGAAGTTACATATATATCATTTTTGTTGTTGTAGCGGAACGTAATGCCGGGGTGACAGCCCTTTTGCCGAAGAATTCTTTCTTCGGGTCGATCCGGTGCATAGAATTTTTGTTGTAAAACTTATTGCATGTTGAATTACAAAAATTTAATAAAAAGAAATAATTCCCATATTCATTTAAATTTTTGGTTTATGTACACCAGTGCTATTCCGTGCGTAAGCGATTATTTATTAAAAGTTGAATACTTTCTAAAGAAATCTTGATAAGCCTCCATTGTATTGCCGCTTTGTGCATATCATGAATGTTTAATCACGAAATGAATGAAATGTATGGCCAAACGAATAGGTACGTCACATTTTCACCTTTCATTTTCATTTCAATTTTAGAAGAAGAAAAAAACACTTCTTTTTTCATTCCTATGTGTATTTTTCTTTTAATATTTCAATAGATTGCCTAACGCCTCACTCGGTGCGATGTTTCCAAGACAACTAAAATCTAAAACATGATATGAGTGTGAACCTTTTTTTAGAATTAAAATTTGATGAATCTGCTGTAAAATAACAACAAAAAATATGAATCTTGTACTTGACTTACAATAATTTAAAATTCATAATAAATATTTTAGTCCCGTGAGGAACTATGCTCGAATCGTTCTAAATATATCTAGTACTTGAACTAATATACGCATTATCTCGAATTATCTGTTATTCTAATCACTCACTTGTATGCTTATGTGATTTGTTTCACAGTTTGCTTCTAATAGCGCTTTCTGTCAATAACAGGGAAAGAAACCACTTTTGAAATATCACGTGTTTATAATTAACATAGAATATTTAATAAAACGTTTATAATTATAACAGTCTATATGGCATGTATGTACATATATGTACGATTTAAAATTATTCACATACGCTAAATACGCGCCAAGTTTAAAGCGTGTTCTGTATTTGGCGTGACTGTCAATTTAAATTTAAAAATATTTTAACATCGTTATTGCTTTAATGCTGCACACCGGCAGAAAAATATTAATGCAGATTGTTGGTCCACCTAGTTGTTTCTTTTGAAAACATATGTTATTTTAGCAGTTGCAGTTTTTTTCGCTCGAAATCTTGTAATAAAGTCAGTATTAGTATCTCCGTAGAACAAAATAAATCGCTTCAATCTGATTTTTGACTTTTTGATAACATTTTTGGGTATCATTTATAATTCTGTAGATGTCAGTCTCCGCCATAGGGTTATATACTTAAGACTAAAAGTCGACTTTTAGACTCTTCGACTATAAAAAAAAAATCGCAAGTCGACTTTTAGACTTTTAAGTATTAAAAAGTTATTAAAGTCGAAAGTAAGAGTGATTATAAACTAATGAACCTCCGGAATATCAAGTAGTTTTTACATTAGTAATAATCAAGTTTTAAAAACATATAATAAAATTGATTTTAATAAGCAGTCGATTAATATACAAGGAACCACATTTCCGCATTCATCTCATATTTAAATTTTACAGAGAAATTTGGGTAGCAATAAGAACTGCATGCGAAAATAATCTCTCAATCAGGACAGAAGTGGCAAGGATTGACTAATTTGTTCGCTATTTTTGCAATAAATCGGTACTCGCTTTCCATTGTTCTCCATATAAGTATTGGATTATTTTTGTTATGCGACAAACAGGCGGTGACTTCAGATAGTCCTTCAATTGTACGGAACACCATTGTCATCATTATGGACTTTTTCACGCCTAGTGCTTACACTCTTGTTAAGAAACCCCCATATGTTATCCTCTTCGTTGGTCTTAGAACCCGCAATCTCTTCGGACACATCAACCAACATCGGGTACATGAGTATCAATAGGTATTTGAGAATTTCTGATTTCGGGGTTTACCAGTTCGCCTTAAAAAATAATAAAAATAAACTTGTACTGCTGAACATAATTTCAGTTTTTGAAGGCATAAGTTTTTTATCTCGGCATTACATTAAATACAACTTGTGTATACCTCAATCGGCAAAAATATATGAAAGCACATCATAAATATAAGCAATACACATTTTTTGATGACAGTTACAAATATATGAGGTTAAAAATAAAAAGGTCGACTTAAAGACTTTTTTAGAAACCAAAAGTCGACTTGCCGACTTTGACTTTTTTATACCCAAAAGTCGATTAATCGATTAGTCGAAAATCGATTTATTCAACCCTACTCCCACACTTACGCAATTCCATTTATTTTTTTTTGTCTGAATCTCCTCTCTCTTTTAAGCAGCTCTTGTTGCTACACCCTGCAGCGTTGCGTTGTGGGCAGCATTACTTTTTTTTCAGTGTGTGAAATTCGTTTTTTTTATTCATGTTAAAGCTCAATTTTATTAAAAATAGCTTAATTAGTTTTAAAAATAAAGAAATCGCAATTCATTCATATCGGGCCGGGCTATGTGATGAGTTGCACCATCTTGCTATAACCACACAGAGTTGAAAGAAATTCTCATTCGGCGTAATTCTGGATAGAAAAACTCTCTCAACATGCTCAAGTAATGGTCTCCAGTAACCGTAACGGTGTGACCGTTTTCTTCGAAGAAGTAGGACCCGACAATGCAGCGTGATGAAACTGCAGACCACACTTTGACACGAAGTGGGTGCAATTCCGTCTCATGGAATATCTGTGGGTTGGAAGCACTCCATATACGTTAATTTTGTTTGTTATGTTGCCGTTTAAATCGAAATGGGCCTAATCAAACATGAAAAGACAGTTCAACAATTTTCCGTCCTCTTGCACCATTTGAAGCATCTTCTGGCAAAATTCCAAACGAATCGAGAAGTCTGCTGTGTTCAGTTTGTTGGGCATTTGAATTTTATATGGGAATAAGTCCATATCTTGGTGCATAATTGACTGCAATGACTGTCTGCTTATACCCATTTGAGCAGATAGGCTTCTTGTCGAAACGCTTGAATTGTTTTGTATGGCAGCAGCGATTGTTTCCCCCGTCCGAACTGAAGGTTTTCGATGGTAATGTCTTCTGTTGACTGTCCCATGCCCGGTAAAATTGTTTAAGAGTCTCATTATGGTCGATCTGTTCGAAGAATTGACACCAAACGTGCGCCTATGCTCTCTTTAAACCGAAACTACGGACTCCAATGGGTGACAGCGGTGGAAAATCCAATTTCTTGTTTCAGTGTCCAGTTATCCATTTTTCTAAAATCTAAAAATCTATCTGCCAAATAAAAAAAATTAACCAGATTCATTAAATAGAAAAAAAAATTATTAAATTATTTTTTGGTAGCGGCTTTCATCAGCCACCCTGTATGTTGGCACCTCGAACATCTTATTAGCTGCAAGTGTGCCTTTCGTCTATCACAACATGATCAATATAATTTCGCTTTTTACGATCTGGCGAAAACCAAATAGCCTTTTGTTAAAATCTGGTGCTGCCTATTATCATCTTACGAGTTGCGGCGAAATCAATCAAACTCTTTCGGGTTTTAGAGGTGTTTTCTTGGAGTCTGAGTTGGGAAATTATGAAAACAAACAAAATAAATATTGAATATTTAAAGAACATTATATATAATTAAGAAAGTTTTAACATATTCTTCAATTACGCTCCATACAAGTTAAAAAGAAGAAACTCAACATAATAGAAAAACCCCTAGTCCGAAATGATTTAAATATCTGTCACACCAAAAATTCTTTTTGCTTTTGCATAACATTGAATACCACAAATCCGAGGCATTTTTTTACCGACCGCACACTTATTGGTACTCGGGTTGTAGCTCAAGTGTTCAAGTCCACGTACGATTTGGTTCAAACACAAATAAACAAGAACTCGAAAAATAATTGAAATGATTTATGTGGACGGCGAATTGAATTGTTTAAAGATTGCGAAAAGCAGCAGCAACAAACAAGCAAAAACAAATAAACAAACAATTCATTCAACTTGAAAACGAGTAAGAAGACCCATTCAAAAAAAAACAAAAAAAGAGAATAATTGTACAGAACAGAAAAAAACACAGATGGTGGGCTAGGCTGACGGGACAAGCAGTCTCATAATGAGTGGACGGATGGATAAACACATGAAGAGAGCCAAGAGCGCTAAGAAAAAGGAAAGAATCTATAAAAGAAACATTCACTATCACGGCGAAGGTTACGGATGCAAACAAAACCTATTTGGCGGTGATTTAAGTTGTGGCGAATCTTTATGATGGCGTTTTTTAATAAACACACATGTCGTGTTAAATAGCAATTCTGTTCCAAGTCCTACTCCACACTGTGATAGAGCGTAAAAAAATGTGACAACCTCCAATATGTAGAAAGTTTATTATAATAAACGCACTCAAAGTTCACTAGCTCTAACCATTTCTAACCAATTGTACTAAAAGTTCAAATCGCATATATCATAAAGCCTAGCTTGGATTTCTTGGCTTCGTTCGTCTTATTTTCAGAATTGATTTATTTGTTCGAAAATGATTTATTTGGGCTGTTTGCACTTATTTGAACATTCAAACATTTTTTGGCGTAAACCCCGCGTGTAAGAGGCTTTTGAAGTCTACTACCACTTAGCACCTTTTTTTAGCATAAAGGTTTACTTATAATATCAGACATTTTCTTCTTTTTTAAAATATACGAGGGCGGCTATATATATATATCTGGCCTTATAATAAAAATGCGAATATTTATCATCAAAAATGGTTTTATTGTTTTTCAAAGTATTCTCCAGCATGATTTATACACTTTTGCATGCGCTTAAACCAGTTGTCAAATAACTTTTTCCACTCCCATTGAACGCTTCAAGAGCATCTTCTAGCGACGAAAATCGTTGAACACGCCTTTTTACTTGATGTGCGGGAATAAAAAGAAGTCATTGGGTGCCAAGTCAGTGCTGCACGGCGGATGACCCATCACTTCGATGTTTTGGCCGGTAAAAAAAGGCGCTGTTTTGAGGCGATGTCTGAGGGCTCGCATTGTCATGATGCACAATGATTCGTCTTCTCTTGTTCTTTTTTTGAATTTCACCGAAGACTTTAGGCAAACAATTTGTGGTGTACCACTCAGAATTAACCGTCCTACGTTGCTCAAGCGGAACAGTCGCCACATGACCAGTTTTGCCGAAGAAAGGGCGACCATTTGCTTCGAAGTGCTTCTTCCACGAACAACTTTCGTTGGATTTGGCTCGTCTTCGAAGACCCACACTGTCGATTGCTGTTTTGTTTCGGGCTCATACGCATAGATCCATGATTCCTCATTTGTTACGATCTTATAAACGTCTTTTGAAGAACAGCGATCGTTTTTTTTTCAAAATTTCTTTCCACCAATCGACACGAGCCTTTTTTTGAGCGTTTGTCAAATTGTGCGGGATCCAACGAGAACAAACCTTTTTTACGGCCAGGTGTTCATGCAATATCAAATGTATGCTGGTGGAAGAAATGCCCAAGGATGCCTCTATCTCACGTTATGTCACATGACGATCTTGCATTATCAGTTCACGCACGTCATCAATGTTCTCTGACACAACGGCCGTTTTTGGAAGACCTTAGTCTTTAAGCGAGCGTCGGCCACGATTGAATTCATAACACCAGTTTTTCTCAGTGCTATAGGATGGTGCTTCATCGCTATACAAAGGTTTAAATTTATCGATGCACTCTTGTCGTGATAATCCACGTCAAAAGTTGTGAAAAATGATCGCACGAAAATGTTCACGAGTTAATTCCATTTTTTTGTCAAATTGATTTTTTCAAGTCACTAAACAACACAAATGATGGTCGTACGTCAAAACGTTCTGAGTACGTTTATGCTAAAAAATGTCAAACTTTCCAATGGAAATGTCAGATGGCGACAGGCAACACTTAGTGTTGCCTAAGCCAGAAATATATATATAACAACCCTCGTATACAAATTATTTTCATTTTTCAACTCTATAGGAAATTTATTTAATAATTTATGACCATTACAAAATTACGAGTTTTTGATGGAAATTTAAGGTACTGACAATAAATCATAAATCTCTAGAATTTCTTAAATCGTAGTGCTGAACTTAAGAAACATAAACCAAAAATTTCTCGTGTAAAATTCGACATCATTAACTTTTTTTGTATAGTTGACCTTTTTTTGTTTGTTTATTTTTCAGTTATTGATAGGCGTTTTTATTATATATTTTATTCTAAATAACCTAAGTTTATGAACTGAATTCGTCGTTCATCATTAGTGGTAATCAATTTAAATAATTGTTTTCTAATACTTCTAATATTTAACTTTTTTAAGAAAAGAAAAAATCAGAGCATTCATCCCCAGTCGATAATTTAAGAATAACAGCTAATTCAACATTATCGATATGTCTGTCAATCTATTGCATCTTATATACAATGCATATATTTGTTCTGCTATTTTTTTTATCGTTGTTGTTTTAACAATGATTTATTTTGTATTATTAGTTCATTTCGTCTAAAGGGTATCTGCTTTGATATCCAGGTGAAAAAACTCACAGTCTCTATCTCTATCACGAGATGGTGGTTGGGATGACTACTGCGAAGACACTTAAGCAGATACTGCTTAGACAACAAGAAATTTTGTCTTAGCACGATAAGCTAGCCAAGAAATTTATTCAAGAAGCAAAAAAAATCCCGAAACTGTTCGAAAGAACATCTTTTCGAAGTTAACATTAATGAAAAACAAGTTAACCAACACTTGTCATTCTATGCCCTTAGCTCTCAATTTAATTGAAGAAGAAGAGTGGATTTTAAAGGCCTCATTCAAATGTACAGAAAAGAAGTTACAAAAAAGTAACTAAAAATAAATACGAGTGATTTAACTTTTTTTTATTTTAGGTTATGAATTGTTATTTTTGATACCTTTTTGTTGTTTTTTTTATTGCTGTCTCTTAAAATTAAAACTAAAAAAGGGTTCCACTTTTGTGCCACTTTTCAAATTAAAATGTGCCTCCTTTTTTAGTAAATTAATCCCTCAGCGGTAACACTGTTTTATGTTGATGAAAGATAAAAGAAGACTCCCTGATGATGTTCTCAAGTCGGCATTCTGACAAGTCTGAATTTTAGTAGGCATCCAAGTGCTTCAACATAAGCATGAAAATTTCGTCCTGACCCATCGCCTTTAATGACTTTGCGTTGTAGATGACATGGGCAACTACGCCAACGATAAATTGTTGCATGGTCTTTTCCATCCGGAGAGCTTGGATACGGCTCAATAAAAAGTCGATTAAAAATGAAAAAAACTTAATATTAATAAAAAAAATCAATGGGTTTTAACTAAACGACCAAAGAACAGATAAATAATAGTGTTAGACAAGTAAATGATATCATATATACCTTTATCATCGAAGAAGTTTACTTAGACAAATAAAAACAAATTCCGCCCTGACCCTTCGCTTTTGGTAACTTTGCGTTGTGGATGACGTGGGCAACTTCGCCAAAGGTAAATTGTTGTGATGCCTATTCGACTCGGAGAGCGCGGATACGAAGCAATAAAAATTCGGTTAAAATAACTAGCGCACCGCTTCGGATCTTTCACTATTCTGTCACCGAACGTGACGGCTATCCAAACTTCATTGCTTTCAGGGATAGACAGCGATTTGACCGTTGTCCACAATTTACCAATTCTGAAACTTAGCTTACACTGGTTTAAGTGATCTAGCCATTTGTTCTGCTTATATTCGTTGGCCAACCTACTGATCTCAAAGTTGGGATCCCTAATTCTAGGGTCAGCAGGGTTGAAACGACGAATGTCATCATGCTTATCTGCTAGTCCCACTGCCTCTGCTGGGAAATTTGGTCGTATCTAGGGTATTCGACCAGCAGAATTATGGCGAGTGGCTGTTGAGTTGATGATGAAACTTCTCAGCTTCCCGAACAACAGAGGGAATGAGTAGATTACTAAAGCTGTGGTGGCTCTTCTGAAGGCATCCCAATCAGACTTTATGATTGAGGTACTAACGTCGCTTAGAGATAACGAAGTCGGATGGCCTGTTGATGGAGAGAATAATGGAAAGGAGGTCCGATCCTAACGAGATGTCGAGTTGCCAAAACGACAAAAAAAAGTTCTCAGATCCAAGGGACCAAAAAGGGTTGTTTTAGAAGACAAGTAAAAACAAAAATTTTGGATTTAAATCAAATTTTTAGTAGTTTTATACCTTTGTATTTGGTAAAACAGTTTGCATCTTGTTGGCATATGGTCCACCAAATACTGGCAAGTTCTTTTCAAATCAGATTACCATGCGTATTGAACGCAGCACCCATAACTTTTCATTATTCCTTAAATTAATTGGTCTAGTATTCCCTTTACCATCTTCTAAAAACATTCTATGGGACTAAAATCAGGAAATTCTGTAGGACATTGCATTCACGTTGATATTCTGAAACCATTTTTTTTACAAGTCCCGAATTACTTTGCTTTGTTGCCCTGCTCGAATTTTTCTTTTAAGCGCATTTTCCATTCTAGGAGTTGGTAATATAGATTTTTATCTTTGTTTTTTCTTAATCCCTTATATGGACCATATTTTTGCACAGAAAAGCACCTCTAAACCGTGATATTACATCTTCCAGGTTTTTGTTTTTGGCCGTGTAAGCCTCGTTTTTTCATCATTACCAATTAAATTTATTTTAGATTTGTCTTGATTTATTTTATATTAGACACGTCTTCTAAATGTTTCCAAGCATGGAGAGCTTCCAATTTTTTTAGGTTTTTTTTTTAATAATATGCGATTTTGTCGCTGTCGTTTATTTTGACCTCTGGGACTATTCGGTACGATCTACCGAATTTCCTACTAGTCGGCGTCTCACAGTTAAAGTTGAAATTTCAACACCAAAATCACTTTAAACAGCACCAGAAGACTAAAAAGGGTTCCGAGTTGAAATTAGCTTAATGTGGTAAGACTCTTAGGCTGTATTTTTTTTTAGCGGTTTTAATAAAAAAAATGTGTAACGCATTGCACACAAAATTCTTTGATTATCCAGTCAGAAATCAGAGCTTTGCATTTATCATTTTATTTTGAAATGATGGAACACTCACTGTCCTACAGTAATAGCTCGACCCATATTTTGTTATTAAATATTTTAAAGAATATTCCTTTACAATAATTCCAGAAAAGTATTTTTGATACCTTTTTGTTGTTTTTTTTATTGCTGTCTCTTAAAATTAAAACTAAAAAAAACGTTCCACTTTTGTGACACTTTTCAAATTTAAATGTGCCCCTTTTTTAGTAAATTAATCCCTTAACGGTAACACTGTTTTATGTTGATGGTCTTTGAAAGATTCCAGAAAAGTATTTTAAATAAAACAAATTTGTATCACACAAAGGGAATTTCTTCAAAAAGTGGCACACTTATCAGCTTAACCCCAGTCACGCGGGATCCTTAAACACCACTTTAGAACGAATTACCCTTTATAAGTTTTAGAGAAAGTAAGAATGGTTCTAATGGGTGGTCCATTAATTTTTCGTCATCACAGAACCAAGTGATTGCTCACAACTGTATTCAGCATCATCAATTTAACGGCCAAACATTGACAACATGCGACACGTAAGACAGACACTTGTAGTATATGCCGGTGTTTTTTTTCCATTTTTCACTCACATTATACGTTACGTCAACAAATTATTCAAAACAAAAATGTATATAATGAGTGTCAGTGGAAATCGTAGCGTTTAATGACTGGGGCCAGGTAGAACCAGATTAAAAAACAGCTAATTTTTGCAAATCACAACAGCAAAAAAATAAAGAACAACAACAAAATAAAACACAGAGAGCGTTTTTCTGGTTTAAGCCTTTCGTCTTTTGATGCGAGCAATCTTTAAAATAGATATAAAAAATATATGTTGCGAAATGACAGTCGAAAAAAGTTGGCAAGGAAGTACGAGTAGCAGTGAGTTCATTTAAAGAAATGTCAACATAATGTTGCTAGCAATAAAAACATTTAGATTCCATTGTGAAATAATGAACATGTACAGTGGGGAACTTTTATGAGTGCAATCGAATTGGGATAAGTGCACGCCTATTAATTGAAAAAAACTGCTTAATTTAAAAAATCCTATTTGCAAAATGACAGAGGAACAGTATTGCCAATTTTGCTGAGTTCATTCAAAGAAATGTCAAAATAATGTTGCTAGCTATAGAAACATTTAGATTCCTTTACGAAATAATAAACATGTATATTAGGAAGCTTTAACGAGTACCGTCGAATTGGACTAAGCGCACGATCGAAAAGTTCGCCTAACAAAAAATAAATGTGACGATTGTTCTGGATGATTTTCCATGCTTAGTACTCCGCTTAAACAAAAATCCACTTTATTGAGAAATCGTTTATGTAAAACAAATTTTTAATGCAAGACACCAACTTATATGATAAGAAAGAACACCGCTTAATAGGAAAATGATGAATGTAAAAATGTTGTGCCGTCTCATTTTAAAACTACATTACATTTTTCGAATACAGTACAGTCAATTGAATGTACAGTCAGTCTACATACAACCCATAATTTAGGGGATTTGGAGAGTCTGATAAGAAAATTAAAAAAAATAATGTCGATATTTCATGTTCAATCTGGGCGTCAAAAACTGCTTGACGTGCTCTATGGGGTTTAAGCCTAATGACTGGGTGGTAAGTCGTCCAGCAGACTTCGGAAAAAAGTTAAGAAGCCAGTCTTGAACACCGTGCGCAGTATGCACAGTCTCTATGTTGTTAGAGAATCTATTGGTTTCCAGGGCCCAAGGTATCAACAGATGCCATCAGATTTTGTTCCAATATGTTTTTAAATTGATAACAGAAAATATTACCCCAACAAAAATCTAACGACCCACTTTAGGCGACGCTATGGCGCACCCAACCATAACGTTGCAACAAGCATGTTTAACTGTGGGTACAATGTTCTTTTGATCAAGTTCAATGTTTGGTTTTCTCCAATCTTTGGATGGTTTATCACTTCCGAATATATTATATTTACTCGTAAACCGCTTCCAAAGTCCATACCCTTACCAATCCTTGCTTTAGCAAACTCAGGCCGGATTGGGATTCTTCGCTCACATAAGTGGCTTTTTGCCACTTAGATTTGAAATCCAGTGCAAGTCTTTTAAGTCTTTTATTATTGGAAGTTTTTTAAAAATAGCTGGTAATTGTATTCTAGATATTAGATCCCTTACTATTTTGCAATATGGCAAATAAGTTTCTTTTTGAATACACCAAAGAGAATTGAACAAGAGGGTTCATCGGCAAGTTCGTCAAAAGGCGACAATAAAAAAACGATAAATTGTAATAAAACAATAAATTAATTGCTACGCTCTTGCTCTGTAAAAATGTGTAAAAAGAACTATCAGTTTGAGTTGATTTGTGGTTCAACTAACCGAACCTCGTGCAGATGTACTCAATATTATTATTTAAAAGATTAAAGATTATTTTTTAGTATACATAACAAAAAAATTAAAATTTTGTTTGGTTTGAAAAATAACAGCCGTCAACACATTCAAAATCTCATTTCAAATTTGAATTTAGAAAAATCAGTTCGTGTTACAAAACCCAAGTGTTCGTGCTATAAAACAGCGCGTAAGTGTGGTAACGCTAAATCGTTTTTCTTTGGACTTGCGGCCAACTCGCTTGTAAACCGAGTAACTTCCATACAAATGCTAGTTAAGTAACCTGAAACGAACACATCTATTATTTTAATAAAAATGCACATCCTATATAAACACATCACAAATGTTTACACCCAGAGCCACACACAATCGACCCTTTTCTTACTTTAGCTCCAGTTAATTTCAATTTCTGTGATAAAAATCATGAAGAATAATGTAAAAGTAAATACCGCCGCCAATGGGACTCTAAAGCAATTTCCATTTAAACTACAAATAACAAACAAATTATAATATTTCCTTTTGCAATTACACTTGCAAACTAATAAAAAAAAGTTTTTGTTGTTTTGTTGACTAAGTGCTGTCTGTAGCACACGGTCGGAATTTATGTCAGTCAAAAGTTACCAAGTTTCCGTTTTTGTATTTCGATAGTTTTCCACATTCCCTTTCCAGCGTCACAATTTTCTTGTGGTGCTAATGTGCATGCCACCCAGAATGGGCAGTAACGTATGCACTTAGAAGGGGGGATAATTTCACGTTTAATGGTTATTTATGGGAGTTTCAGGTGCTTGGCTTAGTCTTACGAAATTAGAATTCGTATGACAATTGACATAGCAAATGAATTGTATTATAGTTATTCGAGTATGATTCGATTACACGATCAATCGAAATAGGGTGTGTTGTAGAAACCTCATGGATTTAACAAACCAAAACGATAAACTATAGAAGATGGACGAAATGAGCTCTTATGCGAAGTTTTAAAAAACTCGATAAGTATCGAACATATTGGGATAGCTGTTTTTCGCGTTTAAAATTAGTATTATCTATGTTTCATTTTTTTCTTTTTAACGTTCTTCGATGCGTACTAACGAAGAAGGTAAATAAACCGATACTGAAGTAATGTTTTTGTATCGTACAATCGTTTTGCAAAGAACTATCTTCTATAGTTTATTATCTTTGTAACAAACATCATATAATTTGGTGAAAAAAAAGAGCAGTTTGTCTGATTTTAATTTTTTTTTATATCCATACATATGTATAACGAGAGGGCTATTAAGTGGTTTTATTTTAAGTCTGATGGTTCTTTTACCGTGACAGTTCAACCCGCACGAAGAGTCAGTCATATTTCTAAAATCAATGCTGTGTTTCGTTTTGGCTCAAATGACTCACCCACCAAGCGTGCTGTAAGATAGCTGCTGCAGAAACATTATGACACTGGCAAAAGTGGTCAACACACTCACGGTCCCCGTCGTCCTACGAGCATGTGTCTGCGGTGGCCGAAAGTGTGAGACTTCTGTTTCAATATCGCTTTTTCGTTTGACCTTGGATCAGCATGAAATTGACATGGATTAAATTCGAAAAATCATCCTTTCCGGCGAAGCAGAATTTCTTCTCTGCGGCTATGTTAACAAGCAAAAATGACGCATCTACGGATCGGAAACACCGATTATGATCGTTTAGAAGCCAATGCATCTTAAGAGATTGGCAGTTTAGTGAGGTTTGTAGAAAAAGCGGATAGGGATTTTTTTAAATTTTGTTCAGATTTTTGCATGAAACTTAATTCACTTTCAAATTGGAAAAACATTGAACTGGACTTGTCAGGCAACATCGTGACTTGACTTTTTAAGTCAATTTAAAACAAAAAAATTGGAAAATTTGTGATTAAAATTATCGTACTGAAGACCTAGGCCAATATTCTTTAAATTAATTTACAATATGCTTTTTGTAAAACTTGTAATCGATGGCGTTGGAGTGTTTTAATTTTAAACACGAATTGACAGAAAGCATATTCAGAATATGCTTTCTGTCGAACTTAATAGTGGTACCTTAATACCCGGGAATTCTATAACACGGAATGCCAATATTGAAAATAAATGGTGGTTATATTTTAAGGGCCGATGTTGAATGTGAACCACACCTAAACGTCAAGTTTTTTTTGCATTTCATTTCATATTTCTCAATTTCAGACTAACACAATTTGAATAATGGAAAGAAACACAAGCGAGCAACGCCTTAAAATTATTCAGGCTTATTATGAAAATGAAACTCAATTTTCGAAGAAAATCATCTTCAGTGGCGAGGCACATTTTCACCTCAGTGGATTCGGCAATAAGCAGAATTGAAGCATTTGCGCGAATGATAATTCAAGAGTGATTGTCGAAAAAACAATGCACCCACAAAGAGTGAATGTTTGGTGCGGTTTATGGGCTGGCGGCATCATCGGGCCGTATTTTTTTGTTCAAAATCGTAACTTTTTATGGCCCGAATGATATGGATGTGGGCAATATGTGCTATTTGGTGCTATTGGCGCGACAAATCAACATCGGCCCTTAAAATTTAACTACCCTTTATTCAAAAAAGTGCAAAATTTTGCCGTAAAATGAAAAATTCCAGATTACGCCGACTTAAATTTGTTTTTCATTACCCAACTGCCATCTAACAAATTTTTTATTTTGTATAAAAGCAAAATACAAATTTCTATTTCTTTTTTTCCAATCAATTGGTTTTAAATATTAATATTAAAACATGAATAAATCGCGCTATCATAAGTAAAATTTTCCCTGAAAATACATATGTTTAATATTCGCATATTATTATCGATAAAAAATAATTCCAATCTTCCAAAACTTGCCATTGTTGTAAATAAAATGTGGGAGTTTTTCTCCATTTTGCTGTAAATTATTCACTATGTTCTTGCTGGCCATCATCTAACAACAGGCACCAAGTAAATTTGTATATTTTTCTTTATCCAAAAATTTGTCCAACATTCAAATTAAAGTTTACCTTTTGTGTAGAGCAAATGATTATTTACTTTAGGTGTACTTATATATTAACGTGAGAGCCGGGTATTTCAAAATTTTAAAAAAGAAATATTTTACATAATACTCCCTTTGTTTTGCGTTGGATAAGTTATGGAATGAAATCCAAAACTTCACAGAATACCTGGCGGTTGATTGTATCTCTGCCAACTTTATCTGATAACCCGCCTCTAAAATGAACCGCATATACTTGTATTATTCCCTCAATATTCCCTTCAGGAACAAACTGGAAACTTCTCTCGATTCAGTGAGCTGTACACGATCTAAATCTTATACACACTGGCCGGGTCTTACTGTTTAACGCCGGCAACGAACAGCTATTTTATACATGACTTAGAGAAAAAAATTAAGATGTTTCACACGGATTTGAACCTGAGTTTAGAAGTGCAATAGCCGAGTTTAGAAGTGCAAAGTACGCTAAATACGGGGGCCCCAAATTGATATCAGTTTTATTAAAGGCCGTATTTCAAATGATTACTTCCATCACATATTTATATGAATAAGAAAAAAAGTTTTTAAACTACCCAGAAAAATAATAAATAGCTGAATCCCGTAAAAATAAAAACATCGACTACTAATATAACTTTAAACAATTATTTTAAAAATAATAAATAAATAAATCTGACTTTTTATAAGTTAAGTAAGTAAAACTTACAAAATTAATTCAATAAACAGTAACAATAAAGAAAAAAACCCTAGCTAAGTGCTCGCTTAAAAAATATCTTCGAAAATGATAGAAGTGAATGTTAAAAAAAACTCTGGACCCAAAAGAAGAATTCCGAAAATATTGAGTAGGTCTTTTACTCAAGTCTTTTACAACTCTACCAATTTCCCTGGCTTTTATCATCGGTTCGTTATCGTTAAAAAGGGAAGCGTTATGTAGTGTGTACTTATTCGAACCACCAGTTAGAAAAAGAGTAACCACGTAATGGACCACGACGTCCCTGCACACAGATAAATGAATGGTGCAGTAAGTGTGAGTATCTATACGCATAGTGTTGGTTTTGTTGCCATTGTTTTGACTTTCAATTCTCCGAAGTTCAAGGCCAATTTAACGCTGTTGGTTGTAATCCTTTCGGAAGGCAAGAACAGTTTTCACTTTCCTTTGCTTCGTTACTTCGTCGTTCGGAAGTGGCAAGATAGTCAGTCAGTAGGAAAATAGGTACTCGTAGTTTAGTATTTGCCTGAGATTGGGAGTGGCTAGGTGAAGTGTACGGCAAACGGACAGGAGAGGTAAATATTGAAACAAACAAAAAAATCTACTAATGTTGATTTCCTTTTTTTTGTTGGGCCTTTACAAGTTTTTGGTTAAAATCTATTTTAAGAGGCTTCAACACACAACATTTCTTTTGTGTTTTTTCCATTTATAATGATTATTATTCTTTCTGTCCATTGTGACACGTTTAGAATTCGAAAGTGATATTAACAGTTTGTGGTGATATGAAGAAAAGTGGGGGTCGAGGAAGAGAGAGTGTATTTGAACATCGTCGTTGTTTATTACTTTACCAAATTGCCCTAATTGAGTGAGTAATAATCCAACAATAACAACAAAATAAAAGTGAAAATTTAAAGCCATAAATTTATTTCAATAAATTTCGAATAGACCCGTTGCGTTGAAAACTGAAATTGTGTAGCAGTGAGCCGGATGGGGAGGAATGGCTTTAATTATACATATACAAATTGAAAATGACAATATTGATGTCAAAACATAAAATATATGACCAAACACTGCAGATGTTTTCAAATTTAAATAATTAAACTCAACAATCTGTGCATTGTGTTTTTAATCGATTAATAAAACCCAGTGAGTGATTTGTAGTTGGAGTATGACGCTGTAAATTTTCGATATCATTATTTGTACCCTTCTGGACGCTGTGTTACTTATTCTACGAGTCCCCAACCCTAACCTTAAAACTTGCGATTGTATAATATTTAATAGTGCGAACATTGTTTGTGCATGTAACATTTTGACTGTGAATAGTAAACTGTGTGTTTTTGTTACGTACACAAAGGATATTGCCTCACAAGGCCAAGTAGGTGAAAAAAGGACATGTTTGTGGATGACGAAAAATTGGGTCTTTTGTAATTTTTGGGGGTGGAAAAATTGAAAAACACAATTTGTTTATTAAGGATTCAGTAAATAAACATATAAAAGGAAAGCGATATGTTTTCACTTTAGTTTTGTATACTTAAGAATAAAAGTCGACTGTTCGACTATTACAAAAAATCAAGAGTCGATTTAAGACTACCACTTTTATTTAAAAAAAAAAGTCGGCTTTGAAATAAAGAAACAAGTTTTCTTTGTATAAAAAACTTTAATTAAAAAAAGTAAGTGTGATTATAAACATCAGGAATTTTAAGTAGTTTGTACATTACTAATATTCAAGTTTAAAAAAAAAACATTTAAAGCTGAATTTATTTTTTAAAGCAGTCGATTAATATACACATGCCCCCATTAACTGATCTCAAAAATCTAATTATATTTAATTTTTTTTTGGAGAAATTCGGCTCCGAATTTAATTAGCAATAAGAACTGTATGCGAAAATAATCTCTCAAAGGGGACAGAAGTAGTAACGGTTGACCAAGTTTTGTTTTGCCACTTTTGCAATAATTGTTCTCCATATAAGTATTGGCCTTTTTGTTTTAAGACAAACCTAATTGTCATCATTATGGCCTTTTTCGCACCTATGTTATCCTCTTCGTTGGCCTTGGAACCCACAATCTCTTCGGTCACATCAACATCGGGTAAATGTGTATCAACAGTAATTCGAAAATTTCTGATTTTGATGTTTAACTTATTATACTGTCTCTGGATGAATCTATAACATTTTTGAAACATACGATTTAAACCTCGGCATACAGTAAAATAAAACATGTATGTATTTTAAAATCGGTGAAAATAAATTAAAGCGCATAATAAATTTAAGCAATACGCATTGTTCGGATGACGTTTTAAAACATTTGAAGTTTAAATAAAAAAATTAATATGAAAATGTCGACTTTATGCCTTTTAAAAAAAAAACAAAAAGTTTACTAACCGATTTTGACTTTTTATACCCAAAAATCGATTAGTGGAAAATCGACTTATAGAACCCAATTTCACCCCACACCACACTTTGCTACAGAGAATTTTAACAATGTCCCGAAATATTGGACTGTGTAATACGAGCTACCTTTAAACAATATTACCGAAACTCGATTTTATTTTATCTACTTAGTAGGGACATAAATACTGTTACAACATTGAACACACCCAATTCAATAGTAGAACTGAACATACCCCGTTAATGTCATATGGGTTTTGAAAGCTTTAAATATTGTTTCAACTTTCATCATGGAGTGGTCAGATAATGAGAACCGATATTTTCAAAACGCTCCGGCTACTAGGGATTAGCCGCATGTTCGTCTACCGATGCATAAAACTGTTTGAGGAGACTGGGGATTTAAAAGACCGCCACCGGTCGGCCCGCCCACGCTCTGTCCGAACACCGCAAAGCCGTTAAAGCAAGAATTCACAGAAATCCGCTACGAAAACAGAAAATCATGGCCCGTGAGATAATTATCACGCAAAGGTCCTTGAGTCGAATCATTAAAAAAGACTTGGGGCTTTCAAACGACGTACCGGACATTTATTTACTGCAGCTTAAAAATAAAAAAGGGTTGATAAATGCAAACGTCTTTTGCTGAAGCACGCTGATAACTTGCAGAGAAAAATTTTGTTCACCGATGAAAATTTTTTTACCGTTCAGGTAAAATTTAACAAGCAAAATGATAGAGTGTATGCGCGGATCTGAACTGATCCCAAGGGTGGAAATGGGTCATCACCCAGCTTCAGTCATGGTTTGGTTGGGTGTCTCTTACGATGGGGTGTCTCTTACGATGGGGTCACTGACCTGCATTTCTGCGAACAAGGAGTCAAAACATCGGCCACAGTTTACCAAGAAACCGTTTTGGAAGCTGTTGTGAAGCCTCTTAACAATTCCCTGTTCCTAAACCAGCCATGGACTTTTCAGCAGGATTCTGCGCCGGCCCATAAGGCAAAAACGTCCCAGGGTTGGCTTTGAAACAATTTGCCAGCGTTCATTTCCTCTGAAGAATGTCCCTCCAGATTTGAACCCATTGGATTAAAAATTGTGGCCGGTTTTAGAGGACAAGGTATGTCACAAAAGATACCCCAACATTGGATCTCTTAAGACTGCTTTGGTTCGAGCTGTGGCCAATTTTCCAATGGACGAGATTCGTGCAGCTATTGACGATTGGCCAGTGCGACTAAAGGCAAAAGGGGGACATTTCAAATAAGTAGATTCTTTTTGAATACAATATACATCAATAAATATATTAAAAAATATTTGGTCCAAAAAAATTCAGTACTTTTTATTTTACAGCATAAAACGTGTGTAACAGTATTTATGTTCCTACTAAGTAGAGGTATTTTTTCAGAACAAAAAAAATATAAAAATTCAAATCAAGTGTTGAATCCTTATTGGTAATTTAAAAGGACATTTTATGGCATTTATTTTTTCCTTCAAATGTTGGCCGCAACTACGCCTCAGGGTTTCCATTCGGAGGGTCCAATTTTGGATGACTCGTTCGACCATTTCGACCGGTATGGCTTTAATGACACGCGTAATGTTGGCTTCCAAAACCTGAATCGTAGCTAGTTTGTCAGCAATGACTTTGGACTTTACGTAACCCCAATGAAAAATGTCTAAAGGTGTGATATCGCTCGATATAGTCGGCCAACTCACATGTCCAAAGCGTGAAATTAGCTGCTTTTCGAAATGACCTCTCAATAGATCCATTGTTTGAGCAGTTGTATCGTAAGTGGCACCGTCCTGTGGGCTTCAATTTTAGGTAGCATAAAGATCGATATCATAGCGCGATAGCGAGCACCATTCACGGTAACGTTCCGGCCATAATCATTTTCGAAAAAATATGCACCGATGATTCCTCCAGCTTTTAAACCGCACCAAACCGTGGTTTTCTCTGGGAATAATAGCACCTCTTAAATCTTGTTGCTCTTCAGCTCAAATGCGGTAATTTTTTTTATTGACTTTGCAGTTGAGCCGGAAATGGGCCTCATCACTTAACAACATTTTGGTCGAAAACAGCGGATCTTCCCGTTTCACACCGAACGCTCATTTCCATAATACAGTTGCCAATATTTGGCGGTAATTATTTTAAAAAAATATATGCCACAAAATGTCCTTTCAAATTACCAATATATTTTCCACGCTTGATTTGAATTTTTATATTTTTTTTTTGTTTTGAAAAAATACCTCTAGATGGATATAACCCGACGCAATGGTCCTAGTCGATTTAAGGATTTTCCGCTTTAAATACTCGTACCACATATCACCAATGCTGTAGTTGATAATTCTGTATAATATATCTACATAAACTAAAATCTTGAAAAGGTTCTTAAATTATAGGAGATTGATTTCAAAGAGAAATGCTACGAATTTTTTGAAAAACGATGTCTCAACTCCTTTGGACTCCTTTCAACTTATTATGGAAGTTTTTAGTTGTGAACCAATTGTATGCAGATCTCAATAATAAAATCAGACTGACTATTAAAAGGCTTGAGGATAACAATACTAAATGATCGCCACAATCTCCTAAAATCTATTAAACATTTAAAAAAAACTATAATAGTAGTCCAGTTTTCAAAATCAATGAACTTTGGGCGGTGGTAAGTTAAGAATAGGCCGAAATCGGCAGCTTCGTAATACATGGTGGCGCAAAACTACCGTTGTGGTTTGAATGTTTAATAACTTTTCAAATTTATATATATTTTAAAATTTGTGAAACAAACTTGTGGAATTCGAAAACAACAGAACAGCGATCATTAATTGCAAGGGACACAATGGCTCTGTTACGAGACCTCTATGACGAACGCATTATTTCGCGCAGGAGCGATTTCAATTGACCCCCACGTTTACCGGATTTAACGGCCCCAGGCTGTTTTCTTTGGGGTTATTTGAAAGAAAGGGTATACGTAAATAAGCCAGCGAACCACAGCTAAAACAAAATATTCGCCATGATATTCAAGCCATAACACCGGAAATTTAAGGAAAAGCTATGCCAAATTTACTGGAAAGAGCACGAATGTGCGCAGCCAACACTTGCGGGATATAACTTTTCATACTTAAGCCAAAAATATTCACTATATATATATATATATTCGTGCCGGGGTGACAAGTTGCCGCTACAGCAACAAAAATGACATTAGAAAAAGATATTTTGCACAAATCTTTACAAAAAATGGAACTTTGGGTTGTGGACTTTGAACCTACTTTAAAAAATCAGGGTGACTTTGTTTGTACTCTATGATTTATGAAGATTGGTACCAGAGTATTATTGCTAATGGTTTAATACGATACTGATATAACAACGAGTGATCACTCCAGAGGTATTTTTTCAAAATAAAACCAATACAAAAATTCAAATAAAGTGTGGAATCTTTATTGTTTATTCGAAAGGACATGTTATGCGATTTATTTTTAAATATATTTTTCTTCAAATGTTGGCAGCAACTTCGCCTCAGTGTCCATTCTGAGGGTCCAATTTTAGATAACTCCTTCGACACCGTGGTTTTTGCGGTGCAAGTCTTTCTAAGATAAAAAGGACTAACAATACTGAAAAAAAATTAAGCACAACTCACGCGTAATCTGTGAAATAAACTCGATTAAAAAAATACCTATAGATTTATTACCCGTTACAAATTTGAAAAAATATGACCGATGACTCCACCAATCCATAACCCGCACTACGATTTATTTTGAATTTTATGAAAAGGTTTTAAACAAAAAATACAAAAAAATATTGCTTAAATCTCCTAATATTTTCAGCACAAACACAAATATAAAGAATTTTTAGAGCCAAAACATTTTTATCATCGCATTATCTACTCGCTCAAGTACCCATTTTAGGCATTATGGTTACTCGGCTGTTGGTAAATCTCAAAGTAACTCCCGTTGGCTTATAACGTTGCTTGTTTAATTCCATGGCTAATGTCCTTTCGTTTGTTTATGGTGTATCCGAGATAGAAAACTCATCCGAGATAGACCTCTAAAAAACGTTTGTTGATACGAAATTTAAAAACCTAAAAATTTTCTATGTTTCATTCCCCTTCAAAAGTTTTATATACACTTTAAGTGAGTAAGGGGTTGATAGTTTTACCCTATTTCAAAAATATATAAAGCTAGGAAAGAAGAAGCGATGTAACCTTTAGAAAATGTATTTTTGTACAGCCGATTTAAAAATTGACATGCAACCACATCTTCTCTACACCCCTTCGGTTTGGAACGGCAATAGAATTGTTGTAAAGTAAGGTACCCTTGGACAAGGTCATACCAACATTGATAAATAATTCAAAGTCTGTTGCCCTGCTCCAAAGAATATGAAGTTAATTTTTTCATTGTTGTAAATTCTTTCCATTGATGTATCCATTAAACTTTTTGTCAGCTTCATCCCCGCCCCTCTCTCCTTTTGCTTTGTAATGTTCAATACAATTTATTTATTTATCACTTGCATATTCATATATTTGAATAAGTGTTTACTTAATTTTTTTATTTTTCTTCTTTTTCTTTTATTTCAGATATAATATGCCTCTTAGTAATGACAAAAGAATGCCACATACATTCTTAAAATTACATACAGAAAAATGGAAGCAATATCCAAGATCTCCCTGATATTGGTTCTATTCCTTACTGTTGACTTTAATCACTTACAATTAACACAACAACAACAACAACTATATAAATCATCATTATTTCCACAAGGAAATCTAGCGAGACAGCGGCGTACTTTTGTGGTGCAAGCGGCACAAGACACAGTCACCAAATTGCAACAGAAACCCCAAAAGCAACAACATGAAATCAATCGGGATACTGTAACAACATCGTGTATCTCGTCAGCCTTAGCCAATGAGCCGACCTCCTTTATACAGCATCCACACAATCAAAAACCCGTCAAGGAATCCAATCGTTTCCTCTCACATATCTTCAATCCATTTGCTGCTTTTGGTTTGGGATCATCGCCAAAAGACGCGAACGATGATTTGGAAGAACGAGATGTGCTGGCCGATTATCAGGACGATAGTAGTGTAACGTTCATTAGCCCCCTGTTTGTGGGCTCGGCGAATGGTGTTGGCAGTGATGGCGATGGTGGTGGTTTAAACGTGTTTAGACTGTTTTGTGAAAACACTTCTATATCAAATATAAACGAAGAGTTGAGAGCGAAAAAGTATATTAAATATACTCACATCGCTCTGCAGCATTGCTACGAAGGTGATTCGGTCCAACGTCTGCAATTGCAACAATTGGAAAGTGTTCACAATTTCCAATGGCTTTCGAGTGGTGTGCGAGATCAACAAATGGAGAATCTTTTTACAAACTACGAATCGAATTTCGATTATTTGGAATACCTTGATTTGTCGGGAAATAATATTGAATGTTTGGGTTGGATGCGACCTCAAGTGGCGAGACGTTTAAAAGTACTTAAGCTTTCGGGCAACCAAATCAATACGCATCAGTGTATATTCTCTTCCCTACACCATACTAACCTGCTGAAGGAATTGCGCCTGGACAACAATCAGGTGCATGCATTAAATGGCAAGTTTCTGAGTAATTTGAGCGAACTTAAAGTTTTGAACTTGACACAGAATTTCATATCCGATTTGCCGCGCAATACATTCGATGGCGTATTCAAATTGCAACGACTTCATTTGTCTCATAACGCCTTGCAAGTGTTGCCTTTTCAACTGTTCCGTTCTATGAGAGACTTGCAGATCCTTAATCTGGCCGATAATAGACTGTTGTCTTTTCCCGACAACTTCTTTGCCCCCAATGGAGAACTGAGACTGCTGTTACTGCAAAGAAACAATTTACAGAGCATCAATAAGAACTCGTTTTATAATTTACAAAAATTGTTGCATCTTGATCTTTCTGAAAATCATATAACGAGCATAGATCGTAAAGCCTTCGAGTCGCTGGGCAATTTAATCACTCTCAATATATCGTCGAACAATATAACCACGATATCCTCCATTTTATTCCATCCCCTGCAACGGCTGCAACACTTGGATCTGAGCTACAATCAGTTTACCCAATTGCCGAGTGGTATTTTGATGCATCAACGAAATTTGATATCCTTGCGTTTGGAATTTACGCCACTGGAAAAGTTGAACAATTTGCTCTCACGTTCGGATGCATCGTATGTTGATCCCACGATACTTAAACACCTGTCACACCTCTCGCTGCAACGCAACGTTAACCTGAAGAAACTGTCGAAGACTTTATTTTTGAATGCTCCCAATATCAAAGTGTTGCTACTGGCTCACAACTCCCTGCAGCAACTGCCGTCTGAAATTTCATCTCTTCAACTTTTGGAACGTTTAAATGTCGGCCACAACAACCTATCCTATTTACCCGAATCGTTAAGATACTTGCCAAACCTGCGATTTATAAACATTTTAAATAATGATTACATCTGTAATTGTAAATTATATTGGTTGGCCACATGGCTGACCACAACCAACAACACATTGCGCCTGCACCGGCATTCCCTCTACACCTCGAGGTTCCTCATCGACAGTCACGAGGAGGCGGAGGAGTTCACCTCATCGGAAAAGGCGGAAGATTTAGATTTATTAATTTCATCGCTGAAATGCTTACACGGTTATCCGGGTGACATGATTACCGTATTGAAAAGTTTAAATTGTACTAAACCGTCTCTGCAAAATTCTACGGATTTGAAAATGCACGAATTGCATTCGACAGCCATGTTGGACTGTACTTTTTCCGGCAGTCCAGCGCCAGATGTTATATGGGTAAGTTCAAAAATGTACATGTTTAGTATTGGTAAAATTTTTCCGTAGGAGACCATACTTCTAAACAGATATTGTAATCAGGGTTGTGAAGTCGGAGTTAGAGAAATTTAATTAGAGTCGGAGAAGGTGTCAATAAAATAGGCACAAAAGTTAATTTTTTTATGTAATAGTCGTGGAACTTTTATTTTTATTTTAAACGAAATACCTTATAAGTACTTTGTACTTATTAAGAAGTTGTTGGATATTTTTCATAAATGGATTGAAACTGTTATAAATAATAATCGTTCCAGATCGGTTAACATTTAAGCAGATTATAGTCTGTAAAAAGAGGCGCACGTTCACTTACAATATCAAAGCGCACACCATACAATCATATTGGACACATTTCAAGGTAGTGAGTAAACCTTACTTCCTTTGCGTCCTCTACCAAACCAATGTTCCTCTAAGTAACTAACATAGCGTTTGAAACATATAGGACACATCCGCTAATTGTGGTTCAGATAAAAAATACACTTTAGAGTTCGGAGTCAGAATCCGGAATCGAAGTGAGGAATTTGAGTCCTAAATCAAAGCCGTTCATAGTGTCGGTGTTGGGGTCAAAAGAGGGCCATATTTTAGCCAATAAATCGCGACAATAATGCTAGAAAGAAAGTACTGCAAGAGCTTAACCAAACATGTGCCCATCCATAAGCCAGTACCAAACACTAAATGCATATGTTTTATACAACAGTAACAATCCGAAATATATACATATCGCACTTGTTCCGATAAGGGTGTTTACTCAATTTTACGACGCTCATTGTAAAAAAAAATCTTTCGTTCTCTCTTTGATTTCATCAAAAAAATAACTACATTAAACAAATCTTTTAAAGCTTATCAATATCTCAAGTTGCTATTGTGGTTCTTAAGTTAAGCTTAAGCAGATTTTAAATGTAATTTTAAATCGGCTGTGGAGTTTGCCAAAATCGAACTATTTTTCTCCGACTCTAGAAATTTTAAATAAGATTTTTTATTCATGTGACAGCCACGGCTAGCTTCGCAGTAGCGCAAGTTGTTGACGTCTTGTGGTGGTAGCTGGCTCTATCCTACGAATGGCTTGCTTGATATTTGTCTTAAGGCCAGAATAGTATATACAGGGTGGACCATTACAATTTCAAATTTGAATCGGCTGTAAAAAAGGTACTGATATTTTTTTCAGAAATTTGTTTTTATTGGAAAGGTTGAACTTTGTCATTTAATAAAGGAATACGGTCCGATGTGTTTTCGGTTCGCCCAATGGACTGAAGATGGTTTGGCAGGAGATGAAAAATTTAAAAAATCGTGTTTTTATGTGAAACTCCTTTTCATCTCGGTGAAAATGAGCCGTATATGGGGTTCAAAGAACCCACACGTGACTATTGAGAATCCAGGTCATTCATTTCTGTTGGGAGCCATTGAGGATAATTGTTAAGCAAAGCAACCAGAGACAATTGAAGCGTTGGAACATAAAATCGAAGTTGCAATTGAAGAGATTCGACCCGAAGCAATCGAAAATGTACTAAAAAATTGGGTTGATCGGATGAGGTACTGCCGAGCCAGTTGTGGTAGTCATACCAATGATATTATGTTCCATTATTGAATGACAAAGTTCAACCTTTCTTAAAAAAATCAGAAATTTGTATAAATTTTACTTTTTTTTACAGCCGATTCAAATTTAAAATTTTAAATCGCCCATACTATAAATTGCCCGCAACAACAGGATTATAGAAATTGGAGCGTGGGCTGGGTGGTATTTCGCACCATCTTGCTGAAACCAAAGATCGTTCAAATCCATGTCTTCAATCTCCGACCACAAAAATGATCTATCTTGTCTCTGTAACGCTTTTAAGGATGGCTCAATGTGACACCACTCCAAATCATTGGCTTCTCGACGATCACGTGCGGGGGTTACCCAGACCTGTTAGCAAACATAGTCGCCGAGATGAAAATGTGCTTCGTTAGAAAAACTAATATTTCGTGCAAAGTCGTTGCCCATTTTAAGCTTCCCTTCAATCCAAACTGAGAAGGGATACAAGCGGATGGTCGTGTGTCTTGAGTACAGCTGGATCCGGAGGATGCCTTAATTCGTCAACACTTTTGTTGAATAAACGCACTGTTTTGTGAGCTCGCTCATGAAATGGATGCTTTTTTGGCCCCTTCGTTTCATAAGTACGACCCCAATTTAAGCCAAATCTTCAAAATTAATCTATTTTTTAATTCGTAATAAAACTGGCTGCATATAACGAGTTTGGCCGTTTTTCCACCTTCGGTCCTTGATCCTGACACTAATCGCTGTCAAAACTTTAAAAAATATCCACACTAGTATTTGGACTAGTAGTAAAATTTCATTTTATTTGAATACCTAAATGTCCACATTGACTTATCTCCTTTTGAGCATACGGGCCGTTTTTTGGGCCACAACTTTGCCTTAAATTAAGGTATTAAGTTATTTTCCGCAAAATAATTTGAATGAGTGAAATGCTATAGGGCATTTCCTATAAGCAAGGAAAAAATAGGAATCGTTTGTATACGAATGGCTTTTCTATTGCGTTTTTGCTATTCGTTTTATTTTTTAGTTAAGGTTTAATTAAAAAACACCACTAATAAAGGGTTTTCTAATAGAGACATATCAATTTCGTATATTTATGTCAACGCCCCTCAAACATTTTTAATTATCTTTCAGTGTCAAAAAGTTAGTCGAAGTCAACATTTCCATCGTAGTAAAGTTCATTTACGAGCAATGTTTGGAATTCATTAAAAAGTAATACCGAAATTCTGAGTAGGTGGTCGCAACTTTAAGAGCTCTTACTCTAATTTTCATCATCTTCAGCGATGAAGCCCATTTCTGGCTAAGTGGTTTTGTCAATAAACAAAATATGCGTTATTGGACAGCAAAAAACCCACATGTGCTTCAAGAGACACAAAATTACTATGTGGTCTGGTTTTCATGCCGGAGTTGTGATTGAGCCGTATTTTTTCATGATTAAAACACTCGTCATGTTACCGTGAATGGAGAGCGCTGTCCTGCCACATTAGAAAATTATTTTTGCCCGAATTGGATGAGCTTGACATCGCCGATATGTGGTTTCAACAATACGGTGCCACTAGCCACACCGCACGCATAAAAATCGATTTAATGCAAGGCAAAATTGGTGAACGTTTTATCTCGAAAGATAGTCCGGTCGAATGGCCACCTCGTTCATGCGATTTAACGCCAGTGATTTCTTTTTATGGCTTCACATCGTCGTTGGCATATTCCAACAAGCCAACAACTTTAGACGAGCTCAGAGACAACATCCTACGCGAAATTTCGGTCGAAATATGTGCCAGAGTGATGGAAAATTGGGTCCAAAGGAGAGATAGCTGTACACGGGCTCGTGGAGGTCATATGACCGAAATCGAATTTAATGCTTAATAGTAACATTTGCACTGCACTTGGAATAAACTTGAACTCTATATCTTAACTATTGTGTTGAATTTATATACAAAATTGTTATGTCCTTAATGGAAAACCTTGCAAGTTGTAGTTTATTTATAATTTGTAGCTATTATTCGTTATTCTACCATTCTACCTCCGCTTTTAAATGTGTACTTTTTGGGGCATTGGTTTGTTAAAATAGTGCCGATTGGGCCGTTCTTTAAAGTAACGTTCTCTGTTTAAAGACCATAATCACTCATCAAACCAAAAAGAAAACAGGTAAAAAGGCTTGTAAAACAAGTCAAGCGATTAAACTTATAATACGAGTACGAGGGTTGCTCTATATATTTCAGGACTAGGCAACACTAAGTGTTGCCTGGCGCATCTGACATTTCCATTGGAAAGTTTGACATTTTTTTTTAGCGTAAACGTACTCTGAACGTTTTGACGTACGACCATCATTTGTGTTGTTACTTTGTATGGCGATGAAGCACCATCCTATAGCACTGTGAAAAACTGAGTTAATGATTTCAATCGTGGTCGACGCTCGGTCAAAGATGAAGGTCGTCCAAAAACGACCGTTGTGCCAGAGAACATTAATGCCGTGCGTGAACTGATAATGCAAGATCATCATGTGCCATACCGTGAGATAGAGGCATCCTTGGGCATTTCTTCCACCAGCATACATTCGATATTGCATGAACACCTGACCGTAAAAAAAGTTTGTTCTCGTTGGATCCCGCACAATTTGATAATCGCTCAAAAAAGGGCTCCTACCGATTGGTGCACAGAAGATTTGATTAAATACGATCACGGTGCTTCATAAAACGTTTATAAGATCGTCACAGGTGACGAATCTTGGATCTTTGCGTATGTGCCCGAAACATAAGAGCAATCGACCGTGTGGGTCTTCGAAGACGTGCAAAAACCAACGAAGGTTGTTCGAGAAGAAGCACTTCGAAGCAATTGTTCTCCTGTTTCTTCGGCAAAACTGGTCATGTGGCGAATGTTCCGATTGAGCAACGTAGGACGGCCAATTCCGAGTGGTACACCACAATATGTTTGCCTGAAGTCTTCAGAGAAATTCGAAAAACCAACAGGAGAAGACGAATCATTGTGCACCATGACAATGCGAGCTCTCACACACCGGCCAAAACGTCGAATGGATGGGTCATCCGCCGTACAGCCCTGACTTGGCACCCAATGCCTTCTTTTTATTTCCGCACATCAAGAAAAAAATGCGTCTTCAACAATTTTCGTCGCATGAAGATGCTGTTAAAGCGTTCAAAAACCATGTTTTGAGTGGAGTGGCAAAAGTGCTTCGACAATTTGTTTGAGCGCATGCAAAATTGTATAAATCATGCTGCGGAATACTTTGAAAAGCAATAAAACCATATTTGATGATAAATATTCGCATTTTCATTAAAAGGCCAGAAATATATATAGCAGCCCTCGTAAAGCGATATATTTCATAAAACAAGCTAAGCTACAAGTCTTTTTTAAAAAATTTCTTAAATAGTACTCGTCGTTATCTTTTAAACTAGTCTATGCAATAAGTTTTATTTTTCCTTTTCTTAAAGTGTGACGATACATTATTTTTTCGAATTATCTTAAACAAATGCCATAAATTTTCATGAAAATTTAATGTTTTTCTTCCGTATATCGTAGGTTACGCCAACAAACAAGATACTACGCTATCATGCTGATCCAGATAAACGTCCAATTATTATCAATCACAATGATAAAGAATTGGGTAAATTTCAATTTAACTCTTTAACCAACGAGGAGACGACATTAAATGTCAGCCTGCAACGTCCAGACGCCAAAGAGCGTGTAGCTCTAATCGAGAATGGTTCATTGTTGATAAATAACATAACACGACGTGATAGTGGCCTTTACACGTGTTATGCGTACAATGTCATGGGCAATGCATCGGCCTTTATAAGGTAAGTTCAGGAATGCGATTTACTTACTTGATGCAATTAATTAAGTTGTACGTGCTCTTTCATTTATTAGATTACAAATTGACCCCATAGTTTTCTATCGAGTCAAGATAGGAAGTTTGCTTTCTGGCACAGCAGCAGCCACCGCCTTTTTACTATTGACCTTGATCGTTCAAGGCATCAGAGCATTATTGAACAAGTGAGTATGGCTATGGAATGATGGCAACATATGTTTTTAGTTAATTTTATTTGCCAATTTTATTTGTAGATATGGTATTTTTGATAGATTCTATTGCTGTGCTAATCGTAATAAGAAATCACCAAGAGCACGTCAAATCTACGCCATGTTGGATAGTATTGAAAGCTATAAGAGTCAACAGTTGGAGCGTTTAAGAGAAAACTATGCTCAACAAGTAATTCTTAAACAATTTTATACATTTTTTCTTCCCCTCCCCCCTAAAAGAGTGATTACTAATAACATTGTTGCAAACTTGATTAGGTGCATCGTATACGTGAGAATTGTACTCAACAAGTTGAATGGATTCAAAGTAGTTACTCGTCTCAGGCAAAACATTTGAAAGAATTCCGTGATATGGGCTCAAACCATTTGACGGCGCTTAAGGATCAATATTATGATCAGGTATATGGAACGTTTTTTTTGTTGTTTTTTTTTGTGAATAGGTACATGTACCAGTGGTGAAGCGTCGACGAGTTCCAGTCGTTCAGAGTGTAGACCCGAGAATTTCTCTAAACACATCTGTGGATCTGTCTGCATATGTGTACAAAACAAGAATGCTGTAAAACTATTGTATGCACAACTTTAAACCGGAGATTATGATTCCCCTTTGCAGAGTTAAGGTTAATTCAATACGTTGTGACATCCTTCAGCATGAAATGCAGGGGTTGTATATTCATTGTATCGGTGCCACGTCCTTCTGTATTAAGTACATCAATGAAGTTGGAGAGCAGAAATATTTGCAGTTGTGTGTGGTACAATTGTAGATTGTTTTTGAAATTGCAAATGATCTGAGGTGGTTCTTTATACAATGACTAAAACAACCTCTACATATTATTTTTGAAGAGTATTTTTATATAATCCCTGCCTATCTTTCAACTTGACCATATAGTTTTTTTTAGAGGAAAATAAGGGCTCGGGCACAATGAAGCCTTTTTTCTCACGCTGCGTATTTTTCAACTTCCGGTAGTCTGAAAACCTTGAAATAACTCAGTGTCAGACAAACCTTTAAAGAAGGCATTGCCTCTCCTCCACAGCAATTCATACCGCAATGTGCACCTGCTTTGAATTCATTTACTGTACTCGCTTTCCCCGACATTTCGGCTTCGTTTATTTGGCTAGTGATATCAAACTTTGGGCGTTTTGCATTATCAGGGAGGATCTTGTGGTTCGAGTATGTACATATCTTTTGCGAACAGAGTCTCTTTTCCAACAGCTGTGAACAAATATTTCAACTAATATCAATAAATCTGGTTGTCAAACGTGAACGCAATTGGATCCGTTGATTATAGCAGCATTGCTGGAGAGTTCGATATTTAAGAGTTTTGCATGATCACACGTCGTTTGTGATATGGGAGTATGGGAATATATTTATAATTGCCATTATGAGTCCCATGTGTTTTAAGTACGCGTTTGTTCAATTATTAACACTTTTTTATACACTTTCATAGTAGAGACAAAATGCATACGGATGCCAAAAATCACCGAATCGACATGTGTGTCGATCTAATGATAACACTGTCAGAGTAGTTCATTTGATAAGAGGCGACTTGTATTCCTTTTTTACCATATACTAATCCTATTGAAAACGTACCTAGAACATATACATTTTTTTTTTAATTTTCTACCACATGGCCTTTGTATGTTAATAACGAACATATCCGCAATCGTCTTTTCTGCTAAACTCACTTTTAAGATTTGCTCCACTGTGGAAGCTATAAAAGATTCGACAAGATCGAATTTAACGCCGTTTTCCCGATTATAGTTAACATGCTTCGACAACAAGTGACGATGTATTTGAAAAGAGACTGCGATGGATTGCATTAGCTGCTTTTTAATCAGTGATGCTGCCTTTTCTAGTGAAATTTTGGTTCGGTCTGAGAGTAAATATATGTAAATGCTTATATACACATCATGCGTATGTATAGTTTGCGCTGAGTATAAAAAATTAACTTCTTAGAATTTTTACATCTAGGAAAGTTTCCCACCAGTGACCACCGACCAGCAAGCAAACCACAGATGCCTTCTGTTTGAAAAACCCATGCACACATCTTTGGTAACACGGTGGATGTGTGACGGAGGAACAGTGTACAGCAAACCGATGTTACTTCAAGATATTCTGCTTAGATAAGCACAAACCAAAAAAGGCTTCTTACAATCGGGTAGATGGCAACCCATCGCACTTGGAACATATTTTTATTCAATAACCTTAGAGACACACTCATTATACCAACTGGTCAATTTTTGAGAAAATATTCAATTTCATTGTCAATATTCCAGTGACAGATTATTGTTACTGTATTCAGACTATAACGAGTTTACTAAATGAACTACAGTTGTTGCATTGTTGATTTCATAGCGTCGACGTAAGTAATAGATGGATTGGACGGACATAACTTGGTCCATGCTACTACATAAAAATGCTGTGCGCCGCAGTCAGTAGTTAGTGGTGTGTGTAATCTTAGCAGTGTTTGTTGTTTGTGTATTAGTTATTTGCCTAATATTTGTGAACGCAGGCTAAAAACACGGTAGTTTGCATGGCGGTTTCGACCGCAACTTTTGGAACTTTGCAATCTTCGTAGCCTTGTGTAAATCTCCGTAAATAACACATTGCTTCTCGTGTGCCCAAACTCTTGACAACTGGAACATTTTCTAACTGAACGTCGAAGCTCATATAATCTTGAAGTGGAGAAAAAAATAAATAAGAAAACTTGCAAATACACGCAGCGAGGCTGTGCGGAAATGAAATCGAAGGTGTTCAATTTTTACACTGAACGTCGAACTCAATAAAGAAAAAAAACAGAATGAAAACAAATTACAAAACGAAGGGTCACATTTTGATACCAATGCAAAAATCATAGCAATGACGAAAGTTTGTAAGCAGAAAAGAATACAGCTGGCATATCGATTTGAAATACGAACAAGAAATTGAACACCCTTTCAAATCACGCACGCGTCTCGCCACTGATATGTATCTACATAATTACTTGTTATAGATATATTATTTGTAAATTTTCTAAATGTATGGTTTAGGTGAAAAAGGTTCGTGAATATTCCACCGGTCAATTGAATTGGGTACGCGAAAATTATGTCTTCCAACGCAATAAAATACGCAAATTCAGCGCTCATCAAGTTTTGCGTCTACGCGAAGGTTACAAATATCAACAGCAGACATTGAATAAAGTTCTTGAGAATTTGCCCAGTTTCTATTTTGAAAATTGTCGCGGTCGTTGCGAAGAAGATATAGCCGAAGGTAAGATTTTGTAAAACCAATCAACGTACATTTTGTGGTATTCGCCGGGTTATTTACCGAACACTTCACGATTTGATTTACAGACATTGATTTCTACTTTAAATCCAAAATGGCCTCAACCGATCCACATGGTCTTTTTCATAAACACTGCAGCCATCCATCATCGCTCTATCCGTCATTTAATTCCAAAGATGTCAAAGATTTGCAAAAACTCAAATCGAAATTGATGGCCAATAGTTCAACAAGTAAAGCTTCCATTTACTATACACCGCCGGAAGAAGAACTCAGACATTCACAATTGAATTTACAAACATCTCCAATACACATCAATTACATTAATGAGAATCTCGATCACAGAAAGTTTGAATTGGAAAGTTTTAAATTTCATCAGCAACCATTTTTAATCAATACCCCAACGCAGTTATTAGAAGAGAGTCCCACTACCATTAATAATTTAGCCAGTAATCTGAGTGGTCTCATCGATGAGACAGCCCTCACATTGTGTCAGCTGAAAATAACGCCAGATCATCCCGCCGGAGCAGGAAGCATTGAAGATAATCATTATGCAGCAACACTGGCGGACAAACTAACGTCAGAGAGTAGAAAGCAACGACATTCAGCGTATTATGAAGGTAAGCATATGTAATGTAAAAACACATTCTGTAACATTTTGCAGTTTATATAAAAAACATTCAATTTTCCAATATTTTTTAGAATTAAAACGCTTCTTAAGTTTTTTAAAATACAGGGTGGAGCGCGGTAATTTGCTTTCTTGGGAATGAAATGAAAAATTATGAAACTTAGAAGAATTTATTTTATATTTTAATTATATTGAACAGTAAGGGAATTTTTAAATTACATGGTTTTAAAAAGTGTATCTAGCAAATGTCGACCTTCCATATCCATACACTGCTGCATACGTTTTTTGATGTTTTCATAAACTCTAAGAAGCATGTCGACTGGTATTCTGTCAATTTCAGCTTAAATATTGTTAATTAAGTCTTCCAAGATGTTGGGAAAAATAGCATGGTGCTAAGTCTGGTGAGCGTGCCGGCCAGTTCACATCACCCCTTAAAGAGATAAGCCGTCCAGGAAACATTTGCCTCGCATATTGCTTCCGAGCAGAGCGTTTCGGAGATTGCAGTACTGCTGCTCTAACTCTCTCGATGTTTTGTGGTGTTGTAATCCTTCTCTCAGGTACCCTTCGTATACATGACACATTCCCCGCTGTTCTCAATTAAGTTACCCAATTTACAATTGATTGCCGTCCAGGAACACGTCCGCGTGGCGGAACAGCGAATCGTAAATGAAAAGCTCGCTGCACTGCAATAATCGAGTGCGCATTTGAAAAATACGCTTTAAAACAAAAGGACCTCTCCTCGCGTGTCCGATTCATGATGGCAACTGAAAGGCAGATGAATACAAATCTCCTGTCAACCACTATAAGCAACCGACACTCTCCACTCTCTTCGACAACAGTGACGCCACATCCTGCAGTGCAAAAATGCAAATTACCGCGCTTCACCCTGTATGACTAAAAAGACTAACGCCGAAATGTGTTGTGTCCAACCTAACCAGGTTTTAGTTTGCACATAACGTGCTTTGCTTAATTTTAATTTAATTGATTATGTACAGCGAAGGTCCTTAAAGCGAAGGCTAAATTCGAATAAGATCGGATATCAATGTGGCTTCTAGAGCTAGGTTTTCTATATAGAAAACTAATGAGAGGAACATTTTTTAAAATTTATTTTAAAATTTTTAAATTTAAATGTTTAGGTGGCAAAAATTTATAGGAAAAAATATTTAGAACTCTGGACCAAAATGGCTGTAAACTAGTGTAATTTGCGTCCTGCACTTTCGTAACAAGAAAAAATAAAAATTAGAAAATTACTTTCAGTCGATTGGACTATCACACTTCCTTTGGGATGTTGCAAACCAATGTCTTAAGTCTACAAACGTCAATAAAAAAAATGCATTCCCACCTGGAACATCCAAACTAGGAGGCGCTGAAGTTTTTAGTTATAGGATTCGCAACTTATGGAAATACTTAAAAAACTTTGTTCTTAAGTGACAGTTGCCCATCGACTGAATATGCAAGACGTTTTAGAAGAACATTCTTTCAAGATTCAATACACATTGCCTTAATGACTTTCGAAATGTAGCATTTTGGAACTCCTTTTCTCCTTTTCTTAGAAGGCGTGCAAGAATTATTCATTCCTAAGTGAATTCTTTGAGAAGGCCTTCATTTGTAGACCCTTCACCTTAGAATGGATGGTACACAAAAATAGCGGTCAAACGAATCAACCTGGGATCCTAGAGTTTTACATGATGATGGCTTATGGGATTGCAAATGGGCGAAATCGGAGACACATCGGTACTTTTTTTGAGTATTTTCTTAACAAATCATAATTTTTGGCGGACGGTAAATGCGTTCTGTAGAACGGGTACGGTGTAGGGTACGGTGGAACGTCTTAGTTGCGTAGTTGCTTATTGACTCATGTAGCCCATAACGTCCCGCGTGTTCAAAATGGGCAGTTAATAGCATAAGGTTACTAAAATTAAAACAAATTTGGCCTCCAATAAGAGAGTCAGTTTGAAGTTTTTTAGTAGTAGAGAATATATAAAATTCGGCCTAGCCGACTTGATGTTTCTACTTGTTTCAATTAGAAAATTTTCATTTTAACATTTCTGTATCCCTTCTTGTGGAAGCCGAGCTTACATTTCAGTTAAGTTAAAGCGGTACAGAAGGTCTTCGCCCCAGCGATGGGCAGTGACGATATATAAGTATACACGGTAGTTCAAATCCAAGTTTATTTTAAAATTAAAAAAACGAAAAAAATATTTTTTTTTACATATTTATTAGGTAATTAAGGAGCCAACAGGGACCTTTCCTCGATTCAGTGAGCTGTACACAATGTAATTCATATACTTACTGACCGGGACCTATTGATTAAAGCCCCGACTCCGAACGAATAATGCATTTCATAAAAGAGCTTTTTACATGGCGACAATTTTAAATGTTCTAAACCGGATTTAAGCGTAGGGTGGCTTGTACGATATTCGGATATCGCACCTTGGCGGCTCAGCGAAAGAGCATACCTATTATTTATGGAACACAATTGTATCCATATTGTTGTAAAAACAATATATTTTATTTTGAAGTCCTGTTCGTCTATGGGGGATCTGCTTCGATAACCAGGTGGAGGAAACGCGCCATTTGAACTGGATGCGTCCACTTTCAGCTGAGTGGGCTTGGCCGGACAATTGAAGAGGTGCATAACGTCATGTGGTCCCTAATGCCAGGCGGTACAGATGTTCGGAACCTTAGCATCAATTCGTGCCCAATAAAGATTGAGGCGGCTGCACCATCCAAATCTCAGCTGAGCTAGAAACACGCGCGTCTGCCGAGGTAGTACCTTCTCCCCAGGTGAAAGCTCCGAGGGATGCTGTCCTAGCACTACATTCTCACAGTAGCTGGATACTGCTGCTGCGACTTCATCCGCGTGAATGTTGTTTAGACCTGCCTGATAGTTTCGCTGGACCTCTCTCTTAGATCATGAAGATCGTACCTGATCTGCCTGGGCGGAGGCATCTTATCCAATAGTTAGGATGACTACTGCGAAAACACCCTAGCAGGTATTGCTTAGGCAGCTGGAAATTGTGTCAAGGTCCTTAGGACTCCTCATAAAGATGGTCCTCAGAGGACATAAGAAGGCACCCTGTTGATGTTTTGAGGGCGGCATTTTGGCAAGTCTGAATTTTTCTTCCACTGCGTCGTACTCACGTTCGCCGACCACACCGTTGCTATGTAATTCGCTACAGACTGACCTAGTGACTTGAGGATCTTGTTTCTACTTTTGAGCTTATCGCAGATAGCTGTAGCATGTGCAGAGGATCGAAAAAAGCTGTCCAATGTGACCCCAAGGATTTTGGTGTACTTGGTAGTCGGGATGTTGACGTCATCGACTTCTCATTGAGTGACAACATCACCTCTGCGGTCCATGCAGTAAACAGTGTGGCTGGTGATTTAAAGGCGAATATTTTTATATTTCTTGCAGTAAAAAAACCTGCAAAAATAAATTATTAACACACTGACTTATGGTAATTTATTTTCTCGCAGATGTCATTCACTTTAGATCCTGTGCAATCATCAGCGTACGACACAATTTCAACGCCGTCTGGTGCAGCAGGAATTTTAGAGAGATAGAGGTTAAACAGAGCCGGGGATATCACTCCACCCTGGGGAACTCCTTGTTTAACTCTACGGGGCTTCGACCACCTGTCTCTAAATTCTACATATGATGGGGCGCCCACACATATAGTTTACGACCCAACGTTTCAAACTGGGCGGAAGGGACGTTTTCGCAATGCCCTCGAACAGAGTGGCATGATTGACCGTATCGAAGGCTTTTGTTATGCCAAGAGCCACGTGGGCCGTCTGTATTCATGTGGTATCCTTGAATAGCGCACACTGTTAAACACCTAAAGATTTCTGGCTATACTTCAGAAATGTCTTGTTTAATATTCGCCGAACAGAGGTGGATCTTTAAATTATTGCACTTTTCGTAAACATATGACGCATCTATTGCGGTTTTGCTATCCAGCCTTAGTTATCGAGGCTTATCATAAAGCAAAACTAATATTGCTAACTGCACAGTTACACTTACATACAGACAATGCCTATTTTTGTATTATAAACATGTTGTGCTATAAAAATATTTAACATATATAACTTTTATAGATAATATAGCTGCCGATAGTAATATGGAATTAAATGAACTCAAGGATACCAACGATGTCAAAAATTCCAAATCATGTCCGGCCATCTATAAGGTTTCAAAACAACGGGACGGTACCACTGTGCACGAGCTGCTTACCGAGGACCTAAAAAAAGGTTTACGTCTAAACGCTCCATCGAATGTGGAAGAAACGGAAACACCGTTACATCATATACCCATTAAAGAGGATAAACTTAATATCATTCTAGATGAAAACGGCAAATCCACCCTTTACAATAGTCAACAGCAGCAGCAACCGTATGCCGAACAACCTGTTGCTCTAGCAAAAGACATTAGAATATTGGAGAAGCCTGAGCCACAACTCACCAATAGATTCGTGAACAATTCCGCCAATGTTTTGGAAACAACACAGCTGACTGGAACACCAAATGTAGCCTATGATTCCCTCAGCTCTGGCTTTGGAAGTTCAACCAATGCAGACGATAACTCTGTGCCCCAAACAACATCCTCGTCGGCATCGTCATCATCCTCCTCCTCCATCCTTCCATCCACCTCATCCTCATCGGGTAACTCATCGTATGTTACCAATTCTCCCTCCTCACCCTGTTAAAGCTTAGTGGTGTAGCTATTATTTTTTTAGTAAAATTTTTTTTCTTTCAGTCTTCATGCATATTCATATACAAATAGAGATTGATTTCTGTTCATTTTTTATTTTCATGTAATTTAAGCAAAACCAACTACTCTGCAGTAAATGAGAATTTTTCAAAAAAAAAAAGTAAAGAAAAATAACAAAAAAGAATATAAACTATTTAAAATGACTAATTATTGTCTAACTTATAATTGCATAAAAGTAAAAGATTGAAAAACAAAAAGCAAACCGCAGTTCTAGAAAAGTACAAGAAAGACAGATTTATGTAAAATTTGCAAAGAGATTTCCATGCATTCATATTCAAACCATTGTCCCCATCATGTTCCCTCACCAACCATAAACAACAGGCTTATTACAGTAGAGTTTTAATAATCACACTATTATAATACAAAATGAGAATATAACATACAGACGGTTTAAAGAAAATCAATTTTAAAGCGCCCATTTAATAATAAATGCTACACACAGTATCAAATCTGAAAAAAATTATATACATACGACGAGTATATCATTTTGAACTATTTATGTAGATGACACGATCAAGCAGTTTTAACAAAAAAGAAAAAAAAAAAAACAAAAAAACAAACATTGTACTCTGTTTTAACAGGCGGAAATGCTTAGAATTCTGTGTGTTTATATCCAAAAAGAAAACAAAAAACAAAACGAAAATTGTTCCATCAATGGAAAACTAAACAAATCATATTACCGAACAAAGCGTAATAAAAGAAGAAGAAAAACTATACATACATTAAACCATGTGTCTGATAAATGAAATTTAAACAATAAAAGAAATGAGTTATTACACCTACCATTAACATAAAAATGATTTTTAGTCCTGGTCAGCTGAAATTTGAAATTACACCGAATATTTTTGCAGCCCTGTCGTATAAAAACGAGGTGACTACGTTGACTTTATTTCGATGTGTTTAAAATTTGCAGCAATGGTTCGCGAACTTTTTTAAGCTAACAAAAAATATTTTTTTACAGATGTTAAAGTTCTTAGAATTATATTTGTGTTTTTGGTCAGCTTGAGAAATTATGTAAAATAATACAACATTGTTCACCTGCAAACAGGGTTACCATACGTCTTGTTTTGGAGGACATGTCCTCCTTTTTAACCGCTGTCCTGCCACCCTTCCTTTTGCTACCTTTATTCCTTGTAGTAAAATTCATAATTGTTTAGAAAATTATAATAATAGAAATGCATTTTTGACAATTTCCAGTTATATTTTCCATCGAAAATTCGAGATTGAAGCTTTTAACAATGTTCAATGATTTCCCCATAAATGGCGTTGTTGCAAATCCATAAAAGCCCTAGAAACCAATACAAATGGGGATATGTACAAAAACATTTTCCTGTATTAAAATGTTCTAAAGAATTATGAACTACGAGGGCATATCAATAATTCCGTGACTTTTCCAACTTCCCTTGCAGTTATTTTATATTCCACACTGCAAATAAAGGGTGTTTTTTTATTGGGGTATAGAACTTTAAGTTGGCATCACTTTTTTTACTGGCGGCCATTTTGTCAGCTGTCAAGTGATTAATATTTAGTTTGGTTTGCCATTTCATCATGAACAGGTTGACAAAAGAACAACGCTTGCAAAATGGGCCGAAAATGAGATTCATCTCGATGCTGATTTTCATCACAAAATTTTGTTCAGTGATGAGGCTCATTTTTGGTTGAATGGCTACGTCAACAAGCAAAATTGCCGCATTTGGAGTGAAGAGAATCCACATGAGACCCTTGAGACGCCATTACATCCACAAAAACTGACTGTTTGGTGTGCTCTATGGGCTGGTGGAGTCATTGGGCCATACTTCTTCCGAAATAATGCTGGAGAGTCAGTTACCGTTAATGGAGACCGGTATAGAGCCATGATAACCGACTATTTTGTTCCCGAATTGGATGGCATGAATGTGGATGAGTTGTGGTTCCAACAAGACGGCGCTACTTGCCACACAGCGCACGTCACAATCGAATTATTGAAGGAAACATTCGATGAGCGCATAATTTCGCGGAATGGACCTGTCAATTGGCCACCAAGATCGTGTGATTTGACACCATTGGATTATTTTCTTTGGGGATATGTAAAGTCGCTCGTCTACGCCAACAAACCAGAAACGTTAGGGGACTTGGAAGCCAACATTCGTGGCGTTATTGCCAACATACGGCCCCATATGCTCGAAAAAGTGGTTGAAAATTGGACCTGTAGAATTGGCTTTATTCGAGCCAGCCGCGGCGGCCACATGCCCGAAATCATATTTAAACATTAATGGCATAAAATTATCCTTCCAATAAAGCCAAATTGATGGACATTAAAACGATTTTCTTGTGTTTTATTTCAATTCGAAGTTCTATACCTCAATAAAAAACACCCTTTATAAGTTAAAGAACTTTAGAAAACCGTCGTTGGATGGTATGGTCCTGCTTCACAAGATGAACTGGAAGAGAAACACCGAGTAAATATAAAGGAGGGGTTTAAATACGCTTCAAAAATATAGCAGGAAGAGAAGACGAATCATTGTGCACGATCATGGCAATGCGAGTTCTCACACATCGGTTCAAACCAGCGCCTTTTTGACCGGCCAAAACGTCGAATTGATGGGTCATCCGCCGTACAGCCCCGACTTGGCACCCAATGACTTCTTTTTATTCCCGCACATCAAGAAAAAAATGCGTGGTCAACGATTTTCGTCGCCAGAAGATGCTGTTGAAGCGTTCTAAAACCATGTTTAGGAGGTGTCTCAGTCGGAGTGGAAAAAGTGCTTCGACAATTGGTTTGAACGCATGCAAAAGTGTATAAATCATGCTGGAGAATAAACAATAAAACCATTTTTGATGATAAATATTCGCATTTTCATTATGAGGCCAGAAATATATATATAGCAGCCCTCGTATTGAACTTCATAGTTGGGGCGTTATTCTTAAACTATTTATACTCTTCCTCTCCAATAGCAGGGTACTAAAAGTCGATGGGTTCTACTCTGATGTTTTTCCTTGGACAGTGGTATCCCGCAGGGTTCTTCTCTATCGATAATACTGTACAACACATATGCAAATACATTGGCCAGGGAGATATACATCATCGACTTAATGCTTTGCATATGCAAAATTAAGCAATGTTTCGTATTTATACTCGTAGATCGTTAAATAGGTAGAGACTATGTTGGCAGCACACAAATATGGTACCGATGAGCCGAAATGCACTAGCAGCGAAACGTGCTTCTACCAGACGGTGATGCGGTTGCTTTAACTTTGCTGACTTCCTTTTCCATACGACAAACTACAGCAAATCTGATCTAACTAGCTTGTGGAGTAATTCAAGCTTTCAAAAATAATAATAATAAGGTTTTTAAATATCTACCTTTGCATCTTCCGTTACATCAAAATCGCGCGAACACAGGCACCAGACGGGCTGCGTAGGATTCTGCACTCTACGTCACAAGGTTTTACCCAAAAGTGGCCCAATGCTTTAACATGTAATAAGTCAACGCACAAATTCAACAAACACCTAATTTGCAGAAATGTCTGGCTACAGACGCCATCGCCTCTATTTTACGAGATTCAAATCAATTCTGGTTTAAAATCCTGCATTATGGGTACTCCTGAAGGCCTTTAACATATTGTTTACGCTCTTTTGATCTAGAGTAACTCGTTTTTTATTACTAGAGTTCTTCACTTTATAAGTCTAAATGGTTGTGAAGGTCCTCTTATCCCCCTCATCACGATGTTTAAGTCAAATAAGACTCAAAATTCTCAAGCATGTTATCTAGAGCAGTTAGTAAACCATTGCGAATAAATTTGTACAAATAATGTCCTCAAGTCGCAGAGATCCATGCCAGGATTCATGGTTAAAATATACATTACGAAACGTACACTTACGCTCCTAAATAAAGCAGATCTAATAACTAATAAAGCATTAGTAAAAAAATAATCAATAGGGTATTATGGGTACTCAGATTACAGCAAACTTTGCTACGAATTCGAATTTTATGGTTTATATTCAAGTTTTGGCTAAGATATTGATCGGACTCAAAGTGCCGAAGGGTACCCTAAATGGACCACTGGTAAATATGTACATATAGGTACTTGAATGCAAATATGGATTTGTTTTAAAGATTTGGCTGTGAATGGGTTGGATCTCCTGGTTCTTGATTAAAGAACTAGACTCATTCATGCCCTAAATTTTGAGGATATTTTCTTTCATTTAAGTACTACTCGTACGAGTATACTGTCCAATACGTGTTGCATTTCATAAAAAAATCCAGTTCAATTTCATTCAATTCATTTATTGATATTCGAAAATTAACCGAGCTTTTAGGCCTTATATAGTTACAAAAATACTTCCGACTTATTTAAAAAATACAAAAAACTTAGAGTAAGATTAAACAATTTAATATAAATATGTACAGGGTGGGCTAAAAGTTACCATGGGGTTTACAAATTTAATAACTTTTTCGTTTATATTTTTTTTAGACTATATAAATAACATTTTGAGAATAAATAACACAGTACAACATTTTTCAGGTGATTGATTCGGTACTCAATTCTGATAATAGTTTGTGAAAGTAGCCCCAAAAAGAATAACTTCTGCATCATTTGTTTGGTCATGGTACATCAAATAATAATTTAATTATTAATTTGAAGTTAGTAAGTATCGTATAGGGGAAAATGTCACGTTTAAGACTGTTTTGTTTGTCATAACTCGAGAACCACTAGTCCGAATAAGCTGAAACAAATTTAAAAAAAAATTAAAAACTACAATTCCTTTAATCTGTTCATACAACGTTTCGCTACATAAGCAACAGTTTCGCAGTTATAAATAAATGTATGAAGATTAAAAATATTTTTTGCCTAAAAAATTAAAGTTTTTTTTATTCATAAAAAATACAAAACGGACAAGTCCTATTACCTTCACCTAAAGTCACATAACCTATGAACAAAATGAGACATAGATCATGAAAATCGATTTAAGCGTTTCGCTTTTATGCACAATTAAGTGAATGTATTAATATCAAAAATTTGCTCGAGATATGCACAAAATTCTTTGGCAAAAACATTGATGACTTTTTTTATTAATTCTTTTTTTGCATGAAAATAAACATTCCGATTCATATTACAGCTATTCTTACACAGAAAATAGGTGATTTTTATAGGTTATCTATGCATGGAAACAAAATTTAGAACATTTTTAATTATTGTCACTATCCTTCCTCGTTGAAGTTGACGCTTGTGGTTCTGATGGCCTTATTTTCTTCGTAGGTTGTTCATGTTCTGAGTCTGCATCGGAGGTTTAGGTATATCGGTATCAGCAGCGCGTTTAACTGGAAGTGTGGCAGTAAAAGCAACTTCAAATTAATTATTAAATTATTATTTGATGTACCCTGACCAAACGAATGATGCAGAAGTTCTTCTTTTTGGGGCTACTTTCACAAACAATTATCAGAATTGAGTCCCGAAATCATGTTTTGTACAGTGCAATGGAGAGATTCGCAACTGAATAAAGAACCAGAATAATAGAATTTTATTAATTAAATCAGCGATCAATTATTTGAACGCAAACGCATGAGTAATGAAGCTCATTTTCATTTGAATGGCTTTGTTAATAAGCAGGACTGTAGGTTCAAGGCCAATTTCACCCCATTAGGTGTACAAAAGGGGTGGGATGGTGCACGAGTTTTCGATTTTGATACGGCTCACCCCCTTATTTTTTTTTTTTAAATTTTGCTCCCACCGATTAAACTACCCCAAAAGTGCCCCTTAGGGGTTGAATGTAAGACCAACTCCCAATATTTCTACAATTCCAACAGTTTCTCGGAACAAATCCACCCTCTATCTTCAATCGTTAAGGGAGTCCCCAAAAGAAGAGTCCACTGCAGAATGCACTTACAACGGCCAAACAAAATTTACCACAAAATAATATTTTCGTTTAAATCTGTTTCTGTTATTATTGATGATGATTTATTTTAGTTTTTATTTATAGTTTGAAAATGTTAGTCAAATTAATTTAATTTTTTCATGTGATGGATATTTCTTCCGATTTTCGGCAACTACCTCAAGTAACAATATTTTTTCATCATCGTTAGGGAAAATTCATCAACGCAAATTGCACCACATTAGGTGTACAGTATGGTGTGGGATCACATCAGCTATCATTGGGCCTTACTTCTTCGAGAATTAAGATGCAAGTGCTGTAACCGTAACTGGGGAGCGGTATCGGTTTATGATAGAAAGTTTTTTACGTCCTGGCCTTTGAAACATACTTAAGATGTGGTTTCAGCCGGAAGGAGTCATTGCCCACACTGCTCAAGACACAATGGCACTTTTAAGTCAAATACTCAACATATATTCGCTCAATTAGTTCCTCAAGGAACACTAAGAATTTTAATACCTTTTATAGTATGTATTTAAACTATTAGTAATGTAATTCGACAGGACATGTGCTTTGGAGAGCGATTCAGTTCCAGAAATTCCGAAACTATTTGTTCAGCGCGATCGCCAGATTTGTCACCACCCGACTATTTTCTTTGAGGTTATTTAAAGGAGCGAGTATATGTGAACAAACCCGAGACAATCCTTCAACTCAAGGCCAACATTGTTGCAGTAGTTTGAACGCTACAGCCACAAATTTTGAAAGATGTTATGGAAAATGCTCTAAAACGAGCCCATCATTGAAAACGGGGGTCATTAAAGTGACATTATTTTTCATACTTGGGGTAAAAATAATTTCCATTTTGTATATTGTATAAATTGAGAAAAAAAAATAAAAAAAATTATTATTATTAGTTATTAAAGATTTTAACCCCATGGTAACTTTTGGCCCACTCTGTGTTATCTTAAGTATACATTGAAAATATCCCAAATTACTCACAAAAAAGGCATTCATGTAAAGACTAATAGATAAGTTTTGCTTTTGATGTTACACTACATCAACATGAAAATGAAACACACTAATTGTTTAAAACAAAAATTGAGCAATACCCGTAGAAAACACTTTTATATTTATTACCGAGTCATTACGATGCACATGTTGAAACATTTTTTTCTTATAAGTATGGCAGTAGTAATTAAATAATCTGAGTGAGACTGGCAAACTATTAAAAATACTAGCAACTCTTACGTTAAATGATCGGCCTAAATCAGAATTCAATCGGGGAATTTGATGTAGTTCATCAATCAACGTCGTTAATAGATTTTTTTTGCTATCTCACCCTGAACACTTGGTTTCGTCGGGACAATACATATGTCCCGCTATATCTCGACATGCCTTTTTATATACTACTGCACATTTTCCAGTGCAGCACACTGTGCAATTTGTTGAATTCGTAGATTACAATGTTTTTGATCAAGATGAGTTGTGTAACGCATTTTCCGTTTTAAATTTCTCCAATATCTACAACACCACAGATGTCAATTTGCAATTGGAAGAAATCATGTCAGGGTTGGCTTCTGTTCATTCTATTTTCCCCATAAGGAGGAAACGGTTGAATTACAGGAGTGATGAACGGTTTTCTTCGCCACAGATAGTGTATCACTGCTCCATACGGGATCTGGGGGGTTACTCTGTATTGCGATGCGTAAGGAAAATGGTACCTAATGAAATAATTGGTACTCTCTAATGCGTTTTCGTATCTCCTTTCGCATCTAATTTTTTTTCCTTTCGCAAATCTGGCATCACCGCACTCTGTAATACAAAAGCGTATGTCAAAATCGTACGTTGAGCGCAAATATCTTGCGCTAACAAAATATCAAACGCAAAGGAAACGAATCATGTAAGTAAGCACAAATAAATTTTTATATATATATCTAAATTGTTTATTCTTTTAGGGAAAACCCAAAAAAGTTACAGACTCAGCAACGGCAGTTCGAAAGCTTAGTTGATTTTATGGTCCAACACAGCGATTTGGCCAAGGGACAGTTGCAGAGTGTAAATGCAAAACAACGCGCCAACAATTTGTGGACAAAACTGGCTGATCACCTCAATCACCATGTAAACTTCTTGTAAGCAACGCGACATAGATTGCTGCGATAATCCTAAGAGATGGTCTTGGCCAATTTGGTGTTGATAACCACCTTGCCCAAGCAATTTCAAAGCAGCGGCCACTTTTATTGGGGTTGGAATTGCTGTGGACGCATCTTTATTGAGTCGAAAATTTTGTATAAATCTATAAAAATGGAATATTTGAAAACATTTTGCACATAATACCTACTCCTATTTTCTTACCCGTGGTCATTTAGGGAGAGTATATCTGATCTATCTCTCAAAATTCTTCTTGTAATTCGTTCATAATGTTCATTTTCGTCCTCAAACCATAACGCCACCGAATCCATAACTATTTATTATTTGTTATTAAATGCTTATAAAAAACCACCTACCGCACAAAAAATTTGTTTAAAATGTTTTTATTTAAAGTTTTGACATTTCGTTTTGTCATTCTTCGCTATTGTTTATTTTGTGGTGCCAGTGTTGCCTTATTTTCGACTTATTTTGCGAAAGCGTTTGCGTTAGTGATACAGAGTACCAAATTGTACTCTTATCGCATTTACCTTTCGCATCGAACTTGCTTTCGCATCGCAATACAGAGTAACCCCCCTGGCCTATAAAGCTTTTCTTGAGAGTGGAGGTGATGAAAATTGGAAAATCTTTTGTAGAGCTAGAAATAAAGCCAAAAAAGTTATTAGAAGAATAAAAAGGGAAGCTCATGCCGCTCTTTTTGCCGATAGCAATAGTTCTAAGACCCTATGGAACCGTCTTCGAAATAATGGACTGTTAAAAGATGTTTCATCACCAGAGATGGCCAACGTTGACGTAGAGGAATTAAACACACTATTTATTAATAATCAACTGACTAGATCGACTGATAGTAGTTTTTTTAACCAAATTATTGGGGAAGATGGGTTTTCTTTTTATAACGTCTACTCTAATGACTTGATACAGGCTTTTATGTCAATCAAGTCTAACGCCTCTGGTTGTGATGAGATATCTCTTAAATTTCTTAAAGTAGTATTTCCGTTTATATCAAATCACTTTCTTCATTTAGTGAACACTATAATAATGACTTCCTGCTTTCCTAATGATTGGAAAGTAGCCATAGTGACACCAATTCAAAAGAAGTCAAGCTCGAATTCTACGGACAACTTAAAACCCATTTCATTGCTTCCCATCCTGTCAAAAGTTGTGGAAAATATTCTTAAGCGGCAGTTGTTAGACAATATTGAGAGTAAATCGCTGCTTAATGATTGCCAATGTGGTTTCCGGAACGACAGGAGTACCTCTGCTCTTTTAATTGGCCTTACTGACTCAATAAGGAAGAATACTCATGATCAAAAAATGTGTATGGTTTTGTCTTTGGATTTAGAAAAAGCCTTCGATAGGGTAGATTTTGGAATTTTGATAAATAAATTGCATAAAGATTATGGACTTGGGAAAAGTGCCTGTAGTTTAATGCTTTCTTATTTATGTGGTAGAAAGCAGTTTGTTCGTGTCAATGGAGTCGCATCGTCTGTTTTGTCTGTTAGGAGTGGGGTCCCTCAGGGCTCTGTTCTTGGTCCACTTTGTTTGTGCTGTTTATTAATGACCTTTTCAAAAGTCTAGGCGAATGGTGTACACCATACTCTTTTGCTGAAGATGTTCAGCTATTATTTTGCGGAGAAATCCAGTATTTGGATGTTTTACAAGCAAAAACTAATTATGTTTTAAAATTATTGAGCGTATGCATGTCCTCTAACAAGCTTAGTATTAATCCTTCTAAAACAAAGGCAATACTGTTTCCATCATCATCTTCTATCAACCTAGATTTGCAATACAATGGTACGTCTATAGAATTCGTTCAGAGTATTGCGTGTTTGGGAATACTACTGGATAACAAATGTTGCTTTGAGCAGCACCAATTTAGTTTTACCTCGTTGGGTAAAAACAAAACTGGTTCATGGCTTAATTATGCCAAATATTTTGTACTGCCTAAAGGGATATACAGGAACTACTCAAAGTAATATGAATATTGTAAAGACAGTGCTTCATAGAGTTATGCGATATGTATATTCTGTTAAACCGTATGCTCACATATCGCCGTTTGTGAATGACTTTTTAGGCTGTTCCTTTGTGGAATTTGTGCACCTTCCTAGCTTATTCATTTGTTTTCAGTCACTCAATTCGCAACAGACAGTTAATTATTCCAAAGGTAACACCGCTTATGGATCGATCATTCCTCGTAAGAGCAGCCCGACTATTTAACATTTTGCCAAGCAGATTAAAAACGTTTAATTTGTCTTCCATGACATTTCGTAAACATTTAATGGAAAATTTTCGTTCAAGTACAGAGTAATGCTTTTATTTATATGTTTTTTTTTCTTCGGTTTCTTGAGGTCAGGTTTTTTTTTCTCTTTTATTAGGAAATATTAGGATTTTTTTAATTTATATTATTTATTTGGTTTTATACTGAATTTTCTCTAGTAGTTTATGATGTTCTATTTAACATTTTGATGCATATTGTAATTTAGCTTTAATAGGCCCAGTGGGCTTCGAATTACATGTCAATAAAGAAATGAAATGAAATGAATAATAAGCTATTGATTTCTTCTGGACCTTCCAAACAGAAAAAACTCAACTACAAAGATTGGTGTCGGACGTTTATACATCTTACAGAAGTAAAGTTAACTCCTTATTTCTGTAAACCCCATGAAACTACCCAGTAAACCAAATTTGCCGACAATATCTGATATCAGACAATTCTGAACAATATCTGAACTCTATCGAGAACTCTTACCGAAATCGTTACAAATTCTGTTCGATTTGTCTGAGGATTTTTTATTTATTATGTTAAGAAATATCTGAACGAATTCGACCCGAATTCTGTTAGACTTGTCTGTGGGATTTTTATTATTTTTTTTGTTCAGACTTCTTTTATCGAACTCGCAACGAATTTTAAACTATTTATCTGAGGTAGTCTATTCGTTTAAAATTTTTGTTATTTGCTTCATATTTTACAGTTGTTGTTCTTGTGTTCAGACATGTCGGAACTAATTCTGAACGAATTCTTAACTGTTTGTCTGAGGTATTTTTATATATCAAATTAAAATTCTGAACGTTTGGTTAGCTTAGCAGTGCGAGGGATTTTTATTGCGTTCGAAGAAAAACTCTACTGTCCGCAGTTCTCGTTAAATGCAAAACTGGTTGCCCTTAAGTGTATAGCCACTAAACATAGTTACAGCACAATTATTGCTTGCGAAACTGCAGACACCCCTGCTTGCAACTAAAAGTCTTTCCGAACGCTTTTTGAAAATGCTTTATAACTTTTTTTTGTAGAACCAAAATATTTTCTTCTTTTTGATTGTTTACATTCAGAATTTACCATGACATAAGCTCAGAATTCGTTCAGAATTCGGTTCGAAATGTCGGTAAAAACATCAGAATTTAATAAGACTTAATGCCAGAATTCTGACCGAAGTCGTTCAGAATTCGATACGAGAAATCGAAATTTCCATTTAAATTTCCCAAGACTACAGTTCAGAATTCGGTCAGAAATCGGATCGAAATGTCGGCAAAAACATCAGAATTCCCTCAGAGAAGTAGTTCAGAATTCGTGTCAACCTTCTTATATGTTTTTCGTTACGAACTCGCTAAGAATTCTGATCCGAAATCGGAACATTTTGCCGATTGTCGTACAGAATTCTGAAGGTTTGGTTTGCTGGGAACTTATACAATGCCAAAACCCATCAATATTCTCCGATACGTGCTGCCGGATATCAATGGAATATATATACCGAACTACACGATTGAATGCTCGACGAATCTTATCCATGAACTGAGCCACTGCTCCAGTGTAAACTTCCATACAATACAGGAATATTGGCATAACAATCGCATGAACAATTCTAATTTTATTTAGTGTAGTGGAAGAGACAATTCCAAGTTAACTCTGAAAACCATGGAACCAAGAGTAATACCAAGAAATTAAATATTATCACTATTTGATACAGACACGACAAAATTGCTCTTCAGCGGGACTGCCAAAGAACATTGCTTTCGTTTTATTCACATTGACTGTAAGTCCATTACTTGACAATCAAATAGCCAAATTAGATGGTACGAAATTAATACGAGGGTTGCTATATATATATCTGGCCTAGGCAACACTTAGTGTTGTCTGGCGCCATCTGACATTTCAATTGGAAAGTTTGACATTTTTTAGCAGAAACGTACTCAGAACGTTTTGAAGTACGACCATCATTTGTGTTGTTTACAGTGGCTTGAAAAAAAATTTGGCAAACAAAAATGGAATTAACTCGTGAACATTTTCGTGCGATCATTTTTCACAACCTTCAACGTGGATTATCACGACAAGAGTGCATCGATGAACTTAAAGCTTTGTATGGCGATAAAGCACCATCCTATAGCACTGTAAAAACTGGTTTAATGAATTTAATCGTGGCCGGCGCTCGCTCAAAGACGAAGGTTGTCCAAAAACGGTCGTTGTGCCAGAAAACATTGATGCCGTGCGTGAACTGATAATGCAAGATTGTCATGTGACATACCGTGAGATAAAGGCATTTCTTCCACCAGCATGCAATATAGAACACCTGGCCGTAAAAAAGGTTTGTTCTCGTTGGCTCCCGCACAATTTGACAATCGCTCAAAAAAAGGTTCGTGTTTGGTGCAAAGAAATTTTGAAAAAATACGATCGCGGTACTTTAAAAGACGTTTATAAGATCGTCACAGGTGACAAATCATGGATCTATGCGTATGAGCCCGAAACAAAACAGCAGTCAACCGTGTGCCTTCGAAGACGAGCCAAATCTAACAAAAGTTGTTCGTGGAAGAAGCAAATGGTCGCCTGTTTCTTCGGCAAAACTGGTCATGTTGCGCTTAAGCAAGGTAGGGCGGTCAATTCTGTGTGGTACGCCACAATTTGTTTGTCTGAAGTCTTCGAAAAACGAACAAGAGAAGACGGATCATTGTGCACCATGACAATGCGAGCTCTCACACATCGGCTCAAACCAGCGAATTTTTGACCGGCCAAAACGTCGAATGGATGGGCCATCCGCCGTACAGCCCTGACTTAGCACCCAACGACTTTTATTTATTTCCGCACATCAAGAAAAAAATGCGAAGATGCTGTTAAAGCGTTCAAAAACTATGTATTGGAGTTGTCTCAATCGGGGTGGAAAACGTGTTGGTTTTAGCGCATGCAAAAGTGCATGCTGGAGAAACAATAAAATCCATTTTTGATGAAAAAATTCGCAGTTTCATTATTAGGCCAGAAATTTATATAGCAGCTATCGCATTACTCTGCAAAACGTTAAAAAAATCTAAATTTCCTATAAAGAACAATTGAACATTATCAGCTAAAGGAATAAAAGGTTTTAACACTAACAAGCATATCATTAATATACATTACATATTACTTTTATTTGTGTTTCGTTTTTAAGGTTGGTAATTAGGAAAAAAATATGCTTTCAGTTAACAAAACAATTCAAGTCGATACCTTTACGAGGTACATGCTATTAACGATGAGTTCAGCTTCTTTGTTTTTTAGGTTCCTTGATTTTTCTTCTTTTTACTACATTAAACTGGAAATTTTAATTTACCTTGAGTCGAGTCACTGACTGATTTTTTCTTAGATATGCCATTACAACTTTTTGTGAGATTTGTTTGTAGCTTACATTCTGGTTCTACTGTTTCATTATGCTTTCTGGTCATATGCGCTTTATAGTCTTTCAAATATATGAAATCGGTAAAACATATTTTACAATCATATTTGGAACGACTCATTTCATGGGTCTGCATATGTAGTCGCAGGTGTTTAAAGGTATTAAAACACAATAGGCACATATTTTCGGGCCATTCCGATTGAGAATGTGCGTGTTTTATATGTTCAGATCTTTCATATGAACTGCTTGTCTGCGCCGGACAAATGCAACACACAAATGAACCTGCTGAGAAGTGGCGCAGCTTCAAGTGACGATGTAAGTCATGCAACCGATTAAAACGATAGTAACACAATAAACATATATATGATTTGTAGGGCATATGGCTTAATTTGTGTTGTTGTTGCCGTGCAGTGCTAGTACGCAATGTTGCACTACATTCTTTACATTTATATTTGCCATCCACGCTGTCCAGCAACGCTACGTTGTTTTTATCAAAAAAATTGTGATGCTCAGCGACGTGATCATCCCATAATTTTTGTGTAAATAAGGATTCATTGCATTCGGGACAGGCATAACCAATGAACTCTTCATTTTCCGTTGATGCAGCAGCACCTACGCAGGACACCTTTTCATTTGCGGTATTTGCTGGACAGCTGCTGTTTTCATTTGCAACATGATATTCTGTTAGGTGTAGTTTACATCTTCTATGAAAGCTAAATGAACGTTGGCATTTTTTACATTTAAAGGGCCTTTGGTCCAGATGTTGTACAAAGTGACCAACTCCGGCGTGCCTATCGAATCTGCGCATTTGAGTCTGACATATGTTACATATGGTTGCCTCGCCGTTGTCCGATTTATGGAAGTAAGCTTTGAAATTGTTATGTTTGACCTGATAGTGTTTGATTATGTCGTCAACTTTTGCAAATTTCTCACCATTACACAGAGAACAGGATATTTCAATCGCTAGGTCTAAATTGTCAGGAGTTTTATGTTTGCTACAAGCTTTAGCTACAGTCGAAACGGTCGGTGCGCAAACGTCTTGAAACTGTGTAATATGTTGCATTGCCAGATGATAGTTTCCTAAGGATTTAGCACATAGACTGCACTTGTACGGCTTAAATGGTAAATGCTGGAAACGGTGAGTATGTAAGTTAATTGCGGTCTTCGCCACAAAAGTATGACACAATAGGCACTGCAATTTTTGGGGTTCATCAGGTACGGTGGCCATTTGCAGCCCTTCCAAGCTATTGATGCGATGACGCTCCCTCATGTGAATTTGCCATATTTGGAATTTCGAAAATTCCTTGTTGCAGAAAGGACATATATGTTTGACGTATTGCTCAAATGTTTGCCAATTTATAGATTTTGCGTCCGGACCCTGTTTCTCTTCTATAGAATTCTCATTTACGCTGATTGTGTGAAGTAGTGGCTGCCCATCGTACTTGTGACTGCTTCCTGATGGTTGCTGCTTGCTTAGTTTTTGATAAAATCTTATCATTTTGGAGCACATGTGTATCATGTTACTCTCCTGGAACAGGTATTTGTCCTGGCAATATTTGCAAGACCAATAACTCTCGATATCATGTGTCAAATAGTGTTCTATAAGTGTGTGCATGTCCACGTTAACATAAAGTTTGTTACATTTCTCACATTTGTACATATCATCGTATAGCGTAAACTGTAACATTTCCGGATTGTTTAAATTATGTTCCTTTGCAAGGTGTTCTAGAAACAGATGTTGACTATTGTCAAAACTGGAATGACTACACAAATGACAACTGTAGATGAATTTCTCCTGGAATTCTTTACAATGTTCATCCATTATATGAAATTTGAGCCTTGATGGATTTTTCAGTGCTTTGCAACAAAGTGGACAATCTTTTGAGGATCCATTCAGCTGTGGATGTTTTCCACTAACATGCTGTTGTAGTGAGGAGAGGTGAAAGTCTTTGTAACTACAAATCTTACACATGAGATACTTGATGGGTTGCTCTGTATGTTTAAATAGGTAATGTAGGAACTGGTGGGAATCGTATCTGAACTGTTTCTCACACAGTTTACATACACCCCAGTAATCGAAACTATCCTTCATGGGTGCCATGAAATCTGGATGCCTATCATGCATGTGCCTGGTCCATCTGTAGCAACAAGAGAATTGTCTTTGACACAGGTGGCATGCAATCACGGCATACTTTTTGCGTACGTAGTTGTCAATGACAGTCACATTCGGACAGGATTCATCATCGGTGTTTAATTCCCTACTTAGCTTAGACTTTTTAGAATGTGTGGCGCTATTATCTTCGTCTTCACTTTCGTTGTCCTCGTCGTCTTCGTAATCGTCGGGATTGAAATCACCGTCCTTTACATCTTCAAATTCATTAAATTCGTCATCGTCAATTTCCTCTTGTTTTACGATAAAATTATGCCCTGAAGCATCAGCATCAGTTTTCTCTTCAATGAAGTATGTTTGGTTGTTGTATTCGCATTTAAGCTTGTACTCGAGCTCCTCATCTTCTATTTTTTGGGAATACCACCACTCTTCCGGAATAACGTCTATACTTAATTCCTCCTCTTGCTTGAATTCAACACTCAATTCTTCTTTTATTTCAACACCAGGGCCACAACTATCAGGTTCATGCTTAATTTGAAAATCCATCTTCCGAAATGAATTAAAATAAACACAGATGAAACTAGTGATTGGTACGAACAATTGATATCGATTTCAAATTCAATGGTTTTGAAGTCGATTTATCGATTTGATTATTTATAAACCAAAGCCGAAAAATTGTATAAGAAAGGCGATAGGCTTCTTCTTTGAGAAACACAACAATCATGTTGAAAGAGCTTTTTTGCATTTAGCCTAGTATTCACCTAAAATAAAATTCTCGCTCCGATAAGAAAAACATAAGGCAAAGCAACGAAATTTACCATTGGTAAATTCCGTTTAGCTATTTACGTTTGGAGGTTCTTAGCTGAAACGAAAAGTTGGCGGAATTTGCAACTGTTACAGGGATGATTATTAGAGCACCATCTGCAAACGAAAACTAATGTTCTGAGGGGGATGATTATTAGAGCACCATCTGCAAACGAAAACTAATGTTCTGAGGATTGTTTGGTCAAGGAATTTTTGAAATTTACATCAATAAATTAACAAATGTTGTGAAGTCGTTTTTGACGGTATTTAAATGAATATGATTAAAATCATTTTTTTTTGAAACATAATAACTGCTGCTTCCTCTACACTACAATTCTTTCGTGTAGAGATAAATGAAAAACTCCTAAACGAGAATTTCGTTTCAGGTGAATACTAGGCTTAAGTTGTGCGAATTTAGTGTGTTTTTGGTTTTTCAATCAAAAGAAAGTGAATAAATAAACTGAAATGGGCGATATGCTTCTTCTTTGCAGTAATGTAACACAACTTTCCGGTTCATTTATTCATAAGTCATAAACATTATGAAGTAGGAACCTCAGACTCAGTATATATAAATATACTATTAGTGTGTAATGAAATATGTACGTTCTGGCAAAAGTTGGTGTAGCCACTCACCCCTTTTTAAAAAGCGATGAAAAACTATAATTATAGGCAGATCGTCAAAAAATTTACACAGTAAGCTATTGTGGGCAAATAAATTTTCATAGAGTATATACGGATGAGTTTACACAGAGAGACGTGCACAGTCAACATCTTAAAATGTTTAACGGACAAAATCATATGAGTATTTAAAGAGTTAAAAAAATAAGCTCGGGGGAAATTGGGCGTTGTCATGCCCCTTCTTTAAAAGCAATGTTGACTTTAATTGTCTTTAAATTCGCCAGTATGGTAATGTGTGTCAGAAGATCACAATAGTATAAGCATACGACTAAAACAAAGGGGCGTGGCACCGACTACTTGTTAAAAAATTGTAACCAGAGCTCGTAAAATATTTGTGTTTGAATATCAAAAATAAGGTTTGTGGAAAAGTGGCTGTTGACAAGCACTTTTTTCAAAAACCCTGTATATCTCACAATTATAGGCTGTGTTCCGAAAAATTACATCCGGATACAATTCTGGCAAGGGGTGTGGTACTCTTTTGGTTTAGCCTCGAAAGCTAATACTACACAATAGTAGAAATATTTTAACAAAAATGCCAATTTGATCGTGTCCATAGGAAAAGTAGTGCTGTACTCAATTTTTTAATAAAATTTAGAAAAATATTTTGTTGTATCCGAAATATAATAATACTTGGTGGCTTTACACTGGATAGTTATCTAGACATATTATTGAGTCTAAATCCAAGAGGTGTTAACATACTTAACTTTTTTAAATTCGATGAGACTGAGTTGATATTTTTTAGTTGTTGATACACCCACTTATTAATATAGGGGGGAAAACACTCTAATTTATTATTCTCTTGGGGTTAGCGGTATCTGTGCATAAGAAAATAAAAAATAAAACTATTTAAATAGGTTGCTCAGCAAGAAATGCTCAAAAAAGACCGAACTTGTCATGCGGATCCTTCGATGAAAGTCCTTTTATGTGTAGGTGGATGTCGAAGGGGGAAATTATATCAACGATGATACGCCATATTTTTAATGCTAATGCTGAAACTTATTCACTTTTGAACTGTAATTTATTATTTAATTGTCCCGAGGAATACTAATTTTAAAAAATCATTACCTTTATTTGACACACTCACACAAACATTTTTCTCTTTCGTTTGGAAAATTATGATTATAGGAAACTGAATTATATATTGAAAATTCACATCAAGTTAATGACATTGCGTTGTCGGCTAGAAAACACTGTCATTCATTTTTGTGGGGTTTGGACGTTTGGTTTTTAGACTGCCGGAGGTTGAAAATACGCAGCGTAAGAAAAACATCAAGTGACAGCTCGAGGTAGTGGGATGGGGAAAATATTCACAAAAAGCCCCGCAACTACCTAAGAGCAACCGACCCCCATAATTTTTTTCATCCAAATACTTTTTTCAAACATAACTACCTATCTGCACCCCCTAAGGGGGCTCCCCTACAAAAAAATAAATTTTTAAATTTTTTTTAAATTTTGCTCCCACCGATTATACTACCCCAAAAGTGCCCCTTGAGGGGTTAAATGTAAGACCAACTCCCAATATTTCTACAATTCCAACAGTTTCTCGGAACAAATCCACCCTCTATTTTCAATCGTTAAGGGAGTCCCCATAAGAAGAGTCCACTGCAGAATGCACTTACAACGGCCAAACAAAATTCACCACAAAATAATATTTTCGTTTAAATCTGTTTCTGTTATTATTGATGATGATTTATTTTCGTTTTTATTATAGTTTGAAAATGTTAGTCAAATTAATTTAATTTTTTCATGTGATGGATATTTCTTCCGATTTTCGGCAACGACCTCAAGTAACAATATTTTTTCATCATCGTTAGGGAAAATTCATCAACGCAAATTGCACCCCATTAGGTGTACAGTATGGTATGGGATCACATCAGCTATCATTGGGCCTTACTTCTTAGAGAATTAAGATGCAAGTGCTGTAACCGTAACTGGATAGCGGTATCGGTTTATGATAGAAAGTTGTTTACGTCCTGGCCTTTGAAACAGACTTGAGATGTGGTTTCAGCCGGAAGGAGTCATTGTCCACACTGCTCAAGACACAATGGCACTTTTAAGTCAAATACTCAACATATATTCGCTCAATTAGTTTCTCAAGGAACACTAAGAATTTTAATACCTTTGATAGTATGTATATAAACTATTAGTAAGGTAATTCGACAGGACTGCTGTTTTGGAGAGCGAATCAGTTCCAGAAATTCCGAAATTATTTGGTCAGCGCGATCGCCAGATTTGTCAGCACACGACTATTTTCTTTGAGGTTATTTGAAGGAGCGAGTATATGTGAACAAGCCCGCTCTAAAACGAGCCCATCATTAAAAACAGGGGTCATTTAAGTGACATTATTTTTCATACTAGGGGTAAAAATAATTTCCATTTTGTATATTGTATAATCTGAGAAAAAATAAAAAAAAAATTATTAAACGAAAAAGTTATTAAAGATTTTAGCCCCATGGTAACTATTGGCCCACCCTGTGTTATCTTAAGTATACATTGAAAATATTTCAATTACTCACAAAAAAGGCATTCATGTAAAGACTAATAGATAAGTTTTGCTTTTGATGTTACACTACATCAACATGAAAATGAAACACACTAAGAATATTAGCAAATACTAATTGTTAAAAACAAAAATAGAGCAATACCCGTAGAAAACACTTTTTTATTTATTACCGAGTCATTATTTATTACCGAGTCACATGTTGAAACACTTTTTTCTTATAAGTATGGCAGAAGTAATTAAATAATCTGAGTGAGACTGGCCAACTATTAAAAATACTAGCAACGCTTACGTTAAATGATCATCAATCGGGGAATTATAAGCTATGGATTTCTTCTGGACCTTCCAAACAGAAAAAACTCAACTACAAAGATTGGTATCGGAAGTTTATATACATGAAACTACCCCGTAAACCAAATTTGCCGACAATATCTGATATCAGACAATTCTGAACAATATCTGAACTCTATCGAGAACTCTTACCGAAATCGTTACAAATTCTGTTCGATTTGTCTGAGGATTTTTTATTTATTATGTTAAGAAATATCTGAACGAATTCGACCCGAATTCTGTTAGACTTGTCTGTGGGATTTTTATTATTTTTTTTGTTCAGACTTCTTTTATCGAACTCGCTACGAATTTTAAACTATTTATCTGAGGTAGTCTATTCGTTTAAAATTTTTGTTATTTGCTTCATATTTTACAGTTGTTGTTCTTGTGTTCAGACATGTCGGAACTAATTCTGAACGAATTCTTAACTGTTTGTCTGAGGTATTTTTATATATCAAATTAAAATTCTGAACGTTTAGTTAGCTTAGCAGTGCGAGGGATTTTTATTGTGTTCGGAGAAAAACTCTACTGCCGGCAGTTCTCGTTAAATGCAAAACTGGTTGCCATTAAGTGTATAGCCACTAAACATAGCTACAGCACAATTATTGCTTGCGAAACTGCAGACACCCCTGCTTGCAACTAAAAGTCTTTCCGAACGCTTTTTGAAAATGCTTTATAACTTTTTTTTTGTAGAACCAAAATATTTTCTTCTTTTTGATTGTTTACATTCAGAATTTACCATGACATAAGCTCAGAGTTCGTTCAGAATTCGGTTCGAAATGTCGGTAAAAACATCAAAATTTAATAAGACTTAATGCCAGAATTCTGACCGAATTCGTTCAGAATTCGATACGAGAAATCGAAATTTCCTTTTGAATTTCCCAAGACTACAGTTCAGAATTCGGTCAGAAATCGGTTCGAAATGTCGGCAAAAACATCAGAATTCCCTCAGAGAAGTAGTTCAGAATTCGTGTCATCCTTCTCATATGTTTTTCGTTACAAACTCGCTAAGAATTCTGATCCGAAATCGGAACATTTTGCCGATTGTCGTACAGAATTCTGACCGAATTCTAAAGGTTTGCTTTGCTGGGAACTTATATAATGCCAAAACCCATCAATATTCTCCGATACGTGCTGCCGGATATCAATGGAATATATATATATACCGAACTACACGATTGAATGCTCGACGAATCTTATCCATGAACTGAGCCACTGCTCCAGTGTAAAGTTCCATACAATACAGAAATATTGGCATAACAATCGCATGAACTATTCTAATTTTAATTAGTGTAGTGGAAGAGACATTTCCAAGTTAACTCTGAAAACCATGGAATTAAGAGTAATACCAAGACATCAAATATTATCCACGAATTCGATTACACTATTTGATACAGATTCGACAAAATTGCTCTCCAAAGGACTGCCAAAGACAATCAATAAGCCAAATTAGATGGTACGAAATTAATACGAGGGTTGCTATATATATATATCTGGCCTATGCAACACTTAGTGTTGTCTGGCGCCATCTGACATTTCAATTGGAAAGTTTGACATTTTTAGCAGAAACGTACTCAGAACGTTTTGAAGTACGACCATCATTTGTGTTGTTTACAGTGACTTGAAAAACAATTTGGCAAACAAAAATGGAATTAACTCGTGAACATTTTCGTGCGATCATTTTTCACAACCTTCGACGTGGATTATCACGACAAGAGTGCATCGATGAACTTAAAGCTTTGCATGGCGATAAAGCACCATCCTATAGCACTGTAAAAACTGGTTTAATGAATTTAATCGTGGCCGACGCTCGCTCAAAGACGAAGGTTGCCAAAACAACGGCCATTGTGCCAGAAAACATTGATGCCGTGCGTGAACTGATAATGCAAGATTGTCATGTGACATACCGTGAGATAAAGGCATTTCTTTCACCAGCATGCAATATAGAACACCTGGCCGTAAAAAAGGTTTCTTCTCGTTGGATCCCGCACAATTTGACAATCGCTCAAAAAAAGGTTCGTGTTTGATGCAAAGAAATTTTGAAAAAATACGATCGCGGTGCTTCAAAAGACGGTTATAAGATCGTCACAGGTGACAAATCATGGATCTATGCGTATGAGCCCGAAACAAAACAGCAGTCGACCGCGAGCCTTCGAAGGCGAGCCAAATCAAACGAAAGTTGTTTGTGGAAGAAGCAAATGGTCGCCTGTTTCTTCGGCAAAACTGGTCATGCGGCGAGTGTTCCGCTTGAGCAAGGTAGGACGGCCAATTCTGTGTGGTACACAACAATTTGTTTGTCTGAAGTCTTCGGAGAAATTCGAAAAACGAACAGCAACATGACAATGCGAGCTCTCACACATCGGCTCAAACCAGCGAATTTTTGACCGGCCAAAACGTCGAATTGATGGGCCATCCGCCGTACAGCCCTGACTTCGCACCCAATGACTTCTATTTATTTCCGCACATCAAGAAAAACATGTGAAGATGCTGTTAAAGCGTTCAAAAACCATGTATTGGAGTTGTCTCAATCGGAGTGGAAAACGTGTTGGTTTCAGCGCATGCAAAAGTGCATGCTGGAGAATACTTTGAAAAACAATAAAAACAATTTTTGATGATAAAAATTCGCAGTTTCATTATTAGGCCAGAAATATATATAGCAGCCATCACATTACTCTGCAAAACGTCAAAAAAATCTAAATTTCCTATAAAGAACAATTGAATATTATCAGCTAAAGGAATAAAAGGTTTTAACACTAACAAGCATATCATTAATATACATTACATATTACTTTTATTTGTGTTTCGTTTTTAAGGTTGGTAATTAGGAAAAAAAAAGTTATGCTTTCAGTTAACAAAACAATTTAAGTCGATACCTTACGAGGTACATGCTATTAACTATGAGTTCAGCTTCTTTGTTTTTTTTATGTTCCTTGATTTCAAATATATGAAATCGGTAAAACATATTTTACAATCATATTTGGAACGACTCATTTCATGGGTCTGCATATGTAGTCGCAGGTGTTTAAAGGTACGCACCTACGCAGGACACCTTTTCATTTGCGGTATTTGCTGGACAGCTGCTGTTTTCATTTGCAACATGATATTCTGTTAGGTGTAGTTTACATCTTCTATGATAGCTAAATGAACGTTGGCATTTTTTACATTTAAAGGGCCTTTGGTCCAGATGTTGTACAAAGTGACCAACTCCGGCGTGCCTATCGAATCTGCGCATTTGGGTCTGGCATATCTTACATATGGTTGCCTCGCCGTTGACCGATTTATGGAAGTAAGCTTTAAAATTGTTATGTTTGACCTGATAGTGTTTGCTTATGTCGTCAACTTTTGCAAATTTCTCACCATTACACAGATAACAGGATATTTCAATCGCTTGATCTAAATTGTCAGGAGTTTTATGTTTGCTACAAGCTTTAGTTACAGGCGAAACGGACGGTGCGCAAACGTCTTGAAACTGTGTAATATGTTGCATTGCCAGATTATAGTTTCCTAAGGATTTAGCACATAGACTGCACTTGTACGGCTTAAATGGTAAATGCTGGAAACGGTGAGTATGTAAGTTAATTGCGGTCTTCGCCACAAAAGTATGACACAATAGGCACTGCAATTTTTGGGGTTCATCAGGTACGGTGGCCATTTGCAGCCCTTCCAAGCTATTGATGCGATGACGCTCCCTCATGTGAATTTGCCATATTTGGAATTTCGAAAATTCCTTGTTGCAGAAAGGACATATATGTTTGACGTATTGCTCAAATGTTTGCCAATTAATAGATTTTGCGTCCGGACTCTGGTTCTCTTCTATAGAATTCTCATTTACGCTGATTGTGTGAAGTAGTGGCTGCCCATCGTTCTTGTGACTGATTCCTGGTGGTTGCTGCTTGCTTAGTTTTTGATAAAATCTTATCATTTTGGAGCACATGTGTATCATGTTACTCTCCTGGAACAGGTATTTGTCCTGGCAATATTTGCAAGACCAATAACTCTCGATATCATGTGTCAAATAGTGTTCTATAAATGTGTGCATGTCCACGTTAACATAGAGTTTGTTACATTTCTCACATTTGTACATATCATCGTATAGCGTAAACTGTAATATTTCCGGATTGTTTAAATTATGTTCCTTTGCAAGGTGTTCTAGAAACAGATGTTGACTATTGTCAAAACTGGAATGACTACACAAATGACAACTGTAGATGAATTTCTCCTGGAATTCTTTACAATGTTCATCCATTATATGAAATTTGAACCTTGATGGATTTTTCAGTGCTTTGCAACAAAGTGGACAATCTTTTGAGGATCCATTCAGCTGTGGATGTTTTCCACTAACATGCTGTTGTAGTGAGGAGAGGTGAAAGTCTTTGTAACTACAAATCTTACACATGAGATACTTGATGGGTTGCTCTGTATGTTTAAATAGGTAATGTAGGAACTGGTGGGAATCGTATCTGAACTGTTTCTCACACAGTTTACATACACCCCAGTAATCGAAACTATCCTTCATGGGTGCCATGAAATCTAGATGCCTATCATGCATGTGCCTAGTCCATTTGTAGCAACAAGAAAATTGTCTTTGACACAGGTGGCATGCAATCACGGCATACTTTTTGCGTACGTAGTTGTCAATGACAGTCACATTCGGACAGGATTCATCATCGGTGTTTAATTCCCTACTTAGCTTAGACTTTTTAGAATGTATGGCGCTATTATCTTCGCCTTCACGTTCATTGTCCTCGTCGTCTTCGTAATCGTCGGGATTGAAATCACCGTCCTTTACATCTTCAAATTCATTAAATTCGTCATCGTCAATTTCCTCTTGTTTTACGATAAAATTATGTCCTGAAGCATCAGCATCAGTTTTCTCTTCAATGAAGTATGTTTGGTTGTAGTATTCGCATTTAAGCATGTACTCGAGCTCCTCATCTTCTATTTTTTGGGAATACCACCACTCTTCCGGAATAACGTCTATACTTAATTCCTCCTCTTGTTTGAATTCAACACTCAATTCTTCTTTTATTTCAACACCAGGCCCACAACTATCAGGTTCATGCTTAATTTGAAAATCCATCTTCCGAAATGAATTAAAATAAACACAGATGAAACTAGTGATTGGTACGAACAATTGATATCGATTTCAAATTCAATGGTTTTGAAGTCGATTTATCGATTTGATTATTTATAAACCAAAGCCGAAAAATTGTATAAGAAAGGCGATAGGCTTCTTCTTTGAGAAACACAACAATCATGTTGGAAGAGCTTTTTTGCATTTAGCCTAGTATTCACCTAAAATAAAATTCTCGCTCCCATAAGAAAAACATAAGGCAAAGCAACGAAATTTGGTAAATTCCGTTTAGCTATTTTCGTTTGGAGGTTCTTAGCTGAAACGAAAAGTTGGCGGAATTTGCAACTGTTACAGGGATGATTATTAGAGCACCATCTGCAAACGAAAACTAATTTTCTGAGGATTGTTTGGTTAAGGAATTTTTGAAATTTACAACAATTAATTAAATGTTGTGAAGTCGTTTTTGAGGGTATTAAAATGAATATACTAATTTTAAAAAATCATTACCTTAATTTGACACACTCACACAAACATTTTTCTCTTTCGTTTGGAAAATTATGATTATAGCCCTCCAAGAAAAATAAACGTAACGCATTTTGCGGAGCGAAAACGAACTGCATACGGACCGCCATATCACTAACACTTGCATAGTTTTTCATATAAAAATACGACGAAATTAATTCTGTGTAAAACTCTTCGTAAACGTGCCGTTTTTTACGGTACGAAATAGAAGTGATTTTGCGTAATGGAAACGAACGTATTTAAACCAAAAAGTACCTAAAACAATCCGAAAACGAACTGTTTTTTCTTAATGGTAACGGCATTAACTGTTTTTTTCTTATTCGGGCAGCCATGTTGACAGAACACTTTAATTGTTTTAGTTGATGTTTGAAGTGTGATGATCTGATTGTTGTTAAACAAAATCAGCTTTTGTAAGTGTTAATATAAAAGGTATTTATAAAAAGTTTGTGGTATATTTATATCTACATATCTATATTTTGTAATAGCCAAAGAATTCATAATCATTCACAATATATGCAACATTAATTCTTCAGTATAAAAAAGCTTATATTATTTCGATAGAGAAAGAAATTCAGTACGGAAACAGAACGTTTTGCAGATACAAAAACGTACCGCTTCAGTGTTACGTAAACGCAACACTCTGGTATTACGAAAACGGACCGCTTTAGTGTTACGTAAAAGTACTACTTTAGCTTAGCCTTGGCGTACTACCAATACATTCAAACTACTACTTTTTTTTCTAATTCTCTTATTCCGAAATTAACGTTTACGGTGCATTTACGTATCGCAAAATCGGTTCGTTTTCGTAGTCTTGTATGAAAAAATGACTTCGCCAACGTTTCGTTTCCGTGCCGGTTTTCTTAGAGGAGGAAACTGAATTATATATTGGAAATTCACATCAAGTTAATGACATTGCGTTGTCGGCTAGAAAACACTGTCATTCATTTTTGTGGGGTTTGGACGTTTGGTTTTTAGACTGCCGGAGGTTGAAAATACGCAGCGTAAGAAAAACATCTTCCTTTTAATTTAAGGAAATTTGCGACGACTAAGAATATACGGGGTGGGCCAAATATAAGTTTCATTTTAAAGGTGCAATTAAATGAACAAAATTTAATTTTTTTCAAGTTTGCGGCTTTATTTGTAAGAACAAACGCTAACCAAAAACACCACTAATATTACTACATTAACAAAGGATCAGTCGATATTAAGGGCGACTTCTTAAAGACTATTTCAGCCGACTTCTTAAAGACTATTTGAGCCATTTACATAGACGGCGGCTAGGCTAATGAAAAAACCATCGGCTGTGGTTCGACAACTAATTTTGTTCTTATGGAATGTATACAAATGGAGCAGAGTTTTAAACCGATGTTTAATCGAAACCGACTCGTTATTTTTTCAATCAATAAAATAGTTTTCATAGTCTCAAACTATTATTAGTAGCACAATAACTTTTTGGTTAAATTAATGCTTCTGTCAATATAACAACTAAATTATGCCAGTATCAGTATTTTAGCACAGACGAAAAATTCAACGCTTAACACTTTTTAACATAATAAAGTAATTTTATACAACGCGCCAGCCGACACTAACAGCATCTTCTTTAAGCCGTTTAAATGGTCGGCTACTATGCTTGGCAAAAATTTAACTTTGATCTCCGGCCACCAACGTACTTCCCGTTTTTAAAGTATACAACTAGAGCAGATTTTGAAGTCGATAGGTAATTAAAGGCAAATGTGGCTTGATTTTTTATATGTATTTATTATTTTTCAATCCAAAAAGGGATGGGCGAAATGAACGAGAAATTGAAAAACACTGAGTATCAATCATTTTGGGAATGCTATATTTTGTGTTTTAAGTGTGCTAATTTGGTGTTTTCGTTCTTGTGATTGTGTACAAAGAAAGTGGAAAATTAAACCGAGAATTTGTGCGTTAATGGAGTGCTGAATTTATTACTGCAAAGATAAAATATTTCGCCCATCTTCTACAGTTTATTATCTTTGGTTTTTATAACGATGAGCCAAAATATATACAGCCCTGTCACTGAAATCGATCGGAATGATTTTAATTCCGTACTTACTATTCCGGTCGGTTTTACTATTCCGGTCTTCAGATTCCGATCGATTTAGGTAATTCCGAAAATTTTAAAAACCTTCGTTATTCTAATTAGCTATATCAACTCTATATATATGAGAAAACAAAAACCATATGTGTTAAGTAAACAAAATAAACAAACGGAGTTAGAAAAAATAGTTTACAAAAATCACATTTTGGAATAAATTCAATGGCGTCGTTTTGCCTTCGCTTTGTCTATCTCGAGTCTTAAAGTCTCTATTTTAATCATTTTTTGCTTTAGTTCGTTTTTTTCTTGCAGTTTTTTCTTTGTATTTATGTCGTTTAGCTCCTTTCCTTTATAATGGGCTTTCAAAATATCTTATTTTTCATTTTGTTTTCGAATTTCATCGCGCTGTTCTTCCATAAGGTGGACAATATTTTCCACTTTGTTGTCGACACGTTGCTCTTCCAGCAACATAGCAATTTTCCCCAAGTCTTTATTTTCTTCTACTACAAGGCTGCTTAATTACGGGTTGGATACATGTGGAGTACGTGATCTGTGGCCTTAGGAGTAGGAGATGGTGTGCGGGAAAGATGCATTTTTGAAGCTGATGTTGTTCCACTTCGCTTTCTTGCCAAATCATTTTCTTTTTCCCTAGCAGATGTTTGGGGAGTAAAATCAAGATCTTTGTCGTTTTCTTTGTCAGCTTCACAAATGTACGCGATCAGATCAGCTTCTTCAAAACTTTTGGCGCCAGCAAAGCCTTCTACACTTCACTGCATTCCGGAGACTCTAACAACATTTTCGTTAGCCAGAACATTACACGCCACAACATAAGACGATCACAAACAATACAAATTAATTTTCCAACGTTTTTTTTTAGGTTTAGTTTATTTCGTTCAAGGCAATTATTTGGCTTGTATTGTTGTCTTAGTGCTATTGAAAATATAAAAGATTTATTAAAATTAATGTTAACTAAGCAAAAATTTAACGTAATTAAAGATTACAATAATCCTCAGAAAAGGTATTTTTATCAAAGTTTTTTGTGTTTATAGAACTAAAAATATTAATTCCGATTACATAACCTTAAGTGGTTTCATTCCGACCAAATCTTTCGGAATTAGTTTTCTAAAGAAGCAAAATACGGAATTGAAACCACTTTCGATCGGAATAGTGTTCTGTGATATGCCGGATAAAATAAAATGAGGCAGCAAATTAAATTCAGGTAATATTAATTTATTTTTCTAATGTAATTACCGTGATAAGTCTGTAACATATATTACAATTCAGCACATTTAATATTTAACACATCTCATATTATTACTATTCTAACAAACGGCTTCGCCAATATTACCGGTAACGTCGTGAATCCAACTTCAGCCGTTTAAAGTGACGGCGGCTAAACCGAAATACAACTTGGCGCTGCAGGTCGGAGCCGATTCCGCTTCAAACTCTAAACTGGAGCCGCAAAACGCTTTTGACTTGGATTGTGTTTGATCTCTAATCAAATTACGATTGTCATCTCTAACACCATTGGAATCAAGTCTGCTCATTAAAAAATATTGGTTGCCAATAGAAATATTGATAAAAACCATCCAGATATTACAATATGGATAATATTGAACTAAAACATGAAATGTGTGATGAAGTAGAAGTTGTCATAAAGAAAGAAAATGAGTTGATGCTTAACGATGGCATGAAAATAGAAAACGTAGATAGCAATCAAGCGCCAAGGGGTCAACAGATAGTCGAGGAAGTCGTTTTGCTAGATACACACGAGACAACTGGCGAAGCAACGTGCTGCAGCAACGTGTTCTGTTAAACAGTATGTTGGTATGGGTATGTGGGCGTTTGGGTCTGTACAGAATTCAACGTCAATTGCTCCAGCTGCCCCAACACAAATATTTCGTCGCAAGCCTTTTTCGCAAATAGCTTCTGTTCCATTGTTAATTTGCGGTATGAGCACGCCCAGGCCTTTGCATAAATATCGGCTTCATCCATTTCTTCTTTCTGCGACAAGTTGTCAATTTGCCTGGTAGCCTTTCGCAATAGCTCGGTCCTTTCAAAATTTTGTGAACTTCGCTGCTTCTTCGTTCTCGGCATAGGACTCTAAAATAAAGAATAAATAAAATTACAACAGTATTTTCGGCAAGAGCTCGCAACTGTCTTAAATAATAAATATTGTTAAATACTTACACTTGAAGCGCAGTCATCGTCTGTGCTGTTTCCAGGCTCGTAAATTACGAACTCTCTCAAAAAATCAAGGGCACTAAAATACCATAAATTGGGTTGATAAAGCTCATCAACATCAGCGCCTCTTCTTTCGCTTTGCATTTTTTTGTTTAATTCGCGTCGGTAGGCAGTGCGCATGTTTTTGATCCTTTTTTTCATCATTTCCACTGTAGCATTTTCGTCAATTTTATTATATTCTTTTTTTAATTGTTCGTATGCTCTTTTTCGCAGTTTTTTATTTTTATATTTTTCACTATTAATGTCCCATAGCTCTCTCAAATTTTTATATTCGTTAATAAAGTTAACATAGTTTTCATTATTTGCAATTGCCATTTGTCTTTCCTCTTTTTTCCGCTTTATTTTACACCGCACGAACCCTCTTACTCGCTTGTTTTCGACGAACTGAACGAGTAAACAGAAAACAATGATACACACGAAGCAACGGTTGCGTAAACCCCCAGAAAAATCATAAATTTTTGATGTTTCTGGCAACGGTTGCGGCAGCACGAAAACTAATTGGCAACACACGAAGCAACGTTTGCTTCAATATGGCTATGTTCTGCAATGTTTGCCTCGTGTGTATCAAGCATTACTTCTTGGAAATCATCGACTTCATCATCGTCAGTATCCTCTTGTTTTATGACGAAATAATGTCTGGAATCATCAGCATTCTCTTCAATGTAAAATGTTTGGTTGTTGTATTCGCATTTAAGTTTATACTCAAGTTCCTCTTCCCCTTCTATTTTTTGGGAATACAACCACTGTTCCTGTGGTACGTCTATAATTAATTCATTCTCTTGTTTAAATTCAACATGTAATTCTTCTTTTTTCTCAACACCATGTTCACAACTATCGAGTTCCTGCTTTATTGGAAAATACATCTTTCGAAATGAATTAAAACAAACACAAACGAAACTAGTGTATGGTAAATTGTTTTCGATTTTAAATTCAAAACTTTGGTATTCGATTTATCGATTCGATTATTATTACAAACTACGTAAAGAAGTTTTCAACCCAAAGACGATAAGTTATACAAGTTGGGCGATATGAGAGAAATCAAAAAACAGAGTTGCGAAAAAATCATATTGGGAATGTGTTTTTTTAAAGTGTGCTAATTTAGTGTTTTTTATGTTTCAATTTTAACTTTTTAGCGTTCTAGTGATTGTGTACAAACAAAAAACCGTCTTTTAGAGTATCTCCTCCATGTCTGTTACTCATCGTATGTTTTTCAATTTCTCGTACAAGCTCGTCCTTTTTCTATTAAATGTCTTTGGTTCGAATCAAATACAGTGGAGTAGAAGAAGCAAATTTTTTAAATCTTAGAAATATCGTACAAAAACTGCACTGCTGAAGCAGACATGTTTACGGTTTTTTTTTTGAAATTGCCAATACTTACGTTTAGTGAATACTTTAACAGACTTAAGTACTGCTCAGACCGACGCGATACGACAAAACGCAACCTAATATTAAAATCTATTTTTACACGTCCTTATGAAAGCATTCAAGCGACACGACAAAAAACGACGAAAAATCTGCAAATGCTTACATTATTTTTACAAGAAATTTCTAGCGACAAAAGGCTGTCGCGTAGAAGGCACGACTGTCGCAGATGTACGATTTCTTCTTTGTCACGTCGGTGTAAACACTTTTTCAAACGGATATTTTAACGATTTTTACACATTTTTTAATGCAAATGTAGCGAATATTTGTAGCAACACATTTCATTGTTTTTTTATATGATTAATGAGAATAACAATAACGCCTTCTCGTGCGCATTAACCCCGAATGAATTTGTAACAGAAGGAACACGCATATAACCTCTTTATGAAAGGTGAGTCTTTTTGGATAAATCTATTTATGAAATGTGTAATAAACTTCTTAAAGATGGCACAAAATAAAATTTTAACGAAAAAAAACACTTATACTACTATAATATTGAACCCCTAGAAGTACTTATAATACCTACTTAAAAATGAGTTCTAAAAGTACTAGAGAATAACTTGAATAAGAAAGTACATAATAAATATTTCATAACTTATACATATAGTATGTCAACAAAGTGTATAGACACATCATTTTTGTTCAAGATACCTTTACTTTTTTACCAAATATGATCTGTTTCTACGAATTTCAAACTCCGTTCAGAATTTTATTACTGATATACAGCTGAAACGAAAAGATAACGGAATTTGTAAATGTCCAGTGATATCACTAGCAGTTAAGAAGTTTTGGCCACCTTCAACTAAAACTAATGTTTTGATAATTGTTTAGTGAAGGGAATTTTGCAAAAAAAAAAAAATAAAAAAGATGTGAACATTTTCGAGAGTATTTAAATGAATATGATTAAAATAAATCATTTGAAAATGAATATCTTCTGCATCTTTCTGCACTGCTCTAAACGGTAATTTGTCCGTGAAGAAATAATTCTCAGAAAAAGACACAGGCTAAAATTGTCAAAACGAACCAAAAACTAAAAAAAGCGTTGTTCGGTTCACAAAAACAAATCAAAGCATCGAAAGCTCTTTTTTTCCAGGAATATGCATATAAAATACGTAAATGTACTATTTTATAAAACTCAGCACCTTTTGTTTAACTTTAAAGAAACATACCTCAGCTTAAACCACAATTTCTGTTTTTAATAAAGGGTGGTTACATTTTAGGGCCGATGTTGAATGTGAACCACACCTAAACGTTAAGTTTTTTTTCTGCATTTCATTTTCAATTTCAGACTAACTCAATTTAAACCATGGAAAGGTACAAAAGCGAGCAACGCGTTTAAATTATTCAGACTTGGTGGCAAGAAATGACAACGGTGGATGATCAATTTTCGAGAAAATCATCTTCAGTGATGAGGCACATTTTCACCTCAGTGGATCAATAAGAAGAATCAATAAGAAGAATTGCCGCATTTGGGCAAATTATAATCCAAGAGTGATTGTCAAAAAAACAACAAAAATTATGGGATGATGCCTTCATTGGGCCGTATTATTTCCAAAATGAGACCGATCAGGTAGTTACTGTGAATGGTGTTCGCTATCGCGAGATGATAACGATCCTTTGATGGCCCGAATTGGATGATTTGGATGTGGACGATATGTGGTTTCAACAGGACGGTGCCACTTGCCACACAGCTAAAGAAACAATGGCTATTTTGCGCGACAAACTCAATCGGCCTTTAACATTTAACCATCCTTTAAAAATAAATTACATCAAAAATCAAAACCGAACCAGAACCACGGTTTAAGAGTACCTAAACACTATTTTCTTTAAAACCCGAACCAGTGGTTTAGCCTCGCTCTGAACCAGTGAACCGAACCAAATTGAATTCTGAAATGGTTTGCCCCGGATAGTTTGTCCCGATTGCCATCAGAGACAACAAGACTTGTTGCACCTCTTAAATTGTCCGGCTAAGTACATTCGCCTCCAGGTCTCTTTGGACTCATCCAGTTGAAATGGAGCATATCCTTACATGGTAGTTACCAGGGTTACCGTTGAAAATTTCAAAAAGTCGCACAAAAAGGGTATTTTTTTTTAAAAAAAAAAGTCGCAAACTTTTCGTAAGTTGATTTTATTAAAACAATACATTTAAATTTAATAAGAAAAGTAGCAAATAACACCATAAAAATGCAGTCCCATGAAATGAGAGGTAAAATACACATTCAAACATTCCGATCCTCATGTACCTTTCACTATACAATAATAAAGCGCAAAAAAATACCAAAATTTGCTTTAATTGTAGTACCCATATGTCCATACCCCGCAAACCAAACCTTCAGAATTGGGTCAGAATTCTGTAGGACAATCGGCAAAATGTTCCGATTTCGGATCAGAGTTCTTAGCGAGTTCGTAACGAAAAACATATGAGAGGGTTGACACGAATTCTGAACTACTTCTCTGAGGGAATTCTGATGTTTTTGCAGAAATTTCGAACCGATTTCTGAACTGTAGTCTTGGGAAATTCGAAAGGAAATTTCGATTTCTCGTATCGAATCCTGAACTAATTTTGAACGACTTCGGTCAGAATTCTGGCATTAAGTCTTATTAAATTCTGATGTTTTTACCGACATTACGAACCGAATTCTGAGCTTATGTCATGGTAAATTCTGAATGTAAGCAATCAAAAAGAAGAAAATATTTTGTTCTACAAAAAAAAAGTTGTAAAATATTTTCAAAAAGCGTTCGGAAAGACTTTTAGTTACAAGCAGGGGTGTATGCAGTTTGTGATGTAACTATGTTTAGTGACTATACACTTAAGGGCAACCAGTTTTACATTTAACGAGAACTGCTGGCAGTAAAATTTTCCTCCGAACACAATACAAATCCCTCGCACAGCCAAGCTAACCAAACGTCTAGAGTTTGAATTTGAAATATAAAAATACCTCAGACAAACAGTTAAGATTTCGTTCAGAATTAGTTCCGACATGTCAGAATACAAGAACAACAACTGTAAAATATGAAGCAAATAACAAAAATTTAAACGAATAGACTACCTCAGAATTCGTTGCGAGTTCGATAAAAATTATTAAAAATCCCACAGACAAGTCTAACAGAATTCGGGCCGAATACGTTTAGATATTTCTTAACATAATAAATAAAAAATCCTCAGACAAATCGAACAGAATTTGTAACTATTTCGGTAAGAATTGTCAATAGAGTTCAGATATTGTTCAGAATTGTCTGATATCATACATTGTCGGCAAATTTGGTTTACTGGGTATTAACTAATAATCGCCCGTTTTTGACCATGCGGGTTGTTTGGCCAGTTGAGCCTAACCTTTTCTCTTTTTTGAGGTAGTTAGTGCGTCCAACTAACAGTGGTTAAGCAAAAACGAGTACTTTTTATCGAGGTAAAAATATTTTCCCCTTGACCGAATTCACCCATTTTCATGCAAAATTTCTGAATACTAGGTTAATACGTTTGAACGATATCATGCCTTCAACAGAAACGAAGACGGACATGGCTAGGCCGTGTTAGAATTTTACGACAATCAAGATTATAATTACTTTATATGGTCTCCGATCAATATTTCGTGGTGCTGTAAACGGAATGACAAATTTAATATTCTTTTTCGTGAAGGGTGTAAAAAATCCAAACATCAAAAGTCGGATGATGAGCCAACTGAAACTAGGCTTTTAGGCTCCTTGAAGTTATGAACCGGGTTCTTAATATAACCAGCTTTTATAAATTATTTTATATGGATTCGTTGGGTTTGTGGTAAAATTTTAATTATTTGGTACCCACATTCTTGCTTAAATGGGCGTATTTTCGGCCACCTCAAATCAAGGTTGCTTAATTGATACATTTTACAAATAATCCGATTTGTTGGTATTTTTATCGTAAAGCACACTGTACTGCAGGTTATTCTGTGCCATATTTCCTCAAGATTGGATGTAATTTGTACGTTTCAGAGCTGTGTGGCGGGACTGTTTGAAGGTTGTGTTCGCAGCTAGTATCATGCCTAGCGTAAGCGCCAGGTTATAACCAAATAAATTATAGTACTTTTTCCCCCGGAGCAACCCTTAACCCCAGAAACAAAAATACGCGTACCCTTTAAAATGAATACATACAGCTCGAGTTGTGGAAAGTAGCAAATATTTCAAAAAGTGACCAAAAAGGGGATTTATGAAAAAGGGGCTGTAAAAGTCGCATGGCTTCCAAAAAGGGTCAAATTGCCACATTAGTCGCACAACGCTAACGTTGGTTGTTACACCAGATCCGCCCATAGACAAAATGGACTTTCAATACTCAACAACGGCGGCTTTTCGTTTTTTGAGCCGTTTCCGCTTCAAACTCTGCTTTTGTCATGAATTGTGTTTGTGTTCTATATGTAAACAATTTACGACTGCCATCTCTAAACAAAGAAGTCTGTCCATTAAAAAATTCTGCATCTTAACAAACTAGAGCTGAAGAAGTTTTCATAGAAAACGCCGTTCCCGTTCACGCGAAAGAGACAGGGAACGTAACGAACGCAACAGAGATAATCGTGACGGTAATGAAATAAAGGAACGTCGCAATCGGCGTTCCCGTTCCAAGGAACGTGTACGTGGGAAATCTGCAGAACGTGAACGGTCCAAATCGAGAGATCGTCAGCAACGGGATTACGACTCTTTTAGGAACAAGGAGAAAAAGCGCGACGAGAACAGAGGTAAACCCACGAAGGATGTTATCGTCGATGATGATTTAACGGAAGAACAACTGAAGGCTAAAAAATCGGAGCCACTATCGTTGGAACGTTACTGGAAAAGAAGGAAGAGGAGGCCCGCAGTAAGCCTGTATTTCTGACCAAAGAACAACGAGCTGCCGAGGCACTAAAGCGAAGGCAGGAAGAAGTTGCGGCAATGAGAGCAGGCCACGATATGGGGTCCAAAGCTCCAACCAGCTCCTCTTCTGCTCTTCAAATAAAGCAGGAAATGTCTGATGATTGTAGTAGCACAAATGATGATTTTAAGTGTCCAGATGTAGAAGTTGTCATAAAGGAGGAACATGAGATCAACGATTGCATGGAATTGGGAGACGACAATAGGAATCAAAGGTGTTCCTACACTGCAAAGTTGGGCAGTGCGGGTCAACAGCTAGTAGGGGGAGTTGTTATAAAGGTGGAAAACGAGTTAATAATTGAAGATAGCAATGAGCCGTTAAATGACGATTGTGAGCAGGAAAGATGTTCCTCGGAAAACATTGACGAAATCGAAAACAATGATTTTGACCATCTTCAGCAATATACCGATGAGGATGATTATATGCACGATGATGATGAGGACGAAACTGACTGCAGTGGCAAAAGACCCAAATATAAAAGTCGCAAGGGTAAAGTAAAATTTGCTTTTACCAATGATAAAATTCCCATTTTCTACAGACACTACAAAAGAATAGTAAGGTTACAACGGCATAATTATATACGCGTTGTTTGTCCTCTGTGCGATCGTAATATGAAATCATTTTCTATGTGGGCAAGGCATTTGAACGAAAAACATATAGATTTTACTGAAGAGGTCAAAACTAACTATGACTTCAAAACCTTTCGCCGGGCCGTGTGTAAGCATTGTAATGAGCAGTTGTGCTTCCACGTTAACCATTTTCTTCATTATTTGACACACCACTGCTCCAATACCAATGAATTATTTCTGTGCAATATATGCAATCACAAGGATATAAGCATGGAGGGCATACTAGATCACATCGGTGAAAATCACAATAAACTAAATGACTTATATCGCATGTGTCCGTTGTGCCACATTATGTTTTTAGATGGTCCGTCAATGCGTCACCACGTCATGGATGCACATAATGAGCAATTTAAAACCAAGTTCCAATACTATAAATGCCATCTGTGCAATCATCCCAGATTTCATAACGAAATCCATTACTATGACCATTTAATGAACCTGCACGCACTGTATGGCTACGATTGGGAACAATTGAATTTCAAACAAGTTAGTGGCGACGAGTGCCTACTTTTTGAGTGCACCAAATGTTTTAGATGTTGTGAAAATACCGGACCTCACAAACTATTGGAACACTATTTAACGCATGAGGACAACTGCTTTTGGTGGTGCAAATATTGCGAAAGTAAATTACAGTACAGTGAGTCCGTGCACATTTGCAAACAGATGTACAAGTTCCTAAATAAATGCAACATCGACACTGAGAGACAACCAGCACCTCATTCTACAACGCATAAAGTTGGTATATTGAAAGGCAAAACACAGTTGGAAAATTGGCAAGAATTTGAGTTGTACATTATGCACATATGTCCCTTTTGCAATGCCGAATTCAATGATTTTAAACAATGGCAATTGCATTTAAGGCAGCAACATTATATAAATAGTTTGAAAGGCTTGCACCTGGCCATCGTGGATGAAGATCCAGAGCAATATCGTTGCTTGCACTGTGCTGAGCTAATACCCAAAAACTCTGTGAATCTGCATACGCATCGTTTTCAACATTTACCTTGTATGCCATACAAATGTAGACATTGCTCCAAACCTCTGAAGAACGAAACGGTTGCTCTTAGACATGTTTTAAATCAATGTAATGGCGACGATAGCGTTGCATCGCCGTTGGAAGACGGCCCAATTGATATGATAAAAAGGCCTAAATTACCAGACGATGATACCAACTGGATAGAAATACTGTGTGCACTTTGCAAAAATGAACAGTTTTCCGACATATCAGACATCGAAAGTCATTTTAGGACACGGCATGAAAATTTTGAGGAGAATTATCGTAAGAGTAGCAATAATCTCGATATGGTATGTAAGAAGTGTAACACCACCCTACGCAGTGTTAGTAGCGACATCTGCCTCAACCACTATATAAAACATTTAAAGAATGGCCCGTACAAGTGCCTGCATTGTCGGCGTTCATATACGTCGTTTGAAATCTGTAGACGGCACGTAAGAAGATTTCATTTGCTTGGTGCTCGTCTCAAAAAACCCACCAAGAACACTAAAAAATGGCAAATAAGTGATTATTCAGTCGACAATCGAATAAAAACCGAAACAGAGCCGCAAACATCGGAGCAAAGTGTTATCATCCCTCAATCGACCAACCAAGTCCTTGGCCTGGGCACTTTGTCTGGTAAAGCGAATATATTAAATGAGTTTCAAGAATTTATAACCTATGCCTGTGCAGAATGTAATGATTCGTTTGATATGCAACAGACTTGGAGTGATCATATCAAGACACAGCATTCCTTTTTCAATGACGGTGAAATGTCTAAAGTTGATGCTGAAGATGGAAAACGCAGATGTAAACATTGTAATTTAATATTGGGCAGCAGCATTTCACATCGACAAAAGCATAAGCTGACACATATGCCATACAAATCATTTGTATGCTCTGTATGCGATGCCCGATGCACTACACTTGGTCTGCTGTATGGTCATCTGAGAAGAATGCATTTCCAAAAAGGCACTTTCGAATGTCCGATATGCCTGGTAAATCTTACCACGTCCTACGAGAGATCCGAACATGTTAATCAAACTCATCCCCGCTCAGAGTGGCCCGAAAACATGTGTTTAATATGTTATCGCAACTACAATTGTTTGCGAAATCACATGCTCAGTCACGACATAAATCGTCCAAAGTATGTTTGTCAAATATGTGGCGTTAGCATTATATTCATAAAAGATTTTCAAATACATATGGATCGAAAACATAATATAAAAGTTGGCTTTGATGTTAAACCAGTAGTACCGATGATAACAGATGACGGTGGCGAGACGACTGCGTCGGATATAGTCATTAAAATGGAGGAATACTCGAATAGAAGTAAATCGCATAGTGATGTAGGCAAACATTCCAAAATTAAAAAGGTCAAAACTAAGCCAACCAAGGGATCAGCTAGAGTTTGTAAGAGTGAATATATTTTACCTTAAAGCAATTAAATACAACGTCGTTTAGCAGCTCCAAGGTTAAGGTAAGGAAACAACTTTATACAATGTAGTATAGTGCCCTATTCGATAAATTTCCATCGAACTGTATTTTCACCTGGGGCTCAACTCCCTCATACGCTATCGAACAAAGTACTATTTTAATCTAATTTGGTTTCTTATGTTATGTGTGTTAAAAACTAATCAAAATAAAGTTGTTGAATAGGAATTCGGGATTTTAACCTTTTCCTAACAAACGAATTACTATCGAAATACTTTGTCCGTGAGCGTATGGGTAAATTAGGCTCCTGATTTTGGCAGTAAATTGTAATAGCTTTAAATTTAAGATTAAATTGTAATAGATTTCGACACGAAATACACTGGATTTCAGTTGTATTTGCGAAGGGAGCATAACAACGTATTTCTTGAATTTAGTTTTTTGTTCTCTAAAAGGGTGACATTTTGTTTTGATTTACTTTCAGATTCATTCAAATTACAAACAGCGACAATTCAAAAAGTATTTCATTGCTCACCAACACAACTTTTAAATTGGCGTAATATCTGTTTGCTCTTGTAAAATAATAATAAAAACTGATAACACAGAAAAGGCGAAAACGGAAGTAGTCAAAGAAGTAATATAGTCAAACATATTCAACTGAGGTCAAAATAACAACAATTGAAAAAACCTCAGTCAACCATTCCGGCCTTACCCTAAAACATACTGATGTATGCCTACGGTTGTGGTAAGGATGTTTGTTAAGATTTTATATTTAAGTTTCGAGACACGTTATCGAAATAATATAGATGCAATAACTAAGGATAATTGAATTGTATATCGTATAATTTTAACGTTAAAAAAATAAATAAAAGTATTACTTATTTATTCTACATATTTATTTTTCATATTTGGGAAACGTTGTTTTCATTTCTGACTGAATCTTGAATAACTCAGTCCAATTTATTTTATTTGTCTTCATTGAAATATACAAAAGCCTTTAAGGCCTTTGTATATTATTTATTGGGATTGTACAGTTTATGAGCGGATTTTAACACGCTATTATGGAGTTATTATGGAGATACGCGCGGTTATCTTTAAAGATTTTGTTAAATTAAAGGCTCGAATTTATGGGCCTACGCTGGAAAGGAGTATTAAAGCTTCGGCCTGTCCGAACTTACGAATTGTCGACTGTTCACATTTCTGACTAAAGCTTGAAAAACTCAGACCAATTTAATCGTATTTGTATACGCTATAATGGATTAATAATAAAAATACAACACTGGTAAATAATGCAAAAAATGTAAGCAGTTCAAAGTATTTTTTTGCATGTATCTTAAAAAATTCCGAAATAGAAGCGCTGCATATCGTTAAAAAGGTCAATTTCTTCTCTAAAAACACTACGCTCTAGTTTTTGAAAATCAGTTCACAAATTTGATATAACGGGTGATCAATCTAGAGGTATTTTTTCTATTGGGTTTTTTACAGATTACCCGTGAGTTGTGTTAAAATTGATTTTTTTCTCTTCAATACCGCTCGCAATTTCATCACAGAAAGACTAATACAGCAACAGCATCTCCAAATTCTGAAATTATGGAAATGATAATGAGAAGATTGTTTAATGAAATCGGACTGTGTGCCACCTGAAATTGAAGCTCGTTATCTTGACGACGTTTGGTTTCAACAGGACGGGTCCACTTTGCCATAAAGTTGTTCAAAAAATGGATCTAGTGAAAGCCTTTTTCTCGATTAACTGACATGCGTTCCGGTGTCTCTCGGTTTATCGTAAATAATAATTTCATAAAAACCGGCCGACGGTTAACGACGAATAACCGGTTTAACTGATTTCCAGATCTGGACACTAGCTCATGAACTTCCACAGATATGACAAAAACACTTGGTGGTAAAAAAAGTATGCGGGGCCATGCCCACTTGCACAAATTGTTTTATTGATCAAAATAATCCACATTTCGTTAAAATTTGTTAACACAATAAAATGATTTAAAAGGTAAACAAACTTATTGTACCAATCGGTAAAAATTTGTATTTCGAGTTATCTCAATATATTTCACAGTATTTACATTTTTAGACTGCATGGCATGGGAGAGTTGAGTAGAAGAAATATCATGTTCTCGTACCCATGGTACAATAATGAAGGTACTTTAGTGTAATACAGTCAACTGATTTAAAATTTTTCTCGTAGAAATTTAAACTTTCAAATTTCTATATGAAATATTCACGAGAATCAGCAATCTTTCACGAAAATTTATTTTTGGCATTTTCTTTGACAGTACAGCGAACTTTTTATTTGTAAATATACATACCTCTTTCAATATACCATGCTCATACCCTATAATAAGATCCCACTGGATATAGACAGAATAAGTACTGCGGAAAACATGGCATTGCAAAGAAAAAAATAATCAGTATTTCAGATTAGCGTATGAAATTTTAAAAGTGTTAATATTCGTCGGAATAATTTCTTTATCTTTAGAAGAAATAGAGGGGAATACGCTAGCAGGATTGGCTCCTGGAACGGAACAATAGAAATTGAATGCCCTTTACGTTTGCACTTCTAAAAAATAAAGCATTACTTTTTGTTTAACTTCATCTCGTGCAGTCGGCAGGATTATAGGTAAAAATGAGGGTAAAATGATACCCTTCTTACGTCTTCTTTCTCATCTCTGTACACGCTCTAGTTGACATATATTTTTGGAGGTTTTTGTGCACGAACAGAATGTCGTTCGTTTAAAGAGGTATTTTAAAAATCTCTTACCTGTTTGAAATGATTTGACAATAAATAAACGGTGCCACAAAAGGTACAACTGCTGCCAGCTCCGTTTTTATTTTGTCGCCGCTTAGTAGATATCGATTTTTGGTCGTGGTGCTTTGGTTTAAATGCTCCCTTTAGGACATAGTCGAACCTGGTTAATTTGGCCTGCATTAGTGGGAATCATCTATAAATAGGATAATTTATGCGATCCATGCACATTTCAAACAAAAGAATGAATAAAAAACTCTTTAAGCAGGAGTTTCAACCTCTTAAGTGGGACTTGATTTTTTAGAATTTACCTCTAAAGAGGAATTTCCCTTATCATGCCGTAGCTCTAAAAGTACGATTTGTTTTTTACTAGGGGGGTTTTTGCGGAGTGCGACGCATAGTTGTCAAGTTTGGCAATTTCCCGCCAAATATGGAGAGATCGAAGACTTTTGGCGACTTAAATTTTAGTGATTGAGCGATTATCAGGCAGATTTAGTAAAAACGCCCTAATTTAACTTGAAAATGTCTTAAAGAAACGATGAGAAATGGAGAGTATTCTGCAGAGCACGGAGCCGAGCTAAGTCCATTGTAAGAAAGGCAAAGAGGGAGGGAGGGAGGGAGTAGATGCAAAAGAATTGTGGTGGCGGATTAAGAATGGAGGGGTGAAAGTACTGCACACTTGGCTAATGTAGGAATTGTTGATCTCAACGAGAAATTTGTTGAGGATCAACTGGAACTCCCCAGTGACATCGATGAAGTACTTTAAAGGTATTCAGGCATAGGAGAGTTTTCGTTTCATGGTGTTTCGCAGGATGATCTATACATAGCATTTGCAGCTATAACATCTAATGTAGCTGGCAGCGACGGGTATCCGTTATGATTTGTTTAAGTAGTTTTCCCCTACATTGTGGGATATTTTTTGCATCTTGTGAACACTATCGTAATGACGTCAGTATTTCCCGAACAATGGAAATGCTCCAAAATAACTCCGATTAGGGAAAAATTAAATTCGGACTCGCTGGAGAATGTAAGGCCAATCTCTCTTTTGCCAATTTTAAAGCGACAATTGTTAGAGTACATAGAAGAAAAGTCTTTGCTTAATGATTGTCAGTGTGGATTTCGCAATAAAAGGAATACATCAACGTTATTAGCCGGTTTAACTGATGAATTGAGAAGTAATTTTACTAATCAACGCCTAAGTGTGCTTATATCCCTTGATTTTCAGAAGGCGTTTGACAGCGCCTGTCATTTAATAAGCTCTTTTCTTAGTGGCAGGACGCAATACGTAAGTGTTATCGGTTTTTCTTCGTGTATTTTGTCGGTAAGTGGGGTGCCCCAGGGGTCCGTCCTTAGGCCTATTTTGTTTACATTGTTTATAAATGACTTTTTTGATAGTCTTGGTGGCTCATGCACTCCTTATGCATATGCTGATGATGTTCAGCTTGTGTTTAAGGGTGAGCATCAAGTTATTGATGTACTTCAAGCGAGGGTTGATGTTATGATGGAATTATTGCATAGCTGGATGGTGTCTAGTAATCTTTGTATAAATCCGTCAAAGACTAAGGCTCTACTATTTTCTAAGAGGCCTGTAGACTTGCAATTGAAATACGACAATGTTTTCATTAAAATTGTTCGTAGCATTAAATGTTTGGGGGTTGTTGTTGATGACAAATAAAACTTTGAGCATCATATTGACGCTGTAGTTTCCCAAATTAATCTTACCCTTCGTCAACTTTACAACACAGACTTTGTGCTACCACTTTATGCTAAGAAGCAGTTGTTGCATGCCTTAGTAATGTCTACTATTCTTTATTGTATCGAAGTATATGCTGGGACTGCGAAGAAATATATGAAAAAACAAAAATTGATTTTAATTCAGCTATGCGCTATTTGTATCATGTGAGTCGTTTTTCGCATATTCAACCTTTTGTTAAACAATTTTTAGATTGTTTATTTGATCAACTTGTTGACATACGATGTCTTTTGCAGTTTAATAAGGTCTACAGAAACCAATGCCCACAGTTCCTGGTTCACATTCACGCGTTCCACTCGTAGTAATCAATTAATTATTCCTAGAGTTGACTGCTTGTTAGGAAAATCTTTTCAAGTCAGAGTTCCTCGAGTGTTTAACAATCTACCCGATTATCCAAAAACGTTTAATATGTCCGATTCAGCATTTCGCTTGAATTATTGTCTTCTTTTTAATAGTTTTTAATGCTTTGATTATGGTCTTTATGAATTTTTTTCCCCAAAAATGTTTTTTCCTGTTTTCTTTAAATTGGGAACATTTACTTGAACATTTCATGAATTTGCATAAATCTGTGGTCACAACCCTTAACAGCCTAACTCGAGTTAGGACACAATTGAGTTATTAGCACCATCGTATTCAGCGTATCTAAATTTATTTGCTCTAAATTTTTCATGTTTGTATCTCTTCAAGGAAGGCAATTAATCCTAAAAAACCTAATAGCTTAAGTTATTTTTCTAAATTACTGTTTTGGCATAACTGCCTAAGTCAATTTAGGATTACAACAAATATAAACATTATTTTTTCATCATTGCCTAAATCAACTTAAGTCGTTAATCCAAAAAAACAAAGAAACAATTTTATTTTCCTAACTTGAGTTAAGCTCTTATTCCGAATTACAATTTCGTTTTTTGATAAACATAAATTGAGTTAAGGTCTTTCTCCAAACAAAAAAAAAGTTTTAAAATATCATGTCAAGTTAAGTTCTTAATACAAATTTGAGTTTGAAAAAAGCTGTTGTCTAAGTAGACTTTTGTTTGTATGTCAAAAGTATGAGCATTGAAAATTTTTAAAAAATGAGTCACTAAGTTGAGTTAGGCCGTTGCGCGCAGTTGTACATAATAAGTGTTCATTGAAAAATTGTTGTGAAAATTTTTGCAAAATGTCTGACAGAGCACCAAATATGTGGGAATTGGACACGATGCTGGCAGAACGTCCTAAGGGCAAAAGTAAGTAAATACAAATTAGTTTATTGATATGTATTGTTAAAGTAATACAAGATTGTCATATGAAACACATTTTTTCCTCAATATTAACAACCTAATACTTTTGTTTCAAATTTTACTCTAGTCAGACGTGTTAGCCGGTCATCAGTGCTTGGAATAAACTTTGATATGGACTTGCCCAGAAGTAAGTGATATTTTTTTGCATAAGTTAACATTAAACTAAATTTATCACATAAATCTTTAATAATGGAATATTAATTAAAATGTAGGTTCACTAAAGCTAAAACCACAGAGTAATGAAGCAGGTGATACATTTTTTCTTGAAAACAGAGCGTTTGACTCAGACGATTCGATAAAGGACCCAGATTTTAATTCATTATGTTCATCCACTACCATTGATTCTCGTACAAATGACGAAATAATTTCTCATGGATCTCATATTGAAGAATCTTTAGAGACACAAAAGCCGAAATCAATAAACAAAAAAGTGCGATATCAGCTTCGAAATAGTGGCCAGTCTTATCAAACGCTCTCTGGGAACACTGTAAGAGCTAGAGCTTATACGCCATTTGATATTTGCAGAACGAAATGCAATGAGAAAGTTGGAATTGGACAAGTCAAATCACTATTTAAGCATTACTGGTCATTAGGAAGTTATGATCAAAGAATTCTTTACATAGGGTCATTGATATCCATAGAGGATAAAAAGTGTGATACCCTTTGTAATGGAAAACGTAAGAGAAATCGTGAAAACACAATAAAATATACTTTAGAAATTGAGGGTAATACTATCCAAGTATGCAAAAAAACATTTTGCACAGTGTTTTGATGAAACTGATAGCTTTATAAAAACAGTCATTCGTAGAAAAATTTGCTGTCCCTCAATGCCATTCAAAAATCTTCGAGGAAAGCATACTCCATCCAATAAAATAGATGTTAAAGTAGAAGACGAAGTTAAAAAGCACATTTCAAGTTTCCCTGCGTATGAGAGTCACTACAGTCGACGTGATACGACTCAGAATTATTTGCCTTCCAGCCTGAATCTATCAGTCATGTACCGACTTTACAAATTGAAGGTCGAAAAACCAGTAAGCCAATCTAAGTACTGTGAGATATTCAAGACTATGGGCCTTAAATTCAAAGCACCTAACGTAGACACTTGCAGTACTTGTGATACCTACGTTGCAAAAATGAAAATCGCTCAAACAGAGGAAGAAAAATGTGCATTAATTGAACAAAAAAATAATCATTTAATTGCAGCTAAAATGGCTTTTGAGTCAAAACGAAACGATAAAAAGGTTTCAATGACATCAACAACCATGAAGAGTTTCGCCTTCGATATACAACAATGCCTACCAACACCTTTCCTTCGAAACTCTATAAGCTTCTATAAAAGACAGCTCTGGACGTTTAACTTTACAGTCCATGACCTTGCAACCAATAATGCAAAATGCTTTATGTGGCACGAAGCTATGGCCCGGCGTGGCGGCAATGAAATTGCATCATGTCTCTATAAATTATTAAAAATGTTGCCAGCGGAAACAAAAACTGTAACATTCTATAGTGATTCATGTTCAGGACAGAATAAGAACTCTTTTGTTTCTGCAATGTTTATTTTATTTATTTCAAATGTTCAAATGTTGGATTACATCGACCACAAGTTCCTTGAGCCAGGGTATACTCACATGGAGTGTGATAGCGACCACGCTCTTATTGAACGAATGAAAAAGAAAACAAATGTTGAAATTGAAACGCCACGAGATTGGTATCAGTTTGTCAATACGATTGGAAATAAAATGCAAACAGTTGAAATGCAAAATAATGATTTTTATAACTTTTCTGATTTTTCCAAGTCAAAATTTTCTTGGAAACGTGTAAATGGAGATGGCGAAAAATTTGTATGGAACAAAGTTCGGTGGTTGCGTTATACAAAAAGTTGTAATGAAATACAATACTTAACATCTTTAGATAAAAATGACTCCTTTAAAATCTTAAAGGTGGGCAAAAGAGGTGTAAACGGGCTTAATGGAACACAAATACAAATAATAGAGGATTTACCATGCATTTCCTGCGAAAAGAAAAAAGATCTTATGGACCTGAAACAGTTTATAAACCCACAATTTCATTCATTTTAGACAATTTGTCAACAAGTACGGAACAGCGAAATACCCATCCTGATTTAACAGAACATGACAGTGAACAAAATATTTAAATAAAAGTTAAATATACTTGTAAAAACTTTTAAAATTTAATAAAATGGATATCTTTAATAAAATACTTAATTTTCTGTATTTATTTTTATTTATATTTATATTATATTTTTATTCTCCAGACATAACTGGTATAATTCTTGGAACATTGAACGAATTCAAAGTAAAAATGTAACCTAAGTCTTTAAACTTTATGAATTCTTATATAGGAATAACAACCTAACTCAACATGAGAGATCGAATCTGAAAAATGTTGACATAGAATAATAATTTATGTCAATTTAGGCGCACTTAAAGTTTTTTATTTAATCTGGAATAATAGCCTAACTCAACTTGAACTTTTTGACTTTCTTTCGTTCAACAATTCATAAGAGCCTAAGTGTCTTTTTCGATAATATCTTTTGACTGCGAGAATAAACGACTATTTTTTGTTAACAACTAAGTAAAGAAATTCGTTTCCTTGGAATCTGTAGCAAAGTTTTCCAAAAAACACCTTCTCCTGATTTTCAGTGAAGATTCAAAACTTTAAACTCCTGTACTGAAAATATTGAAAAACAGACTTAGGCTGTTATGGGTTGTGACCACAGAAATATGTACAACGTTTTTGAATTCTTATTTATGAGTATTCTATATATATATTTTTTTTTTCTACTACTACTATTGAGTAACTGTTAAACTTGAAATTTTGTAGTACTTCAAAGTGTTTCTTTAGATTAATTCTATCTAAGCTGAAGTTTGCTGTAATTAGCTTTATCGGCCTAACGGCTTCATAATTACTGCAAATGTAAATAAATAAATAAAACGCCAAATGTCTAGATATTGAGAATAGTATCACTGCGGTTTTATAGGGTGATCCATCAAGAGGTATTTTGTCCAAACAAAAAAGATAAAAATTCAAATCAAGTGTGGAATTTTTATTGGTAATTTGACATTTTAAGGCATTTTTTGAAGATAATTACCTTCAAATGTTAACAAAAACGGGAAGATCCGCAGTTTTCGACAAAAATTTTGTTCTGTGATGAGGCCCATTTCTGGAATCATCGGTGCATATTTTTTCAAAAATGATAATGGCCGGAGCGTAACCGTGAATGGTGGTCGCTATCGCGCCATGATATCGATCTTTATGCTACCTGAAATTTAAGCCCGTAATCTTGACGACACTTGGTTTCAAAAGGACGGTGCCACTTGCCATACAGGTGCTCAAACAATGGATCTATTGAGAGGTCATTTCAAAAAGCATTACGTAAAGTCCAAAGTATATGCTGACAAACCAGCTACGATTCAGGTTTTGGAAGCCAACATTACGCGTGTCATTAAAGCCAACATTTGAAGGAAATTATATTCAAAAAATAAATGCCATAAAATATCCATTCAAATTGCCAATAACCATTCCACAGAAAACAGTCGGTCACTTGCGTGCGCATTTATCCAGGTTCGACATTTAGTTACGTTTTTTCGCCGGTCTAAACAGTACTTTAAATTGGACTGATTTCATTGAAACTAGGCTACAGCACAAAAACAACAATGTGTACTTTCTCTTTCCCCGTTTATTTCCGTTTCATTACAGTTTAAGCTATCCTTCCCCTGACTGGCCAACCCTTCCATTTGCCAATCTTACTGTAACCGTTGCGATCTGGCATCACCAACAACTTAAATGCCGGTTCAGTCAGCTGTTTGTGACATTTCTACAATTTGTCTTTCTTATCAGTTTCTATGTAATTACCTATTGTGGCAATCTATTATTGGTTGTTCGTCTTCTGTAATTAATTTTTTTTCAGCGAAGATGTTACTAATTTAATTAGTAAACCACTATAATTTACACAATACACAGATAAGGGAAAGAACTTATAAAGCGCCATGACCTACTTAACGATTGTCTTAAATGGGATTATATCGGTGGGCGCCTATGCGATGGCCATACGCATAATACCACGATTCCGTGAAATGTTCATCAAGGCAAATCTCTTTGGGAAAGATTTATGCAAAAGGGATCAAAAAGAAATGTAAGTAGAATTGGATATTAAAAAGATTGCTCAATCAAGGTGTCCTGTTTGTATTTTTTTGCAGACCCGAGTCTTTGGGCGTACTTGTTGGCTGCGTTTTCCTGGTGGCTATGTTTTTGTTTATACCTGTTCCGTTTACTCTGGAAGAGGCAGCTGCTATGGATGTGGAAACGGGTGGCAAACCGATAACATTTCCCCATGAAGAGTTCGTGGAATTGATTGTGGCCTTGTTGTCCATATGCTGTATGATTCTACTGGGGTTTGCTGATGATGTTTTAGATTTGAGGTGGCGTCATAAGCTATTGCTACCCACTATTGCAACCTTGCCATTGTTAATGGTGTACTACGTTAACTACAACTCGACGACCATAATAATGCCAAAATTCATAAGAGGCTTGGTGGGCTATTCGTTAGATATTGGTAAGTGTATTGAGGATGATGGTATTGACTGAGTTATAAAAACGATGAATTCTTTATTTTATCCATAGGGATTTTATACTACATTTATATGGGTATGTTGGCTGTTTTCTGTACGAATGCCATTAACATTTTGGCCGGCATTAATGGCTTAGAAGTTGGACAATCGATTATTGTTGCCGGCTCCATATTGGCATTCAACGCCATCGAACTATGCTTGGGCCATCAAATTGATAGTCATAAGTTTAGCATTTATTTGATGTTGCCCTTTTTAGCTGTGTCACTGGCGCTGTGGAAGTATAACAAGTAAGTGTGAACTCTGATTTAAAAATATTCTTGGCTGCGATAAAAACAAACAATCTTAAATAGAGTTGTATCTTTCGATAGAATATGAACGAATGTGTTTGTTTAATGTGATGTGGCAACAAACAGTTCAATTGCATCTGTATCAAAAATACAGACGACACTGCGATTTAAAAATAAAGCCATTCAAAAGTTCTTAAGAGAAATCATTTGCCTTTCGGAAAAAAGATTTTCCCGCTAGATATATGCAAGGTACATCCAGCACAGTTTATTGGTTTCATAAAAGTTCTAAGGTTGATTTTTAAGAGGATGCTGGAAAAATACGTGTTTTTATAACCTCATCCTAATGGGAAGAAGGGTATATCTAATTTGATACGGACAAAAAGCGTAACGCATCGATGATTGCGTTATAGACCCTTCATACATATGTTTGGACCAAATACGTTTAATAATTTTTGTATGTAGTCCACTGAATTAGAAAGCTTGCCTGCAATTGTAAAAAGTAAAAGAAAAAAATCAATTAATATAAGGAGCTTGTGACATTAAATATTAATATATTTATATTAAATATTATATTATATCCCACGACAGCTGGTTCTGTGGACCGGATTAACCCGAAGAGCAATTCTTCGGCCAAGTGTTCTCACCCTGGCACACAGTTGCCACCACAACAACAAGAACAACTGGCTGGTTTTTATATGCCACTTCTGAAACCTCCTACATAAATGACACTATCTGAGCTTAAAGCGAAATAGACATTTTTCTCCTTATTAATGTATTCCGCAACAAGTCTAATTCAAGGTTGCACAAAAGTTAAAGTGGTTGCTACGTCCCGATTCTGGTACCCCACAAAAATATTCATAAAACATTTTCGGAAGCTCTAAACTTAAAGGATAAACTCAGGGCGATAAATTGGAAATGCAAGCAATGTTTCTTTTTGCACCTCCCATGCTTACGTTTTCACTTCTTGGTTTTGTCAAAATTTCAAGAGGAAAAGTGCTGTCACTTTAGGAGAATTATATGATCAATATATATAATTTGAAGAGAATTATATCTTAGCTATCTAATTCGTAAAGAATTATATGAAAGTCCCTGCGGGACATTGATAATATGGCGGAGGGAATACAAAATTGGGTGCTAGGGTAGTACTTGCTTATATCCTAAAGCACTATTTGGTACAGAAATTATTAAACATTAAATTAATGCTTATTAAACCCATCGATACATAGCACTACCTGCTTCAACTGAGCAAAATTCCAATACTTGGACTGATATCCAGTTTCACCACAGTAGGCAATTATTCGGTCATAACATGTTTTGCAAAATTTGAGCAATATAGTGTTTAATATGAAGCTTTTAGAGAGACGTACATTTAACAGTTATGAACATGTACCGATACATACCAATTTCTAAAGAGCTCGTCCTTGCACAATGTGCAAGTTTTAGTAAAATTGCTTCATAATTAAGACCGACACGTTGATTAAAATAATAGATGAGCCAGTTTCGGACATCATTGAGATTAAAGAGATACCAGGAGATTAAACACAATTAAAGTTAACAGCGACGAAATTCGGTTTATGTTTATTTTTCTTTTTAATTATAAAACGTTATGAGCGTCCAATATTCAACTCTGGTAAAATTGTACTAACAGGTCGTTTTTTAAAGGCCTTTACATGAACCCTTCCTGATTTGTTGGGTACTGGCAACTTAAAACACTTAAATTAAATATAATCTTGCTCAATTTTCGCAGAGTGTTAATGACTCATCTGGACTAAAATTAGAAAATATTAGTACATACATACATGTTTTTCTATTGCAAGGGTTCTCTATGCATAGGTTCCTCCTCATTTCAGGTCCTTCCGCTCTACAAAACATACATACAATCTTGCTAAAATTAAGCTTATTACATAAGGTGCAGTCTATAACCAATCATAGTAAAAAAGAAACATCTGCATACATGTTTTCCTATAGTTTTCATGCAAAAGGCCCCTCCCCATTTGAGGTCTTGCCAATATAAAATCCAAATCCTTCATCCCTTCATGCTCATAATTTAGCTAAGCACTTAATTTGCGACCTTAAACCCACTTAGAAAAAATAGACTATATCTAAAAATGTTTTTCTATTACTCTCCTGCAAGGTTCGCTCCCCTTATTAATTTCTGCCGCCCAACAGGCCACATTTAAACTCCGTTGTTGCTCTAATTTAGAATAGTACGTAGTGGACGGCTTATATCTAAAAAAAAACAAACAAAACAAAAACAGAAAAAATTGGATCATGTCAGCGCATCGGAAAATTCCGCCCGATCGAGGCCCTGCAACTCTAGAAGTCACATTTTAAGTCCGATGTTGGTCAAATTCCGCAAACGGACGATAAGTCTCTTCTATACCAGGGTGGAGTAGGATATTATACTTAGTAGGGACATAAATACTGTTACACATGTTTTATGCTGTAAAATAAAAAGTACTGAATGTTTTTGGACCAAATATTTTTTAATATATTTATTGATGTATATTGTATCCAAAGAGAATCTACTTATTCGGAATGTCCGCCTTTCGCCTTTACACACGCCTTAAGTCGCACTGGCCAATCGTCAATAGCTGCACGAACCTCGTCCATTGGAAAATTGGCCACAGCTCGAACCAAAGCAGTCTTAAGAGATACAATGTTAGGGTATCTTTTGTGACAAACATTGTCATATAAAACCGTCCACAATTTGAAATCCAATGGGTTCAAATCTGGACTGCATGAGGGCCATTCTTCAGAGGAAATGAACGCAGGAAAATTGTTTCGAAGCCAGGCCTGGGACGTTTTAGTCATATGGGCCGGCGCAAAATCCTGCTGAAAAGTTCATGGCTGGTTTTGGAACAGGGAATTGTTAAGTGGCTTTACAACAGCTTCCAAAACGATTTCTTGGTAAACTTTGACCGATGTTTTGACTCCTTGTTCGCAGAAATGCAGGTCAGAGAACCCATCGTAAGAGACACCAAATCATGACTGAAGCTGGGTGATGACCCTTTTCCACCCTTGGGATCAGTTCAGATGCTTCCTTAGATGACCACGCATACACTATAATTTTGCTTGTTAAATTTTTTCATCGGTGAACAAAATTTTTCTGTTCAAGTTATCAGCGTGCTTCACCAAAAGACGATCGCATTTTTCAATCCTATTTTTTTAAAGCTGCAGTCAATAAATGTCCTGTACGTCGCTTGAAAGCCCCAAGGCATAAGTCTTTTTTAATGATTCATCTCACGTGCCATGATTTTCCATTTTCGGAACGTATTTCTGTGAATTATTGATTTGACGGCTTTGAACAGAGTGTGGGCTGCCCGACCGGTGGAGGTCTTTTAATCTCCATGATGAAAGTTGAAACAATTTTAAAATCCCGTTACAGACTAACGCTATTGAGGTTAGCTTTCAAAACCCATATGACATTAACGGGGTATGTTCAGTTCTACTATTGAAATGGGTGTGTTCAATGTTGTAACAGCATTTATGTTCCTACTAAGTATACTCAAACCTGTCCATACTGAGTGTCGACTTTTCGCTTTATCTCACGAATGGCTTACTCTACATTCGCCTTAAGGACCTAAATCTTTAATTGATTGCTCGCACTAAATTAATCCTTCATGGTAACACACAAAAAATATAACGCAGCTCCGAGATGACCACTGACTCATAATACTGTTACCGAACTTGGCGCGCAAAAGATCGATTGTGGTGCCCCATTCTACTTAAAGTATAAGTTCGCGTCTTCAAACTTCGGCCACGAAAAATGATTTATTAAGCGCTACAGCGATTCGCCGTTACTCGACTAAAATAGCAAAGCAGAATTTCAAAAAGAAAAATGGGCCAATGATGGCACCGCTCCAAAATCAGCACCTAACTGCCAGTTCAAGACTTCTTGGCGATCACGTGCGAATTTCCTTATCCCCAGATACGACAGTATTTTTTGTTTACATAGCGGAAAAGGTGAAAATGCACTGAATCTTCAAAGTATTTTTAAGAAAGATCGTTGTCTATTCCGAGCTCTAAGGCCCAAATTCAGTGGCGATCAATTGGACCTTATAAGTCAATAATGCGGCTTCTTTGCGAAAAAAATCGCATCAATATGGTGAAATGTTAAGATCGATGTTCTATGACTGACGCACTAATTATGGCAGCCACATGCGCGTTAGTGCGCACAAACATGCGTACAGTAGACGTGTTTGGTGGTGGTACGGAAATCAGTAAGCAATAAATAAGCCACAAACTTGTTAGTGCGCACAAACTTGCGTACAGTAAACGTGGTTGGTGCTTCATTTCGACCAAAACTTCTCTTCAAAAACGCTTTGTTTGCGATACTCAGCACTATCTTTGGAATAAATAAGTCACAAACTCGTTAGTGCGTACAAACTTGCGTACAGTAGACGTTGTTGGTGCTTCATTTTGACCAAAACTTCTTTTCAAAAACGTACTGTTTGAGATACTCAGCGTTGACTTTGGAAATAAGTATGCAATATTTCTCGACCTTGTTTAAGAGTAAAGAGATTCACTTGAGTTATATCCAGTTTTGTACCACTGTACTTTGTCGCATACAGGTTGCAGTCGTTAACATATGTTTGTATGTATGGACATATGGGATGTAGGAAGGAATAACGGGAACAAAACAACGTAAACAAACAAAATCATCTAAGGGAGGTTGGAAGACCAGCTGATCAAAGCAAGTAAACTCAGCTGTAGGTGACATCCACACACAAGAACGACCGTTACACACACCACACAAAATCGACCCCCAACTGCTGATGTCTGACAAACGCCACCACTACCACGCAACCATCCCCTCCAACGTCATCATATGAAACTCAGGCGAAGGAACAAAGGCAAGTAACAGCAAAAACAGAAAAAGGCTGATAAAACAACAACTGCAAAGACGCATATAGTGCTGCTCGCTGGCTCTGTTCGTACAAAAAGTATTCTCTAAAGAAAGATATGTACGAAACGTGAAAAAGTTTCTTTTCTTCTTTACTGCTGCTACATGGGTGTGTGCTGGAAAAATTACTACAACTTTTATTCGGAAGAAAAAAAGTTTGCACCGAAATGAAATTTTAAACATTTCTTCGCAAATATACAGAATAAATGCATTTACGCCTGAGTTCAATTCACTATCAGAATGGCAATGAGTTTGATTTGGATAAGCAGTCATCGAAAGACACTATGCAGTTAATCAAACAATCCCTGGGCCAACACCAACAGATCTCAACTGCATCGAAAAGGACAAAGAGATTGTTTTTATGGTCCATACTGGTCATACAATTCGGATTTATATTGTGTTTCTGGCTAATGCAACTAGGCTTAAGTGCTCGTCTCAACAAAGATAGTTCAGGTACAACGTCTACAGGAGGAGTGGAGGATAACCGAATCAACTTTATAAAGTCGGAATCTTTAAAAGATGCTGGGGGTAATCGCGCTGCTATAGCTGCCGGTGTTGGTAGAAATCAAAACAAGAATTTCCAATGGCCTTCGAGAGATTTAAAATTTCAACAAGATTTTGTGTTGCAACAGAACACGTACAACCTCACCGATGCCGAAAAACTTATGTTTGGCGAACCATCTTTGTGGTGTTTCAAGGAAGGCACAAACAATGAAACTTCACTGCAGCGGGACGAAGATCCCAGCCAGTGGCCGGACAATTGCCAGTGCCTGCCCGAGTGGCATGGTCAAGACTGTGGTCAGCCCGAAGTGATTTGGAGGGCTTTGATGACTGCCAAAAAAGTCTTTAAACTACAAAATCCCACCGAGGATGAAGCCCACCGTTTGGTCTATATGATCGAAGGTCCCTTGTTAAATACGGACCTATTGGAATTGCAAATACAAGCCGTCATAAAGGTTGTGGATTATTTTATAATATACTACAAAAAAAGTCCGGCAAATATGAAGGATATGAAATCACTTAAGTATAAGTTAAAACAAATGTTACCCGAACGCAATTACATGCTATATAATTGTAAGCTACCCTCGCTGAATAACTGTTCCTCGGCGGATGTTTATCGTATTTTTCGACAACAACAACTCCTAACCAATGCCATTAAGCCCACAGATCTATTTATATACACCGACGACAAAACCATTTTGGGCCACAGAGCTTTGAATTTTCTCAAATACTATAGCTCCAACATACCGGTGATTGAATTTCGTTTAAAATTCATTATTTATGGTTTTTACTGGCAACATCCTGATTTGACAAAGCTTAATGGTTTAATAAGCTCCTTTCAACATGTGGATAATTCCAATTCGGATCCCTCACATCTAAGACTCGCGCATATGACGACATCGTCGCAACACCAGACGCTCGTCATTGGAGATTTAAATCATTTTGGCGGTTGGTTTTGTAAATACTGCCAACAACCCGAGGAAATTATCAATGAATTGCAATTACTACAAAGTTCCTCTGGTTTCGGTAACACGACGTCGGCGGCTGCATTAACTACAACCAAGTCAATTCAAAATGCCATAGCCTTTCCGATGGATAAAAAACACTCTCTGCACATCGACAGCCCCTACCTTCAGCAACTGATATCATCGGGCGTTTATTTGAACGATGGCAAAACGCAGCTGCTGAAAGTTCGGCGTTTTACGGACAAATACTTTGCCCCCATGTATGCGGCACAACAAAGTTGGAAATATGGTCATTTATTGGTAAATATCTATGAATCTTTAGAAGATTTGTTAGCCGATGACAATGAGGAGGAAATGTTTTAGCCTTAAGTAGTACGAAAGTTTAATTTATGAAATTGAATTTTTAGTGTAAATACATAGAAATTTTAGGATAAAAAAAATGGTACCGAAAGGCTTGTGGTCATGATGTGATGAAAATGTGATGCGACGATGATTACGAAGCAGGACATCAAGAAATCGTTGCAAGTAATTATTTTCTTTTTAACTGTAAACAGTCTTCTTGGTTCCTCAATACATATTTTTCGTTGTATTAACTTTTTTGGACCCCTTCCCTCTTACACAATTTTTGTATAAGGTACTGTAAAATCTTTAATGAATTTCGAAATTAACCGCCATGAATCTAGGAGATTTTCTTCGTTCGATGGAACTAAAGGAACTTCTTTATTTTCCGCCAGGCAAACCTATTAACCCATTAATATAAGTTTCAATACTAATTCAGCAGGGGTTTTCAATGCACACACTGCAATACGCTTAACTTATTTTCTTATCTCTCCCTTAATTCAAATAGTTGGAATTAAAATTTTTAATTTGTTAAAAGATTTGATATTCTTGCTGTCTGTCCTTCTTCATGTCACGTCCATCACTGAGGACAAAATATTTGAGAGTATCTGCAAAACCTGTCATAATCCTAATTTGCTGTTTGACTTTTCGAAGACGTAATTCCATGGTACAATAAACAATGTATAGTCACTAGCCCAACAACAACACAAATAGTTCACTACATTGTCAAAGTCTTTTAAAAGGGAATGCCAAAAATATATTTTTGTAAATGTTGGATACAAATTTTTTCCTTTACAAACTTCAGTAAACGTCATTGTCAAGTTTCAAAATTGACAATTTAAATTACTACGAGAAAAAAATTAAAATCAGCTTTTAGCATATCTCTACCTTCTTTATTGTACCATGCGTAATTCCAAATTGTATTTATGTGTACCATGGTACAAAAAGAAGGTAGAGTTATGCTGACAGCTGATTTTAAATTTTTTCTCGTAGTAATTTAAATTGTTAATTTTAAAACTTGACAAAGATATTTACTGAAATTTGTAAAAAAAAATTTGCTTTTATTTTTTTAATTCAAGCCACTGTGACATGTTTCGTAACATAAGGAAAATATATGGGAATATTGTGGGGCGTGAACCCATGACACTTACATACAATTGGAAACATACCAATCCATTTAGAATTAAAAAACAACATTTTTGCCCAAAAGGAAAATTTAGGTCATCCTCAATTCAGTGCTCTTTTACTAAATACTACTTTCAGTGCGGTTTTAAGCATTAGGCCTACGGACAGTATTGTTGTGTTGTTTCCGATTCATGAACTAGTTCCATTAAAAGATCTTTTGAAATGAAAGATGTGAATCAGTTCGATCCATTTCGGTCTTTTTTGTGCAGTAGGTAATTTAATTCTTTTTTTGTAAGAGTATCTTTGTGCTGTTGCCAAAACATATTTGTCATATTAAGGAAACGTCTATATTTAAGAACTTTGAATAAGTACGTATGTTCTTAATACAGATATAGTACTATATAAACGATCAAAACTGTAATGTACGAGTCAGTGATCGAAAATGGGATAAACACGTCAGTGATCAAAAATGTCACGTTAGTGATCAAATACAGAAGAAAGTGTGCGTTACTCTGTTTGAACTTAAACTCAAATGTACCAAGACATCGGACTAGAATACTATCTCCTTTAAAAAATTTAAAGCTTAATCAATTAAATGACTGAATGGCAGATATTTTCAAACTATTGACTTGCACACATAAAATAAGAGAGATTTAAAATATTTTGTATTTAATTTAAATATTTATATGTATAATTATATACGTATAGAGCATATGAAAAGGTTCCTTAAACGAATTTGTAATGAAATTATTATTAGAGTTAGTTCATAATCATGTCATCAATATGTAATTTATTCATTGTGCCTGCTAATTAAAGTTCATTAATACCTTAATATCAACCAATTATGTAGTAAGGAGACGAAAGTTTGATTATGTACGAATTTGAAAGTGATTTATTTTTTTGTTATAAGATATGATAGATATTTTCATATTAGTTAATTTATTCGCATGCATCCGTTCTTTATTAAAAAAATGAAAGAATTACAGTAAGAGTAGGTATAGCAGCATTAGACTTGTGGCAGCGTATTAATTTTTGTCGGGTTAAACTGTGGATCTTAATGCATTTATATTTTATCATTTCAAGGAATAAAGTTTGATTCTTTAAAATGGAAGTAATAAAAACGTAAATGCATTTCCACTTCCCTTAGTTCTATGTTTTTTATGTTTATCCTCCGGTTCAAAGCTATTGTCTTTTTTCAAATTTTGTCAAGGCTAAATTAAAAAATCTTATTCGTGTTTGTAAAACTCCACTGACTTTATGTTTTTTGAAAGTTAGTTGGTAAAAGAAGATGCAGATTCTTCTGCGTTATGGTCATGTTTGTAGGCTCAACTCCTGGTAAAAACATCTGGCAATTTTTCTGTGGATTTCCACCTTATAAATAACGACGACTTAATGTGTAAGAGATTAATCTCTATGTTTCTTTAGAAAACGTATTAGCTATTAAGAGCTGGAGTTAAACAGTAGATCCTAGTTTGTGTGTATAAGAATTATATTGTACAAAGCTTACTGATTTTGAGAGCAGTTTTCCCTTGTTCTTTAATGGGAGGGAATTGAGGGAATTACGTACGTAATCGGTCTGTTGTGCGCTCTAATTATCCTATGGTTCAGGCGTTAGAACTTATTTTAAGAACTCTGTAATTTTGACAAAGTCCTTTAGTGGCTTTTATTCTGTGTCCCTAATATGTGTCAAGTCAGGTCGCCCTACAGGATCTTCATTGTCTATCCAACGGTTTCACTATTTCAAAGTGTGATGTGGGCGTTCTACGCACATATTTTCAACTCGGATCGAGTAGTATTGAAAAGCTTCTCATTCTCCATGTTCCTTGTTTACAATTCCACTGGTTCTCCTACTCCTTAATGACCAGACCCATACCATGCGAATTGTGTCATCTTCAAGAAAAGTGTTTACAGCCTACATAAGATGTTCGTGATCTCCGTTCTTGGCGTTACTGCCCTGGTAGCAATTTGGCTAATAGTAAAAATATTTCCATTTGTCAGCCTTGTGTTCAGTTTAATATTTAGTCTATATTTCTAATAAATTAGAACAATATACTAAGTAAAGTGTGTGGTATGGTATAATATTATAACGGATGCTGTATACGAGGGCTACTATATATATTTCTGGCCTAATAATTGAAATGCGAATATTTATCATCAAAAATGGTTTTATTGTTTTTCAAAGTATTCTCCAGCATTATTTATACACTTTTGCATGCGTTCAAACCAATTGTGGAAGCACTTTTTCCACTCCGATTGAGACACCTCCTAAACATGGTTTTTGAACGCTACAACAGCATCTTCTGGCGACAAAAATCTTGACCACGCATTTTTTCTTGATGAGCGGGAATAAAAAGAAGTCATTGGGTGCCAAGTTAGGGCTGTACGGCGGATGACCCACCACTTCGACGTTTTGACTGGCCAAAAAGGCGCTGGTTTGAGCCGATGTGTGAGAGCTCGCATTGTCATGGTACACAATGATTCGTCTTCTCTTGTTCGCTTTTAGAATTTCTCCAAAGACTTCAGGCAGACAAATTTTGGTGTTCCACTCAGAATTGACCTCCTACGTTGGTCACGTGGAACAGTCGCCACATGACCAGTTTTGCCGAAAAAACAGGCGACCATTTGCTTCATAGTGCTTCTTTCACGAACAACTTTCGTTGGATTTGACTCGTCTTTGAAGACCCAAACGGTCGATTGCTGTTTTTTTACGGGCTCATACGCATAGATCCATGATTCGTCACCTGTAACGATCTTTTATAAGTAAACGTCTTATGAAGCAGCGCGATCGTATTTTTTCAAAATTTCTTTGCACCAATCGACACGAGCCATTTTTTGAGCGATTGTCAAATTGTGCGGGAACCAACCAGAACAAACCTTTTTTACGGTCAGGTGTTCATGCAATATGCTGGTGGAAGAAATGCCCAAGGATGTCTCTATCTCACGGTATGTTACATGACGATCTTGCATTGTCAGTTCACGCACCGCATTAATGGTCGTTTTTGGACTATTTTCGTCTTTGAGCGAGCGTCGGCCAAAATTGAATTCATTAAACCAGTTTTTCACAGTGCTATAGGATGGTGCTTCATTGCCATACAAAGATTTTAGTTCATCGATGCCTTTTTGTCGTGATAATCCACGTCGAAAGTTGTGAAAAAAGATCGCACGAAAATGTTCACGAGTTAATTCCATTTTTTGCCAAATTGATTTTTTCAAGTCACTGTAAACAACACAAATGGTGGTCGTACGTCAAAACGTTCCAAGTACGTTTATGCTAAAAAATGTCAAACTTTCCAATGGAAATGTCAGATGGCGCCAGGCAACACGTAGTGTTTATATTTGTGTGGTACATTTACATTTGCATTATTAGCTGAACAAGAATGAGTCCTTCAATGGTCTCGCTTTTAACAGAGCATTATAAAATAAAGGCTTGGAACATGAACCTCAATGCTTGGCCAAAAATTTAAAAAGCGCCTAGCAAGAATAAATCCGGGACGTAAATGCTATGCAAACGTTAAAATGGAAGTTTTTGTCTGTTCTCTCATTTGGTAAACAGGTGGCTATTTGGAAAAATAATTACTGTCAAAGCGATGCATTCACTGTTATTTATTTGTACTATGATTATGCCAATGATTTGTCTGTGTTTTTTATTAAGAGCGTTAATAACTGGGCACTGCCTTATTTCACTTTTTCCGCCGCTTAACAGATAAAACGCATGGTCAAAAGGATAAATGATACAATTAAAACTGCTAAACTGGAAACCTAGATATATCCATACCAAGAGCACATTCATATTCGATTTAAATAAATAAATCCAGCGTCAATTTCCAGTATTCCGGGACAGAAAAATGACAGGCAATCTCAGGGAAAAATTTCGAGATTACTAGGAGAAAACTCTACTATAAATTCAAAACACAAATTTCAAAATCTCTATCGTCTCTGTTAATTAAAAAAATAATTTCATTAATTAAAAAAAGAATTTATATACTAACTGTAGCTTATGTCGCTTTTAATTAAATCTTATCACATATCATCATAACAAAATCAACTACAAGAAAAACATCAATGTATATGAATTGACTATACCTTTCCTTAAAAAATAATCAAATTATATGACTAAAATTTTCCTCATCGGTAAAATAATATCATCACTTTCAAACAATCACATAATAAAATTTAGTTAAATGTTTAAATTTAATCTCTTCATCATATAATATTTAATTTGTGTATGTATAGTATAAGAACCTTTACCACCACTCCCCCAGAACTGCCTTAGGTTATTGTTTAAGTCATCATTACTAAATTATCAATAGATTAACATAAATTTGTATAGTTTTTATCACTCTCCTCTTCCACATCCAACAATCGAAAAATATCGGCCGTTAAACCTTTTTTATTTCTTCAAGACAAGATTAAAACAAAACTAAACACTTAGATAGGGTGATAAAATTCGGCCAGGTCGAATTTGCTTATATCCTCCACTATACCTTTATGTTCTATTGGAGTTTACATAGGTACAACATCTCGCTATCTGTCAAATTTGTTGGATAAAACAAATGAGTTAAGATGAATTATTAATTTAAATTAATTTTTTTCGGGGCTGTAGAGTTGGCAAAAATTGAACGACTCCAATTTCGGCCCTTTGAACGCTTTCGGAAACTAGCTAAAAGAAAACTTTTAAATCCGTTTAAATGATGCCAACATGCCCCAAACTGTACCATACAGTTAATCTTTGCAGTAATGCTTGATCAAAGACTTGTGGATTGTTTTCTGCCCAATAAGGACACAGCCGCACATTATTCACGACGATGCTATGTCTATTGTCCACCTACAAGTGTTGTGTGAACACAATTTATTGCGGATGTAGGCTCAAATCCTACTGGCAATGCCCAGTAGGCGTGGTTAAAAAAGAAAAAATGATTACCCATTTTCAAACTATTTCACTGTGCTATGAATTGTCGGTGCACTTAAATCTTGATTACGAATTGCCACACGAAAAAATTTACGAGCCATATACAAGTTTTTAATAAGTTGCATTTTTGACTCGTGTACTTATATACTTATATAAACAAATTTTTATTAATAAAAAGTTTTTGATACGAGGTCTGCTATATATATTTCAGGCCTAATAATGAAAATGCGAATATTCATCATAAAAAATGGTTTTATTGCTTTTCAAAGTATTCTCCAGCATGATTTATACACTTCTGCATGTGCTCAAACCGATTTTCGAAGCACTTTTTTCACTCCGATTGAAACACCTCCAAAACATGGTTTTTGCGTGTTTGGCCACGCATTTCTTTCTTGATGTGTGGGAATAAAAAGAAGTCATTGGGTGCCAAGTCAGGGCTGTACAGCGGATGACCCATCAATTCGACGTTTTGGCCGGTCAAAAATTCGCTGGTTTGAGCCGATGTGTGAGAGATCGCATTGACATGGTGCACAATGATTCGTCTTTTCTTGTTCGTTTTTCGAATTTCTACGAAGACTTCAGGCGAACAGATTGTGGTGTACCAAGCAGAATTGACCGTTCTACGTAGCTCAAGCGGAACAGTCGCCACATGTTTTGCCGAAGAAACAGGCGACTATTTGCTTCAAAGTGCTTCTTCTAATAACAACTTTCGTTGGATTTGGCTCGTCTTCGCAGACCCACACGGTTGATTGCTGTTTTGTTTCGAGCTCATACGCATTGATCCATGATTGGTCACCTGTGAAGATCTTATAAACAGCTTTTGAAGCACCGCGATCGTATTTTTTTCAAATTTCTTTGCACCAATCGTCACGAGCCTTTTTTTAAGCGATTGTCAAATTGTGCGAGATCCAACGAGCACAAACCTTTTTTACGGCCAGGTGTTCATGCGATATCGAATGAATGCTGGTGGAAAAAATGTCCAAGGATGCCTCTATATTACGGTATGTCACATGACGATCTTGCATTATCAGTTCACGGCATCAATGTTCTCTGGCACAACAGCCGTTTTTGGACGACCTTCGTCATTGAGCGAGCGTTGGCCACAATTAAATTCATTAAATCAGTTTTTCACAGTGCTATAAGATTGTGCTCCATCGCTATACAAAGATTTAAGTTCATAGATGCACTCTTGTCGTGATAATCCACGTCGAAAGTTGTGAAAAAAGATCGCACGAAAATGTTCACGAGTTAATTCCATTTTTTGCCAAATTGATTTCTTTCAAATCACTGTAAACAACACAAATGATGGTCGTACGTCAAAACGTTCTGAGTACGTTTGTGCTAAAAAAAATGTCAAACATTCCAATTGAAATGTCAGATGGCGCCAGACAACACTTAGTGTTGTCTAGGCGAGAAATATATAGCAACCCTCGTAACGATTTAAAATTATTGCCGTAGTGGCGTTTTAGCGGATTTTCGCTTGTGAAATAAATCGTGCCTAATACTACCACCACAAGATCTGTGCTCTCAAGACATAACCACTTATGTACAAATACTAACTCTCCTCAATATAATTTATAGTTTTTTGAGCAAAAATAAAATAACTCACTGAATAGTCTATAAGTTCAGAATATATAACTTCATTATTGACATGCAGTGATTCCTCAGTTGAGGGTTTATCAATAAAAAAAGATACGATATCGGTTTTGTACGTCGAGTTTTTAAGTCGATTTTTTTAACCACAGATATGTATGATCTGACACAATTACACTATGAACCTAATACGAGTATCAGTATTTAAAATCCCACACAATCATTCTATGCTTGTGTTGAATTATTGTATGATAATGTGAAATCATAACAAGTTTGTATAGACCATTTCGAAATCGCCTAATGATGTAAAACTAATGTTGAGAATATAATAGGCGTGTTTGATCAGTAATTGCTTATTAAGAGTAAGTGATCGATAAGGTATAACTTCAAAACATTACGATAATTACAAGTTTTCAAAGTTTGATTTGAAAATTTGTAATTTGTAGGAAAAATTTATTAAAGAAATACTAAAAGCTAATATAAACCGAGCTCTTTCGTTTTTTTGTTATTTATTCGGTCTTTTATCATTATTATGACTTGAGCAGTTTTTTATTCTGGTTCGAGACCTTTATGTTGTTTCTTTTTCAGAATCAACTTAAAAAGAAGAAATTGGTGAAATGTATTTGCTACGGTTGCCAGGCAGACTGTACAGCTGTTTCTAAACCCGCCAAGGTTTTTCTTCAGCAGTCTTTGGCAACGATTACTTCGGCCACAAATCAAATGACTTATACGGGAGACTCATTTTTATTAATGAGAATTACCCTTTGTGTATAGTCTTCGAACTGTGCGTAGAGCAATCTTCAACGCGCAATATCATTTCCACCAATTCCGTTTCGCATGGGTCTTCGTTGAAAACCACAAATGCAAAAAGCACAATCAAAGTGTGCATGTTTTTTGTGCGTACATATACTCATACATGCGTTGCACATTAGGGCGTACCAATCCTTTTTAATAGTTTTTTCGTTTTTTTGTTATTTATTCGGTCTTTTATCATTATTATGACTTGAGCAGTTTTTTATTCTGGTTCGAGACCTTTATGTTGTTTCTTTTTCAGAATCAACTTAAAAAGAAGAAATTGGTGAAATGTATTTGCTACGGTTGCCAGGCAGACTGTACAGCTGTTTCTAAACCCGCCAAGGTTTTTCTTCAGCAGTCTTTGGCAACGATTACTTCGGCCACAAATCAAATGACTTATACGGGAGACTCATTTTTATTAATGAGAATTACCCTTTGTGTATAGTCTTCGAACTGTGCGTAGAGCAATCTTCAACGCGCAATATCATTTCCACCAATTCCGTTTCGCATGGGTCTTCGTTGAAAACCACAAATGCAAAAAGCACAATGTCGCTCAATGTAATTCTTAAATAACATTCTTCCCCAAAATTTTAATTATTTTAAACAAACAGTTTTTAAGGCAAATTGTCTATAGTTTTCTTGCCCAATGGCGTAAATTGATCGCATTTGCAATCTCCTAATCTAAATGTCAATCGAACTCGAACATTTATAAATTATAAATAAAAGCAGAGCTCTGAAATGTCCAGCAATATTTTACTAACAGATTCTGGAAAAGGTTCTTTTGGACCAATAGCACTAGAATGTTTAATATAATCATGTATTTCAGAATAGGATTTTATAACGGAGCCTAAAATTCGAAATTGCTTCCCCAAAAGGTCCTTAGACTGCTACTGCAACATAAGGCACGTATCAAAACAAATTCAAAATTTACGGTGTCCGAACGACTTTTACATTTTCATCTCCGTATTTTGGTGGAGGATATAAAAAACAGCAAATAGGAAACAAATAAAAAAGAAAGAGAGAATACGAAATCGATACCGAACAAATACTGTGATACATCGAAAATATGAGACAGAAATAAAAGAAATGTATGAATTCACGAAATAGTTTTGAAATTAAAATTAGTTTATATTGATTGTATTTGTAAGGTTTAAAGTCTAGAAAGTCCACATAATATTCCTTTTTCATTGTCTGTCAATTGTGATTTTTGTATTAAGTTTATTTTAAAAATAATTTACCACAGCATTTGTTAATTTTAACACCAGAAACTGAAAATAAAAATTGGCAATTTTTATGAAATTAGCAAATTATTTGTGTTTTTGGCATACTTATGTATAAATTTGTATGTCTGTATAACTTTAAGTGACATTTTTTAAGTAATTATTGTACAAAATTTGTGTTGTTTAAATAAATTTTCCTGAAATAAAACAATATTTTTGTATTCTATATTACTCTCCATGAATGTCGGTCGAATTCACCAGTTGGAGAAAATTTTAAGATTTTTTAAAAATATCATGTAAATCGCGAGAAAAAAAAGAAAACCAAAAACTGTTAACTTCTCACTCACAAATGAAACTAGCTAGACCTGTTCCCCCTTGTTTTTAGGGAATTGCTTTTAAACTTATAAATATTTATTTCTGGTTGGGTCAGTTGCAACTCTTTCTGAATGCACTCTAATAACTACTTGTACTTATATATCTGTGGGTTTGGCGGAGGACCTTTACGGAGAATGAGCGAAAAGTAAAAACACTGCAAAAGATATAAAGCATAGGCTATCTGGACATTAGCGAAGCAATACAAAACAGAACTGATATGGAAATTATGCTGAATTTACAATTAAAGAATACAAAAACACGCCCGCGCTTACTGCTTAAAGAGTGCAAGCAATAGGGCAAATAAAAGACTAAAAAAGTGGATGAACTAAGATTTCGGCCCACACTAAAGTAATTTCAAAAATATTTGCGTGGCACCGCCCCTTTTCCACCAGGATGTTTTTGATCCATGTCAATATAAGTTCCATTTCTTATTAACGTCATAAGAAATGGTCTTTCTAAGATCAGGGCTGTATGGGCAGTGCCACACCCGTTTGTCTAATTTTGACATAACGTAGTGCATACTATTTATATATCTATTTATTAAAATTTTAAATTATACTTAGTAGGGACATAAATACTGTTACACATGTTTTATGCTGTAAAATAAAAAGTACTGAATGTTTTTGGACCAAATATTTTTTAATATATTTATTGATGTATATTGTATCCAAAGAGAATCTACTTATTCGAAATGTCCGCCTTTTGCCTTTACACACGCCTTAAGTCGCACTGGCCAACTGTCAATAGCTGCACAAACCTCGTCCATTGGAAAATTGGCCACAGCTCGAACCAAAGCAGTCAATTTGTAATCCAATGGGTTCGAATCTGGACTGCCAGAGGGCCAATCTTTAGAGGAAATGAACGCTGGCAAATTGTTTCGAAGCCAGGCCTGGGACCTTTTAGCCTTATGGGTCGGCGCAGAATCCTGCTGGAAAGTCCATGGCTGGCTTTGGAACAGGGAATTGTTAAGAGGTTTCACAACAGCTTCCAAAACGGTTTCTTGGTAAACTTTGGTCAGTGACCCCATCGTAAGAGACACGCCACCAAACCATGACTGAAGCTGGGTGATGACCCTTTTCCACCCTTGGGATCAGTTCAGATGCTTCCTTAGATGACCGCGCATACACTCTATCATTTTGCTTGTTAAATTTTTCCTGAACGGTTAAAATTCTTTCATCGGCCATGATTTTCTGTTTTCGGAGCAGATTTCTGTGAATTCTTAATTGACCGGCTTTGAGGACATGCGGTGTTCGAACAGAGCGTGGGCGGCCTGACCGGTGGCGGTCTTTTACATATCCAGTCTTCTCAAACAGTTTTATGCATCGGTAGACGAACGTGCGGCTAATCCCTTGTGGCCGGAGCCGCTTGAAAATATCGCTTTTTTCATTGCACACTTAAAAAGCGCTATTACAGCGATACGGTTCTCATTATCTGACCACTCCATGATGAAAGTTGAAACAATTTTAAAACCCCGTTACAGACTAACGCTACTGAGGTTAGCTTTCAGTTCTACTATCGAAATGGGTGTGTTCAATGTTGTAACAGTATTTATGTCCCTACTAAATAATAAACTAAGTTAAAGGGAACTAGCATCGAAGGCTATCGGCCAAAAGGGCATACTAGTTTTCTAGTCATTAATTTAATTCTGTTCAAACTTTAAACATGTAGTTGTTGTTGTAGCGCCAACTGTGTGCCGCGGTTACAGCTACTGGCCGAAGAATTTTACCTCGGGTTCCGGTCCATAGAAACGGCTGTCGTAGGATTGACTTTAAACTTGTGAACCACCGTGCTGTGATGGTAGTGTTAACATGACAGTAAACCTAAATCCGGATAATAACATTTAACAATTTTCAACGGCGGGTTTTCACTTCGTAAATGCTAGTGACTTAACGAGTAAGAGATTTATTGCTAAGCCATGTAAAAACTATGTATAACTATAAGAATTATATTGTTCACAGCTCACTGATTTGAAAGAAGTTCCCTCTAGTTCCTTAATGGGATCCTGTGGAAATTTAGTAGTAAAACTTTAAACCGATCACGGCTCCTTTTACAACAAACACATCGAAATAACCCCTATTATTAATACCAACCATTTCAAGACATCAACACAGTTTGATTTCTACTTTATTGATATTTCGATGCAAACAGTATTTCCGATGTGTTGCAAAAGAAGATAGTGGGTACAAGCAACGGTTTATGATAATCCACAAGCATGTCCTAAGGGACGGCATATACCCACACAGCATACCATAAAGGCTGAATCTATTACGGGGTGGAGCGCGGTAATTTGCTTATTTGGGAATGAAATCAAAAAATTATGAATTGCATTGCCTCAAAAGCCGACTGAAAAAAATCCTGTATCATAACCAAGTACCGTTCGGAATTCACAGTTACGGCAAGAATGTTATCCTGGAAAAAGTAAGGGCCAATGATGCCTACTCGTGATATGGCCACCACACAGTGGCGCGGTCCGAATGCAGAGGACTCTGCTGAAGTTCTCTGGGGTTTATTTCACTCCAGTACCGCATATTTAGGGGAACAGCGAATCGTAAACGAAAAGCACGCTGCACTGCAATGATCGAGTGCGCATTTGACAAATACGATTCAAAACAAAATGGCATTTCCTCACGTGTCCAATGCATGATGGCACCTGAAAGGCAGACGAATACAAATCTCATGTCTGTGACTATAAGCCACGAACACTCTCCCCCCTCTCTTCGACCAACAATGCCGCCTCAGCCTGCAGTGCAAAAAAGCAAATTGCCGCTCTCGTATATGTATGTATCGCCCCTATGACTAAAACGGCCGTTTTATGGACCTCACGGTGCTATTAGATCGACACCAGTCTCAATTAAATCTTATAAATTTATACGTACTTGGATGTGCAGTATAATTTGCTTTAATTTAGGTTTCCTTTTACATACTTAAGTTCCACAACATTCCATTCAGGAAAAAAGGGAATTGTTCGTTCTGATTATAATGACTATTTTTCAGGCCATTTCAATTCATGTTTGAATTTGTAGTGGAATGTGTTTTTAAGTCTATATCGACAATGACAATTTGTTTCAAAAATAACGGCCTTTGTGTGGTCCCTACGAGTCCATTCTTCCTAGTCCAATTTTAAACAGAATTACATTTCGAATTACATGAATTTTCATTGGGTTAAGTCATCATATATCCATGTTTAGTTTGTTAGTACCATAGGAGCCGTTATTGTCTAAGGTGGGTCATCAGTTACGATTAAGTTAAGCCATGGTTCTTCCGCAAAAAATTGAGGTATGTTGAGGAAGTTTTAAGACCCCATACAGTCAAAAACGTATGGGGGTTAAAAAGTCACCATTGCGCTAAATTTTACGGTCCTATATTATTTCGTTTGTCTGCTATCGGCCTTTTTACAGACACACTGACGGATGGACTGGGCCAGATCTTCAAACAATTATTTCAGACTGACAAAATTTGTAGTTTTTGAGGTCTTTTTGCTTTTTAAAAATTATAGATGCCAATCATTTATTGTATTTGTATAATCTTGAGGGCTTCGTACTATTTCCAAAGAACATGTTGTTATTTAAATAAATCCATCAAATTGAATGAGTTTCCTATACAAAAAGCATTTAAAAAAAATCCAGTTCTTCTACGAGGTTTTATGGCAAACCGGCAAGTGAATACAGAATTTCCACCGTGCAACACTGAAATGTGTTTAACTTGTACGTTAACTCTAAGATTGTTTGTGTTTACATTTCCAATTAAAACATGATTTTTTATTAATATTTTTATCTTTTTTTTAGATACCCATCTCAAGTTTTTGTCGGAGACACGTTCTGCTATTTTGCTGGTATGACATTTGCAGTTGTCGGTATTTTGGGACATTTCAGTAAAACCCTAATACTCTTTTTCCTACCACAAATCATAAATTTCCTTTACTCAATACCACAGCTATTCAAATTTGTACCCTGCCCAAGACATCGTCTACCCAAGTACGATCCGCAAACGGATCTCTTGCATATAAGTACAACGGAATTTTGTAAAGACGAACTCAATGTGTTGGGAAAAATAATGGTAACAGTCCTGAAGACCTTGAAACTGATCACATGGCAAGAGCTACCCGATGGACGTGTGATAACCAATAATTTCACATTGATTAATTTCGTGTTAGTAGTCTTTGGGCCGGTACACGAGAAGGTGGTAACACAAATGCTCATGGCCGTTCAGTTGGTGTGCACGCTTTTGGCATTTGTGATACGTTATCCTTTAGCAAGTTTTTTCTATGACACGTAGTTGGAAATGGAGTAAGGATGTGTTTTCTGAAGGACAACCAATGATTCCATTTCAATGTATTTGACTAAACCAAAAAAAAAGTATATATTCACTATATATTTTGTTATGTTTACTTAGTGATAAAGTATTGATTGACAATTTACTAAATAAATTTCGATATAATTTTTTAAAACATTTATGATTTTATTATATTTTTATACAGAGAAATATGTAAATAAATTTTTGATGAGAATTTAATATTTAATTTTAAATTCTCATTAAAGGTCTTGCGAGGGACAGAACCAACTTCTTTTCTTTAATGTCAACTTATTTTCAAGTATTGGAGTCAAATAAAGTTATTTTTTTGGATTATTGAAAAACTATTAAAGAATAGGTAATTCATTCACGACTGGACAAATTTCCTTGACTCATTTCATGAAAATATGTCCATATACGAACACGCCCGAAAATGCAATAGGCGAAATGGCAACTGTTTGAAATTTGTCGGTTTGGTGGTCGGAGGGAACTAGGGTAAAATTGCTTAGTTCTGAACCAGTGCACTATAGGTAATTTAATAAATTTTTTTGGCCAAAATTCAAATTTCGCACTTTTGAAAAGCAAGCTTTTGTTGTTGCAGTTTAATTAAGAATACTTCAAAGCATTTAGAAGTAAATTTTGTTTTTGCAAAAAACCAACTACTGCTAATCAGCTGACTCTCAAAGTCATTGTTCACAAACAACAATTTAAGTGAAACGTGCTTCATGTGATTTTTTGATGACAATACAAGGCAATATTTCCTAATAAAAAAACGCTTGAAAAATAAAGTAAGACATGGACAACAATAATAGTGGTAAGCGGTAAATAAATAAATAATCATTTTAGAAACAAAATAATTTATTGGTGAAAAAAACTCATTCTTTCGGCCTAACCTCACTTTTCCAAAAAAAAAAATTCTTCTCCAACTTTGGATAAGCTTTTAAAAAAAGCTTAATATTTTTTAATGCTGGAATTAATAAAGTTTTATTAAGTATTTAATTTTGAGTTTATATCATCAATTTCATGCTGCGATTTTTTGCGTTTTTTGATATATGCCATTTTTTGTAGGCAACCTCTACTTCGCTTATAGCGAATTTGCTGAGGTTTGGTTCGAAGAAAGAAACAAAGGAGAGAAAGAAACTGCTGTTTTGAAGTATATGCTTAGCAAAATTGGTGATGGCGAAACGTTGAGTGAAGAAATGATTGTTCTTAAACGAAAGATCACAAATTTTTGTCTTTATTTGTCTCAGAAATGGCAAAATTCACATAGAAAACGTGTTGTGTTTGAGACGAAAAATTCAGAATGGTTAAATGCTCAGTTCAAAATTGAAATTAAAAAGTTTTCCATTGAGCCGAGTACGTCCGCAGTTGGACGCCCAAAAAAAAAATTTGGAGAGAAAAGCGAACGTTCGAAAAGAAGGGATGCTGATGAGCACTCAAAATCGGTACAACATGAAACGGAGCTGTGTGTTCGCGCAGCAACAAAATCTGCTCGAAAGCAAAAACTAATTTTTTTGAGTGTAGGGTTGATATTTTTTTTTAGATCTTCCCAAATCATTAAATAAGGGTCCTATTACTCCAAAAACGTCTTTTTCAGTTGGAAAAACTTTCCAGACTGGCAGTTATTAATTTTGGCCAAAAAAATGGGATAAATTACCCACAGTGCAGTGGTCGGATTTTTTTGTAGATAGCCCTATTTCTTACCTTTTCAAAATTACCTAATTGAAGCCCAGAGATCCTACCGTTCCAAAGTTATGATTCTTTGACTCAAATGCAAAATTTGTTTGTGTTCATTTACAAAAACAAATAAATGTGTGCTCTTATTTTGCTTCGAAAATTTCACTGTTATTTTACCCTAGAATCCTCCAACTACCAATCCGAAAATTTTCAAACCGCTGCCATTTCGCACACTTGTATTTTTGGGAATATATAAAATGAGCCAAGGAATACGCTGGTGAAATTTGTCCAGTCGTGAATGAATCTCCCTATAAAAAAGTACGATATAGATAATACTACTTACTTAATTCTTACAAGATTCCACCAAGGAACAAGGGAAAACTTTTATCAAATCAGTGAGCTATGCACGATATAATTATTTTACTCACTGACCAGGACCTACTGTTTAACGCCCGATCCGAACGCCTAATGCATTTAACGTTGGCTAATGTATTTTATGGAGCAGTTTTTACATGACTTAGCATTTACCAGGTAGACCAGTCGCTTAAAATTGTTAGACGTGATAGGCGTACACACTCCTATCACACCCTTTAGAAAAATGTTGCCAATATTTCTGTGCAACAAAATGTTTATGGGTAGAAATAAAGTATTGCTAATAATATTCCTACAGGCAGGGATATTCTGTAATTTGATGTAGACTTAATCGAAAGTTAATTTTTATTAACAATGGAATCTGTCATAAAAAGCCTATTAATCAGCATGTACAATGAATGAAATTTGTTTAATTTTGCGTAAATTCTCGACGCAAAAATTAGAAATGCTTAACTTTAAAATCGATATCGCTCCGAAATCGAGTCGAAATATTGAAAAATATCAACATAAAGAGCTAAATCGGAAAATTTCTTACTGGTATATTACAATTTTGGTCGATCTAAGATTATATTTGTGTAAGTGTAATGGCAACAATGTCTAATGTCACCAACTGAATTTCTTTGAAATCTGATAAACTTAGTTTTCATTTGAAATCAAAATTATTATTTGAGCAGAAAAATTTACTGTTATCAAAATGGAGTTGATAAATTTGCGCTGTACAAAACCGATAAATAATATTGTCGAAAGACGGATATAGCAAACTAAAATTTTAGCGGTTTAACCCTGTTGGACTGTACAACATATGGTTAGTAGTGTTGCCATTCCCGCGTGATTTACAAATTCTTTAATTGCGATTTCCCATATGGGATTCAACGGCTATGAAAAAGTTAAAGTGCTAAAACAATTGTTATTTTTCGATATATGTATAAAAATACTGTTACTCGTCTTTAATAAATGTATTACTGATGTTTACTTTAATGACTAGAAACCGGCTCCAACTTCGGATTATGCTTAAATATTTTTGTAGCGACATTGATTTTATTTATGAAAAGAGGTACTCATTTTATATGTAGTTCGATGTTTCCTTAAAAATTACTCAAACTCCATAAAAAAATTACGTTAACTCGCAGCTGAAGGTCTGTAAAAAAGCAGATCTGAGTTCAACGTCGTTAAAATTTACAAAACGAGTGTCTGGCAACATTACCTAATTCATGATTCCCTTTTGAACTTGCATCTTGTGTTTACACAAGGCAATTCGGTTACGGCAATTTTTGTTTTCATTCGTTCTGATTTTGGTGTAAAAAAATACGAAAATAATCTGCAGCCAACTTCACACTACGAAAAACACAAAATAAATTGACAGTACGGGTAAGTTTTTTCCAATTTCCATTCTCCTTAAATCTCTCTTTTACAACCTGATAGTTGCGGCAAGTATAGTTGCCTTATGTAAATGGGGACATACATAATGATAGAAATCCAATGTACGAGAAGTTTGGTGAATCGCGGCAGTAAGCTGTTGAGTTTTCCACCTGAAACTTGTTAAGGTAGGCCAATGGACGCGGCATTATTAAAGCGGTCAGTCTAAATTAAATAAAATGTGATTTGTTTACATCAATAATAAAAGATTTCGAAACGTATTTTCTACAAAAAAGAGTAAAAATGGATGAAGATGTTGAAGAGTTTTTATTCTTATTTGCATGGACATGCCAATTATAGCTTTACCTCTAAAGGAATGCATCTGTTTTTTTTCGTGGTTTTTAACCATTGAAAATACAGCCCCCTTGAGCTATAAAATTCCAAAAATTTTACTTTTCCACCATAAAGTTACAAATGTACCGTAAATACGTTCCACTCATTTTCATGGAAGAGCTTATTTCAGCCCAAGTACTTGCCCGTTTGTATTAATTTTTGTAGCACGCATTATAATTAACATATATACATTTAAATTTGCTTAATGCAGTAATTAAGTTTTCGTCTTCCATTTTTTCCTTTATTCTGTTGTGTCAAATAATGAAAAAATGTCAAATCCAGCACAAGCTGCACAAAAAAAGTCAATACCGCTTCTACGGTATAAAAATTTTGTTCGAACATTTTTTAAAGCATTGAACATTTATTTAATTGACAATGTCATCACCGCACCGCATGTGGCGCACAATGGTCTTTCACCATAATTATTGCTTTGTACAGGAAAATGTTTAAAATGGGTTTTCTTCAAATTAATTTAGTAAAATAATTTTTAACAACGAAAACGGGAACTACAAACCATATAATTAATGAAGTTAACAAAAATTCTAATCTGGTAATGTCAGCTTCAGCAAGCGAAAAATGATTCTTGCTAAACATTTCCTCGTGAACGAGCTTGGTAGCAGCCGTAAGATATAACTAACTTCCATATCGGGTAACGTTACGAAGGTATTTGTTACTTTTTATGAATTTACATAATCTTGATATATGTATTATATTTAAAAAAAAAAACTATAGCATTACTCTCTATTTATCACGTATTTAAAATATGGAATTCTTTTCAATGATAGTAGATAAATGACACTCGTTAGTTTAAATCTCTCGATAGTACGACATCTTTTCCCGTTCCCTTAAAAAATGCTTAATAAATTTAAACAAATCAATGCTTTCTGGTCCACTTGGAAGTTTTAAATTCCAAAATTGGTATTTTACACGCCGACATTCCATAATTAAAAGTCGGTGATTCCCACGTTGCGTGTCTATCGTACCCTAAACTTTGCTAAACTATTGAACGTGGACGACGAGACTGTGGATGAAAACAAGAGAAAAGCGAATAAGAACATCTCTTAACACTCCACTGAACTCCATCTGAACAGAGTTTGAAGCGGATTTGGCTGAATAGATTTTTGCTTAAGCTTCTAAAATCGGCTACACAAAGCCGCTATAATGAACGGCTGAGCCGTTTTTAAAATGATAATATGAGAAAATGTGTTAAATCTTAAATAATTTACCTCTCTCCTGAATTTAAATTCATGTTACTGGCGTACTTCGGTAGTTACTTTTGTAAAGTTTATTATTGATTTATTTTACATTATATATATATATATATGCTCGTAGTTGTAAAAGTTCCATTAAAAAAACAATGACCCGATCTTCAGCCGATGATGAAATCAAGCCGCACCCGCCGATCAAAAACAAATGCGCCGTACATGCCTTTAATTTCCTATCGGCTTCAAACTCTGCTTCTGAAATGACAAAAGCGACAGTTTTGTCTCAGCTCTTATCATTATCGAAAATTGATTGGACCAGAAAGGTTCCACCTACAAGAGGTGACTTCGCAGAATTCGAGCCTTGCGGCAAATTCAAGCTCATGTGCATTATTAAGGGAATAATATATTAAAACAATGCTTCGTTCCATTTTTGCATTGCAAAAATCTTTAAACGATCGATTTGTTTAAATTGATTTAAATATTGACTTTTCCCTTCTCGTACACAATAAACTCAAAAAACACCACATAGAATCTCTTAATAAAAACTGACTACATACTTTATTTTAAGACGCTTTCCTTACTTTTTCTTTTCCGAGTTGGCAGTACTGATGAATAATACTCATCGTCAAATTTATAAAGAGGTTCTATCCGCTCTAATTCAAAGGTTTATGTGCACGAGATAGGGATATGTCATTATTTAAAATAACGAAAACAGATTGTTTAAAAATTTCTTTTTTAATTTTTCTTATGCAGAATTGGAGCAAAGTATTGATTTAGTATATTTTGTTTATTATTTTATTCCCAATCAATGATTTTATGTCTCATGCACTTGAGCTTGAATTCGTGACATGGATCGATTCCACCGATGACATCTCTTGTAGTTTAAATCTTTTTTTTTTTGGGTTCTAACATGTGTGAAACTACTCCCCCTAAATCTCTGGACGCTAATTTACTTACTCCGGTGTGGTGTAGGTTTAAAATATAAAAGCACATATTGTTTTTTTTTATATATAAACTATTTTTTTCTCTTTAACATTAGTTTCGCCCAGCTCCAAAGCAGCATCCTCCACCTCGGATTCAAATGTGGCAGCATGTAAGGCACGTTTGGAAGCAATTCTGAAAACTACTTTGGAACATTTTCACAAATGGAGTCTTGCACAGAAACGAGGACTTCAACTATGCTCTTACATAGAACTGTCGAAGACAAAATGTGTGGAACAACTGAATTCATTGGATAAACCAGATGATTTCACATTATATCCCAACACAATAAAGCCGCACTGTGAAAATTTAACGATATTAGCTTCAATATTCCGAGAAATTTCCACAAAAACTAAGGAGTCGGACAGGCAGCTGAAGGCTTTAAGCAAACTACCCGGTAGTTGCAATGAAATCTTTTACAGATCATGGCAGTTGCCGGAATACGTGGAATTCATATCGGAATTGGCGGAAAGATACGATAAGGAAGCTGAAATTAAGCAGGCTGTAGCAGGTAAGACCACATATCAGAGGTGGACATAAAGCACTATATTTTTATTGCACTAACAATTTCACTTCCAGTATTCACTTAGTGGTAGTGCAATTTTTTTTCACTACCACTAAATGGTTAGTGGTAGTGAAATATAAAATTGCACTACCTGGCTAGAGGTAATTAACAAATTAAAAAAAAATCCAGAATTTCATCGATAGGTCATCTTCAGCCATCTTCATGTCTATAGAGAGCGCTATCGTGCCACGTTAGAAAATTATTTTTGGCCAGAATTGGATGAGCTTGACATCGCCGATATGTGGTTTTAACAATACGGTGCCAATAGCCACACAGCACGCGTTAAAATCGATTTACTGAAAGGCAAATGCGGTAATCGTGCTATCTCGAGAAATGTTCCGGTCGCGATTTAACGCCATTGGACTTCTTTTATTGTGACCACATCAAGTCATTGGTCTATGCGAACAAGACAACAACTTTAGACGAGCTCATTTTAACTGTCAGGGCTTCAACGTTACTCTAGGTTCTTCTAAACTTTCCGAAATAAGAAAATGAATGGAAGGCAGCTTACTGGATCTTGTGGGTGTTAGCGAAACCTGGTTAAAGCCTACAATAACATCCAGAAGCGTTAGTATTGCCGGGTTCTCTTGTTGTAGGGTCGACCGTCCCAATCAAAGGGGTGGCGGTGTAGCTCTATATATATCTAAAATGTTGAAATATAAAGTTGTCCATAGGAGTACAAATTTTGGAGTGGTGGGATGTCTGTTTGTGGAGATTGAGGCGTGGGGAGAAAAACTGTTTGTAGGAACCGTATATCTTCCTCATGGAAATATTTATGAGTTTGAAAATGATTTTGCTGATTTATTTGGTCGGTATTCTAATATTTTTGTTATGGGTGAATTTAATAAAAAATTGTTTAATTTATCGTGCTCTTATATTGTTAGAGATGTTTGTGGAAGGTTGGGTGTGCATGTACATCACAACTCAAGTTAAACGCATTTTGATGCAGTTCATCAATCAACGTCGTTGATATATTTTTTTTGCTATCTCACCCTGAACACTTGGTTTCGTCGGGACAATACATATGTCCCGACATGCCTTTTTATATACTACCGTGCATTTTCCAGTGCAGCGCACTGAGCAATTTGTTGAATTCGTAGATTACAATGTTTTTCATCAAGATGAGTTGAGCAACGCATTCTCCGTTGGTTGGCTTCTGTTCATTCTATTTTCCCCATAAGGAGAAATGGTTGAATTACAGAAGTGATAAATGGTTTTCTTCGCCACAGATAGTATATCACTGCTCCATACGGGATCTGGCCTATAAAGCTTTTCTTGAGAGTGGAGGTGATGAAAATTGGAAAATCTTTTGTAGAGCTAGTAATAAAGCCAAGAAAGTTATTAGAAGAATAAAAAGGGAAGCTCATGCCGCTCTTCGAAAGAATGGATTGTTTAAAGATGTTTCATCACCAGGGATGGCCAACGTTGACGTAAAGGAATTGAACACATTATTTATTAATAATCAACTGACTAGATCGACTGTAGTAGTTTTTTTAACCAAATTATTGGGGAAGATGGGTTTTCTTTTTAAAACGTCTCCTCTAATGACTTGATACAGGCTTTTATGTCAATCAAGTCTAACGCCTCTGGTTGTAATGAGATATCTCTTAAATTTCTTAAAGTAGTATTTCCGTTTATATCAAATCACCTTCTTAATTTAGTGAACACTATAATAATGACTTCCTGCTTTCCTAATGATTGGAAAGTAGCCATAGTGACACCAATTCAAAAGAAGTCAAGCTCGAATTCTCCTGATAACTAAAGACCTATTTCTTTGCTTCCCATCCTGTCTAAAGTTGTGGAAAATATTCTTAAGGGGCAGTTGTTAGACCATATTGAGTGTAAATCGCTGATTGTCAATGTGGTTTCCGGAACGACAGGAGTACCTCTGCTCTTTTAATTGGCCTTACTGACTCAATAAGGAAGAATACTCATGATCAAAAAATGTGTATGGTTTTGTTTTTGGATTTAGAAAAAGCCTTCGAAAGGGTAGATTATGGAATTTTGATAAATTATTTGCATAAAGTTTATGGACTTGGGAAAAGTGCCTGTAGTTTAATGCTTTCTTATTTATGTGGTAGAAAGCAGTTTGTTCGTGTCAACGGAGTCGCATCGTCTGTTTTGTCTGTTAGGAGTGGGGTCCCTCAGGGCTCTGTTCTTGGTCCAATTTTGTTTGTGCTGTTTATTAATGACCTTTTCAAAAGTCTAGACGATTTGTGTACACCATACTCTTTTGCTGGTGATGTTCAGCTATTATTTTGCGGAGAAATCCAGTATTTGGATGTTTTACAAGCCAAAACTAATTATGTTTGAAAATTATTCAGCGTATGGATGTCCTCTAACAAGCTTAGTATTAATCCTTCTAAAACAAAGGCAATACTGTTTTCATCATCATCCTTTATCAACCTAGATTTGCAATACAATGGTACGTCTATAGAATTCGTTCAGAGTATTACGTGTAATAGTACTGGATAACAAATGTTGCTTTGAGCAGCATATTCGCAGTATTGCTTCAGTTTTACCTCGTTGGGTAAAAACAAAACTGGTCATGGCTTAATTATGCCAAATATTTTGTACTGCCTAGAGGTATATACAGGAACTACTCAAAGTAATATGAATATTATAAAGACAGTGCTTCATAGAGTTATGCGCTATGTATATTCTGTTAAACCGTATGCTCACATATCGCCGTTTGTGAATGACTTTTTAGGCTGTTCCTTTGTGGGATTTGTGCACCTTCGGTTGCTTTATTTTTTTTACAAGATATACAAACTTCTATCTCCTTTGTTTCTAGCAAATTCATTTGTCTTCAGTCACTCAATTCGCAACAGACAGTTAATTATTCCAAAGGTAATACCGCTTATGGATCGATCATTCCTCGTAAGAGCAGCCCGACTATTTAACATTTTGCCAAGCAGTTTAAAAACGTTTAATTTGTCTTCCATGACATTTCGTAAACATTTGATGAAACATTTTCGTTCAAGTACAGAGTAATGCTTTTATTTATATGTTTTTTTCTTTGGTTTCTTGATTATCACTTAGATGCTTTCATCAGGTTTTTTTTCTCTTTATTAGAAAAATTAGGATTATTTTAATTTATATTATTTTTTTTGATTTTATACTGAATTTTTTCTAGTAGTTTATGATGTTCTGTTTAACATTTTGATGCATATTATAATTTAGCTTAAATAGGCCCCAATGGGCTTCGAATTACATATCAATAAAGCAATGAAACATCCTACGCGAAATTGCCAACGTTCCGGTCAAAATGTATGCAAGAGTGGTGAAAAATTGTGTCCAAAGAATAGATCGATGTACACGGGCCCGTGGTGGTCATATGACCGAGCACGCGTTACAATCGATTTACTGAAAGGCAAATGCGGTGAACGTGTTACCACGAGAAATGTTCCGGTCGAATATCCACCTCGTTCGTGCGATTTAATGCCATTGGACTTCTTTTAATGTGGCCACATCGAGTCATTGGTCTATGCGAACAAGACAACAACTTTAGACGAGCTCAAAGACAACATCATACGCGAAATTGCCAACGTTCCGGTCAAAATGTATGCAAGAGTGGTGAAAAATTGGGTCCAAAGAATAGATCGCTGTACACGCGCCCGTGGTGGACATATGACCGAAATCGATGAGTTAGAAGACTTTCTAGCTGCTTTCGTTTGGGCTGAATAGTTATTTCCACAGATGGACATCTAGCCATGTCTTAGAATTGTATACTTTATAGGGTGGCAGATAAGAATTTAAGATACATATTTGAAATGAAATAAAAAAAATAAATAAAATCTCTATCCTATGAAATGCGTTAAAAGAGTAAGGAAAAGAGTTATTCAAGAATAATTCTTAGCGAGTTTAAGCGAGCTCGGTTATTACACGCTTATAGAATTTCTTGAATAACTTTTTTTCTTCAAATCACAAATTTTCAAATCAAACGGTTTATGGTGCTGAAAGACAATCAGTTCTTGTATACAAATTTCAAAAATTTCTCCTAAAGATTTGTAGTTATCGCCTTAGCGACCACTTACTCGTTTAACAAGCGAGTATCGTCTTCATTAGTCTTTTTTTACTCCGAGTTAAATTGGGAACATCTACTTTAGTTTTTGATTATCATGTCATGAATTTGCATAAATGTACAACATTTTTTAATTCTTATATACATATTCTATATACACATATATTTTTTCCTACTACTATTATTGAGTAACTGTTTAACTTGAATTTTTGTTAAACTGAAATTTTTTGTTAAACTTGAATTTTTTTAATACTTTAAAATGTTTCTTTATATTAATTCTAAGCTGTAGTTTACTGTAATTAGCTTTATCGGCCGAAAGGCTTCTTAATTACGGAAAATGTAAATAAATTAAATTAAATTAAAAGTATCATATTTGGAACATTTTATGCAACAAACTTAGATATTAAATTTCCTAAAAACTTGTGCTTTGAAATCATTTATTTATATTCACAAACAGAAAAGTTACATCGGCATCTTTTTCACTGCTAAAATTGAATTAAAATTCCAAGAACGACGATTCATAATTTAGACTCAATAAATTAAAACTACGATTCCTATACATTTTAAGGCAAGTCACGAAAGAAAGTTGAAAGAGTCACCTCCTATAAATAAAAATATTTTTTTATGCGGCCTACAAACTAGGACGTGACTCCTCAAACTTTCTTTTAAGACTCGCCTTAAAATGTATAGGAATCATAGCTTTAATTGATTGAGTCTAAACTATTTTCATGATTCCTGCTAAATTATAAAAACTCCAACTTTACAGCCCTGTGAAAAAACACTGTGGGGCACTGGAATGTTGCCCAGGTGTATTGCCAATTGAACATCCAACATTTTTTGTCGCCTTTCCTTAACTTCGTAAACGGCAGCAATGTAAAAGTACTTTTTATAAAATTCATTAGATGTTCCGAGCAAGCTTTAAATAGTAGATTTTGATTAGTGAGTTTAAGAATTATATCGTATACAGCTCCATGATGTACTTAAGTAATTTCCCGGATGCTACTTAATGGGACGTCGTGGGAAGTAACAAATGGTTATTAAGTCATTTTTTTAAAAAGACCGCACCGAACCTCTAACGGGATAATAGTCACGATGATAAAGTCATCGAGGTTAATAAATATTGAACGAACTTTTTTGAATACCGTTATGGCCGATTTTTGAATTTTTTTTGTTTGTTACATTGAGGGCTCGCGTTTAAACAAAAATGGCTTTTAAGGCTGTTTAATACGTAAAATTAAGAACTTAGTGCCCTATAGAATAAGTCAACCAATTTCTTTTTTCGTTTTTATCTGAGATTTTCTAGATACAAGAAAAGTAACCAGTGCGAAAGATTACGTTGATTAAGCTCGATCCAACGACAGCTGGTTCTATATAATGGGGATCGACCTGAAGGAGGAATTCTTCGGCCAAGGGCTGTCTCCCGGCACTATACGAGTATGCCGCTACAACAACGTTAAATAAGATTAAGATGTACTTTAGCTCCAATTTCGTTTCTGTATTGAAACAACTGCTAACACAATAAATTCTTAATGCTTTTTTCTCATTATAATCGTTATGTTTTCATAATTCTCTTTTCAGAAAATATAGCACATTGCACCTCAAGATCGGACCTAATACGTTGGACTTCCTTGTGGGAATACCCCCAATACGTCGACTCGTATGTTCATCTTTTATTTGCGTATCTGAAGGAAGAAATAGACCATAAAAATAGTGTTTGACCACAACTTTTGTTTCACATTTTTTTTTATTTTAAAACAAACATTGAAAGTTGTATTTAAATTCACAGTATAAAAACATAAGCATTAAGGCATTAAAGCAGTTTTTAAATTATAGAGACTATCAAAATCTCTTTTTTTAAAGTTAAACAGAACAAACAAAAAACGCTTACAAAATTCATTTAAAAGCAGAACGTTATGCAGATTATTCGAATGTAATATATGTAATAAGTATGTTAGTGGATATAGTATATTAGAAAAAGTTATTCAGTTCTGTGTTGCGGCCAATGCCATGACAGTAAAACGCAATTCTTCAGGATCACGTGCCATGAAGTCCTTGCACACACGTGCAGCATCTTGGGCAAAAGTCTCAGTGGTGGTTGGGCCATGTTTTACAGGGAACGATTTACGTCCATCTAACTCATAGAGAGTGCCATCTACATTGACCAATGCAATGAAATGATGATCGACCTTCTCCTGTGGATCAGCAGCAGTTTGGCCCTCCTGAAAAGGAATTGGTTAAAAAAATAACATTTTTTGTACGGAAGGATTTAAAAATAGTTCAGAACAGCTACAACTTAATCTTCCGAACTGTTTGAATATATACTGTTCTGGAGACCAGTTTGAGTTTCAATCTGGTCTCTTAAGAACAGTTTGTTTTTAATCTGGAACAGTTTGATTTTCAAACAGGTTTCTTTAGAACAGTTTTAAGTTTCAAACAGGTCTCTTTATAATAGTATGATTTTCAAACTGGTTAATTTAGAACAGTTTGATTTTCAACATGATCTTTAAAGAAGAGATTGAGTACCAACTGGTCTTTTTTTTAGAAAAGTTTGAGTACGAAACTGGTCTTTTGTAGAACAGTATGAGTACCCAACTGGTCTTTTTTTAGAATTGTTTGAGTTCCAAGCTGTTAGAAAACATAAACTAGTAGTATTTTAAGACAATTTTAATTGTAAAACAAGTGTTTTTTGAGTTTAGTTTGGTTAATTTTCAGCAACATTTGCCTACCTGTGCCAATGTTTGATGATTCTCCGTCATTGCTTGATCATTTTCCAAAGCTTTGCCTCTTTCCTCAGGCGATAGATCCTTAGATGTTTCAAGGAAAGTCTTTAAAGCACCATCATCTAAAGTTATACTGTCAATAAAGAAAATAAATTACAGAACAAATACGTCGTATGTATCCCAACATACTCTGTTGCATTATTGGCCACACTATGGATGAGAGCCACAGTGCCACAAGCATTCGAGGTAAATTGGCGCATGTAGAACAATGATTTGGGGTGATCTTGGGCTTCACCGTTCAAGCGTTCATTTTCTTCGGCGCGATGTTTTTCATACTATTAGAGTTTTGAAATAACGAGTAATTAATTTAAAACATTTGTAAGATATTGCGATATCCGTCCGTGGCGCCGCAATTATTGTACCAATTTAGATAAATACTGTATTATTATTAAAATATCACGCCATGGAACAAAAAACCTAACGGACGGTGGCACACAGAGATTTTTAAACTTTTATATTTTAAAAAGATTTAAAAAAAATTCCATTGTAATAAACCAACTAAAAAAATTATTTACGAAAAAATTAAATAAAAAAAAAGATTTAAGTTTTACTCACTCAATTTTAAACGAACAGCGTAAACGTTTTAATAAAATATTCGTTTTTTTATTTCCAAAACTTCGAATACAAATTACGAATTCAGTCTCCTTATGTTTAGCTATCAAGTGACAATCAAATATATTAAAGTGTAGACGAACGAAAATTCAGGTGAGTTTCATTCGTTCGCTCATGTTTTCGTTCTACATCAAAAAAAAACAAGCCATTCTTTTGCTTAAAATTTAAAAACTTCGGCAGATTACAGCGCCACGAATATCAAACTATCGACATGTTAACAAATATTTTACAGGACTCACCTCCTTAGAGCAGGGAAACAACAAAATAATCGATTTTACCGGTTTTGGAATCCATTCCAACATCTCTGGTTCCAGACTGACCACATCTGTTAGTGACCATTCTTTTGATACACCCATTTTATGAATGTATTTGGTGAGAACCTTTGCGGAAAATAAAAATTTTAACAATTATATAGCAAAAGATTAGTTCAAACATGAAGCAAAGAATAAATGGATAAATATTAGAGATGAGAGTTTCGAGGTTTTGTGATTTTCTATCAACAGATTTATAGATCCTCCTAGTATTATTCAAGAGGTTTTTCAAAGGTAGTCAAAAACTACTGGTTTGGCACAAAAAAATGGAGAAAAACAATACAATTTACTCGGCGAGTCCTATCGACTTTTCACTAGTTATCGCGAATATGAGTTGTTCTAAAATAAAAGTAGAAAATATATAAAAATAATATATGTGACTATCAAGATTGCTCAAAGTATAGTTTGAAGATTATACGCAAAGGGTAATTCTCAGTCTCAGGCTCCCGAATAAGTTATTTGACTGCGGACTACCAAAGACAGCTAAAACATAACTTGGCGGGTGTAGAAACAACTGTACAGTCTGCAAGGCAATCTAGTCAATACATTTTACAAATATTTACGTTGATTCTGAAAAAGAAACAACAAAAGTCTCGAACCAGAATAAAAACTGTTTAAGTTTAGTAATGTCATTTCATTTATACAAACGTCCGGACGATAGCATAAATTCGCGGCCAATTTGAATTGAGGCGGCTGCATTATCCAAATCTCAGCTAAGCCAGGACTCATATGACATTAACGAGGTATGTTCTGTTCTACTATTGAAATGGGTGTGTTCAATGTTGTAACAGTATTTATGTCCCTACTAAGTATTCTATCTTTTAACCCATTTAGAAGCGGTAGCAACATTTTTTTTACGAATTTTTACTTAAAATTCCTTATAACTGGAAAAATTTCTTATTTTAAAGTATGTATTTCTCGTTCTGGTTTTGTAGCCAACGATTTTTTTTCAAATTTTTCCCCAGCGGTGCTATTTTTCGATGATATCACAATCCATTTTCTTTAAAAATTAATCATTTTGTTAACACATTATATATAAAAAAAATTAAAAAAAAATCGCGCGAAAAAAGATGTGTTGTCAATATTGTAATTTTTCAAAATATTGTGCAAAAAATGAAACTAAAACGCCAATATCTATGGCATTTAAAGGGTTAAATTCCAAATCAAAGTCGCAAATGAAAGCTTAAGATGTTGGTTATGAACTAGTAGGATGAAATTACCCGCAGCCCACAATGGGATAAATTATCCATAAAATTTATAAAACTTTTGAAAAATCGTAGCTTTCCAACGATATCCATATCGCCTAGGACCGATTCCAAAAGTCGCAGATATATATGTACATTTGTAGGTCTGAAATTTTTGGTCCCGTAACTCGGAAAATTTGGGCTGCCGCCGATTTTTTTTAAATTCGTTTTTAATGCCCTACAGGGCCATATATATTTTATATATTTTTTTGACAATTGCTCCTAAACTAGATTTGTTCCGAAGAACATTAGCTGATTAATTCTGTCCCACCTTGTACTACTGAAACAAAAATTCTTAAAAATAGGGTTATATCGCGAGTATAAATATTTTGAAAATAATTGCATATTCAGAATCGAGAAACAAATTCCACTCGCTTGATTTCCCACTCATATACAGCTGCCTTATTCTTAAACTTCCTAGAGAAGTACTTTTTATGGCAATCCTAATTCTCAATTTAGACAATCACCTTATTACCCTTGCATATGAGTCACTTTTATACATTACAAAGTCGCCGCCGCCCATCCTTTATCAGACAGGAAGACGACACAAAAAAGAGGCTAGAAAGTATTTATACATATGTCATACATATGTATATTTAATGTAAACTTACGTCGGGATTCGATTCAAGTGGGATCCAAACTGACATTTTTGAAATTAATACGAGATCGATATTATTTAAATTTTTTTAATGCGTTTGTTAATTTTCTTTTGGAACAAGAAAATGCCGGCTTCTCTTCGGTGGGTGAATCTTTTGTTTGAATTTTCTTTGCATCTAGTCATCGCAAGTATGCAAAAAATCGTATGGTTGTACATTTTTTGGGCCACAAAAGTTAAAAGCAGACTTTGTAGTCGAATCGCTACCACAGCCGTCGCGCCGCCGTCCAATATTTTTATAAAGTAGCAGCCGCAATTTATAAAGCGGTTCATAGGCGATCAAATTTTAAGGCCAATATATTGTACTTCTACACCCCACACGGTTCAATATTAATGGGCAATTTTTAAGTTAGCGTGTGATCTTGTGCAGTAAATAAATGGAATAATAAGAAGACGGTAGGCTTTGTACCTCTAATATTAGTTATATCTTGAAAAGAGCAGGAGAAAAAAAAGCGCAGGTAGGTGAAAAAGTAGTTTTAACAAAGAAAAAAGTATACTCATAAAAATATATTAAGTAAGCTACGAATTAATGAACATGGTGATTTTAAAAAATTAAATTAGTGTGCATCGACTAAATAGCTTAATAACGACCTATCAGTATAGTATTCTCAATATTTACAAAGAAACTGTTCGTACTGTTAATTTGTAAGTACCCATGTTTACTCTAACGCTGTTAACAAACAGAAGATGCAATATTTACTATATTGTTCAATTAATATCAAACCCATTTTCATTTACTTAATATATTGCGCAATAATTAAATATGATGTACAGTTTTTCAATAATATTTCACAATATCAATAATTGTGCAATATATAAGTATTGAGAAGAATATTGATCGTCTAGAAGCCGCTTTACATACCTTTAATGAATGAGACACCTTTCTTGGGCCGAGGCCACGAAATGAGCGGCAAAAAATTAAAACATATGAAATAGGATTGAATTAGCCACGAGAGGCATATCTGTGCGACTGGGCGGCGCCGCTCAGAAATAGAACTTGCTCTATTTTTCAGTTGGTTTCTGAGCGGTAAGGAAAAAACATGCCAAAAGTGAATGCGGAGATTTTACTTTCCTCTGCGCAAAGTCGTCCGCTATTTTGGCAAGACAATCCGGATTTAACATTTTTTAACAGTGTATCAAAGGATTCCACAGACATACGGCAGTATTGCCAAAATCAGTCTGGATATTTGAGTTGATTTCTATGTAAATGGTTAAATTCGCCATAATGTAGCCTTGCTCGATTTATTGGATGAACACCAAATCTTCTTTTTCTTTAACGCATTAACTTCTTATAAGTAAGAACGCGATTTTCGCGCAATAACATAAAACAAACCTCACTAGACAATGACATTTTAACAACTAACCGTTAAGAAATGACGCTCAAATTTGCCACGTGCCGCTCAAATTTGCCACTCAGCCGCTCATTGCGTGGCCTCGGCCTTATGAGACTCCATTTTAATTTTGTTAGTTTAGTTGCTTTTCGGATTTTATGGCCTTACGCATATTTTGGCTAAATATTCTCTAGAACATCATAATACTGAAAAGGACTTTTTTTTACATACTTTTGACCACTTACATCATTTTGCACACAAAAACTTCAACAACACTATCTATGGAAAAACATTGCACATTGCGAATTTCCAATTTAAAAATACAGCTGGCAAATGTACAAAAAAAATACAGTATTAAAATGTTCTGAAGAGTTATATTATTAGGGATATTTGTTCTAAAGATTTCTTAATATAATTTCCCACCGTTCTGCAGCTATAAACCCAAAAATGGTAAAAAACATAGAAAAAATCAAATTTTTAAAAAATTTAGAAATTTTGAGGCCCTAGATGCACTTTTTTCGGGTAAGTTTGTTTTACACTTTACTCTTCTAGTTTCTTTACCTCTTTTTAGTTACTCCGATTACGATGCTATATTTCCTTGATATAGCCGTGAGTTCGCACTCGTAGATGTGAATTTGTCCTTTTGTCTAATGCCATGTCTCTCTGAATTTCAAACACGTAGATTTCTTATTGGAACGCTGTTTTATGCGTACCACTGGAAAAAAAATAAAATTACATTTTTCATACGGTTCACACACACAGAAAACTCCGTACTGACCTTTAACTTCCAATTGTAAATATTCGATTTGGTTCTTAAAGTTTTAAATAAATCTTGATATGTTGAATTTTAATTATGTGATTTTACTTCTTTTTAGTAAATACCAATAATGGTGTTTTTCTTACATATTCCAAAAATATTTGTTTAAAGGCCTGTAACTCGTTTCTGTAAATAAATCGGTAATAACCGAATTATGTGACGTCACATCGACTAGATTGGAAGTTACCGATTTCGTGAAAACTGCTGTTTCTGTACGTTGAAATCGGTAAAAATTTGATCTGTGAAGGAAAGAAACACAAATCGGAAAGAAACGGTAGGAATTGAAACAGATGACAAGCAGCTTTTTATTTGCATTCGAGTTCATGTACAAATATTTTGTTAAAACACTGCTATTTTAATAAAACTATATATTTAAACGACATAACTGTTACTTACCTTCTCACTTATTTTGTTAAAAATATGCAAACAAATAAAAAACGAGGAATTAAATAAGCTGGCAGTTGGTGATATACATTGCAAGTAAACAAACATTTGCACTCGGTTATTTTGCATTGCCATTATTTTGCAGACATACTGCAGTGGTCGCACACCTACACAGTTTAATCGTAGATAATTTTCTGTAAATGATACTTTTGTTTTATTTCACATATAAAAAATTGAGAACTTTGGTTTACAAATTCAACAAATATTCAAATTTTTGTTTGAATATTTACAATTTGAAGTTAAATGTCAACTTGAAAAAAATATACAAAGACCAAAAATACGCAGCAGAAAAAAATCTAAAATACTGTATGCCGCTTTTTTTATTAAAAGCGCTGCATAACCAAATACACTTTGGCATTTTAAAGCGTTGGTGTGAGGAATCTCATAGAAAACATTGTTTAACATTTTTTGAAGCAGGAGCGTTCTTTAAAAAAGCTTTAGCGTGCTCGGGCCTTAAAATCTCAAATTATCAGTAAAACGATTTCGATCGATTTTTATCATATACCGGACTTCCTTGTTAATTATATCATGGCCATAATTTGAATTCCCATCTCGCTATAAAAATATTTTTAAATGGTTTGGCATCTCTACTCTAACTGTAAGCCCAGTGAATTCTTTAAAAAGATGTGTTCACACAGGCCGGTTTTTTGTACTCGAACTGAAAAAAAAACTAGCTGTGCTTATTTTCCAGTATATCAGAAGTCCCATCGCTTCGCGATCAGATACAGCGAAGTTAGTGTTTTTTTTTTGATAGCCCACGTATTATATTTGCATTGTTTCCAGAAATGCCTCCGAAACAGAAGGCAAATGGCTTTATGGTGTTCACTTTGGAGTGGAAAAGCAAGTATAGCAGAGGCATTAGCATCTCGGAAGCCACGACTGAAGCTGGTAAAGTATGGGCCTCAATGAGTGCCGATGATCGAGCTCCTTACAATGGTAAAGCCAAAGAGGAACGAATGATGGGCAAGCGTAATGCAGCAGAAAAATTAACATGCACCGGTATGCCAGTCAATCATGTAGAAAAGGAACGATTGGATCATGAGAATAAGGAACGATTAGCGAAGCGTGAAATTGGGGCAACTGTGGGTAAAAGTGTTAAGAACTGTGAACTGGAAACCCAATCTTATCACTTTATAATGGCAAATTATTTTACGAAAACGTTAAAGGGTGGCGTTTATGTTCCAGCTGAAATCGCAGTGTGTAAATTTTCCCTTAAGCAGGGCGTCCATAACATGTTTCAGACTCTCGTTAATCCAGGTGTCAATATTTACGGCCATCAGTACGAGGCCCAACATCATTCAGACACAACTCACACGTTGCCTTTGCCACCCAATGCATTGGGCGATGCTGATCTTGGCAGCATTTACAATGATATCCTCAATTTTATACGCGACTCGGCGACCAACAGCTATCCGCCGTTGTATACACATCGTGACTGCATGCACATCGTTGAATCGGTGTTGGAATTTCTGAAAGCTGATGGTGGCGCCAACAATATTGACTTGAAAGTTTATCCCATACAGCACTTGTTTTACGTTTTGAAAGAGGCCACTTGCAATGCCGGTGAACTTGAGAAGCCGAATAGTTTTTATATAACCGATGCCTACTTCGAGCGTGATTTCTTTGAGTTTCAAACTGGCATCGGGTGCCAGTTCCACGAGGCCAATGACAAAAGCAAATATTGTACGCAATCGTATGTCACCCGTTGGGGTTTTATGTTTGCCGATTATATGTGCAATGATATAGCCATTCCACTGGTGCCTGGACAACATTGTCCCATTAATACGAATCTAAATGCTATTGTAACACCGGCGCCTAGCACCTGCAATGAATCGTTTGTTTCGATGGGTACAACAGCAACATATAGAACAAAAGCTGTGGCTGGTACAAAGCTTTACTATGATGATCAAAAAACTGCAATTTCGGATGCTAGCAAAACTTATACTGTTGATTTCCCAGCCTTGGGAGGTCGTGCTGGCGGCAAAAAGAAATCCGCCGCCATGCTTTCATCGTCAAACAATTCTACGCATAAACTCGACGATTGCTTAGACCACGAAGAATATATCGGATATGGAGATTTGAATCCATGGACTTCGCGTTCGCGAAATGTTCCCCGAGAACCAGCCAGCTCTCATTTTGATATCGATTATACTAGAGATGAAGACCTAAGTTCGGATGCTGTCGATTATAATTCGGTCGCAAGCTTTGGGCGCGGACGGACCCCTCTAATCGATGCTACTCTCGATACGACGGGTGGCAGCAGCTTTGGACGCGGGCGCTTCTATAGTCCTTAAGATATAATTATATACATATATTTATATATAAATAAAGGAATCTTTTAAATCATCAGCTAAAACTTAAAACAGACATATCCAAATGTTCTTATAATTTGTTTGTGTATTCTACTAAACTCTGTTCGTTCAAGTTCAATTTTATATCTAAGAAGAAACATACTGTTTTTGAATTGCTTTACTTTTCAGAAATTTTGTGCAAACTATCCTCTTCCTCAAAAGTTTCATTTATTCTTAAAAAATATAATTATATATTTCCGTTTCGATTACATTTGAACGTACCCTAATTTTGAAAAGATATCCTCTAACTACTTCATTGTAACGAAAATGAAAATACAATCAATGTTTTATTTTACCTATGAACCTCGCTTGGAAGCGTTTATGTTTTGTTAATTAAATACTTTTTTTTTCATCAAATAAATTCAAATTTTAAAGATAATGTTAACGTTAGATTTAGTACATTTGTAAGATTGATGTTATATATAAAAATACTTTATCTTTATAACTTACGGCGAGGCCAGATGTTCTACCTGGGCACATAAGTAATACTTTAACTGTTGTACGAGATTTATGTATACATCACATTTAAAAAATATACATTTGTTGGAGTCAAAAAATTAAAAGAAACTGAAACTCGATGTGGAATCTCAGTAGAGGTGGCAAGAGTGAGTTGTATTTTCGTGGGCAATTGTGTGAAGAAAACTTGAAAAGTAAGGTTTACAACAGTAGTTCTCATTCGTTTGGGGAGAGCCTGACCTTATTGAATTCGGTTTAACTTTCAACAATTGCAGCAAAGCTTTCTCAAGAGGGTTGTCACGGGCCCAAAATCATGATAAAAACATTTTGCAGCCACGAAAATCAATGTCACTTTGCCATTTTGCTAAAAACTTGTCTTCTATTTAAATATAGTTGCAAGAGGTCTTGAGCCTGTTCAATGTGTAAAAGCAACAGATCGAAATAAAACAAACGATCTAAACATTTCTTCCAAACATAAAAGAGAACTTCTATTATATTGATTTATCTGGTTGTTATAGAGAGTTGTATGAGGAAAATAAGGAGGAGGAGTCAGTCTTTCAGAGATCTGTTTTCGAGCACACACACTCCTAAAAACATATGTAAAAGGTTTTCCAATAGGGACATAACAATGTCAATGCACCCTCAAACGTTTTTAATGAATTTAATGAAAAACGTTAGTCGAAGTCAACATTTTCTTCATGGTAAAGTTCACTTACCAGCAACGTTTGGAAATCATTAAAAATGACTACCCAGATTCTAAGTCGGTGGTCGCAACTTTTAGACCGCTTACTCCAATTCTCGGCTGCAAGAAATTGTCTCACCCCACTGGCTGTGCGTGCTATAGTGGATAAATTTGGATTCAAATTTTTTACTTTTGCTTGTTCCGGCGCCAACGAGACGCCGCACCGCTCGAAGCGACGAAATATTTCTGCCGTAAGTGTACCCGTTCAAAATGAGCAAAATCAATATAATATTAGATCAAACTGACTCATAAACTAAATCCACTTTATAAATTGAAACGCCAAAACTTCTGCGATTGGGCTCTGGCAAAGTTTCACGAAAATCCAGAATTCCATCAAAAAATTATGAAGCTCATTTCTGGATGAGTGGTTTTGTCAATAAACAAAATATTCGTTGTTGGACAGCAACAAACCCACATGGGTTTCAAGAGACACAATTGCATCCGCTAAAAAAAATATTGTGTGGTGTGATTTTCATGCCAAGGGTGGGATTGGGCCGTATATTTTTGTCGATGAAAACAATTGTCGTGTCAATGTCATGTTATCGTGCCATGTCAGAAAATTATTTTTGGACAGAATTGGATGAGCTTGACATCGCCGAGATGTGGTTTCAACAAGACGGTGCCGCTTAGCCACACAGCCACGTTACAATCGATTTACTTAAAGGCAAATGCGGTGAACGTGTTAACTTGAGAAATGGTCCGGTCGAATGGCCACCTCGTTCATGCGATTTAACGCCATTGTTTCTTTTTATGGCGCCACATCAAGTCATTGCTCTATGCCAACAGAGCAACATCTTTAGACGAGCTCAGAGACAACATCCAACGCAAAATTGGCAACGTTCCGGTTAAAATGTGTTCAAAAGTGGTGGAAAATCGGGTCCAAAGAATAGATCGCTGTACGCTGACTCGTGGTTGTCATAAGACAGAAATCGAATTTCATTCTTAAAATGTAACATTTGCACTACACCTTAAATATTCTGTCTGTATTAATATGTAAAATTGTTATGTCCTTAATTGAAAACCCTTCATATAAAAAAATATTTTTTGTCCGTTAATAAGTAAATTTGCAAAATTTTGTTCGTATAAATTTTATAACAATTTTCAAGTTTGAAGATCCGTCCACTCCAAACGGGGAGTGTCTTGTTTCTTTTATACGAAAACCCGGCCATTGATTAATCGATGGCAATTTGTGCCGAAATTTAATGTAGTGTGTTATTCTCCTAGGTAATGCTTTAAAAAAAACGCTCAAAAGTTTTCTTTTAACTCTAACAATTATAAAGATATACATAAATTGAAATATTAAAATTGTTGACTCTAAGGATTGGCGGATCTACTCTAAACTTACAAATAAATGTAGCTAAAAACTGCGTGACTGAGTGTTTGAAACCAGTTTCTCAAAAACTCGACACAATGACTCGATTAACACATTGGTATTCAGCAATAAAAAATATAATCGTAAACGTCAATCCCACGACAGCCGGTTCTATGGACCGGATTGACCCGAATAGCAATTCTTCGGCCAAGGGCTGTCACACCGGCACACAGTTGGCCCTACAATAACAACATACTCGTACATGTAAAGCGTCATCCATTTCAAGGTTCCCGACTTTTTTAAAGAAAAAAACAGAAAATTCAAATTGAATGGGGAATGTTTATTATCATTTGAAAGAAAGGCATTTATTTTTTGAAGATTATGTCTATCAAATATCGGCCGGGGCTACATCTCAGATGGTCCATCCGTTAAGTCCAATTTTCGATGACTCGTTCGAGCATTTCGACTAGCGTGATGTTTTGCTCCAAGACCTGAATCGAAGCGGGTTGGTCCGCATAAACTTTAGACTTTACATATCCCCACAGGAAAAAGTCTAACGGTGTTATATCACACGATCTTGGTGGCCATTCGACCGGCCCAAAACGTGAAATTATCTGCTTACCGAAGTGTTCTCTCAATAAAACCATTGATTGATGCGATGTGTGGGCGCCGTCTTGTTGAAACCAAATGTCGCCGAGATCACGAGCTTCAATTTCAGGCATCAAATGGTCGGTTATAATGGCACTATAATGGTCACCATTGACGGGTACGTTCTCACCGGCATCATTTTTGAAGAAATATGGACCGATGATTCCACCGGCCCACAAACCACACCAAACCTTTGTTTTTTCTGGATGAAGTGGCAGCTCTTGAACCTCTTCTGGTTGCTCTTCGTCCCAAATGCGGCAATTTTGCTTGTTTACACACCTATTGAGCCAGAAATGAGCCTCATCGCTGAACAAAATCTGGCTCGAAAACGTCGGAGCTTCTTGGAACTTTTCAAGAGCCCATAAAGCGAAGTGATGTCGCTTGGGAACGTCGGGCGGCTGTATTTTATACGCTTTCAATTTAAGATCTCGACGTAAAATGCGCCAAGTCGTTCCATACGTCAGTTGGAGTTGCTGCGAACGGCGTCGGTTCGGACGCTCCACGATCTTGGTGCGTGCTGGACGTGGTCTATCCGGTCGAATATTATCCAATAATGAATGCTGGGTCTCAAGATGGGTGATGGTGTTGCGAATAGTACGCGAATTTTCGCGAATAGTAGTGAATTTTCGTAATAAAGTTGAACGATTTGTAAACGTTGTTCAGGCGTCAGTCTTTCCATGATGAAATGGCAAACAATACTAAACAAAAATAGCATGACACGACTCACACGTGATCTGTCAAAAAAAGGCTATTAAAAATAGTATCCCTACTTGGATCACCCATTATAAATCAATTATATTATAAGTCCTACACAGAGTCGATATCTTAAAAAATATTCCATAAATTATGACTTGAACAGTTTTTATTCTGGCTCGAGACCTTTTAGTTTTTTTTTTGAAAAAGAAGCAACAAAAAGGGGTCGAGCTAGAATAGAAACTGTTCAAGTCATAATTTATGGAATATTTTTAAAGATATGGATATGGAATAATTTTAAAGATTGGTCAAATGTATTGGCTACGATTGGCAGGCAGACTGTACAGCTGTTTCTAAACCCGCTAAGGGGTTTCTTTAGCAGTCTTTGGCAACGATTACTTCGGCTACAAATCAAATGACTTATACGGGAGTCTCATTCTATAAATTTTAGCTTATGAAAATACGCAAAGTTAAGTATGGATTGTACACTACTTACTTACTAAAAAGTCCCCCAACATCCCATTAAGGAACAATAGGGAACTTTTCTTAAATCAGTGAGATGTGCACGATTCAATTCTTATACTTACTGATCGGGGCCTATTGTTTAACGTCGGTTCCGAACGGCTAGAGAAAAATCTCTTACACGTAAAGTCGCTGGGATTTACGCTAAAAATTGCTAGATGTTTCCGGTACCCGGTGTTGACGTGGGTTTACCGCCATGATAGTCGTGCACACTCCCATCACACCCCAACCGACATTTTGGATTGTATACAAACAAAAACAAAAATCCTATGAAAAATTTTCTTATCTCAAAATTTTAGGATCAGGAATCTTAAATGTTAGAATTTGTTTACTTAAATTTCAAATTTTTGAGCAGTGCAATAGGCTAAAACTATACAAACATATGTCTAGTGTTTGGAATATAATCCAAAATCATTCCTAAAACACTTCCTTCAGATAATGTATAAAACTACATTTTATGTTTTCGTAATAGAGGTTTCATACCTCCTTCCGATTTGGGGTCCTGCACAGGTGTTATCAGTGTTTTGTAAAGTTTTATCTTTGTTTTTCAAGAGAGGGCTTTGTACTTAAGCTGTTTACCGATCCCAAAATAACACCTATTTGTCAACACGATATAATAAAACCTTGTATAATAACACAGTTAGTCGATTTTTTATAGTTCCCATTCACTCACAATTTGGCGCTTTACAAGCCAATGTGGCTAAATCTGATCTTGCACAAATTGTAGGTCTAATCTTGTGTAGGGTATCATTTAGACGGCACTGTTCAAATGTAGGCAGACGTTTCCACTTTCCTTTCTCTCGTGTGGATCAACGCTCTCTCGTTCATGTTGTATTTTTTTGGTTTTTGGTCCAAACGTTATCTCAATTTCCTCCATTAGAATTTTTAATACTCCAGGTAGGTTTTGAAGACCAACATTCGTAGTGTTTTCGGTCAAGTCTCTATAACTAAGGCTTTGATTCCTCACAGCTATTATTATCGTTGACCAAGGTATGTATTTTTGTTTATTTTTTACAGCCACTTATTTTAAAGGATAATTCTTTTCGAACGTATTTTACTTTAAATTAAGACGCTAAAAAATAAATAGATCTCCACACTCCTTGACCCAATTATATTTGTGCGCAGTGGAACGTATGTCCCACTCATTGTCGACGACAGCCAGAGAAAAATAGGGTGCCAAACATCGCTCCTACGGAATCCATGGTACGACAACTTGTGCTAAAAAGCTACAAAGGCAAAGAATGCTGCCCACAACGCAACGCTGCAGGGTGAAAACAAGAGCTGCGTAAATTCTAAGTTTTATAAAAAAAGTGCAACATAAGACTGAGGGGCCAAATTAATGGTATAAACTCTTGTAGAGATAGAAATGGGAATCAAAATGGAAATAAAAAGGATTCTGAAGATTCTGTTGGAGAAGTCGACCCAGTACCAGTTTTTATTGTTGTAACATCAATATAATTTGTTTTGAAGTTCTGTTCATCTATAGGGGATATGCCTACATAACCAGGTGAAGGAAACGCGCCATTCAAACTGGATGGGACCAAAAAGATCTTGGGGTCAGTCTGAGTGAGTTGGCTTGGCCGGACAAATAAAGAGATGCAGCACGTCATGTGGTCCCTGATGGCAAGCGGGACAAGTGTTCACTTCGCGCCTAATACGAAGTAAGGCGGCTGCTCCATTCAGATATCAGCTGAGCCAGAACCACTAGGTAACGCCTTCTCCTCTGGTGAATCTCCGGGGGATGTTCCTCTAGCACTTCATTTACGCTATAGCTGGATACTGCTGCTGTAACTTCATCAGCGTGAATATCGTTCAGACCTGCCTGTTGGTTTCGATTATCTAAATGCTATCTCTTGCGCCGCTGAACCACTCTCAAGATCATGAAGATCGTACCTGATACGCCTGGGAGGAAGCATTCTGTCCATGAGATGGTGGTTGGGATGACTACTGTGAAGACATTCATGCAGATACTGCTTAGACAACAGGACCTTTTCATGTAGATAGTCCTTAGAAGACGTAAGGAAACAGCCTGTTAATGTTCTTAGGGCGGCATTCTGGCAAGTCTAAATTTTCTTACACTGCGTCGTAGTCACGGGCGCTGCGTAGTTCGCTACAGACCGACCTATTGCTTTGTAAACTGTCAACAAAGTTTCATTGTCGGCTCCCCAAGTTCTGATGGGTAGTGACTTGAGGACCTTGTTCCTATTTTGAGGCTTATCGCAGATAGCTGTAGCTTGTTTAGAGGATCAAAATAGGCTGCACAATCTGACCCTAAGGATTTTAAGCAAGTTGGTAGTCGGGATGTTGACGTCATCGACTTTCACATTGAGTGATAACTGCAGCTCTGCAGTCCATGTAGTAAACGATGTGAAGCATGTTAAGTCAGTGAGGTAATAGTTTGTTTTCTCGCAATTCACAATTTCAACGCCGTCTGGTGGTGCAGGAATTTTAGAGATGTAGAGGTTAAATAGAGCCGGGGATAGCACTCCACCTTGGAGAACTTCTTGTTTAACTCTACGGGGCTTCCACTTCCTGACTCTAAATTCTAAATATGACACACATATAGTTTAAGACCCAACGTTTCAAACTAGGCGAAAGGAAAGATTCTGCAATGTCCTCGAACAGACATTTCCATTGAAGAGTTTGACATTTTTAAGCATAAACGTACTCAGAACGTTTTGACGTACGACCATCATTTGTGTTGTTTACAGTGACTTGAAAACTCAATTTGTCAAAAAATGGATATAACTCGTGAACATTTTCCTAAGATCATTTTTCACAACTTTCGACGTGGATTATCACGACAAGTGAGCATCGATGAACTTAAATCTTTGTATGGCAATGAACACCATCCTACAGCACCTGTGAAAAACTGGTTTAATGAATTCAATCGTGGCCCACGCCGTCCAAAAACGGCCGATGTGCCAGAGAACATTTATGCCGTGCGTGAACTGATAATGCAGATCGTCATGTGACATACCGTGAGATAGAGGCATCCTTGGGCATTTCTTCCACCAGCATACATTCGATTTTGCATGAACACCTGGCCGTAAAAAAGGTTTGTTCTCGTTGGATCCCACACAATTTGACAATCGCTCAAAAAAGGCTCGTGTCGATTGGTGCAAAGAAATTTTGAAAACATACGACGTTTATTAGATCGTCACAGGTGACGAATTGTAGATCTATGCGTATGAGCCCGAAAAAATAGCAATCGACCGTGTGGGTCTTCGAAGACGAGCCAAATCCAACGAAAGTTGTTCGTGGAGTAACTTGGCACCCAATGACTTCTTTTTATTCCCGCACATCAAAAAAAAAATGCGTGGTCAACGATTTTCGTCGCCAGAAGATGCTGTTGAAGTGTTCAAAAACCATGTTTTGGAGTTGTCTCAATCGGAGTGGAAAAAGTGCTTTGACAATTGGGGGAGAGCGCATGCAAAAGTGTATAAATTATGCTGGAAAATACTTTGAAAAACAATAAATTTGATGATAAATATTCGCATTTTTGATGATAAATATTCGCATTTTCATTATTAGGCCAGAAATATGTATAGCAACCCTCGTAGTTGTTGTTGTAGCGACAACTGTGTGCCGGGTTAAAAACCCTTGCTCTTCGGGTCAATCCGGTCCTTAGAACCGCTTTCGTGAGATTGCCAAGTACCAGTCATTGATAAAGGTGTAGAATGCCTCGAATTTCAACACCGTTTACTAGCTTTAGCGTCTAAGCTCTTTATGGAGGGAATTAGTATGAGCTAGTATGAGCGTGTACCAAATCATCTGCACAATTTGGTTAGATGAAAGCGTGTCTGATGGTTGAAGTTCCAGTGTACTGGTTCATTTTAATTAAAACGTAGAGTGTTGCAATAAATCAAAGTCTGGCGGATATTAAAACTCAATCAATTACATTTTAAATAATACAAAATAATACAATGTCGATTACTTTTGTTAAATTCCTAGAAACATTATATTTTGTTTTCTGTTGTTCTTGTTGTTTTACATTTTCCAGCAATGTGCTTATTTTAGAAATTTGCAAAAGAAAAAATAGAAGTGGTAAGTGGTTTTAAGGAAATAAAAACAAAACTAAATAGAGAAACAAAATTAAATAAAAATCAAATAGCATTAACAAAATTAGGAATTATATCCGAGCTTTTTTTCCAATAAGAAACAAAAGTTTTTAGAGATATTCTTGGGGCAGGGGGGTATAAAAAGATGTCTTTAGAACTTAGACACATACTCGCAATAATAGCCGATCTTTTATTATTATGATTTTTCTCTTTTTTTTTATAAAAACTTGCTGTTGTTGTGAAAAGTACTGACTATTCAAGTTGAAGAATCTTCCTAATCGATTTATACATCACATTGAAATGTACTTATATTACGCTTCCAGATCATTTACGAATAGTACCTCACGATTTGTCAATCCAACATCCAATAGTGTTTTTTTAGCAATTGCTGCGGTGGCAGCATCAGAATCGGTGTCGTACGATTTGGAATATAAAACTCGTTTGGGGAAATTCGTTGTAATTTCAAATTCATCGGGTGTCGAAGGATGACAAAACAAATAATTAGAAACGTCCTGCAAAGGGAGAAAAATAAAACTTGAGATCTTTTTTTTTGAATAATCAGAAGCATAACTTACTAGTAAGGAATTTAATTGCAGGAATCTTCGTTCAATACGTGCACCATTTGGCAGTTTGAATACCACACTTATGGCATTGGTTGCATCGGCGGGTGGCTCAGAGGGCACTTGCTCAGCTAGATTAATTTTCAATTGAACAATTTCCTAAATAACAGAAAAAATAAATAAATACAAATGATTGCCCTTATGTTCGTTGCGCGTTACCTCTTTACGTCTCTCAGCTTGCTGTCTTTGTTTTTCTAAAGCCTCTTCGACTTCCCTTTCCTTTTCCCTTTCTATCTCACGTAGTCGCTCCTTCTCTTCGTCGGCCCGCAAGCTTTGACGATATGCTTCATCCTGTTGCTGACGCAATGTCTGTGTTAAATTACGTTCCAAACGATCGGCTCTGGCTTGGCTCAACCAAACGTCATTGGCATTGATCACAGTTTGCAAACGATTTACCAACTCAACCGCCGTGCAGTCACCCTCGAAGCGGCCCATTATAACCATACGATTCGCTCTTAATGCTATTAGTACCATAATGGGAAATGAACGAGCGTTTATGGAGTGTGAGACACGATATCCCTCAGGCGATGACACATCACAGCCCCAAAATAAAGTATTGCGATTTATGAAATCTATTACGCTACGATTAGCCAATGTTTGGCTACAGAATGAATCGACGTCGGAATATTTGGTTGGATCTTTATGTAGATACACCAGCAAGAAACGAAGCTCCTGTTTGGAATCATTCAGGGCTTGGGCATAAGTGCCCTGATAAAAGACGGGATGTTGGGGATAGCGATCATTGTAGGTTTGTATAAAACTCATAACATCACCCAAAGGATCTGTAACAACTGGTCGAAAGGAAGGGACATTTACTTATATACTTCGGTTCGGTGCACAAATTATATTGTCTTACTTCGCTCTTCGTTTCCCCCGAAGAAAGCACTCAAAATGCTTGATATTGTGGAATAACAGTATTGGAATACCATATTAATTAAATAACCTATAATACCGGTTATACTGCGCGGCATCGGTCCAGAGCTACTACTTCTTGCCATTCGACCTCCAGGCATGTGGGCGGAGAAAACCTGTTGCAGGAATCGATCATTTATGACAGCTGGTGCCCGTACGTCTCTGGAACCGACAAACGATGACGGTCGTCCTTCGCGTATATTCATTTGTTCTTGTACGGCGACCTGAAATATGTACAATGCAGCTGGTTAAAAAAACATTGCATGCTTTTATAAAACATTATTTAGCTAAGACCAAGGGCATTTTGAAAGTTAAGATAAAGAATTTAACTACATAACTTTTCTAACTTTATACATTTTATGCATAACTATGGCATCGCCTGGCTTGATCAACGACGTCACCTGGCAACCATCATCTCACTAGGATCGGACCACCTATCCATAATTCTTTCCATAAATAGACCATCTGACTTTATAACCTTTGAACGTCGTACGTATCTCAATCAAAAAATGGTTGGGAGGCCTTCAGAGAAGGCACCAACCGCAGCTTTTATAATCTAGATATTCTGTCGGATGTACGGGTAGCCTAGAAACTTCCGGGCCATCAACGCAGCAGCCGCTCGCCATATCCTTGCTGGTCGCAAAGCGGCGTGACTCGCAGACGAGCTTGATGTCATTCGTCGCTCCAACCCTACTGACCTAGAATTAGGGATATGAACTCTGAGATCAGTAGTTTGGTAAACGAATATAAGCGAAACAAATGGCTAGACCACTTGAAGCAGTGCCACTTAAATTCCGGAATTGGTTAGTTGTGGACAACGGTCAAATCGCTCTCTAACCCTGGAAGAAAGGATGATCGGACAGCCGTCACGTTCGGTGATAGAACAGTGACAGATCCGAAGAGGTGCATGTGTTATTTTAACCGGCTTTTTATTGAACATCCAGAGAGTGATAAGGCGAAAAGGAGAGTATTGCGTCGTTTCCGCGCTCTCCGAGTCGAAGAGGCACCACCACAATTTCCCGTTGGCGAAGTTGTCCATGTCATCCGAAGCGCAAAGTTATCAAAGGCGCTAGTTCCGGACGGGATCTCAATGCTGATGTTAAAGCACTTGAATACCCCGAGAGTAAAGTACATGACCAAAGTGCTCAACCTGTCGCTAGCCACTCAGTTAGTTCCCAATGCTTGGAAAATGGGCAGAGTGGTTCCGCTACTGAAGCCTGGCAAATACGGGAAGTAAAGGAGAATCGTACAGGCCGATCTCCTTAGAGGCACTGCTCCTGCCCTTCCTGATCGAACACTTTCCTTGTGCTGGTCATCGGCATGGTTTCCGCAAGCAGCACAGTAACTGCTTTACACGCCATCAACACACAGGAGGTCCTCGTGGCTCTGTACCTAATAAAAGCCTTCGACACGGTCAATCATGCCACTCTGTTCGAGGGCATTGTAGAAGTCATATGAAGAATTTAGAATCAGGAAGTGGAAGCCCCGTAGAGTTAAACAAGGAGTTCCCTAGGGTGAAGTGAAATCCCCGGATCTGTTTAACCTCTACCTCTCTAAAAGTCCTGCACCACCAGACGGCGTTGAAATTGTGTCGTACGCTGATGATTGCACAATTCTGGCGTCAGGACCTAAAGTGGATGACACCTGCGAGAAATAAACTATTATCTCACTGACATAGCACGTCATGGATGGACAGCAGATGATGTGCGGTTGGCACTCAATGTGAAAGACAATGACGTCAACATCCCGACTACCAACTACCCCAAAATTCTTCGGTCATATTGGACAGCCTTTTCGAGTCTCTGCACATGATACAGATATCTGCGATAAGCTCAAAAGTAGGAACAAGGTTCTCAAGCAACTTGCCGGCAGTACTTGGAAGCCGACAAAGAAACCTTATTGACCACTTACAAAGGGATAGTTCGGTCTGTAGCGAACAACGCACGGCCGGTGTGGTCGGTGTGGAAGATAATACAGACTTGCTAGATTGCCGCCCTCAGAACATCAACAGGGTGTCTTCTATGGACCATTTACATGAGGAGACAATTTCTTACCGTGCGCAGACACAATTTCCTGCTGCCTAAGCAAGGGTGTTTTAGCAGCAGGGTGTAAAAAAAGTTCATTGTTTTTTGGTTTTCATGCGTCCATGTTTAAATGGGGCGAAATTTCAGAAGTCACCCTAATTTAACCAACTAGCAAAAATAGTTATATATTTGGCTTTTTAATTATTTGCGCTTCTAGACCATCTGTATAGGGACAATATAAAAAAATAGGCCTATGTAGTCTAAAATTCTTTTTGTTGTCCATAGTAAAATACTTTACCTAATTTTATCGAAATCTTAATTGATATTGGTGTTCTAGAGCAGTTGCATGTAAAATCGGGAAGCAACTTTTACAGAGGCCATATCAAAACGTGGAACTATAGGACTTATTTTTATCTGAGCTGGTAACTGATCGATCGTAATGGATTGTGACAAATTTCATCAAGATTGGATTGGAAATATGTGGCTTTGAGAGCTTAGTACAGAAAATCGGTTGAAAATATGTGTGGAAGTTATAACTAAATCTGAACCGATTTTTTCAATTTGAATAGCGTTCCTTGGTATAATATAACGTACTTGTTTGTAACAAATTCCATCAAGGTTGGGTGTTATTTATGGCTATTAGAGAAACATAACATCAATAAAACATAAATGTGGGAGCTACACATAAAAATTGCAACAATGCCACCTGCTGGCCAAACACCGTCATTTTAATAAATAATAAATAAAACTACGGAAACAAATATTCAATGCAAACATATTTTTCCTTATTTCATTTTGACGAATAATAAAAGGCAAAGCACTTATTGACAACGATTTGGTGATAATTCTTAAAATTAAGTTACAACTTATATTTTCGTGTGCTTAAAACATTTGCAACTTTTACTAAGTGACTTTTTTACTAACTGATAGCGTATCCACGACATTAAATGACTTCTGCACATCTTTATGTTAAGGACTAGATTAAATGATCAATAATATCTTTTGGGATGGTTTATAATTGTTCTTTCAAATCTAAATAGAGATCCTCAGGATTCTTAACAAATTTTATTTTAAATTTTTCGATTGACAATTTCCCAAGATTCTCTGTGGGAGTTAGGTCAGGTCAACAGGCCAGGCCAGTCCAGCATACACAGTTTTTTACTGGACTTCCATCGTTTAACCACCTTAGACATGTGCTTGGAGTCATTATCGTGTTAAAACATCCAAGCAAGTGGTGTTTTTTTAAGATGCGTATGGCAACATTACGTCAGACAAAATGTTTTTGTAATCCTTAGACCACATAATTCCATCGACTCTAAGAATCGGTCCGGTAAAACATCCCCGAGGCATACTGTTGCCCCCACCATGCTTGACTGTACTTTTTGTATATCTTGGTTTAAGACTTTCCCCTTTTGGCCTTCGCACCAAACACCTGGCAGCCGATACAGTTATGTACTGATCGTTTGCGCTGATACGAAGATTGCTATCTACATTTCGGGTCCTGACAATTCTAGTGTTCCCAGATGCAAACAGGAACTTCTATTGGAAACTTTGACATTTTTTTAGCATAACTTCACTCAGGACGATTTCTTATTTGAGGGCGAATTGTTTTGTTTACAATGTGTTGACAAAATTCATCTCAGTCAAATTATCCCGTGAACATTCATTCACGATTTTAGGCGTGTTTCCACTTTTGGCGACGAAGCACCGACAAAAACCACTGTTAATCGCTGGTAACAAGAGTTCAGTCTAGAACGCCGTTCGCTCCAGAAAGAATTTCGTTAAGGACGTCCAACTTCGGTCACTTTGCCAGAAACCATCGATGCTGTGCGTGATAAAGCTGATGAGGCATCCTTGGGCATTAGTATGCCAAGCATCAAAAAGATATTGCATGTTCATTTGGCCGTGAAAAAAATTTGTTCTCGTTGGATTCCACACAATTTGACGAATGCTCAAAGAAAGGCTCGTATGGATTGATGCAAAGAGATTGTGAAAAAGTATAACAGCGGTAGCTCAAAGGCAGCGTATAACATTGTCACAGGGGACGAATCATGGATCTATGCATATGAACCCGAAACAAAACAGAAATCGACCGTATGGGTCTTTCAAGACAAGCCAAATCCAACAAAAGTTGTTCGTGGAAGAAGTATAAGTACATCGAAGCAAATGATTGCGTTTTTTTCGGTATAGCCGGCCATGTTGCCACAGTGCATTTTGTTGAACGTAGAAGGTCAATTCTGTGTGGTATACAACCATGTGTTTACCAACAGTCTTCGAAGAAATGAGGAAAGATAATAAGAGAAGACGGATCATTTTGCATCAAGACAATGCGAGCTCTCACACATCAGCTGAAACGATGATCTATTTGATCACTCAAGATGTCGAATTAATGGGCCATCCTCCGTACAGCCCTGATTTGGCACCCAACGACTTCTTCTTATTCCCTAGCAACAAGAAAAAAATGCGTGGTCAACGCTTTTCATCGCCCGAAGCAGCTGCTGAAGCGTTCAAAAATCATGTTTTGGAGGTGTCTTAATCGGAGTGGAAAAAGTGCTTCGAAAATGGGTTTGTGTGCATGCAAAAGTGTATTGATCTTAAAGGAGAATATTTTGAAATACTTAAAAACCATTTCCAATGATAAATTATTGTGTTTTTTTATTGCAACCCTCGTAAGTCCAGTTGAAACGAATTTTTGATTTCTTTGAATGATAGTTGAGTGAATTGTGATATAAATCTTTTAATTTTCCGATCCTCTTTTAGTGAAGTCATACGTTTCCTTGCTCCTCTGTAAACTGTTTTGGTCTTTCTACTATTTAAAACTCTAGATACTGTTTATTTATAGACATTGTTTTTTTATCTGTTTGGGATACACCTGCTTAATAGTCGCAAATAATTTGTTTTTTAATGCGCTGATTATATTTATTGCCACTCATTTGGGAATAAATTATGTAAAATTGCTTTGATGCCCTTTGTTTACGTAAATCTATTCCATTTTTAAGCCAATTTACTTTTTACAATTATAAAAATACAAAGAGAATACCTTATTGAAGCTGCGGAGCTTGCTCTAGTAAACATCTTATGTTTCTTCTCAAATTTGTTGCCCTCATCGTAGATTTGTGCGTGGGTATGTTTTGTTGAAACCTAGAACCGCGTCCCCACTATTCAGATACTAAACTTTGGCCGAAACCAAATTTGCAATCTCGTTCTTGACTTAGCGAAATTAATTTTAAAGACCCTTTATTTATATGGAGAAAATAGCGGCCCAAAAACAAATCTGAGTTCGCTTTCGTTATACAGTCGATCACATCGAAATTCAGACATGTTATTATAAACAAGTAGTCGTCTAGTTTCAATATGTTGATTAACTATTTTTTTTTTAAACTTAGCATCCTTTTATTAAGTTACTTAAGTAAAAAAACACACTCACGCCGAAATGATGGTCACCGATTAAGATGGAAAAAATCGGAAAAATATACTCACACCGAAAGTTGGGCAAAGAATTTAGGAAAAAAATCACACATAGTTTACTGTTATATTCGAGCAACACTTATTATTTTTGGTTTGGAAAATCATTAGTTAATCGCAAGGCCCCGTCCAAATACAAAGTTTCCAAATTTTCTCAAATTTGTATACAATGGCGCTTATAATTGAACAGTCCGCGTTGGAAGAACGCAATATTGTTTTTAACATTTATTAAGAAGGAAAGACTAAGCGAAAAATTGCTGATATCGTAAGCAAAAGCAAGTCAACAGTCCAAGATATTATTAAACGATATAAGGAAGATGAAAGAATATCAAACAAACAACGTGTCGCAGTCAAAATGAAACTCAGTTCGAGTAATGAAAAGTTTTTGGTACGAGAAGTAAAAAAAGATCACCTTTATTTCTGCTCCAAAACTTGCCACAATTGTTAAAGATAATTTTGGAAAAGAAGTTCATGCAGAAATGATGAGAAGGGTACTAAGGTAAAATTATTTAAATGTCAGAGTTGCCCGAAAGGAGCCATGCATTAGTGAGAAGAATAGAAAAGATCGGTTAGAATTGCACGTGAGCACATTTCTTAAGGTTTTTTCTTTTGCAGCACAAACATGGTTGTCGAAAATTTCTATTAGTATTTTAATATTTTACAGGTCCTCTTCACTGACAAAATCAAATTTCATTTGTTTGGATCCGATGGTCGTCGCGTAAGCGAAATGAGGAATTTTGCCATAAGAACACTAGGAAGACAGTGAAGCATGGATGCTTATCAGTGATGGAGGCTATTCAGGTGTCGGGAACCTTTATTTTATCGATGGTATAATGAATAAAACAATTTATATCGTTATTTTGAAAGCACATGTTAAGGAAAGTTCAAGCAAGTTGGGTATTGTTGATAATTTAAAGTTTTTTATGACCCAAAGCATACATCACTAATAGCCAAACATTGTTATTGTATAATTGTCCCAAGGCCATAAAAACACCTGCTCAAAGTCCTGATCTGAATGTAATCGAACATTTGTGGGAAGAACTAGGGCGTAGAATGCAAAATAGATTGTGCGCAAATTATCGGCCAATCGTGATTTGCTCTGCGCTCTCTGAGGTAATGGAGAGCATGGTTAACCACCATCTTGTGAGGCATCTAGAGTCCAACAACCTACTTAGTGATCGACAGTATGGCTTCCGTAGAAATCGATCTACGGGAGTCCTAAAGGCTTTCTTGTCGGAGCGCTGGAGACGTTTCTTCAAAAATGCTTTATTTAATTTTTCAAAATTATTTCCGAAAATCTTCAATATTTATTTATAAAATTAAAACCATTTTGAAATAGTTTGAAACTGTAGGTGTAGGGAAAATCAACCACCAGGAATAACAGGAGTATGAAAATAAAGTTAACTTGCGGTTGTAAAATATATTTTGAGACCTGAGCAAAATTTAATCACTTTAGATTTTTCTTAAATTTTTAATATTCAGGCAATTCTCTAAAGTTTAAATAGTTACTCAATTGAGTAACTATGTGGAGTCATAAAGGAAATTTTAAACTTTGAATTACAATGTACTGCCCCTGCATTTCATAGTGTGCGGACTTTCGATCTACAGCGTTTTCCTGTGACGAAAACATTTCGCTAACAAAGCTACAACAATCGCAACTGTTCTTGTTTGTTAACACCTACAGTTGTTCACAACTTAAAGGCGCCGTTTCTACACATAAGTATAAAATAAATAGATGGAATTAATAAACTTAAAAAAAATATCAAACCCCAATACTCGTAATGATTTCGAAAATATAAACTTAAACTCTCATCAGTATTTCGAGGATATATTAAATATTACCGAAAAGATGAACTTCCGAATCGTAGTGCCTTTAGTGATCTCAACATAGTAGAAATAACAAAAATTTCTTTTCTTGCATTATAAATTTATAACAGTTACCCGTATCTACATAAAATTCAGAATATTTGATGGTTTTCATTGCTACTAAAGGTGATTAATACTTTTTTTGGGTTTGGCAAATACCCTTTCTTCCCATTCTTCGTCTCCTCACCACTTACCTCTAAATCCCACTGGTGTCTTATCAAAACATCTCGACACACACTCATGTCTTCAATGCCAGTCAAATCTTGCAGCTGCAGAACCTTCTCCGTCTGTTCATTGGTAAGTCCGTCCTCCATTGTTAAAGTATGTGTATGTCGCCGCCTCCAGATTCACACTTTATTGCTGTCGAATAAAAATGTACAATATTGACAAATGCTCAACTGACAATAATAAAGAGAAAATAACTTATTACCCGATAGAAAAGTGAAGACTAATCTGTGGTATTAATAGTTTAATACGCCAATTCTTACTGGTCGTTCCCAGACGTATGTACGTCCACTACTTATTTCGCTGCTGCTGAGTTCCCAATTTCAAGCCTTCCTTGTTTTCCGCCTATCATTTAGTGATGAAAACTTTTCGACATAGTAGTTACGTGTTGTAAGCTGAAATATGTCAACTTTTTATGCAAAAATAGTGAATCCTTTCGCATAGATGTTAATAAAAAAGTGTGTGTTAATAAAAAAAACTCAATGACAATTATTTTTTTTATTTTTATATGTCAAATCCGAATAGAGTGTAGCCAGATGTAAATATTAAACAAAGTTGGCTACACTAAAGGCCAAAACAATCACAGTATGTGAACATCACATGAATTCATTAATCGCACTTGTGGCAGAGTTTCAAGAGGCATCGGCTCAAACGGACTGCGTCCGCCGACGAATTTACCTAATTGTTCCTGACAAATATCTGTAGTAACATTTGCAAATGCCGATGTTTACCAGCCGCCGGTAGCCCAAACTCGGACTTGGTCTGTATATACCCCTCGGATTTACCTTACTCTAGGGCTGATTTTCGATTTTCTTTTTATTATTCAAATATATATTTGTATTTTCCATACCCTCCTCGGGATGGTGGATGGTAAACAAATTTGTTATCACGTCTAAGCACCTCGAAATATCGATCGGAGACTCTATAAAGTATATTTAATATAAATCTTCGTAAAATTCTGATCATGTTCGTCTGTGTGTCTGTTGAAAGTACAATAGCGGTCAAATGAATTAACCAATGGTCCTGTAGTTTAATTTGATGAACGCTTTTTGTCATATAGGCAAAATCGTCTTAGAGGTTTCAATTAAAGGACTAAAGGTACCTCGGAAAGAGTATTCGCCATACAAACAATAATTTTGTGTGGACTTATAACTCTCAAATTGCACAGTTGCTCGAGATTTTGGCTCATGTGGGCCAAAAAGGACGACCAGTTGTTTAGTGGCCCGGTTGGCAAGGCTAATCAAGGGAGGTTGCTGAGACTCATTCGAGATGCAGGGTATCCAACTCTGTGGACTTAAAACTCTAAAATTGCACAGTTGCTCGAGTTTTTGGCTCATGTGGCCCAAAAAGGATGACCAGTTGTTTAGTGGCCCGGTTGGCAAGGCTTATCAAGGGAGGTTGCTGAGACTTATTCGAGATGCAGGGTATCCAACTCTGTTGTTTTTCTCAAGCATCGGCCGTCAAGACCGATCAGCTGTTTATTGTTTACTTCACTTCGACATTTTGTGCGCGATAATTGTTTAGAATTTGTTTTCGTTTTTGCAAAATTAATTTTAAAGTTTAAAATTATAATTAATTTTTTTTACGAACGAAGACAGCCTCAATATTTTGTACAAATGCTCTTCGATCAGCTGGTTTGTGTTGTTTTGTCTTAGTATTGAGTATGGACCTTTACACATACGGTGAAAAAAACCTTATAATTATAGTGAGTAGTACACTATTTTAGCCTCTTGTGCACTATTTATTTTACTGTACATTATTTGTACGTTCAACTTTAACACGTAAATTGTCAATCAATGATTTGGAAATTTGTTGAAATTGTTTAATATTAATTTTTCATATATTTTAATTTTTCATTTCGAAATGCAAACTAAACAACAGTGTGATTTACAAAAATTCAGTTTTTAAACAATTTTGATGTGCGCCACCTGGCAGTTAAAACGCACGCTCCAGTGTGTTCGGGTGATTAATATGTTTAAAGCTTTTATGTAATGAGAGGTAAAACGTGGCCCAACTGTAGTAAATCAATTGAAATCTGTCAAAAAATAAAAAAAATCATGTTTAATTAAATTAAAAATGGCGGAGAACCTTGTCTTGTATGTCAGGTTGATGGCTAACCAAGCCATATTCTTCTCAATCACGTGGTGATGTTAATGTAAAAACTTTTATAATACAGTTACGATAACTGTAGTTATAAGTAAAATAACTGTAGTTATAAAAAAAATGACTCCGTTCCCAGAAATCGCAGCAGGGCGTGCGACCACACACTACGATGTCCAGAAGCGAAGTGATAACCTGAAAAATATAAATAAGTTCAAAAGGTGTTCTATGCTAAGAAAGCAAGTGAAGAAAAAAGATTACACTTTCTCTCTGCTTTGGTCTTTACTTCCATAGAAATGCTAGTTTAGCAATCTGAAAAGAACACGGCTATTGTGAATGGAAGGTTAAGCGGCCTGCCTACGCTTCGAAGCGGCTTTAAACTCTAAACAGAAAGTTTTGAGAAATTACTTTGCTCTTTTGGATTGTTAGTAAACAACATGAACTTCAATAACGATACTGCCAAACAAATACTAATTGATATTATTCGCACCGTCAATCAGCCCGAAAACTCAAAAAAACTGTCTGAAGCCAAGGCCTCGGCAGGGAAGGAAATGTTGCTGATGATGCAGCATGTCTTTCCTTTAGTAATGCAGCTCCAGACTGATGTCATCAAATCATATGGGTTTCCAGGTAAATATTCTGTGCTATTCATTACGGCGAAAGTTATGTTTATGGGTGGAACCTATAGAAAAAGGAAAGTCATCACCATCAGAGTGATGCAGGGAACACGAAAAACAACATCAACTGGGGTGTGCCATCTTTAAAACGACCCTGCCAACTCGCCTAGACAGGAGTCCAAATGTGAGCTCACTTTACGGATTGGACATATTTGGGGCCGCTAGACATAAGTGGTCTATTTTTCGAAAATTAAATTTCTTTCTGTGTGGGCGTTCGGGCTTTTAGCTATGGACAGGCGTAACTAGGGTCTGGGGACTTTGCTTTCCTTTGCAATTGATCACTGCTACATTTATACTAAATCGCTCGACTTTTTTTTTAATTTTTTTTTGCTAAATCGCCCTCGATTTTAGTAAAATATGTCTCGCGAGTCCTAAAGATGCCCGATCTGTAATGTCAAAGCATATTATGACTCGTGAGACTGCTACATTTTTATAGTTCTAAAGATGACCTATCCGTAATGTCAAAACATATTTTGACTCGTGAGACTACTACCTTTTATTTGTGCTCTATAATGTTGAGGTGGATGTGGGGGTGTTCTTTCGATGTCATGCCCCCTGTGAGTGTTTACCTCATGTTGGTTTTCTCTAGTGGTCATATATTTCTGGCTGCTTTCTTAAAATTATACTATTTTCCAGGTAATCGCGAGGGTCTTGTACAATTCTCTCAACTAATACGTGAGCTGGAACGGGAGGATGTGGAAATTGCTCGACTGCGTAGTCAAATTAGGGCGATCTATTTACCGCCCATCGCTATAAACACAACCAACGACATTTTGATCTGAGCCTATCAACAATATCAAAGATCTAAAACCGGAATATGAAACTCCTATTATTATTATTTGATATACACACACACAATTGCTAACGAAAACGCTGCCAATATTTATGTTTAAATTTATCCAAATCGGTATTATTAAGAATGATTTTAACATGTATCTAATATATATTAAGTGCAATCTTTTATAACATTTATATTTATAATCGATGTACTCCCAATATAACGAATATAAAACTATAAAACGGTTTACAGAACATTTAATATATTAAGGTATTACACTTCTATACCATATTGATGTCATACACATATGTATATGGACGAAAGAAATGTTTCCGACTGCAGCACTTCGTTATGCAGCCGTTATCTGTGATGCAAATTTCGAAAAAAATCATTGTTAGTTGCAATAGGGTTGTTGTTGTTGTATCAACAATATATCTATTTTGAAGTCTTGTTCGTCTATGGGGGATCTGCTTCAATATCCAGGTGGAGTCAGCTGAGAGGGCCTGGCCGGCCAATTGAAGAGGTGCGGCATGTGGTCCCTGATGGCAGGCGGGCAGATGTCCGGAACGTTACCATCAATTCGTGCCCAGTAATAATTGAGGCGGCTGCACCATCTAGATCTCAGCTGCGCCAGAACCACGCGCGTCTGCCGAGGTAGTACCTTCTCCTCAGGTGAAATCTCCGGGGGGATGTTCCCCTAGCACTACACTACGGAGGCATCTGTTCAAGAGATGGTGGTTAGGATGACTGCTGCGAAAACACCCTAGCAGGTATTGCTTAGACAGCAGGAAATTGTGTCTGCGCGCAATAAGAACCTTCGTCTCCTCATGTAGATGGTCCTCAGAAGACACCCTGTTTATGTTCTGAGGGCGGCGTTCTGGCAGGTCTGAATTTTCTTCCACTGCGTCGTACTCGCGTTCGACGACCATGCAGGTGCAGCGTAGTTTGCTACAGACCGACCTATCGCTTTGTAAAAGGTCAACAGGGTTTCTTTGTCGGCTTCCCAAGTACTGCCGGCAAGTGACTTGAGGGCCTTGTTTGAGTTTATAGCAGATAGCTGTAACATTTGCAGAGGATCGAAAAAGGCTGTCCAATGTGACTCCAAGGACTTTCACATTGAGTGACAACCGCACCTTTGCCGGTCCATGCAGTAAACAGTGTGGCTGATGATTTGGAGGCGGATATTTTCATATTCCTCGCAGTGAAAAAGCGAGTATGATGCGTGTGACAAGTTGCGCATTTCCGTTGAAAACTCAAAATGTCAACATCATAAAGTTTGTCCATAAAATACGAAAACGGCCCAGCAACGTGACAACACTGCAATGCTACGCCCCAACGGATTTGGCAGATATGGAGACAAAGGAGGAGTTCTACAGCAGTCTTTCCCGCGCTGTAAACACGGTCGAAAAAGGCTACATATTGATGTAGATGAGAGACTTCAATGCCCAAGTTGGAAACGTCAATTTCGGCCTACAGAACACAATAGATAGACGTGGACTGGTCCATTTGTATGAAATTGGAGAGATCTTTACAGAGAGGTGCTTCAACAATAACATTTTCCACCCACAAGAATATGCATAGTCACATGGATCTCACCTGACCTTCGCTATTAAAACCAAATTTGACCATTTTACCAAAAGCAGAAAATGAAGCGGGTCCCTCGGATGTCAAAAATAAAAGAGGAGCGGATGTCGCTACAGATCACCCCATAATCATTGTTATAATCATAATCAGAATTAAATGAAAAGTGGCAGCAATACTATGAAGTGACCAGATAAGCTCCAAAAGGCTCGACGAAGAAACTTCAGATACCGGCGGTCGCGAATTTGTATTCCAAAAAGGTTAAGAGCGATAGCACTACGACCTGCACATGCTTCTAACTAGAATGATAGCATTTACAATCTCACAGCAGCTATATTGACAATAGGATACAGAAAGCCAGAACGTTAAGAGTGGATATCTGACCAAACTTGGAAAATGATATGCGATAGGGTTACCGTTAAGGCAGCAACTAACAATGCAAAGACTATGAGACAATGAGGCTGACCGCGCCCTCTAAAGCAATAAACCGTCGTGGGCAGAGAATATAGCAAGATATGCACAAGACGCTGGCGACATGAATCGCAGCAGGGACCTATAAAACATCGTAAAAAATTGAGAAAATATTGTCTGTTGCTTCTAAACCTTGTCAAGAAACATGATGGTTCACTCATTCATAAACAAGGTCATGCTATCAAAACCCGGAACAACAGCCTTCGTCTTAGGACATTAATACATGGTGGCGCAAAACTACCATTGTGGTTTGAATGTTTGGCAACTTTTTAAATGTATATATATTTTTGATTTTTATTTCAGAAGTTTTTTAAGCAAACTTGGGAAATTTGAAATGAAATACCACACAACAGAACAGCGATCAGCTATTGTTGAATTTTATTTTAAAAATCAAGAGTCGTTTTTTAATGTGCAAACTGGACCTTCAGAACCAACAATAAACCGCTTGGCTGGTAATTTTCGGCAACGTGGTACACTAAGACATCTCCCACGTACCGGAAGACCACGTACGGTCCACACGGACGAAAATATCCAACGTATTGTGGGTAGTGTGCAGGACAGTTCAGAAACATCAACAAGAAGACGTTCGGCACAGCGGGGGCTATCGCAGAGGTCCGTTCAGAGAGCATGAATGTGCGTAGCCGAAAGTGGCCACCACTTGCGGGATAAATTGTTCATACTTAAGGCAAAAATATTGCCCTTTAATATACTATATAACAAAAAATAATAAGTATTAACCAATAAAAAAAAAGTTTTTAAAAATTCAAACCTCAACGGTAGTTTTGCGCCGTACCACCTGCCCAGTACTATCGGAAGTATTTATTAAAGATCTAAAATTGAACAAAACATCAAAACCCGATAAAATCCAACCAGGACTTCTCCAAACAGATCAATTAACCAGTGCAAGCACACTGCTGCCTTTCATAAGCAGATTCTAGAGAATAGAAGAACTCCGACCAACAGGTAAAGCAAGGAACAATAATCAAACTTCCAAAAAGGATGTTTGATTGCCTCTTCGCATACAAAAACTGGGTAGGTTTTTGAATACCTTTTGAATATCATCAATAAAATCATTGCGCTACTACACCTAAGACCCGAACAAGCAGGATTCCGACGCTTGTATAGACCATCTCAATACTCAATACAATGGAAAATAGTATAACAGTTTATAGAATGGCGATCGACTTTGTGAAAGCCTTTGACACGTTACACCAAAAGGCAATCTGAACTGCACTGAAGTATAAGAGTATCTCGTATCTACTTATATATACGCAGGCAAACATGTCAGGTAAGACAAAAAATCCAGTTGGGAGAGCACATCCTCATTAACGCAGGTGTTCGAAAAGCATGTATTTTATCGTCAATGCTCTTCAACGAAGGAAAAGAAAGTTATTCTATGGATTTTGCTCGGAAGCTTAGATCTAGACCACGCCGATGATATCTGTCCAATGACCTACAAAAAACACCACATGAAGAAGATGTTCAAAAACATGCAGCTAAATTTGGACTGGAAGTAAACATTACTAAAACCAAAGTAATGAGCATAAATGTACAGTTTGCTGCATTAGCAGTATAACCTCTGTCCCTGGTGGCTCAACGGAAGACGTACAGTCAAGAATCGGATGAGCACCGTTAGGCGCGCTGGACATATACAGCAACAGGAAGATTAAACTACAACAACTACAACACGAAAAAATATATAACCTTATAGGACACCTCTACGTGATAAAAGACAAAAAAAGACCTTTGTCTCCCAGTTTTGCCCAAAGTCAGGCACATTTTTTAATGGGACCTAAAGATTTGGGGCTTCGGGTCTTTTTTTTTTTTTTTGCAAAAAAGTGATATTTTTGTAGGCTTACATCTTCCGTTCGGAATTTTGATTTACTTTCTGAGGCAAAGTTGTAGCTCTTGTATGATGTTAAAGAAATATATGAAGATTATAACCATAATACAAATATTTTTTTTATTATTTTTGTAATAGATATCATAGTATCTCAATGTTGAAGTAAAGAAAAAACAAATGAAATGAAAAAAAAATCGAGACATTTTTCACTTTAGCGGCTACCTAAACGGTGTTAAGAATCATTCCTAGGAAGTTCATATTATCTTGAAAGTTGTTTATCGAGATCTTAGGTACATTTTTGTAGTTGACTGTTTCCTTGAATTTTCAACGTTTTGCTTCCTATAGACCTAAACAGGGGAAAAAGGTAAAAAATCGATTTTTTTGCGATTTTGATCTTGAAGATAAAGATTTTTTGATTTTGTATGTTCAGAATTAAGAATCATTTAAATCTATTCATATCGCACTTTGTTGGATACATGTCTGTGGGAAGACTGTTTTTTTTGTTACGAATTGTTACTGTCAAACATCGTTACACTTAAAGCATTCTAATATCGGGAATGATTTCACATATCTCAGCAACATAAATACCCCCAAAGCGCTTAAACACATAAGGTTTGGCTAATCTCAAGAGGCATTAGCGCTCTCCCCTACACCCACTTCAGAAACTACATAGAACTCCTTGACGCATCGGCCCTGGCGGAATCTTTCGTACTCTACCTTGGAATGTGACAATTTCTATCGTCTGTGATACATCCATTGAAATCTAATGGGCATTAAAATATTGTTTTTTTTTTTTCTGCAGACCATAACTAGCCATACCGATCTATAGCGTGCGTTATCTATTATACGTACACAGCCCTGTTGTGAACTATTAAAAAAACATAAAAAATACTTTGTTGGGAAGGCAAAAAAGAATTAAACGTGATCATTGGGCCCTGAGACCTCTCCAGACAAAACGATCTATAACGGTCATTATTGCTAGGCTCCTTAATGTGCAGATTCAATAATTTCTAAAAACTAATTATAAAAATATCTTTATTTGTAAGTCGTAGGCATAGACGCATTAAACGTAATCAATGGGCCCCGGAACCTTATTTTTAAGATTTGCGTGTCGGACCGGCCTATAGGGACCCAAAAAATTAGACCCTTTAACAATCGGCATATGGGTACTCTAAACAATGATTGTTTCCTTGAATTTTGAACGGTTTGCTACCTATGGATCCAATCAGGGGGACAAAGGTAAAAAAATCGAATATTTTAAAGTTTTTTTTTCCGACTTTGACCTTGTTTGTTTTTTGTGACAAGCGCTATAACTTTAACTCAGAGAGTAAATAAAAATTCCGAACGGCTTGCAAGATATGAATCTACAAAAAGATCATTTTTTGCAAAAATGACACCGAGACCCCAAATCTTTGGGAAAAACTGGGAGACGTGGGACTTTTTTTTGAATTAGGGATCTCTACTCTGAGATCAGTAGGTTGGTCAACGAATGTAAGCGAAACAAATGACTAGACCACTTAAAGCAGTGCAACTAATGTCCCGGAATTGGTAAGTTGTGGACAACGGTCAAATCGCGCTTTAACCCTGGAAGGAAGATGACCGGACAGCTGTCACGTTCGGTGGTAGAACAGTGACAGATCCAAAGCGGTGATCGTGTTATTTTAACCGGCGCCCAGAGAGTATTGCGTCGTATCCGCGCTCTCCGTGTCGAAGAGGCACCACCACAAAATACCGTTGGCGAAGTTGCCCATGTCATCCGCAGCTCAAAGTCATCAAAGGCACTGGGTCCGGACAGAATCTTAATGCTGATGTTAAAGCACTTGAATACCCCGAGAGTAGAGTACATGACCAAAGTGCTCAATCTGTCGCTAGCCACTCAGTTAGTTCCCGATGCCTGGAAAATGGGCAGAGTGGTTCCGCTACTGAAGCCTGGCAAATACGGAAGTAAAGGAGAATCGTACAGGCCGATCTCCTTGCTTTCTCCAGTAGCAAAAGAGATAGAGGCACTGCTCCTGCCCAGCCTGATCGAACACTTTCCTTGTGCTGATCATCGGTATGGTTTCCGCAAGCAGCACAGCACAACAACTGCTTTACACGCCATCAACACACGTACTCGTATATGTCCGGTCTTAACAGGAACAAGCTAAACGACAGGAGGTCCTAGTGGCTCTGGACCTAACAAAAGCCTTCGACACGGTCAATCATGTCACTCTGTTCGAGGACATTGAACGAAGGTCCCTTCCACCTAGTTTAAAACGTTGGGTCGTAAACTATATGTGTGGGCGCCAGTCATATGTAGAATTTAGAGACAGGAAGTCAAAGCCCCGTAGAGTTTAACAAGGAGTTCCCCAGGGTGTAGTTATATCCCCGGCTCTGTTTAACCTCTACCTTTCTAAAATTCCTGCACCACCAGACGGCGTTGAAATTTCTGGAGTCATAACCTAAAATGGATGACATATGTGAGAAAATAAACTCTTACCTCACTGACTTAGCACGCTTTTTCACTGCGAGGAATATGAAATTATCCGCCTCCAAATCATCTGCCATACTGTTTACTGCATGGACCGCAGAGGTGCGGTTGTCACTCAAGGTGAAAGTCGATGACGTCAACATCCCGACTACCAACTACCCCAAAATCCTTGGGGTCACATTGGACAGCCTTCTTCGATCCTCTGCACATGCTACAGCTATTTGCGATAAACTCAAAAGTAGGAACAAGGTCCTCAAGTCACTTGCCGGCAGTACTTGGGGAGCCGACAAAGAAACCTTGTTGACCTCTTACAAAGCGATAGGCCGGTCTGTAGCAAACTACACAGCACCTGTAGATCATCGAAACTATCAGGCAGGTCTGAACAACATTCACGCCGATGAAGTCGCAGCAGCAGTATCCAGGTACCGTGTGAATGTATTGCTAGGGGAGCATCCCCCGAAGATTTTACCTGAGGAGAAAGTACTACCTCGGCAGACGCGCGTGTTTCCTACTGGGCACGAATTGATGCTTTCCGGAAATTTGTCCCGCCTGTCATCAGCGACCACATGCTGTGCTGCACCTCTTCAATTGTCCGGCCAAGCCCATTCAGCTGACCTCCAGGTCTCTGTGGACGCATCCAGTTCAAATGGCGCGTTTCCTCCACCTGGATATTGAAACAGATCCCCCATAGACGAACAAGACTTCAAAATAAATATATTGTTGTTACAACAGCAACAACATGGTATTGATAAGCCCCCCACACCAACGGCGAATGTGTTTGCTTTAACTTCCTTCCAACAAACCAGATCTTATTAGGCTGTGGAGAAATTCCTCTAAGAAATCAAATCATTATCAATCAATAGAAACGATTTTAATAACTTTCTTAGGCCAAATAAACCAAAGAACTTTTTGAAAAATTCAAAAACTATAAAAAGTTTGTTTAAATGCTACAGGAATGGAATATTCAACTGCCCACATTGCTCTTTGAAAATTAAGTTCACCATATTTAAAATTTTCATATTTTATTTGTTTATATTATGGAAAGCATTTAATATCTTTCAGTTTGGATATTTTTTAGTCCAATAATGTATTTTCAAATCGATATGCTTTTGAAATCGATCATTGTTAATTGTGTATACCATTTACTCAATTACATTAAGTAAATCTTGTAATTAAAACATAGAACATAAATGGCATTTGTAAAATGTTTTGTGTAATAAAACATACTTAACATAAGAAAAAAAAAATATTTACAAAAATTCAAAAACATAATCAAACTTATGAAACGGACAAGAAACGATTCAAAGTATAAGCTTCTGCCGAAAATAATTCCCCATAGAACGAAAAATAAAATTAAATACATAATAACTAAAAAATATGGCATTAAACGCTCTTAAGTTGAAGGTAGGAAACTAAAATGTTAAATAAACAAAAACATTATAAATTAACTATTTACAGGTGAAGTACGTCCAGAATAAAACACATGAACTACTGCTACTACTACAATCTAGGAAAACAATGACAGTTAGCACTAGAGGCTTATCGCTGCGGATTGCCGTTGAACGAGGGTGGCTGTACGGAAACATGGTGACCATTTGTGGTGGTCATTGTGACAGATGTTGGCGTGACCGTCTGTATACCATTGCCATTGATGAATTCCGACGGAGTCATTTTTAATGAAACATTGTTGCCATTTAAGTAGTTATTGAAGGGTGTAATTGTTTTCAAATGTTTCAACTGCTCTTCAATCAAGGCATCTTCAGCGGAGTCAGTGTCATTTGAGTATGACGGCGATAGAGGCGGATGAGGGGATTGCGTTTTTAAAGGCTGCTGTATGGACGAAGATGTGGATGAGGTCAAGGCATCGTTGGAGTTGCTGCGACTTGTTGTGTAAGGCGATCTGGCACGAGGATAATCATCATTTGACGGCAAGGCATAACCATGAGATATCATCATATGGCCCAAATTGAGTTCAACGCCTGAAATGAGTAGAAATATTGGTTGTTTTTCGTTCTTTTTACTTTATTAGAAGAAAAAATTGGTTACCTTCTTGAATGTCGTATATTTCTACTCCAGGTATGGGAGAACCTTCTCGCGCTGCTGTGTTGCCGGTTACAGACTTGACACGATCTTTATAGGTAATAACACGCGATATCAATTTCTTCCAACGAGCGACTGCAAAGAAAAAAATTCAAAGAAGCATAACAATTTTTATAATTATAAACTTCCAGCTGATCGGCACATACCCTGAGTAAATTCTTCAAAATATTCAATGGATTGGGGTTCCCATGTGTCAGGGTCGTTTATTAGGGTCGACTTGACATTAGCCAAAAAACATTCCACAGCTTGAAATCTGAAATAGAGAAGCATAGTTAGTCATGATATAGGGCGTCAAAAATTGAGGCATCATTTAAACTTTTCTGCCATTTTTTCTACTTATAATTTTTTTCCAAGTTTTTATTTTCAAATCCTAAATACATACCGGTTAGTTAATATCGGACGTTACACGATTAAGACCATTTCTTTTGAAAATTGCACAAATGGCTACATGGAGATGATCCATATCTTTTTGTGGAGGGAAATTCATGAATTACGAGGGTTGCTTTATTTCTTGGCCTAAGCAACGCTAAGTGTTGCCTGGCGCCATCTGACATTTCCATTGTAAAGTTTGACATTTTTACTCATAAACGTACTCAGAACGTTTTGACGTACGTGAACATTTTCGTGCGATCGTTTTTCACAACTTTCGACGTGGATTATCAAGACAAGAGTGCATCGATGAACTTAAATCTTTGTATGGCGATGAAGAACCATCCTATAGCACTGTGAAAAACTGGTTTAATAAATTCAATCGTGGCCGAATCTCGCTCAATGACAAAGGTCGTGAAGGTAGTCCGAAAACGGCCATTGTGCCACAACATTGATGCCGTGCGTGAACTAATAATACAAGATCGTCATGTTGCATACCGTGAGATAGAGGCATCCTTGGGCATTTCTTCCACCAGCATTCATTCGATATTGCATGAACAACTGGCCGTAAAAAAGGTTTGTTCTCGTTGGGTCCCGCACAATTTGACAATCGCTCAAAAAAAGGCTCTTGTCGATTGGTGCAAAGAAGTTTTGAAAAAATACGATAGCGGTGCTTCAAAAGACGTTTAAAAGATCGTCACAGGTGGCGAATCATGGATCTATGCGTATGAGCCGGAAACAAAACAACAATCGACCGTGTGGGTCTTCGCAGACAAGCCAAATCCAACCAAAGTTGTTTGTGGAAGAAGCACTTCGAAGCAAATGGTCGCCTGTTTATTCGGCAAAACACAATTTGTTTGCCTGAAGTCTTCGGACGAATTCGAAAAACGAACAAGAGAAGATGAATCATTGTGCAGCATGACAATGCGAGCTCTCACACATCGGCTTAAACCAGCGCCTTTTTGATCGGCCAAAACATCGAATTGATGGGTCATCCGCCGAACAGCCCGAACTTGGCACCCATTGACTTCTTTTTATTCCCGCACATCAAGAGAAAGATGCGTGGTCAACGATTTTGTCGCCAGAAGATGCTGTTAATGCGTTTAAAAGCCATGTTTTAGAGGTGTCTCAAACGGAGTGAAAAAAGTGCATCGAAAATTGGTTTAAGCGCATGCAAAAGTGTATGAATCATGCTGTAGAATACTTTGAAACACAATAAATCCATTTTTGATGATAAATATTCGCATTTTCATTATTAGCAGCCCTCGTAACAGACTCCATTTTCACCATAGCCCGTCCACGAAATAAAGAGGAACTTTCCCCCCCGCTCGGCCGATTTCGCGTATTTATCCACCTATCGTTGGATGGTATAACAATTGAGTAGTTATTAAAATTTCTTAAAGAAAAAGTCGAAGCAATAAAGTCGATTAATCGACTTCGTTATCCAAAAAGTCGACTTTTAATACAGTGGTCAAAAAAAGTATTCGACATGTATCGAATATTTTATGTATTATACAATAAAATACAAAATAATAAGCAACATGATAAAAGTAACATACAATTGACTTCATTTATGAACAAAGAATTATATTCAGTAAAAAAATTGAGATGATAAAACATGTAATAGCAATTCAATGTTTAAAACATAAACAAAAAATAAGAACAAAAAATGTATTCGACATGGTTAATATTCTTAGATTCTCAAGTACTTATTGCTAGTTTAAGAACGGGTTGCTTTTACTTTAAGCCGGATAACCTGTTTTAAACGATCGGCATAGAGTTTACTAAAGTTTTTGTGTATTCAGGATCAATTTTGTTCCTGCAGAATTTCTCGCATACGATTTTTGTTTGTAAACTCTCGGAATCGCATTTTCTTCTCCAGGTGACCCCGAAGGTGTTCGATCGGGTTAAGATCTGGCGATTGTGGGGGTGTTTTTATTATTTTTGGACAATTGTACAGAAGCCAAAGCTTTGTATTTACTGCAGAATGCTTGGGATCATTATCTTGATAGAACTAAAATCTGTTCTCCAATACTAATTTTTCTACACTTGGTCGTAAATTTGCCTTCAGAAGGTCAATATATTTTCGATGGCCCATAGTCCCATTAACAAATGCCAAAATACCCACTCCTGACGCCGCCATGCAGCCCCAGTTGGTACCATATTTTTCTCTTCCAACTCTGTATTTGGTTTACGATAGACTGAAACATTTCCATCGCACCCAAAAGGATTATAAAGTATTTGCTTTCATCAGCAAAAATGACATCCATCCAGAACTCCGCAGGCTTACTTATGAACTTTTTTGCGAATTCTAACCTTATATTTCGATTTGAAATGTGGGGTTTCTTCCTGACTGATCTAGCATGAAAATCATGTTTTTTCAGAACATTTCGTATTGTCTGAGGAGTTACTGAAATGCCTAAATATTCCTAAGTACTTTTATCTAATGTGGGTGCATTGATCCTGGGATTTTTTTCTCTCACAGTTTTCTCTGTTTTATATTTATTTATTATACGTGACGCGCAAAATAGAAAGGGACCTAAGGTTAAAAACCAGTTTTGTTCAGGAGAGCCATTTTAAAGATTAGGTCCCTTTCTATTTGCGCTTAGAATCGTCGACTTCACTTTCATAAAACGCGCATATCTCTGGGAGGGAACACTTTTGGAGCATGGGATCGGTCTCATTCGATGCTCAGATGTTGTCCACATCAAAAAAGAAAAAAAAAATGAAAATTGATTTGTTTACCCTTAGGCCCTTTCTCTATGCGCTGTCACATATAATGAACAGTAGTTCTTAATTTTATAATAAGTTCTAATATAACATTTTCAGATTTGAACAGGGATTAAACCGGCTCAAGATCTCTTGCTTCTATGTTTAAATAGAAGACAAGTTTTTAACAAAATGGCAAAGTGACATTGATTTTCGTGGCTGCACACTACTTTTATCATGATTTCGGGTCCGTGACAACCCTCTTCAGAAAGCCTTGCTGCAATTGTTGAAAGTAAAGCCGAACTCTATAAGGCCAGGCTCTCCCCAAACGAATGAGAACTACTGTTGTAAACCTTACTTTTCAAGTTTTCTTCACATAATTGCCGACGAAAATACAACTCACTCTTGCCACCTCCAAAAAGACTCCACATCGAGAGCCATCAATATTAATATTTTCGTGGGCATTTGTGTGAAGAAAACTTGAAAAGTAAGGTTTACAACAGTAGTTCTCATTCGTTTGGGGAGAGCCTGGCCTTATAGAGTTCGGTTTTACTTTCAACAATTGCAGCAAGGCTTTCTGAAGAGGGTTGTCACGGACCCGAAATCATGATAAAAGTAGTGTGCAGCCACGAAAATCAATGCCACTTTGCCATTGTGTTAAAAACTTGTCTTCTATTTAAATATAGAAGCAAGGGGCCTTGAGCCGGTTTAATCCCTGTTCAATGTGTAAAAGCAACAGACCGAAATAAAACAAACGAGCTAAACAATTTTCAGATTTTCTCAATTTAAACTGATGAATTATTAAGTTTTTTATGTCAATAGGAGTTTATTTTCCTTTGCATCCCAAATTGGCGAGGGACTAAAAGTAAATGAAAAGAACGTGTAAAAAAGTAATTAACTGGAGACCTAACGGTATTTATGACAATAACAACATAAAAAAAACTACAATTGTATAAAAGGAACCGAAAAAAAACAAGTGTTCTCTATTTCATATGCACAATCTTTTTATAAAATGCATTTTTTTTACCTGTAAATAAAATAAAATATCATCATTTCATATGTAAAATTCTTAGTCATATAAAGATTTTAGGGAGCTTTATGAAAATTACATGTCATGCCGAACACTTTTTTTGACCCCTGTATATTTTATGTTAAAAAAATCGAAAGTCGAATTTTGGCATCGGCTATGTAACGATACGGTGCATAGATCCGGCTGGCGTGGGATCGATGCATTAATTTGCATTTCTCCTTTTGCCCAACCTAATCTTAAGCACCCAATGTTGATTTCCATCAAACGGACGTAATTTGTCTGTGCTTACCTTAAAGTTAGAAAATCAGTACGTAATTCGAAAATTTCATGAGGTAGTACATATTCACTGTCACCATAGTCGACAAAATACAAATCTAATACAACTTCATTGGGATTGTATTGATTGGGTAGAATGCCGACGACTTCGGCTCTGTACCATTTATTGTCATGTTTAAAGACGGTAGCGACGATTTGCCCCAAGTATGGCTCATGTATCTGATGAATAGCCCGGTTCTCGGGCGCCGCATAGTATTGCGTCATATTGGCCACCAAATCGTCCAGTTTCTTTGTTTGTGGGCCGATTAGTTGAACCCAAAATTTAGCGGGCGATGCAATGGCCGATACATACACCTCCATGGGCTTCTCATCATTTCGGGCGGCCATTAATTTTTCACGCGGTGGTAAATGAGAACTTAGTGATGTTTGTGATGAGTACATGCTTGAATTTACGCTATTGGTGGGAGAACGCCGTGGCTCACGCTTTAGTTCTACTTCTTCGACAACCTTACGAAGATCCTCGTCTTCTTCGATTTTATCTTCAATCAGTTTACGGGCGATATTGACCTGTTGTCGATTGCCGGTAATTGTGATGCGTCTCGTGTTGGAACTACGAACGCCTGAATCGACCGAAACCTTGGCCAATGATAAACGGCATATTTCTTGCATGGCTTCGCCACAACGACCCATGATTTTGCCGCAAACACTTTGAGGAACATAAATTTCCTCTTTTACGATGGGTGAACGTTCGATTTCTCTCAGAAGAATCGAGCGGGCCTCTTTCACATTGTCCGCATAGCCAGTGATTTCACACAATTTATGCGATTCATTTTTGTCGCTAAAAGAAAAAATAAGGAGAGTGTGAGTGTCAGTATTGGGAAATAACAAAAAAGCTAACCTACCGAAAATTTATTTTAGTTTGTGTCCTATCTTCTATAGCTTTGAGATTTACACCCTGCCTACCGGCTATCAGGGGCACATGCTCGTTTGCTATTTTGAATTCAAGCTTAACTTCTTTTTGTGTCTGTTGTGGGGATTTTTGTGATTTTTGTTTTGTGGCGCTGTCCTTTCTTTGTGCATGTTGTGGTTCCTGTTTCAACTCCTCGTCATCTTCATCGCGCTGCTTAAAGTAGGCATATAACATGGCACCGCCCAAGGTGCAGAGACCAAAGCCTAATATAAGCTTAAAAGTCGGTGTATTGGACAAGGCTGTATTCCGAAACATTTTGTCTTATTAGTTTGCTCGTTAGCTTTAGCTTTTCTATAGTTAACAACACCTTTTGCTGAAGTCACAATGGTCTGCAAATTAATAGAAAATACGTTAAAAGTTAATTGATATTTTATTACTTTTTACAGAAAAACAATTAAATCAAGACTGAGAACTGAAATCACAGAAAATTGTATTTCATTTAAAACACGTGATGTATGGTGATGATGAAACCATTTGGATGGCATCATTTCGCTTTATTCGCTCACACATGTCGTGCATTGAGAATGCATACGTATTATAGACGTGTTTCAAAATACGTCTTTAAGTACTTTCAATATTTTGTAATTTTTCTTCCTAAAATAATAAACTAAAATGTACGAATGACTTCTATGGAGAACAAGTGTAAATATTTTTAAATAAAGTAAAATTCAAAGATTCAATACTGATGACAACAGTTTGGGTATACCCAGTAAACCAAATTTGCCGACAATGTCTGATATCAGACAATTATGAACAATATCTGAACTCTATCGAGAATTCTTACCGAAATCGTTAGGAGTTCTATTCGGTTTGTCTGAGGTAAGAAATCGGAACATTTTGCCGATTGTCGTACAGAAATCTGACCGGATTCTGAAGGTTTAGTTTGCTGGGTATTTGAACGAATGCACAAAAATGTGAAAATTTTCAACAACAGGATATAAACTTAAGGTTTTTGATTTGAGTTTTTAAGTAGGAACACTAAGTACAGTAGTCATATTCATTCACTGTAAAGATACTCGTATTACATCGATCGCTAATCGATAACCGCTCCCCGAGACAGAAATAATTCTTCCTTAGGCTGTTTCCCCGGTACTGTGTATATATATATATATATATATATATATATATATATAACAATATATATAAATATATATATATGTATATATATATATATGTATATATATATATATATATATATGTATACTAGGGCGGGTCGATTTGTAAAGAGGTAAAAAATCGCTCTAGTGACAAGGAAAATCGTATTCTACGGATCTCTAAAACGAATTTTGATGTTCCGACCTTTGACCCGTAGGGTCAAATATTGACCCATTTAGAGTGCCCCAATCGAGTACAATAGAAATTTTACTTTTCTTTGAAACAATGTAATTTCGTCTTTGGATCCATTTCAATGATACAATCTTTGTTTTATTGGAGAATATTTTTTAATAGAACATTATCCCCAAAGTATTTTATACCAAAAATATGGGGCGAGCTAAACATTGTACCGGCGCTGAGCGTTTTAACGGGTTTTCCAATAGGTACATAACAATTTCGTATCTTTATGTCAACGCACCATCAAACATTTTTTAATGATCTTTCAGCTAGTCGAAGTCAACATTGGCATCATGGGAAAGTTCACTTACGAGCAACGTTTGGAAATCATTAAAAACTACTACCGAAATTCTGAGGCGGTGGTCGCAACTTTAAGAAAGCTTACTCCATTTTTCGGCTGTAAGAAAACCAACCAGACTGGCTGTGCGTGCTATAGTGCATAAATTTGGATTCAAATTTTCACTTTTGGGTGTTCCGGCGCCAAAGAGACGCCTTACCGCTCTAAGCGAGAAAATAACCCAGCCGTAATTGTATTCGTTCAAAATGAGCCAAATTAGTCGATTCAACGTCGTTCATAGGAATTGGGCATCTCTCACCCCACACTGTGGCGTATTTTGCGAAAAGATCTTGGCCTTTATCCTTATACGATCAAACTGACTAAAGCCACTTGATCAACGCTTAAACTTCTCCGATTGTGCTCAGGCATAGTTTCACAAAAATCCAGAATTTCATCGAAAAATCATCTTTAGCGATGAATTAACAAAATATTCGTTATTGGACAGCAACAAACCCACATGTGCTTCAAGAGACAATTGCACCCGCAAAAAATTACTGTGTGGTGTGGTTCTCATACCGGAGGTGTGATTGGGCCGTATTTTTGCGTCGATATCGACGCCATTTTAGAAAATTATTTTTGGCTAGAATTGGATGCGCTTGACATCGCCAATATGTGGTTTCAACAAGACGGTGCAACCAGCCATATAGCACGCGTTACAATCGATTTACTGAAATCAAATTCGGTGAACGTGTTATCTCGAGAAATGTTCCGGTTGAATGGCCACCTCGTTCATGCGATTTAACTCCATTTGATTTCCTTTTATGGGGCCTCATCAAGTCATTGGTCTATGCCAACAAGCCAACAAATTTAGGCGAGCGCAGAGACAACATCCAACGGGTAATTGCCAACTTTCCGGTCGAAATGTCTGCAAGAGTCGTGAAATATTGAATAGATCGCTGTGCACCGGCTCGTGGTTGTCATATGACCGAAATCGAATTTTATTCTTAAAATGTATAGTTGTTTTCGCTAGGACTATTAGACGCCGGCCAGTGGAAAATAATATGTTTGGAAGAACGTCCAGGAAAGTCCCATTATTGACTAAACGACATCGGCGAAACCGTATGGTATTTGCCACATCGAACATAAATTGTGAAGGTCCGATACTAGGCAAACAATTAAGAAATATAATCTGGTCGGACGAATCTAAAATAAATTTAATTGGCAGTGATGGAAATCCTTGTGGTCAGACTACCCAAAAACAAAGAATATGTTTCCGTTACACCACCAAAAATGGTTCGGGAAAGTTTTTCTTAGAAGGAGTGGGGCCAATACATTGGAACAAAGAAATAATGGATACAAAATTGTACTGCCACATACTACTTATAAATGAAGTGGGAAATGCCCGTCAAATGGGTATATATATCAACAGGACAATAATCCAAAAAACACTCCGCGTATTGTAGAAAAGTAGTTTCAGGATAACGGCGTTGATGTTATGAGATGGGCAGCACAATTTCCGGATCTAAATCCGATAGAAAATTTGTGAAAAATAGTGAAGGTTTCAAGTTGGACGACAAAAATTGAGACATAAGGATAAGTTATGGGAAAAACGTGCATGGTACGAGTATTCTATACCAAAGAAAACGTTTCTGGATTTGGTGGGGTCAATGCCACGGAGGTGTTAAGCTGTGATGAACTCTTCACCCTCTGGTTTCTGAGTTCATATAATAGGGGGTTGCTGCTTTAAACAAATAAAAGACCAACCGATCGAATATCTCTCTTTCTTATTCGGCGATCAAGATGGTCGATGTTCGATGGAATTGAGTTCTGGAGATTGGGGAGGGTGGTCCAACTGTTTAGAAGTGTGATAAAGAAGCCATTCCTTGATTTTTTTCGATGTGTGCTTGGAGACGTTATCTTGTTGAAAAACCCATGTTTTATCCAAGCACAACTTATCGATGCTTGGCCTCAAAAATTCAATTAAAATATCTAGGTAATTGATTTTATTCATGCTTTCGATAAAAATCAGTTTCCCCACTTCTCTCGCGGCCATACACCCCAAACCATAACTCCTCCGTGCTTTATTGTAGACATTATGTTCTGCTCTGAAATTTTTTTGTTTTTGCTTCTCCAAACTTTAAGCGGTCTTCTTTTACCGAAAATTTCAAATTGACTTCGTCGGTATAGATAATGTTATTCCAGAAAGAAATATTTTTATTTGCATACCTATGAGCATAATCAAGTCTGTGTTTTTTGATTTTTTGGAATCTCTCCATTAACCCCTTGGCATGTAGTGCTCTCCGTATTGTGCTGGCACTAACATTGGTTCCAGTTGTTTCTGAAGTTTCTATTGATATTTTAACGGCACTTTCAGCCGATTTTTTTCTAACATTTCGGACAATGGATCGTATTTGAGCCTCATTAAGCTTCCTCGGCCTACCAGATTTAGGGCGATTTTCTAGTTTAAAAGTTCTAGTTGAACTTTTTTATTGTATATTTTCTGTTCTTGTAAAATATTTGTTGTTTTTCTTCATAATTTCAGATTATCATATTATGTCGAATTAAAAAGCACTTAGCACTTAAATACTAACGATACCATGGCTAATAATGTTGTACACTTTCTTTTAACGCTCACAGTATATATGTTGAATATTAGAAGTACAACAGGACAGAAGTACAAAATTATTTAAATTGATTACCCCTGTTGATGAACGACGAAGTCAGTTCGAAATATTGGGTTATCGTCGATCCTACAAGTACGAACAGTACAGGAACCCAAACCGAGACATATACTCAATCAGTCTACCTATGATAGACGAAGTAGTCTCGAATCCACCTCGTTTAAGACTCAAAGATATCGAATACTCGATAAAAGTTCTTAAACTAAAAAATCAACAGGATGGGATGGAATAAATGCGAAAAAAGTAAAATAACTTCCTTATTCAGCTATCAGAACAATATTATTTATCATGAACAGAATTTAACGCCTCGGTTATTTCCCTTAATCATGGAAGCAGTTTGTAATAGCTATGATTTCGAAGCATGGCAAAGACCCAACTCAAATCAATTCGTATCGACCGATAAGATTTTTATCAATTATTTCAAAAATGTTTGAGAGGTGTTTTCTAAAAATAATAAAACCTTACATTTCGACAAATAGCGTAAGCCCTAACCACCAGTTCGGATTTCGGGAGAACAATAGCACAATCGTATAACAACTTCGATAAAATGCATACGAGAACAAACAGTACTGCTCAGCTGTCTTCATAGATATTTCCAAAGTCATTGACAAAGTATGGCACGAAGGACTTTTGTTCAAAAAATTTAGATTGTTAGCAGTCAATACTCATAAACTGTTCGCGAGCTATTTAATAAATCGATCGTTCAAAGTGAAATCAAAAAGTACATTTTCTAATTCCAAAAAAATGACTGCTGGTGTCCCCCAAGGAAGCATATTCAGGCCTATTCAATACATATGCCCACTTCCCCTTCAACACATACGTCCATTTTTGCCAATGATACAGCTTTTGTCAGTATCCACCAGGACACTACAGCTGCATCGAACCAACTACAAACGCACATCCGAGCACTTATGAAATGTTTGCAAAAATGGATAATAGTAGTAAAGGCTAGTAAGTGTACACGCACCTCACGTTCACCCTCAGAAAGAAGTCAATTCTATGGTGCCCCAAAAATATAACGTAAGGTATCTAGGAATACACTTGGATCGTCGTCTAAACTGGTCAAAACATAAAAATATGAAAGTATCTCAAATACAGCTGAAATCCGACCATCTACAATGGCTAATGGGTCCTAGGTCAACTCTACAACTAGAATATAAATTTCTATTATATAAAGCGATGATTAAACCAATTTGGACATACGGAATCCTACTCTGGGCGACAGCATGCGAGATCAATATGCTACAGAGAAGACAATCCAGCATCCTGCGAATGATCGTCGGAGCTCAATGGTACATAGGGAATGCGAATATTCATAAGGATCTTTATATTAAAACCGTCACAGAAGAAATCCGAGATTATTACCGAAGTTACGTAAACAAATTAAGTTCCCATCCAAACGCACTCGCCAGAGGTCTACTTTATTTTAAAGGCATATACGCCTCAGAAGAATAAACACCTTGGACCTGATATAGAAACTTGAGGACAATCGCCGCCAACTATAATATTTATAATTTTAAACACAATATACTCGTATTGCTTAATATAGTTTTAATGTAAATATCTTTATGACAACAATTCGAATACTGTCTTTTTAAATCACATGTGCAAATCTAGAAGGATTGTTAACACTGGCATGACCCTTTAGAATAGACTAGTCTTAAGATTTGAATACTTATTGTTTTTTTTTCATTCCTTAAAAGATTCAATAAATAAATAAAAAATAAATAAATGTATAAAAAAATAAAATTAAATAAATTATACAAATAAATTGACCTTAAGTCTAACAACAACTGAAAAATGAGAGCATATTTGTAAAACATTTAAACATCCTATCTCTAAGTTTTGCGAAAAAAGAACTCTTAAACAAGGGGTTTGAGTATTTATTTAATCTACAAATAGGTAATATAGGTAGGGACCAACGACAAATCGATATCTCTAATTTTAGCGTTAATTTTTCCTTTTTTTGTAAAGAAGTTGTTTCAAGTATAGGCGAAAATGGCAATTTTTTGTTTAAAATGTTCTATTAAAATACTATTCAAATTATTTTCAGAAAATTACAATTGAATCATTTAAACATTTTTTATTATCTACAATTTTCCCCATTGTTGTATTTTACAATTTAATAGTACGTACGACGATTATTTTTAAATAATACTGATTATTTAATATAATATCAATAAATGACTTTATTTAACTTTATTGCTATGTGGAGCAGAATAATAATTTAATACTTTTTTTCTAGTTGGATGCAATTAAAAACTGTTTTAAAAAGTAGTAGATTCTACTGAAGATAAAAACTGCTTTTAAACTTGACAAAAAAGACGACATAAAATGGTGTTCCAGACGAGTACATTCAAAATGTATGGTTTCTATTTGAAATCGGCTTTTAATTAATCGAACCTATAATTGTGTCCTTATTCGGTACATCTTTTTGTAGCAGAACTCTAAAGTTAAAAAATCCTTTGGTAAAGTACTGCATTGACTATGAGAAAGCCTTTGATAGTATTTAGCACAACAAGATAATGGAGATTTTAATATCAATTGGAATAGCCGAAAAAGAATTACGATCTATTAAATATCTATACTGGAACCAAAGGGCGCGTATTGATTTGAAAGGCGAACTCACCGACGAGATGATCATCGCAAGTGGTGTTAAGCAAGGATGTATACTTTTTTAACCTATTATTCAATATTTATTTCCAAGGAATATTTTAGGAATATAATAGAAAATAAAGAATAGGGATCCGGACAAGTAGAATTCTCAAAAATAACATACGATTTGCGGATGATACTACTATACTGGCAAGCAATATATATATGATCAAAATCAAAAGAACTACGTTGTAGAATAAATATGGCGAGAGAAGCCTTCTTCAAAGTACTAACCAGCCATGACATCGCTTTTCTTCGAACAAAAGTCCGATTTATTAAATGCTATGTATGGACAGTATATGGAAAGTTAATGCGAGTGATGCAAAAGAGCTACAAGCCTTTGAAATATGGATATACCGACGAATATTAAAGATACCATGGACGGATCGAATTACGAACAATAAAGTCTTAAATAAAAAAAAGTTAGATCGGAAATTAATTAAAGCTATCCAAAATCGAAAAACCGCATATCTGGGACACGTAACGAGAAACGATAAATACCAATTCCTACTGGCTATACTCAAAGGAAAAATTGAGGGAAGACCTGCAAGAGGTAGAAAAGAAATTTCATGGTTGAGGAACATCCAAGACAGGACTGGTTTTCATGAAGAACTGAATCTACTGATTGCTGCTAACTATAACTATTAAATCTATAATTCTAAACAAATATGTATTTTTGTAATGTAATGTCAATGTATGATTGCTTATATCCGAATAACGGATGGGCAAATAAAAGAAGAATAATGGGTATTAATGAAGTAATTACCAACGACCATAACCATGAAGTCAGGTAAGTGTACCTGAACATTTTTAATCACTTTATAAGAAAAACTCTAGTTATTGACCGCCCGGAGCAGTCTTAAATCTGTAGGCCCCGATTTAATTATTTATAGCGTGCACGGTTTTAAAGAAATTCCCCATTAGATGTTATAACGTACAAACGACTATTGAAAAGTACAAATAGAAGAAACTTGTAAAAATATCTTTCATTAAAAACTGTGTTTAGTTTCTGTTTTCTAAAACATTTTTATTACTCGTAGATCGTTTCTTATATTCTGATAATAAATATTTTACGATAACCAAAAAATTATGATTACATATGTACGTTCAGTGGGCCGGTGTATTGCAGGAACTGACAAAGTCATTTTTTTAAAATCAGAACCCCGCTAAAGCGATAACTTCAAATTGTTATCAAAAAATCAAAACGATCTTTATTTAATAAATATGCGTTAGATATGAGTCGAAATAAGCTTTTTTAAGTATAACTAAACGCTTCTTAGCCTAATGTTATCACAATAATTTGTTTTGTCATATTTTCCTTATAAGAGCCTTTGCATATACTCCCCATACAGGACAAACATACAGCAACATAGACCGGAAAATTACTTTTGCCAGTATTATTTTATTATCAATACTCAGAGGAAAACGACGTTTTATAAGTGGATATAACATAATTCTTGCAATGCAAAACTTCTAAATTTGTCGTGCTATATGCAAATCAAAAACTTTTTTTTATCCAGTAAGACTCCAAGATAATTAATATTGTCGCTTCATTCTTTACCTATCCCATTTATCGTCAACTGATTTGGTCGGTAAACACATGGTTGTTGTTTTCAACTAAAAACACAGCTTGTGTTTTGTCCTCATTTATTTGTATCTTCCAGTTGTGGAAGTAGTCTAATAGAGTCCAAAGCGCATTGAAGTGTCCATATTCAAGCGAGAAAAGGAGGGATCGTCCGCATACGCTGCACATTCACACTTAAATAAGTTAGGCATATCCGAGCAGTACAAGATCTATAAAGTTGGCAAAACAGAACCCTAGGGGACTCCTGCTGGAATTTCGACCAGATCAGAGTAACTGTCATTGAGATAAACACAAAAATTCATGTTCCTCAAAAAAACATAGATAGTTTTTGTGAGATAAAGGGGAAAATTAAACTGAATCAGTTTATACAGGGTAATTAATTTTAAGGGCCGATGTTGAAAGTGAACCACACGTAAACGTTAACTTTTTTTCAGCATTTCATTTAAAATTTCTCAATATCAGACTAACTCAATTTGAACCATGGAAAGATACACAAGCGATATATTAAATTTAATATTAAAAGATATATTAAACCACTGTCATACAGAGTCAAATGCCTCTTCATCATCCAAGGTGACCATTACTGTGGAAACCCCATTCCCAAACCCTTTCCAACGTGGTAATAACTCCGTTTAATCTGGTTCAAAGTACTATGAAAAGGTTAAAGTCCAAATTGAGTTTGAGGAATTATACTACGTTTAAAGGTTAGGATTCCGTTTGTAATCTAAACCTTCAAGACTCTTACTAAGACTGCTTAAAAGGCTAATAGGACAATAGTTTGTTTTGAAAATATTATATTTGAAGTTAAAAGGATATTCAAAATATACTCAAAGCGGGTTCGCTTAATTCCGTTGAATCCCGCTAAAACCATTTCTTCAATAAACTTTTTTTCTATAAATCAAAAGTTTTCAAAGAAACGAGGGGTATATCAAACTTATTTTTAGCAAATAAATAGGTTCTATGCTTTCAGAAAACTATTTAAAAATACCGCCTAAGGGGAAATTTGAACGAATTTTTTCGCATGTCAAGTAAAACACGTTTTTTTTACCAGACAGATGCATTACAACTTTTGCAATGTTTGTATATTGCACTTTTTTCCGGGTTGGTCAACAATCTGCAACTAAGGTCTAACAACGCTTATGTCATTATTAGTGGTAGACTTCATTCTGATTATTAGTATCTTCTGCTCTTCGACCATTTGCGAGCCTTTCAAACTCTTCTTTTAAACTGTAAGGTTTTTTATTTACTCCATGTTCACAACCAAATTTATTGTTAAAAATTAAAATAAATCAGTTTTTTTTTAATTCAAAAGAGCAAACATTTCCATTAATCAAGAACCATAATTATTGTAGCTTCTACGGCGTCTTGTCGCATCTACGCAGTCCCGCGTCTGTCAATTCAATTTACCAAGACCCTAATAACGGGTTCAAGTTCTATATCACGATTGGCATGCTCGACATTCGCCTTAAGGGCGTAAATCGTTTATGGATTGCTCTTATACTTATAGCGCAATACTTTACGGATTTAGGCGTCAAATCGCAGCTCCTAGATGACCAAATGACATCCCCTAGACGACTGATAATATAATAATCCAACTAGGCTCGCAAAAAAATCGAATGTAACGTGAGCTGTGTGCCATGGCTTGAAATCTTCTTGAAGCAAAATATCGTCCAAGTTTATATCTTTAACATTGTATATATATGGTTATAATAACTAACAACATTTTCAAGGAAAACTAGGTCAATAATTCCACCGCCGAAAAATCCACAAAAAACTGTCACTGTCGATGAATACGAGTACATCTGCATATCAGCGATTACGAACGGGTTTTTCGATCCCCAGATGCGGTATTTTTGCTGTCTCATATACCGATTAAGATGAAAATAAACTTCATTCGAAGAGAAGTTTTTTAGAGCAAATGCGCTGTCTCTTAGAACCAAACCTGAGAAAGGTAGTTTTGCTTGGTTATATACCAATTTATATGAAAATGGACTTTATCTTAGGCCCTAAACTTAGCAGCGGCTTCAAAGCGGGCGGTCGTGTTGCTTCAATTGCTAAGTAAATTTGACTTTGAAATCGAATAATGCGAAGTCTATGTGTAAAAAGTTGTTGTTGTTGTTGTAGCGGCAACTGTGTGCCGGGGTGACAGCCCTTGGGTCAATCAAGGGCCAATCCGGTCCATTGAACCGGTTGTCGTGGGATTGTGTGTAAAAAAAGTCTATCAGGCTGGTGCGTGAAATGTTGAAATCGATAAAGAGTCAATGTTAACGGTCTTAGTCCCACACTCTCGGCTATGGCATCCACATTCTCGATAGTAAGTCGATGGGGAGCGTGAGTGCTGTATGAAAGTAATACGAGCTTTCTGCGCAAACTTGCGTACAGCAGATGATGTGGGTGCCTCATTTCGGTCAAAAACCAACTCAGCACTGACTTTGGAAATAAGTTGTTATTATTTCTTTACGTCGTTCAACTTAGATATGGAGCAGACTTTCTGTCAAGAGTTTGAGTGTGTTGTGGTTTTTATAGCGGCAACTATGTGCCGGGGTGAGAGTCTTTGGCCGAAAAATTGGTCTCGGGTCAATCCAGTCCATAACGTAGTGTAACACTTCTCACAAAAAACAACATATGATTAAAAAAAAACCCTAGATAGACCAACCGTTAAACTAACAACTTTTGTTCAGATCGAAAAAAGTGAACATAGTCGGTTTTTGAAATGCACCAGACATATTTTGTTGTAGTCGAAAATGTCGCAATACGAGTGTTTTGTAACGAACTAAACAAACAACAACTGCGAGAAACAAAAAAAAAACAGATTATGTATATTAGCATTTTTGTGTGAAAAAAGAATTTTGTTTAAAGGCTAAAAATAAACTAATTTTTTTTATTTAGCGATGATGCCATCACCAACTTTTTGGTTTCACAATCTAATTTGTTGTCGTAGTACTCGCACTTTTTTGAGCCGCTAGTATGCGAGTGGTTAACAAATTACCACAAACTAAATAAATACTTGTACTATATCCCAGACTACTTTATTCTTGAATCAATTATTATTTTATAGATGTAATAAATGCAAAAATATATGTTTAGTAAATGTGTGTTTAGCATTATTAGGTGATTACAAGCTCCGAAACGAGTATACATTTACATTAGTAACTTTCGTAAAAAGGAAAGTCAGACATAAACAAAACGAAAATATTTAGAGCAGGGATGGGATATAAGTGGAAGGAATTTACCAAAAAAAAAAGTGGAAATCTTGAACAGAAAGTATGGATCTACTGAAAGTGTGTCGTAAGCGAAAATCTTGAACAGAAAGTATGGATCTACTGAAAGTGTGTCGTAAGTGAAAATCTTGAACAGAAAGTATGGACCTACTGCAATTGTGCCGTAAATAAGAGTCTGTTACATTTGATTACAAGTAACAAAACTAATACGGCATTTATATATGTGACGCGCAAAATAGAAAGGGACCTAAGGGTAAAACCAGTTTTGTTCAGGAGAGCCATTTTAAAGATTTAAATACGTGTATCTTAGGTGTTCCATCACTTTCATAAAACGCGCATATCTCTGGGAGGGAACATTTTTGGGGCATGGGATCGGTCTCATTCGATGCTCAGATGTTGTCCACATCAAAAAAAAAAGTGAAAATTGATTTTTTTACCCTTAGATCCCTTTCTCTATGCGCCACTGGATTTAAGCTGTCATTTTACACAAAAATTATAAGAGATTCGATCACGATACTGTGAATGTTGTTTTCAGTTCTATATGTAAATGAGGCATTAAATTATTTAAAATTTTTGTTTCCTTTTATCGGTTTGACATGGCGAAAAAACCGGGACGTTGAGTTCGGCTAGGCTTATCCTTCTAAACCCTCCACTGTGAATTCGCTAGTGAAGAGGTCCTTTTTTTAGCTTTTGGGTCCATGCTTTTAAACATAATCTCAGCCAACACTTTACGTAAAATAAATCCATATTAGTTATGAAATTTACTTTAATTTGAGTACCCATATGCCCATATTTACCGGTGGTTTCATTTTTTGAAAATAAGGAACTTTCTTTGGGCCCCTTCGATTCATAAGTCTGACACCAATCTCAGACAAAACTTGAAAACAAATCCATAGTAGAATTTATTTGTCCCAGTGGTAATTGTTAGACAACACAAGACCAATGGTCCAGCAACTATGCCCTTTTTAACGTATTAAGTTAAATTATGGTTTACTAAGCAAATACAGGGTGGCGCACCAATTGTGCAACAATAAGAAATTCAAACAGTCAATGTATTTAATTTTTTTTTGGAAAGGTTGAACTTTGTCGTTCAATAATGGAACAAAACATCATTCATGTGACTACAACAACTGGCTCGACAGTACCTCATCCGATAAACCAATTTTTCAGTACATTTTTGCTTGTTTCGAGTCCAATCTCTTCAATGGCAACTTCGATTTTATGTTATAACGCTTCAATTGTGTCTGGATTCTATGCGAAACATTTATCCTTAATGCTCCCTACAGAAAATAACACAAAGGGCTCAAATCACAGCTCCGAGGCGGCCAATTGACATCACAATTTTGGCTGATTATTTGATTTTCAAAAATAGTGCGTAAATTAACGATGTTTGTGTTGGCTGTGTGACATGTGGCATCCCGCCGTCTTGTTAAAACTAAATGTCGTCCATGTCATTCTGTTGAATTTTTGGAAACAAAACTTTGTTGAGCATGGCCCGGTAACGCTTAACTTTTAGGTAACGGCAGTTCCTTGCTCATGTTCGAAGGAAAAGGGACCAATGATGCCGTCAGGCCAAAATCCACACCGAACAGTGACTCGTTGTGGGTGCATTGGCTTCTGAACAGTCACGTTTGGGTTCTCTGCACCCCATAAGAGGCAATTTTGCTTATTGACATAGCCACCGAGATGAAACATAAGCTTTATCTGAAAACACGTTGTTTTTGCGTAAAATTCTTCATCTCCTGCCAAACAATCTTCAGCCCATTCATCATGGGAAAGTTCACTTACGAGCAACGTTTGGAAATCATTAAAAATTACTACCAAAATTCTGAGTCGGCGGTTGCAACTTTGAGAAAGCTTACACCAATTTTCGGCCACATTTTTTCGTCGCACATTTTTTTGTCGATGAAAACAATTGTCATGTTACCGTCAATGAAGAGCGCTATCGTGTCATGTTAGAAAATTATTTTTGGCCAAAATTGGATGAGCTTAACATCGCAGTTATGTGTTTTCAACAAGACGCCACTAGCAACACAGCACGCTTTACAATCGATTTACTGAAAGGCAAATTCGGTAAACGTGTCAACTCGAGAAATTGTCCAGTCGAATGGCCACCTCGTCCATGGAATTTAACGCCATTTGATTTTATTTTATGGGGGCACATCAGGTCATTGGTCTATGACAACAAGCCAACAACTTTAGACGAGCTCAGAGACAACATCCAACGGGTTATTGCCAACGTTCCGGTCGAAATGTGCGCGAGAGTGGTGGAAAATTGGGTCCAAAGAATAGATCGCAGTACATGAGCTCGTGGTGGTTATATGACCGAAATCGAATTGCATTCTTGAAATGTAACATTTGCACTACACCTGGAATAAATTTGAACTCTATATCTTAAATATTTTGTGTTTTATTAATATATAAAATTGTTACGTCCTTAATAGAAACCCCTGTAGTTTTCGAATAGTCTCAATTCCCTTTCGGATATACAGGGTGGAGCGCGGTAATTTGCTTTTTTGCACTGCAATCTGGACACGTGAGGAGAGGTCATTTTGTGTTGAAGCGTATTTTCAAATGCGCACTCGATCATTAAAGTGCAGCGTGCTTTTCGTTTACGATTCGATGTTTCCCCACGCAGACGTGTTCCTGGACGGCAATCAATTGTAAATTGGGTAACTTCATTGAGAACAGCAGGAAATGAGTCATGCGAACGAAGGGGATCTGAGAGATGGATAACAACACCACAAAACATCGAGAGAGTTAGAGCAGCAGTACTGCAATCCCCAAAACGCTCTGCTCGGAAGCAATTGGTTGCTCTTGACATTTCCAGACTTTTTTCAGCCGGCTCCTGAGGCAATGTAATTAGAGGAAACATGCTTTCAACAGGATGGTGCCACTGCACACACAGCGAGGGTTATCATGAATTGTTCGCAAAAGTTTTCTGGACGGCTGATGTGAACCGGCCGGCACGCTCTCCAGACTTAGCCCCATGCGATTTTTTCCTTTGGGATTATCTACAGTCGAAGGTGTAAATAAACCGTCCCAACACCTTGGAAGACCTTATTAACAATATTGAGGCAGAATAATTAACAAAATTGGCAGAACACCAGTCGACATGCTTGTTAGAGTTCATGAAAACTTCAGAAAACGTATGCAGCAGCGTTTTAACAATTCCCATACTGTTCAATATAATTAAAATATAAAATAAATTTGTCTAAGGTTCATAATTTTTTATTTCATTCCCAAATAAGCAAATTACCGCGCTCCACCCTGTAATTCTAGCTTTTCTAAGAAACATGTCTAGTCAAGAAAGTTTTTCTTATCTTCGATTTTAAATATAAGTAAAATGCACGAAGATTAATGGAGAACGGTCTACAGTTGTATTATTTATGAACTCAACCGCAAATTTGTAGGGTCGTCAGCTTATTTACTCATCTCGTTATTCGAAGTTGATTGGCATACAAAATATCAATTTTCTAGATTGTTGACAATCATTGACCATAACAAATACTCTACAGTGATTAAAGAGGAATTCCCCTCCTTAAAGCATTCAAATTCAGCACTCGACGCCTTTTTAAGATTTCCATTTTCAAATCCAAAATGACGTTTAAGTCAATTGTGTTTGTATTCTTTGGAGAACTGGAAAAAAACATTTTGGTCATATCCACGGCACATTAATACATCATTTTTTTCTGTATAATGCAATGAAAATTGAACACTCATACAAGCAAAAAGAGTATATAAAAAAGAAAAACAATGTGAAACTAAAAACAAGAATAAACCGGTTGATTTATCAAACGACCACGAAAAAATATTTTATTCGGGCATGACGCGGAACACACCAACCAATAATAAGTTCAAAGCAGTCAGTAATTCGAACGAATGAAATCGAAAAAATAACATTGAATTAAGAAAACCGACACGAAATCGGATAAATAAAACAAAAGTCAAATATTTACACATACAGACACATGAACGTAATGTAGAGTGAATCCACAAAAAAGGGACATAGTAGTTCGTCTTGAATATTCAGCATTAAAGGCTGATATTTTTAACAAACATATTTCTCATGTACCTTTTGTATGTCTTTTCTGACCACCTAATATAAAACAACAATTTTTTTCGGTATCACAACTAGCCGGTTAGAAATATAGTCGATGCATACTTTTCAATTGATACTAAAACATTTTGACTTGGTAGTAACTTTACACAACATGCGGCTCCTTCCATCCAATAACAGATTTTTTATTTCTTTAAACGATTTGCTAAAGTTTTTAGATGCAGATGAATTTGTTAATAACACTAGTTTACATTTTTTTCCTGGTCCTGGTCCAGAGTTTTAAATATTTTTTTCCTATATATTTTTTGGCATCAAAACACGAAAATGAAATTAAAAAAAATTTAGTTTTAGTTTTCAAGATAGAATTTTTGGATGGTTTTTACCATTTTTTGTCAGCTTTATGGACCATAACTTCCAAAGGCTAGTACAAGAGTGGTCTCAAATGAAAGGAAATTAGCCTTTCTAAATCTTTTTCAGGTACCTTTTCTCTTTTATTAGGTAATATTAGGATTATTTTAATTTATATTATTTATTTGATTTTATACTGAATTTTTTCTAGTAGTTTATGATGTTCTATTTAACATTTTGATGCATATTGTAATTTAGCTTTAATAGGCCGCAATGGGCTTCGAATTACATGTCAATAACGAAATGAAATGAAAATCAGTTCAATGGTTTTGACGTTAGAGGCATTTAAAATTTGTAACGTTGCGTTTTTTGTGCAAATTCACGATTTTAAATTGAAAAAAAAATATAAAATAATATAAAAATATATAAATATATTGAGCACAAACTATCTCGAACAAAAGCATTAAAGTTACTTATTTACTAACTAACCTAAGGATTATCTAAAATAATATAAAAATATATAAATTAATTGAGCATAAACTATCTCGATCAAAAGCATTATAGTTACTTATTTACTAACTAACCTAAGGATTACCGTAAAGCAGGGGGTGCCTACGGCCGATTGTTTTTTGTAAAGCTCCCAGCATAAAGTCATGTATAATCAAGTCCCACCATTTGTAATGTCCCACTAAACAACGTGTAGACTAGAGGTCTGCAACGAATAACTTTTCGCTGCACATATGAAGTTCTAATTCGAAACGAGTAAGTACATACTCGCTCTCTCAGAGCGCAAGCAATGAAGTGAAGAGAACGGTTGTATATCAAATACAGAAGAGTATGTAGCCGCAGCACAAGGTGTTCCGAAAAAAGCATATAAAAAGCAAATATACAAATGAGAGCAACACAGAAAAAGTACTGCGAATATGATGTTCACTTCACGTGGTACCTCGAGTATTAACAATTCGTTGATGACGGTTTTGACATTCGAATTAAAATTTAACTGGTATTTTGTGCATGGATTTTCAGTTATTTCAAACATTTGTTGGTTTAGTGGCGATATACAGTAGGTAACATTGACACGTTGACTGTTGTGCAACTAAACTTTATTTTGAATTTAAATAAAATATAATACCACCTATTTTGCTGTATGGCAATATTAGAGTAATGTCGTGACCGTTAAAAATAAAACAATAAAGTTTTTTTTAACTTATGTTTTTATATTTAACAAAACCAAATTATTCGTTTGATCAGAGTTATAAACTTCAGTACCAATGTTCGTCTATTTTACGGTTGTACTTAGATATAATTTTTATATTATATTTATATTATGGTTATGCTTAGATATCATTTTTATTTTATGATGTTAAGTAAATCAAGTAAATATACACAGAGGTTGAGCCTTTTAGGTAACAAAAAAAAAGTAAAAACTTAAAATTGAAATATATACATACGTATATTTAAAATCAGTCAATTATTCCACCAAAAGCATTAAAACAAAATTTTTTTAAAAAAAATTAATTACATAACTTCAAAGAAAACTTCAGTATTTTACAAAAAATTTATTATATTTGAAAATTAATTACTTCAAGAGTATTCATTTTCATTAGACACTGAAAGGCGATAAGAAATCATAGACAACTGTTCCTTCTATTTGTTATACTGAACGTTGTACATAGAGTACCGCAATCACTTTCGCTGTCGCGACGTACTCGACAAGATCGCTGTCGGTATGTTCGAATAAAAGAGAAAGAGGAACATGTATTCGCTGGCAGAGACCATAGCCGAGTAACAACTAGTAGTTATTCGAAGATTTTGTTGTTCCTACAAATGTGAACATCTTTTTTTTCGTCACTTCGAGTAAGTGTTTATGCTTCGTCGGTACATGTGTACACTGCAAATACAAATGGAATTGTGCAGACCTCTAGTGTAGACCGTGCATTTCTAACTGATTTGAGATAAAGAACAATATTTGCTTCGCAACGAGAATCTTTTTAGCTTCTAAGTTCACTTTAGCAAAATGTCCTCTTTATGTAATTTCATTTATATCGAACCAATTTAAAGAATTTCTTTATAATATTGACGGTATCTTTTAATAAAATTACAATCGTGAGCATTTGTGTTAAATCCCAGAAAGAAATCGCACATGATTTTAAACAAGATTATTATAAAAACATTTCGTGCAGTTGCAATAAATACTCGCAACAAAACACTGAGTCCTTTATTAAAAAAGCTTCGACAGAACTTGTTTAGCCAAATTGTTTTCAACCGCGAAACTGGATCTACCAGTAATAGTTTTTCAAGATTTTAAAATATTTGGAAAAAAAATGGAAAGCTGAAGAGAGAGTAGCAAATACAAATTTTATTTAAACTTTAATTGTGTTTTCTTTTTAAATCTACTTATATAATTATTTGAACAAGCTTAAGGACTACAAAACACAACTGCATTGCATGTCCAGTGTCTTCGCAGCAACCGCTGGTTTATTCACACTAAAGCTTGGAGCTTTTCAACCAAATTTGTCAAAATCACAGTTTTCTACTAAAGGGTGGTTATATTTTAAGGGCCGATGTTAAATGTGTACCACACCTAAACAAAAAATTGTTCAAATTGTTTTTTTGAATTTCATTTGATATTTCTCAATTTCAGACTAACTCAATTTGAACCATAACACAAGAAAAATACACAAGCGAGCAACGCGTTAAAGTTATTCAGTCTTATTATGAAAATAAAAATCAATTTTTATTTATCATCTTTATTTCACCTCGAATGATAATCCAAGAGTGATTGTGGAAAAAACAATGCACAACCAAAATGTGACTGTTTGGTGCGGTTTATGGGCTGGCGGCATTAACGGGCCGTATTTTTATCTAAAATGAGGCCGGTCAGGCAGTTACGCTGAATGGTGTTCGCTATCGTAACTTTTTATGGCCCGAATTAGAAGATATGGATGTGGACGATATGTGGTTTCAACAGTACGGTGCCACTTTGCCACACATCTAACGAAACAATGGCTCTTTTGTGGGACAAATCAATATCGGCCCTTAAAATTTAACCACCCAGTATAATCGTATTTGATTTATTAATTGGACATTTTTTTGTTTTTTTTTAATATTTTAAAATACAAAAAACAGTGCGACAAAATACAACAGACTTTTTGTTGTGGTGTCGCCTTGGTGTAAATAAGAGCCCTACCGAATATTCAGCTTCGGCTAAAAATGGTCATTAGGTCCCTTTGCTATATTCAGAGTAAAAAGAACGTTTAGCATAAGCATCGATACCGAATAAATTTGAATGAATTCAAACCGAATTTGAAATGCCATTGATATATATTTGGGTGAATTTCTAAAAATTGAAGTTTATATCTGATACTGATAGGGTATCGCTGTTTTCGTTCGAGTATCTTAATGAGTACAGTATCGATTCCAAGGTACTACTAATATGTGGCTAATTGAGTGTCAGGTTTAGACCATCATCTAAAAAATTTGTCTATCAGGAAAATAACATTTATATTTTCAGTATTTCAAAAATTAGAAGGGATCTAATTAAAATTTGAGCTACGAAATGTGTTTCGCCATTAGATACAATGCATCAAAGGTAGTTATTTCAAAAGATCGGGCTGCAAGACATAATAAAACATAAGAAGGGCTTAAAAAGGCTATAGCAGAAACTAATTACAAGGTGTACAATGCCGTGCACGACTGTCATACGTGTAAACTCAGGTTCAACATCGGGAAAGAACATCTAACAATTTGTTTAGCTTCAGATTTCCACCTCGTTAATGCAGGCGGCTTTACGAGTAAGAGATAATTCTCTAAACCATGTTAAAATGTCCCTTTTAAAAGGATTATACGATCGGAGTTCAGCTTACTATTTATATAATTCGTACAGTATGCCAACAGTTTTAAAAAAAAACACATGCTATAAAACGAGGACAAGAAAATACTGTGAAAACGTCAGAAAGAATGAAACCATAAGAAAAAGTGTACTAGACTCAAATATGTCATATTCGAATATAAACGTTATAAACACAACATTATCAACTTAAATCATATTTTTTTTATTATATTGTATGTTTTGTATACCATATCTTCTAGTATATATTATATCATATTGTGCGTAGAAACACGATTGTATAAGCAGTGTGCACTAACTAAGAGGTACGGCAAATATATAAACATATCTTTTATTTTGTGCAAGACCAATACCATTCAAAGTCCACCCGTGATCTGAGTAGTACAAATTATGATTTTGTTAAAAAATCCGAATTTTCATTGATTTTGGCGTTAGATATTTTGCTTGATTTTTGCACTACACGCGATACAAAACTAGTTTTTCTCGGAACGACAATTTTGATGGTATTGAACATGAATCACATAACCACAATTTTTCATATTTTTAATAATATAATATAAAAAAAAATATGTTTTATTAATATAAACCCGTTTTAAATACTCATAGAATCAAGATATAGGTTTAGGAAAAGAAACCTGAACAAAAGGACGAGAAACCCGTCTTCAAATACCTTTTTAAAATTAACTTTTGTAATACTGGGTGGTTAAATTTTAAGGTCCGATGTTGAATGTGAACTTGGTGTGACGTTTTTTTCTGCATTTCATTTGATATTTCTCAATTTCAGATTAACTCAATTTGAACCATGGAAAGATACACAAGCGAGCAACGCGTTAAAGTAATTCAGGCTTTTATGAAAAAAATTTTTTTTTCGAAGAAAATCATCTTCAGTGATGAGGCACATTTTCACCTCAGTGGATTCGCCAATAAGCAGAATTGCCGCATTTGGGCGAATGATAATCCAAGAGTGATTGTCGAAAAAACAATGCACCCACAAAGAGTGACTGTTTGGTGCAGTTTATGGGCTGGCCGCATCATCGGGCCGTATTTTTCCAAAATGAGGCCGGTCAGGCAGTTACTGTGAATGGTCTTCGCTATCGTAACTTTTTATGGTCCGAATTGGAAGATATGGATGTGGACGATATGTGGTTTCAACAGGACGGTGTCACATGCCACACATAACATCAGCCCTTAAAATTTTACCACTTGTTAGTTCGTCTTAAATGGTGAAGTGAATGTTTTTGTAGTTGTTCCCCTTCTAAATGCAATTTTTAGGTTACTTAATGAAACAATAAAAAATACATGTTTTTTGGCTATTAAAACGAAACAATTGTTGATAACTCTCAATTGTTGATTTTTAAGTACAGGGTGGCCCAAATAAGACCAGCTGATGTGAAACACAAATAACTTTTTTATTTTTTAACATAATTTAGTTTTTCTTTATGCAGATTATAGCTGAACTCTTGGAAATTTAAAATGAATACGTACAGTCCACAACAACGCATTAAAATTATCGATTTTTATTATTCTTCTCAACGATCAATTGTTCTGATGCAGCGAAATTATCGCCGTTTTTTTAACGTAAGATCAGCGCCCACATCTCCCATGATCACAAGTTTAGTTCGCCGTTTTGAGGAACTGGGTTCAGTTGCCGACCTTCCAGGAAGAGGTGCTCATCGAAATATTTGTACTGAAGAGAACGCGGAAGCTGTGCAGCAGAGTGTTGCAAATGATCCATCTGTCTCAACTCGTCGCCGTTCCGCCCAATTGGGTATACCCAGAACAACATTACAGAGAATCTTTAAGTTGGATATTAAGATGTATCCATACAAAGTTCAAATTGTGCAACAGCTTCTACCGCAAGACCCCCAACAACGACTACAACCCGCTATTCGCTATTCTGAACGCATAATTTCAAAACATTTAGATTTCCCTTGGCCTCCTCGTTCACCAGATTTAACTGCGCCCGATTTTTTTTATGGGGATATTCAAAAGACAAAGTGTATGTTAACAAACCACAGACACTTGGACAGCTCAAGCAGAATATTCGCGACCAAATACGGCGCCTGCAACCAGAAACATTACGCCGTGTAATGCAAAATGCGCTAAAAAGACCCAATGCCCGTATCGAGCAAAATGGTGGTCATTTGTCTGATGTCATATTTCACACATAGTCACGTTAAATTTCCATATAATGTATTTAACCTATAAAGATAAATCATTTAAAAAACACCGTTATTACAAGAGTTATACGTGTTTAACATCACTAGGTCTCATTTGGGCCACCCTGTACAAAACAATTGTTATCGTAGTTAATTGTTGCCGCCACAGGCTGCTGCAGATCGAACAATTTTGACTGAATTCAATTAGCATATTTGAAGGAAAATATTTTCAGAAAATAAATGCCATAAAATGTCCTTTCAAATTACCAATAAAGATTCCACACTTGATTTGAATTTCTATTTTTTTTTGTTCTGAAAAAATACCTCTAAATGGAGCACCCTACATAGCCTAGCTATTGCTCTTCTGTGCAATAATATAATCATAGCTACAAGGGTTGCTATTTATATTTCGGGTCCGGCAATAAAAACACAATAATCATTAAAATTGGTTATATTGTTTTTCAAATAAGATCAATACACTTATGCATATTCGCAAATCAATTTTCGAAGCACTTTTTCCACTCTGATTGAGAAACTTCCAAAACAAGATTTTTAAACGCTACAACAGCTGCTTCGGGCGATCAAAAACGTTAACCACGCATTTTTTTCTTGATGCTAGGAAATAAGAAGAATCATTGGGTGCCAAATCAGGGCTGTACGGTGGATGGCCCATCGGTTCGACATCTTGAGTGGTCAAATAGCTCATCGTTTCAGCTGATGTGTGAGAGCTCGCATTGTCGTGATGCAAATTGATCCGTCTTCTCTTATAATCTTTCCTCATTTCTTAGAACACTGTTGGCAAACAGATGGTTGTATACCACTTCGATGTATTTCTTCCACGAACAACTTTTGTTGGATTGGGCTCGTCTTGAAAGACCCATACGGTCGATTGTTGTTTTGATTCGGGTTCATATGCATAGCTCCATGATTTGTCACCTGTGACATTGTTATACACTGCCTTTGAGCTACCGCGGTTATACCTTTTTAACATCTCTTTGCACCAATCCATACGAGCTTTTTTTGAGCGTTCGTCAAATTATGTTGGATCAAAAAAAAAACAAATTTTTTTCACGGCCAAATGAACTTGCAATATCTTATTGATGCTTGTCATACTAATGCCCAAGGATGTCTCAATTCCACGGTATGTCACATGTCGGTCTTGCTTAATCAGATCACGCACAGCATCGATGGTTTCTGGCAAAGTGACAAAGTTGGAAATCCTTCACGAAATTCATCCTGGAGCGAACGGCGTCCAGCGATTAACAGTGGTTTTTGATGGTGCTTCATCGCCAAAGTCGAAACAAGTGGATTTAAACACTCTTGCGAAAATGTTCACGGGATAATTCCATTTTTTGACTGAGATGATTTTTTCAACACACTGTAAACAAATGGAAGTTTCAGTTTGCATCTGGGAACCCTATTATTGCCAGGACCCGAAATATAAATAGCAACCCTTGTATTTTATTTAGGCATTTTGTTGTCCAAGAGTATAAAATCGAGACAATTTTTAAAGGTGTTTTGAAAATGATCCAGCACACGAATGCAGGCAGCTAGGGCGGAAATATTCTGGAAATCGCTTTAAACTTATCAATTCGTATCTGTCGAGGGGAGCATTTCCAACTTTTGTTTGGTGACAAACTACACAAACGATATAATTGTATATAGTTTGTGTTTCGTTTTTGCCTTTGGTTTTTCAAAATTTTATATTTCCGTCATTTCTCATCAAACCCAAATATTTCTGTTGCTGAATGTCAATACGATGGACGCTTTAGAGAATCAGTAGACTCCATTAGAAATTATACGAATATTTAAAAGTCACAGACGGTTGCTAAAACTAAACATAAAAGTTATACAATATTTGAATCAATACGAGTAGTATTGAATGTAATACATATTTTTCACACGAACGAATTTAGTACTATCCATCAACAGTTCGCTGTACTGTCAAATTCACTTTGACAGTTTAAATTTCTATGTGAAAAAATTGTGAATCAGCTGATAGCATAACTCTACCTTCTTTATTGTATCTTTTATGCGCTATATAAAAAAAATAATAGTGTTTTATTTATATTTAACACATAAATACAGGAAACAATTGGAATATACATTTGTATTATTGCACTAATTATCGTTCAAGTTATTCTTCATTCACCTACAATGCTGTCCCATTTTTAAAGCATTCACCCTAGCTAAACTTGAATTAATGACGACCTTGATAATGAACGATGAAGAAACACAAACGGACCGTTTAATGGAAATGGTTGTTGTGGTGGTATAATGGAAAAATTGTTTAAATAAAAAAAAATTGCGTACACAATATAAATGAGCTAGCGGACATACGATTTGTTGTACCTTGTATTTTATATGTGGTCTTGGTATTATTTTGTATTTTTTGTTGCTCTTTTCGTTGTTGTTGGCGATTACTTTTAAACAGAGCTAGCTGATGGTGTCTCGGCGTATTTCAAACCGAAAATTACATAAAAAATTCAAACGTTCCCTCATAACGAACGTTTCGATTACGTATACGCATCAATGATTTCCATGATTTTCAGCAATCACACAAACACACGCATACTTTTGTCGCACTATTTTTGATTTCTATTTTTTGTTTTCAGCCAACTTGATATAATAAAATTTAAATTTTATCATAAAAATTGGTTAGGTTTTCTTTTATAGTTTTTCTGATGATTTCATACAATTTTTTGTTCGCTTTCTTCTCCGATCGTTTTTATTCCTTGCAACATCACATCATTTTTTTTGTTGTTTTCATGTATTAATATTATTTTCGTTTAATTGATTTTGTTTTGTATCGCGTTAAAAATTCGGTAGAATTTGAGGTGTTTTTTGTGTATTTCACTATTGAAATGTTTTCGTCGTTATAATGATGATGCTTATAGTACTGTTATCGGGTCCGCAATTAAATGTCAACTAAACCTTAAAAGATATTCACACAATTCTCTAAACCAAAATTGTATTTTGTTTGACTAACAAGTGTTTCTTCTCTTGATTCCGCTGTTGTTCGTCGTGTTTTTTTTTGTTTTATCAGTGTTTTGTCGGGTTTCTTGTGCTCAGAGAACGGGGAGAATTCTTTTTATTCAACAAACACAAACAAAGCCTAAAAACAAGTTAGTCACGGTCTGTCTGTCGGTCAGCTAGTCTGTGTAAGTAAGTTAATACACATTTTTCAAGGTATATCTTTTTATAGTTGTCATTGCTGTTGTTGTTAAATGAACTAAAACCGGCTAAAATTGTGCTCTCTCTTTATCTCTCAGAGCGACCTTAACTGGCATGAGAAGGACTAGCACTAGGAGTATTTTCGGGTGTTTTCCTAGTAGCCCAGCAGCCAGAAATGTATTTCGTTACACTAGCATTCTTCGCTTGGGCTATGTAGCATAGTTTGTCCCCATTCATACTAGAAAGGTAATTGGATTGGAAATTTCTCCATTCCCCTAAACTCTCTCCAACAAACTGGGAGTTGCAGCAATTAAAGTTGCTCAGTGTGAATGGGGACTTAGCTAGGAAGCTTGCAATATTGTAATCTGAAAACATCAAACAAAATTGTTTCTTTTGGTATAAATCAAAGAGAATAAAACTTCCATTCCACTCAACATCCCATAAGGAAAGAAGAGGTACGAGGGCTTCCATATATTTTTCTGGCCTAACAAAACAATTGCGAATATTTATCATCAAAAATGGTTTTATTGTTTTTCAAAGTATTCGATTGTCGAAGCACTTTTTCCACTCCGATTGAGGCACCTCCAGAACATGGTTTTTGAACTCTTTAACATCACTTCTGGCGACGAAAATCGTTGACCACGCTTTGCTTCTTGATGTGCGGGAATACAAAGAAGTAATTGGGTGCCAAGTCTCTTGTTCGTTTTTCGAATTTCTCCGAAGACTTCAGGCAAACAAATTGTGGTGTACCACTCAGAATTGTCCGTCCTACGTTGCTCCAGCGGAACAGTCGCCACATGACCGGTTTTTCCAAAGAAACAGGCGACCATTTGCTTCGAAGTGCTTCTTCCACGAACAACTATCGTTGGATTTGGCTCGTCTTCGAAGACCCACACGGTCGATTGCTGTTTTGGTTTCGGGCTCATACGCATATATGATTCGTCACCTGCGGCGATCTTATAAACGTCTTTTAAAGCACCGCGATCGTATTATTGCAAAATTTCTTTGCACCAATCGACAAGTCTTTTTTTTTTTGAGCGATTGTTAAATTGGGCGGGATCCAACGAGAACAAACCTTTTTTACGGCCAGTTGTTCATGCAATATCGAATGTATGCTGGTGAAAGAAATGCTCAAGGATGCCTCTATCGCACGGTATGTCACATAACGATCTTGCATTATCAGTTTACGCACGGCATCAAAGTTGTCTGGCACAACGGCCGTTTTTGGACGACCTTCATCTTTAAGCGAGTGTCGGCCACGATTGCATTCATTAAACCAGCTTTTCACAGTGCTATAGGATAGTGCTAAATTGCCATACAAAGATTTAAGTTCATCGATGCACTCTTGTCGTGATAATCCACGTCGAAAGTTGTGAAAAATGATCGCACGAAAATGTTCACGAGCTAATTCCATTTTTTTTTGTCAAATTGATTATTTCAAGTCACTGTGAACAACACAAATGATGGTCGTACGTCAAAACGTTCTGAGTACGTTTATGGTAAAAATGTCAAACTTTCCAATGGAAACGTCAGATGGCGCCAGGCTACACTTAGTGCTGCCTTTGCCAGAAATATATATAGCAACCCTCGTACTCACTAAACGGGACCTACTGTTTTACGCCGAGTTTAAACGGCTAATTAATTTTATTAAGAGTTCACCATTGCTTTCTCGAAACAAAATTTTTTAGAATTGAAATTTTTTAGAATTTCATAGAAATTTGATTAAATTTCCCGCCGGTATATCGGTTACATCCCATATCGGGAGGTTCTTTGTTTGTATGGATGTTATATCAAGCTATGGATCGATTCGGTCGATTCTGGCTGATATATGTAGGCTACGTCTCAGAACATGTATCGACGATTTTGCCTTATTTTAAGAAGTCTTCATAAGCCAGCAACCAAATAATGTTCAAAGTTTCATCGGTATCGGGTTATATTTGCCGGTAACGAAATAATGTGCAAAGCTTTATAGGGATCTGGCTATATTTGCAACTTCACTTTGATTTCAAGACAGACTGGCATGTCTAAACCGATTCCTAAAATTTTTTTGTGAAACGATCGGTAAAATTTTTTAAAGATTTTATCATACGTCCTAGTGGGCTTTATAAACATCAGCGCAAACTCACTTTGAACCTAAAGCACAGTGTGGGGAGTGCAGCAAACGAAAGTCTCTAATTCAGAATTATTGCAACACATTTGTCTATGTGGTTAGAATTTAAATAAAAATTAGTATTCTTATTTCTGATTTATTTCCGAACAAACGAAAAATGACGTTTTTCTTATATGTAATTAATCATATTGTTGTTATTACTTTTCGATAAGAGTGAATTACTCAAAGCAAGCTAATTAGTTAGTTTTTTGTTGTTTATCACTTAGTTGTTGTTGTTGTAGCGGCCACTGCTTCGGGTCAATCCGAACCGGCTGTCGCGGGATTGGTTTATCATTTGGTAATCCGTTGTCGAAGGTTTTTGGGCTGGTCGAAATTGTTTTGTTGAGGTTAGGGTATAAAATAGGAGGTAGTTTGTATCGCCTATTCTGTCCAACACATTGCAAGAGCGCAGAAAATGCAGCACCACTCGTGAGATTTATGCCGCAATCAAAAAGCTAAGTGGTACAAAACTTCCCACTACTCCAAACATTAAGGATACTGATGGCAATTTCATCAGAAAAACCGACGCGCAGCTGAAAAGGTGTCGAGGGTCCTTCGAGTCAGCTCCTACAGTAACAGAAGAGTTTACACCGTTCTTTGGAAAAGGTACGGAAAACCCAAGAAGGGTAATCAACGCATCACCGACCTCACAAGAAATTTTCAATACTATTTTAAACTCTGGCTAACCTTATCTGGCCCCCCATTGAGGAAGCATGGACAATCTGCAGATTCTAATCTGAATGTCGAATGTGGGAAGGTATTACTCTATTAAACACAATCCGGAAGATTTTGCTCTAATTACACTGTTGGCCAAAATGAAACTTTTTTAAAAATAATAAGGTTCTTACACCGGATTTTAATGGAGGGGGTAAAAATTCGAAAGGGGTTTTGAAAGTTAACGTATGGAGGGGGTCAATATTCTTCTCTTTTGCACATTTATATAATGAATTAGCATAGGAAATCTTGTAATTCTCACATTTTTAGTATAGGGTGTGTTTGGCAATATTACTTATAAGTATAACACTACGAGGAACATTTAGTGGAATTTTTAACACCATAGCTGCTCAATGTAGGGGTTGTTTGGTCCCCCTCGTGGGAAAGGGTAAACAGCTACCAAAACAAATAAAACCGCACAAGAATGTACAACTTAATGAAACAATTTTATTTCAACTACAGCCCCGGTTTATATTCAGTACGTAGAGAGCCAAAATAAATAAAACCGCACAAGAATGTACAACTTAATAAAACAATTTGATTTCAACTACAGCCCCGGTTTATATTCAGTTCGTAGAGAGCCAAAACAAATAAAACCGCACAAGAATATACAACTTACGTACGTAGAGAGCCCATGAAATACATAGAAAATGAAAAAGTGTTATTCTTTCGGCTCCCCCCCCGCTCATTTTCTAGTATATTGGGCATAAAAAATAATAGCCATACAAAATTTTTCACGTTTATAAATAAAATTACTAATTTAAGTTTGAAAAAAATTTTGACTCAAATTTAAAGTTTGACCTCTGAAAACACCGTGAAGGGTTAAGAGAAAAATGTTTGCCTGTATATTTGCAACACAATTGCTTAAGGTGTACTTTCCGAAAGTAGGTAGCTTACGAGTTATAGTTCACCAAAGCTTGCAACTAGTTTTACTCCAATTTTTAGGGCTAAAAGTCGTAAGGACTGGTCGGTTTCCATCCGATTGAAACAAATTTTGCACAGATATTATTTTTGATGCCCAATATACTAGAAAATGAGCTAGGAGCGGAAAATATAACATTTTTTTTATGGGCATTCCAGTAGAGCGCCCATGAAATACATAGAAAATGAAAAAGTGTTATTTTTTCCACTCCCCGCTCATTTTCTAGTATATTGGGCATAAAAAAAATATACGAGTATGTGCAAAATTTTTTTCAATCGGATGGAAAACGGCAAGTCCGTCACGTTTATAAATAAAATTACTAATTTACGTTTGAAAATAAATTTGACTCAAATTTTAAGTTTGACCTCTGAAAACACCGTGAAGGGTTATAGCTAGGTCAAAAATTGTGTAAGAGAAAAATGTTTGCCTGTATATTTGCAACACAATTGCTTAAGGTGTATTTTTCGGTAGCTTACGAGTTATAGTTCAGCAAAGCTTGCAACTAGTTTTACTCCAATTTTTAGGGCTAAAAGTCGTGACGGACTGGCCGGTTTCCATCCGATTGAAATTTTTTTGCACAGATATTATTTTTGATGCCCAATATACTAGAAAATGAGAGAAGAACGGAAAAAATAACACTTTTTGTTTAATGGGCACTCTAATATTCAGGGTAGTCTAAATAAAAAACATTTTTTACAATTCAAAAAAAAAAATTAAAAAACTAATTTTTTCGGGAGAACCATTATTTCCATTATTTATGGAACATGTTTTATTCATGTGACACTGATATATTTATAGTTGTGAACGATTGCGGTGAAGTAAATCATCAGACAATACGGCTGTGAGCGACCAAAACGTAATTTATGATATCTAATGATTTGAATGTTTTGTTTATACAGTATAGCCAACTATCGTGGTGTGGTATCGAAAATCTGCAAAACTGCGTATATAATTTATGATTCAAATTATGATAGTTTTATACTCAAACTAACCAAATCTACTGCTACAGTAGCAGTCCGTTAAGTTCGACCGTGCAGAAGCTCCATCATGGATTCCGGTCCAAACGGACATTGTACCGCCAACTTTTTCTTCCATACTAACATTTTAGATAATGACTAGTTCACAAGATATGGCCTTACAAAGTTCAGAGTTGAATGGGCGGTGTTACGCTCTTATGTCTAATTTTAATATAACATATTCGTATATAAATGCGCTAGTAATTAAAATCATTCTGTCAAAAATGTATTCCAATGGGCGTTGCACCGCCTACTTTTTCACTAGGGTGTGTTTTGTTTCATGACATTAGCATTTATTCCAAATATCATTGTCATATCTCTAATCTTTCAGAAGCTATTATTAGTTACTATATGGTCACGGCAATAATAATATGTTCTCCGCAATAAAAGTATGTCCGTCGCGACCATAGTATTGTTTTTTTAATTTAATTTTGACAAAAGTGAGATTGCCGCAATATTAATATTGTTGAAATGTAAAAATATTAATATTGCCAAAATTATAAAATGAAAATATGGTTGTAGCATCAATATAAATATGGTTGGTGCGACAAAAAGAGGTGTTTTTAGGTTTTATGTTAAAAATATGATTATGACAATCATACTGTATGATTGTATTTTTTTTCTTCATTTGAATATGCTTTTTAGAACAATGTTACTGTTACGGATCTAATGCAATAATAGTACTTTTTATATGGAAATTAAAATTTTTCGAACAAACTGCTTTGGTTCTGTTTAACTGAAATATTTTTAATAAAAACGCTTACGATTTTTAAACTGATTTTTTCTACTGTTAAATAAATCACTCCTGTTATTTTGAATTTGATGTATTTTTAAATAATTTTTACAATTCAAATCTGTTTTTGACAACTTAACCCAATTCTTATATATAATATTGGGTATCATAGCATAATTGTGTGTGATCATACTACATATGGTTATCATACTATGGTTTTCCAGAGGATTACTCGGTCCTAGTGTGAGGAAAATGTTTACCTCTAGCGGACCGATCTACTTCATTTTTAATTCCAAACGTTTCGGAGCAAAAGTACGATCTGTAGATTGCTTTCCACAGGCAGGCAGATGGACATGACAAGATTATATTAGATTTTACGATCCAGAATATATGTACATACTTTATAGGGTCTCCCACCAGTATTTCTAGGTACTAAGTATGAAAATTCCAAACGGAATGATATTATATGACGGAGGTAATAAAAGAAACAACATTTTTATTTTACATAAACTTATTTCTCAAAATATTCACCGTATTTTGGCGTTTCTTCAATTGCGTTATGCCTAATTTCTCAAGTTCATAAGAAAAATGTTTTGATTTGCAGTGTCCCGTTTCCGTTTTAATGTACTTCTGAGTTGCTACAATTATCAAAGTATTTAGGCGAATTTCACAACCTTCTGTAAATGAAGTAGCCACAAACAGACCCACTCTAATGTGCATACACATTTATCAATAATTTGGTAAACCTCATAATTTTAGATAAGTCACATTTGACGGGAGCACTTAATATTATCATCCTAAGAAAGCGAGACATTGCATATGATGTGAAAAAGCATTTAAACTTTCGGGGTTTACATTGCACGCCCTACACAATGAAAATTTAAATTATTAAACACGAAACGTCTTTTTTTGAGATATGTATAATGGTCTAGTCGCGAATGAGCGGGAGCAAGTACATGCATGATCCGCCGTATTTATTACTCTGCATTATTAAGAGCATACTTTTTATTTTTCGTATTCCAAGAATTGTCATTAATTAAGCTCAAGTCATCTTAAAGTGTTTGTTTACATATCATTAAAATTCAAAGTGCGATCCAGTATTATCGTTAAGTTAGTACGCGACGAATCGCATACACCCTGCACCATGACATGACGGGGAACTAACTAATTCCACTCAGCGCTCAGAATATTCAGTACGGGTTGACATTTTATCGACAAGTTGCAAATAATTAATGTGTTAATCTTTTTTTTTGAACAAAAGTTCCCTGCTTTCGCTTATGGCGAAAAGAATGTAAGCACTATGGGCCGATCCACAATGAAGCGATGACAACAAATGCCATATATGTACATTAGCTACAGTGAATCGGTACAAAAATTATAAGAATATATATATTTCTGGCGCCATCTGACATTTCCATTGGAACGTTTGTCATTTTTAGCATAAACGTTCTCAGGACGTTTTGACGTACGACCATCATTTGTGTCGTTTACAGTGACTTGAAAAAATCAATTTGGCAAAAAAATGGAATTAACTTGTGAACATTTTCGTGCGATAATTTTTCACAACTTTCGACGTGGATTATCACGACAAGAGTGCATCGATGAACTTAAATCTTTGTATCTCGATGAAGCACCATCCCATAGCACTGTAAAAACTGGTTTTATGAATTCAATTGAGGCCGACGCTCGCTGAAAGGTCGTCCAAAAACGGCCGCAGTGCCAGAAAACATTGATGCCGTGCGTGAACTGATAATGCAAGATCTTCATGTGACATACCATGAGATAGAGGCATCTTTGGGCATTTCTTGCACCAGCATACATTCGACATTGCATGAACGCCTGGCCGTAAAAAAGATTTGTTCTCGTTGGATCACGCACAAAGAAATTTTGAAAAAATACGATAGCGGAGCTACAAGAGACGTTTATAACATTGTCACAGGTGACGAATCATGGATCTATGCGTATGCGCCTGAAACAAAACAGCAATTGACCCTGTGAGTCTGCGAAGTCGAGCCAAATCCAACGAAAGTTGTTCGTGGCAGAAGCACTTCGAAGCAAATGGTCGCCTGTTTCTTCGGCAAAACTGGTCATGTGGTGACTGTTCCGTTTGAGCAACGTATGACGGTCAATTCTTAGTGGTACACCACAATTTGTTTGCCTGATGTCTTCGGAGAAATTCGAAAAACGAACAAGAGAAGACGAATCATTGTCCATCATGACAATGCGAGCTCTCATACATCGGCCTAAACCAGCGCCTTTTTGACCATCCAAAACTTGAAATTGATGGGTCATCCGCCGTACAGCCCTGAAAAAAAATGCGTGGTCAACGATTTTCGTCGCCAGAAGATGCTGTTGAAGCGTTCATAAACCATGTTTTGGAGGTGTCTCAATCGGAGTGGAAAAGTGCTTCGACGATTGGTTTGAGCGCATGCAAAAGTGTAATATAAAACCATTTTTGATGATAAATATTCGCATATTCATTATAAGGCCAGAAGTACATAGATCAGTCCTCGTATATATACAGGGGCATATCAACAATTTCGTGAATCAGTACAAAAAATTTTAAGTATCACTATAATATATATACGATGGCATATTAATAATTTCGTGACTTTTCCAACTTCCCTCGTAGTTATATGAAATGCAACATTGTTCCCAGCAAGTACCATCTGTTAATAGCCTACTGTAAAATTTGGGAGAGTTCCGACATTTAGATTCAGTTTAACAGCTGTTCAAAACATACAACCTCGTGGATTTTGATAAAAAATGGAAATGTGTGAATTTCGAGTGCTCATTAAAAATTATTTTTTTGAGAAAAAAAAACGTCAATCAAACCAAGGAAAAGCTAGATATATATTATGGCACCATCGATTTCAATGTTAAAAAAGTAGTTTACTGACATTCGTTGTGGTCACACAAGTACAAATGACGCTCAAGACTGCCAATTGAGGTAAAATGTCGTACTATATGTTGTTGGCCAATCGATGAGTAAAAGTGCGTGAGATTGTTGAGGCCATACGCATTTCATATGGCATTGTGGTTACGATTTTACATGATCAGTTGGGTTTAAGAAAACTGTCTGCAAGATTGGTGCCGCGTTTGCTCTCAATTGCCAATAAACTTGATCATGTGACAACTTCAAAGAATTGTTTGGTGTTGTTTAACCGCAATTCGACTGAGTTTTGTAACTAAGGATGAAAAATGGATCCATTACAACACTCCGGAGACCAAGCAGCAGTCTAAGCATTGGGTTTCTCCAGGTGAACCAGCTTCGAAGAAGGCCAAGGTGACTTTTTCGACCAATAAGGTGATCGTAAAAGTTTTTTGGGGTGCACGCGAGATAATCCACATGAAAAGGGGAAAAACAATAAACAGAGAATATTATGTCAACTTATTGGACAGATTTAACGAGAATTTAAGGCCAAGAAAAAGGTTATTTTTCATCAAGATTATGCACGGGTGCACGTGTGTGAAGTCTTAATGGCAAAATTGCATAAATTGGGTAACGAATTGTTACCTTATCCGCCAAATTCTACGTATTTATCCCCACTGACTATTTCCAAACCTAAAGAAATGCCTCGGTGGAAAGAGATTCAGCTTAAACGATGAATTTATTGATCAAACAAATGCCTATTAAATGGACTTCGAAAAATCCTATTTTTTTTAGCAAGGGATACAAAAACTAAAGAAACGTTGTACTAAGTGATTTATCTAAATGGAGATTATGTTGAAAAATTGATATGGAATCATTGATATGTCCTCGTATATATATTTATATATTAACAAAAATATGATATAGACACCACCTTTACTTTTTAAAATATAAGAATCTTTGTGAGGTCGGCCGTTATCATGTCCTCAGATGAAAGGTATTACGCCGCACTGTGAACAATTTTAAGCATGACTTTTCTTAAATCAAACTTTTTTAAGACACTAACCAAACAGATCTTAGATTGAAGTGATGAAAACTTAGCATTACAGTTTCTATAAGTACAAAGACTAATCGTTTGTTGCAGTTTATATCGGGTGATCAATCTAAAGGTATTTTTTCAAAATAAAAAAAAAAATAAAAAATTAAATAAAATGAGGAATATTTGTGGTTCTTTCGTAAGGACTTTTTATGCCATTTATTTTTTGAATATAATTTCCTTTAAATGTTGGCCGTAACTACGCTTCAGGGTATCCATTCTAAGGGTCCAATTTTGGATGACTTGTTCGACCATTTCGACCGGTATGGCTTTAATGACATGCGTAATGTGGGCTTCCAAAACCCGAATCGTAGCTGGTTTGTCAGCATAGAATTTGGACTTTGCGTAGCCCCAAAGAAAAAAGCCTATCGCTGTGATATTACATGACCTAGGCGGCTAACTCATCGGTCTAAAGTGTAAAATTGGCTGCTCTTCGTAATGACCCTTAATACATCCATTGCTTGAGCAGCTGTATGGCAAGTGGAGCCGTCCTGCCAAATCCAAATGTCGTCATGCTTACGGACTTCAATTTCAGGAAGCAAAAAGTCCGATATCAAGGCGCGACAGCAAGCTTCATTCACGGTGACGTTCCGACCATCATCATTTTTGAAAAAATATGGACCGATTATTCCACCAAACCATAAACCGCACCAGACCGTGGTTTTCTCTGGGTATAATGGCACCTCTTGAACCTCTTATGGTTGCTCTTCAGCCAAAATGCGGCAATTATGTTTATTGACGTTGTCGTTGAGCTAGAAATGTGCCTTATCACTGAACAAAATTGTGGTCGAAAACAGTTTCTCACCGAACGCTCATTTCCATTGTACAATTTTGAGACGTTGTTTCGTTGTAAGTCTTTCCATGATGAAATGGCAAACAATAGTGAAAAGAAAATGAAGTTGAACACAACTCACGCGAGATCTGTGAAAAAAGGCTATTGAAAAAAATACCTCAAGATGGATCACCCTATATTATAGACGGTATCCTCCATTTTTTTCGAAAAGATAAAGTAGGCGCCTTTAAACATTATTGGTTCTCGGTACAAAACGATGTTAATCAACTTTTTGTGTTCAGATCTCGACAGCGTGGATATCCAAGCTGGACATCTAACGAGACGAGTAACTCAACTCTCGAAGTTGTACTCGTAAAGGAGAACTTTGGGTTCTGGCTGATTTTACGGCGAGCGTTCATCAATTGGCAGCCGCTATCATGCGACAACTTTATCATGTTTTCTCTGCGTCTATGCCTTAAGTCTATGAGCTTGAGACCAAAATTCAAAAGTCCCACAACTTGAACCTAGTTATAAAAAATTGGCTACTTTTAGCACTGCCAGCAAAGCCGAGCTGGAACGTTTGAATGGTGTGATGTTCTAGCACCTTATAATGCCCATTTCATCGCCAGAAAAGTACAAGTGCAGAGAAGGTGTAGTATGGACTCTTCTAAATCTTTAAAGCTTATTTAATCGTCATTGGTCGCAATTTGGGTCTCATTGCGTTTCTTGCCGTCATGTCGAAATTGATCAATAAGGCAACAGATAAGTCCCACACATTGAATCAAGTTGTAAAAAATTGGACACTTTTAGCACTGCCAGCAAAGCCGAGATATGAAGTTCCAGCACCTTATGATGTCCACATCATCGCCAGAGAAGTACTAATGCAAAGAAGGTGTAGTATGGACTCTTCTAAATCGTTCCAAACGTTATGACCAAATGAATATTGTACCTTCTATCGTATAGTAGATATAAAGAACCATATGACTTGGAACAGCATGTTAACAATCTTGCGACGTTGAGGCGTTACGTTTGTATTTGCAATCATGTGTATGCATGCATGTAGTACAAATGTGTTTTTTTTTTGTGATGACAATAGCAGAATTGAGCACTTATTTGCAAAGACAGCAAAAAAGTTAATAAATAAAACATTTTGTTTTATTATGTCATTAGACTATATTTAGCCAAGTCGCATGTATTGTGTGTATCTCGGATTTGTTCTTTGTATTTCTTGTTTTTTCTCTTCTTAACGATTGAATTGATTGAGCGAAGCTGTTGTTGTTATAAACAATTAGCTGAGCTAAAACCGTTACCGAGTGGGGTTTTCTCTTCTTCTTGCTAATGTGATTTTATCTATTCTATGTTTAATGTGCTCAATGATTTCTATATATTTCACTTGGTTTTATGTACCCTACACTGATATTGTCGCAACAACTGGTTGGAATAACATACTTTTATGTATAGCGTTATCGAAGTCCATGTTTAAATTTAAAAATTAAAGTAACATCCTTTTTTTTTTAGCTTTTTTCAAGCGAAATCGTTGTCCATTTCGTCCAATTCAAGCGTAATTGATTCACGTTTCATGGAGATCTAATACTGCTTACTTGTCAAGTGTAAATTTTGATATGAAACCACTGGATGTACAACCCCATAACTATTAAAAAAGAAAATTATGATGACTCCCAGTCGAATACAATTATCATGTCGAAAGGTAAACATGATCAATCAAACACCACAAAACCAAAAATCGTGTTTTTAATTGGTTCTACTGAAATCAAAGAGTATGGAGTATTACGAGGGTTGCTATATATATATATTTCTGACCTAGGTAACACTAGGTGTTGCCTGGCACCATCTGAAATTTCCATTGGAAAGTTTGACATTTATTAGCATAAACGTACTCAGAACGTTTTGACGCACGATCATCATTTGTGCTGTTTAGTGACTTGAATAAATTAATTTGGCAAAAAAAATGGAATTAACTCGTGAACATTTTCGTGCCATCATTTTTCACAACTTTCGACGTGGATTATCACGACAAGAGTGCATCGATGAACTTAAATCTTTGTATGGCGATGAAGCACTATCCTATAGCACTGTGAAAAACTGGTTTAATGAATTCATTCGTGGCCGACGCTCGCTCAAAGATGAAGGTCGTCCAAAAACAGCCGTTGTGCCAGACAACTTTGATGCCGTGCGTAAACTGATAATGCAAGATCGTCATGTGACATACCGTGAGATAGAGACATCCTTGGGCATTTCTTTCACCAGCATACATTCGATATTGCATGAACAACTGGCCGTAAAAAAGGTTTGTTCTCGTTGGATCCCGCACAATTTGACAATCGCCCAAAAAAAGGCTCTTGTCGATTGGTGCAAAGAAGTTTTGAAAAAATACGATCGCGGAGCTACAAAAGACGTTTATAACATTGTCACAGGTGACGAATCATGGATCTATGCGTATGAGCCCGAAACAAAACAGCAATCGGCCGTGTGGGTCTTCGAAGACGAGACAAATCCAACGAAAGTTGTTCGTGGAAGAAGCATGTCGAAGCAAATGGTCGCCTGTTTCTTCGGCAAAACGACTGGTGACTGTTCCGCTTGGGCAACGTAGGACGGTCAATTCTGAGTGGTACACCACAATTTGTTTGCCTGAAGTCTTCGAAGAAATTCGAATAAGGAACAAGAGAGACGAATCATTGTGCACCATGACAATGCGAGCTCTCACACATCGGCTCAAACCAGCGCTTTTTGACCGGTGAAAACGTCGAATTGATGGGTCATCCGCTGTACAGTTCTGACTTGGCACCCAATGACTTCTTTTTATTCCCGCACACCAAGAAAAAAATGCGTGGTCAACGATTTTCGTCGCCAGAAGATGCTGTTGAAGCATTCAAAAACCATGTTTAGAAGGTGTCTCAATCGGAGTGGAAAAGGTGTATAAATCATGCTGGAGAATACTTTAAAAAACAATAAAACAATTTTTGATGATAAATATTCGCATTTTCATTATATAATTATTAGGCCAGAAATATATATAGCCCTCGTACTGCGAAGTTATGAAAATGTTTGTTACGTCTTGTTGGATTTCTGGAGAAAGTATAGAGAAGCAACGCAGGATCAAAAGTTGCGACTGTCTTGCAGATCTACTAAGGGAAAGTAAGCAACATTTCGGAAAGTCTTCGCCAATCATCCTTTAGGTAAACGTGGTTTCCTTTAAGGGAAACGTCGGTTCCAAAATTGGATTTGTTCGTTCTTTAGTAAGTGTAAAGTACAGAATGCCGATAAAATATTAAAAATACTTCCATTCTTTAGGTGGGTGTTTTGTCAAATCTAAAAAAACAGCACATAAACAAAGACGTAAGTGCCGACATTTTTGGACATATTCCAAATTCAAAAATATATACCTTTGCTCTCAATAGAGTATTAAATTAAATCAGCATCTTTGTAGTAGGGTGATACACTAAATCCACTGTTACCTAATCACTCGCAATACCTACGTTGGATTTGTTCGAGTTTAGACTTGTAGGTTTCAATTACAACAAATGTCTTTTAAAAATGAAATTGGACGTGTAATATGGTAATTGAAAGATAAGCAGTGACTTTAAACTTTCAATGTTGTCTTAAAAGTTACATTGTAACACTTGTGGGCTTCAACAAATGTCCATTAAAAAACGAGACGGAAAACCGAAGCATAAATAAAAACTACTTTCCACAGACTTCAACGTGCACGTTTTTCTTTTCTTGAATTTAATAGTATTCACAAATATGCGACAAAAAGCGATTATTTCTTTAATTTGTGACTCAAAGATTTTCGCAGTGACGTTGTTTCATTGTTGCTGTTTTATGTTTTGTGAAAAAAACCTGTGTAAAAAAAAACTTTTTGGCACAAAGTCAACAAAAACAGCAGAAGATCAAACATTGAACACTGCGAGATTTTACTTTTAACACATAAACTAAAAAAAAAATTGAAAATATTTTACTGAAATCGCAAAAAAAAAACTATAAATTATGTTGATGACACCCCACGTACCACAACCGCTCAAATGTGTAAAATGTATTGACAAAAATGTGTGTTTTTTTTAAATAAAATGAGTGAAAACGGCTAATCATTTCGGCATGTTTGAATTAGAGTGTTGTAAATAGAAATCCAAAACCGACGTATCGTAATTTTTGTTTACGCTGTTTAATAGAAATGACTAAAACTCTTAAAGTCGGGCTACCTAGGGTCATTTACCGGTCTTATCAAAATTATACAAAGTTGTCATCATGCACTGGACTCGTAAGGAGAGGTCATTTTGTGTTGAAGCGTATTTTTCAAATGCGCTCTTGATCATTGTTGTGCAGCGTTCTTTTCCTCAGTTGCTGTGTAAACAAACAAAACATGCGGTGGAGTGAAACAAACTCCAGAGAACTTCACCAGAGACCTCTGCATTCGGACCGCGTCACTGTGTGGTGCGCCATATCACGAGTAGGCATCATTGGCAGGATAACAGTCTTGTCGTAACTGTGAACTTCGAACGGTACTTGACTATGTAACAGGATTTTTTCAGCCGGCTCTTGAGGCAATCCAATAAGAGGATACATGAGCGACAGCGAGGGTAACCATGAATAGTTTGAGGCAAATGTTTCCTGGATTGTTTGAGACAAAGCCCAAACCTTTAATATGCTTTTCCAGAAACGTATAACATCTTTTTGAATACGAGCATATCCTGACAATTTTTGAAAAGTTAGTGTCATTAAATATTTACATAAAAACGTTTATCGGGACAAGAAATTCATAATGATATGGTGAATGTGTTAGGTGAAAGTGCTCCTTCATATGCAACAGTAAAAAATTGGGTTGCTGAATTTAAACGTGGTCGTACAAGCATTGAAGATGAACCACGTAGTTGACGTCCAAAAACAGCAACAACAACAGAAATTGTAGCCAAAGTGCATGATATGGTATTAAATGATCGACGAATAAAAGTGCGTGAAATAGCTAATATCATGGGCATCTCAAATGATCGAGTCCATTTAATTTTGCATGACGAACTACAGATGAAAAAGCTTTCTGCAAGATGGGTGCCGCACATGTTAACAGTCGACCAAAAACGCATAAGAATGAACATTTCTCAAGCTTGTTTGGATCGTTTTCAGCGAAATAAAATGGATTTTCAGCGTCGTTTCATAACTGTTTATGAGACGTGGATCCACCACTATACTCCAGAGACAAAAGAACAATCCAAACAATGGACTGAAGCTGGAGGAAGTGTCCCAAAGAAGGCAAAAACAATTCAATCGGCTGGTAAGGTTATGGCAACGGTTTTTTGGGACTTCAAAGGTATTTTATTAATTGACTATCTGCAAAAGGGTAAAACAATAAATTCAGAGTACTATTGCAACCTTTTAGATCAATTAAATGTACAAATTCGAGAAAAAAGTCCTGGCTTACAACACAAAAAAATAATTTTACATCAAGACAACGCACCAGCGCACAAGAGTGTTTAAACAATGGCTAAAATCAACGAATTAAAGTACGAGTTGCTTGACCACCCACCTTATTCTCCTGATTTAGCTCCCAGTGACTTTTATCTGTTCCCAAATCTAAAAAAAATTCCTTGCCGGCAAGCGTTTTACCTCAAATGAAGATGCAATTACAGTTGTAAACCACTATTTTGAAGACCTTGAGGAAAACTATTTTAATCAAGAGATAGAATTGCTTGATAAGCGTTGGACTAAGTGTATTGAAGTTTCAGGAGATTATATTAAAAAATAAAAATATTTTTGAAAAACTTACTATTCTCTTTCATTGATAGACTAAGAACTTTCCGAACCGCCCTCGTATACTCTTGCATTTCTTTATCTTACTTTGTACGTCACAGTTCCACCCTCTGTGTGCAACAGGGTTTATACGAGTAAAATACATGGCCGATATGAAGGCAATTAACTACAAATTCCTCGCGCCTATCGCAACAATGACTATCATGCCTTTGCGGTTGAATATTACATTTATTTTCATACCTTTGCCAATCGTTAATTAATATAACACATTAGAAAATAATTTATTTATGAATGCATATCTATCAATACAATATGAACTCATTTTCATTACATTTAATTGATAAGACTGCAATTGGGAGCATAACTATTGAATACTGTTTTCGCACGCCTATAAGCGAATGAAAGGTGATTAGAAAGTGAGATAAGAAAATTTACGTACCCACAATACTGTAATGTGTATGTGCATTAAGAAGCCTTATTAATAAAACGTGTCCCAAAATTATAATATTAGTTTTTTTTAAAAAAAATAGAAAAACATCGAATGGCATTAACGAACCGAAGAACGATTTAAACTTTTTAAATAAAGGGTTCTTTGACATGTTGTTTTCAATCTGGCCACACTTTTTTCGGAGTTGGTCTTTTTGACAGCTGTCACTTGATTTATGCTCAGTGTGATTTGCCATTTTATAATGAATAGACTTACTTCGAAACAAAGTTTGCAAAGTTCGCGCTGCGTCCCATATTCGATCGATAAATCGCCCTGCAGTCAGGGTAAAAAAAGTAATTTTCACTTTTTTTTTGATGTGGACATCTGAAAAAGTGTTCCCTCCCAGAGATATACGCGTTTTATGAAAGTGAAGTCGACGATTCTACACCAAAGATACACGTATTTAAATCTTTAAAAGGGCTCACCTTAACAAAACTGGTTTTTACCCTTAGGTCCCTTTTTATTTTGCGCGTCACATATGTATGTGAAGCAGCATTTGGACTGTCCAACACCTGTGTTTTGCAAATTCAGAAAAATATATTATAAATAAGCCATAATTGTCGGGTTTTTTGTCTAGGACACCATGATGGCTGAACCATGCGATGCCATGCGATTTTAACTGGATGACACATTTTTATTATATGTTTTAGGGTCGCCTATGACCACCGCAAACTCTGGAAGTAAGAGATTAAATTAGCCAATGAGGCCGATTACTGCATTTACGAGGGCTGATAATGGCCTAATAATGAAAATGCGAATATTTATCATCAAAAATGATTTTATTGTTTTTCAAAGTATTCTCCAGCATACACTTTTGCATGCGCTCAAACCAATTGTCGAAGCACTTTTTCCACTCCGATTGAGACACCTCCAAGACATGGTTTTTGAACGCTTCAACAGCATCTTCTGGCGACGAAAATCGTTGACCACGCATTTTTTTCATGATGTGCGGTAATAAAAAGAAGTCATTGGGTGCCAAGTCAAGGCTGTACGGCGGATGACCCATCAATTTCAAGTTTTGGATGGTCAAAAAGGCGCTGGTTTAGGCCGATGTATGAGAGCTTGCATTGTCATAATGGACAATGAATTTCTCCGAAGACATCAGGCAAACAAATTTTGGTGTACCACTCAGAATTGACCGTCCTACGTTGCTCAAACGGAACAGTCACCACATGACCAGTTTTGCCGAAGAAACAGGCGACCATTTGCTTCTTCCTTCTTCCACGAACAACTTTCGTTGGATTTGGCTAGTCTTCGAAGACTCACATAGCCAATTGCTGTTTTGTTTCGGGCGCATACGCATAGATCCATGATTCGTCACCTGTGACGATTTTAAAAAGACTTTTGAAGCACTGCGATCGTATTTTTTCAAAATTTCTTTGCACCAGTCGACACGAGCCTTTTTTTGAGCGATTGTCAATTTGTGCGGGAACAACGAGAACAAATCTTTTTTACGGTCAGGCGTTCATGCAATGTCGTATGTATGCTGGTGGAAAAATGCCCAAAGATGCCTCTATCTCATGGTATGTCACATGACGATCTTGCATTATCAGCTCACGCGCGGCATCAATGTTTTCTGGCACAACGGCCGTATTTGGACGACCTTTCAGTGAGCGTCGGTCTCGATTGAATTCATAAAACCAGTTTTTACAGTGCTATGGGATGATGCTTCATCGAGATACAAAGATTTAAGTTCAACGATGCACTCTTGTCGTGATAATCCACGTCGAAAGTTGTGAAAAATGATCGCACGAAAATGTTCACGAGTTAATTCCATTTTTTTGCCAAATTGATTTTTTCAAGTCACTGAAACAACACAAAAGATGGCCGTGCGTCAAAACGTTCTTAGTACGTTTATGCTAAAAAATGTCAAACTTTCCAATGGAAATGTCAGATGCGCCAGACAACACTTAGTGTTGCCTAGGCCAGAAATATATATAGCAACCCTCGTATGTGAGAAAAGCTTACTTGGGTGTTCATCAATAAATTGTTTGTGTTATCTCAGCAAACAATGACAAGTTTTGTCGCTAAAAAAAGGTGACTATAAGTAGAAGCATTATCAATTTTTTTGTGCTCTAAACACTCCGAAATAGAGTAGACTGCGAAACTTCTACTGTTAAGAAAAAAATGTAGAACGAAAGTATGCATGACTATTAAAAGTAATTACATGAATGTTGCAGAAGTAAACCAGATTCAAATCCTGTAAATACCTGCAAATTTACGAGTAAAATATAGATCTTAATGCCATGTTGTAAAGAGCTACTCTATGAAATGTATTCAGTGTTCGGAGTAGAGCTGAAAAACTATTAATAGATTTATTTAGAAGGCATCACAACCACAACATATCAACGGTGTCCAAACGAACTAATGTAAATACCAGGCAGAAAAATACAAAGGGCAAATCATTGGCCCAGCGCTAGGGTCGAACCAATAATTGCAAAAAAATTATAAAAAAAAAGTGGTTCGAAACACAACAAAAAAAATCGATGCATCAAAAGCATTTTGTTACATGAATACGCAAAGGTACCTAACTGTTTTTTGAGTTTTTAGGTACATACCTTTGTTTTAACCACAATATTTCTATGAAAATTGAACCGAATCAGAACCACGGTTCAAGAGTAACTAAAATCATTTTGTTAAAACCTGTTGGCCTCCAAGATCGACTATTTTTTGTGGAGTTATGGGAAGTTGCTTGTCTAAGCAGATAAGCCCGGCACGATTAACGCCTTGGAATAGAATATTCGGCGCGTTATTGCTGACATACCGCCCCAAGTGCTGCAAAAAGTGGTCGAAAATTAGGCACCTCAGCCACTTGCCCGAAATCATTTTTAAAACATAATGGCAAACTCTTAACTTTAGAATAAAAATAAATTCTTGGCCATAACATTAAATTATATGCGTTTTATTTTTTCTGGAAAACTACACCTCTAAAAAACCCTTTACTAAAGAGGTTTGTATACTTCTTTTTCAATATTGTAATAAGTGGCAAACCTAAGAATCTCTTTAACCGCATTACTTTTTTAAATTATAGTAGAACCATTCAAGTCCTTATAAGACATTTCAATCGGTCGGTTTCTCAGCGATATTAATCCGTTCGCGTAGCAAGATTATGGAGTTATATTCCTCCTTAAAGAAGTTTTCAATAATTTTTCGAAACTTTTAATAAAACGTTTGGCAACATTTCTCTTCGTGGGAACACTTATTGTTGCGATTATCGTTTTTTTGTGTTTGCAGACTTCTTTTTTATTTCACATTGCTCCCATTGCCTTTTGTTAATTTTTTTATTTATTTTCTAGTTTGGTTTGATGCAATTGAACTGGATGATTGTAACTCTATCAATATGTAGGTCAAATCAGGATTTTACTGACTCTAATAAACTAAAAAAAACATTTTTTAAGTATTCAAAATTCAAAGATAGTCGTAATCGAAAAATAATCATCCCAGGCGAAATGGGACCACAGACGAGAGAAGTCTTAAATACAAAAGATGGAATCGGGGTATAATATATGCGAATAATTATGTTTGAAACTATATCAGTTCGCGCTTTAATCGTTTACAACGGTAATGCGTGAAAATGGTAAATTAAACCCGGTATTTCTAGAAATAGAGTTTTCGACTAAGCCGATTACTGACAATCTTAAACAAACGGGTTACTGACGGTTAAACAAACGGACTAGGCCACTTACAATTTGAATCGACTGTAAAAAATACTGATAATTTTTTTAAATTTCTGGTGTTATTGAAATGGTTGGAATTCGACATTTAATAATGGATGACTACCACAACCGGCTTGACAGTACCTCATCCCATCAACCCAATTTTTTGTACATTTTCGTCCATTTCGGGTTGAATCTCTTCAATGGCAACTTCGATTTCATGTTTCAACGCTTCAATTGTCTCTGCATGCTTTGCGTAACATTCATACTTAATGACTCCCCACAGAAAATAATTCAAAGGGCTTAAATCACAGCTTCGAGGCGGCCAATTGCAATCACAATTTTGTCTGATTATTCGATTTTCAAAAACTGTGCGTAAATTGTCGATGGTTACGTTGGCTGCGTGACATGTGGCCTCTTATTGTTTAAACCAAATGTCGTTAATGTCATTCTCTTGAATATGTGAAAACACAAAAATTCGTTGACCGTAAGGGCGGCCGGATTCGCCAGCCTAAAATCCACACCAAACAGTGACTCGTTGTGGATGCTTTGGTCCACATTTATATTTTGCTTATTGACAGAGCCACCGAGCTGAAAACACGACTTTTCGCTAAAATCCTTCATCTCCTGCCAAACAATCTTCAGCCCATTGGGCGAAGCGAAATTGTAAATTACAAAATTCAACCTTTTCAATAAAACCAGAAATTTGAAAAAATTATCAGTACTTTTTTCTTACAGCTGATTTAAATTTAATATATTAAATGACCCACCCTATACAAACAATATATATTTGAACCGGTTTGTTGACATTTGTCAAGGAATAAGACATATGAGAGTAAAACATGAATGTGGTTGACACTTAAAAGGGTATTGACCTGTTGAGCCCTTGTTAGGGCCTGTGCCAATAAAGTTTACTGCTGCGTGGTGGACTCAAGTAGCAAATACTTCCATAACTTGTTTTCAAACGATGGGTGTTAATTAAAATGAATACAACATCATCGACAATTGCATGTAGGCGCCTTAATGAAAAATGAAGAACATTTGACTAAGAAAGAAGAAAGGCAAATAATCTACAAACAACAACAGAGAAACCACAAACAATTGCAAAAAGAGAAAATTAATTTCAAATTTAACCCATATTGGCGAAGACATACAACCAAACCACACGCATATATTATTCAGTGGAAAATTATCGTTAGTCGGGCCACAAACAGAAAATCCTTTCACATTTCTCATACCCAGATCGCAGATAGCTTTAAGCTGGCGGAGAACTAGTTTCAAAGGTCTTCTCTTTCTATGTACATATGTCCAGCAGCAACAACAACAACAACCGACCCGACCGTTTCAAGTTTATGTATGGTGGTAAACGTAAAATCTTAATGAAACTACACTACCACCACACTAAACTTAAGGCAAAAAAAAATTATGAATAAAATTGCACATCACGGGAGAAATGACGGCATTAACAATCTTGGCGAAAAACTTACCTTAGGAATTCTTTCTGGAACACTTGGATTTTAGCAAATAACAGTGAATTTCTCACACAATTGATTGGAGATGTAATTATAACTTATAGCCGGCCCAATATTATATTCTTTTCCAATCTACCGAAATTTTGTAGCAAAAAAAAACACAAAAACAACTAATTTGCAAAAGCACAAACATACGCGCAAACACACGGCTCAAAGCAAGTACGAAACTAAAGGCAAACTCAAGAACAGAACGAAAAACGTGCGAAATGTAAGAAACAGATGGTTATCAATGTTGCCAGATTACAAATTTTCTGCTGTTTCAGTGCAAAATTAACATATGGACGTTAAAAGATTTTGAAGCCAGTTCAGCTCGGAACAAACGTTTTATTTTCAAGGCGGGCTGGAATTTTAAACGCAATTTTATTTTGCGTACTTTTTGTTTCTACATTCCGATGGTCTGAAATTTAATGAAATATATTTTGAAAAGACCGAATATATATAAACAAAAGAAAAAGATACAATAGTGGTGTTTTAGGTTAAAGCCCCTGGCACACTGAAACGTGCGTTTCTTCTGTAAAGCGGTGAAAAAATATACACAGTTAAATACGCCAGCAGGCTCACACCGACATATTTGAACTGCAAACAATTTCTGTACATACAACCTTGTATATGAAAATGTGGAAATTGATACTAAACAATTTTCACAACTTTTTAAAAATTTCAAATTAAAATTAAAATGTCAACTTAAAAAAATAAAAGGCAACCATTTACGGCATAAAATACTAAAATTCTGCATGCAGCTTTTTTTATTTAAAACGCTGCACAACCAAATACACGGTTGCATTTAAAAGCGTTAGTGTGCAGGTCTCATAAGAAACAGTGTGTTACATTTTTAGAAGCAAACGCGTTTTTTAAAAAAATGTTCAGTGCTCTCGGGCCTTAAGAACAACTTCCAAATATGCTGGGGTTAATGGATGATCTATCATTTGAAAGATGTAAGAAATAACATATACATACATAAAGTGACAATTTTATTGAAATTATTTCACGAAATGTCAACAAATGTCAAACGCCGAATTTTTGTCGATTTTTTGTTAAATGCAGTAAAAAATAGCCAACTCTTTTTAAGATGATAGTTATAATAAAAGTTTGGTATCATTTGCGAATTCGTAAATTTTTATAGTGCTTTTTACCACTAAGAATTTTTTTCGATTTGTAAATAAATAAAATAAAACAAAATAAAAAAAATCCCCAACATATGTTTTTTGAATTTGTTAATGACCTCGAGCCAGACAATTCAGATAGTTTTTTTTGCAAATATCAAATATTCTCAGACCAAACAATTATCAGAACATTAGTTTTCGTTGCAGATGACGAACATTTCTGTAACACTGGCAAATTCCGCCACTTTTTCGTTTCAGGTGATTACCACCAAACAAAAATTGCTACATGTCTTTCGTATGGGAGCGAAAATTCTGTTTTAGATGAATTCTAGGCTTTAGCCTGAATAGAGGAATACTCTATATTTATTCGGGCTATAGATAACTCTCTGGACTACTCTGTGGAATAGGGTATTACTTTCATGGTAAATGTAACTACCAAAAATATTTAAGACCGACACGAAACGACAAAGCGCTAGCTGCTGCGACAGTCGCGCCTTCTAACGCAACTAGCACATTCTAACAAAAAGTTTATTGTCGTTTCCACTTTTTGCTATAAATATTGCAAAAAATAATTCTTTCGAAGCATTTTCAAATTTGTCGTTCTTTTTTCTTTCTCAATAAATAAAAAGCTATGGAAGAAAGAAATTTGAAAATTTACTATTTTTTGTATTTTTCATTTAACAGCTTTAAAAACGGTGCGACAAAAGGCAATAACGTTTATGGTACTGTTTTTTATTTTGTAGCTGCACAGTCGACGTCGATTTTTTGTCATAGCGCTTCGGTATGAATCAGAAAACAGTTTGAGTGCCCTATTCCATGCTTTGAATATAATCACAGAAAAATTGCATTTTGTCGTCATACCACATCATTTCAGTTAAACAACACATCATGCCATTCAGAAAAAGGAATATGACGAATACCATGCATTGCATGTCTTCCGTTAATCCTATCTAACACTCACAAACGCAGTGAATACCCCAATGCTGTTTGAATGTTGCAATTGTCGAAATGACAACATTTTTCTGTGAACAATTTTACTATAGTTTGTGTATTTCTTGTTATATTCTGGGTCATAGTTCTATCGAATGCAATTTTGATAGATTTTTGTTAGTCTTTGTCTTAGATGCAAAAAGAAATACTTTTGAGAAGACCACAAGATATCAACAATTACTAAACGTGTGTTGTATTTCAACGTGGAATCGCTCATTTCATTGTTGGGCATGTAACGGCACCAAAAAAGGTTTATACAAAAGTCATAAAAACAATACTTAGTTGATTTGTTGAACGAATGACATGGTTATGAATGAACACACAATAAGTCAGTCTGAGCCTGAGTCTGTTATCTAAAAAACGAACCACAGCTAAACCGTAACATTGTGTTTCGGATTTCAACGTTAAATTTGTTCTTCAAATTTAATTGTTATTTGAAAATGTACGTGCTTGTTTGAATTTTTTTTGTTAACAAAAAAACTTGTAAATTTCTACTGGCAACGTTCATATATCATAAGATTCTTCCCCCTACATAAATTAAAAGAGAGCTCCGAACTAGCCTTGTTTTGTTTTTACAGAAACACAAAAAAAAATTCTACACGAGCTAACGTATTTGGCCGACAATCCACTGAGTGTTAAATCGGGAGCCCACTGTAACCGCTCTCTTTTATTTCGCAAACAAACAAGCAATTCAGAGCCATCTGACAAATTGCTACGTACTACATTTTTGCCGAGCAAAGTTTCTCATCTCGTTTAGCTCTTAACTTCAGTTTGCACTACCATTTTGTTTACTTCGTTAGCAGTGTTTTCAGCATTATTTCATTGTGGCAGCTTCGCTTCGTGCTGAGTTTCTTTTTCCTTTCTTATTCTCTGATTTGTTTTGATTTTGATCGGGTTTTCTTTTGTCCTCCTATTCTCCTCTTGTTCTTGCTTTTTAGTTTCATTCATACCGTTCCATACTAAAAATTAGAAATTCGGTAATTCGTGCTTACAGCGTTTAGACTGAAATCGCGATATATCCCGGGTAAGTGAGTTGGAATAGTGATGTCTAGTGGGACCCGCACTTAGCAGCTATAATAAAACCTTTTTTTTTGATTTACTTTCATTGCGGTTGTAAGTATGAATGAACATAACATGATGACTGTCAAGGTGCCGGCGGTACAATTTGAATCGAACAAGGAGTTTCAGACAAAGGGTCTTTTATATGACGGCGACAGTGGATTTCTGCGTTATCGCCATAAATTTGTCCAGCCCAAGGGCGATACGCAGGCAAATCGTGAAATACTGACCACACTTCTGTCAACGCAGGGCGACAATAGCAGTGACTTTGTGGAGAAGTTGATAGCTGAAGATATATCCTATCGAGATTTGGCCTCTCTAACACATCAAGATCTCGAGCTAATGGGTTTTAGCAAGCGAAAACAAAGGGAAGAACTGCTGTCGTTTTTTGAGCAATTGCCCAACCAAGATCCATCCTATGAACAGTGAGTTTGGGGTCTTTTTTATTTAGTAGAAAATAAGGACTGTTGGTAATTGGTTGTTTTTTGTATCCTTCAAGAATTTGCCAGCTGAAAGAGGCCTACAACTACAATCGAAAAATTGTGAACAGCGCTAATCAACATTTGGATTCTATGCGTTCAGCTTTGGCTGCTGCCAATTATAAATTGCAAATTATGCCACCGGATGATGTTATTGTGGGAGAGAAATCGTTCGCCAGTCGCTTTGTTTTAGAGGCTTTGAATGAGTTGTATGGCGTCACCGATGACATTGACAACGAAATGGAAGAAATCAATAAGGTTTGTAGTTTGTTCAATTACAATTCTAGGAAAAGATATACAGATTTTAGGGGGAAACCTTCTTTAAAAGCATAACTCTTTTACGGGTTTTTTAAAAAAGCATTTACATGGTTTACAGATTAATCTCTTACTCGTAAAAGGGGCAAAACCTCTTTGAAAATGCTAGTTATTCTATCCAGTATATACGATTTATGTTACCTATAATATCTACACTTATCCAAATAGTTAGACCGAACGGGGTAACAAGTTGTTGGCCTGTTGGAAATAGGGTGTCCATTACCGAAAACTGGTTATTGACCTTTTTTTATATTAACATTTCCGAAGAAACCGTGGGATTAATGACGGTTAATCGGTTTTTTAATTTCGAGCGAAAATGCCTAAAATGCGCATAAAAATTAATAAAAAAAAGTATAGAAAAATAACAAAACTTTTGTGACAACAGAATGACATAATTATGTCGGTAGCGACAGATATGAATAATCTCTAAGACAAACAATCAATTGTCCGGCCGGCCAATCCCACTCAGCTGACCCCCAGATCTCTTTTTCTAAATCCAGTTCATATGGCGCGCTTTCTTCATCTGAATATTGAAGTAGATCCCCTATAGACGAACAGGACTTCAAAACAAAATATATTGTTGTTTCAACAACTATCACTTGCTACCACTTTAATCTTGATTTAACCATGTCCGTCCACCTGTCCATCTGCACGACTAGTCGAAATAAAGGATTACAATAAAATTTTTAAACCAAATATCCGACAAAGAGAATCGTGATGAAAATGATTTATATCAGTCCCTGTTTTAGTATTACCCCATGAACGGTTCTTCCAGTTTTTGGCACTGTCTTATTAAAAACGTTGGGGTAAATTCTGAACATTTTCTTTAAATCGAAATATTCATCCACGGCGAAATCGATTGATTCTTGTGCATACCGCTCTAAAAACTATCGTAAGTGAGTACAAGCGAGACAAACCTTATACAGGGTGATTCATTCACGAATGGACAAATTTCACCAGCATATTTCGAGTTGTTACTTCGCTTCCAAAAAACGGCAGGACCTCTAGGCTTCGTTTAGGTAAAAAACGAACATTACTGGTTCAGAACTAAGCAATTTTACCCTAGTACCCTCCGACCACCAATCCGAAAATTTTCAAACCGCTGCCATTTCGCTCCCTTGACTTTTCGGGCATGTTCGTATTTGGACATATTTTCAAGAAATGAGCCAAGGAATACGCTGGCGAAATTTGTCCAATCGTGAATGAATCACCCAGTATACACCAGATTTAATCCTTTCGATCCCCTGCACAAGCTACAGATATCTGCGATCAGCTCAAAAGTAGGAACAAGGTTCTCTAGTCACTTGCCGACAGTACCTGGGGAGCCGACAAAGAAACCTTGTTGACCATTTCACGGATAACAGCAACCCATGTCATTCATATTCATCAATCCCACGACAGCCGGTTCTATGGACCGGACTGACCCGAAGCAACAAATCTTCGGCCAAGGGCTGTCACTCCGGCACACAGTTGCCGCTACAACAACAACATTCATATTCATTCGACCGTAGGCCGAATATTCAAGATATTGAAGACGAAAGGCGAATTATGGATGAGACATTTGGCCGGGATTTACTGGTCATTTCCGAACGGGGTCGAGCGAATAGAGTGCTGTGTATTGCTGCTTGTTGTTTCACAAGCGATTCATTGACCCAATTGTGTCGTCCTTATCTATCGATGGTATGGATATAGAACAATCAGATGCTCTTGATGTTCTGGGCATGAAAATACAATGTTACTCTCCTTGGGGCGAGGCATGTATTCGAAGTGTCGAAAGAAGCACCCAAGTGTACTTATAGGCTTCCTAAAGCGGCGCAAGAAATATTTCACTCCTGATCTTTTCGATATCTATACAACTTACATCAGGCCAAAGATGGAATACAACTCCCATATATGGACAGGTGCTCCAAAATCATCCTTGGAGCTTCTGGATCATGTTCAAAAGAGAGCGATGATGCTGATAAGTAACATTAGGCTATACAACTCTATTGTTTCCCTGAAGCATCGTTGGAATGTGGGTTGTGTGTCGCTGTTCTATCGCTGCTTCCATGGTGTGTTTTCTTTAGACATTCTTGGTCTTATTCCTGAAGTGAGGATGTTCGGCTGGGATACACGACTTTCCAGAAATTCACACCCATTTGTTATCGATTGGACAGTTGACCGCACTATACACTACAGATCGAATTCGTTTTTCTCCCATACTGTCCGTATGTCGAATCGACTTTCGGCAAATGTATTTCCCACCTTTTACGACATCCAGAAATTCAAGACGAATGTCAATAAACATTGCTCCCTCTTTTCTCCTTCGACCCCATGCTTTCCACCGACCAACGCAATGCATTGCATGTATAGGGGAGAACTCCTAAATATTGGTTAATTAATAAAAGGTAGTAGAGGAATTTCTATATCTCTGATCCGCCATAAACTATAATAAAGACTTCAGTTGTGAAATAGAACGAAAGAAAGTGTTGGCAAATAGGCGTTTTTTTAGGGTTGGTAAACATTTTAAGAGCAGAGGCCTTTCTCGAATGTCGGCGATTATACTTTTTAATGCCTGCCAAAAGCGAGTGAACTGGCAATCTTTGAGGGAAAAATACTTTGTAAAATCAACGGCCCCTGCTGCATAGGCTAGGATTACATGCGTGGAATCGACAGGAATGTAGTTAAGCGAATCAAAATACAACGTCTGAGCTGGCTTTGACATATCGGCGTTAGACGATTACTACCACGGAAAGCGCAGATTTTTCGAAGATCCTTGGGATTGGAAACTGGATGAAGCTCGCCCATAACCTAATTGCTTATAAATTATTTATTTAGTTAGCCACGACTAACAATAGGTTGTGAAGCCAGTCAAAACAAAAGATGACCCCTGTGAGTCTTGGTGTTCTGCAAACTTGAGCTTATTCCCCTTTGCTGAACAAGTGCACCCTGTACACTCAATTGAATAAAAATATAATGAAGACTCATGTTTTATGTTTACTTGTTTCAAGATATGGCTGAGGTTGATTCTCTGACACCCGGACTAAAGGGCCATAAATATGATATAGTTATTTAAATAGTGAATTAGAACCAGGCATAAGAATTGGACTATCCGAACATAACGTCAGTTGTTCATTTTCCAGTTATCGTCAAAGAATTCTGAAACGTACTATTACCAAATCTTAAGCTTGCTGTTTCGTAGATATTATTCACCCTGTTCACGGTTGTCGTAATACGACCGGTGTATATTTTGTCAAATTTCATCGAAACTGAAACTAGTCGACAAACGTGATCAGGACCAATAACAGGACAACAATCCCACGACAGCCGGTTCTATGGACCGTATTGGCCAAGGTCTGTTACCCCGGCCAAGGGCTGTTACCCCGGCACATAGTTGCCGCTACAACAACAACATGACTTACATGTTCAACGTATAGACATAAGTTCAAATCCATTTAAACGATTCCAAACTTTTCTTTATAAACTTAACATTGACTGCTCTATATATTTATTCAACAAAATATTACTAAATTAACTAATGAAAATATGGCATAACAATATTTCTACTACTTGAGAAATTGTACCAGAAGTTCCACAAATTTGGCCGGTTGTTCAAAATGTACCAAGTGGCCAGCATCTAGCCAATGAATATCCGAATTGGGAAAGATCTGTTGTATCTGTGGCCATGTTGCAGGATCGACAAAATTCGATTTGTTGCCACATATAAACAGCATACGACCCTTGTACGGTTTCAGACCGGCAATGTGTTGCTGATATTCCGAAAACAATCGTAAGTTTTTGTAAAGGGCATCTACATTTGCCGCCCATCGAAATGTTCCATCCTCTGGATTTTTTCTCAAGTTAAGCAGTATGAAATCTACCGTTTCATTGGATGGCACGGCTTTCTTCATTTCCACTTCCGCATATTTACGACCATCCGCCATCGATAATTCGGGAGGCACGCGAAGATTTCTCATGGCGCCGAAAATTTGTTCCATAGTGAAAAAGTCTCTCGGCAAGTCCACTGGGGATATGTCCACAATAATGCCATTCTCCACAAGTTCAGGATATTTGAGAGCCATGTACATCATAGTTCTACCACCCATGCTGTGACCCATCACAGACACCTTGCCAATGTCCAGTTGTTGCATAAGATGCACTATATCCGCAGCCATGCCAATGGAACTGTGTGCATCTGTATGAGGAGAATCGCCATGATTTCTAGCATCTACGGTTATGATTTTCCTATTGGTTTTCGCCTGCAATGCCCGTCCTACTGCCCTCCAATTTTGCTTCGAGCCAAACAGTCCGTGCATTATCATCAGGGGCGGCCGTGAGACGTCGGTGTTAGAACCTTCGAAGACATTGTAGGCCATTTTAATGGGTCGTTCCGTACTGCTCCATCGGCAGGCATAATTTTGAACTAAAGGAAATATCAGGCGCCTTCCGGAACAAAACATTTTTTTTGTGGAAATGCACACACCGAAGTTGACACATGATGAATTATTATTGGGCAGGGTTGCCAAAGATTAATTTTAGAAAGTAGCGATTATTTTTAAATATTGTCAATTCCATGTACGTTAATTTCAAATTGTCATAGGTTAGAGAAAATTAAGCTGCTGCTTATAGTTCCAACTCGTATCCATACATTTACCATCGCTAAAACTTTGTATTTAAAGCAAAAAATAACAAACGAACATTTGACAGCGGCACTTCTTTTTAGAGTCACAGTACCCCAAAGCTTGACGAAAATATATTTGTTTGTTCTTTCTCAATTCTTATCGGATTTCAATGTAATTGGAAAGCTTATTAGAATAACGTACCGAGTATAACTCATTACGAGGCGTTGGAGATAAACCCTTGTTTTACACGATGATTTTTCTTCAGGTTTTTTTTACATTTCTCTTCGTTAAGTCGTGAGCATGGTACAATAAAGAAGATAGTTATGCTAACAGCTGATTTTAAATTTTTTTCTGTAGTAATTTAAATTGTCAATTTTGAATTTGACAATGAGGTTTGTAGAAGTTTGTAAAGGAAAAAGTCAGTATCCAACATTCACAATTATTATCAAACATTAACAAAATTTATTTTTGGCATTCTCTTTCAATTGACTTTGACAATCTAGCGGACTATTTTTGTTGTTGGTCTAATGACTATACCTTATTTATTGTACAATGTTCGTGAGCATTTACACATAAGCATGCATGACTTTTTCTGACTTTTTGTTGATAAATTTTCTCTTGTTGTGTACTTATAACAATTTTTAAACTGACTATTATCCTCAATTTTTTGTAGCAATTGTATCTGTTTTGTTTTATATGTATAAATAAATTTATATACATTTCATAATAAAAAAAAAACATTAATTGGCTACTTTTGTGTAAAAACACACTTCAACATGCCAAGACATTACCACCACGGCAAATAGGAGGAAGAGAAATGTCCAAAATCCGTCCGCTTTTTCATTTTGTGATTTTCGCTACACCTCTTGCTTTTTTAGCACCCTCACCGTCAATGACCGAAATTCATGACTGCTTACCCAGGGCAGAAAGTCATCGTGTAAAACAGGTCAAACGCATTTAAATGCTGACTAAAAAGAAAAATACGCTTCCCAACTGGGTAATGGAAACAAATCTAGTTTAGTAACAATTCTCAAAAAAAAAAAAAACAAAAATATGGCCCTGTGGGGCATAAAAAACGAATAAGTTTAACAAAACAAAAATCGGTGGCAACCTATATTTTTCGAGTTACGGGACCTACAATTGGATATATCTGCGACATTTGGCATCTGACCTAGGGGATATGGGTATCGTTGGAAATACCTTTCAAACGGTATATACATTTTATGAATCATTTAACCCATTGTGGGCCTGGGGGCCATTTTGTATATTTTTGACCCGAGTTTTTGTGAAAAATGGGTCAAAACTCGGAAAATTACCTATTTAAAAGTATTTATTTCTTCCTACTAGTTTGTTGCCAACACTTTAAGCTTTTATTGGGTACTTTGATTTGGAATTTAACCCTTTGAATGCCGCAGATATTGGCATTTTAGTTTCAGTTTTTGCTCAAAATTTGGAAAGGTTTCATTTAAGAAAACTTGTTAGAAACGTAAATTGTAGTAAAATGAATATAAAAAACAGTAGGGAATTGCAAAAATTGTTCAGCGATTAAGTTAGAGGGGGGCCATCGCTGCTCGAACAATAAATATTTTAAGGGACTCAGGCTTAATACCAAAAGAGAGAAAAAAATGCGTTAACTGGAAGGTTAATATGTTGGCTATAAAACTAGATCGATAAATACATACTTAAAAATAAGCATTTTTCCAGTTATGAGGCATTTTTAGTAAAAGGTTGGGAAAAATAAAAATGTTGGTACCGCTTCTTAATGGGTTAACAGATCGAATATATGTATGTATCACTAGAATGGCGTTGTAACAAGCTTTCCTACGATACCCATATTGCTTAAAAAAAACGGAAAAGTTTCACAGATATGGCTTAATATCTGAATTATACCCCTGAACTTTCGAGGCCCATATCTCGGAAACTATAGGAGACCGCTGATTTTTTTTATTTTATATTTTATGCTTAGTATCAAAAGTTCTATCGATGCTGCAAATTTGGTGCCCGTGCGAGTGTTGTTACTAAACTAGATTTAAGCCGACTAATGGATCAATAAAAAAATTTATATTATATTTAATATTTTTAATGTGCTTTCCAACAACACCCATATTGTGTAGGAATAGACTATCTAGTGTTAGTTATGTTGAATTGTTTATCCAAACCTTGGGGTACCGTAATTTGAGAAAACATAGCCTACCGCCTATATTTTTTATCGTCGCTTGTAATAGTATTTTTATCTAAATGCGATTTTTATTTATGTAAGTAATGATCAGGGACATTTCGTAGCTTAGCTGCTGTGGCTCCATTTTAGTGCCGAATCGCATGTATATATTTAAAAACAAGTTATAGGGTTGCGCACAAATCAAAATCTGGCGTAATTTTCTAAGAAATTTATTTTAGTAAGAATCACAATTCTAATAACCTTCTCAAATATAAGATAAGATTTTTAATTCAATTTTTTCTTTATTTTTTGTATTTTACAGCTTATAAGCAACAAAATTAAACCCACCCAAAATGTTTCTGCAACTCGATCTCCCAAAAAATCACAAAAATGTTACTTAATGACCTCCTACTTGTTTCTGGGGTCTTTAACTTCTCTGGGAGTTCTGATGGCCGTCTATTTTTGGAAATTTAGAAAATAATTGATTGAATCTCGAGTACCTTTGAAAACATTCCTCATCTCAAAGGCTATGTGTAAGTCAGTGCAGTACAAATAAATATCGCGAAGGCCTCTAAAGGCTTAGTATGTAAGATCTAAAGAAAAGTTATGATAATAAAAATGAATATGTATTTTATATCGTCGATGTTTGTTTAGTTGTTATACATGTACATATATTGCTTACTGTGGCGGCTCAAGCAGATAAAAAAGGTTGTTCTGTTTGTTCGGCTGTAAAGTGTGCTTTTTAGCGTGTGGTTTTTAATCTGGCTACCCTTTTTTCGGAGTTGGTTTTTTTGACAGCTGTCACTTGATTTATATTTATGTAGTTAAGTTTTACATCTCATAAAGAATAAACATACTCCAGAACAATGCTTGCTAATCGTGGTGAATGGGCCCAAAACGAGATGGCCCCCGATACAGATTTTTACAAGAACATTTTGATCAGCGATGAAGCTCACTTTTGGTTGAATGGTTACGTTAATAACCAAAATTATCGCATTTGAAGTAATGAAAATCCACAAGCCATTGTTGAGACGCCGTTAAATCCTTAAAAAGTGATTGTTTAGTGTGTTCCATAGGTAGAGGGTTCATTGGTCCATATTTCTCCAAAAATGAAGCCTGAATTGAAGGATGTTGATGTGGACGACCTTTGGTTCCAACAAGACGGCGCTACAAGCCATGCATCCAAAGAAACAATCAATTTATTGAAGGAAACTTTTGGTGAGCGCATTGGTTGTTGTTGTTGTAACAACCCATATATTGTTGAGGTGACTGCCCCTGGTCGAAGAGTTTCGGGTCAATCCGGTACATAGAACCGGCAGTCCCGGTAGAACCTGTGGAGTGGCCTCCAAGATCGTGCGATATAACACCACTGGACTATTTTTTGTAGGGTTATGTAAAGCCGCTTGTATACGCAGATAAGCCAGACAACTGACGCCTTGGAAGAGAATATTCGGCGCGGTATTGCTGACATACGGCCCCAAATTCTGCCAAAAGCGGTCGAAAATTGGTCTTTCCTGCTGGAGTTTATTCGAGCCAGCCGCGGCGGCCACTTGCCTGAAATCATTCATTTAAAACATAATGGCAAACCATTATCTTTATAATAAAGCTGGCCATAACATTATATTATATGAGATTTATTACTTCACGAAAATCGCACTTCTGAAAAAAACACCCTATATTGTTCTACACAGTAGAAAATAATTGTTTTCGGCAAAAGGTAGTTGTTTTCCCCAAATAATGTGATGATATCAAAACATCGTCGCATGTGATGTTTTCTACAAAAACTTTTCAGAAAAACTAAAACGGACACATACTAGATTTTCAGACAACCGGAAATAGTGAAAAATTATAGCGTGGTTGTTGGTGGACCTTTAAATTAAATATTTTCTAGTTTAATGTTGTGTCGTATAAAATACCTGTAAGAAGTCACAATAAGGGCTGTTATAGAAAACAAGTCAACAAATTAACCCACTTGGTGCCGAAATATTTTTTTTTCAAAAAAAGTATTTTTGTATTTGGTTTATATTGAAAATGCATCAAGTGATGGCAAAGAAATAGAAGAAAAATAACGGGACCTTTTAAAAGGACGGTGGGTTAATATCGATTTTAATTGGTCTTATGAAGCCGTCTTGGTTTTGTCTGGTTTTAAAAAAATCCAATTCGAACGGGCAATATTCATTTTGTTTGGAATTTTTCACAATTTTTAGCTTTTGTATACAAAGAACCACAAACAAATAAAGTGGCAAGTGTTGATGTTAAGTTATAAAAAATAATTAAACAATAAATTAAAATGGATGAGGATGTATAGGGTGATCCATCTTGCGGTATTTTTTTCAATAGCCTTTTTTCACAGATTTCGCGTGAGTTGTGTTCAACTTTATTTTTTTTTCTTTTCAGTATTGTTTTGTTTGTTTCATCATGGAAAGACTTATACCGAAACAACGTCTCAAATCAATGAGCGTTCGGTGAGAAACTGTTTTCGACCACAATTTTGTTCAGTGATAAGACACATTTCTGGCTCAACGACAACGTCAATAAACATAATTGACGCATTTTGTCTGAAGAGCAGCCATAAGAGGTTCAAGAGGTGCCATTATACCTAGAAATAACCGGTCCGGTGCTACGGAAAGTCCAAATTCTATGCTAAAAACCAGCTACGATTCAGGTTTTGGAAGCCAACATTACGCGTGTCATACATAAAGTCATACCGGTCGAAATGCTCGAACAAGTCATTCAAAATTGGACACCCTGAAGCGTAGTTGCGGCCAACATTTAAAGTAAATTATATTCAAAAAACAATGGCATACAATTTCCTTTCGAAAGAACCACAAATATTCCACATTTTATTTTATTATTTTGAAAGCATACCTTTAGGTTGTTCACCCGATAGTATCCTTTTTATTGATGGAGGAAGATAGTTGTGAAAGGGTCAAGCGGAGAATTTTAAGGGATCATAGCAATCAATTGAAAATGCTAATGCATTTCATTTTTTTTGTTTAAATCTATTTTTATGTTGCCGTATACATATAAAAATGTTTTCAACCTATCTGCTGTTTCTATTTGGTGATTCTGGTCTCCTTTTTAATGACGTTGTGGGAATTTCTCCGTCGATGGTAATACTTATGACCTATTTATAGTGTAAGTTAGACAGTGGCTAAGCCCATGCTTCTTGTACTTATGCGAAATGCACTTATACAAATGCTTTAGGGTACTGCTGGTTGTGATGAAAACGGCAACACTGAATAAGGCTTTGGTATGGTGGTTCCTTGTTGTGTTGGCTTATTGCTTTAGATGTTGCGCATGCGCTACACCAATTAGCGTTCCCTTTAAGTTCTCAATTTCATATTGGCTATTACCAATTTTTCGTCTTATACGACATTTCAGCCAAGGTTTGCAAAGTTTTGCATTCAAGCCTTTTGCAAAATTACTTTGCATGAAGTTTTTACGAAATACTTCTTGGCCAGGTTTAAATGTGACTGTTCGGCTTCTCTTATTATAAGACTTCACATTCCGCTCGTAGGCATCGTGCAATTTTTCCTTAATTTGTTTGTGAATCAGTTGCATGCGCGCTGTCATAGGTAGTAGGTTGTGTTCACCATCGTCCAAAGCGCCGAGTTTCCTTAGGATTCCGTATGCATCAGCATGCGTGATCATATTGAATCCGGTCAGGGCGAAATAGGGTGAAGTACCTGTCGATGAATGCACTGTCGCTCTCAGCGAACATTCAATTTTAGACAAATTCTCGTCCCATCTCGACTGGTCTGATTGTAGGTAGCTACGAATACTACTGAGAATTGTTTGGTTGACTCTTTCACTAGCATTGGCTTGTGGGGAATGAAAGGCTGTCTTTATATGTTCAACTCCGTACAGTTTAAGTAATTCTTTAAAGGATTCTGAAGTAAACTGTTTGCCATTGTCAGAATGCACAAACTCAGGTACACCGAATTTATGGAAAATCTCCTCTATGAGAAATTTATTGACCATTTTTGTTGTGGCTTTTGGCATCGCCTTTAGCAAAACGAACTTGGTTTTGTGGTCAAGGACTATAAAGATAAACGCTTTACCTGACCTTGTCCGCGGGTAAGGACCTAAGAAATCAATATAGATTTTTTGAAATGGCCTTTGAGTGACTACTTCTTTGCCCATCGGTGGTCTAAGGGTTTGCTTAGGATGTTTGATTTCTTTACATACGTCACATCCTTTTATAAAATCTTTTATATGACATACCATCGACGGCCAATAGAAGTAGTCTCTAATATAGAACAAAGTTTTTGCTGTTCCGCCATGAGATGTGTGTACCTCGTGAGACTTTTTAATTACTTCTTGCGCCAGTTGATCAGGTAGCCAAATTTTCCAACAGTCGTTTTCACTTTCGACGTCTTCTCTGTTGAATTTTACTCTTTTGTATACAACTCCTTCGATTACTTTCAAATCAGGCAACCGGCTCGTATTCTGCTCTATAGTGTCTATAAGCGTAAGGTATTTTTCGCTTTTGAATTCTTTCGAATTGAAATCTAATAGGTTAGAATGTTGAAAAGTAATTTCTTCCATATCCAGTCTAGACAGCATGTCTGGGACGACATTCTTTGTCCCTTTTCTGTGCTCAATGTCGAATTTATAGCCTTGGAGTTTTAAACTCCATCGAGCCAAACGTCCGTTAAGGTCTTTTTGCCTCATTAACCATAGCAGGCTGGAATGGTCTGTTATAACAGTGAACTCCATTAACTCTATATATTGTCTAAACCTTTCAATTGCCAAAAGTACAGCAAGACATTCTTTCTCTGTCGTTGAATAATTCTTTTGGGCATTATTTAACTTTTTAGAAAAATATTCAATTGGATGTTCTGCATCTTCATCATCCTTTTGGAACAAAACGGCTCCTATTCCGACGTTTGACGCGTCGCATTGTACAAAAAATGGTTTACTAAAATCAGGGCTTGTAAGTACAGGGCTTGATACTAGGCATCGTTTCAATACCTCAAAGGATTTCAATGCCTCTGGAGATAAAATGAATTTTTGTGACTTCTTCAAAGTATCCGTAAGGGGTGCTGTAAGAGTCGAAAAATCATGAATGAACCGGCGGTACCATCCAACTGTACCCAAAAATTTACGGACATCCTTTGGATTCTTAGGTGGTTTTATATTCAAAATGGCGTCTATTTTTCCTAAATCAGGTTTTAGTTTGCCACCTCCTACAATATAGCCTAAATATCTAAGTTCCCTATAACAAAATTTTGATTTGTCCATGTTAATGGTAAGACCTGCAGCTGTTAGTTTTTCTCCGACAGTCTTTAGCATCTCCATATGGACGTCAAAGTTAGGTGAAACCACCAATAAATCGTCAAGGTACACAAAGATACGGTCTTTCAATTCTGAAGGAATCACCTTGTCCATCATACGGCATAGACGTTGCGCTGCGTTACACAGTCCAAAAGGCATTACTTTGAATTGGTAATGAGGCCTTCCTTGAACGGTGAACGCTGTCTTCTGTCGGCTTGATTCCTCCAAAGGAATTTGCCAAAATGCGTCCTTTAAATCAATGGCGGATATAAAATGGGTATCACCTAGCCTCGCTAACAAACCATCGATGTTAGGTAATGGATATGCGTCCTTCTTCGTTACTTTGTTTAATTCCCTTGCGTCAAGACACAAGCGATTTTTATTTGGCTTAATAACCAGGGTTACTCTGTTGTTCCACTCTGCATTTTCGGCTATTTCAATCACGTCTAGTTCGAGCATACGGTCTAGTTCTGCATATATTAAGTTCTGAACTGCCGGGCTTACTGGATAGTATCGCATTTTCTTTGGAGTTGCGTTTCCAGTATTGATAACGTGTTTCTCTATGTTTGTCTTACCAAGACCAAATTTTGTATAGCAATGGAAATTGAGCTTGGCGTTGGCGAGAATGGTATTCTGTTCGGGCGTCAGTTGGTGAAGCTTTAGCTTGTCGTCGTCTACAGTTTCAACTTCAGCTATATTGTGGTTTTCTAAGCATATTTGTATGCCTAAACGTTGCCAAAAATCATAGCCTAATATTAGTTCCTGCTGTAGATTAGGAACTAGATAAAAAATCATATTTTGTTTATGGTTTCCGGATTCGACTGCGACGTTTATCTTGCCAATGATTAAATGATTTTTGCCGTCAGCTGTCCGAATATTGGACTTGTAGTCCATGATTTTTGTATTCATCTTGCTCACGTTTTCTAAGCAATGTTTACCTAAACAGCTTACAGATGCTCCACTATCCATAAGTCCTTTCAGCTCAACTCCGTTTAGTTTTACGTCCATATATGGCCTTATGTCATTTCCTGCACTAAGACAAGCTGATGCGATTTCTCTGCGCTCATTTTTTCTTCTTACATAACCCTTTCTGGCTTTCGCTACTTTATTGCTCATAATCGGTACGAAGTCTTTAAAAATTTCCTCTTTTTTTTGATTGTAGATTTTTAACCTTTCGTCGAATGGTATAATTTTTTTAATATTCTTTGTCGATGGTGTGTTTCTTGTGGCTGGAAGTATCCTTAAGTTATTTTTACCTTTATATATGTCTTTGTTTTCGTATTTTATTGTCGTAGCATTCTCTACAGAGTCTGAATCGTCGATGTATTCATACTCTACATTACCATTTACTGAGCTCCATCCGGATTCGAACATGTGGGCCCAGTTCTCACCATGTTCCGCTGGTGGTTTCCCAAACATCTAGGACATTTTGGTGATGTAGTTCCGTCGAACCCACATTTGAAACAGAATATGTTACGCTGTTCCAAAGGGCAGTCTACAAAAGAATGACCAGGCTTTTTGCAATTCCAGCATATAAGTTGTTGTCGAGCTGGTACTGTGTCATGGTTCAGAACTTCTACATGAGCTGTATTTTCTATCTGAGTACTTTCGTCGTGTTCTAACTCATTTATGCGTCTGTAGTTCTGCTGCTGCTGACGATAAGAGCTTCTTTTAGCGATGTTCCGTTCTGCTCTTTTGCATTCTTCTAGCAGTTCATCTATAGACTCAATGTTTTTCGGATAAATCAACTGGACTAAACCCTCCTTTAGATTATCCTTCATGGTACGTACTAGATCGTATTCGGAAATTTGTATTCGCATCTGGCTTCTCAGTTTAACAATTTCCGTAATATAAGTGTCAGCGGTTTCAGATGGTAATTGACGTCTTTCCACAATTCGTCTTTGGATCTCGAAATCACTTTCAAAATTTTGGAATTTCTTCACGAAGTGATATTTTAGATGGTCCCATTGACACCTTGGGTTTTGCTGTCTAAATTCCCATATCCAATCATAGGCTCGTCCTGTGAGAAGGTGGTGGAATCCTTTCATGAATACATCCCATGGGCAATTATAATCCAACCTAAGGGATTCGGCTCTGAAGATAAAAGCTTCCACACTAACAGACTTTGAAGATCCATCGAATTTTATTCCCCACTTTTCAAGTGTCATTGGACTTATTGGTTTATTAACTAGACTGGCGTGAGATTCATCATATTGCATGTTGGAGTCATAACGCTGGTTCGGTTGTCGAAAATGTTGATGAGGTAGACGATTCTGGTATTGGGGTTGCTGGTATTGTTCAGTATAGTATGGCCTGTTTTGAGGTTCCACAGGGTTGTTTTCCTGATACGGAGTATTCTCGAGTGTCGAATTCCTGAATGATCCTAATGACTCTCTTATGGCTCGTGGAATCATCACAGCTAGACTTTGTTCCAAGTTCCTCATGATATTGGCCTGTGCCGCTCCTATTGATGCACTGACATAGTCTCTTACACTTAAACCATCAGCATTCGCTGCCATGTCTGGATCAACATTTTCCTCTAGTGTAGGGAGACGGTGATTTGGTCTAGACATTCTGGAAAATTCTCTTCGTATCTCTTGTGCGGTTATACTGCTATACTCAGGTGTTGTGATTGAGTGGGTTTCTGGCGACGATGTAGTCTGTGGACCTAGCTCAGGTGGAAATGATATGGACATCAATGGAGTAATGTTGTTAGTGGATACTACCGTCCTGTTCACGTTGCTTGATGACGCTGTTGAGCTTGTTGTTGTGTTGTTCGTTACCGTGCAAGGGTGACTTGACGTGGCATGATTAATAACTATGCCAGGATTAATGTTGGTGGTATCAGTAAGAACGCTAGATGTTCTATTGTTGTTTTGAACACTTCTAGTCGCAATTCGAGTAGATATCCTAGATGGTACCCTACTGCTTGGCATTGCGTATTTAAAAAAAATGTACTAGTCAGATGTTGTGAGTACTTGAAGTCACTGTTCGAGTTAATGCTTTTTATATCAACAGCTATTATATTGGCTTTTCCTAATAATCGATGTTCGGTATGTCAGGGTATGGTGCGAATAGGCTATCTTTAGAATGTGGGGTTACAACTCAAAAAGATTTTAACTAAAAAAACTTATTGCTATAAATTGAAAAAAAAAATGTAAACTGGTCTAGACTATAATTTAAGTTTCTCTATTAATTAACCTATGTGTTGCGGATTGATATCAAGTATAGAGTAGTTAGGGCAAGTACAAAACTTGATGTGTATTGAAAGGTCTAGTTCTGTAATGCTGAAATCCACTTAGAATGAAAGCAAATATATATGATTATGTGGTAATCGGAATTGTAAATTAGATTCTTAATATGTGTTAAAGTAAACGTTTGAAGTTTCTATTTTTGATCTAGTAGTGTAGGGTTTTAATTATACAAACACACAAAGTTTAGTAAACAAAATACAAAGCAAATTAGTACTATCTAATACGTTCAAAATACTATTACATATATATATACATATATAAATATTTATCTTTTTAGGTATAAATGGATTTTTTTATTATGCAGTTGTGTTTTGTAACGGATCGATCAAAGGATGGCTGGTACTGAGAATTCGTGTATAATTTGAATACATTCACATGATTTAGTATTTCTAATCTTATTTGGAAATGTAATATTTAGAATGTTCTACAAATGTAGTCTTTAATGTTTGTATTTGTGTTTTATGAATAAAACTTAAAAAAACAATTAAATCAAAAAGTAGGATGTTGTTACTAAAAAGGCATAAATGTAAATTTGAAGATCTTGTCGAATAGTCCTGAATTTGAATTAAAAACTAATGATTGTTATTTTCCTTCCAGTATCGAATCTTTTTGTATTTTGAAACAGAAGCTACTGAATACCTAGCTATGTAGCCTTCTAATTCATGACTTTTGCCTCATATACAATTGGATCTGGTACGGTTGGAATCTCAATAATTGATACCTATCTGGACATCGCTGCAACCTAGGCATGGTACTTTGGTACCTTCCGGGACATCGGCTATTCAGAAAAATTCTCCTATTGAGAATTGGGCTATATTTTTACAACAAAAAAATTAATGCTCGAATGTTGGGCGCCAAAAATGTGACAAGCCTCTAGTAGAGTTTTGCGGAAACGGCACATTGGTGTTGGCTGCGGCTTAGCTCGCCGGAATGGGGGGATTCTTTTCCGCTGAGGCTGCACATTTTACTATTTTGTTTGTGCCGATCACTACACATGCTGAAATCATATGCAAAGGAATTGAATAAACAAAAACAATGGGAAACGGAAGGACACACGACAATCTATTTTTTTTTGCTCTCTACTTTAGGACTTCCATTTGGCACGAATTCCCGGGAAGGATTTAGGTGTTGTTATCCTTAGCTGCCCACCCCTAACATGACTTCCTCAGTCATCCATGGCAATTTCGATAGCCATAATTGTTCTGAAATTGCCCCTTAGTACTAACTCACCGTATCTCTAACCGCTCGTTACATTCACACCCTTATTTCAGACTGTTACACAGACATGTCTTCTTATGTTAACAATTTAAACAAAATTTGGTTTATTACATAGAAAACTGAAAAGATTACAAAAAAAAAATCTAAACAGGATTATAATTGTAACATAATATCTTAAACCTAGTATCTTTAATCATTATTGGACTAACCGGCCGGAATTTCTTATGACAAAAAAAAAAAAGATTTTTTTTTTAAGGCTAAATTATACAATTGGCTTTTTTTTCAATTTCTGAAACAATCTTATATATATGTTTTTCTTTTCTTTAATTGTCTTCAATTTTGATAATTATTCATTTTTTTATTTATTTGGTGTTATTTTGTTATTATTCTAAGCATTCATTAAGTTCTAAATCGAATTTATTATCATTGTTTTTTTTTTGGTTTAAAATTTAATCATATATTTTTTTTTGTAACGTATTAATTATTTTTTTAGATTCAATAAGTTTGTATATAATATTTCACGTAAATTTTAAAGTATAACTTCTAATATTTATTTTTTTGAATATTTCTTTGACATTTTTTTTTTTTGGTTTTTTTCTTTTTGTTAAATGGTCTTATTTAATCATTTTTTATGTATAAAGCGGACAACTTAACTAAACAAACTACGGACAACACTGAGGACGAATAAATTTAACACGTATTAGTTTTTTTCTTTGATTTCTTTGGTGATTAGTATTTTTACATTTCGTTCACTTGTAATTTTCTTAAGGTTTTTTTTACCCGTCTTTTTAGTGGAATACCTTATTATCCAAATGGCACTACCTCATGAAATAGTGGGAATCGAGACTCCAAGTGCTGCCACGTTTTCTGGGTTTTCGGGGTCACACCGTGCTGTCTTGCCAAGATTGCAACCAGAGACGCTTTCCACCACACCGATATACACCAAATTGGTGCGATGTTTTTATTTTGATCAGCTTTTGGGTTGCTGTCTCCAATAATGATTATGATTCGCAATTACCGGGTGGGATTGAAAGTGGTGGTTTTAACACTCGGTTGACGTCTCGTCCGCAATATTCGGCCTGTTTTTAAATAATTCGAAAACTTTTACTTGTTTTGAATATTCTTTACTAACTGCATCTTATTCGCAAGCTGCAATTGCCGATTATAAAAACGATGGAAGCGAAACAAGGAACCTTGAACCTTTCAACGATTTTTAGAGGAAATCCTCAAAATTCCTTGTTTGTCGCAGCTACTTTTATTTCATTTTTTTTCTCACCTTTTAACGGAAAATGCCTTAAAATTTAACTTAAAAAAAACGGCAAATAATTAAGTCTCTTCTGCTTTTAGATTTCTCCTAAAACGCAATATTTTTTTAATTATTACTTATTTGTACACTTTTTTCTGTTCAAACCCTAACCTTAGTTACTTCGCTCTCGTCTCGTTCGGTCGTAACCAAGTGCAACGTTCTCTCACGTGTCTAGAATGCAAAAGAAAGTACCTATCACACGCATACCATTTGCAATCCCCCCGAACACGATCGTGACGGTGTAAACCAACCCTGGTTTCTTTTTCCAGTGTGATGGCAACGTCAACCTTGCCACCTTTCAAATGGTACCGATGTTATTGTGAATGGATTTCTTTGTTTACTTTCATACACGCCACCGACCGTGTTCGAACGCCGTCAATATATGAAAACATAAATATTGTAGAAAATATCTTTATATATAATATATATAAGATATAATGCCGCAAATATATTTTGTAGCCGTCACATACTCGTATATGAATCATCCATGACGAGCAATTTAAGCCCCAAAACATCTACCGTCATATTAATTCGACACAACCGTACTATTGTGTCTTCTGTTTGTGTCAGCTGGTATTTAGGAAATGAATTCGCCGGTTGCGCGGGCTTCAACTTCAGCATTTTCCACCCATTGACAACTTTTTGCGGAGAACCAGCGCCATTAGGAGAGTCGGATAATTCCTGCCAAAGAGATCATACCACGTTTTGTATAGCCCTTTGTAATATTGGAGTTCTTTTCCATTAAATAAACAAATTAACGATTTTGCGTTTGATTTTAATGTTCTGCCCTTTTTTGACAACTAAACAATTTAATTTTTTTTTTTACAATTTCATATTTTACTTACATTGTAAGTTGTATGCCAATTTTCAACCGTCAAAAAGAAAAATCAAAGGAACACTGCATTGCTGGCAGCTGATTTCTATGAACATTAAATCGATAATATTGCTTTCAGTGTCAGAAAAGTATTTTTTTGTCGATTTCAATTCTGATCAAGGACAAGGACAACTAGAGTCCTTAAACTTTTAGCGCAGTTTTTGCCCCCTTTTTTACAAATGACTTACCTATATCGGTTTAACTATTTAGTTTATTTATCGAGACTTTGCAAAAAAACACCACTAATATTCCAATGTGCAAGCAGCTCTATTTAAAGCTTAACGGCGTCAATTTCTGCTCCGCCGGCTAAGATCATTTGGTTTTGTCAACGACGCGCCGTTTTGCTACAGCCGGCTCATAACTCCGGTCTGTTTACTGAAAACAAAATCTATTGGAAAATTCAATGATAGTAGAGATATTGATACAAAACATCAGCCATGGATAATATTGAAGAAAATTGTGATAATGGGGTAAGCTCGAACGATGAATCTGAATTCGAGTATCCTCCAGAAGTCGAAGTCGTATTAAAGGAGGACCAAAATACGGAAGAAGAACAATATGATGCAGAAGACCAGATGAGGGACTTTGTCTATCCCCTACAATTTCTTCTGGAGGAAAAAGAGGATAACAACGATATTAGTTGCCATGAAGATGAATATGACGATCATATGTACGAGGACGAGGATAACGCATCTGAGGATGAAGTTAAAGTAAAGAGAAAGAAAGTTAAACATAAATGTGGTGTATCTGAGAAAAAACGCGACAAATACTGGCCGACATATATTAGATTAAAACGTTTGCAGCATGAGAATTATGTACAGGTACTATGTCCATGTTGCGACCAGAAAATCAAATCATTTGCTATGTGGGTCAGACACGTGAAACTTAAGCATCTTCATTTTACGAAACAGATACAAGCTAACTATCACTTTAAGGGTTCACACAGGGCCGTGTGTAAGCTCTGCAAGCAGATATTGCGCTTAGATGTTAGCCGTTTTATCCATTATTTGACCGACCATTGTCCGGAACGGTTTGACTTATTTATGTGTAATTTGTGTGACTATAAGGACAACAGTGTGGACTGCATACTAAAGCACCTCGATGAAAGGCACAAAGACGATGACTTATACCGGCTGTGTCCACTGTGCTCCACCACATTTGCAGATGGTAACTTAATGCGTCAACATATTTCGAATGAACACAATGCGGAGTTTAAAGCAAAGTTTAGCTACAATTGTCATTTGTGTAAGCATCCCAGATTTGATGAGGAGAGCCATTACTACGACCACTTGATAAATGTGCACAGATTATTTGGCAGCGCCTGGGAGCAGTTGCATTTCAAAAAACAAGTCGGCGCTAATAAGCGGCAGCTTCTGTGTAAAAAATGTTCGCAAAGTTGTGACAAGACAGGTCCGCATAATAAGTTATTGGAACACTACTTAACGCATGAGGACAACTGTTTTTGGTGCTGCAAATACTGCGACAGTAAATTGCAGTACACGGAATCCATGCACCTTTGCAGCCAGATGTACAAGTTCCTTAATAAAGGCAATAACTTTGTTAAACACCATCCTACGACACATTCCAATGTTAGCATAATCAAAGACAGTAAACAAATGGAAGATTGGCAACAATTTGAGTTGTACATTATGCACTCATGTCCCTATTGCAATGATGACTTCAATGACTTTCAACAATGGCAACTGCATTTAAGACAGCAACATTATATAAATAGTTTGAAAGGTTTGCACATGTCCCTTGTGGAAGATGATCCCGAACAGTTTCGGTGCTTGCACTGTGCTGCATTAATTCCGAGAACCTCGGTGGATCTGCATACACATTGTTTTCAACATTTGCCCTATATGCCATACAAATGTAGGCAGTGCTCCAAATCCCTCAAGAACGAAACGACTGCCCTCAAACATGCATTTAACAAGTGTAAAGACGACGATAGCCACCCATTGTCATTGGATAATGACCAAGCTGACATGGTAATTGGGCCTAAACTTTTAGACGATGACAGCAATTGGATAGAAATACTATGTGCTCTTTGCAAAAGTGAGCAATTTTCAAGCACCTCAGATATCGAAAGTCATTTCAGGACACATCATAACAATTTTGAAGAGAATTATCGCAAGAGCAGCAATAAACTCGATATGATTTGCAAAAACTGTAAAACAACACTGCGTAGTGTTAGCAGCGATGTCTGCCTAAGCCACTATATAAAACATCTTAAGGATGGACCGTACAAGTGTCTACACTGTCGGCGCTCATATAACACATTTAAAATTTGTAGGAGGCATTTGCGGAGATTTCACAATAAATCTGGCAAAGTAAAAGTCTATCAACCAAAGAGGAAGCATATACCCATCAACAATTCCTCTAATCGGACTCCGGTTAAAGCGAATTTGGATCTTTCGCTTTTAAATGCCTCCACTCCAGGCGACACGAAGATAACAACCAATGGTATTGTTTCAACATCGGACAAATCGTATATATTCAATGAATTTCAAGAATTTATTACCTATGCTTGTGCGGCATGTAATGCTGCTTTTGATAAGAAGGAGTTGTGGAGTGAGCATGTCCACACGCAGCATACATTTTTCAATGACAATGAACTATCGGTAAAAAGTGGCGTAGATAGTAAGCACAGGTGTAGACAGTGTAATTTAGTATTAGACTCGAGCATATCACAACGACGTAAACATGCTTTGACTCATATGCCTTACAAATCGTTCGTTTGTTCGCTGTGCTACACGCGGTGTAATAATCTCGGGCCGCTCTATGGTCATTTGAGAGGAGTACATTTTACCAAGGGCGCCTTTGAGTGTCCAATTTGTCTGATCAATCTTACCACTTCTTATGAGAGATCTCAACATGTTAACCAAACTCATCCTCGCTCGGAGTGGCCGAAAAATATGTGTGCGATATGCTATCGAAATTACACTGCCTTGAGTATTCATATGCTAAGTCATGACGAAAATCGTCCCAGATACATTTGTCCAGAATGTAATGGTACCTTTATAAACTTCAAAGAATTTCAAATACATATGGAGCGAAAACATAATACAAAAATTGGTAAGGAAATTAAGCCTATAGTATTAAGGCTATCAAATAAGAATGGGGAGTCATCTAAGGAGGTAGATAATGAATCATCAAAAATCAACAGTTTTGAAAGTAAAACAAAAAAACAGAAACTTTTAAATATTGGCAAAGATACTAAAACGACTATGTCAAGAGAGAACTCAGCAAAGGGGAAGATAAATAAAATGACAAAATTATCTAGCAAAAAAGTATCACAACGTAAAGCGGTTACAACTCGTAAGAAAAAAAGTTCTGAAATACCAACGGAGTCACCCAACAAGAGAAGATCCCAAAGACAAATAGATATAACAAATACTCGTAAGCAGCTGAAATGAAAATTGGCGATAATCAATACGAGAAAGCTTGATAATATATGAACTTTAATTCCACACTGAGAAGAAGTTTGTTGTAGAGGTATTAACATAATCATAATAATTTAAATTATTCTAGAGTCTAACACACATGATGGTTGGGTCTGTTCACAATTAGTTCATTTTTATACCCTGCACCACTCTGTGCAGGGTATAAAAATGAACTAATTGTGAAGGTGATTAGGTACTTTCATGGCGAATAATTGTAATATTAAAGAAAATCGGTTCAGTTTAAATATAGCTCGCACGTATATGTTGATTTTTATGTTTTTTTTGCTGTAGAACCCACATCTTAAATCTAATCTTGATGAATCTTAGTGTGAAAAAGTTTTATGGGCCATGGAAGGACGCTATTGAAATAGAAACAAAAACCGGTTTAGATTTAGATGTAGCTTCCATAGATATCAAAAGATTTATGTTCTGATTTTACGAGGGTTGATATTTATATTGCGGGTCCTGGCAATACTAGTGTTCCCAAATGCAAACTGGAACTTCCATTGGAAACTTTGACATTTTTAGCATAACTTCACTCATAACGTTTCGCCATTTGAGGGCGAATTATTTGTTTACAGTGTGTTGAAAAATTCATCTCATTAAAAAATGGAATTATCCCGTGAACATTTTCGTGCTATAATTTTTTACGATTTTCGGCGTGTGATATCGAGACAAGAGTGTGTTTAAATCAACTTGTTTCGACTTTTGGTACCAAGAGTTCAGTCTAGGACGCCGTTCGCTTCAGGATGAATTTCGTGAAGGACATCCAACTTCGGTCACTTTGGCAGAAACTATCGATGCTGTGCGTGAACTGATTAAGCAAGACCGACATGTGACAAACCGTGAGATTTAGTCATCCTTGGGCATTAGTATGACAAACATCAATAAGATATTGCATGTTCATTTGGCCGTAAAAAAAATTGGTTCTCGTTGGATCTCACATAATTTAACGAGTGCTCAAAAAAAAGCTCGTATGGATTGGTGCAAAGAGATGTTGAAAAACTATAACTGCGGTAGTTCAAAGGCAGTGTATAACAATGTCACAACAATGTCCTGAAACAAAACAGCAATCGACCATATGGGTCTTTCAAGACGAGCCAAATCCAACAAAAGTTGTTCGTGGATGAAGTACATCGAAGCAAATGATTGCGTTTTTTTTCGGTATAACAGGCCATGTTGCCACAGTGCCTTAAGTGGAATGTAGGGCAGTCAATTCTGAGTGGTATACAACCATCTGTTTTCCAACAGTGTTTGAAGAAATTAGGAAAGATATGACGGATAATTTTGCATCACGACAATGCGAGCTCTCACACATCAGCAGATACGATAAGATATTTGACAACTCAAGATGTCGAATTGATTGGCCATCCACCGTACAGCCCTAATTTGGCACCCAATAACTTCTTATTCCCTAGCATCAAGAAAAAAATGCGTGGTCAACGTTTTTGATCTCCCGAAGCAGCTGTTGCAGCGTTCAAAAATCATGTTTTCGAGGTGTCTCAATCGGAAATTAGTAGCTTCGAAAATTAGTCTGTGCGCATGCAATAGTGTATTGATCTTAAAGGAGAATATTTTGAAAAACAATAAAACCATTTCCAATGATAAGTTATTATGTTTGTATTGCCGGACCCGAAATATAAATAGCAACCCTCGTATGTATTAAACTTTAAAAAAGGTATATCACCAATCTTGTTGAAATTTTGAACACGTTAGTTTTTTGGATAGGAAAGGAATCGTCGGTTTACATTAAGATATAGCTTTTAGGCATATGTTTATCCGATTTTATGTTTTTAGATCTATAAGCCACAGCCAAGGAAGCTATTGAAATTGGAGAGTATCGGTTTAGATTTAGATATAGCTCCCGTATATATGTTATACCGATTTTACCAAAAAATAATAAACTTTATCTTAGTAATTCAAATATGAAACTAGTTTTAAAATCCAACGTAATTCAAAATCAATTTTCAGTTGTTTTTTCTGAACATACAGAAGTGCAGGGTATAATATAGTCCACCCTGCCCGACTTTAAGAAAATAGTTCCTTTCAAAGCACACGTTTTAAGCATTTGCCTAACCATAGCTTAACTGCGACCTGTTAGTGGATACACACTTAATACCTTTAGAATCTAAGGAGCCTTGTGGTTAAAAAAACGCGTCATTTTCTCATAACAAACGTTTACTTATAAACCTAAACATTCGTATTCTCACTCCAAAACAACCAAATTTCTGTACAATTCTAAATACACATGTTTTTTCAAGATCTGCCTAAAAAAAGGTTTCGTGGCAGGGTCCGTAGGCGCCCACAACACGTTAATATGGCCAAAACAGTAGAAATATTGATAATATATATGTACTCAAATGAAAGAAAATTTGTGTAGAAATTCAAATAAGCAACTGTTTTTTAGATCGGGCGAAAATTGCCGATAGAGCCCTTATTGTCCAAACAAACAGCTAACCATAAACATGGAGTACTCAAACTACAGCCAATTTTATTAAGTATACAAGTATGATTTTATTTAAAGATCTGTCTAAATAAGGTCAAGGATTAAAATATATGCACGTATGTAAGCAAACTTTCATAAAGAATTCAGATTTATTTTTAAGATTTAACAAAAATTAAACATTTTAATAAAACCTATCTTCTACATGTATTAAAATTCCTGAATATTATTCTAGCCATTTTTCCAATTTCATAAGCAGGTCGAAGGTGGAGTGTACTTATATATATACAAATATATACAAAAATCATTTGGACCAGGAATGTAAATCTACGCTTTACAAAGATGAATTTTAGTCTGGCAACAAGTCATCATGTGTTTGCGAACCTAATGATAATTTAAAAAGAAATAAAAAGAAAAAATATAATATAAGAATTGTTAGGAGTGGTGTTACTAGGACGGTTGATTTCTCCAGCTTTCTTTTTTGGATTGAACACTGTGTAATAATCGTTTTGTAGAGACTAGTTCAAGCAAAATGTCTTATCACTGTCCCGGATCTCCAAAAGAATAATTAAAGTGGTGTTATCTTCGGAAGTCAGGGCATCTAAACACCGAAACCTAAAAAACGAGAAATACCAAGTCTGATTGGTTTTAACCTGGCAAAATCCAGTATTTATTTTTGTCATGCTTCCTCTCAAGTGGAAATATAGGGTGGGCGATTTGACATTTGAGTCGGCTGTATAAAAAGTAGTACTGATAATTTTTCAAATTTAACATTTTTGCTTTAATTGGAAAGGTTGAAATTTGTTATTTAATAATGCAATATTATCCGATGCGTTTTCGCTTCGACAAATGGGCTTAAGATTGTTTGACAGGCGATGAAGAATTTTACCGAAAAATCTTGTTTTCAGATGAAGCTCATTTTCATAGCCACGTCAATAAGCAAAATTACCGCTTAGGGGATTCACGGAACCCACACGTGACTATTGACCCGCCCTATATATTTCCCAATCAATGCCTACAGCAGCCAAAAAAGCAAAAATATAAAGTCAGCCTTGAAAATAAACGAAGACTCTTATTAGCTAACTTTTGCTACGTAATGACTTACAAGCTGCTGAGAAATATAGCGCTCAAAGCAAAACTACATTATGGCGCTGAAACATAGGGGGTGTTAGGGGTTAAAAAATACAATTATTATTATAAGTGTGAACGAAGGAATTCAAAAAAATTTCTTTGCATCCGTACCTAATTCACAATATTTGAAAAAAGTCCTTAAAAAATAATAAAGGACGAGGCTAAGAATTGCCAGCAGAACAGGAATTAAAATAACTAAAGTCTTCCTAATCCAGCAAAATATAAGATTATGTGGCTACCCTTACCGAAAATAAACGCTCAAGTAATAGATCAGTGTATTTCTACTGCGAGAGCTTGCATTGTCGTGATGCAAAATGATCCGTCTTCTCTTATTATATTTCCTCATTTCATCAAACACTGTTGGCAAACAGTTGGTTGTATACCACTTAGAATTGTCCTTCCTACGTTCCACTGAAGGCATTGTGGCAACATGGCCGGAAAAACCGAAAAAAACGCAATGTTTTGCTTCGATTTACTTCTTCCACGAACAACTTTTGTTGGGTTTGGCTTGCCTTAAATGACCCATACGGTCGATTGATGTTTTGTTTCGGGTTCATATGCATAAATCCATGATTCGTCACCGGTGACAATGTTATACACTGCCTTTGAGCTACCGCAGTTATACTTTTTCAACATCTCTTTGCTCCAATCCATACGAGCCTTACTTTGAGAATTCGTCAAATTATGTGGGATCCAACGAGAACAGATTTTTTTCACAGCCAAATAAACATGTTATATCTTATTGATGCTTGTCATACTAATGCCCAAGGATGCCACAATCTCAAATGTTGAATGTCGGTCTTGCTTAATCAGTTCACGCACAGCATCGATGGTTTCTGGCAAAGTGACCGAAGTTGGACATCCTTCACAAAATTCATGCTCGAGCGAACGACGTCCGAGACTGAACTCTTGGTACCAGTCAAAATTTAAAACAAGTTGATTTAAACACTCTTGTCTCGATAACCCACGCCGAAAATCGTCGAACGAAAATGTTCATGTGATGATTCTATTTTTTGACTGAAATGAATTTTTTAACATTAAACAAAATAATTCGCCCTCAAAAGACAAAACGTTCTGAGTGAAGTTATGCTTAAAAATGGAAGTTCCAGTTTGCATCTGGGAACACAAGTATTGTCAGGAACCGAAATATTAATAGCAACCCTCGTATCACTTCCTGCAGCACCAAAGTGTCTAAAGTGAGAACATAAATCACGAGGACAGTTAATCCCAGAAAGAATACGAACACCGTTGGGTAGCTTGTCTAACAGCTTTGCGAGATGTAGCTCTATAATTATTATTAATATTAAAAATAGCATCCTTTATCTTCGGGGTAAACCAACTACGACCGATAGCAACTCACGTCTTTTCAGGTATTTAGATTTGAGTTCAGAAGATCAATAAGAAGACCACTCAGAAAAGGTAATTAAGTATTAGAATAATTAGTTGCGTAGATTTGAGAAATATCTATTAAAATGATCCCGTACCAAGAAATCCAGATTAACTGCATCAAAATTCCTAAATGTCATTTAAGATGTATTGGCATCAAAGTGTAATCCTTCTGAACCAGGAAAAAGGCATGATGTGAATTAACCGCAGGGAAATAAAATTGTTTGCTCTTTACAAATGACTAGCGAATAATCAATCACCCAACGTGTAAGTCTAGTGTTAAGAAGGTCTAATATACCCTCAGAATGGAAACACTGAGGCGTAGTTGCGGCCAACATTTGAAGGTAATTATTTTCAAAAAATAAATGCCATAAAATGTCCTTTCAAATTACCAATAAAGATTCCACACTTAATTTGAATTTTTATATTTTATATTTGTTCTAAAAAAATACCTCTGGATCACCCTATATATAACATGTGACAAGAGTTCGCGATATTACGATTTACATATTTGTCGTAGCTTAAGTCGCCCAAAATAACGACATGTTCATTCCTTATAAACAATTTAACAGATATAAAGTTTTCCAGGGCATCAATTGTTCCACGAGGCAAATGAATTACAACCACGATAAGACTAGCCACAGATGCCTGAATATGCAGAAAAAGAGCTTCACAATTGGAGGACGAACTGTGGATTCCAGCTATATGAGATCTATGCCTGACTGAGATATGTGCGAATAGGCAGAAATGCTCCGACACTGAATATTTTAAAAGGCGAGTTTCTGACCGCTTGCAAAAGTCGCCGAATGATTGGCAATTCGTCGGTGGAATGACCAAGTCCAAGAAGACCTGAGGATTCATGCTGTAACCCACACTATATAAAGCGCCTAAAGACCTGGTAAGTTTTCTCAATTCAAAGTTAAATTTTTTTGTGACCGAAATGGTTTTATGCGTTGTTAAGTTCTTAAAAATAATTAAAAAAAAAATTATTTATGTGATGATAATATTTAAAGTATTGACAAATCCAGTGAACGAATTCCCACGATGTTTAACTAATGCCTTCGTGGTATTAAATACAGGGTGGGCGATATAACATTTCGCATTCAAATCGGCTGTAAAATAAACAGTACTGATATTTTTCTTTTTTCAAATTCCGGGTTTTATTCGAAAGGTTGAACTTTGTCATTTAATAATGGAACACAATATCATTCATATGACTACCAAAACGGGCTCGACAGTACCTTATCCGATCAACCCAATTTTTCAGGTTTTTTTGATTGTTTCGGTCGAATCTCTTCAATGACAACTTCGATTTCATGTTTCAACGCTTCCATTGTCTCTGGATAGTTTGCGTGACACTTATTCTTACTGGCTCCCCACAGCAAATACCCCAAAGGGCTCAAACCACAGCTCCGAGGCGGAAGATCGACATCACAATTTCGGCTGATTATTCGATTTTCAAAAACAGTGCGTAAAATATCGATGGTTGCGTTGGCTGTGTGACACGTGGCCCCGTGTTGTTGAAATCAAATGTCGTCCATGTCATTCTCTTGAATTTTTGGAAATAAAAATTCGTTGAGCATGGCGAGGTTATGTGCACCTTCAACGGTAACAGCGGCTCCTTGCTCATTTTCAAATGACCCAATGATGCCCAAAACCAACACAAAACAGTGACTCGTTGTGGATGCATTGGCTTCTCAATAGTCACGTGTGGGTTCTCTGAACCCCATATGCAGCAATTCAGCTTATTGACATAGCCATCGAGATGAAAAGGAGCTTTAACTGAAAACACAATTTTTCGGTAAAATTCTTCATCAACAATCTTTAACCAATGGGCGAAGCGACCATTCAACCTTGATTTAAAATTTTAATAAAATTATCGGTACTTGTTTTTACAGCCGATTTAAATTTAAAATTTTAAATAGCCCACCCTATATAAAATGCCATATAAAATTAAGTAAATTTGCTACTTCTTAATTCCCTCAACATTAGATTAAGAAACAAACTCAGAATATCTTTACAATCAGAATGCTGTGCACGATATAATTTGTATACTCATTGACCAGGACCTACTGTTGAATACCGGCTTCGGCTTAGAGAATGATCTCCTACTCGTAAAGGTGAATGCATTTACGAGGCAGAAGTTACTGCTGAAATTTTCCTTGATTTTCTTATTCAGATTTGAACTTGTATAATGGTCGTGCACACTAATCTTCATACAACAGACCCGAATTGGGCAAATAAAAAAATCCTTTATTTTTCAAAAACAGGGTGGCTGATGAATATTGCTATAGGAAACTCAAATAAGTTTTTTTTCAGTGTTTGGAACTCATTTTTCTTTTATTTATGTTAAAGCTCATTCATTTTATTAAATACAGCTTAATTAGTTTCAAAAATAATGGAATTTAAATGCCCCCCTGTTCTTTACCAGATAGATGTTTATTACTGCTCTGAGAGTTGAGACAGAAATAGCCGCAATTGTCTTTCGAATGGTTTGCTTTGGTTCATTCAAATTTGTTGGTTTTGCTTTATTATAGACTTTCTGTTTGCAATAACCCCACAAGAAAAGATCAGGTGCAGTAAGATCAGGCGACCTGGGGGGCCAAGGGAATGTGAAGTTTGTGGATATCAGCTTATTGGGAAATTTTTGTCGCAATTCTGTCATAACAGGCAAAGCTATCTGAGGAGTTGCACCATCTTGCTTAAACCACTCAGAGTTGAAAGAAATTCTCATTCGGCGTTACTGTGGATAGAAAAAAAGTAGGGCCCGACAATGCAGCGTGATGAAACTGCACACCAGACTGAGACACGAAGTGGATTCAATTCCGTCTCATGGATTATCTGTGGATTGAAAGCACTACATATTGGACAATTTTATTGTTGTTGTTGTAGCGGTACACCTAGTGGCGGGGTGGCAGCCCTTGGCCGAAGATTGCTGCTTCGGGTCATTCCGGTACTTAGAACCAGCTGTCGTGGGATTGTGTTCGTTTATGTTGCCATTGAAATCGAATGGATTTCATCAGTCATGAAAAGACAGTTCAACATGTTTCCGTTCTTTTTCCACCATTTGAAGCATCTTCTGTCAAAATTCCAAGGGAATCGGTAAGTCTGCTGCATTCAGTTTGTTGGTCATTTGAATTTTATATGGTAATAAGTCCAAATCTTTGTGCATAATTGACTGCCATGACTGTCTGCTTATACCCATTTGTCAAAGCTCCTGGATTGTTTTGTATGGCAGCAGTTGCAGCAGCATTTATTTCCTCCGTCTGAACTGAAGGGTTTCGATGGTAAGGTCTTCTGTTCACTGTCCCATGCTCGACAAAATTGTTTACAAGTCTAATTATGGTTCATCTGCTCAGAGGGTTGCCGCCAATCGTGCGCCTATATTCTCTTTAAACCGAAACTACGGACTCCAATGCGTGATAGCGGCGGACAATCCAAATTATTGTTTTAGTGTCCAAGTTATCCATTTTTGTTAAAACTAAAAATCAATCTGCAAACTAAAAAAAATATTTCATTAAATAGAATAAATGTTATTAATTTTTTTTTTTTTGGTAGCTGCTTTCATCAGCCACCCTGTACTACAACTACATTTTAAACAACTTACATTAATAATGTTAACATTTAATTACATTACAGCTGTAAATATCTATAAATTCTTTCTGTAAAAATATTTTCTTTTATAGACATACTACAATGTCTGTCCCCTCAGTAATTACCTTGCATACCAAAATTAATTGAAAAATATTTCATGGTTTTGAAATATAAAAACACCTTCCAAGTGCAAACATCGCACAAAGTCTACAGAACCATGAACATATTCACACTTTTGGTAATTGGATCTCTACTGGCTGTTGCCATAGCTTCCCCTATCGATATTGCCACTCGATGTTTCTCCGAGGAAAGCGATAAAACCTCCTCCGTGTCTAATATAGATCTAGCTTTTGCTTTTGCGCTAATCGGAGACAGTGATATAACTTATCAACCGGATGACAGCAATTGGAAGAGTTTTATACAAAATATATTTCATAATTTAAGCCTTGACGAGGCTTATATCAAGTTGCCGGACCCGATTCTTCTGGGTGGGGGTATAGTACGTTACATGGAGAAAATGATGGACTCTGGAGAACAGATGGTGGAAGTCAATTGAATACAATGAATGCTTGGATAAACCAACAAAAAGTCATGAAAGCTAAAAAGTATTGTCTATTAACTTAAATACTTTAAGATGTACTCTGGGTTTTCATATTCATAAAATAATTTTAAAACCTAATTTTACAAATAAATTAAAAAAAGGATTTTTATTATGTGGCATTCTTTCGGGAACAATAAATGCGCATAGTTTCGATACATAGCCCTTCAAATTTAAGTGCGTAAAATTTACAAAATCCATTTCGGTAACTTTGCGGTAAAATAAAATCAACTAAAGTCCAAAAAAATATTTTTTTTCTGGTATATTTTTAGTTTTTCGGAAGGGCAAACCATCCCTTTTGTATTTATTATTATTTTGTTTAACCGCGCACTACAAGATGTTACATCTTATACTTATATATAATAGTACGGCCTTAAAGGATTATAATATATACATTTTGGGAAATTGAACAGGGATTAAACCGGCTCAAGACCTCTTGCTTCTATATTTAAATAGAAGACAAGTTTTTAACAAAATGGCAAAGTGACATTGAAATTTTAATAATATTAAAATCATATTACAATTAGTCTGAATTCGATTGTACTAAAACTAGTGATATACAAATTTATTTATTTATAGAAATTTAATAGCTCCTTTTTTAAAGTTGTTACATTGCTTATGACTTAAACACTTGACGGTTATTTTTATTTCGGGTCCGGACAATATTAGTGTCAGGACCGGAAATATATTATTAGTAGATGCAAACTGGAACTTCCATTTTAAACTTTGACATTTTTTAGCATAACTTCACTTAGAACGTTTTGTCATTTGAGGGCGAATAGTTTTGTTTTCAGTGTGTTGAAAAATTCATCTCATTCAATAAATGGAATTATCCCGTGAAAATTTTCGTGCGGTGATTATTTACGATTTTCGGCGTGGGTTGTCGAAACATGAGTGTTTAAATCAACTTGTTTCGACTTTGGCCGTACAAAAAATTGCTTCTCGTTGGATCTCACATAATTTGACGAACGCTCAAAAAATTCATATGGATTGGTGCAAAGAGATGTTGAAAAACTATAACTGCGGTAGTTCAAAGGCAGTGTATAACAATGTCACAGGTGACGAATGATGGATCTATGCATATGAACCCGCATCAAAACAGCAACCGACCGTATGGGTCTTCCCAGACGAGCTAAATCCAACAAAAGTTGTTCGTGGAAGAAGTACATTTATTGCGTTTTTTTTTCGGAATAACCGGCCAAATTTGCCACAATGCCTGTAGGTCGGTCAATTCTGAGTAGTATACAACCATCTGCCAATAGTGTTCGAAGAAATGAGGAAAGATAAAAGGAGAAGACGGATCATTTTGCATCACGACATTGCGAGCTCTCAGACATCAGCTGAAACGATGATTTAATTGACCACTTAAGATTTCGAATTGATGGGCCATCCACCGTACAGCCCAATGACTTCTTCTTATTCCCTAGCATCAAGAAAAAAGGCATCAAGAAAAAAGGCAGCTGTTGAAGCGTTCAAAAATCATGTTTTGCAGGTGTCTCAATCAGAGTGGAAAAAGTGCTTCGAAAATTGGTTTGTGCACATGCAATAGTGTATTGATCTTAAAAGGGGAATATTTTGAAAAACAATAAAACCATTTCCAATGATAAATTATTGCGTTTTTATTGCCGGACCCGAAATATAAATAGCAACCCTCGTACACACAAAAAATTTTCGTTCTGATGTTAGACTCATAATTCTCGGATTGATAAGTTAAAAAGCGGTTAAAAAGATACTCAGGCTCTTTGCTATTAATGAGTTTATGGAGTAGTAAAAGACATTTGATTTGAGTAAATTATCAAAACATGTTAAATATTTAATATGAAAACTAAGAAAATCGGAAGTATCGCTTCCTGTTAAAAATAAAAAAAACTTTGTTTTAAAAAAAAAAATTAACATTTTTCAAGCAATTGTTGACTGGCTTGCTCGATACTCGACAAAATTGTTTGCATAACATGTGTCTTTCACAAAACCTTAAATAAACTAATTAATGTGTCTTATTTATTAAATTTCTTACAGTTTGACATCTATGGGCCAAAATTTCGAAAAAATTTAAAATTTTTACATATTTTTCTCTCCTAATCTAGAGAAATTATTATGCCAAAGGCAGAAATACAAAATTCCAACTGCTTTCCGATTGTTTTTCGGAAAAACCAAGTTTTAGTCAAAATATACATTGGGCTCATACAATTCGGACAGCAGCTAAACTAGTAAAACCCAAAAGAGGTTTGTTGGCTGCGATAAGTACTTCGGAATACCGCACACTAGAAGAATTTGAATTAACTGTGCTGCACTGTGTTATTTTTCATATACATATTATTTTAAAGTTTCAAGACCGGCAGAATATCTTCTACAACACTTTTGTACCCCAATGACTAAATCGAGCCCTTATCGCAAAAAAGACGTAAGCGCCACTCGCTTTTTAATGAAATTCGATAGAATATTATACTTATACAACGCTTCTAAGATTATATACGAAGGAATACCAATAATTCGGCGACTTTTCGAATAATACACAGTTTTTTAAAAAAAAAATTCAACATAATCTCCTTTTAGCTCTTAGTCCAAAGTTTCTCCAATTTCTGTATCCCTTCCAAAAAATAGGATTTTTTGAGGTTCATATAATGGCATTTGTTTGATCAATAATTTCATCGTTACAACTGTATCTCACTCCACCGAGCCATTTCTTTAGGTTTGGAAATAGTCCCTGGGGGCTAAATCCGGAGAATATGGCGGATGAGGTACCAATTCGTAACCCAAATCATGCAATTTTGCCATTGATACAGCACACATGTGCACCCATGCATTATCTTGCTGGAAAATAATTTTTCTTTCCCATATGCGGTTTTTTTTAAATCCTCGATAAATCGGTCCAACAATTTGGCATATAATTTGCCGTTTATTGTTTTCCCTTTTGAAGGTAATCAATGTTACCATCACCTTATTGGCAGACAAAGTCATCTAGGCCTTCTTCGGAGCCGGGTTTCCCGGAGAAACCACTTGTTTAGACTGCTGCTTGGTCTCCGGAGTGTTTTATCCACAGTAACAAAACGCCGCAAAACTCATTCGAATTGAGGTTAAACAACTCCAAACAATCCTTTAAAGTTGTCACACGAAATCGTTTATGATCAATTGAGAGGAAACGCGGCAGACATCTTGCAGACAGCTGTCTTAAAACCAACTGATCATGTAAAATTGAAACCACAATGCCATATGAAATGCGAATGACCTCAACAATCTCACGCACTTTTACTCTTCGATCGGCCAACACCATATCGTGGATTTTTGTCGACATTTTCGGGTGTATTGACGTCCAGAACGTTCAGCGTCATTTCTACTTGTGCGACCACGACGAATGTCAGTATACCACTTTTTTACCATAAAAACCGATGGTGTAGAGTCCCCATAGTATTTATTAAGCTTTTCTTTGGTTTGATTGACGGTTTTTTCTGCAAAAAAAGTTTAATGAGCACTCGAAATTTATTTTTTCCATTTTTAACCAAATCCACGAGGTTCTATGTTTTGAACATCTGTTAAACACAAACTAAATGACGGAACTCTCTCACAGTTTGACAGTAGTCTATTAACAGATGGTACTTGATGTGAGCAGTGTTGCAATTCAAAAAACTACGAGGAAAGTTGGAAAAGTTACGGATTTATTGATATACTCTCCTATTAATATTTGCAAAGGTAAAGCAAATTCAATTGTTTCGGAATCCTCCAGATGAAAAAGATAAAAAACCAAAAAACCCTCCTTTAAAATTTTTCTTTTTGGTGCTTACGCCTTTTTCGCTGCTGGCCTCAAAATTACAGTCGAAACTCTCTATAGCGAACTCTTATATAATGAAGTTTTCTTTATTGCGACGCAATTATAAGAACACTGTGTTTTGGGTCTACTTTAAGTGTATTATAATCTCCATATGTGACGCGCAAAATAGAAAGGGACCTAAGGTTAAAAACCAGTTTTGTTCAGGAGAGCCATTTTAAAGATTAGGTTTTTACTACGGCTCTACAAATTTAGTTCATTATTTTTTGCTAGGACAAGAGAGTCCAATACCGTGGCCGGAAACTGGTTAACCCGGTTCGTCGTTAATGGTCGGGCAGTTATTATGAAATGATAATTTTCAACCAAACGCTACACTAGTTTAAGCTAATTTCGTCTTACTTGTTGTTTGCTATTACAAATATCGAACCCATGACGATGTTATTCAAGAAAATTGCGAAATATTGTGAATAAATTTATGATATTAAACGAGACCTCGAGCTTGAAAAAAGGATTCTTTTTTAGAATATTTTAAACTAACCTATAAAACCGGGAGATTTATGATGGTTAACCGGTATTTTATGTAGGCTGGAAAATACCCAAATATGGACAGAACTTGTTTTTTAATTTTCGTAATAATTTTAAGTCAGCCTATATGGACGGGACTTTGTCGATATTCAATTCAAATGTGCTTAATCTCCTGGTATTTCCTGTTTAAAAATAACTTTCGTACAAACGTCTATACCAATTTAAGGTCCCGTCATTCTAGGCTGATATTAATGAATTTGTTTTTATATGGCTCCCTTTTATTATTTATTTTTTTGGCAGAAAAATAAATAACTTTCGTACAAAAATCCATACCAATTTTTGTCTCCGTTTTTCTAGGCTGATCGTAACGAATGTGGACTATATTTGCCCATGTTTTGATGTATCTCTCTTACAATATTCATTCTTTATTTGGCTCAAAAAAATGTTTATGAGGTCTAATTTTACTCAAATTCAGCAAATTCTTTTGAATTTGGCTTAAATATATTCGATCTGTTAACCCTTTAAGAAGCGGTAGCAACATTTTTATTTTTCACGATCTTTTACTAAAAATGCCTCATGACTGGAAAAATGCTTATTTTTAAGTATGTATTTATCGATCTAGTTTTATAGCCAACATATTAATCTTTCATTTAACAATTTTTTTTGACGTGTTCTTCTAGAACAGGAGATAAAGCTCTTTATTAAAAAAATCGCGCAATTTTTTTCAAATAACTTTTCGCCAGCGGCGCAATTTTCAGCTTATATCACTCTTATTTCAACATTTTATTTCAGTTATCAGTTTCTTAATGATTTTTATGTATTTCTTACCTCCAAATCCATCCATCAGCAACTTTTTCTAGTGTTACAAGCCTCAGATGATGGCCTTCGGGTAGAAATATTTCCCCTCTTTTGGTATTAAGCCTCAGTCCCTTTATATTTTTATTGTTCGAGCAGGAATGGCCCCTCTGACTTCATCGCTGAACAATTTTCGCAATTCCCTTTTGTTTTTTATATTCATTTTACTACACTTTACGATTCTAACGAGTTTTCTAGAATGAAACTTTTCTTCGCTATAAAAAGAAATGCTACCACAGCGTGTAATTTCGTCTACAAATGTTGCCATATTGTTAGAAAATGGCAAGACTAATAATTCCATATCGAAAAAAGATCTATGTAATTTTTTTGTGAAAATTTAAGTTTTTTTTTGTATATTTTAAACAAATTTGAAGTAATTTTGTAACTATATAAGGCCTAAAGGCTCGGTTACTTTTTGAATATCAATAAATGAAAAAAATGAAATGAAAGTGTCGGCAACAAACTATTAGGACGAAATTATTTCCTTTAAATAGTCAATTTTCCGAGTTTTGACCCATTTTTCACAGAAACTCGGGTCAAAAATATACAAAATACAGCCCACAATGGGTTAAATGATTCATTAAATTTATATACCGCTTGAAAGGTTTCCAACGATACCAATATCGCCTAGGTCAGATTCAAAATGTGGCAGATATTTCCAGTTGTAGGTCCGAAATTGAGGGTCCCGTAACTCGGAAAATATAGGTTGCCGCCGACATTTTTTTGTTAAACGTATTCGTTTTAAAATGCCCTACAGGGCCATATTTTTTTTGAGAATTTTTACTAAACTAGATTTGTTCCTTGAATTTCAAAAATAATTATTTAAAGCGAAATTTGTCCACAGACAAGGCAAGAATTCTTTACAGCAGCTAAGTAAATGAAAAAACTTCTTATGTTTGCGTGTCAATACCCCTGTTTTTAATTACCGGTTTCACCGATAATACCAGATCACCAAACAATGGGTTTTTAAACATTTTTCGATTAAACCGATATCTGTCATTCTAAAACAACTGGTATTTTTGACACTTTGTTTCAGATCAAAAGTCTTCCAGTCTTATGCAAAAAAAATCTTTAATGTGGACTTAAAGTGTACTTTATCTAAAAAGTACTTTAAGCCTAATAAACGTTTATTAAGAAATGGTATGCAAAAACGTTTATTAAGAGTCTTTTAGTTGCTGAAGGTTTATGAGACTGATTTTGTTTTGACCTGGCAATGCTGTGTATAAGTTATGTATTTATGTCAATAGGTAATCGAATTGTAATTGATTTTTGGTATTTGGTAATCAAATATGAATTTGTTTTTATGTTGCTTTTTTCAATAAAAATTAGTTATTAATGTAAATAATTATCAGTTATAACTATTTCATTTGATACTGTCAGAAATAATAAACCGAAAAGAAAATTAGATTACCTATTCAATACCCTATCGGGTACATGGTATTCGAATTTCGAATGTGTTTACATTTTATGTACATCACTACTGCAACAATAACAGTTTTTACATTCGAAATGTGGACAGTCATTTCCTTTAGCAAGCATCGGAATCGTTGTTTCCATACACCAAAACATCTCTCAACGGTATTCCATGTAGCTATATGAGCTACATTATATTTTTCTTCTTTTTCGTTCTGTGGGTGAAGTAATGGTGTATACAAATAAGGCGTGAGTTTATATCCCGAGTCGCCAAGTAAGCGTCCTTTAAATTCGCTATTTTCAAAACCCTCTTTAATTCTGGATTCGTTAGAAATGCGACAGTCGTGGGTACTACCCCTTCACCTTGCCACAATATCTCGTATTTTTAACTGAGCATCACAAATTACCTGCAAAAAATAATAAAATAAATTTTTCAAAAAAAGGTTATGTTTACTTTGAAAAAAGTTTACCTGTACATTCAGGGAATAATAACCCTTTCTGTTGATATAACATTGTGCCTGTTCTCCGCCGGTTTTTTTTAATTCTGATGTGAGTGCCATCAATAGCTCCGATAACGCCTGGAAAGTTCCGAATAGCTTCGAAGTCTCCCATTAATCTTGCTTCTTCCTCGAGAGATGCTGGCATTTTAATTTTGTCTTTACCGTGACGAGCTAAACCTCTTGCAACTCTTGCACAAATTCTCGACACTGATGATTGCGTAAGACCATGGAGGTCAGCGGCGTCGTCTTGATACTATTAATATGTTTAAATTTCTTATTAATCAAAAAAGTTACAATGAATGAATGAATACCTCTCCACGACCCCAGCAACGTAACGCAATCAAAACCTGAAGCTCAGCGGGAGTTCCACATCCTCTCTTGTCCACAGCGATGTCATCCTTAATTAACTCCACAATTTTTCTAACGCTTGATTTTGAAAACCGATATTTCAGCTTGAACTGATGATCTGGAAGAGAAAATGGATTGGCTGTTTCTTTGTATATCCTTCGGGAACTTAATTTTGCAAGCCGTGCTAAGGTATCTGAAAATGTCAAATGTATATTTAATTAATTTCACTTAATAACAATTGCTGTACTTACCAATTCGTATAATTCCATTTAATGCTTCCATTTTATCTTTATTTTATTACTTTTTTATTTTAAATTATTTAAATGTTGTGTTTCTGCAATTATTTCAACGTAAACAAACAATATTTTCTGTCAAAATGACAAACTGTCAACTTAAAAAAGGTTTATAGTAGGGTAAAGTGCACTATAACTTTTTCAGACTTATAGGAGGCTTATAAGAGGTTTTTAACGCTAATTTATGTTTTTGCATACACTTTTCAGTGATTTTGTCTAATAATGGTTTATTAACCTCTTTTAAGTTTTTTTGCATACGGCCGTTCGTATTTAAAAACCTTTTATATCTTTCCTCAGTGCTGCATTTACATGTCTAATATAAAATACTTATACACTTCATTTTATGTCCCTCCAAAAATTCCACGGAAAATTAAGGACGTAATCAACTGAAATCCGTCATTCCTGTCACATACAAGCATTTTTCTTCGATGTAAAAATTCTGACACGCTCTACTGATTTTTTTAAAGTGAAATTTGAAGATAATCTTCCCTCCAGTTGTCGAAATAATTTCATAAATTCCATCAAACAATCTAATTTAGAAGCAACATAAATTTTGGGATATTGTACCTGCTAAAGTAAATGTAATCTGATATGACAGATTTATTATATATTTATTATTTTTTGCCACTGATTCATCCACGCAAACCTAAACAACTTGAAATATTTTTGAATCTTTTTTATGAACCCTCTATCGGTCATTGGTTTTATCACTCACTGTCTTCTTCTGCCTGTTCGCTTTACGCTCGGTTTTGTTTATCTATTTTTGTTGTGATGTGGTATCACACACGATGCTACAACAACACCATCCACCATCAACAATTGTGCAAATATTGAATCTGCGCTTATTGAAACGTCATCCGTTTTGTCTCTCGGCTTGTGTGTGAAATGAACGCATGGCATGCTGAGTGGCTTTCTGCAACTGTAGTCGATTTGAAACGAGAGAGATGTTGCTACATCCCTCAGAACGAAGAGACGAAGTTCTTACTGAAGTAATAAAGATTTGGGATGTAACGAATGTATCTTAAGCGAATGCGTATCTACATAAGTAAAATATAATGTAAAGTGGACGGGAAAAAGACTACATAAACGTTGCAAATAAAAAAGGAACCCCATTCATACTTCATCGCTTTTAGTTTAGATGTCTTTAGAAACATTTTAGTGTGCAAACCTGGTAGGAAACCTGGGTCAAGTGCCTCCAAGTCAACACTATTTTGGTTGACTTTTTGTTGACATTGTCATTAAAGCGTCTTTACTTGATATTTTACCCTTGAGAATACACATTGCATCAGAAGGGCCTAGATGTGGTATACCTTGCCGGCGGACACCCCGTAGTTCACGGATAAAGCTCCGGATTTTTTTTTACTTTTTTAGAGCGGCCGAGAAATATCCTCTATATATAAAATATCCTCTCCAATTGTTCTAGTGTGGACATCTAGCAAAAAAGCCTTAACTACGACTATTAAAAAGTACCACTAAATCTCTAGTTCCAATGTCTCCATATGATCCCATAAGAACTACATAGTTAATAGTGTGACAATTGATTACAAATTCCCAATGAAGACAACAATTATGACAAAGAAGAATTAAATCACTGGTTCCAATGTCATTAGTGGACTCTCAATGACAAGCACATGATAAATGTCTATAGCAGAAAGCATTGCCTGGGGTTTACTCGTAATTGGTCAGAAGTACTGTGACAAAGTCAATAGTAAAACAAGTTTTACTATCGACATTTTCTACAGGGAAGTGTTTCCTAAAACTTGTTTTCGTTTCATCGTGTGTCTCTAAAAATGGAAAATCGAAAGGAAACACAGATTTCAGTTAGAAATCTAATAATAAAACTACGAAAAGAAAATAAATCTTATGAAGAAATCGCCAAAACTTGTAATTTTAGCCCTTCAACAGTGAAAACTATAATATGAAATTTTAATAATAGTAGTACAACAGAAAATAAAGCGGATGTGGTAGACCGACAATATTGTCCGGGCGAGATGTTACAAGTATTCTCAAGAAAGTACGTCAGGATCCCAAATTAGGGGAACATGTGGGTGCAGAAAGCACTATGGAACGATAATTATATGACTGCATACTAGAATAACATTTTAAGCCATCTATTGATAATTTGGGTCTCGGAACTCAATGGATCTTCCAACAAGACAATGATCCGAAGCATACAGCTCCCTTGGTTAGAGATTGTTTTTTTTTGTATTTTGCTCCAAGACATCTTAATGCACCTCCCCAGTCGCCGGACCTAAATCCCATAGTACATGTTTACGATATTTTAGAGAAAAAAGTAAGAAAATATGACATTACGAGGGTTGCTATATATATTTCTGGCCGAGGCAACACTAAGTTTTGACTGGCGCCATCTGACATTTCCATTGGAAAGTTTGACACTTTTTAGCATAAAAGTACTCAGAACATCATAATGTACGACCATCATTTGTGTTGCTTACAGTGAGTTGAAAAAATCAATTTGACAAAAAATGGCATTAACTTGCGAACGTTTTCGAGCGATCATTTTTCAAAACTTTCGACGAGGATTTTCACGACAAGAGTGCATCAATGAACTTAAATCTTTGTAAGGCGATGAAGCACCATCCTATAGCACTGTGAAAAACTGGTTTAATGAATTAAATCGTGGCCGACGCACGCTCAAAGACGAAGGTCGTGAAGGTCGTCCAAAAAACGGCAGTTGCGCCAGAGAACATTGATGCCGTGCGTGAACTGATAATGCAAGCTCGTCATGTGACATACCGTGAGATAGAGGCATTTCTTCCACCAGCATACATTCGATATTGCATGAACACCTGGCTGTAAAAAAGGTTTGTTCTCGTTGGATCCAGCATAATTTGACAATCGCTCAAAAAAATGGCTCAAGTTGAATCGTGCAAAAAAAAATTGAAAAAATACGATCGCTGTGCTTCAAAATACGTTTATAAGATCGTCACAGGTGAACAGCAAACGACCGAGCCAAAGCACTTCGAAGCAAATATTCGCCTGATTCTTCGGCAAAACTGGTCTTGTGGCGACACCACAATTTATTTGTCTGAAGTCTTCGGAGAAATTCGAAAAACAAACAAGAGAAGACGATTCTTTTTGCACCATGACGATGTGAGCTCTCACTCATTGGCTCAAACCAGCGCCTTTTTGACCTGCCAAAACGCCGATTTGATGGGACATCCGCCGAACAGCCCTGGCTTGGCACCCAATGACTTATTTTTATTCATCAAGAAAAAAATGCGTGGTCGTCGCCAGAAGATGCTGTTGAAGCGTTCAAAAAACATGTTTTGGAGGTGTCTCAATCGAAAATTAGTTGCTTCGAAAATTAGTTTGAGCGCTTGCAAAAGTGTATAAATCATGCTCGAGAATACTTTGAAAAAAAAAATAAAACCATTTTTGATGATAAATATTAGCATTTTAATTATTAGGCCAGAAATATATATAAGTATAGCAGCCCGTATCATTGGGCTTTACTTCTTCGAGAATGAAGATGGAAGTGCTGTAACCGTAACATAGAAATAGAAAGAAAATTTGTTACGTCGAGACACAATGGCACTTTTAAGTCAAATTTTTGGATAGTGAATAATTTCCAGAAATCCGGAAATTTTTTGGCCAGCGCGATCGCTGGATTATTTTCTTTGGGATTATTTAAAGGAGTTAGTATATGTGAACAAGCCCGAGACAATTCTTCAACACAAGGCCCACATTGTTGCAGAAATTCCAACGCTACAGCAAAAAATTTTGAAAGATATTATGGAAAGTGCTCTAAAACGATACCATAATTCCGAAGCTGAAAACGGGGGTCATTTAAATGACATTATTGTTCATACTTAGTGGAAAAAACTTTCCATTATGTATATTATAACTACTTTATAATCTAAAAAAAATATCAAACGAAAATATTATTAAAGTTTTTAACCCCATGTAAATTTGGCCCACCCTGTACTTAAAAGAGGTGTTTTTAAGAAAGTCTCCATAACTAAGGCTGTACAAAATTAACTAGATAATTCATTTGCTCTGTACATTTCTGTGAACATGAAGAAAGTTTACAATTTTATTTACAGCTGCAGTGCTAGGCTTATTAGAAAGAATTAGCTTGTGCAAAGATCGGATTTGTTTTAAGAAAAATAAAATTAAATGATAATTGATATATTTATTTATGCTTACTAAAGCGCGGGTACTAAGTCCGTTTATGGAAAACACATATCGCCTAAAAAAGCCTCACAATTTTTAACCTTTTTCAAATAGTTTTCTTATTCTCCAAAGTCGATATTTTCAAAAGAATGAAATAGAGGGTGAAATAGGGGGAAATATTTGTATAAGAGGGTGTATCAATATCAACATTAATATATAACAGCTTGGGCGCATCGAATTGCAAAAAGTTTAGTATGGTAACACCCCTTAGATTAAGCCTTGATAATAATACTGGATATTTATCCAGTATTAAGTTAAGCTTTCAAGGCTTATATTTCCATACTAATTCTTATCGAGTTTTAACAAATAACACAACGGACGTAAAATATTTGCATAAATAAGATTTGATGATAATGATAATGAACAATCGAGTCGAAATATAAAAAAATATTAAATATATTAATGTTTATAATTTATTGTGTCAAAGAACTCAATACTGGCCGTGAAAACTAACAATTTAGCACGGATAATAATATTTAAGTTTTTAGTACTCATTTACAATGCTTTAAAAATAAATTAAAAAATGATTAACAGATAGTCCAAGCAACCACTATTTGTTATTAAAACTACTTTCCATTAAAAAAAATGTTTTTTATTTATTAACAAAAAAATACATGTTGTGACTTACGAGTTTTCATTACGGGAACACAAATAAATACATTGCAAAGGAATTTCATAGATACAACTGATTCCCAACAAATCCTTTCCCTCTGTGTACAGAAATAATATTACGATCAATGATTAATTTGGCTATTTTGGATTTAATTATAACAAATAATTTAATACAAAATGGCTTATCCACAAAAAGATTAATAGAATAATTAAACAGTGGCGAATGGGATAGCGAACGCGCGTTACAACCATTTTCATTACGTATTTTTAATGATACTCATGTGCAATTAACGGTGGCTGTATGAAATAGATACGGATACGGGCTAAATTATCCGCGTCAATTTGGCTGGTTGAAACAGTGCGTTCAAAAAATGCGTTTCGAGTGATGTATATCATTGTATTGATATGAGCTGTAAGTAGAATGATCAAGCACATAAATTCAAGGTTTTAAACCGTTTTTTTATCCAAGTTGTCCGTATGAATTAGTGTTGTCCATTTTAAAATTGAAGATTCTTCTCTGATAAATCATAGAAGTAAATATCCGAACAAAAGATTCTCACTGTTTGATGTGTCAGAAACATAAATCGGCAAAAAACAAATAAATTATGGACTGAAAAGTGAGTATGAATTCCAAGACATTTCAATATAAATTCAACACTCATGTTTTCGTCGATCCATTGAATAGGTTTTGTAGTTCAACAAATTTTGTTTAGAACTATTTATCAACGAAAACTCTAAATACAAAAAAAAAAACACCGCAAGTAAGTAATATCAATAGTCTTCACTACTTATTATTCGAATCCATTAATAAGCTAGCGAGCAATGGACTACCGTAAAGTGGTCTTACTTAATGTACAGGGTGGCGCACAAATTGCTCTACAATAAGTAATTAAAATACCTTTTTTTTAATCAATGTATTTCATTAATTTAATTTTTATAATATAGAAAATGCAATTAATTTTATATGGCTAAATGTCTTTAAATATGATAAACCGTAAATGACCTCCATGCTCATACACGTACTTAGTAGGGACATATATGTGACAGCGCATAGAGAAAGGGACCTAAGGGTAAAAAATTCAATATTCACTTTTTTTTTGATGTGGACAACATCTGAGCATCGAATGAGACCGATCCCATGCCCCAAAAGTGTTTCCTCCCAGAGATATGCGTGTGTTATGAAAGTGATGGTACACCAATGATACACGTTTTTAAATCTTTAAAATGGCTCTCCTGAACAAAACTGGTTTTTACCCTTAGGTCCCTTTCTATTTTGCGCGTCACATATACTGTTACACACGTTTTATGCTGTAAAATAAAAAGTACTGAATGTTTTTGGACCAAATATTTTTTAATATATTTATTGATGTATATTGTATCCAAAAAGAATCTACTTATTCGAAATGTCCGTCTTTTGCCTTTACACACGTCGCACTGGCCAATCGTCAATAGCTGCTCGAACCTCGTCCATTGGAAAATCGGCCACAGCTCGAACCAAAGCAGTCTTAAGAGATCCAATGTTGGGGTATCTTTTTTGACAAAACTTTTCCTCTAAAACCGTCCACAATTTGTAATCCAATTGGTTCAAATCTGGACTGTCTGAGGGCCATTCTTCAGAAATAATCGCTGACAACTTGTTTCGAAGCTAGGCCTGGGACGTTTTAGCTGCATGGGCCGGCGCAGAACCCTGCTGGACAGTTTATGACTGGTTTTGGAACAGGGAATTGTTAAGAGGCTTCACAACAGCTTCCAAAACGGTTTCTTGGTAGACTTTGGCCGATGTTTTGACTCCTTGTTCGCAGAAATGCAGGTCAGTGACCCCATCGTAAGACACCCCACCAAACCATGGCTAAAGCCGGGTGATGACCCTTTTCCACCCTTGGGATCAGTTTAGATGCTTCCTAAGATGACCGCGCATACGCTCTATCATTTTGCTTGTTAAATTTTTCCTGAATGGTAAAAATTTTTTCATCGGTGAATAAAATGTTTCTGTGCAAGTTATCAGCGTGCTTAACCAAAAGACGTTTGCATTTTTCAATCCTATTATTTTAAGCTGCAGTCAATAAATGTCCGGTACGTCGTTTGAAAGTCCCAAGTCTTTTTTAATGATTCGAATCATGGACTTTTGCGTGATATTCATCTTAAGGGCCATGATTTTCTGTTTTCGGAGCGGACTTCTGTGAATTCTTGTTTTATCGGCTTTGATGGCATGCGGTGTTCCAACAGAGCGTGGGCGGCCCGGCCGGTGGCAGTCTTTTACATCTCCAGTCACGAACATGCGGCTAATCCCTAGTGGCCGGAGCGTTTTGAAAATATCGCTTTTTTTCATTTCACAATTTAAAAGCGCTATTACAGCAATACGGTTCTCATTATCCGACCACTCCATGATGAAAGTTGAAACAATTTTAAAATCCGGTTACAGACTAACGCTAGTGAGGTTAGCTTTCAAAACCCATATGACATTAACGGGGTATGTTCAGTTCTACTATTGAAAAGGGTGTGTTCAATGTTGTAACAGTATTTATGTCCCTACTAACTAAGTAAATATCCGGACAAGAGATTCTTACTGTTTGATGTATCCCAAACAGAAATTGGCAAAAACAAATAAATTATGGACTGAAAAGTGAGTATGAATTTCAAGACATTTCAATATAAATTCAACACTCATGTTTTCGTCGATCCATTGAATAGGTTTTGTAGTTCAACAAATTTTGTTTAGAACTATTAATCATCGAAAACTCTAAATACCAAAAAAACACCGCAAATAAATCAAAAGTCTTCACTACTTATTATTCGGATCCATTTCGAACTACAGGGATGCAAACCGAACCTAACCCGGTTTTAAACCGAACTCGAAGCCGGGTTTAAACCGAACTCGAAACCAGCTTTAAACCGAACTATATCACTTTTTTACTGTAAACCAAACCACAGTTAGAAAAGAATGTCGAACCAAACCAGAAATCACAAAAACTTAAAAAAAAAGTTATTCGGTTCACAAAATAAAAACTACACATCGAAAGATTTTTTCGTACATAAATACGCATATATAGGGTGATCCATCTAGAGGTCTTTTTTCAGAACAAAAAAAATATAAAAATTCAAATTAAGTGTGGAATCTGTGTTTTTCATTCGAAAGGACATTTAATGGCATTTATTTTTTGAATATAATTTCCTTCAAATGTTGGCCGCAACTACGCCTCAGGGTTTCCATTCTGAGGGTCCAATTTTGGATGACTCGGTCGAGCATTTTAACCGGTATGGCTTTAAAACCTGAGGCTTCCAAAACCTGAGTCGTAGCTGGTTTGTCAGCATAGACTTTGGACTTTACGTAACCCCAAAGAAAAATGTCTAAAGGTGTGATATCACTCGATCTAGGCGGTCAACTCACCTGTCCAAAACGTGAAATTAGCTGCTTCTCGAAATGACCTTTCAATAGATCCATTGTTTTAGCAGCTGTATTGCAAGTATTACCGTCCTGTTGAAACCAAGTGCCGTCAAGATTACGGGCTTCAATTTCAGGTAGTATAAAGATCGATATCATGGCGCGATAGCGAGCTCCATTCACGGTTACGTTCCGGCCATCATCATTTTTTAAAAGATATGCACCGATGATTCCACCAGCTTATAAACCGCACCAAACCGATGTTTCCTCTGGGTATAATGGCACCTCTTGAATCTTTTCTTGTTGCTCTTCAGCCCAAAAGCGGCAAATTTGTTTATTGACGTTGCCGTTGAGCCAGAAATCGTCCTCATTACTGAACAAAATTTTGGTCGAAAACAGCGGTTGCTTAATTCTCATTTTTATAATAATGCAAATAATACTGAAAGGAAAAAAAATAAAGTTGAACAAAACTGACGCGTAATCTGTGAAAAACCCGTATTGAAAATAATACCTCAAGATGGATCAGCCAATATTTACATATGTATACATATTTATACATACATATTTTATAAATGTACCTAACTTTTTTTAGTTCTTAGGTACATTCCTTAGTTTAAATTGTATTTTTTTAACAAATGCTATCAAAAAACATATTTCTGTTTCTATGATTTTTAAACCATTGATCCTAACCAGAATCGCTTTTGAAGAGCACCTAAAATTTTTTTTTAAACCCGAACCAGGACTTCACATTTGCTCTGTACCGAACGAACTCGAAAACGGTTTGCTCCCCTGGCCAGAAAACAAAATGACTGATATCTTTTTATGGCGACGGGCTTTGAAATAAATTTCTTTTTTTAATTTCTAGCTAATCTACAAGTAAAATATAAATTAAGGCTGACTTTCTAAAAGTATATTTACAATGTTTCAATACAGTATTAAAAAAGTAACTATACAATGTATCAACTCTGTTTTAATACAGATTGCATTGTATCATTCATAGCAACAAATAAGAAAAAATGCTTACTTATCTTTCTGCTCCGCTATTGTGTTATGTCTTTCATTCGCTTTGCATCAACTTTTATTTGGATGCCTTCGTTGCTTTTCCTTGCGTATTAACTACAACACTGTTGCAAAAGGGAACAAAATACTTTGTCAACATTTTCAGAGTTGCGTATACGAACACCCTGCAATGTATAACTACAAAGCAACATGCGTTTAGGAAGTCAGCCAAATATTTACATTTTACGCCAGCATACCGTTCTTATCAGACGCACTGTATCATTGTACAGATCTGTTACAGCTAATTTTTCAATTTTTTGTGCCGATCATCAGAAAACCAAAATAAACAAACCATATTCAGTTGTTACAAAACTCACCATTGAGCAGGTCAGCGCGCGCTGAGTTTCGGTCGGTTCGTGAAGCTGATGCTAAATTGGTCATTCATTGTTTTTGGCCACATAAAACAAAAGAAATCCCAGCAACGTCACAACCGATTGTTGTTGTTTTTAATTCGTAATCGAAGTAAATTTAATTGTTTTTAAAATTGAGCCTAAAATGCTATCATTTGCAAAGGTGTGCCTTAGATCAATTCAAATAACTTTCATTTGTGTGCTTCTCAATATGGTTTTGGTAAATGGTAATAAACACTTTCAAAAGAAAACAACATTTTTAACATAAATACGTTAATCGAAACCAGAGTCTGCATTAATGTTTCAACGTTTCTCTTTTTTTATTTCATTTCGTTCTTTTATTTTTTGTTTCTCTCGTTTCTAGTGGTTTTGCCGGTCGATTGTGCTCCCTCCGACTCCACAAAGCTGAATGGCATAGACGATGTTTGCGTGCATACACTGAAAGCGCCACCAACATTTTTTAAACGCCACTTTGACATGTCATTCTTGAAGAAATTTTTCAAACATTGGATACCGTTTACCAGTAACGATCGTGTTAAAATGCAATTCTTTCTATACAAACGTGATTTTCCCGAATGTGGCCGTGAAATGCGAACAGACGACGATAATAGTATCATGGCATCGGGCTTTAATGCTGATCACCCGACAAGGTGAGTTGTAGTATCGTTTTTAAGGTTGCACAGAACTAACTTGGTAGCTTTTAATCAGGGTTGCCATACGTGGTGTTTTCGAAGGACATATCCTCCTTTTTACCACTACCATCCCGACCTCCATCCTTTGTTAAAAAGTGACTTTTGTCCTCCTTTTGCTGCTTATATTCTTACAGTATCTATAATTCATAATTTTTAAAAAATTACGATACTAGAAAATGCATTTATGACATTTTCCAGCTGTATTTTACATCCAAAAATCCTGATTTGAGTTTATAACAATGTGAATGTTTTCCCCATAAGTAGCGTTGTTGCAAGTCCAGTACTCTCCAAAGGACTATTTATTTTTATTTATTTTATGTGAATTAGGATATACTTTACAACAAAATACAATATTTTTTATTTAAAGTATAGGATTAAAGATGATCCAAAGTACATCGAAATCAAAATTATTAATGTAAGGGTTTTACAAGATATAAAGCAAATTATTAATAATATAGATCAAAAATTTAGGTTATTTCCAGTTCACAGAGTTAGACTAGCTCTAATATATGAATAATCGATATAATTTTTTTGAATTGATTAGCGTTGCTGGTAGTTTAAATGTTTCTTGGTATCATATTCCAGAGGCGTAGATAAAGAAATGCCATTCTGATGTAAGTGTTAGATGTTGGAATGTATGTTCCTTCTATTTGATCGGGTGAATGTCAGACACGACAGCCGGTTCTTAGCACCGGATCGTCCCGAAGGAGCAATTCTTCGGCCAAGGGCTATCACCCCGGTACTATGTGCCGCTACAACAACAACAACGTTGGAAGAGATAATCTGGTTGTTTTTGGAACACTATTTTATGTAACGATGAAAGTACTCTTATTTTCAATTATAAACAGTTTTTCGTAAAGATTACTTCGCCGAATTTCCCACAGTTTGGCTGCTATTGGTCTGACACAAATAGAAAAAACTAAAACAATTAACATTTTAGCAAATTTGAAGCACATGATGTATTTTTTTTTTTGGGGTTAGTTTATTTTACTTCATTTTTCTCCTCGCCTATGGCTTCAATTGTACTGAAGACAGCTAAACAAAATCCCAATTGGTTTTTGCTATATTGCAGTGAGAAAAATTTAATGTTCTTCGGAATAAGCTAAACAAACTTGGGACCACAAAAACCGAACCGAAGCAAAACCCAAATAGGTTACTTAAGTTTTAATACGAACTTCGAAAAACCGCACAAGAGAAAGAGTTTGCACTTTATGTGTTGTAATGTTTTTAAGCTGGTTTATGAACACTAGAACTTTTTCTAAAGACGTGATCCAAATTGAAAAATTTTGGTTACGAATGACCAAGATATTGTGGTTTTGCTAACTAGTCTAAATTATCGACGTCTAACCTAAAAAAACACTATTATTATTATATCCTTTAAATGCCCAGCGCTACGAAAAACTATTTTTTTATATATTTATATGGCCCAAATAATATATAAAGTACTGTTAATTATTTCAATTTTTTTTCGAATGGTTTAACTTTGTCATTTAATAATGAAACATCAAGAGATGAAGAAGTTTACCGAAAAATCGTGTTTTCAGATGAAGCTCATCTTCATCTTGGTGGGGTTCAGAGAACCCACACATGACTATTGAGAAGTTAATGCATCCACATCGAGTCACTGTTTAGTGTTGATTTTGGGCTGGCGGCATCATTGGGCCATTTTTTTTTTAAAAAAATAATTTTCTTTTTAATGTTCATTGTTGTCGATTTTTTTTTACCAAATGTACGCATATGCAGTAATTTGATTGTTGAGAGCGCCACAAGTTTTGAAGTTTTGGAAAAAAAACACAGGTGTTAAACCGAACTATATCATTTTTTTACTGTAAACCTAACCGTAAACACAGTTAAAAAAGAAAGTCAAACCGAACAAAAAATCGCAAAAAATTAAAAAAAAGGTTATTCGGTTTATAAAATAAAAACTATCGAAATCGATTTTTTTACATAAATACGCAACAATTTACATATGTATACATATTTTTAAATACATATTTTATAAATGAAACTAATTTTTTTTAGTTTTCAGGTACATTCCTTAATTTAAATTTTATGTTTTAAACAAATGCTATCAAAACATATTTCTGTTTCTATGATTTTTGAACCATTAATCCGAACCAAAATCATTTTTCAAACCGACCCAGCACTTCAGATTTGCTCTGTACCGTACCTACTCGAATTCGGAAATGTTTTGCATCCCTGGTCAGAAAACAAAATGAATGCTATCTTTTTAGTGGCGCCGTGCCCTAAAAAATTAAATAAAATTTTAGTTTCTAGCTAATCTATAAGTAAAAGTAAAATATATATTAAGGCTGACTTTCTAAACATATATTTACAATGTATCAATACAGTAAAACACATCGAGTCACTGTTTAGTGTGGATTTTGGGCTGGCGGTATCATTGGGCCATTTAAAAAAAAAAATAATTTTATTTTTAATGTTCATTGTTGCCGATTTTTTTTTACCAAATTTACGCATATGCAGTAATTTGATTGCTGAGAGTGTCACAAGTTTTGAAGTTATGGAAAAAACACAGGTCTTAATCGGTACCCGATGTACATTTTCACAAACATTTTCATTAGTGCTTCCAGCAGTTTCCTAAATATAAATGACAATTTAATTATTTTTTAAAACTGTATGTATAGGTACTGTATAATGTAGATCGTAATGTTCTCTTTCATATGAACCACAAATCGGAAAATCCCTTCCAAAGCAGCTTGACTTTTACTAAAGTCCAAAAATTTGATTTTTTGGCCATGGTATTTTTTTTTCAAATCTACATGGCAGTCCCCATGGTTTGGTCATGGTATTTTTTCAAATCTACAGTCCCCAAAAAAGAATCATAAAGAAGCAAACAACATTTTTTTGATACGTATTAATCTAAATTTGAGCCAAATGTCAATTTTAATAGCGCCTGTTCGTAGGCACAAAAAGTATTTCTTCAAAATTTTATCGAGATCGAACAGTAATAGCGACCTGTAGTCAAATTACTAGCTTTTAGTAGACACACGATCTGCTTTCTTAAAAATGCATTAAATGTTGTATTGATTGATATTATTTTTTCATAATAAAGCCCAAAATCTATTACAATTTCTTTGAAACTGATGATGTGAGCTACTTTTGAAACTACACGATTTCGATGGCATTAATTTGGTATTACTTATGTGCAATAATGATAAATCTCAATCTTATGTCACCGCAAGATTAACTTGCATTGGACGATGGTTAATTATACGGTAATGATGTCAACATTTTGATTAGAGCGTTTACGCGCGGAAATAAAGCAATGACATTTTGCTTTATAGTTTTATTACGAATGAAAAAGTGCAAGTGAACGTCATAACCTTCACATTGACAAGCCCGTTTTTGATAGTAAGAGTGTAGTACAAACATTAGCTCTTATCAGCTCGAGACAAATTACAGTTTGTTGTTAATAAACATAAGGGAACAAGTATATGTAGTTCAGTGTCACTAACAGCCTATTGAGACTGTCATAAAAGTATACAATTAAAATTCCGAACACATTAATAGGAAATTTAGAAATTATAATCAAATTCTGAACAGTTCAATAAAAAATCAGAAAATAACAACTGCAATTCAGAACATATCAATTGAAATTCAGAAATTACAATTGAAATTCAGAACACATCAATTGAAATTCAGAAAAACTCAATTGAAACTCAGGACACATCAATTAAGATTCAGAAATGACAATTGGAATTTAGGACACATTAATTGAAATTCAGATATTTAAATTGCACTTCAAAAAACATTAATAGAAATTTATGTAATTTACATTTGAATTTGAAAATACATCAATTGAAATTCAAAATACATCAATTAAAATTCTAAAATTACAACTGAAATTCAGCAAACATCAATTGAAATTTAGAAATTACATTTGAAATTCAGAATATATCATTTGCAATTCAGAATATATCAATTAAAATTCAGAAAATATCAATTGAATTTCAGAAAACATCAATTGAAATTTCAAAAATTTCATTAGAAATGAATAATGTAAGTTACCATGCAAATTTAATGTATAAAGTATTGCAAGGATCTTAACTAAATAATGCCTTTCTTTTAATGTCATTTCCTTTACATATGGGTGATTCTGAGATTATGGACCAATTTCGACAACATTTTTGGAATTCGATTTTTTTTGTAGAATTTAATATTTAATTCAGGTATATGTCTTAGTTCTAAGAAAATCTAGTCATTTTTAAAAGGTACACATCAAAATTTTAATTTTTAACGGAATCATGCAACAATTTAAAAATATGACCTCCAGGGTAATGACTCATTGAGAATGACGAAGACAATAAAATATATGTATAGTATTTTTTTCTTTAAAATCAACAAATTCATTTTAATTCAGTTCTTTTGTAGAAATAATAAAAGAAAAAATCTGTTAATCGTCATTCGCCTGTGAACAATTTTGTCAGGGGAACGATAAATTTCTACAAAACCCCCTGAAATGTTTATTTAAGTACGTACTTACCCTTACAAAATGGGCTTGAGCTGGAAGTTTATACTTGCAATAAACCCAAAAAAAAACACTTGCAAAATTATAAAAAGTATTAATTATCTTATTAAAAAACAACACAGGGGAATGACCAACTTAAGTGTGAACGTTCGTAACGAGTGACAAAACACGACTTACTTAATTTTAATAAGACTGTTGACGAAAAAACTATTAGATGTGCACCCACTTCAAGTAATGTTCAATAATATTTGAGTTGCTTGGAATCAGGATTGGTTTGGAATTTGAATTTTAGCGAATATTAGATTTTACAGAGGAATGCTGTGTATTTTCAGATACAGAAAATAAACATCCATAAAAATATAAATTGAATAAAAAAAATTATAATCGTTAATAGCAACAAAATTAATTGAATATTATTTTATACTATGGACTGGTTTTATTAAATAAATAATTAATATTTTTGTAAAAAAAATGAGAAAACTTCAATTAAAAGTAGTTCTAGGGACAACAATATTTGAACACTTTGGTTTGAAATTTTTTGAAGAACAAATACTTTTTTTAAAAAAGAATTTTAAAGACTTTAAAGGCCCTATAAAGATTTATTGTATAGTAAATAATAAAGTATAATATATTTTATTTTTCCCGCTTGAAACAACCAAGGACAACATAGTGGCCCATAATTTCAGAATCAACCATATACATTAGGGTGGGCCGATTTATAGAGATTTGCAATTTACAAATTTCGATATTGATATCGAGGCGCCTACTTTTTCTCAACTTTTGTTTTTAATGTTTTTAGTATGTAATAAAAAAAATTATTTTTTTTTAAATATTACCTTTTCAAAGTGACGTACAATACATACAAATATACAACTGTGGAACTTTTATACTTAAACAAATGTAAATACGGTGTTCGCATATGTCATCGAAATAATATATTTTATTGCTCATTTCGTACTACAGTATTTAAATCAATTGTAGTGATTTTTAAACATATGACACAATGTCGTATGACATAATTTATAATGCGGTTTCATTTATATTTACTTATTCATGATTCCCCTTAGGATAAATTTTCGTAATACGACATTCTAAACTAATAATTTCTCAAAGTGTATTCATCGTGTAAAAATGATACATGAGTAATATTGATGGATGAGTTGGTTTCAAAAGAATTGTTAAAATGTTGAGATAAAATCTCTCTCGTTTTAATGCCTTTGTCCGCTTACACAAAGGAAATTTTCATTCACTCGATTTCGGATCGAAACAACTTCCATTACTGTTTGTGCGGCAATTTCGTAATGTCTTGGAGTAGATTTCGTTTGTGTTTGTTCGACAAGGGTTAAAAGTCCTTTTTTTGTAGGATAATCTCATCAATCGTATTAAGCTCAATGTAAATTTAGTTCTCCATAAGAAATTTCTTAATTGGTTGTTAGTAAAAATGAAATATAAATTTTCGATTTGAAAATTTGATTGTTTCTCCGTACTAACGCTTGTTTTGTCAATGGCCCGGACACACTGGAGCTTTTTTTCTAACGCTGCGTTTTTCTTAACTTCCAGTATTCAAAACAGCTGAAATAATTGTTGAAAATATAAATGTTATAATTTAAAATGTTTATTTTAATGGATTTTTGTAGTTGAAGTTGAAAAATACGCAGCGTAAGAAAAAAAGCTTTAGTGTGGCTGAACCTTAATTTCCATTTTTGATAGCCAAAAATCGATTAGTCAAGAATCGATTTAAACGACCCTAGTTTGTACACATACTCTAGTTTGTATAACCCCTTATTACACAAAACGAAACTGCTTGCGATATTTTCAGTGTATATTGTTTTTCTAAGAACGATAATGTATTTAGAAACAAAATAAGCTCTCGAGTTGTTCTAAAATTAAATTAATCAAATATTTACTATATGTGTACGTTCAGTGAAATCCAAATTCGGATTGTAGGGCTGATGTTCAACAAATTCACAGTATTATAAAGAGTCCATTTTATTTTTCTAAAATGTTTTGTGCTGGAAACATCAACAATTTAGATGTTTTTATACCATCTTAATCTATGGACAAACTAATAACCGTTTAATTTTGTGATATCTAGCCTAGTAAGTTGCAATATGGTAATCTGGCAGTAGCCGTGTGTTTTCAGTTAACTAGCTTAGTCACCTAGTAAGTTAGCAATATGGTATTCTGGCAACATTCAATAACATTTTGTATTAGATGGCAGCATAAGCCCAAAAATAGCTTATTTACAAAAAAAGGCAAAGCAAATTGTTAAAAAACAATTTTGTTACTTCGTATACGAAGGCTGCTATATATTTTTCTGGTCTAATAATGAAAATGCGAATATTTAAATCAAATCAAAAATGGTTTAATTGCTTTTCAAAGTTATCTCCAGCTTGATTTATACACTTTTGCATGCGCTCAAACCAATTGTCGAAGCACTTCCACTCCGATTGAGACACATCCAAAACATGGTTTTTGAACGCATCAACAGCATCTTCTGGCGACGAAAATCGTTGACTATTGGGTGTCAAGTCAAGGCTGTACGGCGGATGACCCATCAGTTCGACGTTTTGACCGGTCAAAAAGGCGTTGGTTTGAGCCGATGTGTGAAAGCTCGCATTGTCATGGTGCACAATGATTCGTCTTCTCTTGTTCGTTTTTAGAATTTCCTTGAAGACTTCAGGCAAACAAATTGTGGTGTACCACTCAGAATTGACCGTCCTACGCTGCTCAAGCGGAACAGTCGCCACATGCCCAGTTTTGCCGAAGAAACAGGCGACAATTAGCTTCGAAGTGCTTCTTCCACAAACAACATTCTTTGGATTTGGCTCGTCTTTGAAGACCCACACGGTCGATTGTTGTTTTGTTTCGGGCTCATACCCGTAGTTCCATGATTTGTCACCTGTGACGATAAACGCGTTCATATTTTTTTCAAAATTTCTTTGCACCAATCGACACGAGCCTTTTTCAAGGATCCAACGAGAACAAACCTCATCGATATCGATATCAATATCAAATGTAAGCTAGTGGAAGAAATGCCCAGGGATGCCTCTAACTCATGGTATGTCACATGACGATCTTGCATTATCAGTTTACTCACGGCATTAATGTTCTCTGGCACAGCGGCCGTTTTTAGACGACCTTCGCCTTTGAGCGAGCGTCAGCCACGATTGAATTCATTAAACCAGTCACACTGCTATAGGATGGTTATTCATCGCCATACAAAGATTTAAGTTTATCGATGCACTCTTGTCGTGATAACCCACGTCGAAAGTTGTGAATAATGATCGCACGAAAAGTTCACGAGCTAATTCCATTTTTTTACTAAATTGATTTTTCAAGTCACTGTAAACAACACAAATGATGGTCGAACTTTAAAACGTTACGTTTATGCTGAAAAGTGTCAAACTTTCGAATGGAAATATCAGATGGCGCCAGGCAACACTGAGTGTTGTGTAGGCCAGAAATATATATAGCAACCTTAGTTTTTTGTTTTGTAAACATTTTATTGACAAATTTAATTTCGTTCAGTACAGCATTAAACACGAACTTCAGACAACGACAAGTAAGAACCATAATTATTATATATATGTACTAGTATGTATGTACAGCCTAGTACTAAGGTCGTGAAAAACGTATAAGTAGATATGTATATCACTTAGGAAATGACTCATAATTGAGGGTTTGTCAAGATTTTTCACAGTAATTTCACAGAACTTTATTGTTGAAGTTTGAGATTTCTTCACATGAAAAGGCGAACTTAGTAGCGGGCTTAAGAGTATACATTTTTTAACACTGAATATTTGATACAGATACTGGAGTTATTTATACAAATGTGTTAAGTTCTCTTCCAGCACAGCTGGAAGACCTAATACAATTTATGGTTATTCTAATTTGCTATGGCAACTCTATGCATATGAGAAAACAAATACCATATGTTTTAAGTAAAATAGTTTTACAAAAATTGTTTAACAATAGTTCCTTTACTTTATAATGGGCTTCCAAAATATTGCACAGCCTATCTAATTTTTCATTTTGTTTTCGCATTTCATCGCGCTGTTCTTCCATAAGGTGGATAATATTTTCCACTTTGTTGTCGACACGTTGTTCAACTTAGCAATTGTTTATTTTCTTCTACTAAAAGGCTGCTCAATTCCGGGTTGGATACATGTGGAGTACGTGATCTGTGGCGCTTAGGAGTAGGAGATTGTGTGCAGGAAAGACGCATCTTTGAAGCTGATGGTGTTACACTTCGCTTTCATTTCCCTTTTCCCTAGCACTGTCAGATGTTGAGGGAGTAAAATCAATATCTTCATCGTTTTCTTTGTCAGATTAACAAAAATCCGCTTCTCCAAAACTTTTGGCGCCAGCAACGCCTCCTACACTTCTCTGCATTCCGGAGACTCTAACAACAGCTGCCTCAACCTCGGACAATACATACTATTTGTTGTATGAGCCACCATCTGTTTTACAAATTCCGTTTTTTTTTGTAGCACAGTTTCTTCTTCACGTATGTTTTCCAGTCCGTCCAGGCTTTCTTCCATCAATAACAATCTTTGCGTGGTGTTCCAGAAAAATTCAATTTTTCTGTTAATTCTATTCAAAGAGCTTCTACAACCACACGCTCGCCCTTCACGAAACCTCTGGCTAAATCATTGTGGCACTCCATGAACTCGACAAAAATTTTATCTTGAGCAACGTTTCTATGCTTTCCCCTAAAATATTTATTTGTAAATGAAAATGTTGGAAACAAACTTATAAAATACTCAACTTTCTTATTTGTTTTATTTTCGTCAGCCAGAATATTACACGACGCAACAAAAGACGATCACAAATAATAAAAATTACAAATTAATTTTCCAACGTTTTTTTTTGATTTCATTTTAATTCGTTCAAGGCAACTATTTGGCTTGTATTGTTGGCTTAGTGCTATTGAAAATATAAAAGATTTATTAAAACAAATGTTAACTAAGCAAAAATTAAACGTAATTAGAGATTACTATAATCTTTATTCAGAAAAAGCACTTTTATCAAAGTTTTTTGTGTTTATGGAACTAAAAATATCAATTCCGATCACACAATCAAAAGTGGTTTCATTCCGACCAAATCTTTCGGAATAAGTTTTCTGTAGAAGCAAAATACGGAATTGAAACCACTTTCGATCGGAATTGTGTTCTGTGACATGCCTGATAATTCGAATCCAATGAATATAAAATATTCAGAGGGTATTATTGGTATATGCGAACGCCGTATAACAAACGAAAAAATATGCTTGATATACTGCTTACACCATATTTTAAAATTGCTGCAATAATTTAAATCAAAAAAAAGTTATAAAAGAATAAGCCAACTTATGTGAGTCCTTTTATCGTTTTTAGTGAATATTTTTTTTTTTAAATTTTAGAATAAACTGTTTGATTACTTAAAAGGTATTAGCCTTTTATGTAATAAAAATCCTTTAGACCTTTTTGATTAGGATTTCTAATTATTGTCTTAACAGTGTTTTAAGCCCATTATTTGCTTGTCAAATACAACACGCCTATTATACTCAAAGAGGGATATTTCAACTTTATATTTTATATGTTAACATTCTCTTTGGTTTGTTACTATTTATAAACTAAATATCTCTTAAAAGCTCGCAACATCCGTCGCTATCCGTCTTTTAAAATGTTTAAGTACAATTAAAATACAAACCACTTACATCACATATTCATTTAAACTCTTCTTTCTTTTTTTCCTCTTGTTTTTGGCAGAATCATCATACACGGATGGATGAGTCAAAGTAAAGGTTCTTTTAATCGTGCTGTGAAAAATGCTTATATGCAGCTGACAAAGCCCAAAATCTACACAGATTACAACATCGGCAATACTAGCAACGAAACCAATGACACTCTACCGCCTATAACACTGGAAGATGGTGAAGGTAAACCCTCAGGACAGAGCAGTTTCGAAGAAAAAGTAGACCCCAATTTTGGTTTTGCTACAGATACCACAAACATAACCGATTTTAATGTCATTGTGGTTGATTGGAGTGTCATCTCATCGAATGTAAATTATTTTGGTGTAGTGGACTTAATTGATGATTTGGGCTTCCTTCTCGCCGAATTTGTAAGATTTTTACATTTAAAAGCAAATCTTTATTTTGGTGATGTTTATCTAATCGGTCATTCGTTGGGAGCCCAAATTGCCGGTAGCGCTGGCAAACAAGTGCAACCATTTCGTTTTAACACCATCTTTGCCTTGGATCCAGCTGGACCTAAATTTCGTGACCTAAATGATGACATGCGTCTCGATCCTACCGATGCGGATTATGTTGAGTCGATCCAGACAAGCAGTAGTTTGGGTTTCCAGGAACCAGTTGGTCACGCCACATTCTACCCTAACTTCGGCAGGGATCAAAAGAAGTGCTACATCTATGGTTGCTCCCATTCGAGGGCCCACAATTATTTTGCTGAATCCATTACCAGTGAGAAAGGTTTCTGGGGCACACTATGCCAAAGACAATCCGAAAAGGTGTGGATTTTATCCACCTCTGGGGTGGAATTCAAAATGGGTGGTGAGCCGTCCACACCGAAGAGAGGAACGTATTATGTCAAAACGAATAATAAGCCTCCCTATGCAATGGGTCGATGGAAACATGGAGACAATTTAGGGGAGAATAATAATATAGATTAGATTGCCGAAAGAAAGTTAGAAATATTTTCAAGAGTGCTATATAGCTATAAATATTTATTTAATAAACAGTACGCATTAATACGAAATATGGAATTTTTAATCTTATTCTATAAAATATTTTATAAGCTTCTATTTATTTAAAATGATAACACGTTTACACAATAAAGTGATGTGTCAAATCAACTCTGAATATACGTTTTACGTAATTAAATTAAATGACGCAGTTTCTGTGTTTTATTTAGTTTACGTTTGTCGGCCAAGCAAGAGGCCGTGTGTATGCGATTGTTTACACAGGGTGACTGATAAATAAATAAATATATGTGAAGGTATGAAATTTCGCATTTATTTTTAATATTGACTTCAAACCTTCGCCGTTTTCTCCAAACATACTTTTTGGAATGTTAACCAAACCTTTTCTATTATAATGGAAGTATGCATATATATACTCGTATATACCCTCCACAGTCCCTACGCTACTAAAGCGCTAAAACGGGACGTTTTTGGGTCCATTAGTCCGTCCTTTTTATTTAGATTGGTAGCAAAATTTGCTTTAATTTGAGTACCCATTGACTATTATATTCAGTTTTGACCATGCAGGGCGTTTTGGGCCACCTGAGCAAAAAAGTCTTAGAATTATTCCCTGTTCGAGGTATTTAGTGCGTGTGAGCTGGTAGTATCCATTTTAACAATATTCAGTCCAGAAAAAATTGTGATTTGTTAAGCAATTACTCAAAAAATAGTAAATAGTTAAATGGAAACTTTTTGCCCAAAGAACCACCATAGTGCATAATTTCAGGATCCTAAGTTTATTTGTTTGACCGCTAACGTGCTTTCAATAGACACACGCACGGACATGGCTATATCGTCCTAAAATTTTACGACGTTCAATAATATATACACTTTGCAGGGTCTCCGATAAATATTTCGTGGTATTGCAAACGGAATGACAAATTTAGTATACCATCCACTTTCCGGTGCTGATATTATTTAACCCTACTCCACACTGTGGTAAAGGGTATTATGACTTAGTTCTAATGTTTGCATCATCTGAAAGGAAAATAGAACCCACCGATCGATTCAAAATCACTATCTAATTCTATTTGGGGTCTATTATTCGTAGCATATAAGGTTTTCCCGATTTCATCTAAAGCTCTAAAAGCAACATATTACTTCCAAATAAGGCTGGCTAGCAAAACCGCAACAACTAAGTTTTTTCCTAACAAATAGTTCCAATTTTGAGCATGTGGAGGGTATACTCGTAAAAACAAAAGCGATTTGGCACAATTACAATAAGGTAAAATTTCAATAGAAAAGGCTAAAAAGTGCGTAGAGAATAAACTTTGAAACAAGGTGAAGAAGCAAAAAGAGATGGGAACCATATTTCCGGAGTAACGGGATCACAAAGTTTCGACAAACAATTTAACATAAATCTTAAAAGACAATATATTTAAAAAAAAAAGTGGGTCCATTGTTGAACTCATTAAAATACCTTTAAAATGGTAAGTATTTCTGATCCATAAACCAATTCCTAACAGTTGCATATTTGCCATTTTTTTGTCAGAGTTTTTAGGAAAATTTTTAAAACTGTATATTTCATAAAAATTTGAGGCAGTACTTGAAGCTTATATTTAAGACAACATTTGACGCCAGATATATTAACGTTTTATATAAGGTAATCCATCTTGAGGTATTTTTTTAATAGCCTTTTTTTACAAATTTCGGAGTTGTGTTCAACTTTATTTTTATTTTCTTTTCAGTATTGTTTGCCATTTCATCATGGAAAGACTTACACCGAAATAACGCCTCAAAATTGTGCAACTGTAAAAGGAAATGAGCGTTTGGTGAGAAACTGTTTTCGACCACAATTTTGTTCAGTGATGAGGCACATTACTGGTCCAACGTTAATACACATAATCATCAAAAATGATGATGGTCGGAATGGAGCTCGCTGTCGCGCCTTGATATCGGACTTTTTGCTTCCTGAAATTGAAGCCCGTTACCTTGATGACATTTGGATTTAACAGGACGGCTCCACTTGCCATACAGCTGCTCAAGCAATGGATCCATTAAGAGGTCATTACGAAGATCAGCCAATTTCACGTTTTGGACAGGTGAGTTTGCCGCCTAAATAGTGAAATATCACACCTTAAAATTTTTTTCTTTGGGGCTAAGTAAAGTCCAAAGTCTATGCGGTTTTTAAGCCAACATTACGGCTGCCATTAAAGTCATACCGAAATGCTCGAACAAGTCATCCAAAATTGGACCCCCAGAATGGACACCCTGAAGCGTAGTTGCGGCCAACATTTAAAGGAAATAAAATTCAAAAAATAAATGACATAAAACGCCCTTTCGAAAGAACCACTAATATTCCACATTTTATTTGATTTTTTTTATTTTGAAAAAATAATTTTAGATTGATCACCCGATATTAAGTATATTATTCGACTCATCTTCGATTTTGCATCTAATGGGACGATTTGTGTGTCGTTAGAAGTCGTATTTAACGCCCTAAAAATGAATGTATAAAAATTATAACTCGATTAGTGGGCTATTTGTTATTCTCTTAAAAGAGTTTTGGTAAAAATGAATCAAAACTAATGTTATGACTGCTATTACGGCATGTATTTTTAAACTATCCATCTTCAAAAAGGAATTGTGTTATGGATCCAGGGTCAATTTTTCTAACTTTTTCTGTCGCAGTGCTTTAAGGCTTTGGCCTGCGGGCAGGCCTAATCTAGGGACTCGGGACTTTAAAACCTTCTACTACTGATCACTGTCACCGGGACTTGGGTAAATCTCTTTTATTCATTTCGGGTATTACATTTCCTCGTTTGTAAAAAGCAGCACTGCAGGCCGAAAATAAAGGGTGATCCATCTAGAGGTATTTTTTCAGAACAAAAAAAATATGAAAATTCAAATCAAGTGTGGAATCTTTATTGGTAATTTGAAAGGACATTTTACGGCATTTATTTTTTGAAAATAATTACCTTCAAATGTTGGCAACTGTATTATGGAAATGAGCGTTAGGTGAGAAACGGGAAGATCCAATGTTTTCGACCAAAATTTTGTTCAGTGATGAGGCCTATTTCTGGCTCAACAGCAAAGTCAATAAACAAAATTGCCGCATTTGGGCTAAAGAGCAACAAGAAGATGTTCAAGAGGTGCCATTATACCTAGAGAAAACCACGGTTGGTGCGGTTTATAAGCTGGTGGAATCATCGGTGCATATTTTTAACGTAACCGTGAATGGTGTTCGCTATCGCGCTATGATATCGATCTTTATGCTACCTGAAATTGCGGTTGCGGCCAACATTTCAAGAAAATTATATTCAAAAAAAATGGCATAAAAAGTCCGTTCAAATTACCAATAAAGATTCCACACTTGATTTGAATTTTTATGTTTTTTTGTTAAAAACAAATACCTCTATTTGGATCACCTATATATTAAACTAATCGGGCGATTTTTGAAAAAATTTTAATTTTTTAATTAAAATTTGGCACAGAACCAAAACAAAAAAGAAAGAGATGCACCAATAAACTTTCCTAGTCGCACAGTTTAATGGCAACATGTTTGTTTGTAAAAAAGTCAAAACGAAAATTTATTTGGAAAAAATTAAACAATGGGTTTGTTTGGGAACAATTGAAAACTGTGTGAAAAATTTACATTGATGCAGTTCTTAAGGGTGCGATTGATTTAACAATGCGATACATTCTACTTACTTAATCTGTTTTTAGGGTTTAACTTGGCATCATTTCGAGGTTCCCTACTTTTTTAAAGAAAAAACACAGAAGATTTAAATTGAATGGTGAATGTTTATTATCATTTGAAAAAAGATTCTTTGGCATTTATATTTTACAGGTTATGTCTATCAAATGTTGGCCGCGGCTACGTCTCAGATGGGCCATCCATTGAGTCCAATTTTCGATGACTCGTTCGAGCATTTCAACTGGTAACTGGCGAATGACACTCGCGATGTTTTGCTACAAGGCCTGAATCGAAGCGGGTTTGTCCGCATAAACTTTAGACTTTACATATCCCCACAGGAAAAAGTCTCAGAGATCACGAGCATCAAATAGTCGGTTATCATGGCACGACAACGGTCGCCATTGACGGTTACGTTCTCACCGGCATCATTTTTGAAGAAATATGGACCGATGATTGAACCATCCCACAAACCACACCAAACCGTTTATTTTGATGAAGTGGCAGCTCTTGAACCTCTTCTGGTTGCTCTTCATCCCAAATGCGGCAATTTTGCTTGTTTACATACCCATTGTTGGCCGATTATGTTGACCATAAGTTTAACGAAGTGCACGAAACACATTCCTCACAGAACGTGAATTTTCGTAATAAAGTTGAACGATTTGTAAACGTTGTTCAGGCGTAAGGCTTTCCATGATGAAATGCCAAACAATACTAAACAAAAATAACATTACAGCATGACACGACTCACACGTCATCTGTCAAAAAAGGCTATTGAAAAAAGTATCTCTACTTGGATCACCCGTTAGAATAGAAAGGGATCTAAGGGTAAACACCAGTTTTGTTCAGGAGAGCCATTTTAAAGATTTAAATACGTGTATCTTTGGTGTACCATCACTTTCATTAAACGCGCATATCTCTGGGAGGGAACACTTTTGGGGCATGGAATCGGTCTCATTCGATGCTCAGATGTTGTCCACATCAAAAAAAAATTGATTTTTTTAACCCTTAGGTTCTTTTCTCTATGCGCTGTCACATATACTAGGCGTTTTTATTAGTTAATACAAATTTATATAATTAAAAAAAAGAATGTACGAATTGTTGTAATCTTGAAGTATGCAAACATTATTTTAAATAAACTCAATATTTAATACATCAAAACGCGTAAATAATACGAAATTTATGTATTGTTGTTGGACTATCCGCGTAGTTTGCATTCGGTGAATCACTATAGACATACTTATGGCCTGTTCACGGTGCTCGAACAAAAATATAGTTGAATGAAACCCAGTCACTCACTTTCGAGTAGCATTGGGTTTATGTATCTCTCTCAATGCGATTCGATTGGTATTACGCTACGAGTATAACGTAAGAATAGTACAACTTCATTCTTGCCAGATCATCAATTTTTCAAATGCTCAAATTTAATCAAAATTCTCAATTATCATTGTAAAAAAAGTATTCGGTCAACTGCTTACCTTTTACTTTTAGCAGTTTTTGCCTCCATTTTTCAGCTCAACGGAAAAAAGTGACTGCTTTTGAAAGTTCTGTTCGACTAAATGAGAGCAAAGAGAGTTTTATACATCAAAATGTGTACTCCCGCGCTTGCGTTTTCAAGAAACTTGGGTTTCGTTCGACTGAGAGTTGTTAGATGAACCCAAATCAGCTGTTAGTAGACAAAAAGCAGCACTCGACAAAAGCAGTCGTTCGAGCACCGACTTTTCTTTTCAGTATTGTTTGTCATTTTATCATGGAAAGACTTACACCGTTGCCGATTTAGTGTTTGGGCTCTGCAGAAGCTCGAAGAGATCCGATGTTTTGACCAAAATGTTGTTCAGTGATGAGGCTCCTTTTTGGCTCAACGGCAACGTCAATAAACCAAATTGCCGCATTTGGGCAGAAGAGCAACCAGGCGAGGCTCAGGAGGTGCCATTATGACCAGAGAAAACCACGGTTTGATGCAGTTAATGGGCTGATGGAATCATGGGTCCATACCGTGAATGGTGCTTGCTATGATATCGGACTTTTTGTAACCTTAAATCGAAGACCGTTGTCTTGACGACATTGGGTTTTAATAGGACGGTGCCACCTGCCATACAGCTTTTCAATCACTTTTTGGACCGGTGAGTTGGCCGCCTAGATCGTGTGATATCACACCCTTAGACCCTTTTCCTTGGGGCTACGTAAAGTCCAAAGTCTATGCTGACAAACCATATACGATTCAGGTTTTGGAAGTCAATACGACGCGTGTCATTAACGCCATACCGATCGAAATGATCGAGCGAGTTATCCTAAATGGGACCCTCAGAATGGACACCCCGAGGAGCAGTTAGGGCCAACATTTAAAGGAAATTATATTTAAAAAATTAAAATAAATGCCATAAAATGTCCTTTCGAATGAACAATAACGATTCCACACTTGATTTGAATTTTTGTATTTTTTTATTTTGAAAAAAATCTAGATTGATCGCCCTAAGGCTAAAAAGTTAAAATGTAAGATGAAATCATCAAGAATTTTTTTTAATTGAACTAGATTCAATCCAAGAAAATTTGCAACAAAAAAAGTACGGGAACGGATTTGTAGTAAAAGCAGAAAAATTGTGGAAGATACTTGTATTCTATATTAAAATAAAACTTTTTCCAATAACTAAAATAGCTGACATAAGTTGTTTACAATATACTACTTTTATTTCGTGTTAAAACTAGTAAAAGGGAAAATCTTATTTTTCTCTTCTCTTTTATTTTGCTTGCAACTTTAACTAGTTTTCGGAGTACGGGACAGGTTTTGGAGTAAAAGTAGTACCCCTCTAAGAAAACCGGCACGAAAACGAAACGTTGGCGAAGTCATTTTTTCATACAAGACTACGAAAACGAACCGATTTTGCGATACGTAAATGCACCGTAAACGTTAATTTCGGAATAAGAGAATTAGAAAAAAAAGTAGTAGTTTGAATGTATTGGTAGTACGCCAAGGCTAAGCTAAAGTAGTACTTTTACGTAACACTAAAGCGGTCCGTTTTCGTAATACCAGAGTGTTGCGTTTGCGTAACACTGAAGCGGTACGTTTTTGTATCTGCAAAACGTTCTGTTTCCGTACTGAATTTCTTTCTCTATCGAAATAATATAAGCTTTTTTATACTGAAGAATTAATGTTGCATATATTGTGAATGATTATGAATTCTTTGGCTATTACAAAATATAGATATGTAGATATATATACTACAAACGTTTTATAAATACCTATTATATTAACACTTACAAAAGCTGATTTTGTTTAACAACAATCAGATCATCACACTTCAAACATCAACTAAAACAATTAAAGTGTTCTGTCAACATGGCTGCCCGAATAAGAAAAAACAGTTAATGCCGTTACCATTAAGAAAAAACAGTTCGTTTTCGTGTCGCAAAAACGGCACGTAAACGGATTGTTTTAGGTACTTTTTGGTTTAAATACGTTCGTTTCCATTACGCAAAATCACTTCCATTTCGTACCGTAAAAAACGGCACGTTTACGAAGACTTTTACGCAGAATTAATTTCGTTGTATATTTATATGAAAAACTATGCAAGTGTTAGTGATATGGCGGTCCGTATGCAGTTCGTTTTCGCTCCGCAAAATGCGTTACGTTTATTTTTCTTGGAGGGACGTAAGGGAAAAGTCTTAATGGAGGAAGAAAAAAAATAATATTCTCTTCTCTTTTAATTTTTGCTTGCAACTTTTACTACTTTTCGGAGTACTGGATAGTTTTTGAAGTAAAAGTAGTAGCTACGGAAAAAAGACTTAATGTAGGAAGAAAACAATTATTTGTTTGCAATTTCCTAGATGCCGAACACGTAATAAATCTCATTATCACATCTATTTCGATCCAACGATAACATTTTGTCGTTTTTGGTTTTATGTGTGCATTTGACAACATTGTTCTCGTTGAACATACCCCATGAAAGGTACGTGGCAAACTGTCACGAAGACAGAGAACTGTCAAGACGACATGGAGGAATAAGAAAAAACTCTTTTTTTTTGAGAATTGAATTTTGTAGCAAAAGGAAAAGGCGAACTGACGTGGAAGTGTTGAAAATTGGTTTTAATACATGAAAAAACAAGGAATTCCAATTTCATTAGACAATTTTCAATTTCCAAAGAAAATTGTGTGTAATCTGTAGTTAAGCTAAAGTGTTGCCTGAAATAAACGCGAAAAGTCTGTGGTAATTGGTAATTAATTTGCAGTGTTTACGTGTTAATACTTTTGACAGCAGACGACGGCAACGGGATAAAAGTGCAAAAACCAATTTTTCCAGTTTGCAAGTCATAGATCCGAGATCGGAAAAGAAAGCTAAAAAAGTTTTCTAGTGATTTCATAAAGAAAATATAACGAAATATATGTTCAACTTGTAAAAATAGAGTAAACAAGAAAACGGAAAAATGATGAACCCCAATGCATACGGTCCACCGCCAACAATGCAACAACCACCACTGATGCCACCTCCTTCAGCTGGTGGGCCGCCGCCGCAGCAGCAGCCGCAGCAATATCCTCCTCCCGGCTGGCCCGCTCAGCAACCTGCAGTAATGCAGGAACATCCCCAAATGCCACCGCCAATGCAACAACCAACAGCAGCTCCTCTACCACCACCACAACAGTCCAACATTATGAATGGCAATTATCAACAGCAGGTTTGTACGACATTTCATTTCATGTAAAATCCATTGCAATTTGCAATGAGCCGTGTTTTCTTGTCTTCCGTCATTCGTGTGGCCCAGCTCCATGTTTCGTTATCATAATTTGTTTTGTTGTTGTTTTTCATTTTTCCAATTGTTGGGGGGGCTCTGGTTTGATTCTTTTAAAAGTTATCTCTCACTTCCGCTACACTTAAGAGAGCATCAGAGAAGTCGGAAGAGTTGGGGAAACTTACGAAATTCCTTTTCCATTATCATCTCAATGGGAGAAAGGGTATAAATCTTTGAGCTGCATACGTATGACAAGACAGTTTTATGCACTTCATAATGAGGTACATATGCTTTTACGAGGGTGGGATGATAAGTCAAGATGCATTTAATTAGGTCATGCTGATGAAAACAAAACGGCACAAATAGAGAAAAATCGTATTTTGATTAACTCATCATATTTTACGAAGAGTTATGGCTGTAGTGACATTGCGGTTTGAAAACAGAAATTACAAAATAAATAAAGGGTGGTCCAAATAAAATGCACATAGTTGTAAACAAAAAAAATTCTGAATATTATATTAATAAAGGGTATTTTTTTCGGACGTTTCATTTTCAAGAAGAAATAAAACGCATATAATTTAATGTTATGACGAAAAATTTTGCTTTATTATAAAGATAAGGGTTTGGCATTATATTTAAAAAATTATTTCAGGCAAGTGGCCGCCGCGGCTGGATCTGAATAAATTCCAGCCGAGAGGCCCAATTTTCGACCACTTTTTGCAGCATTTGGGTCCGTATGTACGCGCCGAATATTCTCTTCCAAGGTGTCAATCGTTACGGGCTTATCTGCATAGACAAGCGACTTCACATAATCCTACAACAAAAGTCCAGCGTTGTTAAATCGACGTGAGATAATGCGTTCTCCAAAAGTTTTTTTTTCAATAAATTGATTGTTTCGTTGGCTGTATGGCATGTAGCGCCGTCTTGTTGGAACCAAATATCGTCCACATCAACATTCTTCAATTCAGGCCCGAAGAAGTCATTAATCAAGGCACTATAGCGTTCCCCAGTTACTGTAACATTATGGCCGGCTTTATTTTTGAAAAAATGTGGACCAATGATTACCTCTGCCCATAGATCACACCAAGGTCACTGGACTTTGTGTGGATGTAACAGCATCTTAACAAAGGTTTGTGGATTTTTATTATTCCCAATGCAACAATTTTGGTTATTAACGTACCCATTCAACTTAAAGTGAGCTTCATCGCTGAACAAAATGTTCTGGTAAATATCAAGATCGGTGGCCATCTTCAGACCCATTTACCACGATTTTCAAACAAACGTTGTTCCGGAGTAAGTCTATTTAATTAAGAAATGACAAACCAAACAGCATAAATCAGGTGATTTATGCATAAAGTACGAGTTGCTTGACCACCCACCTAATTATCCTCATTTAGCTCCCAGTGACTTTTACCTGTTCCCAAAACTAAAAAAAATTCCTTGCTGGCAAGCGTTTTACCTCAAATGAAGATGCAATTACAGTTGTAAACCACTATTTTGAAGACCTTGAGAAAAACTATTTTAATCAAGGGATAGAATTGCTAGATAAGCGTTGGACTAAGTGTATTGAAGTTTTAGGAGATTATATTGAAAAATAAAAATATTTTTGAAAAACTAACTATTCTCTTTCATTGATAGGCTAAGAACTTTCCGAACCGCCCTCGTATTTATAATGACTTTAAAATAATGGAGGTTTAATGTATTTAATGTGCCGTATTTGAAATATGCAGGAAGACGTCAAACAATTGACAGCTCAAAGCTAACACAAATGTAGGTTTTTTGTTAATAGTTGCAATAGTTGTCAGCTCATTATCTACTCCAAAAAGTAGAGCTCACTTAACAAGGATCCTTGATAACAATGTCACCTACGTTGGACAAGACCCCAATGCAAACTTAACAAAGCCCGTTTGTAAGATTATTTCGGATCATTTACCAATACTTAGTTGTACCTCAGCATATTGCTCCTTCTGCTGGGCCAACGGCTTGCCGTTTTTATTTTTGAGGCTGAGAATGCATCAGGCTGTGTTTGAGATATTAAAAAATTGCACCACCAGCAATACGGCATCCAAAACTTATAATCTAAAGGCACACTCTGTCGTTGGTATATCGATGGTACCACCTGGTCGGTATTATTTAGCAATTGTATTATAAATAATGAAGTACTATTTTGTTTTACCAAGACATTTTTATTTGAAAATAGAAGTACTGGGAAAACGCTTTTGGTATAAACAATTCTTGCAAACGGTTCTTAAAATAGTTTTTGATTAATGATTCTTTTCTTTCATTTTAATAACAGTTGCCCATTTGGATAAACAAGTACTGGCAAAGAATTCTTTCTAGAACCATTGGCCTAGCGTTACAAACCAGTGCTTTACTAGGGTTTTATTACTAGCATCACCCACCGACACCTAGTGCTTTGCCAGTACTCTTTTTTTATAGAAGTATAAGCATCTCACTAAGTACATAGTAGGTGTTCGCTATGGGTGATAGGTAGAGCGCGCGACTATCACACAACAGTCTCCGGTTAAAACACATAATATTTGAAGATGCGTTGTTTAGCTTGTATCCAAACAACTTTTGTGGGAAAACGAATTAGCCATACAATTTAAAACAGCAGAGACCGATTAGTGGGCTAAAGTATTTCGTCGTGCAAGCTTACAGATACAAAAAAGTTTCCCACTTGTTCTTTTTTTTTGGAATTTTTAAGTACCTAAATTCAGGGATACTATTATAGGCCTCTTTTGGATGCCAGGCAAGTGCGGCAATTAATGGAATAAATAAGGATTACCTAACTAGATTATGTCGGTAACAATTAAGATACATCAGATACATCTTCAGTATGAAGAATGAAAGATGTCTGTAAAGAACTATCTAGCATTTACTTTTGAGCCACCTTGTATGTATCATATCTTAAGTACATACAAGATGGCGCAAAAGTAATGACATATTTATTGTGAATATCCTTACATTTTGTTAAACATGGAAAAAGTAAAATTTATTACATTAAGTGGAAAAATTATATCGGTCAAATGAACTTTTCGTTAAAAAAAACACTTATTTTGTTTGGTGCTTACAAAATGGTGTAAAGTGTAAACTTATAAACAGGGCGGCTGATGAATAATGCTACATTAAGAAACTCAAATAATTTTTTTTCAGTGTATGGAATTTGTTTTTCTTTTATTCATGTTAAAGCCTATTCAATTTTATTAAATATAGCTTAATTTGTTTTAAACATAATGGAATTTAAATGCCTCCCTTGCTCGTTGATGTATGTGCGGCTTCGTACCAAAAAGTTGTTCATTGCTGCTTGGAGATTTGAGACAGGAATAGCAGCATTTGTTTCTCGAACGGATTTCTTTAGTACATTCAAATTTGTTGGTTTGGCTTTGTAGACGTCCTGTTTGCAATAACCCCACAAGAATAAGTCAGGTGCAGTAGGGTCAGGCGAACTGGGGACCAACCGAATGTTGAGTTTCTGATTGGAAAATTTTAATCGCAATTCTGTCATAACAGGACTGGCTATGTGAGGAGTTGCACCATCTTGCTGAAACCACACAGAGTTAAACGAAATTCTCATTTGGCGTAATTCTGGATAGAAAAACTCTCTCAACATGCTCAAGTAACGGTCTCCAGTAACCGTAACGGTGTGACCGTTTTCTTCGAAGAAGTAGGGCCCGACAATGCAGCGTGATGAAACTGCAAACCACCACGAAGTGGATGCACTTCCGTCTCATGGATTATTTGTGGATTGAAAGCACTCCATATTCGACAATTTTGTTTGTTTATGTTGCCTCGTCAGACATGAAAAGACAGTTCAACGTCTTTCCGTCCTCTTCCACCATTTGAAGCATCTTCTGGCAAAATTCCAAGCGAATCGGGAAGTCTGCTGCGTTTAGTTTGTTGGCCATTTCAATTTTATATGGAAACAAGTCCAAATATTTGTGCTTAATTAACTGCGATGAATGCCTGCTTATGTCCATTTCAGCAGATAAGCTTCTTGTCGAAATTCTTGGACTGTTTTGTATGACAGCAGCTACAGCAGCGATTGTTTCCTCCGTCCGAACTGAAGGGTTTCGATGATAAGGTCTTCTTTTGATTGTTCCATGCTCGGCAAAATTGTTAACAAGTCTCATTATGGTCCATCTGCTCGGAGGATTGCCGCCAAGGGTGCGCCTACACTCTCTTAGAATCGAAACTACGGACTCCAGTGTGTGATAGCGGCGGACAATCCAAATTTTTGTTTTAGTATCCCAGTTATCCATTTTTGTTAAATCTAAGTCAATATGCAAAATAAAAAATAACTAACCAGATTCATTAAATAGAAAAAAAAATTATTAAATTTATTTTGGTAGCGGCTTTCATTAGCCGACCTCTATAAAGGATTTTATATTAAAGAACTGAGTTAATAGCGCCTGTTTGATTCAAATATTTTATTGGACATTTGGTAAATGTTATTTATAGCAGAAGTCAGTATACTAATGTTACTGTATAAAATAAGCTCAAACTTTTTACAGAAGTTATTATGGGTCACAGTTCAACCTGGGCGGAGTTCACAAGATGAAAAACACATATCTCCAGCTTATGTCAGCACCAGAGACAAAAGTATCAAAGAAACTGATACCTATTAAACGTATTACTAAGATCCGTCTGCATTATAAACTTTAAAGGGGGTGTGGGTATTTAATACAATATCGATTTGTTATCATTTTTATATTTTACTTTATCTACAATTTGTTCTTAATTATTTGCTATCTCAATCCGTATATTTGGAAAGAACTGCAATCTCAATTAAAACTTCCCCACTTTAAATGCAATTTTAATTTCAAACAAACGGTGGCGTGTCAGATGACTAAAATATTTTTCGTAAGTCCGTAGATTCCATAGAAGTTAAGGCCCCTTAAACAAATGGTTAGAAACGTCTTTAGCTTTTTTTTATTAAAATTTTATTTTTAATTCAGAGTGTCCAATTTTCCTTTTCTCAAGTTGATTTTGTTTAGCCAACCAGGCGACAGTTATCCTCTCAGAAGGTGCGTACAGCCACTAAACTTTGCCAGCCCACCGCCTAAAACCGTTAAGCCCGACCGAAAGCCAGCCAAGTTTAATGGAGCTTTCATTAGCATAAACATGGAATCGACACGAGGGTCAATCTCGCATGTCGAACAATAGATTTTCATAAACAACAGCGTTTATGTGCTTTTTCTTGGCAGACTAGCAAACAGTCCTCCGTAAAGGAGGAAGAGTGTAGGACACACTTCTACACTCTTCTCTTTTATCAGGAAGTGATGCTCTAATAGCCTGAAATGTCTTGATCTTTAACTTCTGCACTAGTCATCCCAACGATCTGACAACTTTCCTATCGCACAGAGCATTGTGATGAGTTTGTTCAGAATTTGTTGTCCTTTTTTATAAAAGCTGGTATTGATTTACATCCTTTTGGGCTTACTTCAGGCCTTAAGAACCGAGTTATGTTGCAGTTTTGTATAGAACTATACCCTAGTCTTGTTATATTTAGCAGTAGGCATTACAAAAAGAGCTTAGTTAATCTGATATTAGCTTAGTCTATATGAAACAAATAAAAATGCCACTAACTTCGACCAGGCCGAACCTTTTATACCCTCCACCGGCCCAACGCTCTTAAAGAACAAAAAATATTTTTTTTGGTCATTCTCAGCTAAAAATCCCTCCGAAATCTTAGGCAAACCGCCAAATTACTCTATTTTTAGAATATTAGTTAAATTTGTTTTAATTTTAGTGCCCATATTGGCTGTTGAACGCCCGTTTCGAACGTGGGGAACGCTTTTTTTGGCCACATGAACCAAAACGTCCTGCAACTATGCTCTTTTTTGACATATTAAGTGCGTCCTTATTAACAGTTCCATTTTAACCACTGTCCGTCCACAAAAAAATATGATTTGTTAAGCAAACACTCAAACAAGTTTACTTTTTAGTCCGGTACCTTTAGTCCCTTAAAGGGAAACTTTTTCGCCCATAGGCCGATTTTGTCATGCCATCATCATGCACAATTTTAGGATCAAAAGCTGATGACCGCTGTCGTGCTTTCAACAGTAAGACTTACGGACGGGCGACCACACGGATGGGCAGACATGGCTAGAAAATCTTAGAATCTTACGAATTTTATAGGGTCTCTTATTAATATTTCGTGGTGTTGTGCAAACGGAATGACAAATTTAGTTTACCATCCACTCTTCGCTAGATGAGAATTTAAAACATTTTTCCACATTTTTATTTCCTTTGCTATTTATTGAAACATGATTTTTACTCCTGTTGGTTTATATCTTTCCAAATATATAAAGCTAATACTCAGTACTAATGGCCGATTTCCTTTCCATATCAACCATTTGTAGTTAACGCAGTCAATGGGCGCCATGAACATGAACCCCATGAAACAGCAACCCGGTGGTCAACCGTCATTCAATAATGCCAATATGCCACCTCCTATGGGCGGAGGGGGACTTTCCCAGCCACAGAGCCTTACAAATGGTCCACCGCCTCCGACTGCTGGCGCCCCTCTCACCTCAATGGCACCACCACCATCATCAAATATCAATAACAACTTTGCACCTTACCCCAATGGCCCTTCAAGCAGGCCACCAACAGCCGGTACGCCGGCGGGTATGCAGCACAATCATCCTCCACAACCTGTTTCCTCAATGTCGGGACCAACATCGGCAGCAGCACCACCACCACAACAAGGTGGCAATTTGCCACCCTCTCAGAATATACCCGGTGCTGGCAATCAAATGACTGTTAACAGTGTAAACTTACCAGGCTTGCCGCACATGCCACCGCCATCACAGCAGCAACAACAACAGCAGAAGCCTTTGGTAAGTAGCTGATAGCGTAATCTTGGAAGTTTTCTAATTATGCGTTTTTTTGTTTGTTTGTTCGATTAGCAGACCAATCCTATGATGCCTCCAATGCCAGGACAGCAGCAACAGAATCAAGGGTTCCCTTTAGCTCCATCCACCCAATCTCAAATGGCATCCAGACCCGGTATGCCACCAATGCCTGGTCAACAGCAACAACAACCCGGTATGCCTCCAATGCCGGGCCAACAACAACAACAACTTGGTATGCCTCCGATGCCAGGCCAACAACAACAGCAACCCGGCATGCCTCCAATGTTAGGTCAACAACAACCTGGCATGCCACCAATGCCTGGTCAATTACAACCCGGTATGCCTCCAATGACTGGCCTACAACAACCCGGCATGCCTCCAATGTCTGGTCAACCGCAATCCGGCATGCCTCCAATGCCTGGTCAACAACAACCGGGCATGCCACCAATGCCGGGACAGCAACAACCCGGTATGCCACCAATGCAACAGCCGGGCATGCTACCCATGCCTGGCTATCCTCCACAAATGGGGGCTCAGCAGCAACCGGGAATGCCTAGTTATCAATCGCAACCCGGACGTCCGCCTATGCCTGGACAGCCTCCCATGCCGGGTGGTTACCCAGGACAACAGCCAATGCCAGGCTATAATGTAAGTACAAATTAAATGGTTTTTCTGACATCCCACCTAAACCGGCACATTCTTATTTCGCTTTAGCAACAACCCGGTGCCGGTGGCTATCAACAACCCCAACAACAACAATATCAGCAACAACGACGTCTCGATCCCGATCAGATGCCAAATCCCATTCAAGTTATGATTGAAAATCAACGAAACGCGGGCGGTGCATTTGTGACAAATCAGCCTGGTCTATTGCCTCCACTGGTTACCACAAAATATGTGGTGCAAGATCAAGGAAATTCCTCGCCAAGATTTTTAAGGTATGTTGTCGCGTGTCTAGGATTTTGATCTTTCTTTGATTACGGCCAATTTATCTTTTGTACCTTGTGTATTTTTTTATTAGATCTTCATTGTATTGCATTCCCGCCACTGCGGATTTGTTGAAAACAACCGCTCTTCCGTTCTCATTGATTATCTCACCCTATGCCCGCATTGCTGAGGGTGAATACGAGCCACCATTTGTCGATTTTGGCGCACTGGGACCAATACGTTGTAATCGTTGCAAGGCTTACATGTCGCCCAATATGCAGTTCATTGATGCTGGTCGACGTTTCCAATGTCTGATGTGTAAAGTGACTACAGAAGGTAAATTAATAAGATAGGGAAATTCATATGGATTAAGAACTTTTGATTTATTTTTCTTTGTGCTTCAATAGTGCCCACGGAATATTTCCAGCATTTGGATCACACTGGCCAGAGAGTAGATAAATATGAACGCCCTGAATTGGTTTTGGGAACATATGAGTTTTTGGCCACCAAGGATTATTGTCGCGTAAGTATTGTCCTTTTCAAAGAAGACTAAAGTAGAACAGGTGATTGGAGGAGATTTGAATTTTTTGAATTGACAGAATAACACAATACCCGAGATACCAGCCTTTGTCTTTGTTATTGATGTTTCCTATAACACCATCAAGTCTGGATTGGTACATTTGTTGTGTTCACAAATTAAAAACATCTTGAAACATTTACCTATTGATCAAGGACAAGATAAATCAAAAATGCGAGTGGGTTTCATTACTTACAACAGCACAGTTCACTTTTATAATATCAAGAGCAGTTTGGCTCAACCTCAAATGATGGTGGTTGGTGACGTACAGGTATGTAGTTCACATTGTATCGCATGAATAAATTCTAATAGCATTCTCTTGTAGGACATGTTTATGCCTTTACTGGACGGTTTCCTCTGCAATCCCGAAGAATCGGAAGCTGTCATTGACGCTCTGATGGAGCAAATACCCAAAATGTTTGTGGACACCAAGGAGACGGAGACTATACTATATCCAGCCATTCAAGCTGGTCTTGAAGCTTTGAAAGCATCCAACTGCGCCGGCAAATTGTTGGTCTTCAACTCAACATTGCCCATTGCGGAGGCTCCCGGTAAATTGAAGAATCGTGACGATCGTAAACTTTTGGGCACAGAGAAGGAGAAAACGGTCCTTATACCCCAGTGCCAATCGTATAATACTTTGGGCCAGGAATGTGTCCAGAATGGTTGTTCGGTGGATTTGTTCTTGTTTAACAACTCCTATATAGATATTGCCACTATAGGCCAAGTGTCCCGTCTGTCTGGTGGTGAAGTCTATAAATATACATATTTCCAGGTAAAAACCTAACCCTTCGTTTCTGGCGACTTCAATGGAGTTGTAATTCTTTTTTCAATCTTTCAGGCTGACATTGACGGCAAACGTTTGATTGAGGACATTATCAAAAATGTGTCTAGACCAATTGCTTTCGACGCTGTTATGCGTGTACGTACCTCGGCTGGCATAAGAGCCACTGATTTCTATGGTCATTTCTTTATGTCCAATACAACTGATGTGGAATTGGCTAGTGTGGGTAAGTACATTGTGTACATCATTCTATATTTCTCAGTTGACTAATTGTGTGTTTTATTGTTGACATCCTGAAGATTGCAGCAAATCGGTTGCGATTGAAATTAAACACGACGACAAGTTGCCGCCCGAGGAAAATGTATACGTGCAAATCGCTTTGCTCTTCACATCATGCAGCGGCCAGCGTCGTTTGCGTGTGTTAAATTTAGCCCTGAAGGCCACCACAATAATTGCAGATGTCTTCAAGAGTTGTGACTTAGATGCCATGATGTTGTTCTTTGCCAAGCAAGCCTGCTTCAAATTAATGGAACTCACACCGAAGGCCGTCAAAGATAATCTCATTCATCGTTCAGCACAAATTTTGGCCTGCTACCGCAAGCATTGCACCACTCCTTCATCGGCTGGTCAACTTATACTCCCCGAATGCTTGAAATTATTACCACTTTACGTGTCGTGTCTATTGAAAAACGATGCTATATCCGGTGGCTCTGACATGACTCTGGACGATCGTTCATATGTCATACAATTTGTTTTATCGATGGACTTGAATATGTCGGTATCACATTTGTATCCCCGATTTATACCAATACACAATGCGGAGCCCGACGATGCGGATCTGCCCATGTCAATGCGCTGCACACATGAAAAGATGGGCGGTGATGGTGCATATATTCTGGAGAATGGTGTACACTTCTTCGTATGGTTGGGTCAGTCGTTGCCTCAGACATTCATACAGCCCCTGTTTGGTGTACAGTGTACGCAACAAGTTAACGCTGAACGTTTCGCCATCACGGGCGACTCACCACTGGCCAAGAGAGTACATGATATTATTGAAAAGATAATGACTGATCGTACACGTTATATGAGGGTAAGTTTGTGATATTTTAAAATTTCTTAAGTTAGATTTTCTACTATGGAAACAAAAGAGGTCAAATTTATTGGCTACCATTCGCAGCCAATAAACCTCTGTCCCATACTCGTATAAAGAAGCAGATGTTAATGTGATCTCCATTCAACTAAGAGAGGAGACTGTGTAGCCTAAATATTTTACATCTCTGAATATTATTGCATACATTATGCCAGACTTTATAGCACCAGAAAATAGTCGGTGTACGAAGACTGACTGGAGTCTAAAGTCATACCACGAGTAATGATGGCCCCGCGGCTACGATTCAGATGCTTTATTATTGTTCTGAACTTCTTCCAAGATATATAACTCTTTAAATTATTCCCTAGCAGTTGGATCGAATTGAAAGAATGACGAATTATTCCTGGTTGATTCGGTAAAATTTATGAACCCGATTTATAAAGAAATTAATTTTTCTATAAATATGTTTGTCCTCCTTTCGTACAAAGACTTAAGAGGCTACTTGATCTACATTTGAGCAACAATTTAAATAGGCAACTAGTCAGAAAATACAGCACACCTATCAAAAGGGCAGATCTTTCCAAAGTGCATAACACAATGTGTAAGACAAATTTAAAGGCGAAGGAATACACATTGGCAGCGTTTCTTAATGCAGGAGAAGCATTTAAAAATAAGGTGAATGTGCTTGAGGAGTATCAAAAGTTTCGTAGACAACACAAAAAGTCTTTAATGATAGAAAATTGGCAAACCATCGACAAGAGCACACAACCGTGCACTGGCTTAGAAGTACACTTGTAGGGTGTAGGTCCTACCTGTTGGAACCCCTTTTATTTCAAACCAACCTACCAAAATGTTAAAACCAACGTGACAGAAAAGTCACTTGGAAACATAGGAAAGTCATGGTTTACAATAGAATGGATTGACTTGATGTTTTGTAGGCTCATAACCAACTTATCCATTGGCGGGAGAACAACTAGAGAGAGCTGCTAGAGGCACTCCTTAAGGCGGTGTTCTATTACTACTTGTAAGGTGCTGTTTATAAACAACGCAAACAAATCGCTAGAGTCGGACTATGGCAAGGATGTTGTGTATGTAGACAATTCGGCTCTGATGGTGGGAGGAATGGTCCTTCACACGTTCAGCGAGGGCCAACGCAAAGTGGTCAAAAAATTTGTGGACTGGGAAACTTAAGAAAAACACTTGAAAAAGTTCGAAGACTTGCTGCCAGCTTTTTGACGGACGCAATCCTGAATTGCGGATTTCGCACGAGGGGCGGGGCAATGAGACTAAGAGAGGCAGGTCTCTGCTCGCAGTATCTAACTGGACAGTCTAGGTTACTTAGAGCTATAGGTATTTCTTGCGGCGCGGTCTCTTTATCCGAAGGCTGGGATTACCTATCACAAGTGCTTGACTTCACAAAAACGTCCACTTTTATTATCCCTGACAGAGTAGTGTGGGATTTAGGGAAACCACTCCAAGGTGTCTCAGTCTACACCGATAGGTCATAGTTGAAATTTTTCGTTGTAGCAGTTCTGCTGGTGACGAAAGCTAATTTCTAAAGAATAAAGTGAATGATGTTAGAAAACGAAGTGTGATACCTCTGTTGGACGCGGCCACAGTTCAATGGGTCGTAGGGTGGTGCGATTGGGCGGACCGTTCATTAGTGCGAAGTGTAATGAGAGCGACCTACCTGCCTATTAAGAGTGCCGGGAATATTGCGTTCTTTATAGCAATATACTTGGCAGGTGACATGCTATCATGAACCTTCTACTCAGCAACACTTTATGTTGACTGTCTAACAACATCCTAGTCTCCTCATGGATATGATCCATACTCGATAATTGGACACAAGTGTTAGCAATGCGGAGTGCACTATTTTGTGTTGTTTGTAAGTTTATCCATTGCGAGCGGATTTATAAGTCGCAACTTATGTCTCCTTATGTGTGTCCCAGGAGGTGCCAGCTTACGCTTTCAGGACCATAGTCCTAGCTTTTACTTTCTAGTTCATATTAGTGGGGGCAATGAGGGCTTTGTAGGCAGGAAGGGCACCATTTAAGAGTGCCGGGAACATTGCGTTCTCTATAGCAATTAAGAACGTTGCTCCAACCGGCTCTCATTATGCTAGGATTGAATGGGTTAGCCTAGGAAGTTACCGCTCACTTTCCGAAATTACAGGAGGATTATAGTGCTTTATTGCCGCTTATAGCTTTAGAGACCGCCAATTGGCATACGGGTTCAGGGCATTCGATATAGACACTCGGTTGGCTTCCGATGGAATGACGCCTTGGATGTCCTCGCTATAGCACCTGCAGTTCTTACGGATATGTTGAGGAGGTGCATTTGCCATCCGGATGTGATGGTTGGGATGTCTTAACGGGCGACATGCTAGCAGGAATTATCTAGTACGAGTAAGCCACACTCTATGGCGCCTGACTTGCAACAACCTGGTCTACTTATGGAGATGATCCCCACTGGTAATTTGGTTGTTAGCAATACGGAGTGCAATATTTTGTGTCGTTTGCAAGCTAATGAAGCGACCGATGTAAATACAACGATGTAAATACAAGTCGGAACTAATATCTCCCTATTATTGCCCTAGAAAGTGCCAGCTATTCCTTACAGGACATTATGCCTAGCTTTTACATTCTGGTTGATGTAGGTGGCGTGGGAAGAGAAGTGGATTACAAAGCTATAAAATACTAAGATCTTCAGATTGGGTACCTTTTCTATTCCAGGAAGTGATGATGGACACGGTAGACTTTGTAGTGGACAACTTAAGATTACGCTCCCGCCAGAGGTTTGTGATGGTGACTAAAAAGTCAGAGCACTTGTGGTTTTTGGCCTCGGAATTCTACGAAAGCTTAAGTGCCATTAATGTTATTGACAATCCATAGTTTGACATTCTTTGGAAGGGTGAAATGGATGTCATAAATCAGTATGTAGTGAACATCCGTATCGAACGCATTAAACAGATCAAGAGATGCCACAATAGTTCGCTCGGCTGGTCGTAGCTGATATAGGCCATTTGAAATCTTGGCAGTTATTTCCTGTGTCGGTGAGTGGCAAGCTGGATATGCTCTTTCAGGGTTGGCCTTAATAGGGATTCTAAAGCCTAAGCTTTAGGTGAATGCAGGAAACTCAGCCAGTAGGATTCTACATTGGTAACGGATTTGTCTAGTTTTGGAATTGAAATTAGGCGGGCGACTTTCCAAATATCCGCAATCACCAGTTGACCAAATAATTGTTCCAGAACTTTTTAAGATATCCCAAACCTTTTGTTCGAAGCTTCTTAAGCAGTAGCATAGGACCAAGTGCTTTGGATGGTTTTGCCTTAGAGATTATTTTCTCGACTTTACTTGTCGTAAAGGAGCAAGGTTGCAGATCTCTCTTGAGATTCTTGCATCTTCGGACTGGGTGCCCTATGAATTCGCGGCTAAACTGCGTTGCACAGGTTTTTTGACATTAGAATTGTGTATGCTATTGAAGGTAACAGTAGGGAGATTTTTGTCTTTATTGGAACCCTATACAGAAGATGTCGGATTTAACATGATTATCGCCGAAAAGGCCTGAACCACGGTGTGCCATCACACTAGGGCCGTTACAATGCCACGGCCAACGCCCCATTGGATTGATTCCGCCGGTACCAATTTGAAGCATAACAGGGTCATGACTTCCCTTTTGGTTAGGGGTCGAGGACTATCTAAACCTCTGCTGTTCTATGGGTCACAGCACCCGGTCGCAATGCAACTCCACACCGAACCGAAGTTCTCCCCGCAATTTTGGTATAAACCACAGCCACCACGATACTCCCCGAGGGGCCGCACCATATAGTCAGGCCAGAACAAGTTCTGGGGGCTCCTGACTTCCCGTGGTACCAGATTAAGGTCTCCGGTCAGACCTCGTAACCAAAAGGCTACTCCCAGTTTTTGTTCCATACAACATGGGACTGGTCACCCACATGGAACCCGATACAGTCTACTCTCGATAATTTGATACTAAAGGGACCACATAAAAAGTTCAAACTACACGAGAGTTTACAAATAAAAGGAGTTCAAATAGCCAAGAAGGAGAGGGCAAACTCAAATTAACTAAAATTTAATGAAACTGTGTTTTTTATTCAAAATTTTTTACAAAAAATCGTTTAGGAAAAAAAATTAAGTAATTTTCTTCTGAGTTAGCGACTTAAATCTATCATCGTCCAATGAATTTTCGATAGTTATAGGAGCAAGAAAAAATCGTCACGTGCTTCCGCCCATAGGGCGTAGGAGCATACGGTTGTAAGAGTTGTCCTTGCCTCACTCAATGTGACTAGAAATTTCCATTTGTTCTTCTTTTTTTGCTCGTACTCAACAGATTAGCATCGGTTAGGATACCATAGACCCTGATGTCCTCGTCAACTTGAACATATTCTTGAAAAGTAAATACTCCAGAGTTAGGTAGAAGTCCCCACCCTGGGATAGGTAGAAGTCCCCACTCTGTGTTAGAATTCACAACATTCGGCGGCTCTGATGGCATTTCTTTGTTTTCGGTTTGCTTAAATCTACACTTTCTAAAGCAGTTAGCGACTTAAATCTATCATTGTCCAATGAGTCTTCGATAGTTATAGGAGCCAGAAAAAATCGTGACATGCTTCCGTCCATAGGGTGTAGGAGCATACGGTAGTAAGAGATGTCCTTGCCTCACTCAATGTGACTAGAAATTTCCATTTGTTCTTCTTTTTTTTGCTCCTACTCAACAGAGTAGCATTGGTTAGGATACCATAGACCCTGATGTCCTTGTCAACTTGAACATATTCTTGAAAAGTAAATTCTCCAGAGTTAGGTAGAAGTCCCCACCCTGGGAAAGGTAGTCCCCACTCTGTGTTAGAATTCACAACATTTGGCGGCTCTGATGGCATTTCTTTGTTTTTGGTTTGCTTATATGTATCTACACTTTCTAAAGCAGTGATAAAGGATATGGGGGTTGACCTTTTCCAGGCCTTACCAGTCATGGGTATAGCTGTCAAAACTGTTATGTTGGCCTTTTCCAATACTATCGCGTACAAGGGAGACAATTTTTCTTTGGTTGAAAGTTTTAAAATTTTGGATAATGCCTTGGTCTAATGGTTGCAATCTTGATGTCGTTCTGGGTGGGGAAAAACAATTTTTATGATCCAATGTTGATGGACTTTTATGCACGGTGTATAATAATAATCAGTAAAATTTTCCGTTATTGAGGTCAGCCAACTCTGTCTGTCGTGATTCTTGTTTTTTTGTTTACCGATATGGCAGTGATTTTTTTCCTGGCAAAAGCGTAATTCTGCAGATTTCCCAATATAGAGCGACATCAACTTTTGAGATCCGCCCATGTTACATGCTAGAAGGACGGTTATTATGTCTTTGCTCAGTTTTCCTCCATGGCACTCTTCGTCTTTGAATGTCAGGGTGCACTTGGAAAGACATTTATAAAAAAAATTCCGGTTTCGTCTGTGTTGAAAATATTTCTTGGGTCATAGCCATTCAAAAGTTTATTTAGCTTACCAATCCAATCGGAACAAATGAAATTATAACGCCGGCGCTCTCTCCGCAGATATTTTTAAATGTGAAGCCATGTCGATTTTTCAAATTTGAAAGCCAGCCTTTGCTTGTTACAGATCCTTCAATACCACGAGACTGTGCAAAAGACTTAGCTTTTTTCTTTAACATGAAGCCGCTAACGGGAACGTTTTGTACTCTACACTGACGAATCCATTGAAATAAGCTCTCCTCAAGACGGGGAAATTTACTCTGACATGACCTTTTTTACTCGCTCTTTAAGTCACTCCCTATGATTCGATCTTTGTTCTTCAAAATCATTGACGGTATAATGGCGAACTTTTAAGCGACATTTTATTTTAGTTGTCAATCCCCAACAGCTTGAACCACATTTTTTTATCACTTGTGGAAATATACTTGTTCTTTCTGGAACTCATACTTTAGAATTAAAATAGCAGACTTAAACAATTAAAAGCATTCTCAAGACTGCTGCGACCTCTTTCATATCGCATTGATTGGGAATCACCGATTTCCAATTATAGACTTTAAATTATAGTGAGTAGAAAGGCACGACTTCAAATTGTAGAATGTAGGCGAGTAAGAAACCAATCCGAAGGGAACAAATTCCATTGATTTTTTTTTCAATTTATCGAGTATTTTTCAAGGGAGCAAACACTTCAAATTATCGAGCTATTCAAAATAACAAGTGTTAAAATATTAAGAGTCGACTGTAGTTTTTTTAATTGTAGAGAATTGCTGTATGGAATTGATTGAGCATTGGTCAAGGTGTTCTAACCATTTGATGCGTTTTTGCTCGTGAACCAGAACACCAATCTCCTCCGCAACAACAGGGGGGAAAATTTTTGAAAACAGACACGTGCTTAGGACCCTAAAATTTATATGGGTCGTTGATTCATGTGTTTTTTAATTGAGAGTTTTTCTGTATTTTATCATTCATTCTAAAAAGCTGTTTTGCTCATTGTTAATTTTTTCTTTTAATATGAAATACTTCGTTTTTTCGTTCTTTAAGGTAACTTGTGTCCGTCAAAATGATAAATTAGAAAGTGTATTCCGGCATTTCCTGATTGAGGATCGCGGCACCGATGGTTCGGCCAGCTATGTGGATTTCTTATGTCATATGCATAAGGAGATTAAGGAATTATTAAGTTAGCCCCTAGGTTTAAAACATAATGCATCGACTGCGGCCTCCATAACCTGTCGCAGTTACTCACAAAATCGTGCACGTCTTTCACGTATAGCGCGTTCTAGAAGATGGTAAAGAATCGAATCGAACGCAACGCATTCATTTATTTTCGAAAAGAGCCAAAACCTTCGACAACAACAACATCGACGCCAACATCAATATACAACAACAACAACAAAAAGAACAATAAACAGAAACAACCAGACATCATTTAATAAGGTTTCTTCCTTTTTTTCGTTCCACAATAAATACAATGAAATTGTTAAAAATTTGAAGAATTATCTGTTCTTTCGTATCATTTCCTTTTGATTTTTTGTTTGCATTTTTTTTTCTGCGATTCAATTGAAGAATGGACTAAAACAAAAAGTATCTTTAAAATACATTCGCTTTATCATAGGTATTATACTTAGATATTTTATATACAGTATCCGATCGTCATATTTTTTGCCTTGTTCCGATTTTTACTCGATGTTTGAGTGTGTGTGGTTTCGTTTTTGTGTGCATGTCTTTCTTTAAGTTTAATTATTTTCATTACATTCTATTTTACCTGTAACAGATGGAAACAAAAAACAAAATATTGGGATTATTTGAAGCTGATTGATTCTTCTTGTTCTTTTAGTTTTCTTAAATATTGCTTTGTTTTTTTTTTCTTTTTTTGCAATAAGGTTCTTTCAAAGACAAGTTTCAAAATTTGTTAAAATGTGAAAAATTTGTAGTTAATTTAATAGCAACAATAAAAATTTTCTTAAAAAAATCCACGCTACCGTTTGTTTTATCGTCGTCTACTTCTACTTTTTTATTTTCATTCTTTGTATCCCAAAGGAGTGCATGTCATTTTCGATTTAATAATTATAATCAAAACACATGAATTTCTTCATAATTATTATATACATTACGCAATACGCATATACAAACAATAAACAAATAAAAAAAAAACGTAAAACAATTTTTAATTTAGAAATTATGTAAAAAAAAAATAAATAAAAACTTATATAAAAAACGTATAATGTATTTGGATTTTTATTTTTGAACTAGTAAGGAGAGTCGCGAGATACCTTCACCTAACCCACACGCTTTAGCCTCAATATTTGCCTTATGTGCGGTCTAATGCCCTACATTCAGGGGTTTTCTCAAACCAAGTCCGAATTGTTTATTATCATAATTGAAGTTTTTACAACTTTTAGTTTTTGTATACAAAGAACTCTAAACAAAAGAGTGACAACTGTTGATGTAAAGTTAAAAAAATAATTACTTAAGTTGGCTCTACAACCCGTTGTTGGTCTTAGCCTGTTGCATAAATGACCTCGAAGCACTTCGGTCTTGTGCGTGCTGTCTCCAGTTTGTAATACCAAGTAATCACATCTTCTTTTATTTGGTTCTTTCACCGGAGTCTCGTGGTTCCCTGTCTGCGCTTTCCGTGGTAGTTGTCATCCAACGCCTTTCTGGCTGGAACGTTCGTTTCCATTCGCTGTATTTTGATGCGCTCAACAACATTCATGTCGGGATACAGCTCACGGTTTGTTCGAAGTCTATACTCTCCGTTCGCGCAGATGGGCCCATAAAATTTACGAAGGACCGTTTTCTCAATTACATGTTTCGGCGCCATATAGAAGTACAGGTAGTATCAGCGTATTGTACAACGTAATTTTTTATTAGCCCGCACGATCCTTCTTTTTATCTCAGTGCTGACATTGTTCTTTTGGTTTATGGCGAATCCGAGGTATACGAAATCATCTACCTCTACGTTGCAACTGCCGGCCGGAACTATCCCGGCCTTCTTTCGTCGCGTCGCTACTCTAGCAGTTGACAGCATCATCTTCGTCTTGCCCTCATTAACCACCAGAACCATTATTGATGTTTCTATCTCAGTTTTAGAAAACGTACTAGTAGGCGATGTCAATGACGCCCGCAAATGCTGTAGTATCGTTTTCATTGATGAAGGAAAATAGTTGTGAAAGGATGAAGTGGAGAACTGCTAGAGTCGCCGTAAGTAAATTTGAAATTTGGCCGCAAGTTTTATTACCACACAAATGATTTATAGATTCATCAGCCAATGCCGTTTCCGGCTTCCAAATGTTGTTGGATATTGTTCAAGTGCACTTACCGCCGTGCAAGATTCCGTTTGGAGGGGTCTTTTCACAGTTCAGTTGGAAATGATTCCGCCATCAGTTTAGCGGGAAGTACAGTGACAGGTGTTTTGGGCCATGTACTGAAAGTGCTGCAGAGATACGCGTATACATGTCATCATGTCATTCGTTTACTTGCAAATTTGTACAAATTTGTGCAAATTTTTACTGGATCGTGTTCGTTTACACAAAAAGTCCAGTAAATGAGAGCCAGAGAGAGAAAATTTTGACAGTTCAATGTTAGAGAGTTTGCAAATTTTGGTTGGAGAAATTTAAGCCAACCAAAATTTGCAAGATAGAACAGATGTTTGAAATCAGCTGTTTTATGTAAACAAATAAAAGTAAAAATAAATTTACAGCAGAATAGGTAAGTAAAAATTTGAATATTATTTTATTTAATATATGTGACGCGCAAAATAGAAAGGGACCTAAGGGTAAAAAACAGTTTTGTTCAGCAGAGCCATTTTAAAGATTTAAATACGTGTATCTTTGGTGTAGAATTGTCGACTTCACTTTCATAAAACGCGCATATCTCTGGGAGGGAACACTTTTGGGACAAGGATTGGTCTCATTCGATGCTCAGATGTTGTCCACATCAAAAAAAAAAGTGAAAATTGTTTTTTTTTACCCTTAGGTCCCTTTCTCTATGCGCTGTCACATATATGTTAATAACCGAAATTAGAAAGAAAAAAGTTTTCTTTTGCTTATTTTTTGATTACAAATATTAACACTTTAAAATTCAAAATAAAATGTAATGCAAACAGTAAACAAAATCAGCTGTTTCATTGCAAATTTTTACTGGAAGCTGTTCGTTTACTTTTCTTGCAAATCTTAAAAAAGAGAGTAAAATTGGCCTTACGATCTCAAAAGTAGCAACTTGCAAATTTGTACTGGGAAAGTAAACGAAAACACTTTATATCATGGTGAAATAAACAATTCCTTAAACTGTCAAAGTCACTTGTCAAAAACACATTTTTGTGAATAATTGAAGATTGTTGTGAATGTTTTATACAGAAATTTACAAACTTCAAGAACTCCCTTTGTCAAATTTTAAATTTGCCAGTTTAAACTCTACCTCGTTTATTGTACCATGGAATATATGATACCTTTACCACACCCTTTAGACTCAATATTGCTCATTATCATAATTGAGTTTTCACAACTTTTAGCTTTCGTATACAAAGAACTCTAAGAAAACAAAGTGACAAAAGTTGATGTTAAGTTAAAGAAAATAATCAATAAATTTGAATGGTTAAGGCTGAGTATCGTTTTTACGAGTATTGATGGAGCAAGATAGTTGTGAATGGATGAAGCGCAGAATTTTGAGGGATCATAGCAATCCACTGGAACTACTAGAATTGGCGTTGGTAAACATTTTGAGTTGGGCCGCAAGGTTTATTAACACTCATATAATTTTTAAATTCATCAGCCAATGTCATTTAAATTGTCACGGCTTCCAAATGTTGTTGGATATTGTTCAAGTGCACTTACCGCCGTGCAACATTGCATGGGTCTTATCAGAGGTCAGTTAAAAATGACTCCGCCATCAGTATAGGAGGAATTACAGTGTCCATCGTTTTGAGTCGTGTACTGAAAGTGCTGCTGGATATAACCATGATACAATAAACAATGTAGATTTATGCTATCAGCTGATTTACAATTTTTTTCTCGTAGAAATTTAAACTGTCAAATTTGACAAAGGCAATTCTTGAAGGTTGTAAGGCTAAATTTCGGTATCAAACATTTACAACAATCGTCAAGCTTTCACAAAAATGTATTTTTGACAAGTGACTTTGACAGTTTAGAGAACTATTTATTTGTCGTTGGGCTAGTGACTATACCTCGTTTAACGAACCAGGGGTCAATATGGATGACAACGAGAAACGTAAGTGTAGAAATTATTTATATAACAAGTACAAAATCACTTCCATTGTTGGTTGCATCGATGGAACCCACAGGGCTGCCATACACGAGCACTTGTATGCAATGTGTGCCATGATTGAAAGTAATTTACATAACAGATATAAAAGAAAATATAGATTCACAACTGAACAAAAAAACAGAATATAAGTAATAAAATTTTATTATTTAAATGAGCGATCAATTTTAACGAAAATAGCATCTCATTTGAATGGCGTTGTTAATAAGCAGATCGCCAGATTTGTCAGCTACAGACTATTTTCTTTGGAGTTATTTGAAATATATGTGAACAAGCCCGATACAGCAGCCACAAATTTTGAAAGATGTTATGGAAAATGCTCTAAAGCGAGCCCATCATTGCGAAGCTGAAAACGGTGGTCATTTAAGTGACATTACTTTCCATACATATAAATAGTGTAAAAAAATTACCATTTTGTATATTATATATATAATCTGAAAAAATAATTAGTAAACGAAAAAGTGTTTAACCTCATGGTAACTTTTGGCCCACCCTGTATTATAAGGTGTGTGAACAACATGATGATACAAGCAGTAGACGCACGATTTCCCGGAGCTTTGTTATGACCAAGTATTATTTTATTTCACTTTCCCATTCTGTCTATATCTGTCCATAAATACAAGTGTCTATAAAGAAAACATATTCATAATATTTAAATAAATACTATACAATTTTCCACAAATGACATATATTTGTGATGGACCAGCGCTATTTAGAGAGTCGGATAATTCCTGCCAAAGCGATTTAACCAGAACCCATTTCGTATTGTATAACCCTTTGCAATATCGGGGTTGCATGAAATCAACAAATAAACGATTTTGCCTTTGGCTTATTAAATTAATAATTTTAACAAATTCATATTTTACTTACAAGGCATACCAATAATTCCGTGACTTTCCAACTTCCCTCGTAGTTTTATGAAATTCAACACTGCTCCCATCAAGTACCATCTGTTAATATACTACTGTCAAATTTTGAGAGAGTTCCGTCATTTTGTTTTTGTTTAACAGCTGTTCAAAACATACAACCTCGTAGATTTCGTTAAAATGGAAAAAAGTGAATTTAGCGTGCTCATTAAACATTATTTTTTTGCAAAAAAAAGATCGTCAATCAAACCAAGGAAAAGCTTGATAAATAGTATGGGGAGTCTGTACCATCGATTTCAACAGTAAAAAAATGGTTAACTGATTTTCGTTGTGGTCGCACAAGTACAGATGACGCTAAACGTTCTAGACGGCTAATTGAAGTCAATACATCCGAAAATGTCGAAAAAATCCACGATATGGTGTTGGCCGATCGAAAAGTAAAAGTGTGTGATAATCACAATATCAAAATTGCATGAATTGGTACCTCATCCGCCATATTCTCCGGATTTAGCCCTAGTGAATATTTCCTATTTCCAAACCTAAAGAAATGGCTCGGTGGAAAGAGATTCAGCTCCAAAGATGAAATTATTGATCAAACAAATGCATATTTTATGGACCTCGAAAAATCCAATTGACATTACAATTTCGGCTGGTTGCGTTGGCTGAGTGACATGTGGCCCCGTCTTGTTGGAATCAAATATAATTTTGCAGTCCATGTCATTCTCTTGAATTTTTGGAGAGAAAAATAATCGTTGAGCAAGGCGCGGCAAAGCTCACCGTTGACGGTAACCACGGCTCTTGGAGAGAAAAGAAAGGAATACGAGGGCGACCGCAAAACTAACTGGCCTGGCACATTTTCTGTTTTACTAGCAACTTTGTTTTTTAAAAGCAATCTTTTATAAGCCATCTGTCAAAATTTCCGAAATATTTAATGATTATTTTCTTTGTTACAAGCGATTGAAGTAAACAAGTTTTATAAATTTTGAAAAATGGAAAATAAAGAGTTTCGTGCGGTAATTAAACACTTTTATATGAAAGGTTATACGCCACAATTAATCAAAGATGAATTGGATTATGTTCATGGTGATAATGCACCATCATACTCCACCGTGAAATCCTGGGTTCAACAATTTAAAATGGGTCGTTCAAGTACGGAAGATGAACAACGCTCTGGAAGACCGAAAACTGCCACTACTATTGAAAACATTAGAAAAATATTTAATGAAGTGACTAAAGATAGACGAATAAAGCTCAGATAACTTGCTGATATTGTTAAAATACACGAAAAACAAGTTTGGAGTATTTTACATGATGAACTCCACATGAAAAAGCTATCCGCAAGATATGTGCCGCGTTTGTTGACTTTGCCCAAAAAAATCGTTCGTTGGACCAATTTTGAGGAGATTTTAACGATTTATCAGCGTAATCCAATAGAGTTCTTGCGCCGATTCATAACTGTTGATGAAACATGGATCCATCGCTACATCCCAGAATGCAACGAACAGTCAAAACAATGGATAGAAGCTGGTAAAAGTGGGACCACTGTTAAGTCAGCAGGGAAAGTAATGGCCACAGTATTTTGGGATGCAAGGGGTATAATATTTATTGATTATCTTGAGAAAGGAAAAATATAAATGGTGAATATTATTGTGCATTATTGGATCGGTTGAGTGAAGAAATCAAGATAAAACGAAACTGGCCGAATTACGATTTGAAATTGCTCCGCATCCACCATATAGTCCAGATTTAGCTCCTTCTGATTATTTCTTGTTTCCAAATTTAAAAAAAAATCTCGGTGGCAAAAAATTTTCGTCCAATAGCGAGGTCATTGCTGAAACTGAGGCATATTTTGAAGGTCTTGAAAAATCTTATTTTTCGGATGGAATTAAAAAACTTGAAAAACGTTTGTTGAAGTGTATTCAGTTTGAAGGAGATTATGTTGAAAAATAAGTAATAATAATTCCAAAAAAACGGTTCTTTTTATGTTAGGCCAGTTACTTTTGCGGTCGCCCTCGTAGCAGCAATTGTTTCTCGAATGGGTTGCTTTAGGTCATTCAAAATTTGTTGGTTTTGCTTTGTAGACTTCCTGTTTGCAATAACCCCACAAGCAAAAGTCAGGTGCAGTAAGGTCAGGCGACCTGGGGGGCTAACGGCATGTGGAGTTTCTGGATAACAGCTTATTGGGAAAGTTTCGTCGCAATTCTGTCATAACAGGAAGGGCTATGTGAGGAGTTGAAACCACACACAGATGAATGAAATTTTCATTTGAGTTGAAAGAAATTCTCATTCGGCATAATGCTGGAAAGAAATACTCTCTTAACATGCTCAAGTAACGGTCTCCAATAACCGTAACGGTGTGGCCGTTTTCTTTGAAGAAGTAGGGCTCGACAATGCAGCGTGATGAAACTGCACACCACACTGTGACACGAAGTGGATGCAATTCCGTCTCATGGAGTATCTGTGAGTTGGAAGCACTCCATATTCGCCATTTTTTTTGTTTATGCTGCCGTTCAAATCGAAATGGGCCTTGTCAGATATGAAAAGACAGTTCAACATGTTTCCGCCCTCTTCCACCATTCCAAGCGAATCAGGGAGTCAGTTGCGTTCAGTTTGTTGGCCATTTGAATTTTATATGGCAATAAGTCCAAATTTTTGTGCATAATTAACTGCAACGACTGTCTGCTTATACCCATTTGAGCAGATAAGCTTCTTGTCGAAACTCTCGGATTGTTTTGTATGGCAGTAGCTACTGCAGCGATTGTTTCCTCTGTCCGAACGGAAGGGTTTCGATGATAAGGTCTTCTATTGAGTATTCCATGCTCGACAAAATTGTTAACAAGTCTCATTATGGTCCATTTGCTCGAAGGATTGTCGCCAAACGTGCGCCTATACTCTTTTTGAACCGATACTACGGACTCCAGTGCGTGGACAATACAAATTCATGTTTCAGTGTCCCAGTTATCCATTTTTGCTAAATCTAAAAATCGATCTGCAAAATAAAAAAAGCCAAAAAAAAAGTTATTAATTTTTTTTTTGGCAGCGGCTTTCATCAGCCACCCTATAGGTTTCAATAATACATCAAATTAATGTCCAACCTTTAACATCGCTCCCCTGAAAACATTACAAGTTCATTTGGTCTTTTTTTAAAAACACTTTTTAAAATCACACTTTATAATAATATTTTTTATTTATAATTATTAAACTAATTGTAGTACAATATATTTTGTTTCCTTCTTCATTTGTTTGTATATATATTCTTTATTATATTTAAAATATTTTATATTTTTTGTAATGATCATCATAATAAATTGTTTTCATTTATAAACAAGACGCAGTGTGATATTTGAAAAAGTTTTGCTTATTTTAAACAATTTTTCATTATTCCTTCAAACAATTTCATTCTATACATTTAAAAATGTTTTGTTTTTATCATTTTATTAATTTTTTAATTTATAACTATGAAAAATTGATTCATTTTTAATGTTACAAAAAAATTTTGTTTCGTGCAAAAAAAATATTTTTTTATTAATTAATAAACTTGAAGAAAAATGGAATTAGTTATGTAGTCAATTAGTTTTTTTTTAGACATGAATCACAATATAGGTTGGTTTTGGGTTTTAATACGTGTGTGTTAGTGTTAAGAATATAGGGAAGCTTAGTTGGTCAAGCAGAGGAAGTACAAGGAGGAAAAACAATTGAAGTCAAACAAAAAAATAAAAAAAAAACTTAAAGGATGCAATAAAAAAACAAAAATCCACATCAATCAAATTTAATCAATCAACTTCCATACAATTCGTGATCGATTTCTAGCTAAGATGTTTTTTTTTTAACTTATCGTAAAATGATTTTAGGTTAAGGATATTAGGGCAAAAGGTTCGCAGTGTTTTTTTGTGACTTCTAAATTTGAAAGAAATTCTCGCTATGGTTGTTATATAAGAAAATATAATTAAGTAATAACTATAATTTTTATGGATCATTCCTAATTAAAATGTTAGACGCACTTAGCAATTTTACCCTAGTATCCCCCGACCACCAATCGGAAAATTTTCAAACAGCTGTCATTTCGCCTCCTTGCATTTTCGGGCATGGTCTCAGATGGATATATTTTTTCATGAAATGAGCCAAGAAAAACGCTGTTGAAATTTGTCCAGTCGAAGATGAATCACCCTGTAAACTACATCAAATATTCTAAATGGGATTGCGATCTTGAGGGAGCTCTGTCTATTCAGGAACATTTACATTGTTGTTGTTCTGAAATCACAGTAAACCACTTGATTTAAACCCTATGGACGTGTTTTATTTAATTTATTCAGAAGCCGAATATTAATTTAATATAAGGCTTTTGAATCTGCCTTTCAATGGTTCAAATATACATGTATATGTTTTAAGACCGGCATCTATACCAGGGGTCGACGTCCAGAGTGCTAATGGGTCAAGCATAATACGATCATTTTCACGTACTTTACAAAAAAAGTACCAGTTGTTTAATTATAAGAAAGAATATGGAAAACCTTGTAAAGTTAGGGCGGAGCCAATCTTATATACAGGGTGGCGCAGGAATTGTGCTACAAAAACAAAACGTAATAACTTTTTTTCTGTGTTGGCAATCGGCTTATTCATTATTGTATTTAAAAGGTTAGTGTCAAGATTTAATAAAATAAGTGCTTGGGATATCGAAAAAAGGATTTGAGTAACGCAGCGGTACTATGCTATGCATTTCCGTCCAAAGGGAATTTTGGCGAGAGCTTGGCGGAACTCCTCCGAGTAGATGGACCATTATGAGACCGGTTAGCAAGTTTGTCGAATCTGGAAGCATTACACGAAGACCGGACCATCGAGATTCCTATGTTAGAGTTAAAGATGCAATCACGGCTGTAGCATCGTCACCATGTACTTCATCAGGCACCCTGTACTTAATGTACCTTAAGTCCATTAAGAGCAAACATTTTCCTCTGGTCTGCTTTCGCCGATTTTCAAACCCGTCACGTTGTATTTTCGTGTCTAATATCTATCCATTTCATCGATAGATATTGACGACACTGTTGGGTCAGTAAATAGGAGGCGTATTCTATTAGTACTCGCTTATTAAACGAGTAAGTTGTCGCTAGGCGATAACTTCAAAACCTTACGAGAAATTTTCGAAAATACTTTAAGCGAGTAATAAGAGAGCTTGCTTAAACTCGCTTTATGTTATTTTTGAATAACTTTCTTCCCAATAATGTTAGTTATTTAAAACAAACTGGTTTTAACACAAATTATTTATAGTTTTCTGTAAACAAAATCATTTCTCTATTCTTGTACAATGGTGTAAAGTTATCGGGTAAGCGATCTCATAAGCGAGTTGCCAATAGAACACGGCCAGTGTCTTACGTGCATTAAAATTTAGTCTATTCACTCGACCCGTGGCCAGCTATTCTACCAGAACATGAGTGTTCCGTGCAAACATGTACGAGTAGTTTTTTTTTTCTTTAAAAAAATTTTAAATTCTTTGATTTGTGGCACTCGGAGATAAACGCCACGAAAATTACCAATGCCACATGAGTTTGAAAATAAATTTAGCTCATCGTATACGTTCTTTCATTTATTTATCCTTATAATTTCCAATTGATATTTGCTTTTTTAAGTTACATTCGAAAAAATGATAGCAGAAAAACACAGAGTGCCCAAAAAAACATTAAAAACCAATATTAAAATTGATTTGGCAGCACTGTCTTCTTTCTGTCAGCTAAAAAAAACACGAATCCGCTATTAACGGCAAAAATAAGCGGAGATTTAAAATCGTCTAATTAAGGAGAACCAAAAAAATCTCATATAAATAAAAATTAACGTGTTTTTTTTAACTTGTCAAATAAAACACGCCAAAAAGACAATTTCAATTTTCCTAAAAAAAACTTTGCCATTGACTGTGAGGACCGCCGTGGTGTGATAGTAAGTGGCGCACGCCTGTCATACAAGTAAACTCGAATTGAAATTCGGGTAAACACATCTAAAAAATTTCAAGTGACGTATTTGGACTGTGAATATGCCAACGCCTAACCGACCTAAAAACATATAAACAATTTTCAGTGGTGAATTTCCACCGTGTTAAAGCCAACGACTTTATATAATTTCTTAGCCATGTAAAAGCTTCTCTTTAAATGCATTAGAGTGAAAAGTTTCTGCTAGAGTCATTTAAGCGGAATCTGGCGGATGCTCTAAATGGTCTAAGGACATACATGTGCCTTTGCAAAAATTACAGACCGCGACCTAAGCCATTGACACTGCTGGAAACATTTCCAACTGATTTTTAGTAAGACTCCTGTGCAGACAATCGCAATACCCCATCATATTGAGTCGCTCACGAAATTTTAGACGGGTTAAGTGCGATTTAACAATGACCAGCAACATTTCAAATTCATATTTATTTAACCGATATTGTTTTAACTACCACCTCTAATCCTTTTATTTTACTGATAGATCTGTTCAGTTGTGGTCTTTTTGACTACAGTCGAACCTGGATAAGTGGGACTTGCAGAAGTAGAACAGTTTTGGCGGTCCCTGCACAATTCGAACAAAAAATAAAAAAAAAACCTTTTTAAGCGGGAGTTTGAACTACTTTAAGTGGGACTTGATTTGTTAGAATTTACCTCTATAAGTGGGAATTTGTCCGCGTTTACCTCTATGAGTGGAATTTCCCTCTTCTTGGTGTACCTCTTTTCTCTATTATTTTTGGTTTTTACTAAGAGTTTTTGCGGAGTGCGACACAATGATGTCAGGTTTGGCGATTTCACGTTAAATATGGCAAGATCAGAGACTTTTGGCGATTTAAATTTTGGCGATTATCCTGGCGGATCTTATGAAAACGCCCTAATTAAACTTTAAAGGTCTTTATGAAAAAGAAGCTTACTCCAAAAAGCCGAAAGTCTCAATTTTTGGTCGGCATTTACGATATTGGCTCATATCCGATAAATGGCTCCATTTTATGTATGTATTTTTGTAACTTTCATCATAGGATAGAGGCAAATTGAAATTGACAATAGTATCACTGCGGGGGGCCAAAAGTTCACATGGGGTATAAAAACTTAATAACTTTCTCGTTTATATATTTTAGAAGATAATAAAAATAATATAACTTTTTCGTTTATATATTTAAAGATAATATAAATAACACTTGGAGAATAAATAATGGAGAGATTTACAACTGAACAAAGAACCAGAATAATAGAATTTTATTATTGAAATCAGCGATCAATTATTTTAACGCAAACGCATGAGTGATGAAGTTCATTTTCATTTAAAAGGCTTTGTTAATAAGCAGAACTGTAGGTTCTAGCCATTCATCAACTCCAATTACACCCCATTAGGTGTACAGTATGGTGTGGGATCACATCTGCAAATATCATATCAAGATGTAAGGCCTTCTTCGAGAATGAAGATGGAAGTGCTGTAACCGTAAATGGAGATCGGTATCGGTTTATGATAGAACATTTTTTACGTCCTGCTCTTGACAGTCCTGGGATGAGGTTTCAGCAGGACAGAGCCACTGTCTACACTGCCCGAAACACAATGGCACTTTTAAGTCAAATTTTCGGAAAGCGAATAATTTCCACAAATTCGGAAATTATTTGGCCAGCGCGATCGACAGATTTGTCAGCACCTGACTTTTTTCTTTGGGGTTATTTGAGGGAGCGAGTATACGTGAACAAGCCCGAGACAATCCTTCAACTCAAGGCCAACATTGTTGCTGAAGTTCGAACGCTGCAGCCACAACTTTCGTTTAAATGCTCTAAAACGACCCCCACATTGCGAAGCTAAAAACGGGGTTCATTTAAGTGACATATTTTTCATACGTAGTGTAAAAAATTTCCATTTTGTATTACATAATCTGAGAAAAAAAATTAATAAATGAAAAAGTAATTTAAGTTTTTAACCCCATGTAATTTGGCTGTTTTTTTTGGGGTAACTTTGACCAACAATTTTACAGTCCTGGTGCGATGTTGCTCGGTAAAAAAAACAATTTGAGTTTTTGTTGTAACATACAACAAAGAGAATTAAAGAATACAGATCATGAAAACTGCCTTTTTCTAAAAAAAAATATAGGGTGATCCATCTAGAGGTATTTGTTTCAAAATAAAAAAACTAAAATTCATATCAAGTGTGGAATCTTTTTTATTCATTCGAAGGAAATTTTAGGCCATATATTTTTTGGATTTAATTTCCTTTAAATGTTGGTCGCAACTACGTCTCAGGGCCGTTCTGAAGGTGCAATTTTGGATGACTCATTCGAGCATTTTGTCCGGTAAGGCGTGAATGACACGCGTAATGCTGGCTTCCAAGGCCTGAATGATAGTTGGTTTGTCAGCATAGACTTTGGATTTTTCGTAGCTACAAAGAAAAAAGTATAAAGGGGTGATATCACACGATCTAGGCGGCCAATTCACCGGTCCAAAATGTGAAATTAGCTGTTCTTCGAAATTACCTCTCACTAGATCCATTGTTTGATCAGCTGCATGGCAAGTGGCACCGCCCTGTTGAAACAAAATGTCGTCAAGAATACGGGCTTCAATTCAGGTAGTAAAAAGTCCGATATGATAGAGCAATAGCGAGCAGCATTGAAAGTTACGTTTCGACCATCATCATTTTTGAAAAAATATGTACCGATAATTCAACCAGCCCATTAACCGCACCAAGCCGTGGTTTTAAATGGGCCTCATCACTGAACACAGCGGATCTTCTTGTTTTTCGTCGAACGCACATTTCCATATTACAGTTGCTAACTTTTGAGGAAATTATATTCAAAAAATAAATGGCATAAAATGTTTTTTCGTATGAATAATAAAGATTCCACACTTGATTTGAATTTTAGTATTTTTTTTTTATTTTGAAAAAAATACCTCTAGATGAATCATACTATATAAGCATGCTTTACCTCATGAAGTGGGATACAAATCAAATTACCCGGGTAAGTGGGAATCTGTGTTCGTGGCAAACCTCTTTAAGTGGGAAAATTACGTAGTTTTCAATCCTCTTTAATTGTGAAAATGTTGGTGTGCCGGGCTAAGGTACACTTCTCAATAAAGATTACATAAGATTCGTTTTTGCTGAATTAAAATTAATTTTTAATAAAATTCAAATACCAATAAATTGTTTTGGTATTTTTCTAAATTGATCTTATACGATTAATATTCAGTTAAATTAAATAAAAATTGTTTTGTTTTTTTTCTCTTGTTGTTTACGCTTAGATGTACTTCCTCTGCAACTGAAAAAAAGGTTATACAAAATTAAAACAAACAAATAAAAAAAAACAGGTTTAATAATATTTTGTTAAAATAAAAATTGCTTGTGTGAGAATTAGCGGTTCTAAGGAATTTCGTTTAAAAATCTGCATATGAACGGTTCACCAAAAAAACCAAACGATCAACTTAACTTAATAAGGCATACGTATGAATATAAACAGTAAGAAAAAAAAATAATTGCTAAACAAAGAAATGTAGTTCAACTTAGGAATAAATAAAAAAAATAATTAGTCGGCGCACAGGATGGTTAACAAATGAGATAACCGACGAAGAAACTACACAGTATCGGAATCAAATCATTCAGGTTTCAAAATTTATTCTTACTCTGCCACACATAAATCTGATGTTTGTGGCTTTTATATCGCTCCTTTTGTGCAAGGCAGACACAATTCAAAAAAAGGATTATCAGGTATTTGTTTTGTTTGTCGTTCGATGAAAAACACAGAATTAAACAGTAAGGAAAGTCGTTAGTCTTGCTAGACCAACTACATGAAACTCTCACCGCACGCCTTAGAATCGATAGTTTCCATACATGGCTTTCCTGACCAAATTTCGTTAAAAATTGGTAAAATAGTCGTTGTTAGACCCCAAATCGGGAGGTTCATTTGTATAGGGGGTATATCAAGATTTAGACCTATGCGGTCTATTTTCAGCAATTTTTTCTAGTATGAAAAATAACGCCACAAACCAAATTTCGTTGAAATCTGGTAAAAATGTAGCGCTGTTAGGCTGGTTAGTTCCCAAATCAGAAGGTAACTCCAACTCACGGGTTTTCCAATAAAGACATAATAATATCGTGTATTTATGTCAACGCCCCCTCAAACATTTTTAATAATATTTCAGTCAAAGTCAACATTTTCATCCTGATAAAGTTCACTTACGAGCAACGTTTGGAAATCATTAAAAATTACTATCGAAATTCCGGGTCAGTGGTCGCAACTTTAGGAGCGCTTACTCCAATTTTCAGCCGTCATAATCGTCCCACCCGACAGGCTGTGCGTGCTATAGTGGATAAAGTTGGATCCAAACTTTCACTTTTGGGTGTTCCGGCGCCAAAGGGACGAAAATATAGCAGCCGTAATTGTATCCGTTCAAAATGAGCCAAATCAGCCGATTCCACGTCGTTCTCGGGAATTGGGCATATCTCAAACCAAAAAGATATTGGCCTTCATCCTTATAAGATTAAACTGACTCAAAAACTAAATCCACTTGATAATTTGAAACGACGAAACTTCTCCGATTGAGCTCTGGCAAAATGATGAAAATCCAGAATTTTATCGAAAAAATCATCTTCAGCGATAAAGCTCATTTCTGGCTTAGTGGTTTTGTCAATAAACAAAATATGCGTAATTGGACAGCAACAAACCCACATGTGTTTCAAGAGACACAATTGCATCCACAAAAATTAGTGTGTAATGTGGTTTTCATGCCGGAGGTGTGATTGGGCCCTTTGTTTTTGTCGATGAAATCAATCGTCATGTTACCGTCAAAAGAGAGCGCTTTCGTGCCATGTGAGAAAATTATTTTTGGCCAGAATTGGATAAGCTTGACATTGCCGATGTGTGGTTTTAACAAGACGGTGCCACTTGCCACAAAGCACGCCTTAAAATCAATTGACTGAAAGCCAACTTCGGTGAACGTGTTATCTCGAGAAATGGTACGGGCGTTCATGCGATTTAATGCCATTGGATATCTTTTTATGGGGCCACATCAAGTCATTGGTCTATGCCAACATATTTAATGTCAACTTTCATTTGCAATTGGTTTCATCCCATTCGCACTATGGTGTTTAAACTGTGTAATTATTTATTAACTAATCAAAGATTATTCATCATGTATCTTAAATTTTAAATTTGAGAAAATAGTATTAAACAAATTATATTCATTTTCTTATTAATTATAAAATTTCAAAGAACATGACTTAGGAATCGCATTCTATTCAGAAAAAAAAATTAATAATAAAACGCTCTTCGGTTGTCTGATAATAATTTTAAATTGTCGCCTTATATTCATTCAAAGTACTCGTAAAATTATTAATGGGTAAAAGCTATTTTTAGATCAAATTTCGTATGAATTGAGTCCTCCCATAAACGTAAAACAGAGAGCTCAGATATTCATACAATACAAAGTTTGTAGAACATTCATAATTATTTGTAAGTTGATCAAACATGAATAATGTGTCAAAAAACTTTTGTTTTAATCTTATAATTTTGAAAAAACATTATTTAAAACAAATTATTTTCATTTTTTTATTAATTTAAAAGTTCAAAAATGGCTTTGGAATCGTATATCCGAAAAAAAATGTTATTAAAACCCTCTTCGGTTGTCAAATATTATTAAAATTAGATCAACTCGGCAAAAAAAACTTTTGTTTAAACTTATAAATTTGAAAAAACATTATTTAAAAAAAATAATTTTCATTTTCTTATTAATTTTAAAATATCAAATAAAATGGATTTGGAATCGTATATCCAAAATAAATTATTAATAAAACGCTCTTTAATTGTCTGATAAGAATTGTAAATTATCGCTTATATTCATTCAAAGTAAAGTTCTCAATAGATTTTTAGTATTTTTAGATCAAATTTCGTAAAGATCGTAAAATATATACAGAGACATTTCGATATTAAAAAAAGTACCGCATAGCAGAGAATTTAGTGTTTCTGTGCCTTATGTACCATTTGACAATAACGCTGATTTTTTTTATCAGCACAAAAATAAATATCTGTAAACTAGTGTAGCTGAATGTCGTGGTTTTTGTTAAAGAACCGTTCGTAGATGTCAAAGTCAGTTGATTTTAAGTAGAGGCTAGTTTTTTTTTAGAAATACAATTGTATTTTTCCTTAGTTTAATTTTTTACTTTTAATATGAGTAATGGATTTTTTTTTAAATTTGTATACTTTATACGTTTGTTTTTGTCTGTTTTCACATGTTGTTAAATTACAATTAGATTATTTTTTTAACTGTACAATTTAATGGGATATATTCAAAATAAAACGCAGTTAATCTTGCTAGCTTTAAAAAAATTGCCAATTCTATTTGGAAATTTCGTAAAATGTCCTTCTAAAGCGAATTAATAGGAAATATAGTATTCTTTTGATAAATTTTATGAAGTGAGTTTTTTGCTGAAGTGGTAAAGCAGTGCGCCTTGCCATTTGCACCAAATCGCACAATCACCAGTTTTATTCATGGAGAGAACACAGCGTACCTTCTTAAATTTATACGAATGAGCCACAAAACTCTACAATTATAAAGACACAAAATGGCAACTTAAGCGAATATCAAATACTACGAAATCCACTAAAGTCCATGGTATTTCGAAATGATTAGGGCAAGCACAAAATCCGTTTGGCAAAGCCGTTTCAGCGGTAAATCCTCAATAACAGCCTGTAGAGTAAATTGGTGTCAATAATCAATAGCGCATTTTAACTTCGGAACCTGCACTTCGGTTTAGAAGAACACTTTAAATTAATTGAATATTTTAAGGATTAAATGAATATAAACAAATACGATATCGAAATCAACTTTTCAACTTTCGCATTCGGGTTTTGTGCTACGAATGGTTTTAAATATTTTATGTTAGAACTTATTAAGTTTATATTTAAGAAAGAATACTCCAAGCTACTTAGCCCGTTACTGCCTGCCCATAGATCGGCTCGTACGATTTTTATGAAATTTGGAAATTTACTTCCAACAGACCATAGAAGTTGAAAGAAAAAAAATAATTTAGCCCAATCTTTCCTCTTTTCTATAAAAAAAAATTACCGCTATATCGCTGACCTGGCCCACGCTAAAATTATTTATGTAGTAGTACTGTAGTATTTCATCTAATTTTCTAATCTCAAATCTATACATGTAAATCATTACATTTCTAAAAAAAAAAATATAAAATTAACTTCTTTTTGTCAGAGGTTTTTCAAACAGTTACTTTCCTCTGAAACATTATATTTTTGTTGCGTTAAAAATCATACAATTGAAAGGAAAATGTTTTAGATGCAAAGTTGCATGATGCGACTAAAACTCTGTAAACTTGTGTGATAACATTAGGCTAAGAAACGTTTTTTTAATAAATAATAAAAAAAAATAAAAAAAAAAAACAGATTTGGCAGGAATGGATTGGAGCAGTTTATTTGTTGTTGTCGAATTGAGGAAGTCAGCAAGCACACAACCGCTTGGTAGACACAATTCGTCGGTACTGAGAGACGAAATTTAATAATGAAGGGCTTGATTTAGGACAAAAAGACTAACACTTGAAAGGATTAGGATTATGGATGCGAACGAAGCATCTGTTTTGTTTTGAAAGTTGGTTTTTAGAAGAACAAACGGAATGGAATAAAAACGATCGGGTCTTAAAAAACAAACTCGACTGAAAAAATAACGAACTGAAGGACAAGTTTTTGTAAGACGAGCGAACTTCATTGTCAAGGCATACGATATAAGGTAAAGTTATGTAAGATGGACTTGCCTTGAAAAGTTGTCACGCGGTACAACCGGTGATTGTGTGCGATTGTCAATGATAACAATTTCGCTATATGTTCTGTAGGAAGCTGATTTTGATCCCCAACAAATCGTTTATAAGCAGGTTACAACACCACCTTTTCTGAAGGGACAGGCATCAGCGCAAAAGGTGCTCCACTGTCTCAATCTCCTCTTTTATACTCACATAAGCGGCTGTATTCGACCGCTCGAATACGATATAACAGTACACACATTTTTCAATTTAAATTAAGAAAGTTCCATTCGTTTTGGAAAAAATAAATATAGGACAATGAATATTCGTTTGAAACGGTCAAGTCATAAAAACAGACTTTGTCTCTACACAAACCAAAGCGACAAGTCTGCCGCTGCGAAATGGCGTTGGCTTAAACGCTACGTAAACTCGAACTATATATTGTATGTTTAAACTAAAATGCAGCCACTAAGGTTGCTCTAAGAACAGCTGATTTTTCTCATTTTTTGTATAGTCATACACAAAACTGAGAAAATCAAAGGAGTTTCGTGTTGCTGACTACTAAAAGAACAAAAATAGCAATATCTCTACTGTTTTTGAATGGTTTGAATTTGTTGCACTTATGGAATGACCTAGGCAGATGAACTTTGGTAAAAACAAACCAATTTGTGCCGCTTTAACGAAAGGCAAACCGTACGAAATACTTTTAGACTGTTCCGGAAATAGTGCGATTTGAGCCAGAATTAGAAACCGCAAAATTTATTTTACAAAATTTTTCTTCAGAGTACAAAAGCAGCTGCAAAACTTCAATTCCATTTGTTTCACTAATGAAATTACCTTGGTAGATAATTTTTGGTAAAAACAAACCAATTTGTGAGGCTTAAACAAAAGCAAATCCGTACGAAATACCTTTAAGCTGTTCTGGTTAGAGTGCGATTCGAGTCGGTATTTGAAATCGCAAAATTTCTTTTCCAAAGTGTTTGTTTCAGAGTACAAAAGCAGCTGCGAAACGTCAATTCCATTTGTTTTACTTATGAAATTATCTTGGTATATAAACTTTGGTAAAAAAAACAATTTGTGCCGCTTAAATGAAAGCCAACCCGTTCGAAATACTTTTGGGCTGTTCCGGAAAAACCGCGATTTGAGAGGGAATTAGAAATCGCAAATTTCTTTTTCAAAGTATTTCTTTCAGAGTACAAAGGCAGCTGCAAAACATCAATTTCGTTTGGTTCAATTATGAAATTACCTTGGTAGATGAACTTTGGTAAAATCAAACCAATTTGTGCGGCCTAGACTGTTTCGGAAATAGTGCGATTTGAGACGGAATTTAAAATCGCAAAATTTCTTTTCCAAAATGTTTAATTACACTTATGAAATTATCTTGGTATATAAACTTTGAAAAAACCAATTTGTGCCGCTTAAATGAAAGCCAAACCGTACGAAATACTCTTGGGCTGTTCCGGAAATAGTGCGATTGAGACGGAACTTAAAATCGCAAAATTCTTTTCCAAAATGTTTCTTTCAGGTTACAAAAGCAGCTGCAAAACGTCAATTCCACTTGTTTCACTTATGAAATTACCTTTGTATATAAACTAATGAAATTACCTGGGTAGATAAACTTTGGTAAAAACAAACCAATTTGTGTGGCATAAACGAAAGCCAAACCGTACGAAATACTTTTTGGGCTGTTCCGGAAATAGTGCGATTTGAGACGGAATTAGAAATCGCAAAATTTCATTTCCAAAATGTTTCTATCCATTTGTTTCTGTGTAAGCCTAGACGAAGATGAAAATTTGTTTGCAAGAAGTAGAACTTAAAATAAATTATTTGTTAATAAACAAGTATATGTTTATTGTTACTGGTCGTTTATACAAAAAGCTAAGACTGTACTTAAAAATGTATGAATAAAAAGAATGAATATATTTAGCTTTTTGTGCAATTGCAAGTAAAATTCAATGGGATGTCAAATCTCTGCGAAACATCGAACATACCAAAGCTTGCGTTTTTCCATGAAACGGCAAAAGAAATAAATCACGGCAAATCCTAACAATTTAAGCTATAAACTCAGGAAATTTCTGTTTTCTGTCTTGATTTTTTACAAGGAAATGTTAGGACTTTATATTTTACAAGCTTAAAGTTCGCAAATATTTCTAGCAATATTAATAAAATACGCAGATCATAAAAAGCTAAAATGCTGTTCCTTACATTTTATAGTTTGAACGCTGCTCAAACTAACACTCGTTTGATAGCGTGGTCTCATAGGAAATAGTGAGTTACATTATTCCAAAGCAGACCGAATTTTTAAATAATCGTTCAGTTTGCTCAGGTCCTACAATTTTAATTTACAGAAACCTTTAAAGCCTAAAAACCGCTTTCATGCTTCATATTAATTTGAAGATTGGTTCTAATTAAAGAAAGTTTATTTATCTTTGAAGTATCGCACAAAATTTGAGATCATTGCCAACATTAGCGTAATCGAGTGCAACAATTTTATTGGTTTCATTTTGCTCAAAGCAAGATTTTAAAACCATGACCTTAGGAAGCTTCAAGCCAAACGCTTAACATTTTTTAAACCAAACTAATAACTTGTTCATTGACTAAACTTGAACATCAAAACTTTCAAAGAAACTTCTAATATGCGATTTTCTGAAAACCGTCAAGATTAATAGCGTTTTCATTTGGATATATCCCAAAAGATAAAATTTTTTTTAGTGTTGCATTCCGAATTTTCGTATGAAACAGAACATGTTTTGTGTATATATAAAAAAAGATAATACATTTATTGTTTGTTTTTAATAAAGTTTGCTCATATTTTATATTTTTATTTTTTTTTAATATTTTCTTAATTTGGGTTACTATCAAAAACTATATAAAAACTTTGTTTTGTTTCTGGTTTTACGTTTTAAAAATGTTTTTACTTTTTCTCTACTAAATATTTATATTTTTTCAAAAATCTTAAAGAACTGAGAGTGTGTTTCGATTAAATAATAGAAATTAAATTAAAAAAAGGAATAAGACACAGAAAACAGGAGTTTTAGAGCTTTTACATCATAAGTGGCATTGTTGTAGTTTTTGAAAAAAATAATGTATATATGTATGTATATGTTTTGTTTGCATGTATATGTATATTTTAATTTTCTAATTAAAAACGTAAATTATATAGAAAGAGAAAAAAAAAACAATATGCAGAAAAATAATATTACTTAGTTAAAAAATAACTTGATTTTATTTCGTAAAAGCCATAAAAACTGCCCATATAATTTCATTAGCATTCGGCTTTGCCGCCTCTGTTTCGAAGTCCAAGTCCAACAACTCTCTGACACGTTTCATGGCCACCTCGTAGTCATCATCGTTGAGAGGGGCAAAGGCATTTTCGATGACATCACTGGCATGGGCCATGAATATTAAAGCCAACATGCGTTTGTCCATGCGTTGCGGGTCATTGACCCATTTGGATAAAACGGACTCTTGAATCTATTAAACCGACACAATAACATTACAAATACGTTTATTCGATTTTTTTTATATATTCAAGGCTGTACTGGCTTTCATGGTGAATTGATTGAATTCGTCGTTTATTAGTTAAATGTTTTTTACTCTCGTTTGTGGCTTCAGGGTTTTTTTTAACCTAATCAAATCTGTGGACCGTTGTTGTTTTATAAAACTAGTTTACAGCCATTTTGGTTCGGAGTTAAAATATTTGTTACCTAAAGATTTTGGTCTCCTAAACACGAAAATGAATTTTAAAAAAATTTCCTCTGATTAGATTTCAAGATAGAATTTTTGAAATTTTTTACGATTTTTTTATGGATTTCCCAGCTTTTTGAGCCATAACACCCAAACGCTATTACCTTTCAAAAACTTTCTTTTCTAAAACTGTTCCATACAAGATATTAAAATCAGTTTAATAGTTTCAATGTTAGAGGCTTTTAAAATTTGAAGAATTTATTTTTTTGTGCAAAAATTACGATTTTAAATTAAAAAAAATATATATATACAAAACTATAAAAATATATAAATAAATTGAGCATAAAGTTTGGATTTTTTAGAGCAAAACATGGCAAGGTTTGCTAAAATTAAGTGATAAAGTCCAAACTTTATGCTCAATTTATTTATATATTTTTATATAATCGTTTATATATATATTTTTTTCAATTTAAAATTGTGAAATTTGCACAAAAAATTCATTTTTTTAAATTTTAAATGTCTCTAACGTCAAAACTATTAAACTGAATTTAATATCTTGTATGCAAAAAATGTAGAAAAGCTAATTTCCATTAATTTGAGACCACTCTTGATGATCGTAAACAAATTCTATCTTGAAAACTAATCAGAGGATTTTTTTTAAAATTCATTTTCGTGTTTAGGAGGCTAAAATCTATAGGAAAAAATATTTTTAACTTTGGACCAGGAAAAAAATCATAATTTTTAAACTGGTGTACGAAAGCTGCTGTATATATTTCTGGCCTAATAATGAAATGCGAATATTTATCATCAAAAATGGTTTAATTGTTTTTCAAAGAATTCTCCAGCATGATTTGTACACTTTTGCATGCGCTCAAACCAATTGTCGAAGCAATTTTTCCACTCCGATTGAGACACCACCAAAACATGGTTTTTGAACGCTTCAACAGTATCTTCTGGCGACGAAAATCTTTTACCACGCATTTTTTTCTTGCTGTGCGGGAATAAAAAGAAGTCATTGGGTGCCAAGTCAGGGCTGTACGGCGTATGACCCATCAATTCGACGTTTTGGTCGGTTAAAAGGCGCTGGTTTGAGCTGATGTGTGAGAGCTCGCATTGTCATGGTGCACAATTATTCGTCTTCTCTTGTTTATTTTTCGAATTTCTCCGAGGACTTCAGGCAAACAAATTGTGGTGTACCACTCAGAATTGACCGTCCTACATTGCTCAAGCGGAACAGTTGCTACATGACTAGTTTTGCCGAAGAAACAGGCGACCACTTGCTTCGAAGTGCTTCTTCCACGAACAACTTTTGTTGGATTTGGATCGTCTTCAAAGACCCACTGGGTCGATTTCTGTTTTTTTTTCGGGCTCTTACGCATAGATCCATGATTTGTCACCTGTGACGATCTTACTTATATAAACGTCTTTTGAAGCACCGCGATCGTATTTTTTCAAAATTTCTTTGCACCAATCGACACGAGATTTTTTTCGAGCAATTGTCAAGTTGTTCGGGATCCAACGAGAACAAACCTTTTTTACGGCCAGGTGTTCATGCAATATTAAATGTTTGCTGGTAGAAGAAATGCCCAAGGAGGCCTCTATCTAGGTATGTCACATGACAATCTTTCATTTTCAGTTCACGCACGGCATCAATGTTCTCTGGCACAACGGCCGTTTTTGGACGACCTTCACGACCCTTGTCTTTGAGCGTGTGTCGGCCACGATTAAATTCATTAAACCAGTTTTTCATAGTGCTATAGGATGGTGCTTCATCGTCATACACAGATTTAAGTTCAGCGATGCACTCTTGTCGTGATAATCCACGTCGACAGAGTAAATTCCATTTTTTTTGCCAAATTGATTTTTTCAAGTCACTGTAAACAACACAAATGATGGCCGTACGTCAAAACGTTCTGGTAGGTTTATGCTAAAAAATGTCAAACTTTCCAATGGAAATGTCAGATGGCGTCAGGCAACACTTAGTGTTGCCTAGGCCAGAAATATATATATCAACCCTCGTATTTGGCTATTGTACAAGTAAACCTGATTCTAATTATTTAAATGCTATTTTTAATTAGACTATCGTACAAGTAAAACTGATTGTAATTATTTAATTTTTGTTTTTAAATTAGACTTTCGTACCCTGGTAAGTAAACCCAGGTTGAAATGCGGGTAAGAGCAACTAAAATAATTGTTTTTAAGCGGCAGATTTCCAGCTCGTGAATGCCGACTTCTGAAGTAGTAAGAAATTTATCTTTTAGCCAATTAAAAGCTTCTATATAAAAAGCACTTGCCGACAATTGGTCGCGGACAGATTACTGATCTTAGAGAAGTTCCTCGTTCCTTTCTTTATAAATGTTGAGGATAAGAAGACAGTTATTTCAAGTCCAGAAAGTTCTGAATCCCATTAATAAATGCAAAATAACCTACATTCAATTCACCGTGAAAGTCTGGACGATGATTACAGATTCGTTGCATTACCTTTCTCACCAAACGACATTTGAGCACATTGTCATTAAGTGGATGTGTTGTCATATCGAATAATAGGAAATTTTGTTTTTCTGTTGTTAATACTCCTTTCTCGACTAAGTTTTTAGCCAATCGTTCTCGTACATTCTTCAATTGATAGCGCAATTTCAATGGATTCCAGGTTTCACCTATTTCACAGAAATCACAAATGTTGTCAAACTAAGCAACTATTGAAATTTGTAAATTCAAGCTCCACTTACCACTTAAATATTCAATCCAACTTTGAACCGTTTCGGGAGGATTCGTTTCTTTTATGTGCTTTAAAGCTTCGTCTAATAAAACATCTCCGGTTGGCTGATCCGATCTCAATATGACTTTTCTAAAAGTTGGTGATAACACAAATATGTACGTAAATTATTTCTTAAATATCTTTTCTGAAATTGTATGCTTTTTATGTTTGTTTGTATGGAATTCACCTTGAACATAATCCACGTCTGCGCATACCGCACTTGTCCATAGTAATACGACGGCGTATGCCCAGTTCGATGAGTATGCAGCCACGCAGGCCACTCGATATGCAATCATTCCAAAAAGATGTGTATCCCTGAGTAAGAAAAAAATTAATGAAGTTGTGATTATTTCGGGTAGGTGAATGGAATGCAAAATTTATATATTTTATGACTGACTTTAACATAAAAATAATAGACGGTGGGTAGTTATGGCCATATAATGAAGTTAAATAGTGTATCGTTTTGGCAAATGCTTTTTTACGCTCACCCTACTGGGTAAGTGGGTGTATTCCAACGCATCGAAAAAAGCATTTTAGACCCTACATATCGGGGTTAAATTCTGCATGTCATAATAATCCGTGATCCAAGTAGAGATACTTTTTTCAATAGCCTTTTTTGACTGACCACGTGGAAGTCGTGTCATGCTGTCATGTTATTTCTGTTAAGTATTGTTTGGCATTTCATCATGGAAAGACTTACGTCTGAACAACGTTTACAAATCGTTCAAATTTAGTACAAAAATTCACGTTCTGTGAGAAATGTGTTTCGTGCGTTTTCGAGCCAAATTTTGTTCAGCGATGAGGCCCATTTCTGGCTCAATGGGTATGTAAACAAGCAAAATTGTCACATTTGGGACGAAGAGCAAATAGAAGAGGTTCAAGAGCTGCCACTTCATTCAGAAAAAACATCGGTTTGTGGGCCGGTGGAATCATCGGTCCATATTTCTTCAAAAATGATGCCGGTGAGAACGTGAAACGTCAATGGCGACCGTTATAGTGCCGTGATAACTAACTGCCTATTTGATGCCTGAAATTGAAGCTCGTGATCTCGGCGACATTTGGTTTCAACAAGACGGCGCCACTTCCCACACATCGCATCAATCACTGGATTTATTAAGAGAACACTTCGGTGAGCAGATAATTTCACGTTTTGGGCCGGTCGATTGGCCACCAAGATCACATCGTTAGACGTTTTCCTGTGGGGAAATGTAAAGTCTAAAGTTTATGCAGACAAACCCGCTTCGATTCAGGTCATGGAGCAAAACATCAAGCGTGTCATTCGCCAGTCGAAATGCCCGTACGATTCATCGAAAATTTAACTCAACGGATGGACCATCTGAGACGTAGCCGCGGTCAAATGATAAGACATAATCTTCAAAAAATAAATGCCAAAAAAATGTTCATTCAAATGATAATAAACATTCTCTATTTAATTTGAATTTTCTGTGTTTTTTTCTTTAAAAAAGTAGGGAACTTCGAAATTGATCGCGCGATATTTACAAAGATATAGGAAATTCAATTGTATTGGAATCCTCTAGATGAATAAGACAAAAAACCCTCTCCTGTAAAATTTTCTTTTTTGCGCTTACGTCTTTTTCGCGGTTAGGGCTCGATTTGTCTTGACCAAATCCGTTTCATTAAGTCATTTGACACATGTCCGTCTGTCGGTCTGGGTTCGCACGATATTTCTCGAATGCAGCTATCAATCAGTTTTAAATTGAGTATGTCATAATATTTTTCCAAAACTGCCTATGGGATTGAAAATAGACCACATTGCCCCATCTATTCTGGTACCTCCCACACAAAATGTAATTTTGCCCAGTTTTGCTATTCTTGTAATATCTTTATTACTAGTATATCAATATACAGGGTGGCTGATTAAAGCTGCTACCAAAAAAAAAATTAGTAACTTTTTTCTATTTAATGAATTTGGGTAATTTTTTTTTATTTTGCTGATTGATTTAACAAAAAATTTATAACTGGATCACTGAAATATGAATTTGGATTGTCCGCCACTATCACGCACTGGAGTCCGTATTTTCGGTTCAAAGAGAGTATAGGAATAATGAGACTTGTTAACAGTTTTGCCGAGCATGGGACAGTCAACAGAAGACCTTACCATCGAAACCCTTCCATTCGGACGTAGAAAACAATCGCTTCTGTAGCTGCTGCCATACAAAACAATCCAAGAGATTCAACAAAAAGCTTATCTGCTCAAATAGGTATAAGCAGTCAGTCATTGCAGTCTATTATGCACAATGATTTTTTCAGGAATTGACCCAGTCCTTGTGTGGAGAAAATTTTTAGATCTTGACCGATCTCGCACATTTTCAATACCAACCGTCCTGATCTGTCAACACTTGTTTCTGCAAAATTTCAGCCACCTAGCTTCAATAGTGCAACATGTAGTTTGCTTTCCACAGGCATACGGACAGGCGGACATGGCTAGATCTTCAGTTTTACGACTATTCAGGATATACTTAGTAGGGACATAAAAACTGTTACAACATTGAACACACCCATTTTAATAGTAGAACTGAACATACTCCATTTATGTCATATGGGTTTTGAAAGCTAACCTCAATAGCGTTAGTCTGTAACGGGATTTTAAAATTGTTTCAACTTTCATCGTGGAGTGGTCAGATAATGATCGCTGTGATAGCGCTTTTCAAGTGCTTAGTGGATTAGCCGCATGTTCGTCTACCGATGCATAAAACTGTTTGAGGAGACTGGAAATGTAAAAGACCGCCACGCTCTGTTCGAACACCGCATGTCATCAAAGCCGTTAAATCAAGAATTCACAGAAATCCGCTCCGAAAACAGAAAATCATGGCCCGTGAGATGAATACCACGCAAAAGTCCATGAGTCGAATCATTAAAAAAGACTTGGGACTTGGGGCTTTCAAACGACGTACCGGACATTAATTGACTGCAGCTTTAAAAAAAAATAGGATTGAAAAATGCAAACGTCTTTTGGCGAAGCACGCTGATAACTTGCTCAGAAAAATTTTGTTCACTGATGAAAAAATGTTTACTGTTCAGGAAAAATTTACAAAGCTAAATGATAGTGTATGCGCGGTCATCTAAGGAAGCATCTGAACTGAAGCATCTGAACTGAAGCATCTGAACTGGTGGAAAAGGGTCATCACCCAGCTTCAGTCATGGTTTGGTGGGGTGTCTCTTACGATGGGGTCACTGACCTGCAATTCTGCAAACAAGGAGTCAAAACATCGGACAAAGTTTACCAAGAACCCGTTTTGGAAGCTGTTGTAAAGCCTCTTAACAATTCCCTGTTACAAAACCAGCCATGAACTTTCCAGCAGGATTCTGCGCCGTCCCATAAGGCTAAAACGTTCCAGGCCTGGCGTCGAAACAATTTGCCAGCGTTTATTTCTTCTAAAGAATGGCCCTCAGGCAGTCCATATTTGAACCCATTGGATTACAAATTGTGAGCGGTTTTAGAGGACAAGGTTTGTCACAAAAGATACCCCAACATTGGATCTCTTGAGACTGCTTCGGTTCGAGCTGTGGCCAATTTTTCAATGGACGAGGTTCGTGCAGCTATTGACGATTGGCCAGTACGACTTAAGGCGTGTGTAAAGGCAAAAGGCGGAAATTTCGAATAAGTAGATTCTTTTTGGATACAATATACATCAATAAATATATTAAAAAATATTTGGTCCAAAAACATTCAGTACTTTATATTTTACAGCATAAATAGATCCCTTTCTATTTGCGCTTAGAATCGTCGATTTCACTTAAATAAAACGCGCATATCTCTGGGAGGGAACACTTTTGGGGCATAGGATCGGTCTCATTCGATGCTCAGATGTTGTCCGCATAAAAGAAAGTGAAAAGTTGATGAAAAGTTTTGTTCAGGAGAGCCATTTTAAAGATTAGGTCCCTTTCTATTTACGCTTAGAATCGTCGACTCCACTTGCATAAAACGCGCATATCTCTGGGAGGGAACACTTTTGGGGCATGAGATCGGTCTCATTCGATGTTGTCCACACAAAAAAAAAAATGAAAATTGATTTTTTTTACCCTGAGGTCCCTTTCTCTATGCGCTGTCACATATAGTAAATTTTCAATCACATATCAGTTTTGGAAAATTTTATGACATGCAAAATTTAAAATCGGCTGGTAGCACCTTTGATATTTATCGAGCAAAATAGCCGCACAAGCGAACATGGTTCAAATGACTTACAATACGAGTACAATTGAATTTGCTATAGCTTTGTAAATATGAACATTTAATTTGTAATATTTTGTATTACAAGCGTTGTACACTTTTCTATCATAAAAAAACGAGTTACGAAATAAATGGAGGTGACGTTTTTTTGCGGTAAGGACTCGATATGTAGGATCTAAAATGTTTTTTTCGATGCATTACACTTTTTGTCCGTACCAATTGATATACACTCTCTTATCCAGTAGGGTGAGGGTATAAAAATTAATTATTCTTCTATTTCCTGAATACTCTTAAAGTAGTTGGTCGACCAAAGCCGGTTTTACCGAAGTGTAACATTTTTTCATGGTTTGTCGAACGATAAATAAGCCTCCCATATTATATTTAGCTAGAGTTGTTCATGGTAAATCGACAATATTGCAGCTGGTACACAATGCACAATTATCAAAGACAAAAAATAAATTAATAAATGTATGTCGTTTCCAAAAATAAAAACCATAACAACCACCAGACAGTATAAACAAAATGTTAAATATCAATTACTAAAATTAAAACTGATAACACTGCGGGGAAAGAAAATGTTGGCAACTCGCATATGAACAAATAAAAAACAACTGGAAGAAACAAGCATGTACGCGCTCAAAGTATTCGCCGAAAAGCAAACAAAACCAGCAATAGAACAGAAACAAGAGAGAACAATCAAAAACTTAATCAGTAATCAAGTTGAAGAAAAAGGAAACTAGTCGAATGGGTAAGTAAATACAAGTGTTTTTTTCCCTCAATTTTACAACAGCAACAACGAAAACAAGCAAGAAAATAAGGCGTTTAGTTTAAGCGTGCCAAAGGTTTCCGTTTCTTAGTACAAACAGAAGCGGTCTTGGAATATAAAAGTACTAACCAGGAAAAAAAATAATTTTTCCTTAATGGATGCACTAAGATTTGCTCTAGAGCAATTTTCACAAATTTGCCTTTCCAGGTGATGAATTAAAAATGTTAGAAACATTTTAAGACAAACGGACTTCTTAAATTTTAAGCTTGTACTGGAAACTACAGGGTGGCGCACCAATTATGCTTCAATAAGAACTTTAAACGCCTTTTTTTTAATCAATGTATTTCATTTAGTTTTTTTAATTGTGTTTAAAATGATAGACTATAAATGACCACCATGCATATCCAAGCACATGCGACTCCTGTTTAGAAAATTATTTCTTGCAGCCTGAAGCGTTGAAGTTGAATCGCTACAATGGACTGCTTCAATTTAGTTAAATTCCTTGTTTTCGTTTTTAACACTTCTTGCTTGACCTAATCCTATAAATATAAATGTGTGGTGCAGTTAGGTCCGGTGACCTTGGGGGCCAGCGGAAAGTGGAATTTCTGTATATGTGACAGCGCATAGAGAAAGGGACCTAAGGGTAAAAAAAATCAATTTTCATTTATTTCTTTTTTGATGTGGACAACATCTGACCATCGAATGAGACCGATCCCATGCCCCAACAGTGTTCCCTCCCAGAGATATGCGAGTTTTATGAAAGTGTAGTCGATGATTCTAAGCGCAAATAGAAAGGGACCTAATCTTTAAAATGGCTCTCCTGAACAAAACTAGTTTTTAACCTTAGGTTCCTTTCTATTTTGCGCGTCACATATTCATTTGTTTGGGAATTTTCGTTGGAGCTCTGCCATAACCGGTCTGGCTATATGTGCAGTTGATCCACCTTGCTGGAATCGGAAAAGGGTAAAATGGTAAGGGTAAAAGAACTCCTTCAACATAATAAATAACGATCCCCATTGACAGTCACTGTTACATGGTTTTCATCAAAGTAGTATGGCCCCGCAATGCAACTTGATGAAACTGCGCACCACACCGTACCTCGTTCTGGGTGCAGTTCTTTTTCATGGAGTATTTGTGAATTAGATTCACTTCATATACGGAAATTTTGCTTGTTTGCATTGACGTTAAAATCAAAATGGGCTTAATCCGATATAGACAAGCAATTTATTAAGCTGTTGTCTTTCTTGGCCATTTCAATAATTTTTTGGCAAACGCCCTTTAGAATTTGCAAATCCAGAGGGTTTTAATTTGCTTGCTTGTAATTTGAACTTTGTTCAGAAACAAGTTTAATCATCATGAATTATACTTTGTAATGACCATCTGTCAACTGCAATTTATGCCGATAAGTTTCGAGTCGTAAATCTTGGATTTTTCATGGTAGTTTGCGATGGTACTCTGAACCCGAACATAGGTATCTTGCTGGTACGGTCTTCGTGCGATGTTTCCAGATACGGCAAACATGTTTACCTGCCTCATAATGGCCAACCTACTCGCTAAACTCCCGCCTAAATTCCCTTTGACGGAAATGCAGGACTGCAAAGCATGGAACCGCTGCACTATCCAAAGACTCTTTTTGGTGTACCAAGCATTCATATTCATAAATCTAAAAATTAACCTTCCAAATAAAATGAAAACTAAACCGTTTTCTACACAGAAAAAAGTTATTACGTTCTGTTTTTGTAGCACGATTCGTGTGCCATCCTGTATAAGTATAAACTAACGTTGGTCTCATTGACGTAAGTGTCTTTCCTTACTGCCACACTAAAATCCGCTCTAAATCAATATTCGGAAAATTTGACATTCCAGGCGACGCATTTCATATTCTAAAAATTATTAAAATTAGTAATAATTAATTTTTAGAATATTGAACCCGTTACCACCAGGGTTACCGTGAACAATTTCAAAAAGTCGCACAAAAAGGGGATTATTTTTATTTTAAAAAAAACTTTCGTAAGTTCATTTTATTAAAACAATACATTTAAATTCAATAAATTTAATAACAAACAACACCGTAAAAACTCAGTTGCATGAAATGAGAGGTACAATACACATCCAAACTAAAAAACAATTCAATGTCCGATCCTCATTTACCCTCCGTTATACGATAACAAAGCGCAAAAAAAATAGTAAAATTTGCTGTAATTATAATACCCATATGCCCACATTGACTATTAATTGTCAATTTTTGACCATTCGGGATGTTTTTTTGGGCCACCTGAGCCTAACCTTTCAGCAGCTTTACTCTTTTTTGAGGTACTTAGTGCGTCCAAACTAACAGTACCCATTTTCTATTCACAAAAAAATCTGATTTTTATCGAGGTAAAAACTTTTTCCCCCTAGGTCGATTACGCCCATTTTGTGATCACAAGCCTGCATCATGCAAAATTTCTGAATACTAGGTTCATACGTTTGAACGATATCATGCCTTTAACAGACACACGGACGGACATTGCTAGATCGAGTTAGAACAAGATTATAATTACTTTATAGGGTCTCCGATCAATACTTCGTGGGTATTAAAAATCCAAACATCAAAAGCCGGACATGGTAGAATATATAATACCCCGCTCTACTGGATCTGCAGATAAGCCACCTGAAACTAGGCTTTTGAGCTCCTTGAAGTTATGAACCGGGTTTTTAAAAATTCATATGGATTCGTTGGGTTTGTGGTAAAATTTAAATTTTTTGACCTACATACGAGGGCGGTTCGGAAACTTCTTAGCCTAGAACAAAAAGGTTCATACGTTTGAACGATATCATGCCTTTAACAGACGCACGGACGGACATTGCTAGATCGAGTTAGAACAAGATTATAATTACTTTATTGGGTCTCCGATCAATACTTCGTGGTACTGCAAACGGAATGACAAATTTAATATTCTCTTTCGTGAAGGGTATTAAAAATCCAAACATCAAAAGCCGGACATGGTAGAATATATAATACCCCGCCCTACTGGATCTGCAGATAAGCCACCTGAAACTAGGCTTTAGAGCTCCTTGAAGTTATGAACCGGGTTTTTAATATAACCAGATTTTTAAAAATTCATATGGATTCGTTGGGTTTGTGGTAAAATTTAAATTTTTTGACCCACATACGAGGGCGGTTCGGAAACTTTTTAGCCTAGCACAAAAAGCGCGGTATAAACAGAAAAAAGTTAAGTGTTTTTGAAACTTCCATCTCTGCTATGAACACATGTTACATTTTGTTTCGTCTGGCAACTCCTTCATATAGAAACAGGTGTTCACAAAAGACGCATCCGCGATTTTTTTACATAAAAAAGGTTTACATAAAAAAGGTTTACATAAAAAAGGTTTATAGAGACAAGAAATTCATAATGATATGGTGAATGTGTTAGGTGAAAGTGCTCCTTCATATGCAACAGTAAAAAATTGGGTTGCTGAATTTAAACGTGGTCGTACAAGCATTGAAGATGAACCACGTAGTGGACGTCCAAAAACAGCAACAACAACAGAAATTGTAACCAAAGTGCATGATATGGTATTAAATGATCGACAAATAAAAGTGCGTGAAATAGCTAATATCATGGGCATCTCAAATGATCGAGTCCATTTAATTTTGCTTGAAGAACTACAGATGAAAAAGCTTTCTGCAAGATGGGTGCCGCACTTGTTAACAGTCGACCAAAAACGCATAAGAATGAACATTTCTCAAGCTTGTTTGGATCGTTTTCAGCGAAATAAAGGGGATTTTAAGCGTCGTTTCATAACTGTTGATGAGACATGGATCCACCACTATACTCCAGAGACAAAAGAACAATCCAAACAATTGACTGAAGCTGAAGGAAGTGCCCCAAAGAAGGCAAAAACAATTCAATCGGTTGGTAAGGTTATGGCAACGTTTTTTTGGGACTTCAAAGGTATTTTATTGATTGACTATCTGCAAAAGGGTAAAACAATAAATTCAGAGTACTATTGCAACCTTTTAGATCAATTAAATGTACAAATTCGAGAAAAACGTCCTGGCTTACAACACAAAAAAAAATATTTTTTTTTTCAAAACAACGCACCAGCGCACAAGAGTGTTTTAACAATAGCTAAAATCAACGAATTAAAGTACGAGTTGCTTGGCCACCCACCTTATTCTTTTACCTGTTCCGAAATCTAAAAAAAATTCCTCGCTGGCAAGCATTTTACCTCAAATGAAGATGCAATTACAGTTGTAAACCACTATTTGGAAGACCTTGAGGAAAACTATTTTAATCAAGGGATAGAATTGCTAGATAAGCGTTGGACTAAGTGTATTGAAGTTTCAGGAGATTATATTGAAAAATAAACATATTTTTGAAAAACTAACTATTCTCTTTCATTGATAGGCTAAGAACTTTCCGAGACGCTCTCGTATGCTTGCTTAAATGGGCCGTATTTTCGGCCACATCAAATCAAGGTTGCTTACTTTATACATTTTACAAATGTTTCGATTTGTTGGTATTTTTACCCTAAAGCATACTCTTGTGCCGGCTATTCTGTGCCAAATTTCCTAAAGATTGGATGTGATAAGTGCGTTTCAGAGCTGTGCGGCGTGACTGTTGTCTTCGCAGCCTGTGTGCAATACTCATATGTGACAGCGCATAGAGAAAGGGACCTAAGGGTAAAAAAATCATTTTTTTTTGATATGGACAACATCTGAGCATCGAATGACCCAAAAGTGTTCCCTCCCAGAGATATGCGCGTTTTATGAAAGTGATATAGAAGCTTTGACACACTACTATGTGTACCCATAATGCCTAGCGTTAGTGCCAGGTTAGAATCAAATAAATTATATTACTATTTTCCCCGGAGCAACCCTTAACCCCAGAAATAAAATGTGGAAAGTAGCAAATATTTTAAAAAGTGCCAAAAAAGGGGATTTATGAAGAAGGGGCAGTAAAAGTAGCATGGCTTCCAAAAAGGGTCAATTGCCACTTTAGTCGCACAACGGTTACGCTGGTTAGCACTAATTTTCTGATACTAGAAGCTATAATCTAACGCTGATGTCATTATTGAATTGCTCTTCATAGATACGCTCAGATACGCTTTAAGACAATTTTTATCAAATTTGACATTCCAGGCGATGAATAAGCAATCAAAAACGTTACTTCATACGAGCATCCCCCTCTAGCATTGTGATACTAGCAGCAAAATTCTGGTGGTAGCGAGGAATTCAATATTCCGAAAATAATTTTAGGCGCGGTAGTTTGCTTTTTGCACTACAGGCTGTGCCGGCACTGTTGGTCGAAGAGAGCGGAAAGTGTGCGTGGCTTATAGTGGCTAACGGGAGATTTGTATTCGTCTGCCTTTCAGTTGCCATCATGCATTGGAAACGAGAGCAGAGGTAATTTTGTGTTAAGCGTATTTTTCAAATACGCACTCGATCATTGCAGTGCAGCGTGCTTTTCGTTTACGATTCGCAGTTCCCACACGCGGACTTGTTTCTGAAAGGCAATCAATTGTAAATTGGGTAACTTCATTAAGAACAGCAGGATATGTGTCATGAGTACGAAGGGGACCTGAGAGAAGGATCACAACAGCACAAAACATTGAGAGAGTTAGAGCAGCAGTACTGCAATCTCCGAAAGGCTCTGCTCGGAAGCAATCACTTGCTCTTGGCATTTCCAGACGATCTCTCAATCTGATTCTTCATGATGAACTGAATTTTCACGCGTATAAAATGTGCGTGGTCCAACAATTGTCAGCACGGGACTATTTGACACGGCGGACCTCTTGTGAAGACATTCTTGTAACTATACCCCGTGACGCATTTGAGGGGTGATATGACTCATCAGATTTATCCCCATGCGATGTATTCCTTTAGGGCTACCTGAAGTCGCGGCAACCTACCCAACACCATGGAAGACATAATTAACAATATTGAGGCTAAAATTGGCAGAATACCAGTCGACATGCTTGTTAGAGTTCATGACAACCGAAATCATGATAAAAGTAGTGTGCAGCCGCGAAAATCAATGTCACTTTGCCATTTTTTTAAAAACTTGTCTTCTATTTAAATATAGAAGCAAGAGGTCTTGAGCCGGTTTAATCCCTGTTCAATGTTCATGACAACTTCAGAAAACGTATGCAGCAGTGCGTGGATAGCGAAGGTCGACATTTGCTAGATACGCTATTTTAAACCATGTAATTTAAAAATGCCCTTAACGTTCAATATAATTAAAATATAAAATAATTTTTTCTAAGGTTCATAATTTTTTTTATTTCATTTCCAAATAAACAAATTACCGCTCTTCATCCTGTACTAATAGCAATAATCTAGCGGCAGTCTCATTGACGGAAATATTGCCATTTTTTAATGGACTTCCTTATATCCGCTCTAGGGCAATTTTCAAAAATCTGACTTTCCGGGTAAGGAATTTAATATCTTGATAATTATTAATACCACTAAGTAGGAACATAAATACTGTTTCACACGTTTTATGCTGTAAAATAAAAAGTACTGAATGTTTTTGGACCAAATAATTTTTAATATATTTATTGATGTATATTCTATCCGAAAAGAATCTACTTATTCGAAATGTCCGCCTTTTGCCTTTACACACGCCTTAAGTCGCACTGGCCAATCGTCAATAGCTGCGCGAACCTCGTCCATTGGAAAATTGGCCACAGCTCGAACCAAAGCAGTCTTAAGAGATCCAATGTTGGGGTATCTTTTGTGACAAACCTTGTCCTCTAAAACCGTCCACAATTTGTAATCCAATGGGTTCACTGGCAAATTGTTTCGAAGCCAGGCCTGGGACGTTTTAGTCTTATGGGCCGGCGCATAGTCCTGCTGAAAACTCCATGACTGGTTTTGGAACAGGGAATTGCTAAGAGGCTTCACAACAGTTTCCAAAACGGTTTCTTGGTAAACTTTGGCTGATGTTTTGACTCCTTGCTCGCAGAAATGCAGGTCAGAGACCCCATCGTAAGAGACCCCACCAAACCATGACTGAAGCTGGATGGTTACCCTTTTCCACCCTTGGGATCATTTCAGATGCTTCCTTATTTTTTTTCATTGGTGAACAAATTTTTTCTGTGCAAGTTATCAGCGTGCTTCACCAAAAGACGTTTGCATTTTTCAATCCTATTTTTTTTAAAGCTGCAGTCAATAAATGTCCGGTACGTCGTTTGAAAGCCCCAATTCTTTTTTAATGATTCGACTCATGGACTTTTGCGTAATATTCATCTCACGGGCCATGATTTTCTATTTTCGGAGCGGATTTCTGTGAATTCTTGATTTAACGGCTTTGATGACTTGCAGTGTTCGAACAGAGCGTGGGCGGCCCGACCTGTGGCGGTCTTTTACATCGCCAGTCTCCTCAAACAGTTTTATGCATCGTTAGACGAACATGCGGCCGGAGCGTTTTGAAAATATCGCTTTTTTCATTTCACACTTGAAAAGCGCTATTACAGCGATACGTTTCTCATTATCTGACCACTGCATGATAAAAGTTGAAACAATTTTAAAATCCCGTTACAGACTAACGCTATTGAGGTTAGCTTTTAAAACCCATATGACATTAAAGGGGTATGTTCAGTTCTTCTATTGAAATGGGTGTGTTAACAGTATTTATGTCCCTACTAAGTAGAATAATCAATATTAGAAAAGCTGACGCTTAAATTTGAATTTTTCTGCACTTGGCTCACACTGCAGTCTTGGCCGAAGAATTGCTCTTCGGTTCAATCCGGCACATAGAACCGGCTGTTGTGCCTGCAGTCGTTTCACTCGTCTCGACCGACTGTGCTTAGACATCCGAAAATTAAACTCGGTAACAGTGGGTGATGCATACCCACTGCCTCAGATTGACGGAATCCTTAGCAGGCTACCGACAGCGGAATTCATTACAAGCTTAGACCTCAAAGATGCATTTTGGCAAATCCCTCTAGATCAGCGTTCTAAGGAGAAGACGGCGTTCACTGTACCTGGGAGGCCACTATATCACTTTAATGTTATGCCATTTGGGCTATGTAATGCGCCTCAAACAATGTCTCGCTTAATGGCTCGCTAGGCAAAATGTGGGATCATAAAGCAAAAGTTTTGTTGTTAGATTTTAGTTGCTGCCGCAACTTTATGATCAGGTTGGGTGGGCAAAACAGCTGGTACTTTAACACCTCAGGTACAGCTTGAGACTCATTCCAGCATACGCCGAATATGGTATCCCTCTATCCATCTTTTCATTTTTTTCGTTCTTCCTTCAATTTTTCTACTTTTATTATTGTAAAGCACGCAAATTCACAGTGTAGTGTTGAATATGGCAGCCTAGGAACTAGAACCCCCCCCCCCCCGTCCGACGAGCAATAAGGCTGGAGTAAATGCGTGCTGTTGTTCTGAAATGCTGGCCTAAACTTCTTTGAAATATTTTGACCCTTGCACACTACAAAGCTCAATTCGAATTGATCGTCACTTGCATGGATTTGGACCACCCTGTACACATACCATGGTGGGGGATATAACAGCAGTCCAAAAGCTTAAACGGCATGTTAAAACCAAACACACACACATATTATATGAGTAAGAAAATCAAAAGTAATGAAAATGTTTCGATAAGGCCACTATCGTGGACAATATTAAGGAAAATTAGATTTCCCTTTACACCTCCGCTTTTATATTACTAATCAAATTGATTAAAATTATCTATTCCCAGTATATAAGAAATTAATTATATGGAACGAATTCTAAAATATAGTCTAAAAGAGTTCGGCTAATTACTTATCAAATAGCCGCTTGTGTTGAAATTTGCCACTTTTTCCACTGCGAGCTACAAAACAGTATGAGCGATACTAATACTAAATACCAACTTTAGATGGATGATTAATGCCGGAAGGTCGTTGCGTTAAATGCTCTATAAATTGCGACAGAAAGAGAGAGTCAACATTTGATTGTGAAACGTTCGTCTAGTTTCCAGTGAAAAAAAACGTATAACACACCAAACATTGTTATCAACGAAAGTTTTTTCAGTACGAGTAAAAAACGGCTGGAGGTTGATTGTTGCTTCCTGCGATAAAACTTAATTTACATCAGGAATCGACCAGCATTATTGTGCGTTTTATTTTATGGACTTTTTCAAAACAGCAAATTGATGTAGTTTTAGGTGTGAGGGCGCATTTTGCATCTCCTCATTAATCTCTAAGCCAAGTAAAAGTTTTTCTTATAAATGCGTAAGTAGTCGTTTGTAGACGTCTTGAAACAATAGTTCAAAGACAATTCGACTTTTATTGTGCACAGCTTACTGGTCTTAGATTTATTTTAATTGTACGAAACTATTTTTAATATTAAAATATGTACAAGGGATGCTACATATATTTCTGGCCTATTAATGAAAATGCGAATATTTATCGTCCAAAAGGGTTTTAATTTTTTTCAAAGTATGCTCCAGCATTATTTATACACTTTTGCATGCACCTAAACCACTCCGATTGAGACACCTTCAAAACATGTGTTTTGAACGAGTCAACAGCATCTTCTGGCGACGAATATCGTTGACCTCTCACTTTTTTTCTTGTTGTGCGGGAATAAAAAGAAGTCATTGGGTTGTACGGCGGATGACCCATCAATTCGACGTTTTGGCTGGCCAAAAAGGCGCTGGTTTGAGCCGATGTGTGAGAGCTCGCATTGTCATGGTGTACACTGATTCGTCTTCTCTTGTTCGTTTTTTGAATTTCTCCCAAGACTTCAAGCAAACAAATTGTGGTGAACCACTCAGTATTGACCTCCTACGTTGCGTCAAGCGGAACAGTCGCCACATGAACAGTTTTGCCGAAAAAACAGGCGACCATTTGCTCGAAGTGCTTTTTTCACGAACAACTTTCGTTAGATTTGGCTCGTCTTCGAATACCCACACGGTCGATTGCTGTTTTGTTTCGAGCTCATACGATAGACCAATGATTCATCACCTACGACGATCTTATAAACGTCGTTTAAGCACCGCGATCGTATTTTTCCAAAATGTCTTTGCACCAATCGACGCGAGCCTTTTTTTGAGCGATTGTCAAATTATGCGGGATCTCACGAGAACAAACCTTGTTTACGGCCAGGTGTTCATGCAATTCCGAATGTATGCTGGAGGAAGAAATGCCCAAGGATGCCTCTATCTCACGGTATGTCACATGACGATTATGCATTATCAGTTCACGTACGGCATCAATGTTCTCTGGCATAACGGCCGTTTTTAACCGACCTTCGTCTTTGAGTGAGCGTCGGCCACGATTGAATTCATTAAACCAGTGCTATAGGATGGTGCTTCATCGCCATACAAAATTTAAGTTCATCGCTCCTGTCGTGACAATCCACGTCGACAGCTGTGGAAAATGATCGCACGGAAATGTTCACGAGTTAAGAATATTTTTTTGCCAAATTGATTTTTTCAAGTCACTGTAAACAACACAAATGATGGTCGTACGTCAAAACGTTCTGAGTACGTTTATGCTAAAAAATGTAAGACTTTCCTATGGAAATGTCTGATGCGCCAGCCAACACTTAGTGTTGCCTAGTCCAGAAATATATCTAGCAACCCTCGTAGATGGATCCTTTAGTATGTCGTATGTAAATTTAATTCCAAAAATGGTTCTTCTTAATCTATTAAGTACATACTAGACAGTCATAAAGAATGAGCTTAAGCGTGAGTCTACTTCCACACATAGAACAGATTTAAAGTTTCCTTAATGATGTGTTTATGGCAGAATTTGTTGAGACTAGAGTTGTAACAAATATTCGCATCATATTAAACAAACCCTTTCGCATTCGCAAAAATGGACATTTCAATATGAGAATTCGCTTCGCAAAAACTATATTTTATTATTCGTCTTCGCTAGTTGAGACCAAGAGGAATACTTCTAAAAACGCGGTTTTTTTCTTTATCGTCATGATAGGGGAATGACGGTGTACTGGAGGAAAATTAACTCTGCTATAGTGGTGGTTGATAGTAATGCCACTGAATTTGTCTTTTGTAGGTTTGTAGGAATCTTTTAATTTCTTGAGTTGAGCCGCGGCAAAATTAGAGGCTTTATAATCGTTACCCAATATACAGGGTGGAGCGCGGTTATTTGCTTTTTTGCACTGCAGGCTGCGGCGGCATTGTTGGCCGAAGAGAGCGGGGATTGTGCGTGGCTTATAGTGGCTGACGGGAGATTTGTATTCGTCTGCCTTTCGGTGTCAGTTGCCATCATGCATTGGGCACGTGAGAGGTCATTTTGTGTAAAAGCGTATTTTTCAAATGCGCACTCGATCATTGCAGTGCAGCGTGCTTTTCGCTGTTCCCCCACAAGGGCTTGTTCTCGGACGGCAATAAATTGTAAACTGGGTAGCTTCATTGAGAACAGCAGGGAATGTATCATGTGTACGAAGGGGACCTGAGAGAATAGTCCACAAAACATCGAGAGAGTTAGAGCAGCAGTACTGCAATCTCCGAAACGCTCTGCTCGGAAGCAATCACTTTCTCTTGGCATTTCCAGGATTTTTTCAGCCGGCTCTTGAGGCAATGTAATTAGAAAATGCATGGTTTCACCAGGATGGTGCCACTACACACACACCGAGAGTTACCAGGAATTGTTTGAGGCAAATCTTTCCTGAACGGCTTATCTCTTTGAGGGGTTATGTGAACTGGCCGGAAAGCTCACCAGACTTAGCCCCGTGCGATCTTTTCCTCAATGCAAACCATAGCGTAACTTAACATGCTAAGTTCATAGTCAGATTTGATACCAAATTTCTATTGATTATTCTATTTAATAGAAAAAGAAAAATTATTCAAAAGGCTTTTAGTTACAAGCTTGGATGACTGCTTCTTCGGTGAACTCTATTTCACTATTATCAAACCCAAAGTACTGCCCCGCACTGCTCCAACCAAAATCCCTCGCACTGCTTTCTGATTTTGCATAGACATTCAACGGTGTTTTGTTGTTGTTTAATTGACAACGACCATGCACTTATTTTAAAAACTAGTAATTAACTTTTTCTTATGCTCTTTTTTCACTAGGCACTTTTGATGTGTTTTCAAAAGTTTCGCCAAAACAAGTCAAAATGAGACGTTTTCCCATAAATTCAAGTGATGAAAACGTCTCACTTTGACTTGTTTTTGTACGATAGAGGAACGAAAACGTTTCGCACAGGCGATGCCACCTTAAATAAAGTGTGTCATCTCCAAAATAATCGTTTTTTTATCGTTGGTCATCTCAAGGCAGACAATTTTAATCAAACGTCAAACATATTTGGTGAAATAGATATTTTATGAAGTAAAAGTAAAAATGAGCGTGATAAAAGAAAAATAAAAGCTTAATTGAATTTATCCATTTGATTAAGAAAAATATGTATTTTAGTATTTTAATAGTCACCACGTTGTTCTTTGTAAACAATAATGAACTGTCAAACGAAAACCAGAACGAGAATTAAAACGACCACAAATTGTGGGAAAATTGGTTGAGACGTTTTGAAAAGTTTCGAGCGAAAACGAGAATAAATGGCCTAATGAAAATGCAGTATTATTATGCATTTAGTCACCTAAGACTATTTAAATAGAATAACATGGTTGAGCGATTGAAGTGTTGCCTATTCAAACGATTATAACGTCGGTGTTCCCAGCAGGCGGCCTACGTGTTCTCTCATACTTTTCAGGAGAGTCAAAAAAAAGGTTACATTTATTCATTTTGCAAAATTTTCCAAAATAAATAATTGCAATCGATTTGTATATAGATTTGCCACGTTTTTACTAATAAATATATACAAAAATGCCACACAGGCTCCTTTATTATTGCCTTTTCTGCCTTCTGCTGGGAAATACGACGATGTTTTTTGTGTGAAATTGTTTATTATTGTTTAAAATTACAAAATGAAATGAAAAATAATAAAAATTTTAGAATTTATTTACTTTATCTCTTTGTGGCGACCATTTGCCTTGACTTTTAATTTCGGCCATTACCGTACGATGGCTTTCATCGGCGCATACATACTGGCATATGGACTTGTATACTCTGCCATATCCATCTTATTTGCATCCGACGAATTCGAATGTCATTGTGTGGACGAAATGTACTATCTATTTTTTGGACCTTATTTTCTACCAATCTTGCACACATTTCGACTGGAACGGAACGTTGGCATTTTTTTGTTGGATGTTGTTTTTGAGCTCGTCTAAAGTTGTTGGCATAGACGAACGACTTTTTGTGGCCCCATGAAAAGAAATCCAATGGCGTTAAATCGCATGAACGAGGTGGCCCTATTCGACCGGACCATTTCTTGAGATAACACGTTCATCGAATTTGCCTTTCAGTAAATCGATTGTAATGTATGCTCATCAAGCTCATCCATTTCTAGCCAAAAATATTTTTTTATTATGACACGATAGCGCTCTCCATTGACGGAAACATGACGATTGTTTTCATCGACCAAAGAATACGGCCCAATCACACCTCCGACATGAAAACCACACAGTAATTTTTTGCGGATGCAATTGTCTCTTGAAGCACATGTGAGTTTGTTGCTGTCCAATAACGAATATTTTGCTTATTGACAAAACCACCCAGCTAGAAATGACCTCCTGCCGGGTTGGACGATTATTACGGCCGAAAATTGAAGTAAGCGCTCTTATAGTTGCGACCACTGAATCAGAATTTCGGTAATATTTTTTTAAGATTTCCAAACGTTGCTCATAAGTGAACTTTACCATGATGAAAGTGTAGACTGTACAGCTGTTTCAAAACCCAAGGTGTTTCCTCAGCAGTCTTTGGCAACAAATCAAATGACTTTATTCGGGAGACTTATTTGAATTACTAAGTGTAATTCACACCTAACCGTCACGTTTTTTGCCCATTTTAATTTGACATTTTATTTTTCAGTGTTTGACAAATTCTACCATGGAGAGGTAAACAATTAAGCAGCGTGTTAAGATTGAAGTTGAAGCCTTTTACGAAAATGTGCGTTTTACTCAAAACGCATTTTGTGCACTTTGTGATTTTTTTAGTTAGAATAATCGACCAAATGTATCCACAATCGGGAGAATTGTGCGCAAGTTCCAGCAAACTGTGTCTGCAGGAAATGCGAAAACACCGGTGCATGCTCGCTCAATTCTTTCTGCGGAAAAAATTGATGTTGCTTGGACTTTTTTCTTTGGTGAAATTTAAAAAATTTCCAAACGTTGCTCGTAAGTGAACTTTACCATGATGAAAGTGTTGACTTCGACTAAAGTTTTGACACTGAAAGATCATTAAAAATGTTTGAGGGTGAATTGACATAAATACTCGAAACTGTTATGTCCTTATTCGAAAACCCTTAGTGTGGAAGTTAATTAAGTGTTAATGAACTGCTAAATAAAAAAATTGTTCATCATATATAACAATGTTTGAAAATTCGCCACAAGCGTAACAACATCTTTGCTTCTTCGAGTCTAACTTGTAAGATCGTGTTTGGAATATGCTTAGGTTTCGCTGAGATATTTTCAGTTATTTGGCTATTATGTGATTACCACTACGACGTGGATTTCATTGAAGTCAAGCCTTAACATTCCGAACCGTTTAATGTGATGTTGCGGTTTTTTTTTCGTCCACCACCGTAGCTTTTGGCAATACTGCCGCATTATAAAAATGATTTATCGAAAATATACGGATTGTGGTTTTATGAATTTGACATTATCGGTTTGCCAGTAATGTTAACGTAAAAGTGGTATTCATTCTACCGTCTAGCCCTCTAAATGTCGGAATCTTTAATGCGAGTATGAACCGAATGAATACGAGGGTTGCTATATATATTTCTGTCTTAAGCTACACTTAGTATTGCCTAGCGCCATCCGACAATTCCGTTGGAAAGTTTGACATGTTTAAGCATAAACGTACTCATCGATGAACTTATATCTTTGTATGACGATGAAGCACCATCCTATAGCACTGTGAAAAACTGGTTTAATGAATTCAATCGTGGCCAACGCTCGCTCAAAGACGAAGCTCGTGAATGTCGCCCAAAAACGACCGTTGTGCCAGAGAACATTGACGTCGTGCGTAAACTGATAATGCAAGATCGTCATGTGACAAACCGTGAGAAAGAGGCATACTTGGGCATTTCTATCACCAGCATACATTCGATATTGCATGAACACCTGGCCGTAAAAACGGTTAGTTCTCGTTGGATCCCGCACAATTTGACAATCGCCCAAGAAAAGGCTCGTTTCGATTGGTGCAAAGAAATATTGAAAAAATACGATCGCGGTGCTTCAAAAGTCGTTTATACGATCGTTACAGGTGACGAATCATAGATCTGTGCTTATGAGCCCGAAACAAAACAGCAATTTACAGTGTGGTTCTTCGAAGACGAGCCAAATCCAACGAAAGTTGTTCGTGAAAGAAGCACTTCGAAGTAAATGGTCGCCTGTTTCTTCGGCAAAACTGGTCATTTTGGCGACTGCCGCTTGAGCAACGTAGGACGGTCAATTCTGAGTTGTACACCACAATTTGTTCGCCTGAAGTCTTCGGAGAAATTCGAAAAACGAACAAGAGAAGACGAAACATTGTGCACCATGACAAAGCGAGCTCTCACCCATCGTCTCAAACGAGCTCCTTTTTGACCAGCCAAAACGTCGAATTGATGGGTCATCCGCCGTACAGCCCTGACTTGGCACCCAATGACTTCATTTTATTCCCGCACATCAAGAAAAAATGCGTGGTCAACGATTTTCGTAGCCAGAAGATGCTGTTGAAGCGTTCAAAAACCATGTTTTGGAGGTGCCTCAATCGGAGTGGAAAAAGTGCTTCGACAATTGGTTTGAGCGCATGTAAAAGTGTATAAATCATGCTGGAGAATACTTTGAAACACGATAAAACCATTTTTGATGATAAATTTTCGCATTTTAATTATTAGGCCAGAAATATATATAGCAGCCCTCTTCAATCTTTAATGAAGGTTTTATAATCTGTTTTCCCTTCTCCCAGTCAATTGCTCTTTTTATTTATGATATTTTGTTATTTTGTAAGCTTTCACTGTTATAGATGAAAGGTTGTTCTCTAAACCAAATCTCTAAAATTGTGTATTTATCTAACATTTTTTATAAAAGACTGATAATTTAATTAAAAAAAGATTAAGATAAAATAAAAAATACTCGCCTTCTTGTGCCTCTCACACAAATGACTATCAGAGCATAGATGAAGCCCCACATAATGAGTAAATTTCGCTTGTTCCGCTGCAATATGTCCAACCATAATGCACGATTGTTTTTTCTTTTTAGTTTTTTTCTTTTTGTAACTTAAATAGTTATTCTGGTTCGAGACCTTTTTGTTGTTTCTTTTTCAGAATCAATGTAAAAAATTGATGAAATGTATTGGCTTGGTTGCCTGGCAGACTGTACAGCTGTTTCAAAACCCGCCAAGGTGTTTCCTCAGCAGTCTTTGGCAACGATTACTTTGGCAACAAATCAAACGACTTTATTCGGGAGACTTATTTGCATTACTAAGAATTACCCTTTGCGCACTGTCTTCGAACGATGTTAATTGTAATTCACACCTAACCGTCACGTTTTTTGCCCATTTTAATTTGACATTTTATTTTTTCAGTGTTTGACAAATTCAACCATGGAGAGGTAAACAATTAAGCAGCGCGTTAAGATTGAAGTTGAAGCCTTTTACGAAAATGGCCGTTTTAATCAAAACGCATTTTGTGCACTTTGTGATTTTTTTTAATCGAACAAATGTATCCACAATCGGGAGAATTGTGCGCAAGTTCCAGCAAACCGTGTCTGCAGGAAATGCGAAAACACCTGTGCATGCTCGCTCAATCTTTCTAAGAAAAAAATTGATGTTGTTTGGACTTTTTTCTTTGGTGAAATTTTAAAGAAAAAGTTCACGTCAATAATATAAAGGATGACAACATTGAACCTCCATTATATCTCAGAGTTACTAATAATATTGACCATCGGATAGAGGCATACCACCGAAGCCATGGCGAGCATATTCTGTTTCACACATAATTGTCATAGATCCATCTACAGGGTGGTCAAAAATATACCATGGGGTTTACAAATTTAATAACTTTTTCGTTTTTATATTTTTTTATTTTCAGATTATATAAATAACACTTGGAGACTATATAATGGAGAGATTCACAGCTGATCAAAGAACCAGAATAATAGAATTTTATTAATTAAATCAGCGATCAATTATTTTAACGCAAATCGTTGATGTGAAAATCAGACTTTCGCATTTTGTGAAGCAATGATTCGTTGTTTAGTTGATCGTAATCACTAATAAGGCACCTTAAGAGATTTGCCTCGAACCGGTAGACTACGTTTAATTCGCACTGCGGAAAATATTGAACAAGTACAGCAAAGTGTTAACGAAACACCAGAAAAATCTGCCCGAAGGCGTTCTGCTCAGCTAGGAATGTCTCGTACATCACTACGGCGCATTTTAAGAAAAGATTTAGTGTTATACCCATAATGGTGCAAGAATTAAAACTCGCAGATCATCGGCAACGTTTAAATTTTGCAGGTAAATTTCAAAAGTGGCCAGAAATAATGATGATGAAGCTCATTTTCATTTGAAAAGCTTTTGTTAATAAGCAGAACCGTAGGTTCTGGGGTTCTGAAAGTTTAAGAGCCATTCATCAACGCCAATTGCACCCCATTAGGTGTACCGAATGGTGTGGGATCACATCTGCAAATATCATTGAGCTTTACTTCTTCGAAAATGAAAATGGAAGTGCTGTAACCGTAAATGGAGAGCGGTATCGGTTTATGGTAGAACATTTTTTACGTCTTGCTCTTGAAAACATACCTAAGATGTGGTTTCAGCAGGACGGAGCCACTGCCCACTCTGCCCGAGACACAAGGGCACTTTTAAATAATACTTTTGGAGAGCGAATCATTTCTAGAAATTTGAAAATTGTTTGGCCTTGGCGTTCGCCAGACTTGTCAGCACCCGACTATTTTCTTGGGCTGTATTTGAAGGAGCGAGTATATGTGAACAATCCCTTCAACTCAAGACCAACATTGTTGCAGAATTCGAACGCTACAGCCACAAATTTTAAGAGATGTTATGGAAATGCTATTAAACCAGTCTATCATTGCGAAGCTAAAAAGGGGGACATTATTTTTCATACTTAGGGTAAAAAAATTCCATTTTGAAAATTTATAATCTGAGTATAAAATAGGCTTAAATATAGTTTAATAACAACTCTCGCACGGACACCAAATTTGCACCATCGATAGAACTTTTGATTCTAAGCGGAAAATATTAAATAAAAAAAATCGGCCGTCTTCCATAGTTTCCGAGATGTGGGCCGCAAAAGTTCAGACGTATAATTCAGAAACTTTTCCTTTATTATTAAATAACATGGGTATCGCTGGAAAGGTTATTACAACGCTAATCCAGTGATACATACATATACATATTCAGTCTGTTACCCATTAAGAAGCGGTAGCAACATTTTTATTTTTCACGATCTTTTATTAAAAATGCCTCATAACTGGTAAAATGCTTATTTTTAAGTATTTATCGATCTAGTTTTATAGCCAACAAATAAACCTTTCATTTAACAATTTTTTTTTGACGTTTTAACCCTTCTAGAACAGGAGATAAAGCTCTTTATTAAAAAAAAAATAAAAATTATTTGAAAAAAATCGCGCGATTTTTTTTCACCTGCGGCGCAATTTTCAGCTTATACCACTCTTATTTCAACATTGTATTTCAGTTATCAAGCATTTTTTAACGAGTTTTATATATTTCTTACCTCCAAATCCATCCATCAGCAACTTTTTCTAGTGTTACAAGCCTCAGATGATGGCATTTTGGGCAGAAATATTTCCCCTCTTTTGGTATTAAGCCTCAGCCCCTTTTATTATTGTTCGAGCGGGGACATCCCTGCCGACTTCATCGCTGAACAATTTCGCAATTCCCTACTGTTTTTTATATTCATTTTACTGCACTTTACGTTTTTAACGAGTTTTCTAGAATGAAACTTTTCTCCGTTATTAAAAGAAATGGTACCACAGCGTGTAATTTCGTCTACAAATGTTGCCATATTGTTAGAAAATGGCAAGACTGATAATTCCATATCGAAAAAAGATCTATGTAAATTTGTTGTAAAAATGTTGTCCAAATTTTGAGCAAAAACTGAAACTAAAATGACAATATCTCCGGCATTTAAAGGGTTAAATTCCAAATCAAAGTACCCAATAAAAGAAATTATTACCTTTAAAAAGGCAATTTTCCGAGTTTCGACCAATTTTTCACAGAAACTCGGGTCAAAAATATACAAAATGACCTCCAAGCCCACAATGGGTTAAATGATTCATAAAATTATATAGGCATTGTCATACGCTTTCCAACGATACCAATATCCTATACCTAGGTTTAGATTTCAAATGTCGCAGATATATCCAGTTGCAGGTCCGAAATTGGAGTCCCGTAACTCGGAAAATATAGGTTACCGCCGCCTTTTTTTTGTTAAACTTATTCGTTTTTAATGCCCTACAGGGCCATATTTTTTTTTTGTTTTTTGAGAATTGTTACTAAACTAAATTTGTTCCAAAAAATAAATAAACAAATTTATAAACGAAAAAGTTATTAAAATTTTTATCCCCATAGTAACTTTTGGACCACCCTGTATCGTAATAAAAAATATTTAGCTCGTTTGTTTTATTTCAGTCTTTGGCTTTAACACATTGAACGGGGATTAACCGGCTTGATAAAGAGTAATTGTATTTCCTAGGCAAATGTTTAAAGAAAACTTGAAAAGTTACAACGTTTTATACGTTTGGTCAGAACCCCTGGACTTAAAGAGTTCAGTTTTCCTTTCAACAATTGCTGCGAATCTTTCTGATTAGGGTCGTCACGGACCCGTCGTCGCGATAAAAACAGTGTGAAGCTACACTACAAAAATCACTGTTATTTTGCTATTTTGTAAAAAACTTGTCTTCTATTAAAATATAGATGCAAAAAAAATATAGATACCTTTAGCCGGCTAATCCCTGTTCAATGAAATTATAAAAAAAATATTTAGATAATTCTCTAAAATATTTTTTGTCATGCATTTTAGTTGGACCACCCTCGTATACTGAACAATCAATAGTTATTGCGCAATAAAAATATCACCTTAATCAGTCACTTAATTTCTTCGTAATTCGATGCCCGTAATTAAAATCAATATATGGGACAGCGCATAGAGAAAGGGAACTAAGGGTAAAAAAATCATTTTCATTTTTTTTCTTTTTTTGATGTGGACAACATCTGAGCATCGAATGAGACCGATCCCATGACCCAAAAGTGTTTCCTCCCAAAGATATGCGCGTTTTCTGAAAGTGAAGTCGACGATACTATCGCTACTAGCGATAGTAGCCAGTACCAGTAGCAATACTCTGGCAGTAGTCTGATTGACGAAAGTATTTCCAGTTGTCCTCCATGGACGCACATAGATCCGCTCTAGAGCAATTTCCCCCAAATTTCATATCCAGGTCAAGAATTCAATGTTCTGAAAATTATTGAAGACAATCGTCCTTCTAGCGATAGTAGCCAGTACTATTAGCAATAATCTGGCAGTAGTCTGATTGACGAAAGTATTTCCAATTGTCCTCCATGGACGCACTTAGATCCGCTCTAGAGCAATTTTCCCCAAATTCATATTCCAGGTGAAGAATTCAATATTCTGAAACTTATTTCAGACAAACGGCCTTCTAGTGATAGTAGCCAGTACCAGTAGCAATAATCTGGCGGTAGTCTGATTGACGAAAGTATTTCCACTTGTCCTCCATGGACGCACTTAGATCCGCTCTAGAGCAATTTTCCCCAAATTTCATATTCTAGGTGAAGAATTTAATATTCTGAAAATTATTTAAGACAAACGGCCTTCTAGCGATAGTAAGCAGTACCAGTAGCAATAATCTGGCAGTAGTCTGATTGACGAAAGTATATTGAAAGCAATTTTGTCTTGCTATGTGAAGTTAAATTTGAATTTAACTTCACTATGCGCACACTGCTGTCTCGACAAAGAGTGAAGATAAATTCCAATTAAACTTTTTTAACCTACTGGTGACGGGGGATTTTTTTGCGTTTTTGAAAGTTAAATTCGAATTTATCTTCACTCACATAAATAGAAATGGACCTAATCTATAAAATGGCTCCCCTGAACAAAACTTTTCACTTTTTTTTTTGATGTGGACAACATCTGAGCATCGAATGAGACCGATCCCATGCCCCAAAAGTTTTCCCTCCCAGAGATATGAGCGTTTTATGAAAGTGAAGTAGACGATTCTAAGCGCAAATAGAAGGGGACCTAATCTTTAAAATGACTCTCCTGAACAAAACTGATTTTTAGTCTTAGGTCCCTTTCTATTTTGCGCGTCACATATTGACTATGAGGAATTTGAACAAATAAAATTTGGTAAAATCTTATCGGTTCACTTTTGACAAAACAGATGTTTTCCCCATTGTCATAACAAGAGAGTAGGTCATGCGAGAAGCCATATTAACCATGCGTGACTGAATATTCTACACAGCTGACTGACAATGCAGATTTTTGCACATCAAGTGTTTCTACATACATAGAATCTCCATCAAAGTCAAAGAACTTCTAAAAGGCAAATTCAATATACAGGTAAAGCAAAAAAAAAAAACAATTGATGATGAATGACTCAAGAAAAGCATCAGCAGCGCGCAATCCAAACACGGAATCATTCGCCATTATGTAGATGCGATTTTTAATATGCCCAGTGCATAATATATTTACCTTAATAGAAAAAAGAAAAATAAGACGAATAACAGACTGACTGACCTAAGATGCGGTGGCGACAATGACAACACAAGACCGCCACCTAAACAGATGAGGGACAGAGCCGCCATTCATCGGTCTCGGGGCACCGCAGCACACGACGGTGATAAGAGAAGCAATGAAAATACAGCAGCAAGAACAAAAAGACAACAACGTCATCGAAACACAAAACACTTAAAAAAAGATATTCAATTATTATTGTTTAACAAAAAGCAAATAAAAAAACAGCAACAAAAGAGGGCAGTCGAGACGAGAAAGAAATACTACGAAGAAATACACAAACAAAATGAACGGAAAAGAAAACAAGAAAAGATGATGTGGAAGGTGATGATGTTGATGAGGTTGTTGATGGGGGCTCAGCTTGACAAGTGGAAGGGAAATAAGAACTAACCAAAGAGAAAAGAAGACTATATAAAAACAAGTTTTACGTTTTGACATTTTCGTAAATGTTATAATAAAGCCACACATTTGCATAAATAATATTAAAATTACTAGCACAAGACCCAGAATTCAATGAATTTTTTTTTGATCAGGGGGGCTGTGGGAGTAGTATGGGTGAGGCAAACAATAGTCAAGACGTAAAAACTAACCTCTTTATCTTTCAAGCCCAACAGCAGCACCTCTTCCATAAGCGTTAAACGTGTCAATTTGGAGTCGACATCATCGATGTAATCCTTTTCATCGTCGTTGTCGTCAATGTCTTGGTTGTCATCGGGTGTATTCGCATTTCCATTTTCACCATTTTCTCGGGGACGAACGGTACGTCTTACTAAACCATCAGCGGAAGGATTCATGTTTAAAGGCCGCTTAGTTTAGCTTTAAAAGCCTTACTCAATCGTCCCGTAAAATATTTCACAAAATATACAGATTTCTCAATGATATTTTCCTTTTTTTATTACTTGTATTGGAATTGTGTTTTTTTGTGTTGCAATTTTTTTTTTGTTTTCTGTGTTACACACTCAATCACTACGAACGCACAAATTTACAAACTCACTCACTACACACAGACAAAAAACCAACGAAAATATTTGTTTTAAATTTTTTTAATGGATTTTAAAGTTATTGTTGATATAACTTATATTTTTTGTAGAAACGAACGAAAATTATTAATTCTTCAAAAAAATGATTTCCAATCCTCGAATTTTTTGACATTCCTCTACCAGAAAACAAAGGCTAGCGCAAAAGTTAACGGCGGCAGTGACTAATTTTTTAGAGTTGCCGTCGCAACTTGTTCTGGTTTTCTGCGGCGACGATAGATGCTTGTGCTGGACTTATTATTTTATTCGTAAAGGCCAGTATGGAGTAGAATGTAAAAATGGTAAACTTTATTTAGCGGCATACGTCCAATTACTTAAAGGGATAGGAAATTAAATTTAATGCAATATTAAACTGAAATTTTTTTTAAGGTCTATACTATTAGTTTTTCGATGGTAATAAGCATTTCATGTCGGTAATCTGTATTGAATTGATAGATCGGCTTTGATTAAATAATTTAAATCAGTCTTTTATGACCTGGCTAAGAAATTGGTATCATTACAATAGGCATGTTCTAATTATACTTGCTTATTAAACGAGTAAGTGGTTGTTAAGCTGATAACTTCAAAACTTTACGAGAAGTTTTGAAAATTGTTTGTATACAATGACTGATTGGCTTCATACATTATAAAGCGCTTGATTTGAAAATTTGTAATTCGTAGAAAAAAGGGAATTCAAGATATACTATAAGCGAGTACCGCTTAGCTAGCTCGCTTAAAAAGTTTCTTGATTAATTTTCTTCCAGAAATGTTAAATATTAAAAACAAACGGTTTTTATTGCGAATTGTATATAGTTTTCCGTAAACAAAATAAATATTATATTCTTGTACAATAATGTAAAGTTATAGCGTTAGCGACCTCCGAAGCGATATGTCAATATAAGACAGTCAGTGATGGCTTACGGTAAAAGCGTATGAAATCGGGTCAATGGTAGTTTTTTTCTTCTGCTTAACATATCTCCGTTATTTGAACGATAGATGCTTGTTCTGGGCTTAATATTTTGTTCAAAAAGGCTAGTGCGCAGTAGAATGTAAGAATGATAAACTTTATTTAGGGACATAGTGCAATTACTTAAAGAGGTTGGAAATTAAATTAAATGCAAAATTATATTAAAAATTTGTTCAGGGTCTATACTATCCGATTTTCGATGTATTGAATTGATAGATTAGCCTTGATTAAATAAATTAAATAAGTGTTGTTATCAAATTTTCTGGTTAAAAATTGGTTTCATTAGAAATAGGAGCAAAACCATTTAAAATACTAATGGTGTTTTCGTTGCAAACCCTTAAACCACCGCTTATTTAAATATTAAAGGCCTGAGCACACTTAAGCTTCTGCTTCGAAAAGTGGGTCGAAATCCAGATTATGGGGCATGTCGTCAGTTTTATAATAGCCTGAGTATTTTGAAAAATAAAAATGAATAATGGCGCTCGGGTCCCGGTGGCCCTGAAAACTTTACCGTCAACTTTAGTATAGGTGTGGGTACTGAGACGGAAGGTAATTGCTCCAGGGGTGCTCATGACCAAAAATAGTGGATCGTGGAGCATTCGGGCCGCATAAACAACACATTACGTAAATAGTGCGAAATTATACAAGAATTGCAAACATGCAAAATGGCTGTGGATAAACTCCACTGTAAATTGCGTTTAGCAGCACACTTTCTAAATAACACAAAATCTAAATTGTTTAAAAAAATATATGTATTGCTGTAATTGAAGAATTTTACCTAAATTCGGAAGACAGTTATCAATAGCACAAGGCTTTAAGGTTTCGAGAATCTAAAATACGCCCCATAAACTACACCTCAACTTACTTAAGTCCCACAACATCCTATTACACAGTGGAACATTTTTGGGGTTATTGTCTGGGGGGTGAGAAATTCCAAGTCAGGGTGATGGTACTAGGTCAGTATATTAAAACCCTCAAAGGGTTTTGCGTTCGTATGTGCCAGTTTTTTATGACCTTTTACATTTTTTCCTTATCGTGATGTTTTGATCTGAACACTGCTTGAGAAGTTCTTGAGCCAAAACGCTTTCGGAGTGTTCTCAAGTCATAACTTACTCGTATGTATATTGGGTTTTACCTATAAAAGTTCGAGCACACTAAAGCGTGCGGTTTTGTCTCTGAAGTAGCGGAAAAAATATACTGAAGGTATACCAGTGGTCGCATACCAACGCAGTTTAATAACAACTAATTTCTGTAAATGACAATCTTGTTTTACCTAGATCCAGTACTTATTATGGTCATTCTTTATCTCTGTGGATACTGACCTCCAACAATAGCTCGGGTGACACCTGGGATAAATGAAACGCCTAACTGAAACGTTATAAAGACCATGATTTGCGGATATGCACCTGGAACTCTTAACATGGAAGTTTCCCCAATCTGGCAAATGTCCTCAAAAGATTATTTAAGATGAATTCAATGCCAAAGATGGCGGGGAAAGCATCTTTGGACCCATTGCCAAAAAATTTTAATCCCAATGTACTGCCCTTTTCATAAAAAGGGAGACCGAAAGGTTTCGCCAACCTCCGTGGTATAAGTTAACTACAAGCTGCCTACATGTATATCTGATGAGAAAGTCTCACGTCTTCCTGGTAAATCTACAACTTACCAGATCTTTATATTGCTCCAAATCTTTGAAATTTCTAGAGAAAAGCCATTTGACTCATACTATCCCTTTGTCGGTTAGAAAGCCTCCTTCGACAGTCCAAAAAGATCGAAGCAAAACTAGTACGTCTTGAAAAATGGCGTTGACTTGGACAAAATCTGTAGTTAAATAGGGAAGGGCCCAATCATACGAGGAGAGACCTAAGACTATGATAATCTGTCGTGGAACTTGTTCAAAGCGAATGGTTGCATCTTTCAAGACAACGAGGAGACAACATCCTCATACAGGTTGTTAAAACCTTGAGGTTATTGACAATCGCGACTATCTTGGATCCGCCATTAACAAAGAAAATGACGACAGCCTATGAAAAAAAACGAAGGATCATACTTATATACTAAAAGTTTCTATTTTGGGCTTTACAAACTGCTGAACAAAAAAGCCCTCTCTCGAAGAACCAAAATAACACTCTCATACTGCACGTGCTGCGGTTTTTAAAAAAATATATGCTCCCCTTCGCAGTAACGGCGAATTCCGACAAAGAAATTGTATGCTAGATATTAGGGATGGACACAAATCACGTGATTATTGTTTTTAATCAATAACTATAATTATAACTTTATGTGTTTTATTTAAAAAATATAAACTTTGCTTTATATATCTTTTTTTTTGATTTAAAAATGTGAGTTTTTTTGCGTGAATCACGTGATTCACGCGTGAACGTGAGTTAAATTTAATATTACTCACGTGAGCGTGCGCGAACTTGAGCGAAAAAAAAATCGTAGTGCGTGATTCAAAATTTTTAATTCGTGATCGTGCCTGAGCGTGAGTCAAAATTACTCACGTGCCCATCTCTACTAGATATGCACGAGGCCACACAGCCATATTGAAGCAAAAACTTTACTTCGTGAGTAGTTGTGTTGTCATGTGTTTTGTGAACAAACAAATCATTTTTTGCAACACGAGTATACTTAGCATAATGCATTTTTATTTAACAATTTCAATATATTACCAAAAATTTGTGTTAATGTAAAAATGGCTAATAAAATTATATATTAGCGATTCATTAAATTTTTTCTCGTGATCTTTCTCCGCAATGGCCCATATACGATAATTTGTTTTTCTTGCATAGTGTGAACTGCCCTTTTAGTTTCATCACTGCCATTTGTTTCTTCCATTTTGTTTCTATTCTATCTTTATTTAGTTTACTCAAATCCTGTTACGTGTTGATGAAATTTCTCCTATTACCAAAAAGCAGCAAATTCTACCGGTTAATCAAGCAATAACAAACGAAAAATATGGCTGGACTTATTAGACAATTTGTAAAGCCTGCTCTAATATATCGGGCGCCAACAGTCTTTACACAATCGAACCGACTCTTCTCCGCACAACCGACATTCACCAAAGAAGTACTAGAGAAATTGGTAAATACCAATAAAGTCGTGGTCTTCATGAAGGGAAATCCCGAGGCGCCTCGCTGTGGATTCAGCAATGCTGTTGTACAAATCCTACGGATGCACGGCGTCCAATATGATGCTCACGATGTTTTACAAAGCGATGAACTGAGAGAGAGTAAGTTGAAAAAATATCAAAAAGGGCTGTGTTAAGCGGCAAACTGAAGGCCGTGAATTATGTATATTCTTTCTATCAGAAGAGGAAGCAAAAATTCTTACAGATAGCGATAGATTGGAATGAAATGATATCATTTAGTGGCATCAAAGTAGTTGTACTCAAACTTCAGGCGGCATAACTGCATTTTACGGGCCACACTCTGATTTTGATTAATCGATTATGACTTCCTAAGCTTTCCTTTCAGTCGTTTAACGTCCCTTCACGCCAGAGATATAGTAGCTTCAAAATATTCTGGAGACAGTGATAAATTGCTTTCAAATCTCGAATCCCTAGATATTAGGCCTGTCCATTGCTGAAAGTCTTAAAGCCCGGCCGCACAGAAGACAGTTTTAATTTCAACCTATGTATTGGTGACAATGGACAATATGTGAAGTCTTTAAAGTACCGAGAACCTAGATTACGCCTGTCAACAGGTGAAATAATATAAGCCCGGCCGAAGGCCGGCAACACAGCACTAGGTTTAAATTTTACCAAAATTTGGTAATAAGCACTAAATTTTAATTTTACCTAAATTTTGTTGACAGCGATCAATAGGTGAAGGCTTAAGTCCCAGGACCCTAGATTACGCCTGTCCATGACTGAAACTCTTTAAACCCGGCCGAAGGCCGGCCTCTTGAAGAAGAATAGGAGAAGGCTTTAAAGTCCTGAGTCTCTATATAAGGCCTGCCAGTAGTTAACACATTTTAAGCCCTGCCGAAAGCCGGTCACACATTAAGAATTTTTTTTATTAGAAAATCATTTTTTAAGGCCCCCTGATGGAGCGCCCACAATATCTCCGGTTTTAGGAGAGCTAAATGGGCATAACATATCTTAAAATAATGCTTAATATGTCTTCTACGATAAAGGGTACAGAAAAAACAAAATTTAATTACAAAATATTTTTTGTAATAATAGGGACATTCGAAAAAAAACAGATTGCAAATATAGGGTGATCCATCTAGAGATATTTTTTCGGAACAAAAAAAAATATAAAAATTCAAATCAAGTGTGGAATCTTTATTGGTAATTTGAAAGGAGATTTTATGACAATTATTTTTTAAAAATAATTACCTTCAAATGTTGGCAACTGTATTATGGAAATTAGCATTCGGTGAGAAACGGGAAGATCCTTTCGACCAAAATTTTGTTCAGAGATGAGGCCCATTTCTGGCTCAACGGCAAAGTCAATAAACAAAATTGCCGCATATTCAAAAAATAAATGCCATAAAATGTCCTTTTAAATTACCAATAAAGATTCCACACTTGATTTGAATTTTTATATTTTTTTGTTCTGAAAAAATACCTCTAGATGGATCACCCTATATATTGAATCGGTTACCGACTGGATTAACATATTTTAATTAATTATTTATCCTAAATTTTGGCCGGACAGGGCGCTTGTCAAGGAGTTTGTTCAAAGAAGTAGTAGAGGAGGGAGATCTAGTTTAGCGAAATTGCCAGCTAAGTCTACAAACTCTTCAAAAAACTAGATAAGGTAAACACTATAGCTTACCAAAACGTAAGAGGTTTAAAAACTAAATTAAGTCGCTTATTTGTTGATAACTATAATTTTGATATTGTTGTTTTTTCTGAGACATGGTTAAAAACTGATACTTTGAACTCTGAAGTTCTGTGTAATAATTATACAATTTATAGTAAAGATAGAACAGAGAAAATCGGTGGTGGTGTCTTAATTGCGGTTTCCTGCTGTCTACCTTCTGAGCGTATTTTTTCTGATGAATTTAACAATTTAAAATTTATTGCAGTTTTGTGTTGCCTTGGGATCTAAAAAACTTTTTATTACCTGATCCTACATTCCTCGTTCGACCGATTTTAATGTTAATAATGAACATTTGACTGCCGTTGGAAAAATAATTACAAGTATGAATGAGTCTGATATTATCCTAACATTGGGAGACTTCAACTTATCTTCTGTATCATGGCATATGTTGCCTGATTCCGAAGCACTTACTCCTCTTACTAACAGCGATTGGATCACTGATGTTGCTGGCCTATTGGCAAAAATGAATTTGTCTCAGATTAATAATTTTCTTAACCAGAATGGAAGGATTCTTGATTTGATTTTGACCAATGAAATACGTTAGTTTCAAGTTATGAGAATGCATCCAATTTCTACTCCGGAGGACAACCACCACCCGACTATAGGTATTTCATTTTCAGTTACATTACCTTACCAATCACCATCTCCTAGTCCTGCTGGTGATTTTTCTAGATTTTGCTTCAAACCTTGTGATTTTCATAGACTTAATTCCCTTTTATTATCTGTTGATTGGAATGCTATCTGCTGTTGTATTACTATTGCGGAATTTGATTTTGCTGTTAATAAATTTTATGACATACTAAATGAATTTGTATCTAAAACCATCGAAAACCATCTAAGCCATCGAGAATAAGAGTTAATGGTGTTGAGTTCTCAAGCGATCAGTCTATTGCAAACTGTTTTGCTGACTTTTTCGAAAATACATATTTACTACGTTCGTTTAATCCGTACAATAATCGTACCCTTACAAAATTTCATCTTTAGGTTAAATAGTTCCTCCTTTTTTAGATTTTTCAATTATTGGATTAAACTTGCATCGTCTTAAACCCACTAGTACTTCTGGACCCGATGACATTCCGAATGTTTTATTGAAAGGCTGCTCTGAATCCCTGGGGTTACCCTTATCCTTATTATTTAATTCATCATTACAATTGGGGTACTTTCCTGATTTATGGAAACGGACTTACTTGTTCCCACTACACAAATCTGGTAGTCTGTTGGATGTATTGAATTATAGAGGGAATACTAAATTAAGCGCAATTCCTAAGTTATTTGAAAAAATTGTAACAAATTTTGTTTCACATAATGTGGCGCTCATACTCCATCCATGCCAACATGGATTTCGTAAGGGCCACTCTACTATTACAAATTTACTTCAGTTTTCCTCAGAAGTTATAGATGCATTTATTCGTCGCAAGCAAACTGGCGTTATATATACTGATTTTAGTAAGGCATTTGATAAAGTAAATCACAGACTATTACTATTCAAGTTTAACAAAATTGGGTTTAATATTAATTTCATAAATTGGCTTTCCACCTACCTAATTGGGAGGGAACAAGTAGTTTTATTTGAAAAAAGTCTTTCCAGATCAATTCGTATTTCCTCTGGTATCCCGCAGACCAGCCACCTTGGACCTATTCTTTTTTTTTACTATTCATTAACGACTTGCCCGACTATATTATCAACTCTAATTTACTAATGTTTGCAGACGACGTTAAATTATTTTCCTCTTATGCTAGCTTTGCGGACAGTCACATACTGCAGGGTGATTTGGACAGATTTAGTACTTGGTGTGAATTTAATTTTATGGAATAAAACCTTAAAAAGTGTAAGCATATGTGCTTTTCTAGACGTAGTTTGTTGGCTACTAAATTTAATTTATGTGGCTCTGAATTGGCATCGGTTAATTCATTTATTGATCTCCTTTTTATGATGGATAGAAAATTAAATTTTAATAACCATATCATTACTATGGTAAATAAAGCGTATGGTGTCTTTTATTTTGTGAAACGCTGGGCAAAAGAGTTTACTGATCCATATACTACGAAACAGTTTTATATTTCCCTAGTTAGGCCAATTTTAGAATATGGATCAGTGGTTTGGGATCCCCAATATGATTACTATGTTAACAAAATTGAGTCCGTGCAGAAACAATTTTTAATATTCTGCTTAAGAGGTCTTCACTGGAATACTGGTTATGAACTTCCTTCTTATAATGGCAGGTTAAATCTTATTAAATTGCCCTCATTGAAGAGTAGGCAAACTATGATGAATACGATGATGGTATATAAAATTATATGTGGGGTTGTGGCTTCTGAATACTTAATATCAAAAATTTCTATTAACGTCCCATTTAGACCTACTAGATACTATCAGTTCTTACACTTGGATTTTCAAAGGCACAATTATGCATGTGGTGACCCATTTCGTAGAATGTGTGCTGATTTTAATTCGTTATATTATTTAATTGATTTCTCCTTAGGTTTTGATTCATTAAAAACTGTAATAATTTTTTATTTAAACTCATTACACCAAGGCTCATTGTCTTCATAACAATTTAGGCTGCTATAAATAAAAATTTCTAGTGATTATTATTAATATTTTTTTGTGCCGATTGGCTGTTGATAAATATCTGTAGCTAATTTACATCGATGACGTTTCTTGTCATCTCCATTATGGATCGGTCCATAATGTGTACGTTGTCCCTACGTCATGGGGACGTGGCCTCCTCGGTCGTGGGAACGTTCGTCCAAAAAAAAAATAGTCTACTTATTCGATATGTACGCGTTTTGCCTTTACACACTCTTAAGACGCACTGGCCAATCGTCAATAGGTGCACGAACCTCGTCCATTGGAAAATTGGCCTCAGCTCGAACCGAAGCAGCCTTAAGAGATCCAATGTTGGGGTATCTTTTGTGACAAACCTTGTCCTCTAAAACCGTCCACAATTTGTAATCCAATGGGTTCAAATCTGGGCCGGCTGAGGGCCATTCTTCAGAGAAAATGAACGCTGGCAAATTGTTTCGAAGCCAGGCCTGGGACGTTTTAGCCTTATGGGCCGGCGCAGAATTCTGTTGGAAAGACCATGGCTGGTTTTGGAACAGGGAATTGTTAAGATGCTTTACAACAGCTTCCAAAAAGGTTTCTTGGTAAACTTTGGCCGATGTTTTGACTTCTTATTCGCAGAAATGCAGGTCTGTGAGTGATCTCATCGTAAGAGACACCCCACCAAACCATGACTAAAGCTGGGTGATGACCCTTTTCCACCCTTGGGATCAGTTCAGATGCTTTCTTAGATGACCGCGCATACACTATCATTTTACTTGTTAAATTTTTTCTGAACGGTGCAAGTTATCAGCGTGCTTCACCAAAAGACGTTTGCATTTTTGTATCCTATTTTTTTTTAAAGCTGCAGTCAATAAATGTCTGGTACATCCTTTGAAAGTCCCAAGTCTTTTTTAATGATTCGACTCTTGGACTTTTGCGTGATATTCATCTCACGGGCCATGATTTTCTGTTTTCGGATCGGATTTCTGTGAATTCTTGATTTAACGGCTTTGATGACATGAGGTGTTTGAACAGAGCGTGGGCGGCCCGACCGGTGGCGGTCTTTTACATCTCCAGTCTCCTCAAAAAGTTGTACCCATCGGTAGACAAACATGCGGCTAATCCATAGTGGCCGGAGCATTTTAAAAATATCATTTTTTTCATTTCACACTTGAAAAGCGCTATTACAGCGATACGGTTCTCATTATCTGTCCACTGCATGATGAAAGTTGAAACAATTTTAAAATCCCGTTACAGACTAACGCTATTGAGTTAAGCTTTCAAACCCCATATGACATTAACGGGGTATGTTCAGTTCTACTATTGAAATGGGTGTGTTCAATGTTGTAACAGTGTTTGTGTCCCTACTAAGTATATAGCATATAGCAAAGACATAGCCAATATATATTTTTTAAATATGGCCGTCCGCCATGGCTTGTTAGAAAGATTTGTTCCCTTCGAAAATGCATACCGTCGACTTAATGTGCAAACCTGCAAAATCTACTTTTTAAGTAAGTTGAGATTTTTATGCAGTGTGCAGCTTGTAGTTTTCCTTCAATTTGAGACTTGAAGTGTGTAAAAAGTTTGATTGTTATATACTGCTAAATCCACTTATAGAAACATTTTTGTAAGCAAAACTGCTAAATCCAGAACATTTCTAAATAAACAATCTATATTTTTGGTTTTCCTCTCAAGCTGCAAATATGAAATTTTAGATTTTTTTGTCTTCTGTTAAATGTTTTAGCGAGTTTGCATATTAATGCCCGTGTGGACTAAAAATATCTCCTTAGATATATAAAAATATAAAAATTCAAATCAAGTGTGGAATCTTTATTGTTAATTTGAAAGGACATTTTATGGCATTTATATTTGAAAATAATTACCTTCAAATGTTGGCAACTGCATTATGGAAATGAGCGTTCGGTGAGAAACGGGAAGATCCACCAAAATTTTGTTCAGGGATGAGGCCCATTTCTGGCTCAACGGCAAAGTCAATGGACAAAATTGCCGCGTTTGGGCTGAAGAGCAACAAGAAGAGGTTCAAGAGGTGCCATTATACCCAGAGAAAACCACGATTTGGTGCGGTTAATAAGCTGGTGGAATCATCGGTGCATATTTTTTCAAAAATGATGATTGCCGGAACGTAACCGTGAATGGTGCTCGCTATCGCGCCATGATATCGATCTACCTGAAATTGAAGCCCGTAATCTTGACGACGGGACGGTGCCACTTGCCATACAGCTGCTCAAACAATGGATCTATTGAGAGGTCATTTCGAAAAGCATCTAATTTCAAGTTTTGGACAGGTGAGTTGGCCGCCTAAATCTTTGGGGTTACGTAAAGTCCAAAGTCTATGCTGACAAATCAGCTACAATTCAGGTTTTGAAAGCCAACATTACGCGTGTCGTAAAAGCCATACCGGTCGAAATGCTCGAATCATTCAAAACCAACATTTGAAGGAAGCTATATTCAAAAAATAAATGTCATTAAATGTCCTTTCAAATTACCAATAAAGATTCCACACTTGATTTGAATTTTGACATTTTTTTGTTCTGAAAATATTCCTCTAGATGGATCACCCTATATAAGAAGAAATGCCACGCTCCGTTATTTCGCGGCTATTTCGAATAAAAATTGAATAAGGATGCTTTAAAAAAAAAGTGGAATCTTAAACGAAAGGAAATTGTGCAAGGATTCCAAGAACGACTAAACAAAGATCCAGAAAATAACTTTAAGGGCCAATTTATAAAGGTAGGCATTAAGGGCAAAAGCTCCGCTAGGATTTTTTTTAATTTTTCGATATATGGAAAGGAGGCTTGTTTATCTCCAAAAAAAACGAGCCATAGACAATTATTTTTCATCGAAAACAATTTTTGGTCTACATTTACCATGTTTGGAAATCTTCTAAAATTCCGTATTATTTACGTCTAAACGCAAGAGGTTGTTTTTATGGTCATAAGGATCATACGATTCACTATTTGGATCTTGAAAGGCCACCACACGTTTAAATATTTGTTTCTTCTTATAATTGCGTAGTAATGACATTTTCAAGTAAGATTTGAGAATATATTTTGAATGGAATCAGTTCTGTAAATATAGGGTGATCCATCTAGAGACATTTTTTCCATATAGGTTTTTCAAAGTTTACGCGTGAGTTGCGTTAAACTTTATTTTTTGCCTTTTCAGTATTGTTTGCCATTTTATCATAGAAAGACTAACACCGCAACAACGTCTCCAAATTGTGTAACTGAGTTATGGAAATGAGAAATGAGAAGATCCGCTGTTTTCTAACAACGGTTTATTCAGTGATGAGGCCCCTTTCTGGCTCAACGACAACGTCGATAACAAAAATATCCGCATTTGGGCTAAAGAGCAACCAGAAGAGGTTCAAAAGCTGTCATTATACCCAGAGAAAATATGGTTTGGTGCAGTTAATGGGCTGGTGGAATCATCGGTCCATATTTTTTCAAAAATGATGATGGCCGGAACGTTACTGTGAATGGTGCTCGCTATCGCGCCTTGATATCGGACTTTTTGCCACCTAAAACGTATTTGACCGGCCGCCTAGATCGTGCGATATCACGAGATAAGACTTTTTCTTTGGGGCCACTAAAGTCCAAAGTCTACGCTGACAAACCAGCTAAGATTCAGGTTTCAAAGCCAACATTACGCGTGTCATAAACGCCATACCGGAAATGCTCGAACGAGTCATCCAAAATTGGACCTTCCGAATGGACACAATGAGACTAAGTCGTGGTTAACATTTGAATGAAATTATATTTAAAAAATAAATGGCATAAAAAGTCCTTTTGAATGAACAACAAAGATTCCACTCTTGATTTGAATTTTTGCTTTTTTCTTTGTTTTAAAAAAAATACCTCTAGAGTCTAGACTGATCACCCGATATAAAGTAATAATATTATATAGCCGATGCGATCTAAACTTGAAATTTCGTTACCGGAAAATGACGGGAAAAAATTTGGCGACTTTTGACGAAACTAAATTTATTACGTTTTATTGTTTGCATATTAAAATGTAAGTTATTGTTCTTAAAAAATTTCAGCAAAATCGAAAATATTTTTAGCAATATGAATTTACAATTACATTAACGATTAAAACATTTTTAAATAAAAGGTTAAAAAGCGGGTTAAACTAAATACGCATTGACATTTAAAAGCGGTGATGTGTGGGGTTAAAAACGAAACTGGGTTTCTTTTAACGAAGCTTGCGCATAAAAAAAGATTTAGTATGCTCGGTCCTTTATCTAGGTAGGGCGAAAAAGTCAATTTTTTTATAAATAAAATTTGATCTTCTATCTTTATATATTTTTATAATTCTATAGTTAATTGTGTGCAAAAAAAAACCGCAGGTAAATAAAACAACATTTAGGCTCAGGCAGCTTTTTTTCATACGCTGCATAGTTTTCAACTTCCGGCAGTCTAAAAACCATTGAAATAAACGTCCAATCCCCACAATAAAATGATGACAAGGCTTTTCTATGCCAACAATGCAATATTATTAATATTTTGTAAATTTTCAATATACATTTTAGTAGTTTTCAAACAACCGGACGTTAAGAAAAACGCAGCGTAACATAAAAAACTTCAGTGTGCCCGGGTCTTTTATTTTTTTAATTCTCTTTGTGTTTCCTGGGTTAGAGATGACCACTGTGAATCGTTTCTTTCAAAAAGTACAATTTTGATGTAAAGTCATTTTGATGAGCAAGTGCGACATGTACATTTTTAAAGTTAATGTTTACACACTTACATAATTATGATAAGTGCAAAAGTGCCCACAATTTTTTCATATCCCCTGAAACATCATTCAATTACAATTGATATAAAAAATTTGTCATAATAAATTTAGTAATGACCCAATCATAAAAATGCATTCATTTTATCCAATTCCAATCTATCTATTCACATTGAAACTAGAATCGTTATTCATCCTGACAATTTTCTTTTACAGACATTAAAAACTTCTCCGATTGGCCCACCATACCTCAAGTGTTCATCAATGGAGAATTTGTAGGCGGTTGTGATATCCTATTGCAAATGCATCAAAGCGGTGATTTGATAGAAGAGCTGAAAAAGGTTGGCATCGAATCAGATCTCCTGAAAGAAGCCAATGTAAATGAGACGAAACCTAAAAATGATCAAAAATAAGCCCGATTATTTGTTATATTTTTTTATTTAGTTCTATAACTATGACTTGTTTATATATTTCCTCAAGTTAGCTTTAAACAATATTTTAAATAAAATTTTGTTGAAATGTGAAATTACGTGTTTATTTAAACGAGAGATCGTTAAGGGGCTAAAGTATTACGACTCAGTTGAGATTGCCTACAAAACAATAATTTGGTTATACATTCATAAATATAAATATTATTTTATTGGTTGATTATGTATAATATAATATTCGCCCTTATCCATGGTACAATAAACAAGGTATAGTCATTAGTTCAATAAAAATAGTTCGTTAGATTGTCAAAGTCACTTGAAAGAGAATGCTAAAGACAAATTTTTGTGAATGTTTGGATAAAGATTTTTTCCTTTAAAAACTTCAACAAACGCCATTGTCAAATTTTAAAATTAATAATTTAAATTATTACGAGAAAATTGAGTATAGAGAATAGTTTGTTTTGTCGTTATTCCACAAAAATAACACTTGGAGGTCGGCAGGGCCATTAATTTTCCCGTATAACGCGCGTGAATCTCATTTTAATACGCTAATGTGACACCATTGGTTTTAAACTATTCAAAAAAAAAGCAACAGCCAAGAAGAATCAAACTACAAGATATGTTATAGGCGAATTCAAGCTCATGTGAGATTGGGGTTCGTCAATTTTACACATGAAATCAATGAAATATAATAAAGAAATAAACGAATTATGTATATTACAACAATACATCGCTCCATTTTTGCATTGACTAAAATTTGATGTCAACAAATCAGTTTGAATTGATTTATATATTGACATTATCCCATTTTGTGCACATACGCCCTATGTCAATTCGCCGATAAAAGCTCTGTTCCTGTACGTACTATTTATTAATACTTTAAAAGTTGCATGCAAATTTATGAGAGAATAGAAAAATATGTCGTTCTCTTTTACTAGTTTTTAGTAAATTGGAAAAAACTGCTGACAAAGGTTTTAGTTCTTTGAACAAAGCCACAGAGTAATTTAATTTTTTCACATGGTAAAGTAATTTTATTTGTACATAGAATGGATACAAAAAAAATTAATTTCGGTTTCTAAAAAATTTAAAAACTTTACTACAAGCCTGTTCCCTTACCTTTTTATTGCCAATATTAACTGATTTTTCAATAGTCCGTTCATTGTTTGTCTTTTTTGAAAGATCTTTGGTTAAAACTATCATCTACTAATTTTACTATTAAGGAAGTACAGGAACAGACCTAATATCCCTTGTAGTTTGATTCTTATTTGCAGCATCTGTGTTTGTTTTGATCTTGTTCCCATCAATAAGAGTGGAACAAGTGGTCTTATTGGCGGCATTTTATAGGGCTCTAGTGCACAACTTGGGATCATAGTTTGAAGCTGATGGAAAATTATCGACGGCGCGCGCGTTTTTGATCAGCGGCGGCGGCTTGATTTCTTTACAATTTTAAACATCCGACGGCTGTTAAACATCGACTCGTTGTTTTTTCAATCTATAAAAGAAAGTTTTCTTAGCCACGGGGAAATATATATTATATAAAATAAATCGAAAATTAAGTTTTAGTTTTAATTAATGCGTTTTGATAATGTAACTACTGAATTACGCCAGTAAAAAGTATTTAAATTCCGCACAGAGATGAAATATTTAATTTTCAACACATGTTCCCCTAATACAATTTTTTTTATCAATGGCTCAGCCTCTATTAACGGAGGCTTTGTAAAACCGATTTCAGTCGTTTAGAACGGCTAGGCAAAGCGCTTCAAATTTTGCCTAGGATGTACATACATAAATAAACTCCGAACTATACACAATTATCCAATGCGAAAATAGAGCAATTAATAGATTTAAAAAGTTCAGCGATGCTTGTGTGAAAATGTATGGTTTTTTTGGAGAAAGAAACTACAACTAAGTAGTAAGAATTTCGATTTCAACGCACGAGTTCCATTTCATTCACACTATAGCTTTTTTATCGCTCCATTTTTTTTAAAGTAATAGGTGTGTTTTCTTGGACAATCGAAAAAAATCGAATTTACAAAACGTTATCAAAAAACATAAAACTTATTTTAATAGAGTGAAGCACTTTACAAGCTATTAAGATCAGGGCCCTTCTTCACCAAACACTTTGCATAAAGAAAAGATTTTTCGTTTCACATACACTTTGCAAATTTTTAAATTGCAACATTAAGCAAACGTAAAGCGTTTTACTTACACTTGTGAATTCTTGCTATTTTGTGCTATTATGCAAAGTAAAAACTAAGAAAGAATGGCTGAAGTCGGCCAGGCCGACATCTTCAACACTGCTCATTGACCAGCAAACAGCCACTATTGCTTTTGCAACAAGATGGAAAACTCTAAAAACAGTCGCCAGGCTTATTCCATATATGTCCCCGAAACCATAATAATGTCTGCTGTAGTTTCACGATCTATATATACGAAGCATGCATTGATTTTGCATATGGGAAGTGTTATTGTTGGAGAGAGAGAGAGATACAAGCGACTCACTGAAACAATTACTACCATATTGATAGACTGTCCGACAGACGTTTTTTCAGTACGAGAACATTTTACTGATATTAATTGTAAGTCACACTTAAAGGTCAAGTTTTTGCTTTACATAATTTGACATTTCTTTGTTTCAGTGTTTGGCAAATTCAACCACGGAAAGGTACACAATTTAGCAACGCGTTAAGATTGTTAAAGGGCAAATGAGAATGCACAAGTGATTGTTGAAAAGCGAAGCATCCACAAACAGTGGCTATTTCGAGCGGCTTATGAGCTGGCGGCCTTATCGGGCCGTACTTCTTTCAAAATGAGGTCGGCCAAGCAGTTGCCGTGAATGGTGTTCGCTATCGGGAGATGATAATGGACTTTATGTGACAAGAAATTGAGGATATTGACCTGGATGATAGGTGGCTCCAACAGAATGGTGCCACTTTCTACACAGCGAACGAAACAATGGATCTTTTAAGCCTAGTATTCACCTAAAGCGAAATTTTCGCTTAGGAGTTTTGCATTTATCTGTACACGAAAGAATTGTAGTGTAGAACAGTGTAGAGGAAGCAGCCTTTATTCATTATTCAAAAAAATGATTTTAATTATATTTATTCGAATACCCTTAAAAACGACTTCACAGCATTTGTTAATTTATTTTTTGTATATTTCAAAAATTCATTGACCAAACAATTATCAGAACATTAATTTTCGTTTGCAGATGGTGAAAAAGTTGCAAATTCCGCCACCTTTTCGTTTTAGCTGTGTACCACCAAACGAAAATAGCTAAACGGAATTTACCAATGGTAAATTTCGTTTGCTTTGCTTCATGTATTTCTAAGGGAGCCAGAATTTCGTTCTTGGTCAATAATAGGCTTTTCGCGGGAAATTCAATGGCCGTGTTAGCTCACGTCGTGGCGATGTTAATTGGCCGCCACGATCATATAACGGGTGGCCCAAATAAGACCAGCTGATGTAAAACACAAATAACTTTTTTATTTTTTAACATAATTTATTTTTCTTTTTGCAGATTATAACTGAACTCTTGGAAATTTAAAATGAATACGTACAGTCCACAACAACGCATTAAAATTATCGATTTTTATTATTCTCCTCAACGGTCAATTGTTCTGACGCAGCGAAATCATCGCCGTTTTGTTAACGTAAGATCAGCGCCCACATCTTCCATGATTACAAGTTTAGTTCGCCGTTTTGAGGAACTGGGTTCAGTTGCCGACCGTCCAGGAAGAGGTGCTCATCTAAATATTCGTACTAAAGAGAACGTGGAAGCTGTGCAGCAGCTTGGCGCTAAGAAGAGCCAATGCCTGTATCGAGCAAAATGGTGGCCATTTGTCTGATGTCATATTTCACACATAGTCACGTTAAATTTCCACAAAATGTATTTAACATATAAAAATAAATCATTTAAAAAAACCGTTATTACAAGAGTTATACGTGTTTAACATCACTAGGTCTCATGTGGGCCACCCGTTAGTTTGAAACTGTTGGACTACTTTCTTTGGGTATATTTAAAAGAAAAAGTTACCATCAATAAGCCAAGAACAATTAAAGTGCTACAGGATGAGATTATTCGGCTCATTATTGAAATCGAACCTCGAACTGAATTGACTTCGTATCAGGGTTTAAAATGCTAACGCAATTTTAGTCAAAAGTACAGAATTTGTCAATTAGTTTTAGCATAAAAAAGTCAAAACTAATATGCGAACAAATGCTAAAACTAAATTAGTCGTAATATTCAGTTAGCGTTAGCAAAATAAACTAACGCTAACCAAAATATGCATATATTATTAGCAATGGAAGAAGAAGCAACTGCGGATTTTGCTAACGTCTTTGCTAAATTTCGACTTGTGTGTTTGGTTCGGTTTTTGTGTGTAACCGAAAATTGTGTTCGGCTCGAGTACGGTGTTGCCTACCTTTGATAGACAATAAGTTGTGTTTTAAAAAAATCGCATGAAACAATATTGCTGTGCGTTTCTGTAGCTGTTAAAGGTATATATATAAAAACAAGTGAAATTAATAGCACAGAAATAATTCGAGGTAGGTACTCGTATATATTTACATATTGTTTATACATATAATATAATGTTATGTACAATGACTAATAAATCACTGCATAGTGGAGTCCACATAATACGTAGAATAAATAGTATGACTGTTTAACCTAATATTCTCAATATTTTTCAAACATACATATTGAGCGTTTTAATAGAAAAATAGTCCATCATTTCGCGTTTATTTAGGGCATTCGTTCAGAAGTTATTGACACTGTTCGAAAACGGACAAAGAGAGAAAATAGAAACACTACGAAAGCGTGCTATTGCTCTTTTGACTCAATCACTCATTGACACTCAGATACTCTGGAAAATCTTTTATTAGTAAAGCTTAATCCTGAGTTTCTGCATACAGCCATATCCGAACTTGACCTTTGTGCTGATGAATAAATATTCTGTACAATAAGATTCCGTTTATTATAAAAAAATGAATTATTTTTATTTTCCATATTCAACTAATCTCATTTCCTTTTGAATGTTCTTTCAAACTAAAATAAATTTATATTTTTTTTTTCAACTAATGTGTTTAACAATTTTTTAATTTTTGAAGGCTATTTATTTAAAAAATCTTGTATCAGAAATCCCCACTACGGTACCACTATTGGATACTTTGCGTCATGTTCCGTTGACAACACTGAAACCAGCTCAAATTTTTTGCTAACGAAAAATGGTTAGTCAAAATTAGCAAATTTTTAGCAGCACATTAGTCAATTGTGGTTAGCAGAGGTGTGTCATTTTTTGACTAACGCTAACGCGAGCTAACGTTAGTCGGACATTAGTTTTAGCTCTGGCTTGTGGCAAAGATTGTTAGCATTAGTTTAGCAAAATGATGCTAATGGTTAGCGGACTGGTGCTTTTAAACCCTGCTTCGTATGTTTTGTTTGTCTTCCGGAACCGATTTCTTTCATTCAATCGGCGGCTCTACGCAAACTCTGCAGTCCTCAATATCGTGGCAGTTTCCAACACTGTTTCATTGCTACCATAAAATACAACTGTTTGGCATTTTTCTGATTGGAGCACTATTTTCAAACAACTGTCAAAATAAACCTCCAACTTTAAACACTTCGAGCGCCATAGTTAACCAACTTTAATACTTTCTTCCTTTTACTTACTTTTGTCAAAGATTACTTCGCAGAAAAGTGTATAGAAATCGCTGAACATGTTTCTTATATCGACGGCAAAGACTACAATTCTATCGGACTTTAATGATTTGGAAACCAAATCCACCTATCAGCATGCCAATGGCGAAAACACAGATTTCCAATTTTATGCCCAGCAAAGAATTTTCGTTGAGGTCAATAAAAAATCCGGTTTGGAGATAATGCGGGTGAAGGAAAAGGCTCAAAGTAAGCAAATATTAATTTCTTAAAAAGTAAAAAAAATAATTTCTGGTTCCATCGTCGTCTAGAGATTGAATTGCAACGCGTACGCAAGTTAACCATTGACAATGTTTACTGTGTGGCCTGCGCCAAACAGTCGGTGGAAGAAATGGCTGTGGGTTTGTCGAACGGTCAAGTCAAGCTGTACAATTATATAAAATCGGAATTTGTTCATAAATTTAATGCCGGTAAGTAAAATTGACAAACCTTTATAAAACTAAGCCGATCTACCATCATGCAGGATGATTTTTCATCACTTCAGGAAATTACTTCCCCAAGCAACTACGCCGTCTTCTCTAGTGGGAAGGACATCTACAAAAAGTAGTCGACCACTCTTAAATGCCATTTTCCAGCAATTTAACAAAACATTGTCCCGTCAGGAAACATACGGGCACTCTGACATCAGCTTTGTTATTTTCTAGCAAGTTTTTGGTTCCATTTTGTCTCGTTTAGGCGACAGAGTCCTAGCAACTTTAAATTTGTCGGTACTAGTGCATGCCAGTTAAACCTTGGTATAAATCCCAGTTTTAAAAAGATTTTTCAGCATCCTTAGACGTGCCAGTTCATCTGCCACATCGTTTTACATATATTAAAAATTACCCAACAGGGTACTAAAGGACGCTACAACTATTATTTAGTCGATATAACTGGTGTATTTGAAAATATTTTAAAACAGTGTCAAGCACTGCTCTAAAAAATATAGGGTGTCCGGTTAGTCACAGCACCCAAAGACCCTCCAATAACAGGGCAGCTAACCGTTTAACTTTTTTTTGTGTGCGAGGTATTTGGCCTCTATTGAGAGGTACAACTCTTCACGTGCAATGACGGTTTGCAAAAGTTCTCTGACTTATTTCTGCATCTTCCTGGCTCCACAGCTTTATATCCACTTAATTTGCTTCTTGAAAGCTCCTTGCGTCAGGGAAGAGAACAGTAGGCATTTTTTAGTCAAGCACTGCTATAAAAACCTATAGTGTCAGGTTAGTTACAGCGACGAGAGACCCACCAATAATAGCGCAGCAAGCCTTTAAACTTTGATTTGAGTCCTCAGTGTGTCCCGCCAAATACGTTTCAGTTTACTATTTTTGGTTAAAGGCCCCAACTCTTTCCTACTGAATTTTCTCATTCTTGCAGCGTATATAGGACCCTCTTAAGTCTTTCCATTGCGTTTCTTTTCCAGTTTAATTTGTGACCGAAAACAACACCGAAATATTTGGCCTCTGTCTGGGTTTCAAAAGATCTCTGGCTTATTTCTGCATGGGAACAAAACTTGCTCAGTCTTCCTGAGATTGACTCCCAACCCACAGCTTTTCCTTGCTTGTTAAGAGCTCGTTGCATGATCTCGCTGAGCATGGTAAAGTTTCTTCCTTCCAACAGAAACTACATCAATTTGAGTACGTTGTTTATTACCAGCGTCCATATGAGAATAACGCCTTGGAAAATAATTTCCATTCTAATGTCAGTTTTTAACTTTGAAGAAAAACAAGGGTTTAACATATTTCATATGGTATTGCATTGCAAAATAAACACAAGCTTGGCTCATAAAAAATAACTGAGGTCTACCAGTACTCTATTCTACCATGACCCTATCCTTTTGGGGACTTACTACACTACCCTCCAAAGAAGTGTTACACAGAGTTATTAATTATGCCATACGTTAGTTGCATTTGAATATATACGAGGGATGCTTTATATATTTCTGGCCCAATAATAAAAATGCGAAGATTTATCATCAAAAATGGTTTTATTGTTATTCAAAGTATTCTCCAGCATGATTTATACACTTTTGCATGCGCTCAAACCAATTGTCGAAGCACTTTTTCCACTCCGATTGAGACACCTCCAAAACATGGTTTTCGAACGCTTCAACAGCATCTTCTGGCGACGAAAATCGTTGACCCACATTTTTTTTTGATGTGCGGGAATAAAAAGAAGTCATTGGGTGCAAAGTTAAGGCTGTACGGCGGATGACCTATCAATTCGACGTTTTGACCGGTCATAAAGACGCTGGTTTGAGCCGATGTGTGAGAGCTCGCATTGTCATGGTGCACAATGATTCGTCTTCTCTTGTTCGTTTTTTCGAGTTTCACCGAAGACATCAGGCAAACAAGTTGTGGTGTACCACTTAGAATTGATCGTCCTACGTTGCTCAAGCGACCATTTGCTTCGAAGTGCTTCTTCCACGAACAACTTACGTTGGATTAGGCTCGTCTTCGAAGACCCACACGATCGATTGCTGTTTTGTTACGGACTCATACGCATTGATCCATGATTCGTCACTTGTGACGATCTTATAAACGTCTTTTGAAGCACCGCCATCGTATTTTTTTAAAATTTCTTTGCACCAATCGACACGAGCCTTTTTTTGAGCGATTGTCAAATCGTGCGGGATCTAACGAGAAACAACCTATTTTACGGCCAGGTGTTCATGCAATATCGAATGCATGCTAGTGGAAGAAATGCCCAAGAATGTCTCTAGCTCACGGTATGTCACATGATGATCTTGCTACAGCTATCTGCGATAAACTCAAAAGTAGGAACAAGGTTCTCAAGTTACTTGCCGGCAGTACTTGGGAAGCCGACAAAAAAACCTTGTTGACCTCTTACAAAGCGATAGGTCGGTCTGTAGCAAACTACGCAGCACCTGTATGGACGTAAGTACGACGCAGTGGAATTAAATTCAGACTTGCCAGAATGCCGCCCCAGAACATCAACAGGGTGTCTTCTTATGTCTTCTGAGGACCATCTACATGAGGAGACGAAGGTCCTTACCAGACACAATTTCCTGTTGTCTAAGCAATACCTGCTAGTGTGTTTTCGCAGCAGTCATCCTAACCACCATCTCTTGAACAGGATGCCTCCGCCCAGGCAAATCAGGTACGATCTTCATGATCTAGAGAGAGAGAGGTCCAGCGGTATAAGAGAGAACCTTTAGATCATCGAAACTATCAGGCAGGTCTGAACAACATTCACGCCGATGAAGTCGCAACAGCAGTATCCAGCTACCGTGTGAATGTAGTTCTGGGAAGCATCCCCCGGAGATTTCACCTGAGGGGAAGATACTACCTCGGCAGACGCGCGTGGTTCTGGAGTAGCTGAGATCTGGATGGTGCAGCCGCCTCAATTCTTACTGGGCACGAATTGATGCTAACGTTCCGCGCATCTGTCCAGCCTGCCATCAGGGACCACATGATGTACTGCACCTCTTCATTTGTCCGGCCAGGCACACTCAGCTGACCCACAGGTCTCTGTGGACGCATCCAGTTCAAATGGCGCGTTTCTTCCACCTGGATATCGAAGACGAACAAGACTTCAAAATAAATATATTCCTGTTACAACAACAACGATCTTGCATTTTCAGTTCACGCACGGCATCAATGTTCTCTGGCACAACGGCCGTTTTTGGACGACCTTCGTCTTTGAGCGAGCATCGGCCACGAATAAATTCATTAAACCAGTTTTCCACAGTGCTATAGGATGGTGCTTCATCGCCATCATCATTTAAGTTCATCGATGCACTCTTGTCGTGATAATCCACGTCGAAAATTGTGAAAAATGTTCGCACGAAAATGTTCACGAGTTAATTCCATTTTTTTTTTGCAAAATTGCAAATGATGGTCGTACGTCAAAACGTTCTGAGTACGATTATGCTTAAAAATGTAAAATTTTCCAATGAAAATGTCAGATGGCGCAGGCAACACTAGTATCCCTTGCGTTTCTCTCCCAGTTTAACTTGTGATACAAAACAACACCGAAATATTTGGCCTCTGTGTGGGTTTTAAAACGTCTCTGACTTCTTCTTCCTGAGATTGACTCCCAGTCCACAGCTTTTTCGCCCTCTTTAATTGCTTGTTAAGAGATCGTTGCATGACCTCGCTGAGCGTGGGAAGGAACTTTCCTTCCAACAGAAACTACATCGATTTGAGTACGTTCATTATTACCAGCATCCATATCAGTGAAGATAGAACAACGCCTTAATGGATACCAAAAACACAAATTCAGTTTTTAACTTTTAAGAAAAACACGGCTTTAACTTATTTCATATGGTATTGCATTGCAAAATAAACACTTGCTTGGCTCATAAAAAATAACTGAGATCGACCAGGACTCCATCCTTTTGGGCATTTACTAAGATCTACCAAGACTCTATTCTATTGGGGACTTACTACACCACCCTCTAAAGAAGTGTTACACAGAGTTATTAATTATGCCAAACGTCAGTTGCATTTGAATATATGGGTATTTCCATGAAATGGTCCACCGTGACTTAAAAAATCAAAACGCTCGCATAATTTTTTTAAGCACAGAAAATTGAAAAAAGCTATCTGTTTTATATCTCAGCAAAGGTGATTGACGATTTTTCTTCACCATTAAATGAAAAATGGAAAATTGTCCGCTCTATTCCAGGAATACAAAAAATGCATTGCTTTTCCTACCAAGATAATGAATATATAAATATTGCTCGAACAGGAAAAAATTAAGTTGGATTAATTTTGTAATATATTTTTAATTTTTGAATAAAAGTTTATTTTTTTTTGTTAAAAACATCTAAAAATATATGTAAAATTACTAAAATATGTATGAAGGCTAAAAGTGTCACGAGCGTAATGTAACGTGCGTAATCAATATTTTTTTTGCCAACCCATGTATAGTTTTTTTTTTGAACAAAACATGAATAAAAAGGTCTATTATTAACCTTTATAAAAACATTTTTTCCGAAATAAAAATTGCCTACAATTCGCTTACTTTCGTACTTCTTCTTACGGCTATAAAAGGCACTTCCACTTTTTGTCACGTGCATAAGTCAACTTTGATTGCATGGAACTTGGGTCTCCAGTGCTCAATTTTCCAATATATATACTTTTTGGAAAGAACTCATCATATACAATATACGATTCTAAAATACCATTCTAAAATTCCAGTCCATTTCTATTTTCACAATATTCAAAGACAATTAAAAGTGTACAATTGTCACGTACATAACCATGGAAACACCCATATAATAAAATGTGTAACTATCAACTTATTGCTCAAAACGGGTCAATTTATTTACAAAAATTAAAACTTCGAATACTAAACATAGTCTGAAGCACTTCCGGCGTTTATTAACATCCTCACTCACTTAATTTTACAAAAACTAATCAGGTTTATCCTAACAAGAATCGTTGTTTCAATTACGCTATGCAACAAAGTGAAAAAACACTAATAAAACCACTAAAATTTCAATTCTAGGGTTAGTTTTTTCACATTGAACAGGGATTAATCCGGCTCAAGACCTCTTGCTTCTATATTTAAATAGAATACAAGTTTTTAACAAAATGGCAAAGTGACATTGTTTTTGACATTTGTTTTTATTAATAATTTTGTAAGTAAAATTGTCCATTTTTGAAAAGCTTGTTCTACGGATAGCGACATAACTCAAGAACGATTGATCCCACTTTGTTAGTGATTTATATCAAACCTTGGCGATGTAAGCGACGAGCATGGTGAGCGATTTTATCAACAACTTAAGTCCATGGAGCAACGGTATCAGGGATTGTGGAACGAGAATATGATGGGCGATTATCTTTGGTTCCTTATAAGAGAAACAAACCCTGAAAATTACAGCAGGCAAAAAAGAAGACGAAATCATTTCTAAACTATAGTATTAATAAATAATTATTTATTTGACTTTGCAAAACTCATTTAATAAAAAAACATTATTTTCTGATTATACGAGGGCGGTTCGGAAACTTCTTAGCCTAGCACAAAAAGCGCGGTATAAACAGAAAAAAGTTAAGTGTTTTGGAAACTTTCATCTCTGCTATGAACACATGTTAAATTTTGTTTCGATCTGGCAACTCCTTCATATAGAAACAGGTGTTCACAAAAGACGCATCCGCGATTTTTTTACAATGGAAAAATTAGAAATGCGTGGTGTCATTAAATATTTACATAAAAAAGGGTTATCGGGACAAGAAATTCATAATGATATGGTGAATGTGTTAGGTGAAAGTGCTCCTTCATATGTAACAGTAAAAAATTGGGTTGCTGAATTTAAACGTGGTCGTACAAGCATTGAAGATGAACCACGTAGTGGACGTCCAAAAACAGCAACAACAACAGAAATTGTAGCCAAAGTGCATGATATGGTATTAAATGATCGACGAATAAAAGTGCGTGAAATAGCTAATATCATGGGCATCTCAAATGATCGAGTCCATTTAATTTTGCATGAAGAACTACAGATGAAAAAGCTTTCTGCAAGATGGGTGCCGGACTTGTTAACAGTCGACCAAAAACGCATAAGAATGAACATTTCTCAAGCTTGTTTGGATCGTTTTCAGCGAAATAAAACGGGATTTTAAGCGTCGTTTCATAACTGTTGATGAGACAGGGATCCGCCACTATACTCCAGAGACAAAAGAATAATCCAAACAATGGAATGAAGCTGGAGGAAGTGCCCCAAAGAAGGCAAAAACAATTCAATCGGCTGGTAAGGTTATGGCAACGGTTTTTTGGGACTTCAAAGGTATTTTATTGATTGACTATCTGCAAAAGGGTAAAACAATAAATTCAGAGTACTATTGCAACCTTTTAGATCAATTAAATGTACAAATTCGAGAAAAACGTCCTGGCTTACAACACAAAAAAATAATTTTTCATCAAGACAACGCACCAGCGCACAAGAGTGTTTTAACAATGGCTAAAATCAACGAATTAATGTACGAGTTGCTTGACCACCCACCTTATTCTCCTGATTTAGCTCCCAGTGACTTTTACCTGTTCCCAAACCTAAAAAAAATTCTTGCTGGCAAGCGTTTTACCTCAAATGAAGATGCAATTACAGTTGTAAACCACTATTTTGAAGACCTTGAGGAAAACTATTTTAATCAAGGGATAGAATTGCTAGATAAGCGTTGGACTAAGTGTATTGAAGTTTCAGGAGATTACGAGTATATTGAAAAATAAAAATATTTTTGAAAAACTATTCTCTTTCATTGATAGGCTAAGAACTTTCCGAACCGCCCTCGTAATGTAACTCGAACAAAATTTCGAAATTCTTGACGTAATGGAGTACTTTCACCTAATTGTGAATAAAATCAAAAGGTACCCATCGGTTTTTTTAGGAAATGCCTCATTTTATTCATAACAGGTCAGGCTTTACCCCTAAAGTGCTAAACTGAGCACTTTTCACCATTTAAGGTTTTTTCTGATTTTTTTATATAAAAAATTTTTCACAACTGTTTAGATAACTTCGAAACTCTTATGCAGGCTAAAAAATAATGTTAACAATACTTGAAGGTATTTAGAATTTTACAAGTTTTTTGGTACATTCACTAACAAAGTGGGATCAATCGTTTTTAAGTTATGACAATTAAATGACAATTTTACTTAAAAAATTATTAACAAAAAAACTTATCCATAGAATTTGAGAATACATCAACAAAAAAATGGTTATATTTGCATAGTGATATCGATCCTGCAGCAGAATGGTTATTTTATATTTTCGAATAGTTTTAGACATTTACTTTTACATTTGTTTATTTTTACATTTATTTAGATACAAATCGCAATTCAGTCTTGTATATGGATTACAATGCTTCCGATGAGTACATTGCGTCCGTATTCGAAAATGGTTCCATAAACATTTACGGCCATAGGACTAAAACAAAAATAGACTCATTCAACATTGATGGCAAGTAAGTGACGAAATTTACTATAATACTCGTAGTAAAGTATTATTAAAATAACAAATAATAGAATTTGAAACGTATTTGTGCACAGTTCAAAAGTATCTGTCATTTTTCCTATTTTAATTATCCCCTTATAAATGAACAGCTAAGAAAGTTCCCACAAATCAATCAATTGTGCTGAAAAATACATAAGCTTAGGCATTTCTTTAGAAAATGATGCAATTATGTCATGTATGTAGGAAGATCTAATGAAGAGTGGTCCAACTAAAACGCACGATGCACAGTGGGATAAGATAAAAAAATTCAGCCTTTTCTAAACTAATGGTCGGATTTTGATGAAATTTCACACACTTATGGAAGAGGTGTTTTCAATTTCATGTTTTAAATTTGAGCCCTCCCCACACGAAATGCAGGGGCGAAGCTACTGGGCCCTTAAGTCGTGCACCTCAAGTTTATACAATTTTAATACGCATGTAATTTTTGTATTTATGAACCGATAGTTCAGGGTTTTCCATTAAGGACATAACAATTGTATATATTAATAAAATATTATATTTAAGATATAGAGTTTAAATCTATGCCAGGTGTAGTGTAAATGTTACTTTTTAAAACCGAAATTCTATTAAGGTCATATGACCACCACGAGCCCGAGTACAGCAATCTATTCTTTGGACCCAATTTTTCACCACTCTTGCACACATTTCGACGGAACGTTGACAATGTCGCGTAGGATGTAGTCTCTGAGCTTGTTGCATACACCAATGACTTGTTGTGGCCCCATAAAAAGAAATCCAATGGCGTTAAATCGCATGAACGAGGTAACCATTAGACCAGGCTATTTCTCGAGAAAACACGTTCACCGAAGTTGGCTTTCAGTAAATTAATTGTAACGCGTGCTGTGTGGCACCGTCTTGTTGAAACCACATCTCGGGGATGTCAAGGTATAAAAACAAACATTCGTCGATTTAGTCGAAGAGAGCGAAGCCCATATCATCGTCAGATTCCTCGGATTCTTCCTTCTTCTTCTCTTCCTTCTTGGCTTCAGCGGCGGGAGCAGCTTCACTACCGGCAGCAGCTGCAGCGGGTGCACCAGCGCCAGCACCGGAGCCAATGCTGGTGATCAAGTCCTTGACAATGATACCTCTCCATCGACAGTAACATGACGATTGCTTTCATCGACGAAAAAATTCGGCCCAATCACACCTCCGGCATGAAAACCACGCCACACAGTAATTTTTTGCGGACGCGATTGTGTTACTGGAATCACGTGTGGGTTTTTTGCTGTCCAATAACTGTCCACTCAGCCAGAAATGAGCTTCAACGCTAAAGATGATTTTTCAATGAAATTCTGGATTGAAACTTTGCCAGAGCCCAAACGAAGAAGTTTCGGCGTTTCAAATAATCAAGTGGCTTTAGTTCTTGAGTCAGTTTGATCCCATAAGGATGAAGGCCAAGATTTTTTCCCAAAATACGCCACAGTGTGGTTTAAGAGATGCTCAATTCCCAAGAAAATCGTGGAATCGACAAATTAGGCTCATTTTGAATGGATACATTTAGGGTTGCGATATTTTCGACGCTTCGAGCGTAGCGGCATCTTTTTGGCGCCGGAACATTCAAAAGAGAAAATTTGGTTCCCAATTTATACACTATAGCACGCACAGCCTGTCGGGTGGGACGATTATTACGGCCGAAAATTAGAGTAAGCGCTCCTAAAGTTGCGACCAACGACTTAGAATTTCGGTAATAATTTTTAATGATTTCCAAACGTTGCTCGTAAGTGAACATTACCAAGATGAAAATGTTGACTTCGACTAAGGTTTTCATTCTGAAAGATCATTATAAATGTTTGAGGGTGCGTTGGCATAAAGATACAAAATTGTTATGTCCCTATTGGAAAACCTTTTGCATTGGCGATTTTTATGGCAGCCGAGAGCTGTTTTTTTTCTTCCTCAGAGATAGTTTCAAGGTGTTCGATAATAGTTTTTTCTTTGGGTTTTGACTAAAGTAGATGTATTAAGTAATAGCCCGATATTTAAGAAATCATATAATGCTCTCACACATATATATGTTCATCCAGTATTATGTATTAAGCTCAAAAATCTTAATGAAACTTTGCATCTGGTTAAAGGGCGGACGATATTGAAATAGAAAAAAATCGGATCAGATTCAGATAGCTCCCACACACTTGTTTAATCGATTTTTATCAAAAACAATCAAATATTCCACAAAATCATATATGACCTTTGATATAAGATCTGAGTAAATTTTAGAACCCGACGAAGGGGACGGTTTTAGTTGGCTTTTCTAAAAATCCAAAAGTGCAGGGTGTAAGAAAGTTGCTATTTATATTTCGGGTCCGGCAATAAAAACACAACAAACTATCATTGGAAATGATTTTATTGTTTTTCAAAATATTCTCCTTTAAGATCAATACACTTTTGCATGTGCACAAACTAATTTTCGAATCACTTTTTCCACTCCGATTGATCCTCCAAAACATGATTTTTGAACGCTTAAACAGCTGCCTAGGGTGATTAAAAACGTTGAACACGCAATTTTTTCTTGATGCTAGGGCATAAGAAGAAGTCTTTGGGTGCCAAATCAGTTCTGTACGGTGGATGGTCCATCAATTCGACATCTTGAGTGGTCAAATAGCTCATCGTTTCAGCTGATGTGTGAGAGCTCGGATTGTCGTGATGCAAAATGATCCGTCTTCTCTTATCTTTTCTCATTTCTTCGAACACTTTTGGCAAACAGATGGTTTTATACCACTCAGAATTGACCGTCCTACGTTCCACTAAATTCACTAGGGCAACATGGCCGGTCATACCGAAAAAACGCAATCATTTGCTTCGATGTACTTCTTCCACGAACAACTTTTTTTTGGATTTGACTCGTCTTGAAAGACCCATACGGTCGATTGCTGTGTTGTTTCTAGTTCATATGCATAGATCCATGATTCGTCACCAGTGACAATGTTATACACTGCCTTTGAGCTACAGCAGTTATACTTTTTCAAAATATCTTGTTTTTGAGCAATCGTCAAATTATGAGGGATCTAACGAAAACAATTTTTTTTTCACGGCCAAATGAACATGCAATATCTTATTGATGCTTTTCATACTAATGTCCAAGGATACCTCAATCTCACGGTATGTCAAATGTCGGTTTTGCTTAATCATTTCACGCACAGCATCGATGGTTTCTGGCAAAGTGACCGAAGTTGGACGTCCTTCACGAAATTTACCCTGGAGTGAACGGCTTTCGAGGCTGAACTCTTGGTACCAGCGATTAACAGTGGTTTTTGATTTTGCTTCATCGCCAAAAGTCGATACAAGTTGATTTAAACACTCTTGTCTCGATAACCCATGCCGAAAATCGTAAAATATTATCGCACGAAAATGTTCACGGGATAACTATATTTTTTGACTGAAATGAATTTTTCAACACACTGTAAACAAAACAATTCGCCCTCAATTTTATAGGGTAATCAATTAAATTTTTAAATTGATCGATTGAAAAATTGATTTCAATTCAATTAGTATTTTTTCAAAATAAAAAAATCAAATAAAATGGGGAATATTTGTGGTTTTTTCGAAAGGACATTTTATGCCATTTATTTTTTGAATATAATTTCCTTTAAATATTGGCCGCAACCACACTTCAGTGTGTCCATTTTTATTGACTTGTTCGAGCATTTCGACCGGTATAGATTTAATACACGCGAAATGTTGGCTTCCAAAACCTGAATCGTAGCTGGTTTGTCAGCATAGAATTTGAACTTTGCGTAGCCCCAAAGAAAAAAGTCTATAGCTGTGATATTACACGATCTAGACGGCCAACTCACCGGTCCAAAACGTGAAATTGGCTGCTCTTCATAATGACCTCTTAATAGATCCATTGCTTGAACAGCTGTATGGCAAGTGGAGCCGTCCTGTTAAATCTAAATATCGTCAAGATTACGGGCTTCAATTTCAGGAAGCAAAAAGTCCGTTATCAAGGCGCGACAGCGAGCTCCATTCACGGTTACGTTTCGACCATTTGTGAAAAAATATGGACCGATTATTCCACGAGCCCTTAAACCGCACCAGACCGTGGTTTTCTCTGGGTGTTATGACAAAAAAAGGAAGAAAAAACAACAAGCGAACAACCTCTTGAACATCTTATGGGTGCTCTTCAGCAAAAATGCGGCAATTATGTTTTGACGTTGTTTTGAGACGTTATTTCGGTGTAAGTATTTCCATGATTAAATGGCAAACAATACTGAAAAGAAACAAACAATAAAGTTGAACACAACTCACGCGATATCTGTGAAAAAAAGTATTGAAAAAAATACCTCAAGATGGATCACCCTAGGATTTTTTTTGTATTCCTTCAGGGGGAATCGCTGCGAATATAATGTAGCGCAGTTTTAAGACTCAGTTTGTGGGGATTCGCGGTCTCTATCGTCATCGCTTTAGCTTTACGAAGCAAGCACTCGGACATTTAATGACGGAATTCCAGTTGTGTCATTGTACTGCATTTCTTTGGAGCGACTCTAGTTTTTGACCTATCATTTCCGACTTTTTTCGTTTTGATAGAGTCTGCGTATTTGCTTATTATACTTATAGAGTGAAGATTCCATGGCGGCGCGGAAAGCATCAACGTCCAATACCACTTTTTGCCGCGAATGGCATTATCTAATAAGTCGACGCCTCCCATACTAAGTGTACGCTTTGAGAATTTGAGGCATTTCAAAAGCTGTCATTTTCCCTGGCTTTTCGGTCCCACTGTTTTACACGATGCATAGGCCTTATTGCATCGTGGTTTCATACCACTGAAACGACTGGATTATCGCTTCAACGAGCCACCAACAATTCGCTCTTCTTGTCGAACACGTAATCCAACAAGCCACGCTTCTTTATTTCATCGTTTTAACATCCACAAGTGGAGCTCTGTTAGTACGGTGGTCTCGAACGGAGCCGGTGCAGAAATAATTAATCTGAGTCGAAAGAGACCACAATTTATGAGGAGTAAAGAAATTGTCGAATGTAATGGAAAGTTGCGATGGATATTCCACTTTACTCAGCAGCTTTAAAACGACAGTTTCTCTAAAACTGTACTCCAGGTAATCTGTGTTCGGAATAGATTACCTAGAATATCTGTATTCGGAATAGATAACCTAGAGTACATTTCGGAATGAAGGAGTACAAATATCCTTCGCTCGAACATAAAGCCCAATATTTAAAACTAAAATGGATAGGCTTTACCTTTATGAAGATACAAAATCGAGGCGGCCAAAGTACGCAATCAATGAATTTTGTATATCGTATACTGGCATTGGTCGAAAAATCGACCAGTGATTTTTGCAACCACCTATGGCAGAAAGAAAACCACGGAACGAGTTTAAATTATTTTTGCTGTTAACTATAGTTACGAGATATATTTCTGGCCTAATAATGAAAATGCTAATATTTATTATCAAAAATGGTTTTATTGTTTTTCAAAGTATTCTCCAGCATGATTTATGAACTATTGCATGCGCTTAAACCAATTGTCGAAGCACTTTTACCACTCCGATTGAGACACCTCCAAAACATGTTTTTTGAACGCTTCAACAGCATCTTCTGCAGCAAAATCGTTGACCACGCTTTTTTTCTCGATGTGCAGTTATAAAAAGAAGTCATTGGGTGCCAAGTCAAGGCTGTACGTCGGATGACCCATCAATTCGACGTTTTGGCCGGTCAAAAAGGCGCTGATTTGAGCCGAAGTGTGAGAGCTCGCATTGTCATGGTCAACAATGATTCGTCTTCTCTTGTTCGTTTTTCGAATTTCTCCGCAGACTTCAGGCAAACGAATTGTGGTGTACCACTCAGAATTGACCGTCCTACGTTGCTCAAGCGGAACAGTCGCCACATGGCCAGTTTTGCCTAAGAAACAGGCGACTATTTGCTTCCAAGTGCTTCTTCCACGAACAACTTTCGTTGGATTTGGCTCGTCTTCGAAGACCCACACGGTCGATTGATCTTTTGTTTCGGGCTCATATGCATAGATTTATGATTCGTCACCTGTGACGATCTTATAAACGTCTTCTGAAGCACCGCAATCGTACTTTTTTAAAAATTTCCTTGCACCAATCGACACGTGACTTTTTTTGAGCGATTTTCAAATTGTGCGGGATCCAACGAGAACAAACCTTGTTTACGACCAGGTGTTCATGCAATATCGAATGTATGCTGGTGGAAGAAATGCCCAAGGATGTCTCTATCTCACGGTATGTCACATGACGGTCTTGCATTATCGGTTCACGCACGGCATCAATGTTCTCTGGCACAAGAGCCGTTTCTGGACGACCTTCACGACTTTCGTCTTTGAGCGAGCGTCGGCCACGATTGAATTCATTAAACCAGTTTTTGACAGTGCTATAGGATGGTGCTTCATTGCCATACAAAGATTTAAGTTCATCGATGCACTGTTGCCGTGATAATCCACGTCGAAAGGTGTGAAAAATGATAGCACGAAAATGTTCACGAATTAATTCCATATTTTTGCCAAATAGATTTTTTCAAGTCCCTGTAAACAACACAAATGATGGTCGTACGTCAAAACGTTTATGCTAAAATATGTCAAACTTTCCAATGGAAATGTCAGACGGCTCCAGGCAACACTAAGTGTTGCCTAGGTCAGTAATATATACAGCAACCCGTATAAGATATATTAAAATTCATTGGAATTTTTTTTTGATTTATTCTAGTATTTTTCACGAGCGATGTAATTTTTTATTTTTTTTATTTAAAATTGTTTTTTGCGACAGCGAAAAAATAGATAAAAACACGAATTGACTGAAGACAAAACTAATCTATGTTTAGAAAGGTGTAAAATAATATATTGAGAGGATTGCCAAGTTCTAGTCGTTTTCTGATAACATAAAAAAAAATCGCGAAAGTCACTGGGTGATTTTTCGACCAATGGGTGGAAATGGGTTAAAGCGACGAGTCTTCGTCCCTTTCTAATATACGAGTAATCTTTTTTACTGGTTTCTTTTAGAACACGACTTCGAAGATTTTTGCTGAATCTTTTAATTATCCTTAAGAGGAAACAAATATTACGAGTAGAACTTTGTAAATTTCCCCTACATGAGTAGTTTGGGGCTCGAAACACAGGGGCCATAAATATGATAAATGTTATTTCTCCTATAGCGGAGTGTTAACAAAATTTGTTCCATTCAAGTTAAACGCCTTTTTTACTTTTATGCTTTACTTATGAATTTGTTTCCGCAAAAAGAACCTTCAAATTATTTTATATTGGAAAAATCCCCACAATATATTTTAAACATTAAAAAAATTTGGTGATTTTAAAAATTCATTCATCTAACGCTGCTTTAACGTTACACAAATTTTCAGTTCAACATTGGCACGCTTTCATCCCACCAAACGTTTCCAGCTTTCGATTGCTTCCTACAAAGGGGCCGTAACGATCTATGATGTCCATACCAAGCGCAAAGTATTCCATGCCGCCGATGCGCATGCCGCCCAATGCCGTGACTTGTGCATGTCTCCGGCAAATCCGGATACCTTAATCAGCGTCGGCTATGACTGCGCCATAAATATATTCGATACGCGTCGTAAAGTTAAGCCGGTTCAATTGGTATACTGCCATCCTTTGTCCACCGTGGCCGCCAGCGAGTGTGGCACTTACATGTGCGTGGGCAATCTCAAGGGCGAATTGACTACGTATGACTTGAGAAACACGAAAATGTTCTTATCCTCGAAAAAAGTCCACGATGTTGGAGTGACGCGAGTGTCTTTTGTTCCTCTGCCCGGCGATGGAACCGGTCAGAGCTTTTCCAGCACCGGCGTAGGTGAACTTTCAGCAATAGCATCGGGTGGGAGTAATATAAATAAATCAATTGCTGCACCAGCAGGCGTGGTGGAGAGTACACGTTCACATCGTGATTCGTTTTGTGATTTTCTAGATTTTCATGCCAATCGTGGCCAAGAAAAAATATCGCCGCGTTTTGTGCCGCGACGTGATAGTTTCGATTGGGAGGCTTTATCGCGAAAGCCCACCTCCGATGACAGTCGTCAATCCTTAATTGGCAAGGGCAATGGAGGGGCAAATAGCTCAGTCATTCCAGGTGATTCGTTTGATGCTAGAATGAATACCTCGGACTTGTTGAAGGTGCCATTGCGAGATCGCAGTAACACCCCATTGCTGTCGCCGAAGCTATCACAAATAAAAGAAGAAGAAAAGGGCGCTCAGGAAGCCAGCCATAACACTTCAGCGGAATCGGACAAGGAGAATCCGCCCATCGATTTGGACTTTGTGCAATCACGTTTGAATCCATTGCCGGTGAATTACAATAGTACTCCAAATCGTACATCTATGGATGGCATACTGGCCGCCTCCAAGCGTCCTTTGCTCACGTCCACCGTTGTTACCGGCAGCCGTAAGCCAGCAACAATGTCCACAGCTATTACCTATGAGTCGGAGGTGCAACAGGCCATAAACGATATGCGTGCCGAGATGATGCAACGTTTCAGTCAGCTGGAATTTGAAATGAAATTGCAAAATGAAACAAATAAGTGGCAAATCTTCACCCAGAACTTTAATTTGTGGAATCAACGTTCTGAGCTAATCGAAGATATACGAGACTCTTTGGGGGTCTTGCTGCAAACAGACCCATTTGTTAATGAATTCCTCAGGCTAAAGGAGGAGAATGAATTGCTGAAACACGAACTGCAACAGGCGAATAGGAAGGAGTAGCTTTAATTTATTTGCAATTTTTCAATTTGTTGTTTTTTTTTCTTTCTTTATTTCTATTGTTTTTAAATTTATTAATGTATGTGTTTTTTTTATCTTTATTTCTATTGCATTATTTTAAAAGTGTATTATTTTATCATTATAACTTTCAAATTCAAATTGTTTCAAAGTTTCTAAAGAGAAGTTCGAAATGGCTGCCTTAACCACTGCTCTTTGATATTTATGTAATTAAGATTTTTTTTAGAATAAAGAGCTTAAAATATTTTTGTTATTGTAATAAACTAAACGGAGAGCAACATTTTTAATACATATTGGTTTTTCGAAATAATAGAACTGATCGAAGAAAAACGCAGTAATAGGTAGACTTTCAAATCCAATCGATTACTGAACATCCTGAACAAATATTTTAATCTTTTTAATTTTAGTAAATTAATATGCAGGCCGCAACCAAAAAAAATTAATAACTTTAATTCTATTTAATGAATCTTAATTATTTTTTTAGATTAGATTATTTTTACAGATTGATTTTTAGATTTAACAAAAATTGATAACTGGGGCACGGAAACAAGAATTTGAATTGTCCGCCGCTATCACGCACTGGAATCCGTAATTTCGGTTCAAAGAGAGTATAGGCGCACGTTTGGCGGCAAACCTTCGAGCAGGTGGACCATAATTTTGCCAATCCTACGGCAGCTGGTTCTATGAACCCGATTGACCCGAAGCAGCAATTCTTCGGCCAAGGGCTGTCACCCCGGCACACAGTTGCCGCTACAACAATAACAAGCATAATTTTGCCGAGCATGGGACAGTCATCAGATGACCTTACCATCGAAACCCCTCAGTTCGAACGGAGAAAACAATCGCTGCTGTAGCTGCTGCCATACAAAACAATCCAAGAGTCTCGTCAAGAAGCTTATCTGCTCAAATGGGTTTAAGCAGACAGTCATCGCAGTCAATTATGCACAAAGATTTGTACTTATTCTTATATAAAATTCAAATGGCCAACAAACTGGACGCAACAGACTTCCCGATTCACTTGGAATTTTCCCAGAAGATGCTTCAAATGGTGAAAGAGGGCGGAAACATGTTGAACTGCCTTTTCATGTCTGACGAGGCCCATTTCGATTTAAACGGCAACAAAAACAAACAAAATTGTCGAATATGAAGTGCTTCCAACCCACAGATACTCCATGAGACGGAATTGCATCCACTTCGTGTCACAGTGGTGTTGTGCAGTTTCAGTTTCATCAGGCTGCTTTGCCGGGCCCTAAGTCTTTGAAGAAAACGTTCGCCTCGTTACGGTTACTGGAGACCGTTACTTTCTTTCCAGAATTACGCCGATTGAGAATTTCTTTTAACTCTGTGTGGTTTCATGGTGCAACTCCTCACATAACCTGGCCGGCCTGTCATGTCAGAATTGCGACGAAAATTTCCCAATAAGCCGATATCGAAAAACTTCACACTCCGTTGGCCCCCCAAGGTCGCCTTTTGCAAACAAACACCAACAAATTTGAATGAACTGAAGCAATCCATTCGAGAAACGGCTATTCCTGCTACTACTTTATGTTGAGATGCCTCACATGCATCAACGAGCAGGGGAGGAGGGGAATTTAAATTTCATTAGTTTGAAAACTAATTAAGCTATATTTAATAAATTTGAATGAGCTTTAAAAATAATCAAATCGCCCCTCTGTATCGATTTGGTTTCCATTCTGAACATAAACTATTCATTAACGTTAAAAGTGGAGTTGTGGCTTCTGAATATTTAATCTCTATTAACGTCCCATTTAGACCTTCTGTGTACATACTATCAGATTTTACGTTTGGATTTCCAAAGGTACAATTACGCATGTGGTAGTCCATTTCGTAGAATGTGTGCTAACTTTAACTCGTTATATCATTTAATTAACTTCTCCTTAGGTTTTGATGCATTTAAAACTATAATTATTTTTTATTTTAACTCATTGTCTTCATAATAATTTCGACTACTTGCAAAGTACAAATTTCCTAATTGTTTACTTATAGTGTTTCTTATAGTTTTGAATTGTTTCTAATATTGTAAAAAGCAAAGATGGTGGTTATACTTTAAGTTTGTATCCTATACTTATAGTTTTTCTAATTTTTTTAACTGGTTTTGGTTTCCTATATTTTACTATGTAAAGGTGGCGGTTATACTAAAGTTTGTGTACATTTTCTAGTGATTATTATAATTTTTGTACCGATTGGCTGTTGATAAATGTCTGTAGCTAATTTACATATATAACGTTTCTTGTCATCTCTCCATTATGGATCGGTCTATAATGTGTCCGAATTTCCGAACTTTTGTTTCATTGTAATATGTAACAACAGCGAACTAAACGAGTTTTGGTGGCTACAAAGTAAATATTAAACTGTTGTCACCACCAATTGTTGGTACCACAGTAACATGTACTTCATTTTTGGTTAGGTTAGAACAACCACCAATTTTGAAACCAATAGTTTCAAAAGCACCAATAGTTTTTAAGCATCGTAATATTATTGTAGCTACCATCTTATTGTACGTTGAGCCATGTTACCATAAATACCATTGAATGTTGGTGATTGCAACAGTAAGAATATTTATCCAATTTGTTGCCGAAGTAATCGTTGCCAAAGACTGCTGAAGAAAAACCTTGGCGGGTTTAGAAACAGCTGTACAGTCTGCCTGGCAATAGTAGCCAATACATTTCACCAATTTTTTACGTTGATTCTGAAAAAGAATCAACAGAAAGGTCTCGAACCAGAATAAAAACTGTTCAAGTCATAATTATCCAACCGAATATTTGCAGTTTGGACCGATTTCCAACTGATTATTTCTCTGTGTGTATGTTAGGGTCATTAAACTCCATTTCACTTTGTGTGGTCATAATCCCCATTTTTTCCTATGGAAATCCTGCATGCAAAGTAAACATTAAGGCCTTTTTTTAATTTTTTAATTTGGTATTGCTTTTCCATGAATGTCGTTTGTCCAGAAATACCTCCCCATATTTGGCTAATTTGATTTCGGCAAAGATGATTCCTATAATAACATTCGAATAAAACACTGTTTTTAGAAAACAAAAATATTTTTCAACATAATCTTTATTGAGCTAATACACTAGTCCCACGTTTCTCTAATTGTATCCCTTTCAAAAAAGAGGTCCATAAAATAGGTATTTGTTTGATCAATAATTTTATCGTTGGAACTGAATCTCTTTCCACCAAGCCATTTCTTTTGGTTGGGAAATAGGAAATAGTCACTGGGGGTAAATCCGAAGAATATGGCAGACGACCCGATTCGTGACCCAATTCATGCAATTTTTGCCATGAGCGGGTGCACCCGTGCATTATCTTGATAAAAATAACTTTTTTCTGGGGTCTTTTTTTTTAAATCGTTAAATCGGTCCAATAAGTTGGCATAATGTTCGCCGTTTATTGTTTTTCCATGTTGATGTGTATTATCCCGCGTACATCCCAAAAAACCGTTGCCATCACCTTATTGGCCGACAAAGTCACCTTGGCTTTCTTAGGAGCCGGTTCATCCGGAGAAACACATTGTTTAGACTACTGCTTGGTCTCCGGGGTGTTGTAATGGATCCATGTTTCACCCACAGTTTCGCCGCAAAAACTTATTCGAATTGCGGTGAAACAACTCTAAACAATCCTTTGAAGTTGTCACACGATTACAATTGAGAGCAAACGCGGCACTCATCTTGCAGACTGCTTTCTTAAACCCAACTGATCATGTAAAATCGAAACCACACTGCCATTTGAAATGTGTATGGCATCAAAAATCATACGCACTTTTACTTTTCGATCGGCCAACACCATCTCGTGGATTTTTTCGACATTTTCGGGTGTATTGACCTCAATTGGCCGTCCAGAACGTTCAGCGTCATTTGTACTTGTGCGACCACAACGAAAGTCAGTAAACCTCTTTTTTAGCATTGAAATCGAGGGTGCAGAGTCCCCATATTATTAATCGAGCTTTTCCTTGGCTTAATTCGACAAAAATTTCCGCTATTGCCTGCCCATAGATCGGTTCGTACGTTTTTTATGAAATTTGGAAATTTATGCCCAAAAGACCATAAAAGTTGAAAAAAAAACTCAATTTTTACCTGAGATATGACATGGGCATTTAAATACCCGTGCAAGGTGTTTGTTTAAAGTACAAGGAGAATGTGCATCCCGCTACTTGCTTCCTGGATTATCACAACGTTGTTGCACCAGATCAGAAGAAAATTGCTAAGGCTAAGTGATTTATTTCTTTTAAGTACCATGTTTTTTAATAAAATTACCCATTTGCATTTGACCGGATCTGGAGGCCAGGTGTGTTGAAGTACCGCTGCCTGATTTTTTCATTACATAGAGGACAACTTAAGTTATTCAGTAAAATTGGGAATTTTTAATTTTTATCATTTTCCTACGTTTGACAGCACCTTTCCGGAGCATTTTCCAAAAAAAAAACTTCGATTTTTGCAAAATACAAAAGTAAAAAAAATTAAAAAAAAAACCTGCTAAATGCTTCAATTTAGCCCAATCTTTCCTCTTTTCTATAAAATAAAAATTACCGCGATATCGCTTACCTGGCCCACGCTAAAATTATTTATGTATCAACATTTTCTTGGGTATTAGTTGAAGTTATTGGGGCCCTTTGAGTCCGAACCGAATCCCCAACAAATCTTCAAAGTACAAATCCATATTTGGATTCCTATTAAACTTGGGTTTAATTTGAGTACCTATTTGCCCATATTTTCCAGTGGTCACCCCTTCGGTCCACGAATCCAACCTTAGGTCAATCTTTAAAAGAAATTCACGAATCAATTCGTACTCAAATTTGCTTAAACTAAGTAGTTATATTTCTTGCCAGAATGCCGCCCGCCCTGAGAACATTAAGATGGTGTTTCCACATGTCTTCTTAGAAACGCCATCAACATGAGAAGGTCCTTACCGTACGCAGATACAATTTCGTGAAGAAACACAAGCAGTATCTGCTTGGGTATCTTTACAGTAGTCATCTCTACCACCAGCTCTTGGACAGGATGCCTCGGCTCAGGCAGATCAGCTATGAGCTTCATGATATAAAGACAAATCCATACAGAGACTTCAGATCATCGAAACTATTAGCCAGGTCTGAGCGACATGCATAAAGCGGCAGTGGCGCGTTTCCTTCACCTGGACTCGAAGCATATTCCCCGTAGACGAAAGGGACTATGTTGCTGTTGCAACAACGAGGGTCATCTGTCAGTTGAGTGTGGACTAGTCAAAAACGGACTTATATATAAAATTTCACCAGGATTCGCTATAAGCCTCATACTAAATTTGAGCAAGATGGGATTGATATGTTGCTGCTAGAGAGGCATGGTCGCACATCGGATGGGACCTTTTTCTGCTATATGCAAATGTGCACTGATATGGTCCAGTTAATTATTGGTCGCTCCTAACGCACCTCGGCATCAGCTTTATCCCGTTCAAATTTCACATGGCTTAAGGTTTTCAGAGAGGTAAGTCCTAATATCTGGCGGGAACTTTGTGTAGAGGCTAAGTGTTGAAATTAATGCTGGTCATGGAAAGAAAGAACTTTAAAAAAATTAAATTGTGTAATTTCATAACACTTTATTAAATGGCACATAATTAGCTATTAAACATATTTTTATATTTGATATTTTCCTAGTAATCTTTTGATCTACTTGCAATATATATTATTTGGTCTATTCCATTTTTTCATAGTCGATTTCTTTTATATCCCCATCTTCGTTGGTCATGTCAACCTAGAAAAGAAACAATGGAAGAACATTTAAAAATTGGAAAAAAATTTACTTTTAATGTTGACAACTAAAGCTACGTTTCAAAATTAATTGCATAACTGACAGCTATTGATTGTGATTGCAAATTCTATTTATTTAAGTCAAAGACGATAAACTGTACACCATGGTCGATTTGAGCTTTATCGAGAAATCGAAAAACCGAAATGAGTAAAAATCATTTTGGGAATGCTGCTTTTTGCGTATCGTAAGTGTGCGAATTAAGTGTTTTCAATTTTAACTTTCCAGCGTTCTTGTGATTGTGTACAAACGAATGTGGAAAAATAGACCACGTGAATTTGTGCGTTCCTGAAGTGTGTTTTTCTACATTACTGCAAAGAAGAAGCACATCGTCCATCTTGTACAGCTTATCGTCTTTGGTTTTATTAAACTCTGCGGCTCATTTTCTCAATTTCCGCTTAGGAGCTAATCAGCAGTTAAAGATGTTATATCCCACACAAATTGATACAGGGTGGCTGATAAAAGCCGCTACCAAAAAAAAATTAATAAATTTTTTTCTATTTAATGAATCTGGTTAATTTTTTTTTAGAAAATTGGATAACTGGAACACTGAAATAAGAATTCGGATAGTCAGCCGCTATCACTCACTGGAGTCCGTAGTTTCGGTTCAAAGAGAGTATAGGCACAAGTTTGGCGGCATTCCTCCGAGCAGATGGACCAAAATGAGACTTGTTAATAATTTTGCCGAGCATGGGACAGTCAACGGAAGACCTAACCATCGAAACCCTTCAGTTCGGACGGAGGAAACAATCGCTGCTGTAGCTGCTGCCATACAAAACAATCCAAGAGTTTCGACAAGAAGCTTATCTGCTCAAATGGGTGTAGGCAGACAGTCATTGCAGTCACATATGCACAAAGATTTGGACTTATTTCCATATTAAATTCAAATGGTCAACAAACTGAACGCAGCAGACTTCCGTATTTGATTGGAATTTTGCCAGAAGATGCTTCAAATGGTAGAAGAGGACGGAAACATGTTAAGCCATCTTTTCATGTCTGACGAGGCCCATTTCGATTTAAACGGCAACAAAACCAAACAAAATTGTTGAATATGGAGTGCTTCCAACCCACAGATACTCCATGCATTTACTTCGTGTCTCAGTGTGGTGTGTAGTTTCATGACGGGCCGCATCTTCTTCAAAGACAACGGTCACACCATTTAGGTTACTGTAGGCTTGAGTATGTTGAGAAAGTATATCTATCTAGAATTGCGCCAAATGAGAATTTCTTACAACTGTGTGGTTTCAGCAAGATGGTGCAGCCCGGCCTGTTATGACAGAATTGCGACGAAAATTTCCCATTAAGCTGATATCCAGAAACTCCACATTTCGTTGGCCCCCAGGTCGACCTTACTGCACCTGAACTTTTCCTGTGGGGTTATTGCAAACAGGAAGGCATACAACGCAATCTATTCGAGAAACAATTGCGACAGTTTCTGTCTCAACTCTCCAAGCAGCTATGAACAACTTTTTGGTAAGATGACAGACGTGCATCAACGAGCAGGAGGGGCATTAAAAATCCATTATTTTTGAAACTTATTAAGCTATACTTATATATAGGGTGATCCATCTAGAGGTATATTTTCAGAACAAACAAAAATATAAAAATTCAAATCAAGTATGGAATCTTTAGTGGCAATTTGAAAGGACATTTTATGGTATTTATTTTTTGAATACAATTTACTAAAAATATTAGCCGAAACTACGCCTCAGGGTTTCCATTCTGAGGGTCCAATTTTGGATGACTCGTTCGAGCATTGGAATGGTATTTATTTTTTAAATACAATTTCCTTAAAATATTGGCCGCAACTACGCCTCAGGGTTTCCATTCTGAGGTTCCAATTTTGGATGACTCGTTCGAGCATTTCGACCGGTATGGCTTTAATGACACGCGTAGTGTTGGCTTCCAAAACCTGAATCGTAGCTGGTTTGTCAGCATAGACTTTGGACTTTACGTAACCCCAAAGAAAAATGCCTAAAGGTGTGATATCACTCGATCTAGGCGGCCAACTCACCTTCCAAAACGAGAAATTAGCTGCTTTTCGAAATGACCTCTCAATAGATCCATTGTTTGAGCAGCTGTATGACAAGTGGCACCGTCTTGTTGAAATCAAGTGTCTTCAAGATTACGGGCTTCAATTTCAGGTAGCATAAAGATCGATATCATGACGCGATAGCGAGCACCATTCAAGGTTACGTTCCGGCCATCATCATTTTTGAAAAAAATATGCACCGATGATTCCACCAAACCGTGGTTTTCTCTGGGTATAATGGCACCTCTTGAACCTCTTTTTGTAGTTCTTCAGCCCAAATGCGGCAATTTTCTTTATTGACTTAGCTGTTGGGCCTCACCATTGAACAATATATTGGCTAAAACCAGCGGATCTTCCCGCTTCTCACTGACCGCTCATTTTCATAATACAGTTGCCAAAATTTAAAGGTAATTATTCTCAAAAAATAAATGCCATAAAATGTCCTTTCAAATTACCAACAAAGATTCTACACTTGATTTGAATTTTTATATTTTTTTGTTCTGAAAAAATACCTCTAGATGGATAACCCATTACAATAAAGTTGAATGTACTTTAGCGTGAATAGAAGAAACATGAATTCCATACACTGCAAAAAAAGTTATTTGAGATTCTTAATGTAGCAATATTCATCAGCCACCCTGTATTTATGAACATCGATTAGCTGTTAAACGTACATATTACCGATATTTTATGAATTGTTATTGTCAAACCAAATTTATCGGTTCCCTTTAAATCCATTTGAAAAAAAAACAATTAAAAACTCACCGAAATAGTGGTATTGAAGTTGCCGTAATCGACCACATAACGCGTATGCACCGTATCATATTTTATGATGTTCACGAAACGTTGACCCCAGAAAACTTCCCGCGGCAGATATGATGTCCTTGCCTCCGTAACTTGGGCAGTGGCCGGAGATACACCCACAATGTTTACGTACAACTCGAACTGGGCATTATTTAAATCCTTGGCACATTTGAAATGACGCAGTGGCGATGTGTCGTCAATAACATGACAGACGGTATCCGGCCAGACAATCACCTGTTGGCCATTGTTTTCCAGTTTTAGTTCACTGTGTGTTTTAATAAGTTCGCCTTCTTTGGTGCTGTTAGGTTTGAGTAAAATAAAACCAAAAATTAAGCTACTGAGACTTGTTGGTTGACAATTAAACTTGAACTTACGGTCGATCGATAATCATATAGACTCGTATTTTTGATTCAATGCTATGTTGTTCCCTGGGATCGCAGACACGAAACAATAAACACAATTTACCATCCCGATAGCAGATCTAAAGAAATGTTCATAAGATCTAGAGGATTTTCATTTGTATTCTAAGCTACATACCACCGCCTTGTTGCTAAATTTCATTTTTGTAATTTGTCTTGCTGGCCTTGCAGTTTTCGCATAAATTATGCTGATCATACCGCCCTCGATGGCAATGGAGCACACGATTTGCATAATAAATAGAAACATCGTCTCCGGACACTCTTCACTGGGATACTTTTCGCCAAAGCCAATCGTAGTTTGTGTTTCCATGGAATATATGAACATGGAGGTGAAGTCATAGACCCCAATAATGCACGGATCTTTGCCTTCGCCCAAACGTTCACCGGTCACTTCGTCGAACATCAGGTCGCCGTGTGAAAAGGCCACCATGTAGCAGAGGACGGCAAAGAAAAGCCAACTTAGAAAATAACTACCCACAAACATGGTCAACATATACTTCCAATCTAATTCAATCTAAAGTATAATAAATTGAAACGTTAAAGGATTTACTTTTTTTTAAGTTATGTATCGGACTTTAGATGGCGTTTCATTACATTAGTTTACAGCCATTTTGATTCAGAGCTCTAAATATTTTTTTCCTATAGATTTCCTAAAATTTTCCTCTGATTAGTTTTCAAGATAGAATTTCTGAAACTTTTTTACGATTTTTTTTTTTAAGAAATGTTTCAGCTTTTTGGAACTTTACTCCCAAACGCTATTAAAAAAAATTTCCTCTGGTTGGTTTCCAAGATAGATTTTTTTAAACTTTTTTACGATTTTTTTAAGAAATGTCTCAGCTTTTTTTGACCTTAATTCCCAAACGCTATTAAAAAAATTTCCTCTGGATAGTTTTCAAGATAGAATTTTTGAAACTTTTTTACGATTTTTTTAAGAGATGTCTCAGCTTTTTGGGCCTTAAATCCCAAACGCTATTACCGATGTGATCAAAAGTGGTCTCAAATGTAAGGAAATTAGCTTTTCTGAAGCTTTTTCATAAAAGGCATTATAATCTGTTCAATAGTTTTGACGTTTAAGGCATTTGAAATTTTAAAAATGGAATTTTTTGAGCAAAAATCACAATTTTAAATTGAAAAAAATATAATAAACAATAATATAAACATATTTAAATAAATTGAGCATAATGTATTGACTTTCTCGAGAAAAACAAGCCATGGTTTTTTAAAATGAATTGAGCATAATGTATAGACTTTCTCGAGCAAAACAAGCCATGATTTGTTAAAATGGGTGAGAAATGTTAACGCTAGTGGGACGTGATTATACATGACTCTATGCTGGGTGTTTTACAAAAAACAATCAGCCGTAGTCACTCCTGATCTACAGGTTAGTAAAAAGTAACTAAAATGCTGAAAATCGAAAAATTTATTAGTACGTGTAATTCTACCATTTGTTGCCCATTTTTATGAACGATAGCTGGTTTTGCTCGAGAAAGTCCAAACTTTATGCTTAATTTATTATATATTTTTTATTATTGTTTATATATTTTTTTTCAATTTATAATCGTGATTTTTTGCACAAAAAATTAAATTTCTTAAAACTTTAAATGCCTCTAACGTCAAAACTTTTAAATTAATTTTAATACCTTGTTTGAAATACTTTTAGAAAAGCTAATTTCCTTTCAATTGAAACCACTCTTGAACAAATCGGAAATAGCGTTTTGGAATTACGGTTCAAATTAAATTTGGAATTTAGATCAGAAACAAATCTTAAAAAAAAATCCAAAAATTCTATCTTAAAAACTAATCAAAGCAACTTTTTTTAAAATTCATTTTCGTGTTTAGGAAAAAATATTGAGAATTCTGGACCAGGAAAAAATAATAATTTGTAAACTGGTGTTATTAGTACTTAAAGAAATTGGGTTATTTTATTCTAGACAGGCACTTTATTGACTAAAGAACAAATACAAATAAAATGTCATGAGTTGCATAGTAGTGTTTTTGAAATTATCCCAATCAGGATTGGTCAAAAATATTTCTAAATTGATGTTTACAAATTCCAATGAGATTAAAGTTAAAAGTCTCCGTCTCTGGCGTTTCCAATTGCATTTAATTCCCTAATCGAACAATGAAAATTTTACGCGCCTGTCATCCCTATGCAGTCTTTCATCTCTAATGTCGCGGCTATCATCACTAATCTCATTCGTCTTCAAAGTCTCTTCCGCTACCATCCGGCGATCACTTTTGATTTGCTCTTTCGTTTCCGCTTGCAATGTTGGACCGTGACCGTGGTTATGGTGTGCTTTATTTACAGTTGTGGTGGTGGGAGTGGTGATAGTTGTGGGTTCGGATGATTTGGAATTCATTAAATATCTGTTGGGTACGAGAAATCTTACCAATGTCGTTACAAAATCTCGTATATAACGCCACGATTTCTCGGGAATCCGCTTAAATACAACATTTTCTTTGCCACTTTTCTCAATGACCCTATAGGGTTTGCGTCGATTGTAAATTGTATCGATTTCTGGGGAGAAGGTTAGACTTATACTTACAAGCAAAATGGAAATACGAAAAGACTTACCATTTCTTCGAAGATCAGTATTTAGTTCGATTGTACTACCAACCCAGTCTGCTGCTGAAGTTATGCTAAAAGAAGTGGCATGGAACAAAGGATAAATTATTGATTTTATGTAAATAGTAAAAAGAGAAACAAAAGTGCAATTAAACGATAAACCGTACGGCAAATTTTGCTTAGAGGAACTCGCTGTAAATTTGATTTTGGTGAATTCTGACACTACCTTATGGGATTTTAAAGAAATTTTAATAAAAATGTTCATACATTTATTCCACAAAAAAGTTCCTAAAAACTTCAGCAATTTATAATCTAAGTAGGTCGTTGGTATCCAATGACTGCAAAATACCAACCTATGAACGGAAAAATGATAAGGAATTTAAGGATTCTAATTTCGGAGTACTTCTTTGATAATAATATAAATACTTAAGGGTTAAAATTTTAAATTTAAATCGGCTGTAAAAAAAATACAGATAACTAGTGAACCTTTCGAACGTCGACTCGCCTAAATTTAACGCCTTTAGATAAACTCCAGAGTGATAATAATACACAGACAGTTCAAATTTCAATACGATTTTTTTTGAATATAATCGAAATCAGTAAATAGCGATATGATGCACAACGTTTTATGATTTATTTTGCGGCGCAAACAACGAAGACGGCTTCCCAACACGCAACGTACAGCTAGCTGACCGTGCGAAAAACAGGAGAATTTGAGATTAAACCCAAAGTCTTCCAACGATTGGCCTTGCGATGATTGTCATCGAAAAAGCCAATCGAACGGGGAACTGAATCCGCTGGAATTAAAATGGAAGATCAGTTGGCACAATCGGAATTCGTAGGAAAAAGACTTCCTCTCCTTTGATGATCGTCGCTTGAATCACATTGTTCATCAGACATCTTGTCGGACAACTGCGTTTCGTTGCACAAATGTAGATGATTCAGATTATGATCGACCCTTCCTTCAGCTGTAAATTATGCTATAGAGTTCCTGGCACAACAAGCGAGTTCAAAAATTCCGTCGGATAGTTTGTCGCCTTATCCTCGTTGATCACGCTGTCAACGGTTTTGTACGAATGCAGTTCTCCAGCGATTTCACTTTAAATAATCAAATTTAAGCTATCGACATCCTTATATTATCGCTGCTAGGGTTGCTCGTTCACTAATCCAATCGAGATTTTTATATGCCGGGGACCACTTTGGCGATGAGTTCCTCCTTCGACGATGTGAACTCTCAAAAAGTTGCCGGTAACGATATCATTCCAGTGGAAACATCATCAGGAACTTGGCGCCAGCAGTTGTCTAGAGAATTCAAGAGCCGATGTGTTGTTCTGCAGCACGACTCTTATGTTCGTGGTCAATTTTAACTTCTTTTTTAATTAGCTAATCGGAGGGGGGAAAGAGGGAGCAATGTTTATTGACATTCGTTTTCATTTTCTGGATGTTGTAATTGGAGGGAATACATTTGCCTGAAGTCGATTCCACATACGGACAGTACGGTCGAAGAACGAATTTGATCTGTAGTGTAAAGTGCGGTTAGCCGGCCAATCGATAACAAATGGGTGTAAATTTCTAGAAAGTCGTGTATCCCTGCCGAACATCCTTACGTCAGGAATAAGACCACGAATGTCTGAAGAACAAACACCATGGAAGTAGCGATAGAACAGCGACACACAACCCACATTCCGACGATGCTTCAAGAAAACACAAGAGTTGGATAGCCTACTGTCACCTATCAGCACCATCGCTCTTCTTTGAACACGGCCCAGAAGCTCCAAGGATGATTTTCGAGCACCGCATATATGTGTGAGTTGTATTCCATCTTAGGCCTGATATAGGTTGTATAGATGTTGAAAAGATCAGAAGGAGTTAAACATTTCTTACACCGCTTTAGAAAGCCTATACACTTGAATGCTTCTTTCGACACTTCGAATACATGTCTCGCCCAAGGAGCGTCATATTGTATCTTTATGCCCAGATCATCAAGAACATCTGATTGTACAACAACTACACCACCGATAGAAAATGACGACCCAGATGGGTCAGTGAATAGCTTGTGAGACAAATCGCCTACTGTCTTCAATATCTTGTAGACTTGGCCTACGGTTGAATGAATACGAATGACGGAGGTTGCTGTCATCTGCGAAGGAGTAGATTAGATTAACGGTCTGTTCAAACAACTCGTCAACGAAAATAAGATGTAAAGACGGAGAAATGACAGAGACCTGCGGTCAGCCTATGTTTATTGGATGAGAACCCATCTACAACAACTCTTAAAGTGCGATCTTTAAGAATGCTTGATATAAATAGAGCAAAAGTATTACCGACACCAAATACGATCATCTTTGATATGAGTGCACCGTTCCAGACTCTATCAAAGGCCTTGGATATATCCAAAGCCACAACCTTGCTCTCACCAAACAGGTAGATAGACCGACTCCAACGCTCCGACAAGAAAGCCATCAGGTCTTCCGTAGAGCGATTTCTACGGAAGCCATACTATCGATCATTAAGTAGGTCGTTGGACTCTATATACCTCACAAGATGGTGGTTATCCATGCTCTCCATTACATAGGAGAGCGCAGAGCAAATCGCAATTGTCCGATAATTCGCAGGATTATTGGCTTTACCCTTTTAAGGGATCGGCTAGACGTTCACAACCTTCCAACACGCTGGGAAGACACCCGCACGGTAAGCAAGGTTGTGTAATGTATGGGCTAGCGTCGACAAGCACTTACATAGGACAAGTTACGAAATACCATCCGGGCCCGGGGACTTGTTTACATCCTGACACATGGAACTAAATACATTTTCGATCACGGAGAGTGGATGATTGCTTTCCGGCAAGGAAGAATTTCCTGCAAACATTTCAGCCAATTGGTTAGCTTTATCAACAGGGTTAGTGAATGCCTGGTCGTCTTTAAGAAGAGTTGGAATAGATGTTGAATTATTCTTTACTCTTCTTACAAACGACCAAAATCTCTTACTTCCCCTGTAAATGTCTTCATTCCCAATAAAATTATATTTTTAATCATTTCAGCCGCAGCATTTATGTCGATATCAAGAAAGCTAAGTTTTCAATTAAAATGCTGCAAAAAGCGGTTGAGCTCAGTCCAACGTCTTTTCGTAGATAAAAACTGTCCGCTTGTGGCCGTAGATTGAAGACATGGGCACACATGTCTTCAATCTACGGCCCACCTCGGAGCTGTGATTTGACGCCCACAAGCTAATACTTCAATCGTTCTCAATAAAAATTGACACCAGGGGGAATTTGAGGTCGCTGATACCGAATTTAACGTTATTTTTTAGAAAAACAAAACGGCTGATCCAATATGACGTACCAAAATAACCGATATTTATTTTTCAAAATTGGTCTCTAAGACGGATAAGACGTCATCACATAATTCGGAAGAGCAAAAATAATTCGGAAGAGCAAAAACAAAACGATTGATGATTTATTCTTATACAGGGTGGCTGATAGAAGTCTCTACCAAAAAAATGTAATAATTTTTTTTTCTATTAAACGAATCTAGTTAATTTTCTTTTTATTTTGCAGTTTGATTTTTAGATTTAACAAAAATAGATAACTGGGATACTGAAACAAGAATTGGATTGTCAGCCACTATCACGCACTGGAGACCGTAGTTTCAGTTTAAAGAGAGCATAGGCGCACGTTTGGCGGCAAACCTCGGAGCAGATGGGACATAATGAGATTTGTTAACAAATTTGCAGTGCATGGGACTGGTAACAGAAGACCTTACCATTGAAGCCATTCAGTTCAGACGGTGGAAACAATCGCTGCTGTAACTGTTGTCATACAAGACAATCCAAAAGTTTCGACGAGAAGCTTATCTGCTCAAATGGGTATAAGCAGACAGTACAAAGATTTGGACTTATTCCCATATAAAATGCAAACGGCCAACAAACTGAACGCATAAGACTTCCGGACTCGCTTGGAATTTTCCCAGAAGATGCTTCAAATGGTGGAAGAGGACGGAAACATGTTGAACTGTCTTGTCATGTCTGACGAGGCCCATTTCGATTTAAAAGGCAACGTAAACAAACAAAATTGTCGAATATGGAGTGCTTCCAACCCACAGATACTCCATGAGACGGAATTGCATCCACTTAGTGTAACAGTATTGTGTGCAGTTTCATCACGCTGCATTGTTGGGCCCTACGTCTTCGAAGAAACCGGCCCCACCTTTACGGTTACTTGAGACCGTCACTTGAGCATGTTGAGAGAGTTTTTCTATCCAGAATTACGCCGAATGCGAATTTCTTTCAACTCTCTGCGGTTGCAGCAAGATAGTGCAACTCCTCACATAGCCCGGCCTGTTATGGCAGAATTGCGACAAAAGTTTGCCAATAAGGTTAAATTATCCAGAAACTCCAAATTCCGTTGCCCCCCCCCCCCAGGTCGCCTGACATTACAACACCTGACTTTTTCTTGGGGATTATTATAAACAGGAAGCCCAACAAATTTGAACGAAGTAAAGCATTCCATTCGAGAAACAATTGCGACTAATCCTGTCTCAACTCTCCAAGCAGTAATAAACAACTTTTTGGTAAGATGCCACACGTGCATCAACGAACAGGGGGGCTTTTCAATTCCATTATTTTTAAAACTAATTTAGCTATATTTAATAATATTGAATTAGCTTAACGTGAAAAAAAAGAAAAATTAATTCTATACACTGAGGAAAAGGTATTTGAGTCTCATAATGTAGTAATATTCATCAGCCACCCTGTACTTTTAAAAGAAGAGGAAAATAATAAATATGCTCATGTTGGTCCATCTGCGGTTTCGGTTTGGTCTCCAAATTCTCAAATGCAGTCAGAAACTTTACGACTTTGGTTGGGTAGGATCTGACAACCATCTCTGTATAAAGCCTAATCTTATTCTTCCTAGCAATTTGAAGATAATGAAAAATACCGTGGTATCATATTTAATAACTGCTGCAGTGCGCCGCTGTTTTTGTGATTTACCTTCCGAAGAGAAAGCTGTATTATCTCGATTTTTTCAGATATTGCCTTCTACTCGTATAGGCTGTTTTGCAGTTATTCAATTAGTTGTCACAACTACTCGGAATGTTTATAAGATCGTCACAGGTGATAAATCATGGATCTATGCGTATAAGCCCAAAACGAAACAGCAATCGACCGTGTGGGTCTTCGAAGACGAGCCAAATACAACGAAAGTTGTTCATGGAAGAAGCACTTCGAAGCAAATAATCGCCTGTTTCTTCGGCAAAACTGGTCACGTGGCGACTGTTCCGCTTGAGCAACGTAGGAGGTCAATTCTGAGTGTTACACCACAATTTGTTTGCCTGAAGTCTTTGAAGAAATTCGAAAAACGAACAAGAGAAGACGAATCATTGTACACCATGACAATGCGAGCCAAAACGTCGAATTGATGGGTCATCCGCCGTACAGCCCTGACTTGGCACCCAATGACTTCTTTTTATTCCCGCACATCAAGAAAAAAATGGTCAACGATTTTCGTCTCCAGAAGATGCTGTTGAAGCGTTCAAAAACCATGTTATGGAGGTGTCTCAATCGGAGTGGAAAAAGTGCTTCGATCATGCTGGAGAATACTTTGAAAAACAATAAAACCATTTTTGATGATAAATATTCGCATTTTTATTACTAGACCAGAAATATATATAGCAGCCCACGTAAAATTCGGTTAAGAGAATAATCCAGTAGACGGGTTAAATGGTTTTGAAGCCGGCGTGGAATGTTGGCTCACGTTTAGTAAGAAAAAAGTGTGTCCCAACAATAATGCACGATGTTAATTATGAATCACACCTTAACTTCATGTTTTTTTGTTCAATTTAATTTGATATTTCTTTTTTTCAGTGTTTGGCAAATTTAACCATGGAGAGCTATACAAGTGTGCAACGCGTTTAGATGGTTGAAGCCTTTAATAAAAATGGGCGTGTAAATTGAAATGCATTTCGTGATGTTTTTGGTTAGCATAATGGACTAAATGTGTTCTCCAACGGGAGAATTGTCGGTAAATTTCAGCAAAACTGCTCTGTAGGCAATGAAAAACAACTGTGTATGCTTCGTTCTGCGAAAAAAAATTATGTTGTTCGCGACAGTGTGGTAGAAAAGAGCCTTCAACCTCGATTCGTCATCGTTCCTACCTATTAAACATCTCACGAACATCACTGATACGAATTTTGAATACAAATTTGAATTTACACGCTTCCAAGGTTGAGCTAAAGCCTACAGACCATTTCAAGTGTTCTTAGAGGCTCTTGTAAGCGAAAAATGCAATGGCCGTGTTATCTCACGCGGTGGCGATGTTAATTGCCCGCCACGATCATGTGATTTGACACCGTTGGACTTCTTTCTTTGGGGATATTTAAAAGGAAAAGTGTACGTCTATAGGCCAAGAACAGTTCAAGAGGTAAAGGATGAAGTAATTCGTCTCATTAACGACATTGAACCTGCAATAGGTCCACAGAGTCATTGAAAATATGGATATGGATCACACACAATTGCCATCGATTCTTCAATCATAATAAAAAATATTAATTTAATTCTCTGAAAACGTTTTGTTTTATTTCCAATTAACATTGTGCGTTTTAGTTGGACTACCCTTTATCACGCAAGCGAAATAACAAATTAAGAATACCCACATTCTATTGCGAAGGGTATAACGAAAAAGATGTTCTCCTCTTACAGCAGTCATAAATTTCTCTGAAATTGTTGGCATACACATTTTGCAATCACTCACCCTCGCTCTACAAACAAACTACTAACTACTAGTCACTTTCTATCAGTGACTATCTTATCACATATCTCAGAGTACGTACATATCCGTCACTAAACTTAAATGGCAATTAATCACAATAAATTATTCGAATCTGTTTTTTTTTCTTCTTCTTCAAAGCAAAATCACAGATGTCGTGTAGTGGCATTACTTACTTGGTGTCACTCCGACTATGACAACCCAAACGCTCACGTTGTTCGTCGACACGAGACTTGCGACGACGCTCACAGCCGGGACTTTCAGGATAGTAATCTTCCTCGATCAAGGTTTCCTTTTCCTGCGAACGTTTCATGGTTTTCAGTTGCAGCGGCTGTGGTTGGACCGGCATCGAACTGGAACGATGCATTTGTGGGCTACCGGAGGTGGATGCCATTGTTGATCTTCTCCACTTTCGATCTCACTCGCTCTCAAATTTATCGAATTACAAGGAAATGACACAATGCTGCATTTGATTCAAAACACTAGATGCACGCCAAGCTGCACAGCCCACTCTTGACAGCTAGCCGACAATTAGTAGGGGCTAATTAAAGGCAATTAGTCGTTTGTAACTTTGACTTAATTGAAAATGATAAATCGGCGATACGCTTTGCGGTTTGAGAGGATTCGCTTATTTCGAGATGTTTTTCTCCAAACTGTTCCGTTTAGTAGCAGCTACAATCACCAACTGACATGTTTAGAGTAACTTGAGATCACTAGCTGCGTAGTTGGCTGGTTAGGTTAGGCTAGCACTCGTAAGTAAGTAAATACAGTACTTGGTAGAGTGCGATCAGTTGATCTTTGTCGTTTTGAGTAATTCCAACGCATCACACACTACATTGAGCATTGTGATCATTTGTGACTGCTGTCATACATGCAAGCCTATGGGGCTACTTTCTTTAGACTTCATCATCATTGTCAACCTCCAGAGTCGCCAGAAGAACAACACAAAGAGCGCGCATTATCTTTAAGATACCCGCTTTTAAATTTATTATCGCTACTTGTTTTGTTATATTACGTATTATTGCTGCTGTTCTTATTAAGCATTTTTCTTTTTGTGATATGGTTGGGCACTCATAAAGTAAACGATTGCAATAAATCTACTTTGCGATAGATGGGAATGTAAAGATCGGTCTATATTTGTTTGGCATTCATGTCATTGTGTTCATTTGGGTAGATACTAACTAGCGAGTGCTCATATCACATGGACAAATTATTTGAATGGATCATTTGCAAAAAAAATTATAATCATTGTCTGCATCAGGCTGCTTTCAATTAATTGAAAATTTCATAATATGGGTCAGCTGTTCGTTGGGCTAATTATTACAAGTTTGATAACACTAGTATTCAGCGAGTTTGGTGCATTAAATGAGGAAATATAAAAAGATATTATGGCACAGAATACAATTGTATGCAGGAAATACCTAGTAACCAAAATTTGTCGAAATCGACTCGAAAAAAGTCTCAAAAATTAATCGATATTGTAATCTATGTATATCACATCGATGTCAAGTATGTTCCTCTATGCGAAGACAATAAATTGTAGAAGATGGGCGATGTGCTTATTCTTTGCAATAATGTAGAAAAACACACTTCAGTAACGCACAAATTCTTGGGGTTTATTTTTCCACATTCGTTTGTACATAATCACAAGAACGCTAGAAAGTCAAAATTTAAACACAAAAAACACTAAATTCGAACTCCTTAAACCCAAAACAACAGCATTCCCAAAATGATTTTTACCCATTTTTGTATTTCGATTTCTCGATAAAACTCATATCGTCCAGCTTGTACAGTTGATCGTTGCAAAGCATTATAGATTCGAAATTGCATACATTTTCGATTCGGTGTCGACAAACTACGCACTTTTTTTGAATCGACATTTTTTGTAATTATGATCGACTTCTCATCGATATCGATTTAAAAATCTACACGCAGAAAAAAAGTATGGTTGGGGCGGCAATATTCGAAGAGTATCATACTATTGTTGGGTATATGATTGTGACATAACAGTATTTGATCCTCACAACAATAGTATGATTCACACATAAATATACTATGATCCCCACAACCATAGTATTATTCACAGTCCATACTATGATCTCCACAACAATACTATGATCCTCACAACAATAGTTTGATTCACACTCAACCATACTATTATCTTCACAACAACTATACAACTATAGAATGATTCACACGCAACCATACTATGATCCGCACAAACATAGCATATTGAACATTTCATTCAAGAAATAAAAATATATATTCCAACGGCAGTCGAAAATACTTTTAGTTCCCAGCTGGGGTGAATGCTACTTCGCCATCCGTAGACCCCAAGAAACGAATGTGATTAAACCATGATCAATGGCTATTTACTTAAGTGCAGGCAGGTTTTAAATAAACGAGAACCAGTCGTATTAGAGTATTTCACCGAACAAAGTAAACACAATAAAAATCCCTCGAACTACCTTCCGATTGTTGTTTTTAATGGACAACAACCATTCACTGTATCGTGTGTATGTGTCTGTTTTATATCAAAAAACATACGCACACACATACATGAATGCTCTATAAAACCTGTTTTATGTTAATAGTCGCAACCATAGTGTATGATTTCCGTAAATTATTGTTAACGTAAATTTTAAACAACAAAACTTTTGTTACACCAACCATGTTTATATGGTTGCTACAACCATATTTTCATTTCTAAATTTGACAATAATACTATTGTTACATTTCAACAATAGCAATATTGTCGCAATCATACTATTGCCAAAATGAAATTCAAAAAACAATACTATGGTTGCGGTGAACATGCTTTTATTGTAGAGAACATTTTATTGTTGCGGTGACCATAGTCGCTACACATGAAGCAACTTCTGCTCAAACATGGCAGTATTGCTGCCACGGTAGCCTATTGTGTATCTGGCATAATAGATACGAGTTCATATCAGTAATTCCGTGACTATTCCAACTTCCATCGTAGTTATATGAAATGCAACACTGCTCTCATCAAGTAACATCTGCTAATAGACTTCTGTCAAATTTTGAAGAGTTCCGTCATTTAGTTTGTGTTTAACAGCTTTTCAAAACACAAAACCGTAGATTTTGTTAACAATGGAAAAAAACGTGTATTTCGAGTGCTCATTAAACATTTTTTTTGCGGAAAAAACCGTCAATCAAAACAAGGAAAAGCTTGATAAATACTATGGGAACTCTGTACCATCGATTTCAATGGTAAAAAATGGGTTTACTGACTTTCGTTGTGGTCGCACAAGCACAAATGACGCTGGACGTTCAGGATGGCCAATTGAGATCAATACACCCGAAATGTTGAAAAGTCCACGATATAGTGTTGGCCGATCGAAGATTAAAAGTGCGTGAGATTGTTGATGCCATACGCATTTCATTTGGCAGTGTGGTTTCGATTTTAAATGATCAGTTGGATTTAAGAATGCTGTCTGCAAGAAGGGTTTGCTCTTAATTGACCATAAACGTAATCGTGTAACAACTTTAAAGGATTGTTTGGAGTTGTTTAACCGCAATTCGAATGAGTTTGTGGGTGAAACATGGAGTCATTGCAATACTCCGGAGACCAAGCAGCAGTGTAAATAATGGGTTTCACCGGGTTAACCGGTTCCGAAGAAGGTCAAGTTGACTTTGTCGGACAATATGCTGATGGCAACAGATTTTTGGGATGAAAAGAGAAAAACAATAAATGGCGAATATTATGCCAACATATTGGACCGATTTAACGAGAATTTAAAAATAAAACGACACCATATGGCCAAGAAAAGTTATTTTTTCATCAATATAATGTACGGGTGGACACGTGTGCAGTCTCAATGGCGAAATTGCATGAATAGGGTTACGAACTGTTACCACATCCGCAATTCTCCGGATTTAGCCCCCAGTGATTATTTTCTATATCCAAACCTAATGAAATGGCTCGGTGGAAAGAGATTCAGCTCCAACGATGAAATTATTGATCAAACCTCTAATCTATTTTACGAACCTCGAAAAATCCTATTTTTTGGAAGGGATACAAAAATCGGAGAAAAGTTAGATTAAGTGTATTGAGCTAAAAGAAGATTATGTTAAAAATTATTTTTTTTCATGAAAAATCTGTTTTATTCGAAAAGTCACGGAATTATTGATATGTCCTCGTACCACATAAACAAAAGGCATATGCTCGGTAATGTCACACCACAAAATTTATATTTTTGGTCAAAAACATCCCGTCTTTTAATTAATAGCCAATGTTCTTTACGGCATTTGTCAAACCGTAAAAAAAGACGTTTGGTGATCTTTGAAAACCTTAACAATTTTTAAATAACTTAAATTAACCAACAGGTATTTAACATATTAAACTTCGCCAGCTCACCACAACATTTCCATTTTTCACCACACGTCGCATCAATGCAACCCTGTATGGCATGTAAGACGATTTGGGGTACCTAATCATTAACGACGACGTCAAAGTTCACATTGAAAATTCCGAACATGAGCGACTTAACAAAAAATTGTTTAGAAACTGAGGAACCGAACATATGTTTTTATATATGAAGTTTGATAATAAAAAAATATTAATTATTTGTGTATTTGGAACATTTAGTTGTAGTCGGCAGCGGCAATAAACGGCCAGCCGGCGTTTGTTCGCTCTTGTTTAGGTAGAGCCAACATAAATATTTAGTTAAGATGGCGACTTGGCAATGTTCACACGTAAATTAGTGGTAAATCTCAAGAAATCTTTGCGAAACTAAAAAGAAAACAAATTACGGGTTTAAACGATTTAATGTGAAATAGAATAGAGTTCAAATCAATCCATTCTATGTACCAGATCAAAATTAATAAAAGTTTAAGAAAATTGCTTCAAAACAGCCTTTGGAAGAGAAAAATTAAAAGGTGTGTGTTTATGATTTTCCAGTAAATGGCAAACGGCAAACCATTAACGAACGAGAATAAGAAAAAGTGTAAAACGACGCAAAGTGAAGCAAAACAAAACCAAAAAGACGACAACAACACATACAGCAAAAATAGGTGTGAGAGAGCAAGTAAAGAAGTGGATTACTTGATAAGGGATGGTGTGAGTATCATGAAGTAAAGGGGGAAGCACTCGTTCGTAAGTGTGTGTCTGTTTTCAAGAAACCGACATCAGCGGCGGCGGCAGATTAATGAAATACTAGTAGTGTGTGATAATAACAACTACGACGGTGTACAACAACAACAGCAGCAACTACACAAGGAACGTCGCAGAGCAACAACAAAGGTAAATAATGAACGAAAAAAGGCTCATTGAGAAAAAAACAGTTGATAATCATCGTCGTCATTTGGTTCTTAACATCATTCACCACAAGTGATGGCATTATACAATTTTGAAAACGTCCAAAAAACTGTATCAGGTGTAATATGGGTATGTTTTTGCCCATTACTGCCTGCCATAGATCGGCTCGTATGATTTTTATGAAATTTGAAAATTTATGTCCAAAAGACCATAGAAGTTGAAAGAAAAAAAATTAATTCAGCCCAATCTTTACTCTTTTCTATAAAAAAAAATACACCGATATTGCTGACTTGGTCCATGCTAACATTATTTATGTATCAACACTTTCTTGGGTATTAAAATACCCAACACTTTTGGGGCATGGGATCGATCGGTCTCATTCGATGCTTAGATGTTGTCTACATCAAAAAAAGTGATTTTTTTTCATCCTTAGGTCCCTTTCTCTATGCGCTGTCGCATATGTGTTAGCTTAATGGAGTATGGACCACGCTAGACCCATTTTACTTATGCCGATATTAGGTTTCCTCGATAATTTTGAAGGATATATTTTTTTTAGGGAAACCCTACAAAATCTGAACTATGCCCAAAAATGCAACTTTAAAGGGCGGGTACCCTGAAGATTTTATTTTGTTACGCTGCGTTATTCTTAACTTCCGATTGTCTGAAAACCACTGAAATATATGGTTAAAATTTCCAAAAAATGCCATAAAATGTCTTTTCAAAAAACCAATAAAGATTCCTCACTTTGTTTGAATTTTTATATTTGTTTCCGAAAAAAATACCTCAAGATGGATCACCCTATATAAACATGCAAAACGCAAAAAAAATTCAAATAGTTCAGAGTTGTCAAGAAGCTATTATCCATTCTTACGACATGTCATTTGCCTAGGATCCCCCTGTAAGTGGTGTGATCACACTTTTAACTGTTGAAAATTATAAAAACAATGCTCGTAAGGAATGCATTTACTAAAAGAGTAATATTGGATCTCTTACTCGTAAAGTCACCGACATTCACGGGATGGAGTGTATGCCGGCGATTTTGGATCTGTCTCTAAGCCATGTGAAAAGTTTTCTTCTCCACTCGTTAATGCTGTCGACTTTACAAGTAAGTGATCTCTCTCTATGCCATGCAAAAACTTCTCTATAAAATGCATTAGCCGTTCTGAGACGTCGCTAAACAGTAGATACCGCTCAAAATTGTAAAATGTACTTATTTGGAGTTGAACCTGGGTTTACTCGCATTATAGTCGCGCACCTTAACTACCACACCACGACTGCCTACAATGTCTTATACGCAGTATCTCATAAGCTCACTAACCGGCGCACACTATAGAGATGTTTTTACATTTACAAGGTAAAATAAAAAAAGATTTTGATCCCGGTTAAAATGTGTTGCCAAATAAGACGGTGAACACACAAAACAGTTGTTTGATTCTTGCTAAAATGAATTAATTGTGTCAACAAATCTTCAATTGTACTCAAAATTGTACGATTGTATTGACTTTGCCAACACTGCCAACAACGATAACAATCGGACTCAAACGTGTTTTGTTGTTGCTTGGAAAAATGACAGCAGATGTAGAGAAGAAGAAGAAACTCAAACAAAAAAAGAATAATAAGAGCCATCAGAGAGAAATACGAAATTCCTGGAATTTTGTTTTGATTAAGATATTTCTTAAGAATTCCAACACAAAATAAGAATAACAAAAACAAAAAAAAATATAAAATAGCCAAAAGGAACAGCAGAGAAATGGACAAAAACAACGAATAATTCAATAACGAAAAACAATTTGTGTGTGGTCAGTGAGAAAGAGGATGAGAGGATCAGAGCACGGATTATGACAGACACCGACAATTGTACGTACACTCGTCCGTCTAACAACACGGAAGGTAGGTGGTGTTTAGTAACGAAGACATGCATGTAAATGGATTGGGTGTAATTTGCCCGGATTTGGGATTTTAGGTATCTCCCACCACCTTACCAAACAGTGAGTGTCAAAAAAAAGTTTACACCTTTTATGACTACAATATAACGAATCACATAAAATCATATTTTCACCTGCTCTGAGTTTGTTAAACAACATATCGGCATCACATTTACAAAAATTAAGCTAGTGAGAGAAAGAAAATACAAACAAGTCAATTTTCGTCGCTTCAAAAGAAAGTTTACAGTTAGCCCTCAGAGTACTGTAAGTCCCTATTCACACTGGGCAATTTTACTAGTTGCGGCAAGTACAATTTTCTAGTGTGAATGGGGACTATGTTCTTTTTCTAACTGCAATTGCAGTTTTTGTTTTGATTAATTACTTTTTTGAAGTTGCAAATGCTCATTTTTGTTCGAATTGTCCTCAAAATTAGATCTGGTAAGAGTTTCTAGATTGCATAAATTGAAATAATGCCTAAGCATACTTTAGTTGATACACGGTAAATTATAATACAATTTTGTAAATAAATTAAGTCACTGCGAGAAATCAGCCCTACAATGAACATAATCCATGCTACAATAAATTTTTTTTGGAAAAATACAAGAAGTTCGGAAAATTAAAGAATTTTGGCGAAATTGAAAGAACTATAAAAATAAATAATGCTAAGGTACGGTCCTTTGTAAGAACCGTGAAACAAAATCCATCTGAAATTGCTGTTAAAACAGTAGAAACAATGTTAAAATGCTTGAAAAATATCCGTAAGTGCCAGAACTATACGTCGAGCACTCCATGCTAATGGTTTACATGGCCGAGTGCCAGGAAAAAAAAGGAAAATTTCCTGTGTTAACCCAAAAAAGAAGCTTAGAGCCTGCCAAAAAGTATGACCGTATGGATAGAGCATCCCCCGCAATTACTTGACCTTAATCCCATTGAACATTTGTGAGATCACCAAATCAGAAAAAGGAAAATTACCAAAAGGATATGCTGAAATCAGTCAAGAAATCGTCTGTCTAAAAAAATACTCATAATTTTGTTCAAATTTCTGGTTATATTAGAAATGTGGAACTTTGTAATTTTATAATGGAACACCATCCAATGCGTTTTCGCCTAATGGGCTGAAGATTGTTTAGCAGGAGATGAAGAATTTTACCGAAAAATCGTATTTTCAGATGAAGCTCATTTTTAGGACAAAGCCAATGCCAATAAACAAAATTGCCGCATATGAGGTTCAAAGAACCCACACGTGACTATTGATAAGCCAATGCATCCACCACGAGTTACTGTTTGAGTAAATTTTGGGCTGACGGCATTATTTAGCATTTTTCTTCGCCGTTACCTTCAAAGGTAAGCGTTGCTGCGCCATTCTCAACGAATTTTTGTTTCCAAAAATTCAAGAGGATGACATGAACGACATTTGGTTTCATCAAGACGGGGCCACATATCACACAGCCAACGCAACCATCGATATTTTACGCACTGTCTTTGAAAATCGAAAAATCAGCCGAAATTGTGAGGTAAATTGGCCGCGTCGGAGCTGTGACTTAAGCCCTTTGGATTATTTTCTGTTAGGAGCGATTAATGATAAATGTTAAGCAAAGCTTTCAGAGACAATTGAAGTATGAAACATGAAAGCGAAGTTGTCATTGAAGAGATTCGACCCGAAACAATTGAAAATGTACTGAAAAATTGACTTAATTGGGTGAGGTACTACAAAGCCAGTAGAGGTAGTCTTTGAATGATATTGTATTTGATTATAAAATGACAAAACTCAACCTTTCAAATGGGAACCATAAAAAAATTTAAAAAAATATGAGTAGTTGTTTTTACACCCGATTAAAAATTAAAATTTTAAATGGCCCACCCTGTAAATGAATTGTCAAAAAATTCTCAGGAAGTTACAGCACAACTAGCCGAATCAATGCCAAGAAATTTACAAGCCGTTTTAAATTAAAACAAAAACAAGCCAAAAACTTACATTTTTTTTTTTTTTAAATTTTGACTACTGAAAACTTTCTTTTGCCGCGTGAAATTAACCCTTTCCTTTTTTTTTATTTTTTTTTTTTGTAAAACAGTAAAGGCATTGATGTTCTTTAATAAAACTTTATTCTTGCAAAATTTTGTAGACTATATCATTTTTGAAAATGTGCAAATTGTAACCATAGACAAGGAAGTATTGGGTGTAAACTTTCTTTTGACGCTCACTATATGTATGTTCGTCTGTCAGTTTGTTCGAAGGTATGATTTATTATGCCGGCGCTATGTGCACACGTTCTTCTTCTCGGATTATGGAAAAGCCAGGCAGAGCGACGCAGTGAAATTAATTGATAATGAGAGCCTATAACTTCCACACTTGTATCTTATGCTGATTGGCTTAGTTTAAATATATTGCAAACATTTATTTTTAAATATCGTTCAGTAAACAATTTTTTTTATTAAAAAGTTTCTATAAGAACTCTGCTAAAATTCTTGTAAAATAAGCAAAAATCTACGTACATAAAAATTTTGAGATATCAAAAATATAACAAACTGACATACTTCTGTACAATAATGGTCACGAGTTTAGCACACGCCGCATGTGTTGTTTTCAAAACCCGCAAATGTATTTTTCTGATAATTATAATTCAGTCTAACATGTGTTCTTAAGTGGTCTAATCGGTGTGCCCCGCTATGGTTTTTCTTCTTTAACTTTTTTACTTAGTAGGGACATAAATACTGTTACAACATTGAACACACCCATTTCAATAGTAGAACTGAACATACCCAGTTAATGTCATATAGGTTTTGAAAGCTATACTCAATAGCGTTAGTCTGTAACGGGATTTTAAAATTGTTTCAACTTTCATCATGGAGTGGTCAGATAATGAGAACCATATCGCCGTTATAGCGCTTTTCAAGTGTGAAATTAAAAAAGGGAAATTTTCAAAACGCTCCGGCCACTAAGGATTAGCCGCATGTTCGTCTACCGATGCATTAAACTTTTTGAGGAGACTTGAGATGTAAAAGACCACCACCGGTCGGGCCGCCCACGCTCTGTTCGGACACCTCATGTCACAGAAATCCGCTCCGAAAACAGAAAATCATGGCCCGTCAGATGAATATCACGCAAAAGTCCATGAGCCGAATCATTAAAAAAGACTTGTTACTTTCAGACGACGTACCGGACATTTATTGACTGCATCTTTAAAAAAGGATTGAAAAATGCAAACGACTTTTGGTGAAGCACGCTGATAACTTGCACAGAAAAATTTTGTTTACCGATGAAAATTGTTTACCGTTCAGGAAAAATTTAACAAGCAAAATGATAGTGTATTCGCGGTCATCTAAGGAACAAATTGTTAACACGTTTTATGCTGTAAAATAAAAAGTACTGAATGTTTTTGGAACAAATATTTTTTAATATATTTAATGATGTATATTGTATCCAAAAATAATCTACTGATTTGAAATGCCCGCTTTCTGCCTCTACACACGCCTTAAATCGCCCTTGCCAATCGTCAATAGCTACACGAACCTCGTCTATTGGAACATTGGCCACAGCTCGAACTATTCGAAGCTATCTTAAGAGATCCAATGTTGGGGTATCTTTTGTGACAAACCTTGTCCTCTAAAACCGTCCACAATTTGTAATCCAATGGGTTTAAATCTGGACTGCCTGAGGGTCATTCTTAATAGGAAATGAACGCTGGAAAATTGTTTCGAAGCCAGGCCTGGGACGTTTTAGCCTTATGGGCCGGCGCAGAATCCTGCTGGAAAGTCCATGGCTGGTTTTGGAACAGGGAATTGTTAAGAGGCTTTACAACAGCTTCAAAAACGGTTTTTTGGAAAACTTTGGCCGATGTTTTGACTCCTTGTTCGCAGAAATGCAGGTCAGTGACCCCATCGTAAGAGACACCCCACCAAACCATGACTGAAGCTGGGTGATGACCATTTTCCACCCTTGGGATCAGTTCAGATGCTTCCTTAGATAACCGCGCATACACTCTATCATTTTGCTTGTTAAATTTTTCCTGAACGGTAAAATTTTTTTCATCGGTGAACAAAATTTTTCTGTGCAATTTATCAGCGTGCTTTTTACCGAAAGACGTTTGCATTTTTCAATCCTATTTTTTTTAAAGCTGCAGTCAAATGTCCGGTACGACGTTTGAAAGCCCTAAGGCTTTTTTCATTATTCAACTTATGGACTTTTGCGTGATATTCATCTCACGGGCCATGATTTTCGGTTTTCGGAGCGGATTTCTGTGAATTCTTGACTTAACGGCTTTGATGACATGTGGTGTTCAAACAGAGCGTGGGCGGTTCGACCGATGGCGGTCTTTTACATCTGCAGTCTCCTCAAACAGTTTTATGAATCGATAGACGAACATGCGGCTTATCCTTAGTGGCCGGAGCGTTTTGAAAATATCGTTTTTTTTATTTCACACATGAAAAGCGCTATTACGGCGATACGGTTCTCATCTGACCACTCCATGATGAAAGTTGAAACAATTTTAAAATCCCGTTACAGACTAACGCTATTATATCGTATGTCGTTTTTTTTATTTCACACCTGAAAAGCGCTATTACAGCGATACGGTTCTCATTATCTGACCACTGAAAGTTGAAACAATTTAAAAATCCTGTTTTACAGACTAACGCTATTGCGGCTAGCTTTCAAAACCCATATGACATTAACGGGGTATGTTCAGTTCTACTATTGAAATGGGTGTGTTCAATGTTGTAACAGTATTTATGTCCCTACTAAGTATATTGGCCCATCGGTCTCTTTTGAACACCTGATAAACGTTCACTCAGAAACAGTGGAATTACTCTCTAATCAAAGTAGGTACACTAATTTTAAATATTTTTCTAAATTTAAGGCTCTAACCAACGGGCTTCCTATAGTCCTCTTCAACTATAGACATTAGGGGTTTCCAAAACATTACAATTTTCTTTACGAATCTAAATAGGACAATAGTTCATAGGGCCCCAAAAATGTAGCACCGTTAAGCATGGACCCACTACTAACAATCGAATACCCACCCCAATCCCACCCATAACAAATAACAACGCAATCCATGTCATTGAAGACAACCGCCGGCCTACAGCGCCATTGAAAGCCAAATTTAAATTGACCCTCACCCTCGTGTGAAACTTTTTTATCTCATTCTTACCTAAAAGTGATTACAATTAATATTTTAAAGTTTTTACTTCGAATTAAAAGCAATTCAAAACTTCCCACTAATTCCCCTCCCGCCCTGATGCAAAGGAAAATAACAGGCGACCTTTCGCGATGCCATTGCACGCACAGCAAACGTACAATTTCATTAGAGTCAGCGCCAATATTTCGGTGGTGGCGGCTTTGGAGATTGGTGGCTCTTCGTGCAATCCTAAAACCTTTTCAATCTTTATAAAAATCTTCTTGTCATAATTTCATTTTCGCTCTAAATTAAAATACCGAGAATTTATTATTTGAAGTCGTTGTCGTCGCCTTCATTTCTCACAACCATCCGTGGCATCGCAACCAATCTGCCATCCTACCGACCGACCGACCTACCAACACAAGAGTACAACAGCAGCAAGAAAAACTCTTAACAAGAAATGAAAAAAGAAAGAAATCAAATTGAACTTTTAGCCAAAACGTAAGAAAAGAAAATAACAAACATACACACACGCACGCACGTTCATACGAACGAGAGGAGCAACAACACATTGTAATAAGATTTTTCGTCCAGGGAGAGAAAAAAAATCAGTCAACACACCAACCACTTCAACTTCATCTACTCAAAACCCCGTGTGCAATTCATCCATCCATCCATTCAAGCAGCCATCCGTACAGCGATCCGTCCAAACTAACCAGCCAGCCAACCAAGCAACCATCCGTCCACGGCGGGACAGACAGACAGACCGACCGACCAACCAAGCAACAATTCAACGAATGTACAACGAACGACGAAATAATATAACCAAAAGTTCCAAGAAACGCATTTCTAATTTAGACCGAATTCTCAGAAGTGACAAGACAAGAGACGTTGGTAACAATGCTCTCACACAAACACATGCACACACACAAGTACGCTTACTTAGCAACAACAAAACTAACAATGGCTTGGCAAAAAGCAGAAAGAAACAACACTACAGCTGTTTGTAAAATAAACGAGCTCAGCTCCTACCAGTGATGCCAAATTGGTGGTTTTTCCACTTCATGTGATTTTTCATCACCCTAAAACAGTGGTTTGAAAAAGTAGTATTTTTAGAAAAAAAATCGAAACTAGCTGTTTTACTGCTTTCGCGTAGCGTTTGTGGAGATTTTCACTCAAAACACTATTATTTTGTCTTTCTCGGCGTTTCGCCGGCTTTTTTTTGTTGCATCTTAAAACTAGTATTAAAAAGAACTTTTCTCGCCTTGAAGTGCAACGGAGTATTGTAGCTTTGTATTGTCTTTTGTGTTTATTGATTTCTCAATTTTATGTTGACTGAAGTGTATCATTTAAATTGAATCAATTTTGTAAGTGGGCGATTTAAGTACTGAAAATGTAATATGTGTGTAATCGAATAAATATACTCCACATATTATTTCTCCGATTACAATGTAAGCGGAGAGTTAGTATGTGCGGTAAACATACATGGGTAAAGGGTTTGTTGTTTTTTAATGCACTGAAATAAAAAAAAATTTCCTTATAGTGGCATTGGTGAAAAGAAAAGTTGTTAGTTTAAACTTGATCGCTAGAAGAAAAGTTTGTCAAATTTTTTTAAAAGTGATTAAGTGAAAATTTTATTATATAAAGTTTAATATTACGATGGCTGCTGCTATATATATTTCTGGCCTAATAATGAAAATGCGAAAATTTATCATCAAAAATGGTATTATTGTTTTTCAAAGTATTCTCCAGTATGATTTTTACACTTTTGCGCTCAAACCAATTGTCCAAGCACTTTTTTCACTCCGATTGAGACACCTCCAAAACATGGTTTTTGAACGCTTCAACAGCATCTTCTGATGTGCGGAAATAAAAAGAAGTCATTGGTGCCAAGTCGTCAGGGCTGTAAGGTGGATGATCCATCAATTCGACGTTTTGGCCGGTCAAAAATTCGCTGGTTTTAACCGATGTGTGAGAGCTCGCATTGTCATGCACAGTGATTCGTCTTCTCTTGTTCGTTTTTCGAATTTCGCCGAAGACTTCAGGCAAACAAATTGTGGTGTACCACTCAGAACTGATCGTCTTACGTTGCTCAAGCGGAGCAGTCGCCACATGACCAGTTTTGCCAAAGAAACAGGCGACCATTTGCTTCGAAGTGCTTCTTCCACGAACAACTTTCGTTGGATTGTTTACTCTGATTTTGTCAGTTGTCTTGTTTCTTTTGAAAAGAGCTTTTTAAGTGTCTCATTGGATTTGTACGCTACTGACTTGCTCTCATCTTTTATTATGTTTTTTTGAGCTCGGCTTTCTGTCAGTTTCGGTATGTGCAGTTAACTAAAATTTATGTTTTATACTTGTTCGCAGTTATAGTTTTGGTTAAGTGATTTTGTATTAGCTTATTTGATAGGGTCATTGGATAATTGCCTACACTAAGGATATTCTTAATCATTTTTATGTTTACGGATCTGAATTTTTCATCCCTTCGATTTATTACTTTTTTTATAACATTCTTGCGGTATTTGATTTCATGTTTCTTGATTGTGCGAGTTATAGTTTATCATTCGTGCTTTTGGTCGAAGGTACTTGGTTAAAATTGCTATGTTCTGAACTAGTGGTCTGATTTTTTCTCTTAAAAGAAAACCTATCGTACTTCTTACCTTTCCAAAATTACCTAAACAAAGCCGACTTTTTGACTGAAATTCAAAATTTTGTTAGTGTTAATTAAAAAAAAAAAAAACAAATAAAAACGTGCTTTCATTCGCAACCAAAAAAATTTTTTGTCATCCTTTTTTGTTTTCATTTCAGTCAAATAGTCATAACTTTAGAACTCTGAGTTTCGTTTAGGTGATTTTGGACAATTATGAAATAGGGCTATCTTTTAAGAAAAAAAAAACAAAAATCCGATCACTGGTTTAGAACTTTACCCTAGTAACCTCCAACCACCAATCCGAAAATTTTCCAGCCATTTCGCCTCCTTGCATTTTCGGGTATGGTCGTAGGACATACTTATTTTCCCGAATAAGCCAAGAAATTCGCTGGTGAAATGTGTCCAGTCGTGAATGAATCATCCTGTATACACTCTGTAATCGCAGATACGTATTTTGAGAAGATACAAACAAAAAGACAAACTTTTAGATACTCCTATCCTACGATGGAGAGTTTAAACGTAAAAACTAATACGGCTTTAACAAAACACCATCCTTAACTTAAACGGTTCTTTAACAGATGAATTGTTACAAAAAAAAAATTTAAAAAGGTCTTTTTGTAACAAAGATGCTCCATTTTTTTATATCATATGCGTATACAGCATGGTCTTAAAATCTTGACTTTTAATCAAGTATCTATCAAATCAACGCCCTCTTTTTTAATGACTGAACTCTCCAATGTTACTTAAGTGTAAAGCTTATCAAAGGTATCGTGTAGCTATACCAAGAGTTTTCATGGCAAAAAAAATTAAAGGGGCTGGCAAAGAAGGGTTAATAATAAACACGATAACTCATTTTGTTTCCAATCATTAAAAACCGATAGCTCTTAATAAGCGTAATCAGAGTAAAATCAAAGACATTAAAGTTTTATTCACCTCTTACAATTTTAAGTTTGAATGCCGCTGCGAGGTCGATTGAAAATTTCGTGGGCACCACGAAGCAACTTAAATAACAGCTTTCGCATAATGACAGTGAGCGCACAATAAACCACTTCAGTCAGAAATTCTGGTTTAGGTCTATGCCCAAGTCGTTGGACATGGCCTATATATAGGGTGATCAATCTAGAGGTATTTTTCAGAACAAAAAAATATAAAAATTCAAATCAAGTGTGAAATTTTTATTGGTAATATGAAAGGACATTTTAGGCATTTATTTTTTGAATATAATTTCCTTCAAATGTTGGCCGCAACTACGCCTCAGGGTTTCCATTCTGAGAGTCTAATTTTGGATGACTCGTTCGAGCATTTCGACCGGTGTGGCTTTAATGACACGCGTAATGTTGGCTTCCAAAACCTGAATCGTAGCTGGTTTGTTAGCAAAGACTGTGGACTTTACGTGACCCCAAAGAAAAATGTCTAAAGGTGTGATATCACTCGATCTAGGCGGCCAACTCACCTGTCTAAAACGTGAAATTAGCTGCTTTTCGAAATGACCTCTCAATAGATCCATTGTTTGAGCAGCTGTATGGCAAGTGACAACGTCCTGTTGAAACCAAGTGTCGTCAAGATTACGGGCATAAGCATAAGATCGATATCATGGCGCGATAGCGAGCACAATTCACGGTTAAGTTTTATCATTTTTAAAAAAATATGCACCGATAATTCCACCAGCTTATAAACCGCACCAAACCGTGGTTTTCTCTGGGTATAATGTCACCTCTTGAACCTCTTCTTGTTGCTCTTCAGCCAAAGTGCGGCAATTTTGTTTATTGACTTTGCCGTTGAGCCAGAAATGGGCCTCATCACTGAACAAAATTTTGGTCGAAAACAGCGGATCTTCCCGTTTCTCACCGAACGCTCATTTCGATAATATAGTCACCAACATTCGAAGGTACTTATTTTCAAAAAATAAATGCCATAAAATGTCCTTTCAAATTACTAATAAAGATTCCACACTTGATTTGAAATTTAATATTTTTTTGTTCTGAAAAAATACCTCTAGATGGATCACCCTACATAAATAAACGCTACCTATCCTTCTCAACCTAACCTAAGATCTTGGCTTAGTATAACAAGAATTCTGCTGTCATAATGGAAATTGTACAAATTAATCTGATCATTAAAATTAGATTTACCTTTGCACTAAAGAGACACGTTTAGGTCTACCAAAAGATTGTTGTTTTTTTCTTATGCTCCCATGAGAATAAAACATGCCAATTATCTATCCCATGAATCAAATTCTTTAATTCGCATCCTATCGCAAGATCTTACAAGAAATCAATGGTAAAATAAGCACAAACACAATTTATTCACATCGTGAGTACAGATTAGACACAAGTAGACTCAGCTTAAAGCACTACGTTGGCATCACTTCACACATACACAAAACTCGCTTTTACATTGCCTCTTAGTGTTGCCAGGTGCGGATTAAACAATTTTGGTAGGTCGGGGACAAAGAATGCCTAGAAATACAAATGGATTTGAGCAGAGACATATTTTTAATGAGCTATACAATTAAGTATTAGCCGTGTTTTATTCGTTGTTGAAATTTTAGCAAATTTGGTTTTGTAGCACATTTTACGCTATGATGCCAATTTAAAAGAAAGTAAAGTACTTGAAGATGTATGACGAGGAAAAAAGTGGAAAATATGATGGATGAAATTTACTGGCAAAAATTTGGTAAATCGATTGGCTTAAAGTGTAATAATCGAGTGATTCTATTTTTCAAAAAAAATACCACAAAACAACTAGTTTTTGGGTAGAGATGACATTTTAGTTACCTGGACTAAAAATTGGTAACAACTATTAGTTGCCACAACTAAATGCCTTTTACGCGTTTCATTGGTATAACCGATCAATAAGTTGTGAGTACAATACGATGATCATATTTATCTACTTGTGGCATTTTAAATTACGACTTTAAACACTTGGTGATCGCAACCGAAATTCCCCTTTTGCAACCGACTTTTTGTAGTTTCAGCCAATTTTCAACTAATTTTGTCTCTGTGTGCAGCTTTAGATTCGATTTTACATTCGATTCCAACCAAATAACGAGCGATCAACACCCATGTGCTGTATCGTAACATTCGAATATACTCGTATCGGTCGATGTTTTCGAATAAAGATCCCTCCCGATTCGAGACCCTGCAGCTAAAAAAGACAGACAATTTACTGTTATATCCTTTGATTAGCAAAGTGGTGTATGGTATCTTGTAGTCGACCACGCCCGACATTAATTTTTTTACTTGTTTTTTTTTTTAAATAAAACGTCCATGTTTATGTCCTTTGGCTTCGAAAATAACACCACCAATAAATGATTGATTTTTTGAGGAAGCTTTAATAACATAGCGATAGTAGCTTGTACGAGTAGCAATAATCTGGCAGTAGTCTGATTGACGAAAGTATTTCCAGTTGTCCTCCATGGACGCACTTAGATCCGCTCTAAAGCAAATCATGCAATTCTGTCTTGCTATGTGAAGTTAAATTCGAATTTAACTTCACTATGCGCACACTGCTGTCTCCTCAAATAGTGAAGATAAATTCGAATTTAACTTTTTTAACCCACTGGGGACTGGGGATTTTTTGCGTTGTTGAAAGTTAAATTCGAATTTATCTTCACTCACATATAAAGGTGCCTACTTGGGTTTAGAAAGGACCTCGTATATGGCTTCCAAAGTGGTTAGACTATACTTAGTAGGGACATAAATACTGTTACAACATTTAACACACCCATTTCAATATTAGAACTGAACTTACCCCGTTAATGTCATATGGGTTTTGAAAGCTAACTCAATAGCGTTAGTCTGTAACGGGATTTTAAAATTGTTTCAACTTTCATCATGGAGTGGTCAGATAATAAGAACCGTATCGCTGTAATAGCGCTTTTCAAGTGTGAAATGAAAAAAAAACGATATATTTTAAACGCTCCGGCTACTAGGGATTAGCCGCATGTTCGTCTACCGATGCATAAAACTGTTTGAGGAGACTAGAGATGTAAAAGACCGCCACCGGTCGGACCGCCCACGCTCTATTCGAACACCGCATGTCATCAAAGCCGTTAAATCCAGAATTCACAGAAAGGGTGGAAAAGGGTCATAACCCAGCCTCAGTCATGGTTTGGTGGGGTGTCTCTTACGATGGGGTCACTGACCTGCATTTATGCGAACAAGGAGTCAAAACATAGGCCAAAGTTTACCAAGAAACCGTTTTGGAAGCTGTTGTGAAGACTCTTAACAATTCCCTGTTCCAGAACCAGCCATGGACTTTTCAGCAGGATTCTGCGCCGGCCTATAAGGCTAAAAAGTCCCAGGCTTGGCTTCGAAACAATTTGCCAGCGTTCATTTCCTCTGAAGAATGGCCCTCAGGTAGTCCAGATTTGAACCCATTGGATTACAAATTGTGGACGGTTTTAGAGGACAAGGTTTGTCACAAAATATACCCCAACACTTGATCTCTTAGGTCTGCTTTGGTTTGAGCTGTGGCCAATTTTCCAATGGACGAGGTTCGTGCAGCTATTGACGATTGGCCAGTGCGACTTAAGGCCTGTGTAAAGGCAAAAGGCGGACATTTCGAATAAGTAGATTCTTTTCGGATAGAATATACATCAATAAATATATTAAAAAATATTTGGTCCAAAAACATTCAGTACTTTTTATTTTACAGCATACAACGTGTGTAACAGTATTTATGTCCCTACTAAGTACTTTAGGAGGGACTTTTGTATAAAGAATTTACTAAAACATTAACAAACATTAGCAATAATCGAAAAATAATCGATATACGAGTATTCAAAACGTGCCACAGAAGTAACGGGTGTTCAATCTAGAGGTATTTTTTCAAAATAAAAAAAAATCAGATCTTCAAATCAAGTATGGAATCTTTATTGTTCATTCGAAAAGACATTTTATGTCATTCATTTTTTGATTATAATTTCCTTTAAATGTTGGCTGCAACTACGTTTCAGTATGTTCATTCTGGTGGTCCAGTTTTGGAAGACTTGTTTGAGCATTTCGACCGGTATGGCTTTAATGACACGTGTAATGTTGGCTTCCAAAACCTGAATCGTAGCTGGTTTGTCAGCATAGAATTTGGACTTTGCTTAGATCCAAAGAAAAAAGTCTATAGCTGTGATATTACACGATCTAGGCGCCCAGCTCACCGGTCCAAAACTTGAAATTGGCTGCTCTTCGTAATGACCTCTTAATAGATCCATTGCTTGAGCAGCTGTATGGCAAGTGAAGCCATCCTGTTAAATCCAAATGTCGTGAAGATTACGAGCTTCAATTTTAGAAAGCAAAAAGTCCGATATCAGGGCGCGACAGCGAGCTCCATTCACGGTTACGTTCCGACCATCATTATTTTTCAAAAAATATGGACCGATTATTCCACCAGCCCATAAACCGCACCAGACCGTGGTTTTCTCTGGGTAGAAAAAACAAGCGAACAAACTCTTGAACCTCTTATGGTTGCTCTTTAGCCAAAATGCGGAAATTTTGTTTATTGACGTTGTCATTGAGCCAGAAATGTGCCTCATCACTGAACAAAATTGTGGTCGAAAACAGTTTCTCACCGAACGCTCATTTCCATTTTACAGTTACACAATTTTGAGCCGTTGTTTTAGTCTTTCCATGATGAAATGGCAAACAATACTAAAAAGAAAAAATACTAAAAAGAAAAGTTGAGCACAACTCAAGCAAAATCTGTGAAAAAAGGCTATTGAAAAAATACCTCAAGATGGATCATCCTCTATTAATATCTAATTTCTAATATTCAATATTTAAGCTTAAGAGCTTTGTACAATTTTCTATCGAATTTTATTCAAAAGCAAGTGGCGCTTACTCCTTTAGGGGTTGATTTAGTATTAAAATAAAAAAGAATTGCCACTGAAGTGGCACAACGGTTAAGCGTCCTAATACTGCCAATGCTACACCGAAACGCAATCCATGTTATGGAGATAAATACTTCTGTTCGGCCCAACATACGCCTTGTCCACATGTTATCTTTCATTAAATAAAATATTACCGGTTTGGGAAAATAAGTACTATCTAGGGTTTTTCCCGCACTTTCCTTTGAAATAGGGAGTTTTTCCCCAGAAACACCTGGGATTTTCCGCCCATTAAAATGATTTCAAAATACACAAACTTTATTATTTTTGTTTTTTAAGCTAACATGACCAAACATTTGTAAATAAAAATTCCATTTTATTCCATTCTTCCCAACGTTTCGTCAATGTTTTGTTGACTTTTTCAGGAATACGTCTATATAAATAAATTTATGTTCAAACAGTATTTTTCTATTAGAAAAAAATGCCTTATATATAAAAATGTTTAACCCATAACACAAAACCAAAAATAAAATCAGACGTAAAAAAGTCAGAATTCACTAAAAAAAATTATCTTCGTGAAAACCACGCTATGTTTCATTTAAATTACGAAATTTTTCTTATTTTTTCTGCCAAAAATACTATTCTTTATAAATATGAAAACAAATCTTAACAAATTACGAACTCGGTTGATGATAAAAGCTCTTGATTTTTTAAAACTTAATGAAAGAATTTTTTTAAAAAAATCTTAAGTTTTTTATAAGAATACGTTTTATGAATTAGTTTTATATTTTATATGAAATGTTACCTATTTATGCCGAAATTGTTACACTTTTTCATGACACTATGACAATATTTTACAATAAACCTAAAATTCTTTCATACAATTTGTTCACAATTTTTAATGGAAAATTTCCACGAAAAATATGCAACTTTTTCATGAAATATTTTTCGTGTTGATTAAAATTTTTTGGCTTTTCATAATTATTATGACTTGAACATTAAACTTGATCGTAAATAAAATATTAAAATGTATTGGCTATGGGTTTTCTTAAGCAGTCTCGGCCACAAATTAAATATAAGTAAATTATACAGTTCAACTCAACTCATTCAAATGAGTGAGATTTATAGTTTACAAATATAAAATTACAAAATATACGAAAAACTTGTCATTAATATAAAGAATGCACGAAGAGCATAATTCGAGGGCATATCTTTAACTCCTTGACTTTTCGAATAAAACAGGTTTTTTTATAAAAAAAATATATTATCTCCTTTTAGCTTAATACACTTAGTCTAACGTTTCTCTAATTTTTGTAGTCCTTTCAAAAAAAAGGGTTTTTCGAAGTCCATAATATAGGCATTTGTTTGATCAATAATTTCATCGTTGGAGCTTAATCTCTTTCCACCGAGCCATTTCTTAAGGTTTGGAAATATAATCCAGGATTTATCCCCAGCTACAAAACACCGCAAAACTAATTCGAATTTCGGTTAAACAACTTCAAACAATCCTTTGAAAATGTCATACGATTACGTTTGTGGCCAATTGAGAGCAAAAGCGGCAGACATCTTGCATACAGTTTTCTTATACTGCATTTTCATTAGGCCATTTATTCTCGTTTTTGCTCGAAACCTTTTCAAAATGTCTCAACCAATTTTCACACAATTTGTGGTCGTTTTCATTCTCGTTTTGGTTTTCGTTTGACAGTTCATTATTGTTTACAAACAAAGAATAACGTGGTGACTATTAAAATACTAAAATACATATTTTTCTTAAACAAATGGATAAATTCAATTAAGTTTTTTTTCTTTTATCACGCTCATTTTTACTTTTACTTCATAAAATATCTATTTCACCAAATATGTTTGACGTTTGATTAAAATTGTCTGCCTTGAGATGACCAGCGATAAAAAACGATTATTTTGGAGATGACACACTTTATTTAAGGTGCGAAACGTTTTCGTTCCTCTTTCGTACAAAAACAATTCAAAGTTTTCATTACTTGAATTTGTGTGGGAAAACGTCTCATTTTGACTTGTTTTGGCCAAACTTTTGAAAACACTTCAAAAGTGCCTAGTGAAAAAAGAGCATTAAATCCAAATGATCCTGTAAATTCGAAAACACACTGCCATATGAAATGCGTATGGCAACAACAATCTCACGCACTTTTACTCTTCGATTAGCTACCACCAACCATATCGTGGATTTTTTCGACATTTTCGGGTGATTGACCTCAATTGGCCGTCCAGAACGTTCAGCCACTTTAAACCACTTTTTTACCATTGAAATCGATGGTGCAGAGTCCCCATAGTATTTATCAAGCTTTTCCTTGGTTTGATTGACGTTTTTTTCAGCAAATAATAATGTTTAATAAACACTCGAAATTCACTTTTTCCATATTTAACAAAATCCACGAGGCTTTATGTTTTGAACAGCTGTTAAACACAAACTAAATGACGGAACTCTCTCAAAATATGACAGTAGTCTTTTAACGGATGGTACTTGATGGGAGCAGTGTTGCATTTCATATAACTACTATGGAAGTGGGAAATGCCACGGAATTATTGATATGCCCTGGTAATAGAAGGAACATGATTCTCTCAGTGAAAAAATAATAAAAAATAATTTTAAATTAAAAGGTAAGTCTAATTTTAACAAAATGCGTATTTAATTAAGTAAGTGCATTTATGCATTGATCTGAGAGTCTTTTCCGGATTTAAAAAGTTCAGTTCAGTTAAGGAAAGTGTTCTTTCAATATGTTGAAGATTTACTGTTCTTTTGCCACTTTCATCTAAATATTTGGATTGTTTAACATGTTTAGTTAAAAAGCAATGCAAATGATTGTTTTGTCAGCAGCTATGTTGAAGAAGATTAGATCCTTTAAACATTTTACTTAGCAATACAGTTTTGTATCTCATCTCTCTTCAATTCTATTTTCCAAACATTATAAGTTGTCTGACTTAGACGAGTTGAAGGTAACTTTTTTTTGCAAAGGGTACGTTAGCGACAGCAGTAAACAAATTAATATTTAGCTTATAAAAAGTTTTTAAAGCTAGTTTCAAAGGTTTCGAATCACTTATCAAGTCTTTTGTTAATTTTTTTTATTTTCAATCCATTAATCTGCCTCGTTGTTTTCTATACTCGTACTTGAGAATGTCGTTGAGTAATTATTTTGAGAACATCTCCCTCATAATTTAAGGATGAAACCGGCGAAGGGTTATAAACTCTCTTATAAAATGACCTTTTATTGTCTTAATAGAGAGATCCTCAAGAGTGTCAAGTTTGGAAGCAATGACACTTAATTTATCATGTTTGGATAAGTATCTGTCCAATGTTATTTGGAGTTTTCTGACTTTTTGCGGAGTTTATGATCTTGGTTATTGCAGACTGTTCTTTGCACAACATAATTTTAACGCAAACATTGTTTAGGGCCATCTTTCTTATTAGTTCTCACAACCAAACTATCTACTCGTAATTAGGAAGATGTTGATATTTTAAAGCTGGCCAGACAATAAAAAACAGTTAACGGCGCTACATTTTCTTTAATTCCAACAAACCGCAAAACAGCCAAATTCATTTATATTCGTATAAGCTTATTATTAATAAATAATTCCCGGGAATTCCCTAGAAGCTTTGTGGGACTGCGGGATTGAAAATGAGTGGGATTGACGGGAGTTCCGGGACGGGATTTTCCCTAGCAAAATCCTACGAGGGCGGTTCGGAAAGAGAATAGTTAGTTTTTCAAAAATATTTTTATTTTTCAATATAATCTCCTGAAACTTCAATACACTTAGTCCAACGCTTATCTAGCAATTCTATCCCTTGATTAAAATAGTTTTCCTCAAGGTCTTTAAAATAATGGTTTACAACTGTAATTTCATCTTCATTTGAGCTAAAACGCTTGCCAGCAAGGATTTTTTTTAGATTTTGGAACAGTTAAAAGTCACTGGGAGCTAAATCAGGAGAATAAGGTGGGTGGTCAAGCAACTCGTACTTTAATTCGTTGATTTTAGCCATTGTTAAAACACTCTTGTGCGCTGGTGCGTTGTCTTGATGAAAAATTATTTTTTTTGTGTTGTAAGCCAGGACGTTTTTCTCGAATTTGTACATTTAATTGATCTAAAAGGTTGCAATAGTACTCTGAATTTATTGTTTTACCCTTTTGCAGATAGTCAATCAATAAAATACCTTTGAAGTCCCAAAAAACCGTTGTCATAACCTTACCAGCCGATTGAATTGTTTTTGCCTTCTTTGGGCACTTCCTCCAGCTTCAGTCCATTGTTTGGATTGTTCTTTTGTCTCTGGAGTATAGTGGTGGATCCATGTCTCATCAACAGTTATGAAACGACGCTTACAATCCATTTTATTTCGCTGAAAACGATCCAAACAAGCTTGAGAAATGTTCATTCTTATGCGTTTTTGGTCGACTGTTAACAAGTGCGGCACCCATCTTGCAGAAAGCTTTTTCATCTGTAGTTCTTCATGCAAAATTAAATGGACTCGATCATTTGAGATGCCCATGATATTAGCTATTTCACGCACTTTTATTCGTCGATCATTTAATACCTACAATGTTGCTGTTTTTGGACGTCCACTACGTGGCTCATCTTCAATGATTGTACGACCACGTTTAAATTCAGCAACCCAATTTTTTATTTTCACCATATCATTATGAATTTCTTGTCCCGATAAACCTTTTTTATGTAAATATTTAATGACACCACGCATTTCTAATTTTTCCATTGTAAAAAAATAGCGGATGCGTCTTTTGTGAACACCTGTTTCTATATGAAGGAGTTGCCAGATCGAAACAAGTGTTGTTCATGTTGTTGTGTTGTGTTCATAGCAGAGATGGAAGTTTCCAAAACACTTAACTTTTTTCTGTTTATACCGCGCTTTTTGTGCTAGGCTAAGAAGTTTCCGAACCGCCCTCGTAGTACTGGCATCAGTGAAGCCAACTTGGTGGGTTTTCACAAATTGTGGTGATTTTTCATCAGCAAAGAACACTGTTTTAGAAAAGTAGCGAATTTTTTAAAAAAAATACTACTGTGGCGATTTTAACTACACACAGAGAAAACAACCGGTTCTAACTAAAAATATTCTGTTTATACCGCGCTTTTTGTGCTAGGCTAAGAAGTTTCCGAACCGACCTCGTAGTACTGGCATCAGTAAAGCCAACTTGGTGGGTTTTCACAAATTGTGGTGATTTTTCGTCAGCAAAGAACACTGTTTTAGAAAATTAGCGGTTTTAAAAAAAAAAATACTACTGGGGCGATTTAACTACACACAGAGGAAATAACCGGTTCTAACTAAAAATATTCGTTTGGATATACATACTTTCTGTTGCAATCACCAACATTCCATAATTTTGGTTGTTAAGTGGTTCGACCTACTATAAGATGGTAGCTACAATAATATTACGATACTTACAACCAATAAGTCAGTTATACATTCCGAAATCAGTCCAACTATTGGTTGTTACCACTGGTGCTTATGACAACAAACCAACTATGAAGTAACTGTATCTTTGGTACAAATAATTGGTGGTGCCAACAAATAATTTTTGTGTAGTAACAAAACTGTTAAGTTCGCTGTTGCTATATATATTTCTGGCCTAGGCAACACCAACTGACATTTCCATTGAAAAGTTTAACATTTTTTAGCATAAACGTACTCAGAACGTTTTGACGTCCGACCATCATTTGTGTTGTTTACAGTGACTTGAAAAAATCAATTTGGTAAAGAAATGGAATTAACTCGTGAACATTTTCATGCGATCATTTTTCACAACTTTCGACGTGGATTATTACGAAAATCTGTGTATGGCGATGAAGCACTAACCTATTTCACTGTGAAAAACTGGTTTAATGAATTCGCTCAAAGGCGAAGGTCGTCCAAAAACGGCCGCTGTGGGTTGTTCTCATTGGATCCCGCACAATTTGACAATCGCTCAAAAAAAAAGGCTCGTGTCGATTGGTACAAAGAAACTGTGAAAAAATACGATCGCGGTGCTTCAAAAGTCGTCTATAAGATCGTCACAGGTGACGAATCATGTATCTATGCGTATGAGCCCGCAATTGACCGTGTGGGTCTTCGAAGACGAGCCAAATGCAACGAAAGTTGTTCGCGGAAAAAGAACTTCGTAGCAAATGGTCGCCTGTTTCTTCGGCAAAACTGTTCATGTGGCGACTGTTTCGCTTGAGCAACGTAGGACGGTCAATTCTGAGTGGTACACCACAATTTGTTTGCCTAAAGTCTTCGAAGAAATTCGAAAAACGAACAAGAGAAGATGAATGATTGTGCACCATGACAATGCGAGCTATCACACACTGGCTTAAACCAGCGCCTTTTTGACCGGCCAAAATGTAGAATTGATGGATCCTCCGCCGGACAGCCCTGACTTGGCACCCAATGACTTCTTTTTATTCCCGCACATCAAGAAAAAAATGTGTGGTCAACGATTTTCGTCGCCAGAAGATGCCATGTTTTGGAGGTGTCTCAATCGGAGTGGAAAAAGTGCTTAGACAATTGGTTTGAGCACATGCAAAAGTGTATAAATCATGCTGGAGAATACCTATGGAAAACAATAGAACCATTTTTGATGATAAATATTCGCATTTTCATCATTAGGCCAGAAATATATATAGCAGCACTCGTATTTTTCATTTTTAGTGTATAAAAATATTCATTTTGAGAAAAAAATTAATAAACGAAAAAGTTATTAAAGTTTTTAACCGCATGGTAACTTTTGGCCCACCCTGTACATACAGTTTAACCATCAGTTGGTACAATTAACAAATGCATGTGGTATTGGTTATGACAACAGAATTCAAAAAGTGTTTATAAGTAACAATCTATAAAGGCAACTCGTACAAATTTAAATTCTGTTCCAATAATCCTAATTAGTATGGGTTACTGACTTTGTCTTTTAACCGAAACTGTTGGTTCTCACTAATGAAAATTGCAACCACCAACATTCGGCTGGAAAAATTCGGTTGTGACAACAAATCTGATCTCTGTGTGTACTTTCGCGTAACACCTGAAGCGATTTTCTCTTAAAAAAATAGTATTTTGCTTTTGGCATCAACTGTCCGTGGAATTTTTGTCGTAGATAGTAATTTGCATGTAGAAAAAATATCAGGATTTTCCAACATTCGCTTGCACACAATTTTTGAAAATCTGAAACATTTATTCTACAGGGTGGCTGATGAAAGCCGCTAACAAAAAAAATCAATAACTTTTTTTCTATTAAATGAATCCGGTCAACAAAGTTATTTATGGTGAGGTATCATTCACCGAAATTGCAGGCCTCCCTGCTAGCAACGAAAAGTCTTTTCGACTGCCTTATGGGTTTCTTTGAAACAAATGTCCAATAGAAACATGGTATCAAATCTGACTGAACTAAGCATACAAATTTTTACAATGTTTTAACATTTATATTTTTTTTAATACGTATTTTTCGTAGCGAATTTTTGTTTCTTTTTTCTCGAAGTTCTGTAGCGATTTGCGGCGGTTTTTGGTACATTTCATGTGTATCGATTTTTGCTTCGAAATTATAAGCAACACTGACTGGCATAACCTTATTTCCAGATGATCGATATTTAACAGCTGACAGCCTTGCCAGACCGGCGGTTTTGAACCAATGAAATAAAAACCCGACACAACCGGCACCAAGTGCTTTGTCAGCACTCTTTTTTGATCTTCTTAATTCTTACCAATTTTTGTTCTGTTGTCCCACTGTGTCTAAGTAACAATCTATAAAGGCAACTCGTACAAATTTAAATTCTGTTCCAATAATCCTAATTAGTATGGGTTACTGACTTTGTCTTTTAACCGAAACTGTTGGTTCTCACTAATGAAAATTGCAACCACCAACATTCGGCTGGAAAAATTCGGTTGTGACAACAAATCTGATCTCTGTGTGTACTTTCGCGTAACACCTGAAGCGATTTTCTCTTAAAAAAATAGTATTTTGCTTTTGGCATCAACTGTCCGTGGAATTTTTGTCGTAGATAGTAATTTGCATGTAGAAAAAATATCAGGATTTTCCAACATTCGCTTGCACACAATTTTTGAAAATCTGAAACATTTATTCTACAGGGTGGCTGATGAAAGCCGCTACCAAAAAAAATCAATAACTTTTTTTCTATTAAATGAATCCGGTCAATTTTTTTTATTTTGCAGTCTTATTTTTAGATTCAGCAAAAATGGATAACTGAAAATCACACTGAAACAAGAATTTGAATTGTCCGCCGCTATCACGCACTGGAGTCCGTAGTTTCGGTCAAAGAGAGTATAGGCGCACGTTTGGCGGCAATCCTCTGAGCAGATGGACGGACCATAATGAGAATTGTTAACAGCTTTGCCGAGCATGGGACAGTAAACAAAAGACCTTACCATCGAAACCCTTCAGTTCGGACGGAAGAAACAATCGCTGATGTAGCTGCTGCCATACAAAACAATCCAAGAGTTTCGTCAAGAAGCTTATCTGCTCAAATGGGTATAAGCAGACAGTCATTGCAGTCAATTATGCACAAAGATTTGGACTTATTCCCATATAAAATTTAAATGGAGAAAAACTGAACGCAGCAAACTTCCCGATTCGCTTGGAAATTTGCCAGACGATGCTTCAAATGGTGGAAGAGGACGGAAACATGTTAAATTGTCTTTTTTGTCGAGGCCCATTTTAATTTAAACGGCAACATAAACAAACGAAATGGTCGAATATGGAGTGCTCCAAACCACAGCTACTCCATGAGACGGAATTGCATACAATTTTTGTCACAGTGTGGTGTGCAGTTTCATCACGCTACACTGTCGGGCCCTACTTCTTCGAAGAAAACGTTCAGACCGTTACGGTTACTGGAGACCTTTACTTGAGCATGTTGAGAGATTTGTTCTATTCAGAATTTCGCCGAATGAGAATTTCTTTCAACTCTGTGTGGTTTCAGCAAGGTGGTGCAACTCCTTACATGGCCCGACCTGTTATGATCGAATTGCGATGAAAATTTCCCAATAAGTTGATATCCAGATACTCCACATTCCGTTGGGCCCCAGGTCGCCTGACCTTACTGCACCTGAATTTTTCTTGTGGGGTTATTGCAAACTGGAAGTCTAAAAAGAAATTTAATTGCGGCTATTTTTGTCTCAACTCTGCAAGCAGTAATGAACAACTTTTTGGTAGGATGACGCACATGCATCAATGAGCAGGGGGGGGCCATTTAAATTCAATTATTTTTAAAACTAATTAAACTATATTTAATAAAATTAAATGAGCTTTAACATGAATAAAAAAAAGAATTCCTTGCACTAAAAAAAAGTTATTTCAGTTTCTTAATGTAGCAATATTTATCAGCCACCCTGTATTTAATTAATTTTCACTCTAAGCAAAACAATTTGTACAAAGTTTTTGTTTTTTTGGTATTGGTATCGCTAAAAAATGTTATGCTTAGTTCATACGCAGTAAACCAAATTTGCCGACAATGTCTGATATCAGATTATTATGATCAATATCTGAACTCTATCGAGAATTCTTATCGAAGTCGTTACGAATTCTGTTCGATTTGTCTGAGAATTTCCTTTTTTCAGAGAAGTAGTTTAGAATTTTTGTCAACCCTCTCATATGTTTTTCGTTACGAACTCGGTAAGAAATCGGAACATTTTGCCGATTGTCGTACAGAATTCTGAACGTTTGGTTTGCTGGGTAGTCAGATTTGAGACCATGGTTCTATAGGACATTTTTTTTTAAAAGAAACCAACAAAGTTATTTATGGTGAGGTATCATTCACCGAAATTGCAGGCCTCCCTGCTAGCAACGAAAAGTCTTTTCGACTGCCTTATGGGTTTCTTTGAAACAAATGTCCAATAGAAACATGGTATCAAATCTGACTGAACTAAGCATACAAATTTTTACAATGTTTTAACATTTATATTTTTTTTAATACGTATTTTTCGTAGCGAATTTTTGTTTCTTTTTTCTCGAAGTTCTGTAGCGATTTGCGGCGGTTTTTGGTACATTTCATGTGTATCGATTTTTGCTTCGAAATTATAAGCAACACTGACTGGCATAACCTTATTTCCAGATGATCGATATTTAACAGCTGACAGCCTTGCCAGACCGGCGGTTTTGAACCAATGAAATAAAAACCCGACACAACCGGCACCAAGTGCTTTGTCAGCACTCTTTTTTGATCTTCTTAATTCTTACCAATTTTTGTTCTGTTGTCCCACTGTGTCTAAGTAACAATCTATAAAGGCAACTCGTACAAATTTAAATTCTGTTCCAATAATCCTAATTAGTATGGGTTACTGACTTTGTCTTTTAACCGAAACTGTTGGTTCTCACTAATGAAAATTGCAACCACCAACATTCGGCTGGAAAAATTCGGTTGTGACAACAAATCTGATCTCTGTGTGTACTTTCGCGTAACACCTGAAGCGATTTTCTCTTAAAAAAATAGTATTTTGCTTTTGGCATCAACTGTCCGTGGAATTTTTGTCGTAGATAGTAATTTGCATGTAGAAAAAATATCAGGATTTTCCAACATTCGCTTGCACACAATTTTTGAAAATCTGAAACATTTATTCTACAGGGTGGCTGATGAAAGCCGCTACCAAAAAAAATCAATAACTTTTTTTCTATTAAATGAATCCGGTCAATTTTTTTTATTTTGCAGTCTTATTTTTAGATTCAGCAAAAATGGATAACTGAAAATCACACTGAAACAAGAATTTGAATTGTCCGCCGCTATCACGCACTGGAGTCCGTAGTTTCGGTCAAAGAGAGTATAGGCGCACGTTTGGCGGCAATCCTCTGAGCAGATGGACGGACCATAATGAGAATTGTTAACAGCTTTGCCGAGCATGGGACAGTAAACAAAAGACCTTACCATCGAAACCCTTCAGTTCGGACGGAAGAAACAATCGCTGATGTAGCTGCTGCCATACAAAACAATCCAAGAGTTTCGTCAAGAAGCTTATCTGCTCAAATGGGTATAAGCAGACAGTCATTGCAGTCAATTATGCACAAAGATTTGGACTTATTCCCATATAAAATTTAAATGGAGAAAAACTGAACGCAGCAAACTTCCCGATTCGCTTGGAAATTTGCCAGACGATGCTTCAAATGGTGGAAGAGGACGGAAACATGTTAAATTGTCTTTTTTGTCGAGGCCCATTTTAATTTAAACGGCAACATAAACAAACGAAATGGTCGAATATGGAGTGCTTCCAAACCACAGCTACTCCATGAGACGGAATTGCATACAATTTTTGTCACAGTGTGGTGTGCAGTTTCATCACGCTACACTGTCGGGCCCTACTTCTTCGAAGAAAACGTTCAGACCGTTACGGTTACTGGAGACCTTTACTTGAGCATGTTGAGAGATTTGTTCTATTCAGAATTTCGCCGAATGAGAATTTCTTTCAACTCTGTGTGGTTTCAGCAAGGTGGTGCAACTCCTTACATGGCCCGACCTGTTATGATCGAATTGCGATGAAAATTTCCCAATAAGTTGATATCCAGATACTCCACATTCCGTTGGGCCCCAGGTCGCCTGACCTTACTGCACCTGAATTTTTCTTGTGGGGTTATTGCAAACTGGAAGTCTAAAAAGAAATTTAATTGCGGCTATTTTTGTCTCAACTCTGCAAGCAGTAATGAACAACTTTTTGGTAGGATGACGCACATGCATCAATGAGCAGGGGGGGGGGCCATTTAAATTCAATTATTTTTAAAACTAATTAAACTATATTTAATAAAATTAAATGAGCTTTAACATGAATAAAAAAAAGAATTCCTTGCACTAAAAAAAAGTTATTTCAGTTTCTTAATGTAGCAATATTTATCAGCCACCCTGTATTTAATTAATTTTCACTCTAAGCAAAACAATTTGTACAAAGTTTTTGTTTTTTTGGTATTGGTATCGCTAAAAAATGTTATGCTTAGTTCATACGCAGTAAACCAAATTTGCCGACAATGTCTGATATCAGATTATTATGATCAATATCTGAACTCTATCGAGAATTCTTATCGAAGTCGTTACGAATTCTGTTCGATTTGTCTGAGAATTTCCTTTTTTCAGAGAAGTAGTTTAGAATTTTTGTCAACCCTCTCATATGTTTTTCGTTACGAACTCGGTAAGAAATCGGAACATTTTGCCGATTGTCGTACAGAATTCTGAACGTTTGGTTTGCTGGGTAGTCAGATTTGAGACCATGGTTCTATAGGACATTTTTTTTTAAAAGAAACCAACAAAGTTATTTATGGTGAGGTATCATTCACCGAAATTGCAGGCCTCCCTGCTAGCAACGAAAAGTCTTTTCGACTGCCTTATGGGTTTCTTTGAAACAAATGTCCAATAGAAACATGGTATCAAATCTGACTGAACTAAGCATACAAATTTTTACAATGTTTTAACATTTATATTTTTTTTAATACGTATTTTTCGTAGCGAATTTTTGTTTCTTTTTTCTCGAAGTTCTGTAGCGATTTGCGGCGGTTTTTGGTACATTTCATGTGTATCGATTTTTGCTTCGAAATTATAAGCAACACTGGCTGGCATAACCTTATTTCCAGATGATCGATATTTAACAGCTGACAGCCTTGCCAGACCGGCGGTTTTGAACCAATGAAATAAAAACCCGACACAACCGGCACCAAGTGCTTTGTCAGCACTCTTTTTTGATCTTCTTAATTCTTACCAATTTTTGTTCTGTTGTCCCACTGTGTCTAGGCACCACCACCATACGAAACATAAGGGTTTTTTTTGGCATATGCGACCTTTTAGGCGACCATCCACTCCATACAACAATGCAGACACGACAATTGTGCCTATTTTCCTTTGGCGTTCGCTCGTACAAGTGCGTGTGGTGTCTGTGTGTGTCGTTTCTGTGCCATCTGTTGTGGGGCGATTTCTCTTCATCGTCATCGTCATTATCATCTTCACTATTTTGGTATCAGAATCTTCGCTAGAATTCTGTATAGAACATATAATATAATAATAAATTCATTGGAATAAGTTTTAATACAATACGAAACGAAGAAAATGTAATAATAAAAACGTCAAGTAAGAAGGCGGGAATGGACGATGGGAAGAATGATGGGAAGAAGTGGTGTCATGGGGGTTGGCAATGGGGAGGTAGAGTTCGCGGAGAAACACAAGTCTTCTTAAAACTCAATTGGATTCTCAGAATGTGTTTTCGTTCTATAATTTTAATTGTATTGAGTATGTCAAGCGTTGTACGTCGGCTGGGGGCGTCGAGGGTGGGAATTTTTCAGATGAACTGCTGCTGCTTCTTCTACGTTCTCATAAAAGGCCATGCAACTCTGTGGGGGTAGTGAGTGAGTGGCGCGCGACCAGAAGGGGTTCGTTTCAGCAGAAAGGATCTAAGGGGGGGGGGAAATGTATGTGTGTCTGTATGTTGGGATCATTATGAGCATTTTACATTTCGAAAATGTTTGTAAGAGTTTCTTTGAAAATCTGCTATTTCAGGAATGCAACAATACACAATTCATTGGAAAGTGAAATAAATGGTTCTGTTGTAAACTTCTATAAAATTCAAATAACCAGAGTTTTCAGCCAAATGGAATGGCAACGCGTGTGCGACATCAGCGCTTGCAGAAACAATGAAAATATTAAGTTAGGTTGAATGAATTACCCTATTTAAAGGTCCATCTTAATACCGTAAGCCCATTTGGGCTTTACAGCTTAAAAAAATGCAAATGCGTTGAAAAAAGAAAGTCTACACACAGAGAAAAAATCGATAAGCATTGATTTGAATTACAGAAATTCCATTAGAGAAGGAGACTTTACGTTGCAATCTTAAATTGTTTATTTGTTTGAAATATCATAAGATGGTTGCCCAGATTATACTATAGTACACATAGCCAATGGTTTAGAACAATGAAATTCAGACAGCTTGTTAATTGTCACAGTTGGTGGTTGTGGCAAACAAAAATAGGTTAGACAATATTGGGTGGCGACAGCAAATAATGTCTTTTTTCTTTGTATCAGCAATAGATTTTAAGAAAGCTTATACAGATTAGCCGGTGCTTCAATCCGATCGCAATGAAAAACATTTAGTCGTTTTTCTAATTAAAATATCTTTATTATCGATTCAGCAATCGATATTGTTCCATCGATTTTTCGTTAGCTTTTGCCCTGAGGGAAAAAAGTTCCACTACGATATAAAAAAATCATTTTCGAGGCGCCCAAAATTTAATTTTTTTTATGTTTTTTTTAGTAGGAAATGAAAAATATATTTTTTAAACATATGAGCGCACACAATATAACATATGAGCGCGTCAGAATACGAAGACATATAAATAATTACGTGCCTTTTTTAACTTCCCTTGTAGTTATATGAAATACAACACTGCTCCCATCAAGTACCATCTGTTAATAGGCTACTGTCAAATTTTGAGAGAGTTCCGTCATATAGTTTATGTTTAACAGCTGTTTAAAACATACAACCTCGTGTATTTTGTTAACAATGGAATTGAATTTCGAGTGCTCATTAAACATTTTTTTTGCGTAAAAAACCGTCAATCGATCCAAGGAAAAGCTTGATAAATACTATGGGGACTCTGCACCATCGATTTAAATGGTAAAAAAGTAGTTTACCGGTTTTCGTTGTGGTCGCACAAGTACAAATGACGCTGAACGTTCTGGGCGGCCAACTGAGGTCAATACACCCGAAAATGTCGAAAAAATCCACGATATGATGTTGCCCGATCGAAGAGTAAAAGTGCGTGAGATTGTTGATGCCATACACATTTCGTATGGCAGTGTGGTTTCGATTTTACTTGATCAGTTGGGTTTAAGACAGCTGTCTGCAAGATGGCTGCCGCATTGACCGTAAACGTAATCGTATGACGTATTCAAAGGATTGTTTGGAGTTGTTTAACCGCAATTTGAATGAGTTATTGTAACTGTGGATGAAACATGAATCTATTTCAACACTCCGGAGGCCAAGCAGCAGTCTAAAAAATTGGTTTCTCCGGGTAAACCGGCTCCGAAGAAGTCCAATATAACTTTGTCGGTCAATAAGGTTGTTTGGGATGCACGCGGGATAATCCACATCGATAAGCTTCAAAGGGAAAAACAATAAACGGCGCATATTATCCCAACTTATTTGACCGATTCAACAAGAATTTAAAAAATAACTAAGACAGTTCGATTACACCAATGGCAAAATTGCATAAATTGGGTTACGAATTGGTACCTCATCCGTCATATTCTCCGGATTTAGCCCCCAGTGACTATTTCCTATTTCCTAACCTAAAGAAATGGCGCAGTGGAAAGATTTTCAGCACCAACGATGAAATTGTTTATCAAACATATGCCTATTTTATGGACTTCGAAAAATCCTCTTTTTTGGAAAGGGATACAAAATTTTGAGAAACGTCAGACTACGTGTATTGAGCTAAAAGGAGATTATGTTGACAAATAGAGTTGTATTTTCGTGGGCAATTGTGTGAAGAAAACTTAAAAAGTAAGGTTTACAACAGTAGTTCTCATTCGTTTGTGGAGAGCCTGGCCTTATAGAGTTCGGTTTTACTTTCAACAATTGCAGCAAGGCTTTCTGACGAGGTTTGTCACGGACCCGAAATCGTGATAAAAATAGTGTGCAGCCACGAAAATCAATGTCACTTTGCCATTTTGTTAAAAAACTTGTCTTCCATTTAAATATAGAAGCAAGAGGTCTTGAGCCGGTTTAATTCCTGTTCAAATTTTTTTTTGTCAAAAAAGTGTGTTTTATTCGAAAAGTCACGGAATTACCGATATGGCCTAGTAGAAATTCGACTGAGAGAATCGAATCAATCGAATTAATAATAACAAAACCTTGATGCAAAAAAAATCGATGGCACAATAACGACAAATTTTTTGTCCTTACAAATCGGCCAACCCTAACCTTCATCCTTAGTGGACTCAAAAATAAGCACACAGAAAACAGATGTGTTGCCACAACCGAATTTGTTGTCAACCGAATGCCTCCGCGATATGTTGATTGGGAATACGGCAAGTTTAAGAAGACACTACTGTAGAAGAGACATAACATCGGTAATCCTAAATAATTAAGATGATTATTAGAACTGAGAACACATTGAAGTCAGTTGTCATTACCACGAACATTTGTTAGCTGGGCTAACTGATGGTTAATTGTTATGCCTTTGGTTATCTAACCTTTTTTATTTCTATATACGAATATAACAATTTTAAAATATTATGTCTGTTTTTGGAATTTTGAGCAGTTTTATTTTTGAAAACTTAACTTTTACATTCGAATCTAATAAAGTTTATTAAGTGGAACGATTTTTTTCATTAAATTAGTATAGTAGGGCATAAATTTTAAGTTTGCTTTTAAAGTGTCAAAAGAAATTTTAAGATAATGCTGATTATGTCATCTTCTTAAAATACCTAAGTATTTAATATATTTCCAGTCTTGACTACTGATATGCAATAGAAATATTTACTCTATAGTAAGACGATTTAGCCAAGTCTGTCCGTGGTGTGTCTGTTGGATCCAGGAAATTTTTCATGATGATGGCTTATGGACATAAGCTGTCTATTTGGTATTGTGAATGTGTGAAATCGGACCAGGAGGAAAAAAGTTTCGCTTTAAGGTACAGTAGTTAATATGTTTACTGTTAGATGGTACGCACTAAATACCTCGAAAAGGGCAAAGTTGATGGACTTTTTGAATTATGTGGCATGGTCAAGACGGGTGATTAGTAGTCAGTATACTTATACAACACGTACGAGGGCGACCGCAAATCTAACTGGCCTGGCACATTTTCTGTTTTACTTGCAACTTTTTTGTTTTTTAAAAGCAATCTTTTATAAGCCATCTGTCAAAATTTCCGAAATATTTAATGATTATTTTCTTTGTTACAGGTGATTGATTTAAACAAGTTTTATAATTTTTGAAAAATGGAGAATAAAGAGTTTCGTGCGGTAATTAAACACTTATATGAAAGTTTATACGCCACAATTAATCAAAGATGAATTGGATTCTGTTCATGGTGATAATGCACCATCATACTCCACCGTCAAATCCTGGGTTCAACAATTTAAAATGGGTCGTTCAAGTACGGAAGATGAACAACGCTCTGGAAGACCGAAAACTGCTACTACTATTGAAAACATTAGAAAAATATTTAATGAAGTGACTAACGATAGACGAATAAAGCTCAGAGAACTTGCTGATATTGTCAAAATACACGAAAAACAAGTTTGGAGTATTTTACATGATGAACTCCACATGAAAAAGCTATCCGCAAGATATGTGCCGCGTTTGTTGACTTTGCCCCAAAAAATCGTCCGTTGGACCAATTCCGAGGAGCTTTTAGCGATTTATCAGCGTAATCCAATAGAGTTCTTGCGCCGATTCATAACTGGATCCATTACTACATCCCAGAATGCAAAGTACAGTCAAAACAATAGATAGAAGCTGGTAAAAGTGGTCCCAAGAAGGCGAAAACTGTTAAGTCAGCAGAAAAAGTAATGGCCACAGTATTTTGGGATGCAAGGGGTATAATATTTATTGATTATCTTGAGAAAGGAAAAACTATATATAGTGAATATTATTGTGCATTATTGGATCGGTTGAGTGATAAAAAAAAGTTCTTTTTCATCAAGATAATGCTCCTTTACACACTGCATTTTTAACTCAACAAAAACTGGACGAATTACGATTTGAAATTACTCCGCATCCACCATATAGTCCAGATTTAGCTCTTTCTGATTATTTCTTGTTTCCAAATTTAAAAAAATTTCTCGGTGGCAAAAAATTTTCGTCCAATAGCGAGGTTATTGCTGAAACTGAGGCATATTTTGAAGGTCTTGAAAAATCTTATTTTTCGGATGGAATTAAAAAACTCGAAAAACGTTTGATGAAGTGTATTGAGTTGGAAGGAGATTATGTTGAAAAATAAATAATAATAATTCCAAAAAAACGGTTATTTTTATGTTAGGCCAGTTACTTTTGCGGTCGCCCTCGTATGGGTACTCAGATTAAATCAAATGTTGCTTCCAATTCAAATATAAATTTATTTTGAAGAGATAAGGGATGGGCGCATAGGTTGAAAGGACCCGTAGGATCGACGATTTTGTCTTGATTTGACTACAACATTGTTTTTATTTTGATGAATTCCTAATTGACCGTTAAGTGTCAAAAGAAAGTTAGATTGAGAATTTCAGGGCTTCGACCAACATTCGGTTGAACTGATGGAATACTGGGAGTACACCGCACCACAATCATTTGGTTGTGACAACGAACATGATTTCTGTGCGCATCACCGTATGAAATTTAAGCAATTGCTTTTCCATATCTTCTTCAATCTCCATTAAACCTTTTCTCCATTAATCTTTTTCATTCAAGCTCTGCCATACTTCAATGAAATTTAAATCAAATCGGTACAACGGGATAGAATTGCCATAAGTGTTGCCCGAAGTGCGCCACTGTGCAACTGATGAATTCCCCTCTAACCTCAAAGACGTTCATACCAATTTCGTCAAATTAATTATGATCGTATCGAAAATAAAATTTTCTTGGAAAGCCAACCACAGCGTACACAATAATTTTTAGGCTTTACTTTACAAGTGGTATTAACTAATTCCATATTTTTTGTATTTTTTCTTTGTATAAGAATTAAATGCGTAATAACGAGGTCTTTCTGCGAAAATCAACCGCAGCACAGAAAACTATGTGCCATAGAAATTTCCATTCTAGACGCAATTTTATTTAGATTGTGCTAGGTCTATTTTATAGTAGTGATATGGCTTTATTATGAATTCCGTATGAAAGTGGCACTTGATACAATTCAATATTTTTATCTGCGGTTTTGTAAAGTGTACTTTGGTACATTTACACTCATGTAATTTGTACTAAAAAAATATAAATAGGGTAAAAATACTATTAGGGTAAATGTTTGAGTTATTTTTTGGAAATCTAACCGAAACTTTTTTTGCAACGCAATTTTAGTAGTTTCATTTTTATTTTTTTTCCTGAGTGTACGGTTAACCCGACGCAGTAAACTATAGAATATACATTAGTCGTCTATAATTAGTAAAGCGCTTGTTCAATGATATTTTTAATTTTATTGTCATTAAAATATTCTCTTTTTAAAAGAATATTAAAGTATTTGGAGTCACTGACGAAAAACAGATGCTTTAAGCATTTAATTTCGAGTAGACATTCATCATTTCTGTATGTTACGTTTATTAAGATTTCATTTATAATTTCATAATTAAACGCATTGTTGGGGCTACACAGAACTGACATTAAAAATCGGTGTGCATTATTTTCCAACGTTGTTCAAGCAGATTTTTTGTTAAGATTCCCAGCAGTAAAAAAATTTCATTGTAAAAAAAGAACATGCTGCGAAAAGAAGCGCACAATTGGAAATCGGTTCGAACTACAATCATTCGGATGGATTAACATGCTTTCTGTTGCAATCGCCAATATTCCATAGTATTTATGTTTACATGAAACGCATAAAGCCCACAGTATAGGCTAACATCGCTAGAAGGCCGTTTGTCTGAAACATACATTGAACATTGAATTCCTCACCTGGAATATGAAATTTGGAAATTCCTCTAGAGCGGATCAGACTTCGTCCATGAAGGACAACTGAAAATACTTACGTCAATTAGACTGGTGCCAGATTATTGCTACTAATATGGGCTATTATCGCTAGAAGGCCGTTTGTCCGAATTCCAGAACGGCCGCCGTAGCACCTAGTCATTCTTTATGGGTCAAGGAATTTTTTTTAATAAAATTGTAAAATTGGTCTTTTTTCGGTAAAACACTTTACTAAATTACTGCCATTAATATTTTAATATAGATCGTCTTAAAAAAAGCAGAATATTTTTAATATAAAATGGTCCTTGTCGTCCTTTTGATGAAAAGGTTATTTTCAGAATAGAAACTGATCTGCATCGAATTAAAATTTTTTTGGTATAATTTTAATATTTCAACTAAGACAAATCCGCAAAAATTTGTTCATAGAAATAGTTTTTTTATGGGCTCCAGAGCCATTCAAATTGAGCGATTTGTACCTAGAGTTTATTTATGTTGTAGTTTCGTCCCTGGGTAGTTGAACGAAAATATTAGTCAAAGACTCATTTTTAGACGGAATCGAATTGACTTATAATTTTTGAATAGTTAAAGAGTGATACAAATTTAGCTTTTTTATTTTTTTTCTAAATCCCTTAAATATTATTTTTAATTAATTTTCTAATATTTAATTTTTTTAGATGAATACGAGGGCTGCTATATATATCTGGCCTAATAGTGAAAATGCGAATATTTATCATCCAAAATGGTTTTATTGTTATTCAAAGTATTCTCCAGCATGATTATAAACTTTTGCATTCGCTCAACCCAATTGTCTAAGCACTTTTTCCACTCCGATTGAGACACCTCCAATACATGGTTTCTATTCGCTTCAGCAGCATCTTCTGGCGACAAATATCGCTGTACGGCGGATGACACATCAATTTGACGTTTTGGTCGGTCAAAAAGGCGCTGGTTTGAGCCGATGTGTGAGAGCTCGCTTTGTCATGGTGCACAATGATTCGTCTTCTCATGTTCGTTTTTTGAATTTCTCCGAAGACTTCAGGCAAACAAATTGTGGTGTACCACTCAGAATTGACCGTTCTTTGTTGCTCAAGCGAAACAGTCGCCACATGACCAGTTTTTCCGAAGAAACAGGCGACCATTTGCTTCGAAGTGTTCTTCCACGAACAACTTTCGTTGGATTTGGCTCGTCTTCCAAGGCCCACGCGGTCGATTGCTGTTTTGTCTCGGGCTCATACGCATAGATCCATGATTCGTCACCTGTGACGATCTTATTACGTCTTTCAAAGCACCGCGATCGTATTTTTTCAAAATAGTTTTGCACCAATAGAAACGAGCCCTGTTTTGAGCGATTGTCAAATTGTGCGGGATCCATCGAGACCTTTTTTTGCGGCCAGGTGTTCATGAAATATCGAATGTATGCTGGTGGAAGAAATGCCCAAGGATGCCTCTATTTCACGGTATGTCACATGACGATCTTGCATTATCAGTTCACGCACGGCATCAATGCTTGTCTGGCACAACGGCCGTTTTTGGACGACATTCACGACCTTCGTCTTTGCGCGAGCGTCGGACACGATTGAATTCATTAATCCAGTTGTTCACAGTGCTATAGGATGGTGCTTCATCCCCATACAAAAGTTTAAGTTCATCGATGCACTCTTGTCGTGATAATCCACGTCGAAAGTTGTGAAAAATTATCCCACGAAAATGTTCACGAGTTAATTCCATTTTTTTTGCCAAATTGATTTTTTCAAGTCACTGTAAACAACACAAATGATGGTCGTACGTCAAAACGTTTTGAGTACTTTTATGCAAAAAAAATGGCGAACTTTTCAATGGAAATGTCAGGTGGCGCCAGGCAACACTTAGGGTTGCCTAGGTCAGAAATATATATAGCAACCCTCGTATTGTTGTTTCGTTTCCTAGTAGTTGAACGAAAATATTTGTCAAAAGCTCATTTTAGACGGAATCGAATTGGCTTATAATTTTTAAATAGTTTTTTTTTTATTTTTTCAAATTGAATATTATTTTTAATTAATATTTTAATATTTAATTTTTTTTAGATGAATATGTGAAAATTTTTCAAATTTTGATGGTATACGAAAAAAAACATCTTAAAATTCGGTGAAATTTTTTGGTACAATAAATTACTTTGTGATTTTCAGTTTTTAACAGTGTCTATGATGAATTTTTTATTCGAGAAATTTTGAATTTTTGATTCCAATAACACTACTCACTACTGCTCGACATATGCACAACTTTGTCTATGGTGAGGTTTTTTCTTTTTTATTAAAAAAATTAAAATTTGTTGGGTGTCAAAAATATATGTTGGGTGACAAATTTTTGAAATTCATACCTTTACTCAATTGCGAATAAAAGCGAAACGCGTGCATCGATTTTCATGATCTTTGTCTCATTTTGCTCATAGGTTTTGTGACTTTACGTAAAAGTAATAAGATTTGACATTTTTTTCATTTTGGATTTTTTATGGATTTTTTAAAAAAAAAAAATTTAAATCTTTAGGCAAAAAATAAGTTTTTTCCTTTATATATTCATTTTTAACTTGGAAACTGTTGCTTGTATAGGAAAACAATATATGAACAGATTAAGGGAATTGTAATTTTAAATTTTTTAAAATTTAATTCAATTAAATCGGGCTAGTGGTTCCCGAGTTATGCCGGACGAAACAAATTAACCAAAAAAAAATTTTTAAACAAAAAAAAAAAAAATAAAACAAAAACCAAACGAAAAAAAAATTTTTTATTGCGTTTTTCGAGCTCATGTCAAGGTTATCTACACAGAAAAAATTATCGCATCCCGAGTACATTTTGACTGTTGACTAGTGTAATCATTAAAAAAATCGCTGAATTTTTTTTTTTTGCACAATATATTAGTTTGGACTTTCGTCTTTAAGAAAAAAACGAAATCTTCGCCGATTCTTTTGATTTTCATTTTTAAAAAGTGTCTAATGATTTTTTATTCGATAAAATCTAAATTTTTGATGCCAAAAGGCAGAAAATTAATTCGGTAAAATTATTTTGCACAATAAATTAGTTTGGACATTCGTTTATTAGAATAAAAACGAAATCTTAGCCGATTTTGTCCGATTCTTTTTGATTTTTAATTTTTAAATGTTTCTACTATGATTTTTTATTCAAAAAAATCTAAATAATTGATGGCAAAAAGCAAAAAAAAACATTAAAAAATTCGGTAAAATTTGTTGCACAATAAATAAGTTTGGACTTCCGTCTATTAAATAAAAACAAAATCTTCTCCGATTTTATCCGACCCTTTTTATTTTCATTTCATTTCTTATTGACATGTAATTCGAAGCCCATTGGGGCTTATTAAAGCTAAATGACATCAAATATGCATCAAAATGTTAAATAGAACATCATAAACTACTAGAAAAAATTCAGTATAAAATCAAATAAATAATAATATAAATCAAAATAATCCTAATTTTTCTAATAAAAGAGAGAAAAAACCTGATGAAAGCATAAAAGTGATAATCAAGAAACCGAAGAAAAAAAACATATAAATAAAAGCATTACTCTGTACTTGAACGAAAATGTTCCATTAAATGTTTACGAAATGTCATGGAAGACAAATTAAACGTTTTTAAACTGCTTGGCAAAATGTTAAATAGTCGGGCTACTCTTACGAGGAATGCTCGATCCATAAGCGTTGTTACCTTTGGAATAATTAACTGTCTGTTGCGAATTAAGTGACTGAAGACAAATGAATTTGCTAGGAACAAGGGAGATTGAAGTTTGTATAACTTGAAAAAAAAAAATAGCAACCGATGATGCACAAATTCCACAAAGGAACAGCCCAAAAAGGCATTAACAAACGGCGATATGTGAGCATACGGTTTAAAAGAATATACATTGCGCATAACTCTATGAAGCACTGTCTTTACAATATCCATATTACTTTGAGTAGTTCCTGTATATACCTCTAGGCAGTACAAAATATTTGGCATAATTAAGCCATGAACCAGATTTGTTTTTACCCAACGAGGAAATTGGTGTTGTATAGTTGACGAAGTGTGAAACTAATACGTGAAGCAATACTGCGAATATGCTGCTCAAAGCAACAATTGTTATCCAAAACTATTTTCAAAAACGTAATACTCTGAACGAATTCTATGGACGTACCATTGTATTGCAAATCTAGGTTGATAGAAGATGATGATGATGAAAACAGTATTGCCTTTGTTTAAGAAGGATTAATATTAAGCTTGTTCGAGGACTTCCATACGCTCAATAATTTTAAAACATAATTAGTTTTGGCTTGTAAAACATCCAAATACTGAATTTCTCTGCAAAATAATAGCTGATCATGATCAGCATAAGAGTATGATGTACCGGGTTGCCCATATTCGACGGACCCATCTGGCAACGCCATAACTTTTGACAGAGATGTCAGATCGCTTAATGACATACCGCGTTTGAAGCGTCAGTCCAAGCAGATTTTTACCATGCAACAATACACGCCACGCGAGCGCTCTGAAATAGTTGAAATTTACATTCAACAGAACAAGTCAATTGTGAAAACTCAACGTGCTTTTAAAATATTAAAAAATGTGAGAAGTGCGCCTTCTAAGAACACCATTAAGCGTTTATACGAAAAATTTTCGACTGGTGAGGCTCTTTCTAATCCGAAGAGGCCAAATAAAAGTCGACCAAGGCGATCGGCCGAGAATATCGCTGCCGTACGAGCCAGTGTTGAGAGGTCCCCAAGAACATCCCAAAAACGCCGTTCTCAGCAGTTGGGCATGGCTCGGTCCACTTTACAACGGATTATTCGCGTTGATTTGCATTTGTTCCCGTACAAAATTCAATTGACGCAAAGATTGTTGCCTGTGGACAAGCCTCGTCGATTGGAATGGGAATGTACACCAATCGCCTAGAGTTTTGAAAAGGTCATTAATAAACAGCTCAAACAAAATTGGACCAAGAGATGAGCCCTGAGGGACCCCACTCCTAACAGACAAAACAGACGATGCGACTGCTTGGCACAAACATACTGCTTTCTACCACATAAATAAGAAAGCATTAAACTACAGGCACTTTTCCCAAGTCCATAATCTTTATGCAATTTATTTATCAAAATTCCATAATCTACCCTATCGAAGGCTTTATCTAAATCCAAAGTCATGATCATGAGTATTCTTCCTTATTGAGTCAGTAAGGCCAATTAAAAGAGCAGAGGTACTCCTGTCGTTCCGGAAACCACATTGACAATCATTAAGCAGCGATTTACTCTCAATATGGTCTAACAACTGCCGCTTAAGAATATTTTCCACAACTTTTGACAGGATGGGAAGCAAAGAAATGGGTCTTAAGTTGTCAGTAGAATTCAAGCTTGACTTCTTTTTAAGTGGTGTCTCTATGGCTACTTTCCAATCATTAGGAAAGCAGAAAGTCATTATTATAGTGTTCACTAAATGAAGAAGGTGATTTGATATAAACGGAAATACTACTTTAAGAAATTTAAGAGATATCTCATCACAACCAGAGGCGTTAGACTTGATTGACATAAAAGTCTGTATCAAGTCATTAGAGGAGACGTTATAAAACAATAACCCATCTTCCCCAATAATTTGGTTAAAAAAACTACTATCACTATTCGTTAGTTTGATTTAAATTAGTTTTGACTTTCGTCTATTAGATAACAACAAAATCTTCGCCGATTTTTTTATTATTTTGGTTCAGAAAAATCCATTGCATTTTACAAGTAAACCGCGAAAGTATAAAACCCAATAACATTTTTAAAATCAGCGTATGAATTTCACTTCATTTAAAAATGAAGTTTTATTAAATGTGACGCGCAAAATAGAAAGTGACCTAAGGGTAAAAACCAGTTTTGTTCAGGAAAGCCATTTTAAAGATTTAAATACGTGTATCTTTGGTGTACCATCACTTTCATAAAACGCGTATATCTCTGGGAGGGAACACTTTTGGGGCATGGGATCGGTCTCAATCGATGCTCAGATGCTGTCCACTTTAAAAAAATAAGTGAATTTTTTTTTACCCTTAGGTCCCTTTCTCTATGCGCTGTCTGAAAACTCCTTCTATTTTTGTCGAATGCTAGTATAGGAACGGAGAACTGTGCAGAGAGGCGACTTTTTAAATCAATTTTTTTTATCTTTTTTATCACATTTAGCCAAGACTTTAAGAATTCATTTAACATATTTTGTGTTACATTTTACCTTTAAGTAGCCGGAAATATTTCGGTTTAAAATTCCACTTTTCTTCACTAAAAAATTTATCAAAATTAGCTTCCTCTTACAATTTGTTGACACTTTAAAACAAAATTAAATTTTTTGACCCACTTTACCAATTGGACGCATAATAGGGTCATAAATACTGTTACAAGATTGAACACACCCATTTCAATAGTAGAACTGAACATACCCCGTTAATGTCATAGGGGTTTTGAAAGCTAACCTCAATAGCGTACGTCTGTAACGGGATTTTAAAATTGTTTCAACTTTCATCATGGAGTGGTCAGATAATGAGAACCGTATCGCTGTAATAGCGCTTTTCAAGTGTGAAATGAAAAAAAGCGATAATTCAGAACGCTCCGGCCACTAGGGATTAGCCGCATGTTCGTCTACCGTTGCATTAAACTGTTTGAGGAGACTGGAGATGTAAAAGACGGCCACCGGTCGCACACGCTCTGTTCGAACACCGCATGTCATCAAAGCCGTTAAATCAAGAATTCACAGAAATCCGCTCCGAAAACAGAAAATCATGGCCCGTGAGATAAATATCACGCAAAAGTCCATGAGTTGAATCTTTAAAAAAGTCTTGGGACTTGGGGCTTTCAAGCGACGAACTGGACATTTATTGACTGCAGCTTTAAAAAAATGGGATTGAAAAATGCAAACGGATTGAATTTTGTTCACCGATGAAAAAATTTTTACCGTTCAGGAAAAATTTAACAAGCAAAATGATAGAGTGTATGCGCGGTCATCTAAGAAAGCATCTGAACTGATCCCAATGGTGGAAAAGGTTCATCACCCAGCTTCAGTCATGGTTTGGTGGGGTGTCTCTTACGATGGGGTCACTGACCTGCATTTCTGCGAACAAGGAGTCAAAACATCGGCCACAGTTACCAAGAAACCGTTTTGGAAGCTGTTGTGAAGCATCATAACAATTCCCTGTTTCAAAAACAGCCATGGACTTTCGAGCAGGATTCTGCTCCGGCCCATAAGGCTAAAACGTCCCAGGCCTGGCTTCGAAACAATTGCCAGCGTTTATTTCCTCTGAAGAATGGCTCTCAGGCAGTCCAGATTTGAACCCATTGGATTACAAATTGTGGACGGTTTAAGAGGACAAGGTATGTCACAAAAGATACCCCAATATTGGATCTCTTAAGACTGCTTTGGTTGGAGCTGTGGCCAATTTTCCAATGGACGAGGTTCGTGCAGCTATTGACGATTGGCCAGTGCGACTTAAGGCGTGTGTAAAGGCAAAAGGCGGACATTTCGAATAAGTGATTCTTTTTGGATACAATATACATCAATAAATATATTAAAAAAATATTTGGTCCAAAAACATTCAGTAATTTTTATTTTACAGCATAAAACGTGTGTAACAGCATTTATGCCCCTACCAAGTATAATCTATAACAACAACCAGTACATGTACAAATTCAGTTCCAATAATCATCCTAATTCTTTAGGGTTATCGATACTTTACCTCTTCAACGGATACTGTCAATTGCCACTTCTAAAAATTGCCGTGTACCCAATCAACATTCTGTTGTAGCGATAGAACACACGAATAGTACGTGCAACCACCTAAATGAGGTTGTCAAAAAATTCGGTTGTGCCAATAAATCTGTTATCTGTGTGTATGGTTGCGATGAACATACTTTAATTGCAGATAACATATTATTGTTGTCGTGGCCATATAGTAACCATATCTTTTATCTGCGTGCACGCAGAAAAAAGTATGGTTGGGGTAACAATATTCGAAGAGCACCATACTATTGTTGGTTATATGGTTGTGGCACAACAATATTATGATCATCACAACAATAGAATGGTTCACACACAACCATACTATGATACCCATAACAATATTATGGTCCTCACAACAATATAATCATTCACACACAACCATACTATGATCCCCACAACCATATTATTATTCACATTCAACCATAATATGATTCCCACAACCATATTATGATCCTAATAACCATAGTTTGTTTAACGTACAACCATAGTATGATACTCACAACCATAGTATGACTTACGCACAACCATACTATGATCGACAAAATTGTTTGTAAAGACGTTGTTATTCAACAATAAAAATTTTTATTAAGTATGTTATGTAACAATAGGAGTGATTTATTTAACAGTAAAAAAAATCATTTATTTAAAATATTTTAGTTATACTAATCGGTAGTTTTTTTTTTAAAAAAAAATATAATTTGTATTACTAATTATTGCGTAAGAATCGTAAAAATATCATTGTCAAATTAAAAAAAAATAAGGTTTTGTCGGTACGATTGCCGTAATTATGTTATTGTTAACATAAAACCCATGAAAACGATACTTTTGTCCCACCAACCATTAATATTGTTGCTACAACCATATTTTTATTTTTAAAGTTGGCAACAATACTCTTGTTACATTTCAACAATATTAATATTGCTGCAATTATACTACTGTCAAAATGAAATTCAAAAAACAATACCATGGTTGCGACGACCATACTTTTATTGCAGAGAACATACTATTGTTGCCGTGACCATATAATAACCATATTTTTTCTCTGCGTGTGCAGGGAGATAGGATGTAGAATTTCTGTCAAGATTTCGAGCCTTATCTGGTTAAGAATTAGAGTAGGATATGCCACTGTCAAAATAGAAGATGGTTTGAAAATAAAGCATTTTATAGACCACCCGGCGGAGCACAACACTTATACCATGAAAGAAAGAACGATTTCATTTCATAAAAGAAAGAAAGATTTATAAAATCAATTTGCACAGACTTTGTAACATGAAAAATGGGTTACCAAATAGTAATCGATTTTCAAAGCTCCATAGTGATTTTTACCTAAAATCAAAATCACTTGACCTGTTATCACTACCAAAAATCAAACACGGCTAATGATAATATCGAAAGAACACTGAACCAACATCAATAACAAACAGGGGAAAAGACCAATAACGCCAACAATTGAAATATATTTCTCACAATATTGAAGTTTGAACACACTTTTTTTGTATGAACGGGTCCGGACCGTCCGCTTTTTTTTTGCGTTTTTGTTTTGTGTGTGTGTGTGTTTTTTTTGTTTGGTTTCGCAGTTGTTGCCGTGTTGGCATTAAATTTTTGTTTTAAAAAACATTTCGTTGGTATTTCGAATTCGTGGAATAAATATAAAATATTTGTACTTAATACACTTGTTTGTATGTATTGCATAGACCACGTCCACGTATGTATGTGTGTCTGTCCGTCTGTCTGTTCGTTTGCATGGATAATTTTTTTTTTAATTGTTCACATGAGTTTGTTTTCAGTTGAGAGTAAAAAAAGGAATTACATTTATTGGGAATATCCCAGAGGCGCAAATAGTGAGCTGGATGACCTGCTTTAGGATTTGGGTAGGCCTTTACGTCCAACGAAATCTTTGCCGATTCTTTTTGATTTTAATTTTTTAAAAGTGTCTTTAATGATTTTTTTATTCGATAAAATCTACATTTTTGATGCCAAAAGGCAAATAAATTAGTTTGGACATTTGTTTATTGGAAAAAACGAAATCTTCGCCGATTTTGTCCGATTCTTTTTGATTTTAATTTTTTAAAAGTTCTATGATGAATTTTTAATTCAAAGAAATCGAAATTTTTGATGCCAAAAAGCAAAAAAACCATCAAAAAATTCGATGAAATTTGTTTGCACAATAAATTCGTTTTGGACTTTCGTCTATTGGAAAAACGAAATCTTCGCCGATTTTATCCGACCCTATATATTCGCTTTATATGGCGTAGGATTGCTGATATTCCCTTCGAAAAAAGGTGCAAACTATCCCTCGGAGTTTAATTTTGATATTTCTTCCACAATCGATTATTTTCTTTTATGTACAGGGTGGCTGATAAATATTGCTACATTAAGAAACTCAAAACTTTTTCAGTATATGGAATTCATTTTTCTTTTATTCATGTTAAAGATCATTCAATAAAAAATAGCTTAATTATATTTAAAAATAATGGAATTTATGGGGGGGGGGGCGATCATTTTCAATCGATCATTTTCTTTTATGTACAGGGTGGCGGATTAATATTGCTACATTAAGAAACTCAAAACTTTTTCAGTATATGGAATTCATTTTTCTTTTATTCATGTTAAAGCTCATTCAATAAAAAATAGCATTTTGCGGCATTTTTCCAAAAAGTTGTTCATTAATGCTTGGAGAGTTGAGACAAGAATATGAGGGTTACTAAATATATGTCTGGCCTAGGCAACACTAAGTGTTGACTGGCGCCTTCTGACATTTCCATTGGAAAGTTTGACATTATTTAGCATAAACGTACTCAGAACGTTTTGACGTACGACCATCATTTGTGTTGTTTACAGAGGCTTGAAAAAATCAATTTGGCAAAACAAAAATGGAATGTACTCGTGAACATTTTCGTGCGATAATTTTTCACAACTTTCGACGTGGATTATCACGACAAGAGTGCATCGATGAACTTATATCTTTGTATGGCGATGAAGCACCATCCTAAAGCACTGTGAAAATCTGGTTTAATGAATTCAATTGTGGTCGACGCTCGCTTAAAGACGAAGGTCGTCCAAAAACGGCCGTTGTGCCAGAGAACATTGATGCCGTGCGTGAACTGATTATGCAAGATCGTCATGTGACATACCGTGAGATAGAGGCATCCTTGGGCATTTCTTCCACCAGCATACATTCGATATTGCATGAACACCTGGCCGTGAAAAGGCTTGTTCTCGTTGGATCCCGCACAATTTGACAATCGCTCAAAAAAAGGCTAGTGTCGATTGGTGCAAAGAAATTTTTGAAAAAATACGATCGCGGTGCTTCAAAAGACGTTTATAAGATCGTCACAGGTGAGGAATCATGGATCTATGAGTATGAGCCCGAAACAAACTGGCTATCCAATGAAAGTTGTTTGTGGAAGAAGCACTTTGAAGCAAAAGGTCGGCTGTTTCTTCTGCAAATCTGGTCATGTGGCGACTGTTCCTCTTGAGCAACGTAGGAGGTCAATTCTGAATGGTACACCACAATTTGTTTGTCTGAACTCTTCGGAGAAATTCGAAAAACGAACAAGAGAAGACGAATCATTGTGCACCATGACAATGCGAGCTCTCACACATCAGCTCAAGCCAGCGCCTTTTTGACCGGCCAAAACGTCGAATTGATTGGTCATCCGCCGTACAGCCCTGACTTGGCACCCAATGACCTCTTTTTATTCCCGCACATCAAGAACAAAATGCGTGGTCAACGATTTTTATCGCCCGAAGATGCTGTTGAAGCGTTTAAAAACCATGTTTTGGAGGTATCTCAATCGGAGTGGAAAAAGTGCTTCGACAATTGGTTTGAGCGCATGCAAAAGTGTATAAATCATACTGGAAAATACTTTGAAAAACAATAAAAACAATTTTTGATGATAAATATTCGCATTGTCATTATTAGGCCAGAAATATATATAGCAGCCCTAGTACGAGTACTTATTAAACTGCTCTCGCAAAATGTCTGCATCTCAAGGATGATGTGTCTACCATTTTATTAAAAGTTCATAAATTTGCACATATTGTAGACATTTCGTTTGAGAAAAAAAATAAAATATGAATCATTGCTTATATACCCAACAATAGTATTATGCTCCTAGACTATTGTTACCCGAATCATACTTTTTTCTTTTTGCACTTTGCAGAAGCTCTGTTGCTGAAAGGAGTTCCGTCATTTGGTTTGTGTTTAACAGCTGTTCAAAACAAACAACCTCGAGGATGTTCTTGCAAATAGAAAAAAATAATTTCGAGTGCTAATTAAACATTATTTTTTGCGATTTGGAGTCTCTGTAGAGGTGGCAAGAGTGAGTTGTATTTTCGTGGTCAATTGTGTGAAGAAAACGTGAAAAGTAAGGTTTACAACAGTAGTTCTCATTCGTTTGGGGATAGCCTGGCCTTATAGAGTTCGGTTTTACTTTCAACAATTGCAGCAAAGCTTTCTGAAGGCGGTTGTCACGGACCCGAAATCATGATAAAAGCAGTGTGCAGCCACGAAAATCAATGTCACTTTGCCATTTTGTTAAAAACTTGTCTTCTATTTTAATATAGAAGCAAGAGGTCGTGAGCCGATTTATCCCTGTTCAATGTGAAATAAACGTCAATCAAACAAAGGAAAAGCTTGATAAATACTATGCGGACTCTGTACCATCAATTTCAATGGTAAAAGTGGTTTACTGACTTTCGTTGTGGTCGCACAAGTACTTATACAAATGACGCTAAACGTTCTCGACTGCCAATTAGGGTCAATACACCCGAAAATGTCGAAAAAATCCACGACAGGGTGTTGGTCGATCGAAGAGTAAAAGTGCGTGAGATTGTTATTGCCATACGCATTTCATATGGCAGTGTGGTTTCGATTTTACATGATCAGTTGGGCTTAAAGGCCCAATTAGTCTTGACGGTTGACGGTAGGCAATCAGCTATTTCAGTTAGGGGTTGCATTGTGCATGTGTTAGAGGGAGATAACTACAGTTTGACGGTTGGCGACGGTAGACTTCTGCAGGTTACAGAATCAACCTCCACCGTCAACCGTCAAGACTAATTGGGCCTTAAGAAAGCTGTCTGCCGCGTTGGCTCCCAACTGAACACAAACGTAATCGTGTGCCAACTTCAAAGGGTTGCTTGGGGTTGTTCAACTGCAATTCGAATGAGATTTTGCGCCGTTTTGTAACTGTGGATGAAACATAGATCCATTACAACACTCCGGAGACTTAGTCTTAATAATGGGTTTCTCCAGGTGAACCGGCTCTGAAGAAGGCCAAGGTTACTTTGTCGGCCAATAAGGTGATGGCAACAGTTTTTTCGGATGTACGCGGGATGCGGTTAATCCGCACCGATTACCTTCAAGAGGGAAAAACAATAAATGGCGAATATTATGCCAACTTTTATTGGACCGATGTAAGGAGTATTTAAAAATAGAAACGACCCCATATGGCCAAAAATCTTTTTCATCAATATAATGCACGGGTGCGCACGTGTGTAGTCTCAATGGCAAAATTGCATTAATTGGGTTACGAATTGGTACCTCATCCGCCATATTCCCTGCCATATTAGCCCCCAGTGACTGTTTTCTATTTCCAAACCTAAAGAAACGGCTCGATGGAAAGAGATTCAGCTCCAACGATGAAATTATTGATCAAACAAATGAATATTTCATGGACCTCGAAGGGATATACAAATTGGATACGTTGTACTAAGTATATTGAGCTAAACTGAGATTTTGTCGAAAAGTATTTGTTTTTTTTGCGAAAAAAAGACTGTGTTTTATTCGAGAAGTCACGGACAGATGAATCGAACTTCTGAGGGTCCAAAGGGTTTAAAGAGATTTTCTACCAGCAGAAAGAAAGAGACACCTTTAACCTGCCTTGTAGAACACTTTTTTGATTTGAATGAAATAACTCGGGAATGAAATGTTTATCTCTTTTTATTTAACCTGTTCATATGATGATGAATATACGAGGGCGACCGCAAATGTAACTGGCCTAACATAAAAAGAACCGTTTTTTTTGGAATTATTATTATTTATTTTTAACATAATCTCCTTCCAACTCAATACACTTCATCAAACGTTTTTCTAGTTGTTTAATTACATCTGAAAAATAAGATCTTTCTAGACCTTCAAAATATGCCTCAGTTTCAGCAATAACCTCGCTATTGGACGACAATTTTTTGCCACCGAGAAATTTCTTTAAATTTGGAAACAAGAAATAATCAGAAGGAGCTAAATCTGGACTACTCGTATATGGTGGATGCGGAGCAATTTCAAATCGTAATTCGGCCAGTTTTTGTTGAGTTAAAAATGCAGTGTGTGAAGGAGCATTATCTTGATGAAAATTAACTTTTTTTTCTAAATGCGGTCATTTTATCTTGATTTCTTTACTCAACCGATCCAATAATGCACAATAATATTCACTATTTATAGTTTTTCCTTTCTCAAGATAATCAATAAATATTTTACCCCTTGCATCCCAAAATACTGTGGCCATTACTTTTCCTGCTGACTTAACAGTTTTCGCCTTCTTGGGACCATTTTTACCAGCTTCTATCCATTGTTTTGACTGTTCTTTGCATTCTGGGATGTAGTGATGGATCCATGTTTCATCAACAGTTATGAATCGGCGCAAGAACTATAATGGATTACGCTGATAAATCGCTTAAAGCTCCTCGGAATTGGTCCAACGGACGATTTTTTGGAACAAAGTCAACAAACGCGGCACATATCTTGCGGATAGCTTTTTCATGTGGAGTTCATCATGTAAAATACTCCAAACTTGTTTTTCGTGTATTTTAACAATATCAGCAAGTTCTCTGAGCTTTATTCGTCTATCTTTAGTCACTTCATTAAATATTTTTCTAATGTTTTCATTAGTAGTAGCAGTTTTCGGCCTTCCAGAGCGTTGTTCATCTTCCGTACTTGAACGACCCATTTTAAATTGTTGAACCCAGGATTTCACGGTGGAGTATGATGGTGCATTATCACCATGAACAGAATCCAATTCATCTTTGATTAATTGTGGCGTATAACCTTTCATATAAAAGTGTTTAATTACCGCACAAAACTCTTTGTTTTCCATTTTTCAAAAATTATAAAACTTGTTTACTTCAATCACCTGTAACAAAGAAAATAATCATTAAATATTTCGGAAATATTGACAGAAGGCTTATAAAAGATTGCTTTTAAAAAACAAAAAAAAAGTTGCTAGTAAAACAGAAAATGTGCCAGGCCAGTTAGTTTTGCGGTATGTATGTATGTATATACATCAAGTCGAGTTCTATCATATAGTTATCAATATTTGTAACAAGTTTCACGTATTTTTACCTTATAAAAGCCTTTTTTTATTTGTCTATAACTTTCTGTTATTTTACCCATGTTAATAAACACGTATGACACTATTCTTGAAAGAGAGGGATAAAAGCCAGTGGTATTCGACTACAAACCAGCGTTCGCATTTACTACTCCGTAGCAGCAAGAGCTTAACAAATATTGCTATGCTCTCGCTACCGCTCCCACTTTGAACAGAGCCCTAGCAGAGCCATAGCCGAAAAATGAAAAAGTATTTGATCTGCTCTGCTTGTAGTTCTGTCGCGTCATAAACTATAGCAATAGAAACAGGCAAAAATCAAATGATGTGCTCTGCGTAGCCATAGCGGGAGCTGAAAACTGAGAGCGAGATGAGAGCAGATCAAGTGAAATTGTTTTTATTTACTATGGCTCTTCTGCATTTTTGTTTTTGCAAAAATTCTGTGTTTGTTTGGACGTTTTTGTTTTTGCTACAATTCTGTGATCTTTATATTATTCATGTGTAGGTTAATAAATTGAAAAATTAAAACCATATTAAAATTAAATTCAATATTTAAATTAAATCAAAGTTTGTAGGTTAATAAATTGAAAAATGAAAACCATATTTTATTCAGTCACAATATTTAAATTAAATTAAAGTTTGTATTAAGTAAATAGGAATAAGAGCTTATACGAATAGAAACTTATGTATTAATCCTCGTCTTCAAATAAACTTAAATTGTCGATCGCACTATCTAAGTGTGTCGAATTAAGCCTGACAAGAAGTATATTTTCCAAGGTTTCGTGACTTAATCGATTTCGATTATCCGACAACACCAGTTTCAAAGAAGAAAACGCCCGCTCTATTGTTACCTACATGTATTAAGAAATTGAACCACTTGTTTATTAACATTTTTTTAGATTAGGTAGTAATGCTTACTTGAGTTGGTGGTATAGCAAAACATACTTTGCTTAGGGCATACAGCTCTGGATCGCTTGACTTCCTGTCTTTCCAGAAATTTAAAACATTTAAATTAGCTTTCATATACGGCAATTTCAACGTTTCTATCTTGGTATGGACATCTGTTGACTCATTTGGAGGTACGTTCTAGCACTTAAAAAGTTGTCCAACAACTCAAAATTATTTTCTTTGAAATGTCCAGAGTCCGTATCCATTGAGTTAGTTGAAGCTGTTAATTTTAGAATGGGACTGTGGAATTTGATTTGTTCCCACAATGTCTTTAAAAAATTGATAGCCTTTTCTTTTTGTGAGCCGTCAAGTATATGATGGAATCTAGGGTCCAAGTATAGGCAAGCGTCGAAGCCCAGACTTTTAGCAAAACAAAAACACAGAAGAGCCATAGTAAATAAAAACAATTTCACTTGATCTGCTCTCATCTCGCTCTCAGTTTTCAGCTCCCGCTATGGCTACGCAGAGCACATCATTTGATTTTTGCCTGTTTCTATTGCTATAGTTTATGACGCGACATAACTACAAGCAGAGCAGAGCATATACTTTTTCATTTTTCGGCTATGGCTCTGCTACGACTCTGTTCAAAGAAAGAGTGGTAGCGAGAGCAAAACAAAATACTACGAAGTAGCGTAGCATTTTCAAACGCTGCTACAAACTTAATTGCAAAAATAAATCTAGGCAGCAACAATCGAATTTTAAAATATTAAAAAAAATGAAAAACTTCGGCTGAAAGAATTACCCACAAAGTATTTTAGAAACAAAAAGGAGGTACCGAATACAATTGGAACTGCAACTGAAATAAATTATTTTGTCAAAAACTTAACTCAGCGCTACCAAAAATTTATATGGAGTAAACATAGATTTTATAGCACCTTTGGAAACTGGTAAGAGGGCCCAGGTATCTTTAGAAAGTAAAAAAAAAAAATCAGTCGGCCACTGAAGCGATATATCGGATCGGATCGATGTCAAACTATTGCAGGATGTTTGTAATAGTTGCCAATTGCAATCACAAAAACAACGCACAAAAGCCTATATTGTTGAAATAGTTTTGAACTCTTCCCCCGTGAGAACAAAACGGATTATTAAGAGAACTAAAACTCCAAGCGATGAGAAACAAAAAAGAGTTTTGGCTTTGAAGTTAACAAGACAACATTATCCATAGCTTACTCGTAGATTTCGTGCGATTTTAAAATTGTCTAATCTGTATACATAATAGCATCACATACTTGCTGCTAAAAAGTACTACTTGCCACGAAATATCACGAAATTGCCCAAACGAAGATTTATTTCATATTTTGTTGGCAACGTCAGATCCCATCATCTCCAGCATTCGAAATCAATGGAACATCTGGACTTAGACAAAAAGCAAAAGGGGCTGCTAGAGAACAAAAATACTAAGGAATTAAATAGGGAATATTTGCAAGCAATTTTTCAACCGAAAGAATAAAAATTTACTGTTTTTGTCTTATAAGTAAACCATATTTTCTATTAATGTTATTTAAAAAAACACATCGAACATTAAAAAAATTCGCTATACAAAGTATTTTTTTTATAAAAACCTCAAGAAATTTTTTTTTGAAAATTTTTTTTTCAAAAATTATTATTAAAATTGTTTATTTATCAAACTATGGCCTTGTAATATCTAAGTCTCGATGTTCTAATATTACTAAGTTCAACTTTGACCTTAAATTTCTCAAAAACTACTGAACCGATTTTATTAAAACTGGAAACTGGAAAAAATCTTAATAAGTTATCTGTCGAATAAAAAAAATTAAAATATATCCTTCGATTCAAAAGTTACAGAGTTTTTTCTGTCTATTGTTGGCCAAGAATAAAAATTTGAGACTTGAGATTTTATCCGCTAATAAAATTGGTCAAAAATCGATTTACGCAATTCTTGTCGCCAAAGATAAATTGTTAAAACGATAATTAATACTAACGACTAAAAACTGACAAGCTAATTTTTGAAAAAACCGGCAGCAAAATTATTTTATCGCACGCAGAGAAAGAACATGGTTACTACATGGTCACGACAATAATAATATGTTCTCCGCAATAAAAGTATGTTCGTCGCAACCATAGCATTGTTAACTGAATTTATTTTTGACAATAGTATAATTGCTGCAATATTAATATTGTTGAAATGTAATAATATGTAGTATTATTGCCAAATTTAAAAATTAAAATGTGGTTATAGCAACAATATAAATATGGTTGATGCGACAAAAGTATTGTGTTTTGCATTTTATGTTAACAATAATATGATAACGACAATCATACTGTATGATTGTAATTTTTCTTCATTTAAATATGCTTTTAAGAACAACTGTTGTTGGTACGGATCTTATGCAATAATAGTACTTTTTTTTTATCGAAATTAAAATTTTTTAAACAAAAACGCTTACGTTTATTTCAACTTATTTTTCTACTGTGAAAAAAATTACTCGTATTATTTTGATTTTAATGTATTTTTGAATAATTTTCATAATTTAAATGACAACTTAAACCAATTCTTATAAATAATATTGGGGATCAAATCTATTGTCGACAACTTAAATAAATTCTAATAAATTATAATGGGGATCATATTGTAATTGTGTGTGATCATACTATGGTTATAGGGACTATAATATGGTTGCGTGTGAATCATACTATGGTTGTGAGGATCATACTATGGATGTATATGAAACATACTATGGTTGTGAGGATCATACTATGGTTGTGGAGATCATAGTATGGTTGAGTGTGAATCATACTATGGTTGTGGGGATCGTAGTATTGTTATGTGTGAATCATACTATTATTGTGAGGATCATGGTATGGTTGTATTTGAATCATACTATTGTTGTGGGGATCATAATATTGTTGTACCACAACCATATACCCAACAATAGTATTATCCTCTTCGAATATTGTCACCGCAACCATACTTTTTTTCTGCGTGCGGTGTCGTTCTCTGCAAAGGCGCCAAGTCCAAGTGATTGGTTTCAAGAAATCTTGATTTATTTTAAAACAATTCCATTTAATATTATTTTTATACAAAAAATTACTAAACAGCAAAAAATTCGTCGATATCTAAAATATTAGACTTCCCACAATAAATGCACGCAGAAAAAAAGTATGGTTGTGGTAACAATATTCGAAGAGCACCATACTATTGTTGGTTATATGGTTGCGGCACAACAATATTATGATCATCACAACAATAGTATGGTTCACACACAACCATACTATGATCCCCATAACAATATTATGGTCCTCACAACAATATAATCATTCCCACACAACCATACTACGATCCCCACAACCATATTATTATTCACACTCAACCATAATATGATCCCACAACCATAGTATGATCCTCATAACCATAGTTTGTTTAACGTACAACCATAGTATGATCCTCACAACCATAGTATGACTTACGCACAACCATACTATGATCGACAAAATTGTTTGTAGGCTGGAATACGTTGTTATTCAACAATAATGAATTTTATTAAGTAAGTTATGTAACAATAGGAGTGATTTATTTAACAGTAAAAAAAATTATTTATTAAAAATATTTTAGTTATACTAATCCGTAGTTTTTTTTTTTTAAATATAATTTTTATTACTATTATTGCGTAAGAATCGTAAAAATAACATTGTCAAATTAAAAAAATTAAGGTTTTGCCGGTATGGTTGCCGTAATTATGTTATTGTTAACATAAAACCCATGAAAACAATACTTTTGTCCCACCAACCATATTTATATTGTTACATTTCAACAATATTATTACTGCCGCAATTATACTATTGTCAAAATGAAATTGAAAAAACAGTACTATGGTTGCGACGACCATACTTTTACTGCAGAGAATATACCATTGTGGCCGCGACCATATCTTTTCTCTGCGTGTGCGTTTTTCTACAAACATAAAAATATTTTTTGTTTTGTTTTGAACTTTATTATTTACAATTTGTTTCTTTTATCTTTGCAGGTAATTACAGTTTAAAATAAATTGCACAAATACCTAAGAAAAAAACACCCGCATTGCAATGAGCTAGAAGAACCCTTATACTCGTGCGTCATACTTTCGTTTAGGTAAGAGGCAATTAACAATTTGCATTTACATTTTAGAATTTACCATATCATTTTGTCGGATAATCGGTGCACCATCTATCACGTACGAGTATCTTGATTGTTTATTCTCGTCAATCAATCCAATTTCCAATTTCGTTTCAAAAGAATTTCATCTATAAATAGGCATGCGAACGAAGTCTCTTAGGTAACAACCAGTCGTCAGCAGGGATGCAAAATGTGATTTTTCATTTTGTACTTTCCGCTCTTTAAAAATGTACTTTTTCGATCCCGACGGTACCAAAACCAATAAACGATGTTTTATTTTTAAAATCAATTTTATTGAAACAAAAAAAGTAAAAAACGTACATAAAAATTCAATTGCACATGTATATATATACACATAACTTTAAAACATAAACATAAAATATAAAATAAAAAACAAAAATAAATAATCTACAACCTATGTAGAAAAAATTTTCTATAAAAGATCAAGATTTCACATGTTTCTGAGATCAATTTTGGTTTAAATTTTTTGTTAACATATCACTTGGAATGGTTAAACTGTAACAACAAAAATTTGAAGACTTCAATAAATCCTTCGTTTGAATTATACTTGATAATGTTGTCACATTAAGTCTGTTCCTCTCCTTAGTCTTTATAATGTTTTGAAATGAAAACATTCTTTCAACGTTTGCTGTCGAATGGGGTATAGATAAAATACCTGCTACCACTCTGGAAATATCAGGGTACAAAAACTCATTTAATTCATTTTTTAAACTAGCTACTTTTGTCCAAAAACTAGATATATCACTGTATTTTAATATTTTTAGCTCTGACACATCAGCTAATGCCCGATATTGGTTATTTATAGTCTCAAATTTCTTCTGTTCGTTAGGGAACATTTTAACTAAAAAAGGTACAATACTCCCTGTTTCACCAGAAATTACATTTTCAGGGGCAAATTTGGGAAAGCACTGCAGTAAGTCATTCGTAAAATCAATTTTTTTTCTAAAACTTCACAAAACTTAATATAAAATTGTTTCGAACTATCCTTAAATTGTTTTATAATATCGTTATTTATAGTATTTGTGGCAATATATAGATCGGCTTCTGTTCCACAATAAACATCCTCTAAATCAATGTGGTTTTCGTTAATATTCAGTTCATGTATTTCACATTGATCTAAGGCAACTTTTTTTTATAAAGTTTCGTGCTACTTGTCGGAACAAAAGGGACAATCTTGGGCGCAAAACGTGCATACGAGCATCTTCGGACTGCATTTCTATGTTAACTTCGTTAATTATTTTAAGAATGTATTGAAGAAATAGAAATATTAATTTATAAAACGGATCATTTAATCCAGACGACAAAAAAATAATTTTTTCTTCGCTTGAATTGCTTTCAAATTCATGCAAATTAAAATAGTAAGTAAGGGGATCCCATTGTTCCAAAATTCTATCAACTACTTGCTGCCTTGAGAGCCATCGTGTGGATGAAAATTTTAAAATTTTGTGAATTTCAGCCCCGAAGTATTCCTGAAATTGAACAAATTCTAACCTACGGCTAGCACTATTGCAAAAATGACTATTTAGATACCTTATAAAATCATCAATATTCTTTGGAATTCCAGACTTGAATGCAGCTGCTGCAGCTAAATTTAGAATATGGCATACACAGCCATTTAAATATAAGTTCGGCACTAAACTTTTAAACTTAGTTTGCACACCTTGTTTTATACCCACCATTGTAGAACAGTTGTCAGTTGTTATAGCTACCATTTTTTCTAATGGTATACTATTTTCATTTAAAATCTTCATGGTGCTGCCATATATCCCTTCTGCTGTAGAATCTTCTAGCTTTACCATCCCCAAGAATCTATCTTGACATTTTTCTTGAAAAATTCTTATGACCACGGCTAAGTTTTTTGATACACTGCAATCCGTGCTTTCATCTATAGCCAGTGAATAATAATTGTTTCTGCAAAAGTTTGAAATTGCTTTGCTGTTTTCAGGTCCGGTTATATCTAGCAATATCTTTTGGCCTTTATTTCTGTTTATGTTCACTTTTTTGGCAATATCGGAGTCAGGAAAACCTTCTTTTATGATGTTATTAAGGTGATCGAGTACAGTAAATGGAATATTATGCTCAGCTACAAATGCGCTGAGCATAATTTCCATTTTCCTGGCAGATTTTGCTACGGGACATCTCACGACATTGGCCAAACAATTATTAATTTTGGGTGTGTTTTTTAAAATGTTTATTTTTTTGACATGCGTTTCTCGCAGAGCATGTCTTTTGATGTGAGTATAACCACCCACTATTGGGACATTGCAGAGCAAACAAATTTTCCCATTTTCGGATTTTTTCAGCCATGTGAATTCTTTTGTCCACTCATCACGAAAAGGAACAGTGTACGGTTTATCTTTTTTTGCATTTCTAAATGTATCGAAATGTACAAAACATTTATGTATTTACATTTTTAATAAAAGAAAATACTTGCAACTTAGTTGGCTTCGTTACACTGCATTTCAAAAATTTATAAACTTGCACCATGAATTTCTATTACAAAAGTAAACAACTTGAATTTGGTTGCATACAACAGGTGGTAAGATATAAGATGAAATATGCGGATGTCAGATCTTCTCGCTGAAATGGGCAAGTTTCATTGGTATCCGTCAGATGGAGCTGGTACCAAATTAATAAATCGGTACAAAAGTGTCATCTATGTCTGTTGCACAATCTTTCATTGTAAATCAATCACTGAATAAGAAAAAAAGACAACTGATCGGAACATTTGTAAAATGTATCAAATAAGCTCCAAATGAGCCGCGGTTGTATCACGGTACTTTCTATGCCGAAAATGTATCAAAAAAGTACAATTGTATCAACTTTTGCATCCCTGGTCGTCAGTCAGCCACACACGCCACGACGCAGTGCATACATTTTTGCCAACGCCGATGTACGTCGCAATTTCACGGGAATAATCATTTCATGACAAAATCAATTTCATTTAAATGTAAATGAAATATGTTGAGGGGGAAAAAATGGATTTATTTGTTTTGAAAAAAAAAAAACAATAAATTTCCGAGAATAGTGAAAGTGGGGATGGGGAGTTACGGGTATTTGCAGATGCGTAGTATGGATATTCCACGAATCAATGTTGGCTTTTATAATTTAGGTACAGGAAATGGGAAGTTTTTGTTTTTAAATATATCTTGGCCATATCATTCGTATTGGTACCTACGTGATATGTGTAGGATATCGTATGCTATAAATAATAGACAAAATATACAAATTTTGATTGTTTTTACTGTATTGGCTACAACGTCAGTATTGACTTTGTTGATTTCTATGTCAAAATTAAAAAGGGAGCAAATTCGTTAAGACATGTTAATAAGGAATAATTAATTTTTTAAATTCCTTCAAATGTCCGATTGGGGTCGGAATCTAGACTCCGCAGCCTAAAAAATGCGTCAATTATTGCATCCAGCGTCGAGGGTATATAAGATTCGGCCTGGACGAACTTATAACGTATTTTTCCTTTTTTAAATTTCTAATGGAATTTTTAGAATATCAAATGGAATATTCAATGCTTCTATTGGAATATTGAAAATTTCAGATGGGATCTGTCTTTTTTAATTTAAATTGCACGCAGAGAAAAAACATGGTTACTACATGGTCACGACAATAATAATAATATGTTCTCCGCAATAAAAGTATGTTCGTCGCAACCATAGCATTGTTAACTGAATTTATTTTTGACAATAGTATAATTGCTGCAATATTAATATTGTTGGAATGTAACAATAGTATTATTGCCAAATTTAAAAATGAAAATATGGTTATAGCAACAATATAAATATTGTTGGTGCAACAAAAGTATTGTGTTTTGCGTTTTATGTTAACAATAATATGATTACGGCAATCATACTGTATGATTGTAATTTTTCTTCATTTAAATATGCTTTTAAGAACAAATGTTATTGGTACGGATTTAATGCAATAATAGTACTTTTTTTTTATCGAAATTAAAATTTTTTAAACAAGCTGCTTTGACTGAAATATTTTTAATAAAGAAGCTTACGTTTATTTAAACTAATTTTTTCTACTGTAAAATAAATCACTCCTATTATTTTGAATTTAATGTATCTCTTAATAATTTTCATAATTCAAATCTATTGTCGACAACTTAAACAAATTCTAATAAATTATATTGGGGATCAAAGTACAATTGTGTGTGATCATACTATGGTTGTAGGGATCATAACATGGTTGCGTGTGAAACATATTATGGTTGTGAGGATCATACTATGGCTGTATGTGAAACATACTGTGGTTGTGAGGATCATACTATGGTTGTGGAGATCATAGTATGGTTGATTGTGAATCATACTATGGCTGTGAGGATCATAGTATGGTTGTATTTGAATCATACTATTGTTGTGAGGATCAAAATATTGTTGTACCACAACCATATACCCAACAATAGTATTATCCTCTTCGAATATTGTCACCACAACCGTACTTTTTTTCTGCGTGTAGTTTTTTTTTGAAATTCAAATAAAATACCTTTTAAATTTGAAGTGGAAGATTCTAAAATCTAAATATGCTTAATTACAATTTATTTCTTTTAAATTTTTTTTGGTGTTTTCTGAATTTCAAATTGAGAATATTTATAATGAGAATGTTCGATTTGAAATGGAATATTAGCTACTTTCTTTTAATCCCGTTTATACGTTAAACTAAAGTGGGGAGCTTTAATGCTAGGTGCGCACGACAAAACCGTCGAAGAGCAACGTGTTGCAGGAACGTCTATTGTTTGTGTTGCTGCAACGGTATCCTCGTGTGTATTAATCATATTGATTAGGATCGATTCCAATTTAGTTTTAAGATATGGTGGTCGAACAGATGTTATCCTATTTGTCAGTTTTGCCAGTGTTGCACAGCTTGTTTATACGTTTTACAACACTATTTTTACGTTTGTTTAAAAGTAAGCTTTTATTTATTAGAGCATAATATTTCGAGTTTAAAGCCTAGAATTCATTAAAAACGAAATTTTAGCTCCTTCAAGAAATGCATGTATCTTTAGTTAGTTCCGAAATTTATCTTTAGTTAGTTCCGTTTAGCAACTTTTTTCAGTTGGCAAAAGTTGGCAAAATTTGCAACTGTTACACGCAGAAAAACAGTATGGTTGGGTTGACAATATTGGAAAAGCATCATATCATCATTGGCTGCTATATATATTTCTGTCCTAATAATGAAAATGCGAATATTTATCATCAAAATTGGTTTTATTGTTTTTCAAAGTATTCGTCAGCATGATTTAAACACTTTTCATGCGCTCACACCAATTGTCGAAGCACTTTTTCCACTCCGATACAGACCTCCAAAACATGGTTTTTGAACGCTTCAACAGCATCTTCAGGCGACGAAAATCGTTGACCACGCATTTTTTTCTTGATGTGCAGGAATAAAAAGAAGTCATTGGGTGCCAAGTCAGGGCTGTAGTGGATGACCCATCAATTCAATTCGGTCAAAAAGGCGCTGGTTTGAGTCGATGTGTGGGAGCTCGCATTGTCATGGTGCACCATGATTCGCCTTCGTTTGTTCGTTTTTCGAATTTCTACGAAGACTTCAGGCAAACAAATTGTTGTGTACCACTCCTACGTTGCTCAAGCGGAACAGTCGCCACATGACCAGTTTTGCCGACGAAACAGGTAATCATTTGCTTCGAAGTGCTTCTTCTACGAACAACTTTCGTTGGATTTGGCTCGTCTTCGAAGACCCAGTCGGAACAGTCGCCACATGACCAGTTTTGCTGAAGAAACAGACGTTCATTTGCTTCGAAGTGCTTCTTCTACGAACAACTTTCGTTGGATTTGGCTCGTCTTCGAAGACCCACATGGTCGATTGCTGTTTTGTTTCGGGCTCATACGCATAGATCCATGATTCGTCACCTGTGATGATCTTATAAACGTCTTTCGAAGCACCGCCATCGTATTTTTTTTCTAAATTTATTTGCACCAATCGACACGAGCCTTTTTTGAGCGATTGTCAAATTGTGCGGGATCCAACGAGAACAAACCTTTTTTTACGGCCAGGTGTTCATAAAATATCGAATGTATGCTGGTGGAAGAAATGCCCAAGGATGCCTCTATCTTCACGCACGGTATCAATGTTCTCTGGCACAACGGCCTATTTGGACGACGTTCGTCTTTAAACAAGCGTCGGCCACGATTGAATTCATTAAACCAGTTTTTCACAGTGCCATAGGATGGTGCTTCATCGCCATACAAAGATTTAAGTTCATCGATGCACTCTTGTCCTAATAATCCACGTCGAAAGTTGTGAAAAATTATCGCACGAAAATGTTCACGAGTTTATTCAATTTTTTGTTGCCAAATTGATTTTTTTAAGTCCTTGTAAACAACACAAATGATGGTCGCACGTCAAAACGTTCTGAGTATGTCGAACTTTCCAATGGAAATGTCAGATGGCGCCAAGCAACGCTCAGTTTTGCCTAGGCCAGAATTATATGTAGCAACTCTCGTACATTTCAACAATATTAATATTGCCGCAATCATGTCAAAATAAAGTTGAAAAAAACAATACTATGGTTGCTACTATTGTTGCCGTGACCATATAGAAATTTCTATTTCTTTTCTCTGCGTGTATAGGGATGTTTATCACTAGCAGTGTAGGCTTTAGAAATGAAACTTAATATTCTGATAATTCTTTGACATTTGCGAAAAAAAATATCAAATGTTGTGAAGTCATTATTGAGGGTATTCAAATGAATACCAATAAAATAATTAATTTGAAAATAAATAAAGGCTGTTTCTTTCAGCTCCAAACGGTAATTTTTCCGTGTAGATATAAATGTAAAACTGCTAAGCAAAAATTTCGTTTTAGGTGAATATAAGGCTTAGCCTCAAAAATACCTTCACAACATTTTTTATTTACCAAAGGTAAATTTCGTTTGCTACATGATTTTCTTATGGGAGCGAAAATTTCGCTTTAGTTAAAAATAAGGCTTAAAGACGCAAACGAGGAATTTTAGGTAACTGCGAAAGCGGACCTACTCAAATACATGCATTTACTCTTACATGCATACACATGCATGTGTGTTGGTGTAATTGTGTTTAATACTAACACCTTTTTTTGGCTTGATTTACCTTTTCAACTTCTCAAAATGACCTTTCTGCTTTATTTGTCCTTTCGTTCGGAGACCGCCTTTGTGTATAAGCACTCCCCTTTCTTCTTCATTATATTCCCTTATTTTTCTTTTTATAATGTGAAGAGAAACCAAACACGCACTGTCCTGCCTTCACTCGAGTCTTTCGTGTCGTTTCGTGTTCCTTACTTTTTTTTTGGTTTGGTTAGGTTTTATGAAACGTTTTGTCATCTGGTTGGTTCTCTTTGAACTCTGCTAACCTTTTTTGGTAGACATGTGAGAGCGTATGGGAGATGTTAGATGGAGTGCAACAACAACATTGAAATGTGTACCACTTACACACTGACACGCTCACTCACCGGTCGGACAGATCGACCTCAGCAGACAGCTGTGGTGTTTGGTCTCCTCTTTTGTTTGTTGTAAACATCTTGTTGTTTTTTCTACCTTTTTTTGTATGACGGCTGGTGGTTGTTGTCTTGTTTTCCTTATCCGTATCCTTTTGCACACAAATCTAAAAAACCGAACACATTTTATTTTCGCACTTCTTGTCCCTTTGTGAGTGAGTGCGAGTATTTATGTATGTATAAGTATGTATGCATGTTGTGGCCCTTGTTTGCGATAGATTTCACCAAATATTCATCTGTCCAGCTATTCATTTAAAATAGCATTAAATGTCGATGTCAATACAGGGGGTCCTGTTTGCTTTTGTCTGCTTTGTTGTTGTTGTCTTTCTTGTTTGTTACGATGTCATCATCGTCAGCGTTATCGTCCCTATTGTGTTTTGTGGTAGAGTGTGTTTTATTTCATGTAAAGTAGAGTTCATGTGCAAGGGCCTACTGAAGAGGTTGGTAAGTTTCCTTATTGGAGAACATTTTTCCTTTTTTCGAATTGTTTTAGTTTCAATACCGACCAGAAGTCGGCAAAATTAAGGTCAAATGTAAAACGAAAGAGTTTGGAAAACCTATCCCTTTTTGTTAGGACTCTAGACATGCTTTAAGGACAAACAGGTTAAAATCATTTATTTTCTGTGAAAACTTTAATAACATTGTTCTGCAAAGATTAACTTTTAAGCCTTTCTTTGGAAAAAACAACTGATCCCTATGTAAAATGATTTCCTGAATCCGAATTGCCCCATCACGTATAGTTTTCGAGATATCGTGGAAGTGAATTTCTGACTTTTTTCATTAATTTGCCTAACACTCCGGAAATTCTTGTCCGATTCACTTGAAAATGCTTCTATGATTTTGTACAAAAACTACTATAACTCTGGCTTTATTCTTCGGATTATCAAAATATATAACACGCTGGAAACATTACAGTTCGTTCTTTATGATTTCAGAATTGGGTTCCTCAGTTGGTTTCGTCTAAAGGATGATTTTGTTGCAGAACAGTTTTATAGAATTTACATATGAAGCCTGGCCTAAAACATATACAGTGGGGAGCAAAACCGAGTGCATGTTTACCACTTTTCATCGTTAGTCCATGTGCTACCAAATTCTCAGTTTTGCACTTTATTCAAAATATACTAAAAGCAAATTTTTTAGTTTTATGTATTGAATTGCGCTTTTCACACATCTGGACATACTTTCTACTAAGTTTTCGATTATTTTATTTGGAATATCTGCCCATTCCTGTTGAACTCGGCTCCTGAGCTCTTCGATATTTGTTGGTGCTCGTTGGTGTAACCCCAAACGCCTTTTGATTAGAGCCCAAAAATTTTCAATTAGGTTGAGGTCCGGGCTTTGTGCTGGCCACTCTAGAAGTTGAAATTTTCTTTCCGACAATCATTTTTTCACTATCTTGGAAGTGTGCTTTGGATCGTCGTCTTGCTGAAATACAACCTCCTCCTCAGGGTAAGCACTCGGCTCTACAAAACCCGGTAAATTTGTATGCAAAATATGAAGGTAGTCTTCTTTTATCATGATGCCCTCAATTTTTACCAGAGGCCAAGTGTGCCACCATGTAAAGCACCCCCATACCTTTAAGCTTCCTCCGCCATGTTTAACGGTTTGCTTGACTTGGTGTTTTTTAAGACTTTCATGTGGTCTATGCCAGAAATATTCTTTTCCATCGGCTTGGAAACGGTTAATTTTATTTTCATCTCACCATTTTACACGTTTCCAGTTATCAACGCTCCAATTTTCATGGGCCTTACAAAATTCCAACCGCTTCTTAACGTTTTTGTCAGATTAAGCGGGGCTTTTTTAATTGCTGCGACAAAACCAATTCTCTGCAAAGCTCTACGAGCGGTGAGTGTATACTCTCCTCTTCACGAAGCTGCTTCTTGCGAGGGTTGCTATATATATTTTTGGGCTTACACTTAATGTTGCCTGGCGCCATCTAACATTTCCATTGGAAAGTTTTACATTTCTTAGCATAAACGTATTCAGGACGTTTTGACGTACGGCCATCATTTGTGTTGTTTACAGTGACTTGAAAAAATCAATTTGGCAAAAAAAAAATGGAATTAACTCGTGAACATTTTCGTGCGATCATTTTTCACAACTATCGACGTGGATTATCAAGACATGAGTGCATCGATGAACTTAAATCTTTGTATGGCGATGAAGCACCATCCTATAGCACTGTGAAAAACTGGTTTAATGAATTCAATCGTGGCCGACGCTCGCTCAAAGACAAAGGTCGTGAAGGTCGTCCAAAAACGGCCGTTATGCCAGAGAACATTGACGCCGTGCTTGAACTTATAATGCAAGATCGTCATGTGACATACCGTGAGAAAGAGGCATCCTTGGGCATTTCTTCCACCAGCATACATTCGATATTGTATGAACACCTGGCCGTAAAAAAGGTTTGTTCTCGTTGGATCCCGCATAATTTTACAATCGCTCAAAAAAAGGCTCGTGTCGATTGGTGCAAAGAAATTTTGAAAAAATACGCCTCGAGGTGCTTCAAAAGACGTTTATAAGACCGTCACAGGTGACGAATCATGGATCTATGCGTATGAGCCCGAAACAAAACAGCAATCGACCGTGTGGGTCTTCGAAGACGATCCAAATCCAACGAAAGCTGTTCGTGTAAAGAAGCACTTCAAAGCAAATGGTCGCTTTTTCTGCGGCAAAACTGATCGTGTGGCCACTGTTCCGCTTGAGCAACGTAGGACCCTCAATTCTGATTGGTACACCACAATTTGTGTGCCTGAAGTCTTCGGAGAAATTCGAAAAACGAACAAGAGAAGACGAATCATTGAGCAGCATGACAATGCGAGCTCTCACACATCGGCGCAAACCAGCGCCTTTTTGAACGGCGTAAACGTCGAATTGGCGCCCAAAGATTTCTTTTAATTCCCGCACATTAATAAAAAAAAGCGTCCAAAAACCATGTTTTGGAGGTTCCTCAATCGGAGTGGAAAAAGTGCTTCGACAATTGGTTTGAGCGCATGCAAAAGTGTATAAATCATGCTGGAGAATACTTTGAAAAACAGTAAAACCATTTTTGATGATAAATATTCGCCTGTTTATTATTATTCCAGAAATATATATAGCATCCCTCGTAGTAATCATATCCTTTCAAATTCACATCGTCTAGGAGTTTTTGCTGAGTACATTTGAGTTTCACCATAGCTTTCATACAACCCTCGTAGCTCTTTTGTTGTAAATAATGTCATAGCACTTTATTTGTATCCTGTATTTAACCTCATTGTGTGCTCATCCTGCTGTTGCAGCAGCTATTTCGGTCTTGTGTGTTCGTTTTAACCCCCAAAAACTCAAGTGCCTTTTCAGTTATGGCTAGTTTATGTTGCTTCAATACAATTCCATTCGTTTCGGTTCTTAGCAAAATTATTATTTTCCACATCGCAATTGTGTTGGGATCACTTTTCATATTTCTTTTATTTCTTTCAATCGACGTTTAGAAATTGTGTTTCAACCCTCGATCGCTTGATCGAACCAACGATCATTCGTTCCAGTTCATTTTGGCAAACAAACGCACATTGATAATCTTATGAAGCGGACAATTGGATTGAGTGTGAGTGTGTGTCTGTGTGGATGGGCTACCCTGAATTTTAAAGGCATTCATAATTGAATCGATTCTTTTTTATTGTATTTTTTTCCATCCACTTTGGCAATAATAATCGTTTCGTCTCTTGGTGAGGGTAAATTTATACGGGTTTTCTCCCAAATAACTCTAGACAATGCTTTAGTTTTTTAATAGACTCTTCATTTACAGAAAAAAGCAACAACAACAAAAATAATATTGGATATTCAATTTTGCTTTGTTCCATTTGCTGAACAAAGAACTATTTTCGAAGACTTAAGTATTTGTTTAACATTTTGTTTTTGTATAGTTTTAGAAATTTTTTAATTTTTTATGCGTTTCTATTGTCTCTATTATGTCTCTAGTGTTTCTCGCTAGTGTTTTTTTTTCATTCTTCAAACTAAAGACATTTTTCAAGATTTTTTAAGTATGATTTTGTTGTTGTAGTTTTGTTTCGAAACGTGTTTTTCTTCTCCATCATTGTCCAGCAGCAGCAGCAGCCGCCGCCGAGTATTCAATGCCATATTTTAAGCTTTAAGAAAAAGTAGAGAAAAAATAAAACAACATATGGACGCTTAAGAAACTATGCCACAGTTTAACAACATTAATTTTTTCTTGTTTTTTTTTATTTTATTATTATTTCAACAAAAGCTTAAACCTTGAACGTTTTGTATAAAATGTTAATAGAAATGAAATCTTTGAATTAAAAAAAAAACGCTTATAAAAAACATCTGACCGTTATAAAGCCATAGAAAAAACAAGGCAACGTAAGATATAAATTTAAAGCCAACGATTAACCATCAACCCATTAAAATTATTCAAAGTTGTAGCAAAAAAAACAGACCCATTTTTTTGTTTTCGAAAACAAATTATTAATATTTATTACCAGCACCTTAAAAGATAACAAAAATGAATAAATTCATAATATAATACTAAATTCTTACTTTTCTTATAAAAATAGTTTTGCATGAGCCATCAAATAGGGTGATTTTGCTGGTTGCTGCATAGCGGCAATACGACTCATAGGCAGACCCGCATACGAGGGCTGCTATATATATTATATTATTATATTTCTGGTCTAGTAATGAAAACTAGCGAATATTTATCATCAAAAACGGTTTTATTGTTTTTCAAAATATTCTCCTTTAAGATCAATACAATTTTGCATGCGCACAAACCAATTTTCGAAGCACTTTTTCAACTCCCATTGCTGGTGCGTTGTCTTGATGAAAAATTATTTTTTGTGTTGTAAGCCAGGACGTTTTTCTCGAATTTGTACATTTAATTGATCTAAAAAGTTGCAATAGTACTCTAAATTTATTCAATCAATAATATACCTTTGAAGTCCCAAAAACCGTTGCCATAACCTTACCAGCCGATTGAATTGTTTTTGCCTTCTTTGGGTCACTTCCTCCAGCTTCAGTCCATTGTTTAGATTGTTCTTTTGTCTCTGGAGTATAGTGGTGGATCCATGTCTCATCAACAGTTATGAAACGACGCTTAAAATCCATTTTATTTCGCTGAAAACGATATAAACAAGCTTGAGAAATGTTCATTCTTATGCGTTTTTGGTCGACTCCGGCACCCATCTTGCAGAAAGCTTTTTCATCTGTAGTTCTTCATGCAAAATTAAATGGACTCGATCATTTGAGATGCCCATGATATTAGCTATTTCACGCACTTTTATTCGTCCATCATTTAATACCATATCATGCACTTTGGCTACAATTTCTGTTGTTGTTTCTGTTTTTGGACGTCCACTACGTGGTTCATCTTCAATGCTTGTACGACCACGTTTAAATTCAGCAACCCAATTTTTTGCTGTTGCATATGAAGGAGCACTTTCACCTAACACATTCACCATATCATTATGAATTTCTTGTCCCGATAAACCTTTTTTATGTAAATATTTAATGACACCACGCATTTCTAATTATTCCATTGTAAAAAAATCGCTGATGCGTCTTTTGTGAACACCTGTTTCTATATGAAGGAGTTGCCAGATCGAAACAAAATTTTACATGTGTTCATAGCAGAGATGGAAGTTTCCAAAACACTTAACTTTTTTCTGTTTATACCGCGCTTTTTGTGCTAGGCTATGAAGTTTCCGAACCGCCCTCGTATACCGCTCAGAATTGACCGTCCTACGTTCCACAATCATTTGCTTGGATGTACTTCTTCCACGAACAACTTTCGTTGGCTCGTCTTGAAAGACCCATACGGTCGATTGCTCTTTTGTTTCTAGTTCATATGCATAGGTCCATGATTCGTCACCTGTGACAATGTTACACACTGCCTTTGAGCTACCGCAGTTAAACTTTTTCAACATCTCTTTGCACCAATCCATACGAGCCTTTTTTTGAACATTCGTTAAATTTTGTGGGATCCAACGACAACAATTTTTTTCACGGCCAAATGAACATGCAATATCTTATTGATGCTTGTCATACTAATGCCCAAGGATGCCTCAATCTCACGGTATGTCACATGTTGGTATTGCTTAATCAGTTTACGCACAGCATCATTGGTTTCTGGCAAAGTGATCGAAGTTAGACGTCCTTCACGAAATTCATCCTGGAGCGAACGGCTCCAGCGAATTCTTGGTACCAGTGATTAACAATGGTTTCTGATGGTGCTTTATCGCCAAAAGTCGAAACAAGTTGATTTAAACACTCTTGTCTTGATACCCCACGCCGAAAATCGTAAAAAATCATCGCACGAAAATGTTCACGGATAATGAGATGAATTTTTCAACACACTGTAAAAAGAACAGTTCGCCCTCAAAAGACAAAACGTTCTGAATGAAGTTATGCTAAAAATGTCAAAATTTCCAATGGAAGTTCCAGTTTGCATCTTGGAATACTAGTATTGTCAGGACCAGAAAATAAATAGTAACCCTCGTAATAGATTTTTGATAACGCATTGTGAAATATTTAAGCAAGATAGTTTTACATTCTGTGGCTTTGTTAATGGCATGACATTAAAATGGGGGGAATTGTCTTTGCATGATGGCTATAAGAAAACATTAACCGACATGGTCCCAGTCATAATAACGATAAAAGACCGAATTAATGTAAACAAAACAAAAAAAAAAAACATGTTCTCCCATAATACGTGAGCATATCAATAATTCCGAGACTTTTCAAATAAAACATAGTTGTTTTTTTGCAAAACAAAATTTGCTTTTCAACATAATCTCCTCTTAGCTCAATACACTTAGTCCGACGTTTCTCCACTTTGTATCTCTTCCAAAAAAATGGGAGTTTTCGAGGTTGTTAAAATAGGCATTTGTTTGATTAGTAGTTTCATCGTTGGTGCTGAATCTCATTCTACCGAGCCATTTCTTTAGGTTTGGAAATAGAAAATAGTCACTGGGGGCTTAATCCAGTGAATATGGAGGATGAGGTACCAATTCATGCAATTTTGCCATTGAGACTGCTCCCGTGCATTATCTTGATGAAAAATAACTTTTTTCTTGGCCATATAGGGTCTTTTTTTATATGAAATCCTTTTTTATCGGTAATCCTAACAGATTAAGATGATTATTGGAACTTAATTTGTTCATGTATTTGTTGTTCTTACAGATTGGTGGTTATAAGTACTTTTAGAACAAATGTAATATTTTACCGCCTTGCAATGGATGGTTTGATAAGCATTGCAATGATGCTCCAATCGAAGGGCCGCAGTTTCTTCTTTCCAAATCTGCCGAAAAACTTAAAATCGGTTGATATTCAACCAAGTTACTGGCAGTTTTAACGAACAACAATACAGGATTACGTATAGCTCACTTAAAGGCCCAAAGCCTGAACAACAAAATGGATGAATTTCGCTTTATCTTCATTAACTCCAACGTTGATGTTATTTGTGTCTCGGAAACATGGTTTCAACCTGCGATTAATGATAGTATTTTCAACATGTTAGGCTACAAAATTTTTCGTGCTGATAGATATACAAATGGTGGTGGCGTCGCAATGTATGTTAAATCTAGCATTAACTGCTCAACTAAAACTAAATCCACCCAAAACTGTGACTTGGAATATATTTTCATGGAACTTACATCCTTTGGAAACAATAAGTTATTAATTGGCTGTGTCTACAGACCGAACTGCAATACCGAATTTAACTCATTAATTTCCACCATCGAAAGTCTGTCGTTAGACTTTAATGATATCATCATTGCTGGCGACTTTAACAGTAACTTATTGGTATGAAGCAATTTGGGAAGTTCGCTGCAAATTCACGGCTTAATACCAACCAATACCTCTGCTCCGACTTACTTTACCAGATCTTCTTCCACTCTATTGGACGTCTTCTTCGTTAGCGATACGTCAAAAATACTGCTTTCTGATCAGCTATCAGCTCCTGGATTTTCAAAGCATAACCTAATCTTTCTAAGCTACGATTTTAATCTTACTCCACAAAATGAATCGATAACATATCGTGACTTAAAAAACACTAATTGGATCTTGCTAGCCCAACTAGTTGACGAAATACCATGGAATGCAATATATACACTTGAATCAGCAGACGATCAGCTCCACTTTCTTCTAAATAATATTAGTACAATATATGATAACTGTGTACCTGAAAAAACAAAAGCCATAAGAAACAAACAGCCGCCCTGGTTTAATTTAGAAATTAAACGGTTAATTAATGAACGAAATTGTGCTTATACTCGTAAGCGTTGGAAGCGATTCAAGACACCCGCGCTCCACGATAAGTTCAAAACAGCTAGAAGGGCTGTTGTCCAACATACAAACACTGCGAAGTACTCGTACTTTAAACAAAAATTTCGATCCGCTGTTGACAGCAAATCAAAATGGAAGGAAATTCGAAACATTGGAATTTTGCGGAAATCGGTGTGATTCTCTGCATCAATCCAGCATCAACGTCAATGAACTTAACGAAAACTTTGTACACGTAAATGTAGCTCAACCTACTGATAATATATAGGAAAACATAAGCACTGTACAAATTGAAAATTCCTTTCATTTTCACTGTGTTGACGATGCTGAAGTCCTTCAGAGCATTATTAGAATAAAATCAAATGCAGTAGGCACGGATGATCTCAATCCAAAATTTCTAAAAATTATTCTTCCTAAGTTGCTGCCCTACATCACTTTTTTGTTTAATACTGTCCTCACTAAGTCTATTTTCCCCCACGCATGGAAAATGGCTAAAATAATTCCTCTTCCGAAACAAAACAATGAATATCGTCCTATTGCTATACTATCTTCGCTTTCCAAGGCCCTGGAACACATCATAACTGAACAAATTAGTACTTTCCTGGATCAACACAAATTACTGTCTGAGAAACAATCTGGTTTCAGGAAGAAAAGAAGCTGCATTACTGCTCTAATCGAAGTAGTTGAAGATTTACGGCTTAATCTAGATGATAAAATGGTTTCTCTTCTGGTCCTGTTAGATCACAGCGAAGCCTTGGACACTGTGGACCACAACATACTTATCTCCAAACTGAAAAATCTTTTCTTTTTTACCAACACTGCTGGCAATCTTTTGTCCTCGTACTTATTTTATCGATCACAAACTGTTATTGTTGGTAATCTACGCTCGAATGCTCTAGGTGTCTCTCGGGGCGTCCCCCAAGGATCCATTCTCGGCCACTGCTCTTTTCAATCTACATAAACGACCTCCCTGTTGTCCCGGAAACATGTAATATGCATATGTATGCCTCTACACTTGCGCTAAATCAACAGATGTTCATTCTCGCATTTCGCTCATAAACAAAGATTTAATTTATAAATGGGCTAATAATAAGGGATTGCGCCTCAATTCCTCCAAAACAAAATTAATTGCTATAAGCAGAAGCGCTGTTCCTATACATTACAACGTTATGCTTGACAATACTATGATAGATTGTATTCAGACATCATCAAATCTGGGAATAACCTTTAACTCAAAACTTACATGGACAAATCAATCACATTAATGGAACTGTCGGTAAGGTGCGAGGAATGCTGAGAAATTTATGGGCAGTTCGAACTTCTATTCCGTTTCAAATTAGAATGTTGTTAGCAAAATCATAACTAATCCCAACACTTCTCTATGGGTCAGAAATATTCGCCAATTGCGAGTCAGAAGATAGTCGGAAACTAAATGTGGCTTACAATGATATTGCAAGATATATTTTTAACAGAAAGCGATACGACCGAATTTCTGAGTTTTCATATCAACTATTTAACATATGTTTTGAGAATTTACTCAAAGTCAAATGTCTTTTACTACTCCATAAAATCATTAATAACCAAGAGCCTGAGTATCTTTTTAACCGCTTAAAATTCGCTCGATCCAATCGGGGAATGAAACTTTTATATCCGAGAATTAAGAGTCTAACATCTGAACGACAATTCTTTGTGTATAGTACACGTCTCTGGAACAATCTCCCGTCAAGCCTTCAAGTCATAAGCAATGTAACAACTGTTAAAAAGGAGCTACTTAATTTCTATAAATAGTAAATTTGTATATTATTAGTTTTAGTACAACCTAATTTAAACTATGTAATTGTAATTTGATTGTAATATTGTTGAAATATCCCAAAATGTTAATCTTATAATCCACTAAGCCCGCACTGGAATATATAGGATGTTACATCCTGTAGTGCGTGGATAAACAAAATAAAATAAATAAATAAGAGCGTAAGATCCGAAAAACCTATCCTATACCTAAACGTAACTCCAGATTTTGGAGGTGTTTGGGAAATTTCTAAACCGATTTCTTGTTGTACTCAGCAAGATCTACAAGAAAATAATATCATTTCCCAGGTATTTTTTTTCTGTCACACTGTGTTATTAATACCGCATCAACAATTGTTTCGTTGCCATAACCACCAGTTATCGCAAACAATAGTTAAACTGAATTCGGTTGGCTTGCCAAATTTCAACTGGGTTGGGTGTGGCTACTAGAGCTAAAGGCATATATAAGTATGTGGATTTTTTTTCCGATTTTCTTTAAAGTCAACCGCCTCTACTCTTTGTACAAAAAACTTACTTCTGGCAAATTTCCTTAAGATCGGACTACAAGCGATTTGTAGTTTGATTACAAGCTCAGATTAACAGCAGGCGAAAGGAGAACGGACAGACAGGCGTCGTTAAATCGAATTAGATGGTGAATCCGAGTCGATTAATAAATACCCTTAAAGGTGGGACTAACTCAAATAATTTTGGTAGTTACGTATTTCGTACCTGCAAACTCTGAATTATCTTTGCTCTTTTATACAACAAAGAAAACAAAAACGAAAACCGTAAAACCCGACAGCAAAAAACCGAACAAACCGGAAAGTCGGTTTTCTATTTCAGACACTCTATTAAGGAGCCAACCTAACATATATTAACTTGACGGCACTTCATCTAGACCTTTGTTAAATTGCCTTTAAATTAGACTCACCAGTTAAAGTTGCCAGCATTCAGCTAGAGCTATGTAAAATTTCCTTTAAATTAGACACACCAGTTAAAATAGCCACCATTTTTTCCAAAGACGTTTCTGCTTGTAAAGTGTAAACAATCTTTTTTCCCCCGGTATAATTTAAGTTTGCCAGTCAATACAAATAATTATCTTTCAGCCTGATAATTGCCAAATTTTGCCCCAAAATTTTAAACTTACAAACATTTTTTTATTACTTTGACAGAACATAAAAAAAAACTAGCCTAGCCTTTCGAGCTAGATACACTGGATGCTAATATTATTTATGGAGCCACATTACATGAAAACAATAAAGTCCATGATGATGGTGATGATGATGGTGGTAGTGGAGTAATTAACCCAACGAATGCCATAAAACACATGGAAATGCCATGCACGTAGCCACAACTTCACAGTTTTGCGCATTCGAAGTTCAAGAACCCGAATATATCTCCAAAGCACCCGGAGAGCTGAGAACCAACCCGCATGTGGTAAATGTTTATTTTTAAAGTTTTCACAATCATTAACACTGGCGCTAATTGATTAAGAGGGAGAAGACGAAGACGATGAAACCATTGCTATTGTTGTGGTTGTTGTTGGAGGTTCATTTCCATTATTATTATTTATATGTTCTGCGCCCCCCACCCCCCTCTGCTCCCTTCGTCTACGTCTCAAGCGGACAACAATGTTCACATTAAAAGTGTAAATTGCTTACGTTGAGATCATTATCGTAGCCATCGTCGTCATCATCGCCAGCGCCATCATCACTATCACTATCATTACCAACCAGCAGAACATCACGAGCGTGATCATCGAAATCCGTCAGCTTCATATCGCCATTCATTATCGTTCACTTGTCTCCGGGTGATGCTGGCTTGGCTGGCGGGTGATTCCAAAACAGACCATTGTGCCAATGAAGCTTGGCTAGAGAAAGAGAGGCGGGAAGGGCAAAGAAACATCAGCAGTTAAAGAATAATTTAACGAAAATATGCTAATTATTTTTTGGCTATTTTTCTTAATTAACAATCTCATGCGTATATACGAGGATGGAGCACTAATTATTCAGGATTTGAGTAGTTTCAACAGATGTTTTTTTTTCGATGTCGAAGGACCATTTTTAATGAAACTGACATACACTTTATTATACTCGTATCTTCGTATAAACTGTTAAACTCGCATGTAAACTCTACGTGAGTTCACTTATTTTAACTAGACCTAACTATTTCGATTTGGCTACAGCATTGGCGAAGAGTCAAACAGAATTTTTTGTGGTCTAATAAAGCTTAAGCTAGAACAGAAGCTGGGCTACCAAAAGCCACTACGTGCGCTCAATAATAAAGCGTCAATAATTTTAGCCAGAGATCTGGATTTTGACCTTAAAATCATCTACGAGGGTTTTTATATATGTGACGCGCAAAATAGAAAGGGACCTAAGGTTAAAAACCAGTTTTGTTCAGGAGAGCCATTTAAAAGATTAGGTTCCTTTCTACTTGCGCTTAGAATCGTAGACTTCACTTTCACTTTCTGGGTTCGGTCTCATTCGATGCTCCACTTCAAAAAAAAGTGAAAATTGATTTTTTTACCCTTAGGTCCATTTCTCTATGCGCTGTCACATATATACTCGTATATCTTGACTAGGCAACACTAAGTGTTGTATGGCGCCATCTGACATTTCCATTGGAAAGTTTGACATTTTTTTTAGCATAAACGTACTCAGAACGTTTTGACGTACTCCCATTATTTGTGTTGTTTACAGTGACTTGAAAAATTTGGCAAAAAAATTATTAACTCGTGAATATTTTCGTACGATAAATTTTCACAACTTTCGACGTGGATTATCACGACAAGAGTGCATCGATGAACTTAAATCTTTGTATGGCGATGAAGCACTATCCTACGAGGGCGACCGCAAAAGTAACTGGCCTAACATAAAAAGAACCGTTTTTTTTGGAATTATTATTATTTATTTTTCAACATAATCTCCTTCCAACTCAATACACTTCATCAAACGTTTTTCAAGTTTTTTAATTCCATCCGAAAAATAAGATTTTTCAAGACCTTCAAAATATGCCTCAGTTTTAGCAATAACCTCGCTATTGGACGAAAATTTGTTGCCACCGAGAATTTTTTTTAAATTTGGAAACAAGAAATAATCAGAAGGAGCTAAATCTGGACTATATGGTGGATGCGGAGCAATTTCAAATCGTAATTCGGCCAGTTTTTGTTGAGTTAAAAATGCAGTGTGTGAAGGAGAATTATCTTGATGAAAAAGAACTTTTTTTCTAAATGCGGTCGTTTTATCTTGATTTCTTCACTCAACCGATCCAATAATGCACAATAATATTCACTATTTATAGTTTTTCCTTTCTCAAGATAATCAATAAATATTATACCCCTTGCATCCCAAAATACTGTGGCCATTACTTTTCCTGCTGACTTAACAGTTTTCGCCTTCTTGGGACCACTTTTACCAGCTTCTATCCATTGTTTTGACTGTTCTTTGCATTCTGGGATGTAGTGATGGATCCATGTTTCATCAACAGTTATGAATCGGCGCAAGAACTCTATTGGATTACGCTGATAAATCGCTAAAAGCTCCTCGGAATTGGTCCAACTTGGGGCAAAGTCAACAAACGCGGCACCCATCTTGAGGATATCTTTTTCATGTGGAGTTCATCATGTAAAATACTCCAAACTTGTTTTTCGTGTATTTTAGCAATATCAGCAAGTTCTCTGAGCTTTATTCGCCTATCTTAAGTCACTTCATTAAATATTTTTCTAATGTTTTCAATAGTAGTAGCAGTTTTCGGTCTTCCAGAGCGTTGTTCATCTTCCGTACTTGAACGACCCATTTTAAATTGTTGAACCCAGGATTTCACGGTGGAGTATGATGGTGCATTATCACCATGAACAGAATCCAATTCATCTTTGATTAATTGTGGCGTATAACCTTTCATATAAAAGTGTTTAATTACCGCACGAAACTCTTTATTTTCCATTTTTCAAAAATTATAAAACTTGTTTACTTTAATCACCTGAAGAAAAAATTCATTAAATATTTCGGAAATTTTGAATGATGGCTTATAAGAGATTGCTTTTAAAAAAACAAAAAAAAAGTTGCTAGTAAAACAGAAAATGTGCCAGGCTAGTTAGTTTTGCGTTCGCCCTCGTAACACAGTGATACAAAATCGAACTTCCGAATGTGAATGGGATGAGATCAATTGCAAATGAAAGTTGGCATTATCCATAACAAAACCTTCATGGGTTTTTGTTAGTTCAGTGCGAGATTTTTTTTACATGCATTTGAAGTTGGTGATTTTGGAACGCTGTCTAAGAAGAAAACATCAAATTTGATAAAAAATTACGCTTATTTATTTTTATTATCCTGGAAAGTTGTGGTATCTTAACGTTTTTGGGGTCGAGAAATTCATTTCTGATATTTATTTTTACCTAAAACTAACGTTAGATGGCGATGTCGTACAAACGGTGCTATTTCTTGTAGATTTGCATAGAAAAAACGGCGTAGTGCAGTAATTACTGCATATGCAACACAAAAGAAGAGAGTTAAACGAATTAGAGAACTGAAAATATACAAACAAAAGACATTCGATGGTAGATTAATAAATGAACAGGTAAAGGTTAAACTGCTTTAGACATAATATTTGTTGAACCCTTAAAGAATATTTACAAAAAACAAGACAGCAAGGCAATAAAACTTAGTAACGAACAAAATCAAAACAAGACCATAAAGAACCACAAGCGTACAATAATTTTTACAATAAGATATAATACTTTTAAATAAAAAAGTTGTTTTTGTAATAAAAAAAATATTTGTTTTTCAATAAATATTTTTTTTCATAAAAATTGCATTTTTGTAATTGTACGTGCTGAGAATAATAAAATGTACTTCGTAATATCATTAGAAATATGTTTTACAATGAAGCCAACATCAAAAATTTATTTTTCAGCTTAAAACAAAGTAAATACACCGTCACATCTACAAGAAATAGCACCATTTGTGTGACAGCGCCATCTAGCGTGAGTTTTAGTACAAATAAATATCAAAAATTATTTCCTCGGCCCCTACAATAAGTTACCACAACTTTCCAGCATAACAAAAATATATAAGTACTATTTAATCAAATTTTCAATGATCTTGATCGCTTGTTAGACAGCGTTTCAAAATCGCCGACTTCAAGTGCGTGTAAAAAAAATTTCGCTCTGAACTAAAGAAAAACCTTGAAGGTTTTGTTATAGATAATGTCAACTTTCACTTGCAGTTGGTCTCATTTCATTCGCATTTTACCTGTTGCACTGTGTTATCATCCTAATAATCATCCAATACTGCCAGATCCGATCCCACACGCAGAGAAAAGATATGGTTACTATATGGTCACGGCAACAATAACAATATTCCCTGCAATAAAACCATAGTATTGTTTTTTGAATTTTATTTTGACAATAGTATGTTTGCGGCAAAACTAATATTGTTGAAATGTAACAATAGTATTGTTGCCAAATTTAAAAATGGAAATATGGTTGTAGCAACAATATAAATATGGTTGGTGCGACAAAAGTATTGTTTTTTGGGTTTTAGATCGTTTTTTTTTTAATTTGACAATGTTATTTTTGCGAATCTTACGCAATAATATTATTTTTATATGTAAATTATTTTTTTTTTAAACAAACTACTTTCGATTAGTATAACTGATATAATTTTAATAAGTAAATTTTATCTACTGTTAAAAAGCCACTCCTATTATTATTATAGAGTTTAATTATTTTGACATAATTTACTTTATAAAAATCTCTATTGTTGAACAGTAACTTATCCCAATCCTTACAGAGAATTCTGGGGATCATAGTATAGTTGTGTGTGAATCATACTATGGTTGAGAGGTTATGAGAATCATAATATGGTTGTGGGGATCATAGTAAGGTTGAGTGTGAATAATAATATGGTTGTGGGGACCATAGTATGGTTGTGCGTGAATAATTCTATTGTTGTGAGGACCATAATATTGTTGTGGGAATTATAGTATGGTTGTGTGCGAACCATACCATTGTTGCAATGATCATAATATTGTTGTGCCACAACCATATACCGAACAATAGTATGATCCTCTTCGAATATTGTCATCCCAAACCATACTTTTTTTCTGCGTGCACTACTGAAATATCAAAAGTTAAAATCATTCAATTTCATATATGAAAACAAAATCGTTTTTATCCAATTGTTTTGAAAAAAGGTAATTGAATTATTTGGCTTATTAATTGAATTATTTTTCTATTTTTAAGACACGTGCAAAATTTATTTTGTTTTCAACTCCTGGGATAACTGCAAAAATTGGATCACACGGTTAACTAGTAGACTATAATTTTTCGAAATGCAAAGCTGCGATCTCAAAAGTTAAAACTGTTTTTAAGTACTGATATGGCGGCTGCTACTATACCAAATAGGAGGAATTGCGCCCTTTTTCAAAAAAAAAAAATTGGGCCATTCTGCCCATTTTGGGAACCTCTGGATTTTCTAAACATGTGTTTTCTTCATTAGCTAATGCCAATCAATACTGGAGACGCTAATCGTATTTGACGTGGCAACGCAGCTACACACGAAGCAGCATTGGTTGTATTACTGCAACGGCAACCCCGTGCGTACTCGTATCTAACACAAGGATTTTATGCAATTTTTTCGCTTGTAAAATAAAACAAGACTATTGTGTTTAATCTCGTATTAAAGAAATGCCACCTATATCACGACACTAAAACCCAAACTATTTAAACCAAAATGGCGGATACAATATGGTGTACTGCTGTTTATCTATCAAATCACTGCGAAACCTATTTAATTTCTCACGTGTGTATTTGCACTCATGGCGGAACAAAACGAAACTAAATGCTTTTAAAAATATAATTTGTCGGTCGGTTAGTCGGTGGGTCGGTCGGTATGTGCGAAGTGTACTCGGTACACATTCAGTTTTTTGGCACACCTAAAATAAGCCCAAACAAACATGATCTAATTATACGAAAATGGTTTTCTTAGAAAATACCACTTAAAATAGAACGAGAGCGGCAAGAGGAAAAGAGCGAAGAGTAGAGGGCAGTGAAGTGGGAGCAGGCATGCTTTTATAATTCTCATAATTCTTGTTAACGGTATGTTTTTGACAGCTCCAATTGTTTACCCGAAAATAAAATCACATGATTAACGCACAAACACACAGCGTCACCACCGACCGGGGTTGTTCCCAATGACAGTGGGTGACGATAGCTAGCGGGCCTGCCGAACGACCGGCCGACCGACCATATGGCAATATTGGGGAGCCATTGACAAATCCTAATGAATCATTGCGTGAAGAGTAAATATTCTGAACAAAGTCCAACAAAAAAAAAATGTCAAGCAAAGAGATAATATTCCGGGCTTTCCCCGCGGGAAAAATTCTATGAATTGTGAGGAAACTCATTTTCAATTTCTTTGGAATTTTGAAAAGTGGCATTTTCCTTAAAAAATTTCACATTCATTATTTTGAAAAAGTCAAGTCGTTGACCGACCGCCAGTTTTTTTTTTGATTTGTCCACTCTACTAACTAAAGCCCATTTAATTTTATAGTGATTGACTTTAAACTGCTTTGGGAGTAGATTTGGAATCGTAAGGCTCCACTCAGATAGCTACAAGTAAATACGGCAAAAGGTTCACCATAGATCATCTATGCATAGATTCGCCATACGATAGAAATAGAAACACTAACAATTATTGTATTTGCGGCCTTTTTGTAAAAGGTCATTAATTAAAAGTAAATCTATATCTGTTGTAATATTTTCGGTAGTTAGTATATTCATATGTCGATATAGAAAATCGGTCGCTAGTTTTGCCAACAACGGCTCTTTTTTGGCCTCAAAAGTCTATACGAGGGCGGTTCGGAAACTTCTTAGCCTAGCACAAAAAGCGCGGTATAAACAGAAGAAAGTTAAGTGTTTTGGAAACTTCCATCTCTGCTATGAACACATGTTAAATTTTGTTTCAATCTGGCAACTCCTTCATATAGAAACAGGTGTTCACAAAAGAAGCATCCGCGATTTTTTTACAATGGAAAAATTAGAAATGCGTGGTGTCATTAAATATTTACATAAAAAAGGTTTATCGGGACAAGAAATTCATAATGATATGGTGAATGTGTTAGGTGAAAGTGTTCCTTCATATGCAACAGTAAAAAATTGGGTTGCTGAATATAAACGTGGTCGTACAAGCATTGAAGATGAACCACGTAGTGGACGTCCAAAAACAGCAACAACAACAGAAATTGTAGCCAAAGTGCATGATATGGTATTAAATGATCGACGAATAAAAGTGCGTGAAATAGCTAATATCATGGGCATCTCAAATGATCGAGTCCATTTAATTTTGCATGAAGAACTACAGATGAAAAAGCTTTCTGCAAGATGGGTGCCGGACTTGTTAACAGTCGAACAAAAACGCATAAGAATGAACATTTCTCAAGCTTGTTTGGATCGTTTTCAGCGAAATAAAATGGATTTTAAGCGTCGTTTCATAACTGTTGATGAGACATGGATCCACCACTATACTCCAGAGACAAAAGAACAATCCAAACAATGGACTGAAGCTGGAGGAAGTGCCCCAAAGAAGGCAAAAACAATTCAATCGGCTGGTAAGGTTATGGCAACGGTTTTCTGGGACTTCAAAGGTATTTTATTGATTGACTATCTGCAAAAGGGTAAAACAATAAATTCAGAGTACTATTGCAACCTTTTAGATCAATTAAATGTACAAATTCGAGAAAAACGTCCTGGCTTACAACACAAAAAAATAATTTTTCATCAAGACAACGCACCAGCGCACAAGAGTGTTTTAACAATGGCTAAAATCAACGAATTAAAGTACGAGTTGCTTGACCACCCACCTTATTCTCCTGATTTAGCTCCCAGTGACTTTAACCTGTTTCCAAATCTAAAAAAATTGCTTGCTGGCAAGCGTTTTACCTCAATTTTGTAAACCTCTATTTTGAAGACCTTGAGGAAAACTATTTTAAACAAGGGATAGAATTGCTAGATAAGCGTTGGACTAAGTGTATTGAAGTTTCAGGAGATTATATTGAAAAATAAAAATATTTTTAAAAAACTAACTATTCTCTTTCATTGATAGGCTAAGAACTTTCCGAACCGCCCTCGTATGTGGATACTGAAAACATAGATTTTTCCTCACGAATCTGATGAACATATTATTTTATTTATTTTACGATCTGGCGGAATTGCGGGCCTAGACTCATGGGCCAATGGTTCCTATAGTCCAAAAACTAGGTTCTCTCAAACATGGACCCACCACCTACAACCATGTACCCCAATGCTGCCAATGTCATACTGGAATGCCATGTACACAGAGAAAAAATCAGTTGGAATTCGGTCCGAACTAAATGGATAAATTGGATAAACCGAATTGCTGTTGCAATAACCAACATTCCATAGTTCTGATGGAAACATGTTTCGGGATATCATATGATAGTTGCTACAACCATATCACGGTATTTACAGGCAATATCACAGTTACACAACTCGAATTCATTGTAACTATTGTTTGCGACAACTGGCGGTTATGTCAACCAACCAATTGTGATGTTCGAGTTAGTTTGGTACCAATAATTATGGGTGACAACAGATTACTTGTTTATAGGGACCAAACCCTGCTAAGTTGGCTGTTGTAACATAATATTAGTTATTCCAACGTCAACAAATAAACCCTATTCAAGCCTTTATTTCGACGAAAACTTATTTCGAAATCCGCAAAAAAATTATAAAAACAAAAAAATTGGTCAGACAGTTTAAAATTCTTGGGTTAGGCGGTGAATGCTTCCAAGCGATACAGATCATACAAAATATACGAACTATAAATAAAAAAATATTTTCCGAATATAGAAACAGGCTAAACTGTAATTTAGTGACATTACTCAGACTTAATCTGAATGTTTCCTATAGATATCCCTTTTTATTATTCAAAACAACAACCATTTTTTTGTTGCGAACAATTTTACCCGAGCTACGGCCACCCAAAACTTGACTATAAATATTGTTATCAACCTTACTTAATTTTTTTCAGTTGACCCATTACAAGGCGGTGAAGGCGGTACTTATAACCAACAATCCATATCAATAGCAAAAACATGTACAAATTCTGTTCCAATAATCATCTTAGTCTGTTAGGATTACCAATGCTTGTTTTTTTCAACCGAAAGTGTCAGTTCCCTCTACTAAAAATTGCTGTCTGCCCAACCAACATTCGATTGTAACGATGGAATACATGGATAGTTCTTGCAACCACCAACATTCGGTTGGCAACAAATCTGTTCTCTGTGTGTGGTAGTGAAGTGATTATCAATACTTCGGCCCTGCTGACGAATTGTCCACTTGTTTTTGTTTTTGGCGTGATATTCCCAATGGCACTCGCAATAAATTGACAACCCCTACTCCAATTTAAGGCGTCACCACGCATTCGACGTAATACATTTTACGTATTTAGTAAAAGAATGAACTACGTACTCTGCGATAATAAGGCGCGCCTACTTTTGATTTCTATATTTCCGAATCAAATCGTCATCAAAACAAAACCTTTGTCGAAAAACACATTTGCCAACATTTTCCCCGAATTGACTGACTTACTCTCTCATAACAATCTTTTCCACATAATTCTATCGGCCAAAAGTTAATTAGTTTTCGTTCCCCCTTCCCTGACAAGTCCAACGCAACACACTCCAATCAATGGTGCTCTTGCCGACTGCCACAAAAGTACGTACATTTCAATTCAAATTCCAAAAAGAGTTGCTGCGACACGATGACGACGTGTCCCCCCAAATTCGTATCGAATTCTTTAGAAAAAATGTCTCGGCCAAAAGAACCCGACGAAAGTCATTATTCCGGTGAAAATATCGTACGACAAAAGTACCTTTTATCTATCCTCTCAGGTTTATTACGTTACGTTGGTTACGAACGACGGGGTGGGAAAGTGAGTGACGGAGTGTAGGATTTTCGATATCAATTCGTTATAATTTAATATAATATTTTACGAGTAAGTCAGTCAGTCAGCGAGTGAGTGAGTGAGCATTTTACCGAGTCATTATTCTTAATAACTGCTTATTTTCCGACATACAATTGTGTTTTTGAAATGGAATCTTATCGTTCATTATATGCAGTTTAAGATTTCTAAAATTCTTTATCTAATACGAGTTACTTGGAAATAAAAGAAAACGAACAAACAAATGAAACTTTAATTATATTTTTCGTTTGAAATGGCGAATTTGGGGGGAGGTGTCACACGTGCAGAAACTGAACTAAAAACATGACATAGAAACAAGTCAACAAATTAAGTTTGGTTAGGCCGAAGCCTTTATACGCTCCGCCATGGATTGTTTTCAAATATGACGATAGTGGAAAGCAACATTTTTCAATTTGGGGACCAACTTACGAGGGTTGCTACTTATATTTCGGGTCCGGCATGCGCACAAACTTATTTTCGAAGCACTTTTTCCACTACGATTGAGACATCTCCAAAACATGAATATTAAACGCTTCAACAGCTGTTTCGGGCGATAAAAAACGTTGGCCAAGCATTTTTTCTTGATGCTAGGGAATAAGAAGAAGTCACTGGGTGCCAAATCAGGGCGGTACGGCGACCCACCACTTCGACGTTTTGGCCGGTCAAAAAGCAGTTGGTTTGAGCCTATGTGTGCGAGCACGTATTTTTATGGTGCACAATGATTCGTCTTCTCTTATTCGTTTTTCGAATTTCTCCGTAGACTTCAGGCAAACAAATTGTGGTGTACCACTCAGAATTGACCGCCCTACGTTGCTCAAACGGAACAGTCGCTACATGACCAGTTTTGCCGAGTAAACAGGCGACCATTTGCTTCGAAGTGCTTCTTCCACGAACAACTTTCGTTGGATTTAGCTCGTCATCGAAGACCCACACGGTCGAGTGCTGCTCGTGTCGGGCTCATACGCATAGATGCATGATTCGTCACCTGTGACGATCTTATAAACGTATTTTGAAGCACCGCGATCGTATTTTTTCAAAATTTATTCGCACCAATCTTTTTTTGAGCGATTGTCAAATTGAGCGGGATCCAACAAGAACAAACCTTTTTTACGGCCTGGTGTTCATGCAAAATCGAATGTATGCTGGTGGAAGAAATGCCCAAGGTTGCCTGTATCTCGAGGTATGTCACATGACGATCCTGCATTATCAGTTGACGCACGGCATCAATGTTATCTGGCACAACGGCCGTTTTTGGACGATCTTCGTCTGTGAGCGAGCGCCGGCCACGATTGAATTCATTACACCAGTTTTTCACAGTGCTATAGGATGGTGCTTTATTGCCATACAATGATTTAAGTTCAACGATGCACTCTTGTCGTGATAATCCACGTCGAAAGTTGTGAAAAATGATCGCACGAAAATGTTCACGAGTTAATTCCATTTTTTTTGCCAAATTAATTTTTTCAAGTTACTGTAAAAAACACAAATGATGGTCGTACGTCAAAACGTTCTGAGTAGGTTTATGCTAAAAAAATTTCATACTTTTCAATGGAAATGTCAGATGGCGCCAGGCAACACTTAGCGGTGCCTAGGCCAGAAATATATATAGCAACCCTCGTATATGCTTTTCTGTTTATAGTTATTAATATAGTTTTAGCTGGGTTTAGCCACAAACCCTTATTAATAACAATGTTGTGCCTTATCGGTAAACGATTTCATATGCTCCAAACAAAAATCCTCCACGATTTGAGACTGTAGAAGTCACAAATTAAATCTGATTTTGCTCAAAATTACTACAGTTCTGTATGAGATATAAAACTAACCCTTGCATGAGATCTTAAACTAGACCTTATCATAGACCTATCGGTTAATGCTTTTATACAGCCACCATACAGAGATCGCTCTATATAAGTACTTGAAGTACATCTGATCTCAAAATCACAAATTAAATCCGATTGCAGTCTTATTTTGTCAGACCTGACCAACCGTCCCTAAATTGGAGCATATCTGTCAAAGTTTTCATTTAGCGCCCACACAAAGGTCGGTCTCAATATGCTGCCGTGCCGATGTTAAACCCACATTTTAATCTTTTTTTGAAATCGAACTTACTCTAATTTAGCTCACTACTTTATGAGGCCACTATATCTAACCCTATTGAAATGGGACTATATCGTTCCATGTAGCCCACATAGAAAGGTCGCTTACATTTGGTCGCAACATTATGTGGTCAATGTGACATACATACACTTGCGATCAAAACCGAGTGCATGTTTGACATATTTTTACTAACGCTGTCCCAAAATTTTGTATAATAGACGGATTAGCTTGAACATTTCATGGAATTTTATTTATTATCTTAACAATAAAATATGGTAAGCAGAAAAAAAATAACTTAACGAGAGTTAACAAATTCACTGAAAAAAATAAGGCAATAGTATTCACTCAGTTTTGAACTTATTGTTAATATGACAGTATATGTAGGTTATTAGTAGGGAATCCATAATCCCTTGTTTGGAATAACTTTTTTCGTACGTCTAGACATGCTCTCAACTAAATTTTCTATAATTTTGCCATTCTAGTTGTACCCGGCTCCAAAGTTCTTCCATGTTACTTGGCGCATGATTATACTATACTAATCGCCTCTTGACCACAGCCCATAAATTTTCGATAGGGTTGAGGTCTGGACTTTGTGCTGGCCACTCCATTACCTCAAAATTTTGTTCCAGGAGCCAGCGTTTCACAATTTTCGAAGTATGCTTTGGGTCTCCGTCTTGCTGGAAAACCAATTCATCCTCAGGGTAGGCACTTCTATCCACAAAGTCTAGTAAATTCGATTAAAGAATATGATGATAGCTTTCCTTGGTCATTATGCCTTTCGATTCTAACCAGTAAGCCTAAATGCCACCACGTGAAACACCCCCAAACCATACGACCGCCACCACCGTGTTTGACGGTTTGTTTTACATGGTGTTTTTGAAGGCGTTCATGGGGTTTATGCCAAAAATATTCTTTCCCATCACTCTGGAAACGTTTCCAATCGTCTACCGTCCAATTTTTGTGACTTTTACAGAACTTGAGTCTTGCTTTTATGTTTCTATCAGATAGAGATGGTTTTTCCTTTTTAACCGCTGACACGTACCCAAGTCTGTGAAGCTTTCTACGACCGGTTGGTGCACTTACAGTCTTGTTAATTGCTTAAGCAGCCTGTTTAGGTCTTTTGGAGCTTTTGTTTCGCATTTGACGTATCATCAAACGGGCATCTAAGTCATTTAATAGCCTAGGACGACCACCAGAATTCGGCACCGGAGCAACATTTCGGCGTTTTTGGACAGCTATTACGGTGCGTTGACTCACGTTCAGATTTTGAGCAATAACACGTGACCAATTTCCAACATTAGTCATGGCTACTATACCATTTTCAACATCTATTGCGATTTTTCTCATTTTTTAAAATACTTTATTTTAAGGCCGAAATTACAGCACACAACTAAACCAAAATTCATTGAAGTATACTGCAAGCAAAGAAAATGCCGCTACATTTATAAGTGAGTGCGTAGCTTACTACGCACTCACTTATAAAGGGTGTCCTAAGAAGAGCGCAATTTTTAAATTTTAAATAAAACACAGATATTTAAGAAAAAATCGTGAAACTTTATTATATCGTAAAGTAGACAGAATAAGGATCAATATATCGTGCAGATGGCCGCCGCGGCTTTGCTGGCATGCACGCGATCTTTTAATGAAATTTTCAATGACCGTTTTGCATGAATGCTGCGGTATTTCATTAATGCAGCGTCCAATTTCGTCTTTTAAGGCTTGAGTCGTCGTCGGCTTATTCGCGTAAACCATCGACTTCAAAAAACCCCAAAGAAAAAAATCAAATGGTGTTAAATCGCACGATCTAGACGGCCAAGTCTGATCTCCAAAACGCGAAATAACACGACCGGGAAATGACTGATGCAGCAATTGAATTGTTTCTCTGACTGTATGACATGTGGCGCCGTCTTGTTGGAACCACATGCCCCACACATTCATTTCTTCAATTCTAGGCAAGAAAAAACTGGTTATCATTTCACGATACCAAACACCATTGACTGTTTGCGCTTGACCTGCCTCATTTTCATAAAAAAAAGATCCAATGATTCCTCCAGCCCAAAAACCACACCACACAGTGACACGTTGAGGATGCATTTGCTTCTCGTGAATCACTCGAGGATTTTCCGCACCCCAAATGCGACAATTCTGCCTATTGACGAAGCCATCAAGATGAAAATGGGCCTCGTCACTGAAGATGATTTTATCGGCAAAATCAGCATTTTCATGTTGTCTCTCCAATACCCAATTAACGAACTCCCTTCGCTGTCCATGGTCCATTTTTACTAACCTCGTACCTTCTACTAACAAACAATAACAATTGTTCAAATGTCAAACAATGACACTTCGAATGTTGCCAGATTTAAAAATTGCGTTCTTCTTGGGACACCCTATACAAAGCGTTCAAAACTGAGTGCATAGGGTTTCCACATATTTTTGCTGCAATTCTGCTTGTGGTGAAGTTTTTATTTTTTTCTGCTTACTTAAATTTGTTGTTTATATAATCAAGTCTAATCATTAATTTTAGAGGAATCTGACAATTGTTAAAAAAGTTATGCCACTTTAAGTAAAAATAGTTAAAACATGCACTCGGTCGCCAGTGTAAATAAATCTGATGAAATTATAGCATATGGGTCTATGTTTTCCTATAGCCCCTCCGAACAAGAAGACACATGAAGACCGAGTCCAAATATCGGACAGAGTCGCAGAGTAGTCTAAAAATCAAAGTCGCCTGAGACTTTTTTTACTTGTTGCATCTAAACTTACGATTATTTTTTAATATAGGTTTCTTTCACAAGCTAATTTTACAAATCTATTTTATGCTTTCTATGAAAAGCATTCGATAAAAATCCGGCTCTAAGGTCGGTAATCGATAAATAAAATGTCACCACATTTCCCCATCACTAGCTGGCAAAACATGTGATACACACTACATACCCGTATGTAGACTGTTTTTCGTGGAATCCAACAAAATACCGCCAGAATTCTATTCCCAACCACTGTGACCACAGCAATTTGAGGCTAGCCTTCACATCCATACATAATGCATATGTACAGACAGAAAGAAGTAAGTAAAAGTACTTTAGGCATAAAATATACGCAGTCCGTCATGCGGATGTGTCACATTGAGTATTTATTGAAATAAATTTACCAAGAAAAACCCCATTAATTTAACATTATCGTATGTGTATTTAGACCTTTATCAAATGTATGTCGAGCATTTATGCATTTGAAATGATCGAAAACATATTGGCCTCTTTGACTATAATTGAAAATATACTGAAAAATAACGTATCTAAAATGTTTACACAAATCCTAGAATTTCTAGGCACCTTTGTACGATTTAATCTGACCTTGGATATGCCTGGGAAAAGCAGAGACTGCAGCTATCACGTTTGAGTCACCTGCAATTAATTGATTGCCATGCCGCAGATTGTGTCGTGTGTGGCGCTTATAACCGGAATTTTCTTATCGGTCATACATTTTTGTTAAATATTTTATTAGTACACATGTTCAGTGCTTTCGAATGTTTGTATTTGTTTTCTTGGAAGTTATTATTACAGCGTTTTCTTATCGGGCGAATATTAGAGGTACAAGTGTACGGGTAAATTCCGCTTAACAGCCTTGTACCGCAAATATTTGCCTCAACGACTGCTACGAATAATTACTAGCAGTGCACAGAAAGAAAATAAAATTGTTTGCAAATTCATTTACTAAGTAGGGTCATAAATCCCTACACGTTTTATGCTGTAAAATAAAAAAGTACTGAATGTTTTTGGACCAAATATTTTTTAATATATTTATTGATGTATATTGTTTCCAAAAGAATCTACACGCAGAGAAAAACATGGTTACTACATGGTCACGACAATAACAATATGTTCTCCGCAATAAAAGTATGTTCCTCGCAACCATAGCATTGGTAACTGAATTTATTTTTGACAATAGTATAATTGCTGCAATATTAATATTGTTGAAATGTAACAATAGTATTATTGCCAAATTTAAAAATGAAAATATGGTTATAGCAACAATATAAATATGGTTGATGCGACAAAAGTATTGTGTTTTGCGTTTTGTGTTAACAATAATATGATTACGGAAATCATACTGTATGATTGTAATTTTTCTTCAATGTTATTGGTACGGATCTTATGCAATAATAGTACTTTTTTTATCGAAATTAAAATTTTTTAAACAAGCTGCTTTGGCTTTATTTAACTGAAATATTTTTAATAAAAACAACTTAAACAAATTCTCATAAATTATAATGGGGATCATAGTATAATTGTGTGTGATCATACTATGGTTGTAGGGATCATCACATGGTTGCGTGTGAATCATACTATGGTTGTGAGGATCATACTATGGTTGTATATGAAACATACTATGGTTGTGAGGATCATATTATGGTTGAGTGTGAATCATACTATGGTTGTGGGCGTCATAGTATGGTTATGTGTGAATCATACTATTGTTGTGAGGAGCATAGTATGGTTGTATTTGAATCATACTATTGTTGTGGGGATCATAATATTGTTGTACCACAACCTTATACCCAACAATAGTATTATCCTCTTCGAATATTGTCACCACAACCATACTTTTTTTCTGCATGTACTTATTCAAAATGTCCGCCTTTTTCCTTTACACACGCCTTAAGTCGCACTGACCAATCGGCAATAGCTGCACAAACCTCGTCCATTGGAAAATTGGCCCCAGCTCGAACCAAAGCAGTCTTAAACGATCCAATGTTGGGGTATCTTTTATGACAAACCTTGTCCTCTAAAACCGACCACAATTTGTAATTTAATGGGTTCAAATCTGGACTGTCTGAGGACCATTCTTTAGAGGAAATGAACGCTGGCAAATTGTTTCGAAGCCAGGCGTGGGTGGGACGTTTTAGCCTTATAGACCGGCGCAGAATCCTGCTGGAATGTCCATGGCTGGTTTTGGAACAGGGAATTGTTAAGAGGCTTCACAACAGTTTCCAAAACGGTTTTTTGGTAAACTTTGGCCGATGTTTTGACTCCTTGTTCGCAGAAATGCAGGTCACTGACCCCATCGTTAGAGACACCCCACCAAACCATAACTGAAGCTGTGTGATGACCCTTTTCCACCCTTGGGATCAGCTCAGATGCTTCCTTAGATGACCGCGCATACACTCTATCTTTTTGCTTGTTAAATTTTTCCTGAACGGAAAAAAATTGTTCATCGGTGAACAAAATTTTTCTGTGCAAGTTATCGGCGTGCTTCACCAAAAGACATTTGCACTTTCCATCCTTTTTTTTTTAAAGCTGCAGTCAAAAAATGTCTGTTACGTCGTTTGAAAGCCCCAAGCCTTTTTTAATGATTCGACTCATGGACTTTTGCGTGATATTTTTCTCACCATGATTATCTGTTTTCGGAGCGGATTTCTGTGAATTCTTGATTTAACGGCTTTGATGACATGTGGTGTTCGAACAGAGCGTGGGCGGCCCGACCGGTGGCGGTCTTTTACATCTCCAGTCTCCTCAAACAGTTTTATGCATCGGTAGATGAACATGCGGCTAATCCCTAGTGGCCGGAGCGTTTTGAAAATATCGCTTTTTTCATTTCACACTTGAAAAGCGCTATTACAGCTATACGGTTCTCATTATCTGACCACTCCATGATGAAAGTTGAAACAATTTTAAAATCCCGTTATAGACTAACGCTATTGCGGTTAGCTTTCAAAACCCATATGACATTAACGGGATATGTTCAGTTCTTCTATTTAAATAAGTGTGTTCAATGTTGTAACAGTATTTATGTTGTCGACTAAGTATTTTATTCCGCTTACGATTTTTGTTATATCAAAAAAGTGGTTTGTTGTCAATTGATCCCGAAAATATCATATTGACTAAAATATTTATTGATATCAATGAAGTTGTCGTTTGAATTAATTTTATTGCTTTTGATTGTTTTCAATTTGAATTCGATTTTTTATATTAATTGTAATATTGTTGTATTGTTGTGAATCGATCACTAAAATATTTGGATTATTTATAAATTAATTAATACCAAATGAAGCTGTCAACAACGAAGTTAATTCAATTGGGTTCAATTCAAATTGTTTTCCCTTTCTTATGATCAATTTTAAAAGAAACAAATATTAAAAATTAATAGCTTTGTTCTTTGGGTGTCCTATTCTATATCAATCTGATTTATCTTTCTGTTAATTTTCAAAAGTTCAACTCTTATTGTAAATCAAATGCTTTTTTAGCTACTTAACTTTGTAGCAAAAACTCAGAAGGTACAATTCTTTAGTATTGACCTTTCATTGCCTTTTTTTAAATCAAATAAATACTTATTGTTAACACAGTTCTGCAATAAAATCCTTCTTTGGACGCAACCAACTGATCCATGTGTAAAATGATCTTCTGATTCCGAATTTGATGTCTGTTTAGGCTGATCACGTCGTGTTATTGTGAAAATTAAAACTTTTTTCATTATACTTTGGCAATTCCTATCCGATTCACTTAAAAATTAGGTAAGTATTACCAATTAATTTTATAAATATTATAAAATTAATTGGTAAATATTCATGTTAATTATAATTTATAAAAACTGGGAAAGTTACAGCCTAAAGAAATCAAAATTTTGTTTTTGGGTTGAAAAATTTTGTTTTCAACTCCCAACTGTACCCAATTCTGTAGCTCCAATCTTATGAGTTTTACAAAAACTGCATTAACGAAGGCAATTTTTGTCGGATAATCAAAAAAACACCATGTTGGAATCGTTACAGTACATTCTTTATAATTTTATGCAAAAACTCATGGGAGAGTTCCAGAATTGGGGTACATTTGGCAGTTAAAAACCAAACTTTTTAACATAAAAAAAATTTTTTTGATTTCTTTTAGCTGTCACTTCCACAATTTTGTCTAAAGGAGGTTAAGTTTCGAATAATCGAGATCGATTCATACTTGCCCTACACATGGATTACATGAAGAGACGAATGAGTCTAAATCGACTCAGATTTCGGAGTCACACTTCTAGGTGTCACAAACATCAGCACAAAATTCTCATACCACTTTACTACAGTGTGGTGAGGGTATACTGAAAAAATTCACTAGTTTCTACGTTCCAAAATATTTACGTGTCTCAGCGTTTAGAGTGTGTCAATTTCACATATTTCATTCAGTGTTATTGATTTGATTTTAATCTCAAACTGATCTTTGCAGAACTATTTCAGTATCAAAGTGATTTGTGTGAAACAGTTTGAGTCCCTTTAAGGAAGTTTACAAAAGCTCATAGGCAGAAACTCGAAGTTGTTTAACTTTATCCCACTTCTGGGTTTCAAACTCATCTTTTTACGAAAAATCCACAACCACTTTCACCTTTCTTGTCCAACTGAATTACTCGTATAAGTCCTATCATAATTTCGCACACTGTACTCTAACTGCCTTTACCTTTGCTAACACTGTCAGTACCACCTACTATATCAGCTGTTCCTTACAACTGTTGTCAAGCAGAATTTTTAATTGGATTGTAAAGTAAAGAAAGCAACAAAAAATGACGTAAGACACCAAAGGACAGAATGCCCTCATTACCGTTTCCAGCTAATTTTTTTTACTCGTACATTCAATATTTGATTAATTAAACAATTACAATTCCCGAAATGTTTTAAGAAATATTCATGAGAAAAAGTAATGTTCGGCGTAAAAACTTGATGTGCTTTTAATTACTTAATTTGAAATGTTTGAAATACATTTTGTTTTTAACAATAATTCCCATAACGTTTTAACATTTTTGCTTTTTGTGGGTTTCTCGAACTCAGTTTAGGGGCAAATTTCGTTCGAATGTCCAAATTACCATTTTCCGGTTAAATCCTGTTTGTTTTTTTTTTAGCGCGATGCGCTTCACTTGATTTCAAATGAAACCTGAGTATACAAAAAACCCTCCATTGCTACGATGTTTATTTCGCTGTTGGTGAACGTGTCTTGGGGATCAAAGTGCGCTTGAAACTGCGTATTTGTTTGTCGTGTCGGTTGTTTCGAAAACTGAAGGCGAAAGTAATTTATTGACAGTGGTTCACAGCTAACTTCAGTCAGCCTTGTCAGCATGCAGAAAAAAGTATGGTTGGGGTAACAATATTCGAAGAGCACCATACTATTGTTGGTTAGATGTTTGTGGCACAAAAATATTATGATCATCACAACAATAGTATAGTTCACACACAACCATACTATGATCCCCATAACAATATTATGGTTCTCACAACAATAGAACCATTTACACACAACCATACTATGATCCCCACAACCATATTATTATTCACATTCAATCATACTATGATCCCCACAACCATATTATGATCCTCATAACCATAATATGTTTAACGTACGACCATAGTATGATGCTCACAACCATAGTATGATCCTCACAACCATAGTATGACTTACGCACCACCATACTATGATCCCCAAAATTGTTTGTAAAGACTGGAATACGTTGTTATTCAACAATAAAGATTTTTATTAAGTAAGTTATGTAACAATAGGAGTGATTTATTTAACAGTAAAAAAATTCATTTATTAAAAATATTTGAGTTATACTAATCCGTTTTTTTTTAAATTTAATTTTTATTACTATTTTTGCGTATGAATCTTAAAAACAACATTGTCAAATTAAAAAAAAATGAGGTTTTGCCGGTATGATTGCCGTAATCATGTTATTGTTAACATAAAATCCATAAAACCATAATTTTGTCCCACCAACTATATTTATATTGTTGCTACAACCATATTTTCATTTTTAAATTTGGCAACAATACTTTTGTTACATTTCAACAATATTAATATTGCCGCAATCATACATTGTCAAAATGAAATTCAAAAAACAATACTATGGTTGCGACGGCCATACTTTTACTGCAGAGAACATACTATTGTTGCCGTGACCATATAGTAACCATATTTTTTCTCTGCGTGTGGCCATTTTGTAAAATGTGTAATGAGACCAAAGTGTTTTGGAGAGTTTTTGTAAAAAAAAAAACTTGAAATACATTGGATACCCTACTAGACTTAAGACTTAAAGTACACCTTTTGACTATTAACTACAAATATATACTTTTTTAGCTGGACCCAGCCCATGTTGCTGGTCTTGTTATCGTTATTGCGAAAGCTTTTTAATCCGGTAACAGACCAACTTAAGTAATACGCAAAGTCGGTTGAATCATAACATTCACGTCTTTGAACATCGCAAATGTCCTGATTATTGCGCAAACCTTTCTATCTATAGATCGACTACCATCAACAATGTTTTGTGTCTTCATTCATTATGTTGCTTTCTCCCAATTCCATATACTATTTTGTCGGACCATAGGTCTTTTACGTACGAGGGTTGCTATTTATATTTCAGGTCCGGAAATAAAAACACAATAATTTATCATTGAAAAGGGTTTTTATTGTTTTTCAAAAAATACTCCTTTGAGATCAATAAACTTTTGCATGCGCACAAACCTATTTTCGGAGCACTTTTTCCACTCCGATTGAGACACCTCCAAAACATGATTTTTTTTAAACGCTTCAACGCTTCGGGCGATAAAAACGTTGACTACGGATTTTTTTCTTGATGCTAGGGAATAAGAAAAAGTCATTGGGTGCCAAATCAGGGCTGTACGGTGGCTGGCCCATCAATTCGACATCTTGAGTGGTCAAATAGCTCATCGTTCCAGTTGATGTGTGAGAGTTCGCATTGTCGTGATGCAAAATGATCCGTCTTCTCTTATTATCTTTCCTCATTTTTTCGAACACTGTTGGCAAACACATGGTTAAATACCACTCAGAATTGACCGTCCTACGTTTCACTAAAGGCACTGTGGCCGGTTATACCGAAAAAATATCGATCATTTGCTTCGATGTACTTCTTCCACGAACAACTTTTGTGGGATTTGGCTCGTTTTGAAAGACCCATACGGTCGATTGCTTGTTTCGGGTTCATATGCTTAGATCCATGATTCGTCACCTGTGACAATGTTAAACACTGCCTTTGAGCTACCGCAGTTATCTTTTTTCAACATCTCTTTGCACCAATCCATACGAGCCTTTTTTGAGCATTCGTCAAATTATGTGGGATCCAACGAGAACAATTTTTTTTCACGGCCAAATGAACATGTAATTTCTTATTGATGCTTGTCATACTAATGACCAAAGATGCCTCAATCTCACGGTTCGTCACATGTCGGTCTTGATTAATCAGTTCAAGCACAGCATCGATGGTTTCTGGCAAAGTGACCGAAGTTGGACGTCCTTCACGAAATTCATCCTGGAGCGAAGGCCGTCCGAGACTGAACTCTTGGTACCAGCGATTAACAGTGGTTTTTGATGGTGCTTCATCGCCAAAAGTCGAAACAAGTTGATTTAAACACTCTTGTTTTGATAACCCACGCCGAAAATCGTAAAAAATCATCGCACGAAAATGTTCACGGGATAATTTCGTTTTTTTACTGAGATACATTTTTCCACACACTGTAAACAAAACAATTCGCCCTCAAATGACAAAACGTTCTGAGTGAAGTTATGCTAAAAAATATCAAAGTTTCCAATGGTAGTTCCAGTTTGCATCTGGGAACACTTGTATTGTCAGGACCCGAAATATAAATAGCAACTCTTGTACAAGACGACTTTTTGACTATTACAAAAAACCAAGAGTCGATTTTTTTCTGTAGATAAAAATGCAATATTTTAGAAATAAATAAGTTTTCTTTGTTTAAAATTTTTATTTAAATAAAAGAGAACCTAATAAACGTCAAGTATTTCATGTAGTTTCTAATCTATTCATATTCCAGTTTTTAAAAATTTTGTGAACAAAGATTATTTTTTAGAGCAGTCGATTTATATACATAGAATCACAATTATTTTTTTTTGGGAGAAAATTTGGCTCTGAACTTGAATCCTGCATGCGAAAAAACTCTTTGGGTAAAAGTGGCAACGATTGAAAATTTTGATTTTCGCTACATTTGCAGTAAATAGGTGTGGTAATCGCTTGTCATTGTTCTCCATATAAGTATTGGATTAGCGTTTGTTTAAAGACAAACCAGCGGTGTCTTCAGATAGTGCTTTAATTGTATTGGAACGCCCTTGTCATCATTAAGGTCTTTTTCGAGTCTAGTGCTTACACTCTTGTCAAGGAACCCCCACATGCAATAATCTTCTTTGGTGTTGAAACACACACTCTCTTTGGCCACTTTAACTTCGGGTAAATGGGCATATCGAGGGCATATCAATAATTCCGTGACTTTTCCAACATGCCTTGTAGTTATATGAAATGCAACACTTCTCCCATCAAGTACCATCTGTTAATAGACTGCTGTCAAATTTTGAGAGAGTTCTGTCATTTGGTTTGTGTTTAACACGGCTGTTCGCGGATTTTGTTAAAAATGAAAAAAGTGAATTTCGAGTGCTCAATAAACATTATTTTTTGCGGAAAAGAACCAATCAATCAAACCAAGAAAAGGCTTGATACATACTACAGGGACTCTGCACCATTGATTTTGATGGTAAAAAGTGGTTTACTGACCTTCGTTGTGGTCATACAAGTACAAATGACACTGAACGTTCTGGACGGCCTATTGAGGTCAATATAGCCAAAAATGTCGAACAATTAACGATATGGTGTTGGCCGATCGAAAAGTAAAAGTGCGTGAGATTGTTGATGCCATACGCATTTCATATGACAGTGTGGTTTTGATTTTACATAAACAGTTGGGTTTAAGAAAGCTGTCTGCAAGATGACTGCCGCGTTTGCTCTCAATTGACCATAAACGTTACGTGTGGCAACTTAAAAGGATTGTTTGGAGTTGTTTAACCTCAATTCGAATGAGTTTTTGCGGCGTTTTGCAACTGTGGATGAATCATGGATCCCTTTCAACACTCCGCAGCAGTCTGAACAATGGGTTTCTCCGGGTGAACCGGATTCAAAGAAGGCCAAGGTGACTTTGTCTGCCCCTAGTGACTATTTCTTGTTTCCAAACCTAAGGAAATGGCTCGGTGGAAAGTGATTCAGCTCCAACGACGAAATTATTGATCAAACAAATGCCTATTTTTTGGACCTCGAGAAATCTTATTTTTATAGATGTTTGGAAGGGATACAAAAATTGGAGAAACGTTCGACTAAGTATATTGAGTTAAAAGGAGATTATGTTAAAAATATTTTTTTTGCGGAAAAACTGTGTTTTATTCGAAAAGTCACGGAATTATTGATAGTAATTGGTAAAAAAAACAACATGAAGATATTAGGATATGCAGCCTTTGTTGTTTTCACAGAGCGTGTTTTCAAAATAATGAGCAAATTTTACTTAATTTAAGAAATATATTTGGCGAATTTAAACAGTTTCACACGAAAAACGTAAACATCTAGTATACAGCGCCATCTATCGGAACGAAACTTAAGAGAAACTTTAACATATGGTCCAAGTGCAGTGTTTATCGAAAAAGCGGTTCCAAAGTTTTAGGAGCTCGTTCACGGAACATTACTTTCTTATACCACTTGCCACAGGAGTATTATAGTTTTGTTAAATGGAATAATTTTTGTAAATCCCAGAAAATAGTGTTACGAGGGCTGCTATATATATATATATATATATATATATATATATATATATATATATATATATATATATATATATATATATATATATATATATATATATATATATATATATATATATATATATATATATATATATATATATATATATATATATATATATATATATATATATATATATATATATCTGGTCTTATAATGAAAATGCGAATATTAAACATCAAAAATAGTTTTATTGTTTTCAAAGTATTCTTCAGCATGATTTATACACTTTTGCATGCGCTCAAACCAATTGTCGAAGCACTTTTTCCACTCCAATTGAGACACCTCCAAAACATGGTTTTTGAACGCTTCAACAGCATCTTCTGGCGACGAAAATCGTTGACCATTGGGTGTCAAGTCAAGGCTGTACGGCGGATGACCCATCAATTCGACGTTTTGGCCGGTCAAAAAGGCGCTGGTTTAAGCCGATGTGTGAGAGCTCGCATTGTTATGGTGCACAATGATTCGTCTTCTCTTGTTCGTTTTTCAAATTTCTCCGAAGACTTCAGGCAATCAAGTTGTGGTGTACCACTCAGAATTGACCGTCCTACGTTGCTCAAGCGGAACAGTCGCTACATGAACAGTTTAGCCGAAAAAACAGGCGACCATTTGCTTCGAAGTGCTTCTTCCACGAACAACTTTCTTTGGATTTGGCTCGTCATCGAAGACCTACACGGTCGATTGCTGTTTTTTTCATTCGGGCTCATACGCATAGATCCATGATTCGTCACCTGCGACGATGGTATGTCTTTTGAAGCACCGCGATCGTATTTTTTCAAAATTTCTTTGCACCAATCGACACGAGCCTTTTTTTCAGCGATTGTCAAATTGTGCTGGATCCAACGAGAACAAACCTTTTTTACGGCCAAGAAATGTCCAAGGATGTCTCTATCTCACGGTATGTCACATTAAGATCTGGCATTTTCAGTTCACACACGGCCTCAATGTTCTCTGGCACAACGGCCGTTTTTGGACGGCCTTCGTCTTTGAGCTAGCGTCGGCCACAATTAAATTTGTTAAACCAGTTTTTCACAGTCCTATTGGATGGTGCTTCATCGCCATACAAAGATATAAATAAGTTCATGTTCACGATGCACTCTTGTCGTGATAATCCACGTCGAAAGTTGTGAGAAATGATCGCCCAAAAATGTTCATTATTCCATTTTTTTTGCCAAATTAATTTTTTGAAGTCACTGTAAACAACACAAATGATGGTCGTACGTCAAAACGTTCTAAGTGCGTTTATGCTAAAAAATGTCCAATAGAATGTCAGAATGCGCCAGGCAACACTTAGTGTTGCCTAGGCCAGAATTATATATGTGACGAAAATAGAAAGGGATCTAAGGTTAAAAACCAGTTTTGTTCAGGAAAGCCATTTTAAAGATTAGGCCCCTTTCTTTTTGCGCTTAGAATCGTCGACTTCACTTTCATAAAACGCGCATATCTCTGAGAGGGAACACTTTTGGGGCATGGGATCGGTCTCATTCGATGCTCAGATGTTGTCCACATCAAAAAATAAGTGAAAAGTTGATGATAAGTTTTGTTCAGGAGAGCAATTTTAAAGATTAGGTCCCTTTCTATTTGCGCTTAGAATCGTCGACTTCACTTTCATAAAACGCGCATATCTCTGGGAGGGAACACTTTTGGGTCATGGGATCGGTCTCATTCGATGCTCAGATGTTGTCCACATCAAAAAAAGAAAAAAAAAATGAAAATTGTTTTTTTACCCTTAGGTCCCTTTCTATGTGCGCTAGGAACCCGTATTAAGAGTATAAAGTCTAATGCGTGTGATGAGGCTATCATTTAGTCGGTCTCGACTGACTTTCCTCACCGGTTATTCATTAATATTGATCTTCGTAAAATTCGTAGACGATCTAGCCATGTCCATCTTTTCTCGTACAAAATATTGAAGTTCTCTGAACTTTTTCAATAAAACACATTACATATTCGCTTTCGCAACGAATATAATTCAATTGCTTTCACTCAAACCGGTTACTTACATCCCTACCAGAACCAACAGAGAACCCCGATACATGACCTCGTTAAAAATCTCATGATCACTAGGAAGTATCCGGGTAAGGTAGTGACAAGGGCACGCTTTATTACCTCATATGGGTAATTAATTATACGAATACGGCTGATTAACTCATGTATGTAGGTTGGGTTAGAATGTCTTGAAAAGTTGAAATTACGCTTAAGTTAAATGTCTAGTATTCCTTTGATAGAAGTTCCATTAAATACCTAATGCTGATGCCATTTAATTTCAAACCATGTAATTTCCTTAAAGCACATGCTACTTAGACTGCCCTTGTTACAAATTTCCATCGTCTAAATGGGGCCATTAAAATTTGCGTTTATTTAAAAAAAACACACAAACCAGATGTAAGGGATGTTTTCCTTTCTTCAGCTGATTACTGCCCGCCCTTGTTTGATGCCATCACACACAACAGCTGTTGTGTGCAGCAGTTGATTCGCAGCTGAAATCTGGATTATTTACCTACCCAAAACAAAGCATGCCACAGTGTTCTATGTTGACTGACCTAAATAATTCCAGTGCCTTCAAATACCTTCAATGTTTATTATCCTAAGTAAATGTGTTTTTAATTTTTTTGTAAATGTGAGATAAGTATTTTCTTCTTTTGCATGAAGCAAATACTTTAGAACATCCCTATTGAGAAATTCAGTTGATCTAGCAAAACAAAAACCAATCATTTACACTGTTCTGCAACAAAATCCTTCTGTGGACGGAACCAACTGATCCTTATGAAAAATAATCGTATAGTTTTCAAGATACCGTAAATCCACTCACTTGAAAATGGGCACTATTGATTGGTACTAATTTATAAAAATCTTATACAAATTGTGGAAGTTACGCCCGAAAGAAGTCTAAATTTTGTTTTTGCAGAAAAGCAAAGAACATACTGAACGTTTCCAACGTGGTATATTTTTTGATAGTCTGACGAAAATTGCCAGAGTTATAGGACCATAGGATTTTTTTAAAAAATCATATGATTTTTTCTCACTATAAGAGATAGAGCTTTGAAATTAAGCATGTAGTTTCTATACAACGTCCGTATAACACCATTCTAATACGAGTATAAAACCATCTGCTGAATCCGAATATATCATTCATTTATAAATAAAATTACTAATTTACGTTTGAAAAAAAATTTTAACTCAAATTTAAAGTTTGACCTCTTAAAACACCATGAAGGGTCATAGCTAGGTCAAAAATTGTCTAAGAGAAAAATGTTTGCCTTATATTTGCAACACAAATGCTTAAGGTGTATTTTCCGGAAGTCGTCTGGTTTACGAGTTATAGCTCATAAAAGCTTGCAGCTAGTTTTACTCCATTTGTAGGACTAAAAGTCGTGACGGACTGGCCGGTTTCCATCCGATTGAAAAAAAATTTTGCACAGATATTATTTTTGATGTCCAACATACTGAGCGGGGAGCGGAAAAAATAACACTTTTTATTTTATGGACGCTCTATTGTACGAACAGTTCTAAAGATATTTATCAGTTGCCACAACAGGCGATTCTGGCAATTTCATCATGATTATTGACGTAATTTCGGTTGGACGTACCATAAGATGATTGCTATGTTAATGTTGTGGTATTGATAAGTTTCTATTCGGCCATTTTAACCGAATACGTTTAAAAGATTGGTTGCCAGCACCGCCTGTTGTGACAACTAAAAATAATACATAAAACTGTTCGGTGCATCCAACTATTGGTACTGACAACAAATTACATCACTCCAATAACAAAAAACTGGTGCATCATAAAAACAATTTAATTGTAAAAATTAAATATATAAAACTAATTAATAAAAAAAAACTTATTACTGCGGAAGTTGTGATTCCAACTGAAAGTATTCTCGTCTAACAAAAATTGTGTGGTTCGGACCGATGAAAGTATTATCGTCTAACAAAAATTTTGTGGTTCGGATCGATTTCCAACTGACTTTCTTTGTATGATGTGTATTTGTTTTCCCCCTTGGTCCGATTTTTCCTATTTTCAATACCATACAGCTTATAAGTCATCTTCGTGCAACATTTAACTGATACATGGACGGACGGTTAGGCGCACATGGTAAGCTCGCCTTAACGTTTTAAGAGATCGATAATGCGAGGGTGTACTTAAAAGTCCCCTGTTTGAAGACAGTTGCGTGAGTGTATAACAACTCAATTCAGTTTCAAGGGAGACCTGAGAAACCGACTGTAGCGACCCACCCTTATGTACACATTAGTGTTTCAAAATCGCCTTTGGCGTATATGTTTACATGCTTTTTTTGGTTTTATATTAGATGTATCTTTGTTGTTGTTTGCCTTGTTCCGCGTTGCCTCATACTCCTCCAAAACCCTCGCTGGTGTTTTCAGTTGCTCTATGAGATTTCTAGGAATTTCAGCCATAATAATTTTGTGTTTTTTTTTGATATGCGATTAGTATTTGTTTATTTTCTTCTTCTTCTTAAGTTTGTGTGTTAAATATATTACTTATGCTTATTTTGTTTTTATCTGTTTTGTGTTTACGAAATTTTGAATTTCTATTTTAGTGCGTAATACTCGTAGTAGCGCAGCCATTGGGAAGAGTGCCGTGCGAAGCTAGCAAGACGGACAGAATGATTAAAGAAACCCCTACAAATTGTATAATTTGCCGTGTTTATTGTTGGAAATTTATACGAGTAGGTTTAAAAAACCGCTTCATCATAGTCATATTTTTGAGGCGATTATATGGAAGACAGAAACAATTACTAGATGATAGTAAACAGATATTAAATAAATCTTCGCGGTTGTTGTCGACAAAAGAAATCTTCTTCATCTACGAGTCTGTATAGGTAGGGCGTACATATGACTCGGGCAAAATTCCCATGCATTGTATTGAAATCAGTGGTTTATGTTTGAATATACTAGCTGACATCCTCTCTGCTTTAGCTTGCTGGCAATAGTTCAAGACCCGACGCATTAACTGTGTACAATATCGGGTTAACACGAGATTAATTTCGGTCAGGCTGACCGTTTAAATCCTGCAACATTTACTCGCTATTAAAATAGTTAAAAAAAAGTGGTTGAATATTTGTTCCAACTCATGTCATTGGACACCTAAGTCAGTAGTGAGAGATTTTTTTTATCATCTCTATACTTTTGACATTTCTTAAGGTCTCTACCGTTCTATGCCCTTAATCTGTGTCAAGTCTGGAAAAGATTACTATCCTGAGAACCGGTCTCTCAGCGGCTGTGAAAAAATATTTTGGAAATAAGTCTCTCAGTTGTAAAGTCCCAGTCCCAGATGTATGATCCCAGGCCCTAGCTTTGAGCCATCCGCATAACAGTGAGACCCATCGGGCAGCTCTTGGGTTTCATCGAAACTAGATTGTCCGCTCGGTATAAGGGCTAGAAAATTTAGGTTTTATGCCGCTTCGTCATATTATAAGTGGTGGTACGAGGGTTGCTATATATATTTGTGGTCTAGACAACACTAAGTGTTGCCTGGCGCCATCTGGCATTTTCATTGGAAAGTTTGACGTTTTTTAGCATAAACGTACTCCGAATTATTATTATTTTTTACAACTTTCGACATGGATTATTACGACAAGAGTGCATCGATGAACTTAAATCTTTGTACGGCGATGAAGCACCATCCTATAGCACTGTGAAACACTAGTTTAATGAATTCAATCGTGACCGAGGCTCGCTCAAAGACAAAGGTCGTCCAAAAACGGGCATTGTGCCAGAGAACATTGATGCCGTGCGTGAACTGATAATGCAAGATCGTCATGTGACATGCCGTGAGATAGAGGCATCCTTGGGAATTTCTTCCACCAGCATATATTCGTTATATAATGAACACCTGGCTGTAAAAAAAGGTTTGATCTCGTTGGATCCCACACAATTTGACAATCGCTCAAAAAAGGCTCGTGTCAAAGAAATTTTGAAAAAAATACGATCGCAGTGCTTCAAAAGACTTTTATAAGATCGTCACAGGTAACGAATCATGGATGTATGTGTATGAGCCCGAAATAAAACAGCAATCGACCGTGTGGGTCTTTGAAGACGATCCAAATCCAACGAAAGTTGTTCGTGGATGAACCACTTCGAAGCAAATGGTCGCCCGTTTCTTCGGCAGAACTGGTCAAGTGGCGACTGTTCCACTTGAGCAACGTAGGACGGTCAATTCTGACTTGTACATTACAATTTTTTTGCCTGAAGTCTTCGGAGAAATTCGAAAAACGAACAAGGACAAGAGACGAATCATTGTGCACCATGACAATGCGAGCTCTCACACATCGGCTCAAACTAGCGACTTTTTGACCGGCCAAAACGTCGAATTGCCCTGATTTGGCACCCAATGACTTCTTTTTATTCCCGCACATCAAGAAAAAAATGCGTGGTCAACTATTTTCGTCGCCAGAAGATGCTGCTGAAGCGTTCAAAAACCATGTCTTGGAGGACTCTCAATCGGAGTGGAAAAGTGCTTCGACAATTGGTTTGAGCGCATGCAAAAGTGTATAAATCATGCTGGAGAATACTTTGAAAAACAATAAAACCATTCTCGATGATGAATATTCGCATTTTCATTATTAGACCAGAAATATATATATCAGCCCTCGTATGATTCCTGATCGCTTCGATTCCAGTCACGGATATAAGCTCCCAGTCCCTAGCTTCCCCTAGCTTAGAGCCATCTGCATTACAGGGAGACCCAGACCCAGCGGGCAGCTGCTCTAGGGTTTCATCAATACAAGATTGTCTGCTCGGTATCAGTGCGTCACTTGTGGCAAAGAATTGTCTGCCTATTGTTTAGTAATGGTGTGATTCCTGATCTCTTCGATCCAATCCATCCCAGCCCCAGATGTAAAGTCCCACTCCCTAGTTTCCCCTAGTATCGAAACATTCGTATAACAATGAGACCCAGCGGGCATCTGCTTTAGGATTTCATCAATACAAGATTGTTTACTCGGAAATCAAGGATTCACACTTGGCAATGTATTTCCTGTCACTACGTCATTTATGCTACGTCATTTAGTATAGTAAAAATTAGTATGTAAAATTTTAGAAACTCGGATTAATTCGTTTGACCGCTTTTGTGCTTAAAACAGACACACGGAACGACAGACATGGCTAAATCGTCTTGAAAATTGACGACGATCAATACTTGTATGTCCATATTTACAATTGGGTTTATGAAACTGACATTAGTTGAAGCAAAATCTTAAACAACCCAACAATTGGATCCGTAGTAAGTTTTGGTTTAATTTGAGGCATGTGTATAAAGTCCTTTTTTGGACCTAAGGGAGTCATATTTTCGATCGCCAATTGCAATTAAATTCGATTTTACTAAATTTCCTTTAATTTAAGTACCCTTAAATTCCTCCTAATTTAAGTGCCCTAAATTTACTTGAATTTAAGTACCCATAAATTTCCTTTAATTTAAGTACCCTTAAGTTTCCTTTAATTTAAGTACCCTTTAATTTCCCTCGATTTAAGTACCCTTAAATTTCCTTTAATTTAGTACCCTTCAAATTAGGTACCCCTGAATTTCCTTTAATTTAAGTACCCTTAAATTTCCTTTAATTTAAGTACCCTAATGTCCATGTTTACGATTGGTTGCTCCTTTGGACCAAAACAGGTTTTTAGGCCCTAGAATCCAATTGTCTGAGTCTGAATTGTAAGCACATCTTGAAAATAGATTTGTATTTCGAATAAAAAGTATTTTTATTATCCTAAAATCACCATATGTCCATATTAATTAGTAAAGCACTGACGTACCCAAACTAAACCATGGCATCTCCGCATGCAACCGAGCTGTGAATGCTAAGAAAATGCTCAACAAGATCCCGAGGTCCTGAAGGGAAAACTTTATTTTCTCTAGTCCGAGTGTGACCATTGACAATTTCAAAGCAATCATCGAGCAAAATGTCAACGCCCTGACTGACCGATATCAGTTGGTCTAGCGAGTGCACATGGTCGAATAGTCTGAGACTTTTGCGACGATCAAAAATATATATTCATTTAAGGGTCTCCGATCAATATTTTGAGGTTTTGCAAACCGAATGCCAAATTTAGTACTCAATTCAATCTATTGTGCAGGATACACACAAATTACTTGTTTTCGTTTTATTCAAAATAATTTTTAGCCAACCTCATGTGTGAGTGTAATGTGTACAGTTCGAAGACTACACGCAAAGGGTAATTCTCATTAATAAGAATGAGTCTCCCGTATAAGTCATTTGATTTCTAGCCGAAGTAATCGTTGCCAAAGACTGCTGAAGAAAAACCTTGGCGGGTTTAGAAACAGCTGCACAGTCTGCCTGGCAACCGTAGCCAATACATTTCACCAAATTTTTACGTGGATTCTGAAAAAGAAACAACAAAAAGGTCTCGATCGAAAAAAAACACTGTTCAAGTCATTGTAATATGTATACTTTTTTTGGGTCAGTCCCCCTATTATTTTAATTTTTACCAAACTTTTCAGATGATCCCCGTGCATCACATGACGAATTGCGTAGATTCATTAATTCTATACTTAATAATACTGGCAATTTGTCTGTATAAAGATACATCTGGGGCCAATTGTTTATTTTCTATTTTGAAAATCATTGCCCTTAGGTGTCGACAATGGTGCACAGTGATTCGTAGTGCTTTGTATTTTTGTTAAAATTTAGCTAAGGAGACTTGATTGTTTTTTTTTTTGAAAATATCACGGCAAAGCTTTAATTTATCTTTTTTGGATTATTTTTAATTATTTCTTTATATTTCTTACATTAGAAGGCTTAAAATTAAAGAAACAAATAGCCTTTAAAGCCATAATTATTAGAATAGTTTTTTATTTTGTTTTCTAATTTATATCAGATGTTTGTATATAAGTATAGAAGTTATTTTTCTCGGCATCTATGCTATTTCTTTAAATACGAGGGCTGCTATATATATTTTCGGCCTAATAATAAAAATTCGAATATTTATCATCAAAAATGGTTTAATTGTTTTTCAAAGTATTCTCCAGCATGATTTATACACTTTTGCATGCGCTCAAACCAATTGTCGAATCACTTTTTCAACTCCGATTGCGACACCTCCAAAACATGGTTTCTGAACACTTCAACAGCATCTTCTGGCGACGAAAACCGTTGACCACGCATTTTTTTTCCTTAATGTGCGGGAATAAAAAGAAGTCATTGGGTGCCATGTCATTTATTCGACGTTTTGGGCGGTCAAAAAGGCGCTGATTCGTTATTCGAATTTCTTCGTAGACTTCAGGCAAACAAATTGTGGTGTACCACTCAGAATTGATCGCCCTGCGTTGCTCAAGCGGAACAGTCGCTGGATTTGGCTCGTCTTCGAAGACCCACACGGTCGATTGCTGTTTTATTTCGGGCTCATACGCATAGATCCATGATTCGTCACTTGTGACGATCTTATAAATGTCTTTTGAAGCACTGCGTTCGTATTTTTTTCAAAATTTCTTCGCACCAATCGACACGAGCCATTTTTTGAGCGATTGTCTAAATGTGCGGGATTCAACGAGAACAAAACTTTTTTACGGCCAGGTGTTCATTTAATATCGAATGTATGCTAGTGGAAGAAATGCCCAAGGATGCCTCTATCTCACGGTTCTCTGTCACAACGGCCGTTTTTGGACGACCTTCGTCTTTGAGCGAATGTCGGCCACGATTGAATTCTTTAAAACAGTTTTTACAGTGCTATAGGATGGTGCTTCGCCGATGCACTCCTGTCGTCGAAAGTTGTGAAAAATGATCGCACGAAAATGTTCACGAGTTAATTACATTTTTTTGCCAAATTGATTTTTCCAAGCCACTGTAAACAACACAAATGATGGTCGTACGTCAAAATGCTCTGAGTACGTTTATGCTAAAAAAATGTCAAACTTTCCAATGGAAATGTCAGATGGCGCCAGGCAACACTTAGTGTTTAACTTTTTTAACTGTGCAATAATCGAGATTAATAAAATCAATTTTTATAACAAAAATATTTTAATCAAACTACATTTTAATGACAAATGTATTTTTCCTTATTTACAGGTAAATATTCCTTGCATTTTTTTTAAGTGGTAAGTTTGAAAAAATATTATTTGACTTGTTAAAAAATGTATAGAAATTTTATTTTTATTCCTTCAATACTTTTTTTTACAAAAAATTAACAGCAATTCACTCTTTCAAAAATAATAACAAAAACAAATTAAAAATAATTGTTGAAATCAATTCAACAATATTATAGACTCTTTACATCAAAAAAAGCTTGTATTATTTAAAATTTTTTGATTTGCTAATTTTTAAATTATTTTTTCTTATTGTTAGACGATACTTTATTTTGTTAAGTCAATGAAACATCGTTAGAATGGTTGAAAAATTTAATTTTATTCCTTACGTTTGCGAATTTCGAGTATATTCATTTACTTTCATTAAGTCAACAGAAAATTTTTGAAAAACCAAAACATTCCTAGTTAAATCTTTTAAATAAATTGATAGGTAGTAAATTTTTCTTGAACTTAATACCCCTAGATACCATGCGTATGATATCGAATTTAAAAAGATTTTAAAAATACGAGGTCAGATCAATAATTTTATCTTTTCCAACTTCCCTCGTAGTTATATGAAATTCAACACTACTCCCATCAAGTACCATCTGTTAACAGGATACTGTCAAAGAGAGAGAAAGAGAGAGAGTTCCGTCATTTAGTTTGTGTTCAACAGCTGTTCAAAATATACAACCTCGTGGATTTTGTTAAAAATGAAAAAAGCGAGTTTCGGAATGCTTATTAAACATTATTTTTTGCGAAAAAAAAACGTCAAGCAAACCAAGGAAATGCTTGATTAATACTAAATGGCCCTTATGCTCATCCGCAAATAACCTCCAAGCTTATCCACGCATATGCGAAACCTGATCAGAAAATTTTTCATTGCGGCTTAAAGGTTGGAATTTGCGACCGCTTCAATTATTGTTTGAATGGACTGCTTCAATTCAGTCAAACTCCTTAATTTCGTTTTGTACAACTCTTGCTTGACATAACCATATAAAAAAGTCAAGTCCGGAGAACTTGGAGCCCAGCGAAAAGTGGAATTTCTGGATATAAATTTGTTTGGGAATTTTCGCTGAAGCTCTGCCAGAATTGACGATGCTACAGCCGCGATGGTGTCTTGAACCCGAACATTGGGTTCTCCATGGTACGGTCTTCCTGCGATGTTACCAGATTCGGCAAACATGTTTATCAGTCTCATAATGGTCCATCTAATTGGGGGAGTTGCGCCAAACAGTTAACATTATTTGAGGTTGGTTTTTTCAAGTGAGAGGCAGAAAATTATGCGAAATAAACAAAAATTTAAAGAACATTCGGGTCTGTTGTATAGAAGCTTTTGATCTGCTTTGTGTTAAACGCAGTTTACAATTAATTACACAAAGTTGCAACGATTGCGACTGTCTTATTCCCTCCACTCTTTTTCCCTTCTTCTTCTTCTGATCTGATCATAAGATCAGAGGAAGACAATTTATTTCGCTCTTTTAGAAAACCACCACCAAATGCTAGCTGTACAATGTTATAGCGCTATGAAAACAGCCTTTCGCACAGTTCGAAGACTATACGCAAAGGGTAATTCTCATCAATCATAATGGGACTCCCGTATAAGTCATTTGATTTTTAGCCGAAGATATCGTTGCCAAAGACTGCTGAAGAATAACCTTGGTGGGTTTAGAAATAGCTGTACAGTCTGCCCGGCAACCGTGGCCAATACATTTCACCAAGTTTTTAGTTGATTCTAAAAAAGAAACAACAAAAAGGTCTCGAACCAGAATAAAAACTTTTCAAGTCATAATAATGAAAAAAAGACCGAATAAATGTACACATATAATAGTTTAATAATATATCTGTTGATTTATTATTAACAATTGTAAGAGTAACTATATTTCTGGTTAAAAGAGGTAACCTATAATGAGTTAACTTAACAATAAAAATGATTTCTATAACAATTTTCCTAGTTATTAATATTAACAATTTCATTGTCAAATTGAACATGTATTGTTTTAATAGGTTAACTATGAAATTTTAATATTAACAATTTTCATGGTTAAAAACATTGTTAAACAACAATAATTATTTTAATCATAACAATTTGAATGGTTAAAAAACTCAACAATGCATTGTTAAAACAACAATAATTATTTTAAAATTAACAATTTTCATGGTTAAAAAATTCAACCATAGAATAGTTAAATTAACTATTATTATTGTTAAATACCAGTCAAAAACAAAATGTTCAAATTAACCTTAGACTCCAAATCATGTTTATTTATGGTAAAGTTAACCTTATAATGGGTGATCCAAGCAGAGATACTTTTTTCAAAAGCCTTATTTTGACAGATCACGTGTGAGTCTTGTCATGCTGTCATGTTATTTTTGTTTAGTATTGTTTGGCATTTCATCATGGAAAGACTTACGCCTGAACCACGTTTACAAATCGTTCAACTTTCACGTTCTGTGAGGAATGTGTTTCGTGCACTTTGTTCAACTTATGGTCAACATAATCGGTCTACTGGGCGTACCATCTTGAGACCCAGCATTCATTATTGGATAATATTCGACCGAATAGACCACGCCCAGCACACAGTGAAGAAAATGCAGCGGCCGTAGCTGAGAGTGTACACCAAGACCGTGGAGAGTCGATTCGGCGCCGTTCGCAGCAACTCGGACTGACGTATGGAATGACTTGGCGCATTTTACTTCGAGATCTTAAATTGAAAGCGTACAAAATACAGCTTGTGCAAGAACAGAAGCCGACCGACGTTCCCAAGTGACATCGCTTCACTCTATGGGCTCTTGAAAAGTTCCAAGAAGATCCGACGTTTTCGAGCCAAATTTTGTTCAGCAATGAGGCCCATTTCTGGCTCAATGGGTATGTAAACAAGCTTAATTGTCGCATTTGGGACGAAGAGCAACTAGAAGATGTTCAAGAAAAAACAACGGTTTCGTGTGGTGTGTGGGCCGGTGGAATCATCGGTCCATATTTCTTCAAAAATGATGCCGATGAGAACGTAACCGTCAATGGCTACCGTTATCGTGCCATGATAACCGACTTTTTGATGCTCGTGATCTCGGCGAAATTTGGTTTCAACAAGACAGCGCCACTTTCCACACATCGCATCAATCAATGGATTTACTGAGAGAACACTTCGGTGTGCAGATAATTTCACGTTTTGGGCCGGTCACCAAGATCGTGTGATATCACACCGTTAGACTTTTTCCTGTGGGGCTATGTAAAGTCTTAAGTTTATGCGGACAAACCCGCTTCGATTCAGGCCTAGGAGCAAAATATCACGCGTGTCATTCGCTAGTTACTAGTCGAAATGCTCGAACGAGTCATCGAAAATTGGACTTAACGGATGGACCATCTGAGATGTAGCCGCGGCCAACATTTGATAGACATAATCTTCAAAAAATAAATGCTAAAGAATATTCTTTTGAATAATAATAAACATTCCTCATTTAACTTGAATTTTCTGTGTTTTTTCTTTAAAAAAAGTAGGGAACCTCGAAATGGATCACGCATTAAAAGGTTTTTTTTTTCATCTCAGTGTAGTTTTCGCGATTTTACACCTGAAATCAGACCAAATTTCCTAAAAATTGTGTTTTTTAAAAACTGAAAATCTGTGGCATTTTTATTAAAGGAGTCAAATTTGAAATCGTTGAAAAGTTTCCTATAAGATGAGTTTGTTCAAAATATACAATATTTTGCGATACTCGTATTTGTAACCTCTCCTGCTCCACAGGCGCCACTGTGCGACGTGAAGGACTTACCCATACCTTCTGTAACATCATAGAAGGCTTCATTTACCACTGCATGAATACTTTTTTTTGAATTGTTTCACGTTCGCGTTAAGCTGTTTTACGTCTTTTTCTAAGAAAAACAAAAATAATCCGAAGGAAAATAAAATGTATAGTAAACAAAAATACAATCTTTTTATTTTGATTTCTCAATGAAAGATATATAAATGATTTTCCGCGCGATATAATGGCCTGATCGTAGACGTCAGCATCTGCTTACAATATGTTTTGCGAAATAATATAGAAAAGTTAAGAAAAACACAAAATTTTGTGCTAATTTTGTTTAGTAGTGAACTACACGCAGAGAAAAGATATGGTTACACTATGATCACCGCAACAATAGTATGTTCTCTACAATAAAAGCATGTTCGTCGCAACCATAGTATTGTTTTATGAATTTCATTTTGACAACAGTACTATTGCGACAATATTACTATTGTTGAAATGTAACAATAGTATTATTGCTAAATTTAGAAATGAAAATATGGTTGTAGCAGCCATATAAACATGATTGGTGCTACAAAAGTATTGTTGTTTAAAAATTACGGTAACAATAATATGATTACGGCAATCATACAGTATGGTTGCTACTATGAACATAACAAAACGGGTTTTATAAAGCATACATGTATGTGTGTGCGTATGTTTTTTTGATATACAAAAAAACACATACACACGATACAGTGCATGGTTGTTGACCATTAAAACAAACAACAACAATCGGAAGGTAGTTAGAGTGATTTTTGGTGTGTTTACTTTGTTCGGTTAAATACTCTACTGCCGATTGGTTCTCGTTTATTTAAAATCTGCCTGCACTTAAGTATACGAGGGCGACCGCAAAAGTAACTGGCCTAACATAAAAAGAACCGTTTTTTGGAATTATTATTATTTATTTTTCAACATAATCTCCTTCCAACTCAATACACTTCATCAAACGTTTTTCAAGTTTTTTAATTCCATCCGAAAAATAAGATTTGTCAAGACCTTCAAAATATGCCTCAGTTTCAGTAATAACCTCGCTATTGGACGAACATTTTTTGCCACCGAGAAATTTTTTTAAATTTGGAAACAAGAAATAATCAGAAGGAGCTAAATCTGGACTATATGGTGGATGCAGAGCAATTTCAAATCGCAATTCGGCCAGTTTTTGTTGAGTTAAAAATGCAGTGTGTGAAGATGCATTATCTTGATGAAAAAGAACTTTTTTTTCTATATGCGGTCGTTTTATCTTGATTTCTTCACTCAACCGATCCAATAATGCACAATAATATTCACTATTTATAGTTTTTCCTTTCTCAAGATAATCAATAAATATTATACCCCTTGCATCCCAAAATACTGTGGCCATTACTTTTCCTGCTGACTTAACAGTTTTCGCCTTCTTGGGACCACTTTTACCAGCTTCTATCCATTGTTTTGACTGTTCTTTGCATTCTGGGATGTAGTGATGGATCCATGTTTCATCAACAGTTATGAATCGGCGCAAGAACTCTATTGGATTACGCTGATAAATCGCTAAAAGCTCCTCGAAATTGGTCCAACGGACGATTTTTCATGTGGAGTTCATCATGTAAAATACTCCAAACTTGTTTTTCGTGTATTTTAACAATATCAGCAAGTTCTCTGAGCTTTATTCGTCTATCTTTAGTCACTTCATTTAATATTTTTCTAATGTGTTCAATAGTAGTAGCAGTTTTCGGTCTTCCAGAGCGTTGTTCATCTTCCGTAATTGAACGACCCATTTTAAATTGTTGAACCCAGGATTTCACGGTGGAGTATGATGGTGCATTATCACCCAGAACAGAATCCAATTCATCTTTGCTTAATTGTGGCGTATAACCTTTCATATACAAGTCTTTAATTACCGCAAGAAACTCTTTATTTTCCATTTTTCAAAAATTATAAAACTTGTTTACTTCAATCACCTGTAAGAAAGAAAATAATCATTAAATATTTCGGAAATGTTGAGAGATGGCTTATTAAAGATTGCTTTTAAAAAACAAAAAAAAAGTTGCTAGTAAAACAGAAAATGTGCCAGGCCAGTTAGTTTTGCGGTCGCCCTCGTATATGTCAAACATGTGGACAAATCATAAATTGCGGTCCAAAGTAATAACGTCAGTACACCTTTTAATCACCTGTCAAAGAAGTATTAAAATGTTTAAATGCCACGCCCGTTGTTCAATATTGAGTGTATTTTCTCTCCGTGTAATAATAAATAATTTTATAATTTCTTAAAAACAAAATACACATAAATTGTGAAAACGACAAAAAAATATTTACCGGCGACAAATGCAGCCAAAATGAGGAAAAACGATTATTTTCATTTCAAAGCTGATTTTATTAGCACAATTCTAATGAAAACAACAGAATGCACATAATATTGGAAGAATTATTCTTTAGGCTACTCGGAAATTCTTTTCTAACTATTTCAAGCCAAATGTCGAAAGCAATAAAACAAAAAAGAAAAAAAAAACACACAATATTGCGACTTCTTGAGAAATCGGGTTTAATTGGACATTTCTGCTTCAAAGTGAATATCAAACGAATTGAATACGAGTATTTATAGAAAGCACTGTAGAGAGCTACCTACAGCCGGCGATAATGTGAAATCTTTATTTGGTGGCTCACAAACGACCTTGGCATTATTGAAAAAAAACCAACAGATTTCGGGGAAAAGTATTTTTATTTTGCCGCATAAAATTCATTTGAATGCATTTTGTGAATATAGGCGACACTTCATAAAGATTGCAGTACAAGTATAAATACTCAAGATAAGAATGCCATTGGCGCTCGTACGGTAATGGTGAATGATAAAAGTTCAATACCTCCTCGTATTTATGTGCCTTAAACAAGTGGTTGCGGATGTATTCGTATACTAGAGAATTTCTTACGTCAATCGAAATGTATATGTTTGTATTTTTTGGTTTTATCAGGAGAAAACAAAAATGTGGCCTGCTGTTCAGTAGACTGATCAAATTAATTTGCCAAGAAGATCATAATCGTACACGAGATAGTAAAAAGTAGTAAACATCTTAAAATTGGTATGATTTTAATGCCCTCTCAACAAATGAAACGCCACGAAAAGAACATGAAGACCCTACATATGTTTTTAACAAATCCGTTTCATGCACGCAAAGAAAGAATCCGTTGGAATTTGGTCCAAGCTACAACAATTCGGTTGAATAAACCTACTTTCTGTAACAATCACCAGCAAAGCTTTTATACTCGTAGTAACATGGTTAGAGATATCATTTGATGGTTCTTCCATAATATCAATGTATTAACAGCCAATAACACGGTTATACCAACCGAATTCAGTTAAACTATTGGTTGCGACAACCGGTGGTTATGGCAACCAACCAATTGTTATGCTCATGTTACTTTGGTATTAACATTTGACAACAGATAATTTCATTGTAGTTACCAATCCCTGTTTAGTTCGCTGATGTCACATAAAATTAATTGTTACAATATCAGAATATACGAGGGTTGCTATATATATTTCTGGCCTAGGCAACACTAAGTGTTGCCTGGCGCCATCTAAAATTTCCATTGGAAAGTTTGACATTTTTTAGCATAAACGTACTCAGAACGTTTTGACGTACGACCATCATTTGTTTTGTTTACAGTGAATGGAATTAACTCGTGAATATTTTTGTGCGATCATTTTTCACAACTTTCGACGACGTGAGTGCATCGATGAACTTAAATCTTTGTATGGCGATGAAGCACCATCCTATAGCACTGTGAAAAACTGGTTTAATGAATTCAATCGTGGCCGAAGCTCGCTCAAAGGAGAAGTTCGTGAAGGTCGTCCAAAAACGGCCGTTGTGCCAGAGAACATTGGTGCCGTGCGTGAACTGCTAATGCAATATCGTCATGTGACATACCGTGAGATAGAGGTATCCTTGGCCATTTCTTCCACCAGCATACGTTCGATATTGCATGAACACCTGGCCTTAAAAAAAATTTGTTCTCGTTGGAACCCGCACAATTTGACAATCGCTGAAAAAAAAGGCTTGTGTCGATTGGTGCAAAAAAATTTTGAACAAAATACAATCGCGGTGCTTCAAAAGACGTTTATAAGATCGTCACAGGTGACGAATCATGGATTTATGCGTATGAGCCCGAAACAAAACAGCAATCGACCATGTGGGTCTTCGAAGACGGGCCAAATCCAACGAAAGTGGTTCGTGGAAGAAGCGCTTCGAAGCAAATGGTCGCCTGTTTCTTTGGTAAAACTGGTCACGTGGCGACTGTTCCGCTTGAGCAACGTAGGACGGTCAATTCTGAGTGGTACACCACAATTTGTTTGCCTGAAGTCTTCGAAGAAATTCGAAAAACGAACAAGAGAAGACGAATCATTGTGAACCATGATAATGCGAGCCAGCGCCTCTTTGACCGGCCAAAACGTCGTACTGATGGGAAATCCGCCGTACAGCCCTGACTTGGCACCCATGACTTCTTTTTATTCCCGCACATCAAGAAAAATTGCGTCGCCAGAAGATGCTGTTGAAGCGTTCCAAAACCATGTTTTGGAGGTGCCTCAACCGGAGTGGAAAAAGTGCTTCGACAATTGGTTTGAGCGCATGCAAAAGTGTATAAATCATGCTGGAGAATACTTTGAAAAACAATAAAACCATTTTGGATGATAAATATTTGCATTTTCATTATTAGGTCAGAAATAAATTTAGCAGGCCTCGTATAAGGAAACAGTGTTTGCCACGACTGAAAATTTTACATTTCTTCGTTTAAAGAGCGCGGCATGTGGACTTTTCTATGCAAAAATTATTTTCTAGAAGTTCGGATTTTTCGTATTTTCTACAGCTACTTCAGTGACAATTACTAAATGTTACAGATCACCAACTAACATTCGGTTGTACTGATGGCATACTCGAGGTGTATGCAACTTTAAACATTTGTTTGGCAATAAAATTCAGTTGTGGCAACAAATCTGTTCTCTGTGTGTAGTGTACGTCAAGTGTAAACATATCTTTGTCTCTCTTGCCTCTGACGAAAGTTTTAAAGTTTTTGGTTGAACAAGTGCGGCATGTGTATTTTTAGATCCAAAAATTCTTTTCTGGAGGTTTGGATTCTTTGCATGTTTCATTGAACCGTCAGTTACTATTAATGAAAATTGTAGAGCGCCATCTAAACTTTGACTGTACTGATAAATTGATTGATCATTTCATCAGTACAATCATTCGGTTTGCAAAAAAATCGGTTGTGGCAACGAATGGATGCGAGTATGCTAAGTGTTAGAGTATGTTTATAAATTTATTGAGCTAGACCGAACAAACAAGAGGTTTTGGAGCCACCCCTAGTACCCTAACCAAGAAGTAGAACACCTGATACCCGCCCTTTTCATTGATACTCCGCCCTTTTTATTGATACTCCGATTTCCCCTCGCTTAGTATGGATACATTACGTAGAGTGATCCGTCGTTTGATCCTGACTACAGTCGATTCCAGCGACCCGAAAAGGTGCTCCCTTTGCGACAACACAACTGATGAATAGTATTAAGTTGTTACAATAACAACGGCTTTTCATTTCCCCAGGCTGTTCGATCGTGGGATTTTATTTTCCAAAAAAAAAAATAACCTAACTAGAGATAATCTCGAAAAGTTTCCATAGAAAAACACAGTTTGTTTTTGTCATTGTCCCCAAACTTCCCATCCTCGGGCGCTCCTCACTTACCCTCTCCCTTTCTTACTCAATTGTTAAAATGTCCCCCACAGTTAAGTGCAATTGTTATTCAAACTACACAATTTTACAGCAATGACAGAAATCTCTCATGATCCCCTTTTGCGCTTAATCTACTCCCCCACGATGGTGTGTCTCATTATTGCCTCTTGCTATTGTTGCTGTTGCTATTGTACAGCAATTTACGGAGAGTTCAATAGAACTAGCTCGCATACACACGAGTAAGTGCACTTGTACATGCATACAAACATAGTGTTGGTGTATGGAACTATGAACTATGAAACATACTTATTAGGGTGGAGTGAAATTCAAAAGAAAAAGTTAACCTCGGAAAGAGATGTAGTCTGGGGTCCTAAAGAGGGGAAAATTAAAGAAAAAAATTTAAAAAAATTTTTAGGGGTCGCGCCACTCCCTCGAAATTTGCAAATTATCGCTATTTTGGCGTTGATTTTAGAAAAATCCTAAAAAGTTTTATGTCAATAAATGTTTGCAATAGCGTAAACAATGAAATAAGGGCATGAAAAAATTTAAAAAAAATTTTCTCATTGTTCAAAAATTTCAAAAAGTAAAATAAGTCAAATCGTCCCTTCTTCAGAAAATTGACTGAACAATGAAATCGCCACCAAAGCTACAAATATTAGTCGATTATCCTCATATTTGCCTCAAATACTTTTGTTTGGGCACTGAACAAGCTCAAACTTTTAAATTTCGAATAAGTTAAGTCGTTAATTTTTAGGATTTTTCTAAAATCAACGCCAAAATAGCGATAATTTCCAAATTTCTAGGGAGTGGCGCGACCCCTAAAAATTTTTTTCTTTATTTTTCCCCTGTTTAGGACCCCAGACTACATCTCTTTCCGAGGTTAACTTTTTCAAATTATAAAAAAAGCATGTTTTCACTCCACCCTAATACTTATGCCACCACACATCATTATGAACCCCCATGATGATAATGATGATTATGAGAACTCGTACTCGGATGATAATGACGATGTATTACTTCGTTGCTACTACAACTAGAGGCTGTTAAACTTACTCGCACGTATACGTGTATACATACTCGTACATTATAAGTGCACAATTATGTATGTATGAAGTAACCACACACACACGTACAAACGTTACATGCACACTTACAGTATACGCAAACCTTATTCGCACACTTTCTTGCTTTAAAGTAGATAATCGCCTTCTGCTTAAGGAATTAGCTACAACTTTAGGTTTCTCAATACGAGGGCTGCTATATATATTTCAGGCCTAATAATGAAAATGCGAATATTTGTCATCAAAAATGGTTTTATTGTTTTTCAAAATATTCTCCAGCATGACTTATACACTTTTGCATGCGTTCAAACCAATTGTCGAAGCACTTTTTCCACTCCGATTGAGACATCTCCAAAGCTTGGTTTTTGAACGCTTCAACAGCATCTTCTGGCGACGAAAATCGTTGACCACGCATTTTTTTCTCGATGCGCGGGAATAAAAAGAAGTCATTGGGTGCCAAGACAGGGCTGTACGGCAGATGACACATCAATTCTACGTTTTGGCCGGTCAAAAAGTCGCTGGTTTGAGCCGATGTGTTAGAGCTCGCATTGCCATGGTGCACAATATTTCGTCTTCTCTTGTTTTTCGAATTTCTCCGAAGACTTAAGACAAACAAATTGTGGTGTACCACTCAGCATTGACCGTCCTACGTTGCTCAAGCGGAACAATCGCCACATGACCAGTTTTGCCGAAGAAACAGGCGATTATTTGCTTCGATTTGCTTCATCCACGAACAACTTTCGTTGGATTTGGCTCGTCTTCGAAGACCCACACGGTCGATTGCTGTTTTGTTTCGGGCTAATACGCATAGATCCATGATTCGTCACCTGTGATGATCTTATAAACGTCTTTTGAAGCAATGCGATCGTATTTTTTCAAAATTTCTTTGCGCCAATTGACACGAGCCTTTTTTTGAGCGATTGTCAAATTGTGCGGGATCCAACGAGAACAAACCTTTTTTATGGCCAGATGTTCATGCAATATCGAATGAATGCTGGTAGAAGAAATGCCCAAGGATGCCTCTATCTCACGGTATGTCACATGACGGTTTTTCATTATCAGTTCACGCACGGCATCAATGTTCTCTGGCACAACGACCGTTTTTGGACGACCTTCGTCTTTGAGCTAGCGTTGGCCACGATTGAATTCTTTAAACCAGTGCTTTAGGATGGTGCTTCATCGCCATACAAAGATTTAAGTTCACCGATGCACTCTTGTCGTTGATAATCCACGTCGAAAATCATCGCACGAAAGTGTTCACGAGTTAATTTCTTTTTTTTCCAAATTGATTTTGTCAAGTCACTGTAAACAACACAAATGATGGCCGTACGTCAAAACGTATTGTGCTTCCCTCGTAATCTGGAAACACAGTCCTTTATACGCCTGAAACTGTCAGATCAGGAAAAGCTGTACTGGATCTGTCATCATTCGGACAGTATATTGATCTCAATTCACTTCTTAAATCTGTCTCTTTACTTTTTTCAAAAGAAATGATTAGAGCTCGACTGTAACTCAGTAACTCATGCAAAATGTTTGCATGCAATGGTGAATTTTGATCCGCTATGTACAGGGTTTTTCATTAACAACATAATAATTTTATATATTAACGAAACGCAGAATAGATATACAGCTCTTAAAGTTGCGTCCACCGACTCATAATTTCGGCAGTAATGATTTCCAAACGTTGCTCGTAAGTGATCTTTACCATGATGAAAATGTTGACTTCGACTAACTTTTTGACACTTAAGATAATTAAAAATAATTAAGGGTGTGTTGACATAAAGGTACTTTTGATTCCTGTTTAATAGAATATATAAGTAGATAATCTGAAGCTCATTCTAAGATTTTATAAAACAAAATTTCTGTTGTCATTACCAAATGTTGGAACGACTATTAGTTGCCACAGGCTCGAACCAGAAAAATATATACGAGGGCGGTTCGGAAACTTCTTAGCCTAGCACAAAAGGCGCGGTATAAACAGAAAAAAGTTAAGTGTTCCATCTCTGCTATGAACACATGTTAAATTTTGTTTCGATCTGGCAACTCCTTCATATAGAAACAGGTGTTCACAAAAGACGCATCCGCCATTTTTTTACAATGGAAAAATTAGAAATGCGTGGTGTCATTTAATATTTACATAAAAAAGGTTTATCGGGACAAGAAATTCATAATGATATGGTGAATGTGTTAGGTGAAAGTGCTCCTTCATATGCAACAGTAAAAAATTGGGTTGCTGAATTTAAACGTGGTCGTACAAGCATTGAAGATGAACCACGTAGTGGACGTCCAAAAACAGCAACATCAACAGAAATTGTAGCCTAAGTGCATGATATGGTATTAAATGATCGACGAATAAAAGTGCGTGAAATAGCTAATATCATGGGCATCTCAAATGATCGAGTCCATTTAATTTTGCATGAAGAACTACAGATGAAAAAGCTTTCTGCAAGATGGGTGCCGGACTTGTTAACAGTCGACCAAAAACGCATAAGAATGAACATTTCTCAAGCTTGTTTGGATCGTTTTCAGTGAAATAAAATGGATTTTAAGCGTCGTTTCATAACTGTTGATGAGACGTGGATCCACCATTATACTCCAGAGACAAAAGAACAATCCAAACAATGGACTGAAGCTGGAGGAAGTGCCCCAAAAAAAGCAAAAACAATTCAATCGGCTGGTAAGGTTATGGCAACGGTTTTTTGGGACTTCAAAGGTATTTTATTGATTGACTATCTGCAAAAGGGTAAAACAATAAATTCAGAGTACTATTGCAACCTTTTAGATCAATTAAATGTACAAATTCGAGAAAAACGTCCTGGCTTACAACACAAAAAAATAATTGTTCATCAAGACAACGCACCAGCGCACAAGAGTGTTTTAACAATGGCTAAAATCAACGAATTAAAGTACGAGTTGCTTGACCACCCACCTTATTCTCCTGATTTAGCTCCCAGTGACTTTTACCTGTTCCCAAATCTAAAAAAATTCCTTGCTGGCAAGCGTTTTACCTTAAATGAAGATGCAATTACAGTTGCAAACCACTATTTTGAAGACCATGAGGAAAACTATTTTAATCAAGGGATAGAATTGCTAGATAAGCGTTGGACTAAGTGTATTGAAGTTTCAGGAGATTATATTGAAAATAAAAATATTTTTGAAAAACTAACTATTCTCTTTCATTGATAGGCTAAGAACTTTCCGAACCGCCCTCGTATATATATATATATATATCAGTAAGCTATTCTATTTTCCCGAACTCAGCCGGTTATTTTCTAGAAAATTATTAGACTGGTCCACCTATCTGCGATTATTTTGGTAGTGCGTTTTCCACTAAAAAAAACGTCAGTACTTTTTTACCAACCAGGCACAGAGTCTTGCTTAAGAATACTGTGAATTATAAAATACCACCCCTTCTGTACGAATATAGACTGTGCACACTGTACGTAGTGTTGCATAGTGCAAGCAACAAGCACTGGAGGGAATAACGACAACAACGAACAATAACGATAATTGGAATTTGTGCGAAAAATAATTTAATACAATATGTTTAAGTATTTTTGCGCTGGCGGCTATTGGCGTTGAGTCGGATTATGTCAAGTGGCCTTTGGCAGTTGGCGTACGAGACGATTCTGTCGTTGAACGTCAATAGTGTGCGGTTGGATATGACAAGTTTTGAATGTCGTTACCCGAATGGATTTAACATTTTTGAATATGGATACTCGTTACTAGCGTTTCATAACTATTGTTATTCGTAAGTTGAAAAGAGTAGTTCATAATTTAATACATCATTGATGGTTAGTAATCCTGGATTAAACACAGTTAGAAAAATCTAACATTTTGTTAGCGGAGGGGTTTCTAACTAGTAAATACTGCCAACTTGATAAGAATTACATTAACCACTTTTCTGTGCAAAATGCTTTCAGCCCTTCGGAGCCAGCATTATACTTATACAGTAGGTCCCCGTCAATGAGTATTAAAATTATATTGCTCACAGCTCAATGGTATTGAGAAAAAATCTACTCTTGTTTTTCAAGGCGATTTTAAGGAAAATAAGTAAGTTACACGCATAGAAATCAACAGTTGTAAATTAGTTCGTACTTCAAAAATTTTGCTGGACTGAAATACGTTCTGTTCAATAACCGAATGAGAACAATATTGTTGGAAATTCGGTACAACGTGCCATACGATGATAGATATTTTAATATTAGTCATCGAATAGCCAGTTTTGGTAATAGGATAATGTACAGATTATTCGTTGTCCGAACCGTTTATCGGTTATGTCAACAAATAATTTATTTCTAACCACCGAACAAGTGGACAATTCTTCACTTCGGCGGGGCCAAAGCTTCTATACTCTCTACCGTGTATTGCGTTCTAGTATGACATTGACATTACCGGGGAATAAGGTTTTTGGGTTAGGGTCCATGTTTGACAGGACCTCTTTTTCAGAGCTCTACACATAGAGAAATGATTTGTACTATCCATGTATAACACTTTAACAATCGAACATTGTTTGGGTAAATGGCAATTTTCAGGTGGGCGACTGACACTTTCGGTTAAATATGGGTAAGCTTAACTAATTAATATGATTATTGGGACTGAACTTTGACATATATTGTTTGTTCTTATAAATTGTGATAAGTACTCTTTGATCTTGGTTCCGGGTACAAATGTAGACGTAGGAGAAACATCCTTTTAGTATAACGATTTACTCAGCAAAACAAGCAATTCTTTTCCAATCTTAACTGATTTGAAGCAGTCAAATGTATAATATGCAATAAAATTACTTTGTTTGATCACAAATATCCCATGCTTTTGATTTTATTATTTTGTGTTTATAAAATTAATAACTTCCGGTGATTAAATCTCACCGATTGCAAATATGCCTGTTGCTAACTTGTACACACAGAGAAAAAAATAGTTGGAATCGGTTGGAACTTCAAAGATTTGGTTGTAAAAGAAGAACTTGGGTTGTAATCACCAAATGTTTATAAACGTAATGAATATTCGATTATAAACATAAATTCATCACAAGATGGTAAATGTGATCATCATACAGTGCTCACAACTTATTGATCGGCTATCCCAATGAAACGCAAAAAAGGTATTTAGTTGCCACATCAATCAGTTGTGGCAACTAAATAGTTTTTCAAACATTTTGTTGTTGTAACCAATTATTGATGATGATAACTAATACTTCATCAGAAACAAAAACGTTGTTTAACGGTTTTTTTTTTAAATTTAAATAATTCGATTGTTAATGACTTTTATCCAATCGATTAAACAATTTTTTTCCAGTAAAAATCATCCATCATCTTTTCCACTTTATCGTCGTCATAACAAGCACAAACAGTTTTTTTCCTCTGACTAAAATTTAAAATTTTTTCGTTAAACAAGTGTGGTATGTTGATTTTAAGATCTAAAAATTCTCTTCTGAAGGTTTGGTTACTTGATGTTTCACTGATACTACAGTTTACAGAGCACCAACTAACATTCAGTTGTAGTGAGCGAATACTCGAGGTGAATGTAACCTCAATCATTCGGTTGGGAAACATATTCAGTTATGGCAACAAATCAGTTTTCTGTGTGTAGTTAGTACTAAGATTCGTGTGTAAATTCTATTATTTCTGAGTGCTCGTAGTTCAGGCCTCAAGTCAAATCGTTATTAATGTTATATTCGGATTCTTAAAGAAATTTAATTGTTTTCATACGGTTCAATTAAAAAGTTTAAATGTTCAAACAAAAATTTAATGAGCAATCCTGTGGTAAAAAATTTCGCATATAAACAAAAATATTCGTACGCTGTTTATCGAAAATATTCTCGTTATGAGGAGATGAAAAAATTCACATCTTTATAAAAAAAGTTGTAAGCCGTTTATTGAAAATAATTTCGTATCGGGCGATGTAAAACTTCACATATTTACAAAAAAAAATCGTTCAGGAGTTGAAAAAAAAAATAGTTTTAAATTTTTTTTCAAAACCAGTCGTAAAGACTTTATCCGCAATCAGTTCCAATTTGTATTTTTTCAATTTGTTTCTCAATTTTAATTTGCATTTTCGCAATTTCAATTTGCGTTTCTCAATTTCAATTTGTATTTTCTCAATTTAAATTTGCCTTTCTTAATTTTAATTTATATTATCTTAATTTCAATTGTCGTTTCTGAATTTCAATTTGTACTTTCTCTATCTCGATTGATGTTTTCCAATTTAAATTTGTATTTTCTAAGTTTCTATTGCAAATGGTGTGGTATAGGGATTTTTTACTTCGGCATTTTATATTTCCTTGGGAACAGAACTAGCTCTGTATTGCTTTTGATTTGGTTGATGCCTAATCCGTTGTTCTACGCCCAACGTCGCAGTTTTCTCAGTGACTGTTTCATATTCTCACTAATCGTTTGAAATCATCAGAAATTTGCTTCGGTCCAACTGCACCACATCGCCGGCATATTGACAGTCAGCTTGGCGTCTCCTCTGTTGAGATTCTGCAGGATTTCGTCTATCACGAGAATCCACAGTAAAGGGGATATGACTCCTCCTTACGACGTTCTTCTCATAACTCGTTCCCCTACCATTCGTTCTCCCAGGTACGAGTTGATAATTATGCCCTTTTGCAGTTGCCCGTCCAACAGAATTTGGCTGGTTGTATGTATCCCTATGCGATCTAGAGCTTCTAGAATCTGTCATGGCTACATCGTCATAGAGTTTTATGGTGCTCACAAATATACTACATAACAATATACGAGGGTTACTATTTATATTTCGGTTCCGGCAATAAAAACACAATAAATTATCATTGGAAATGGTTTTATTGTTTTTCAAAAGCACTTTCCAGTTTTCGAAGCACTTTTTCCACTCCGATTGATACACCTCCAAAACATGATTTTTGAACGCTCAACAGCTGCTTCGGGCGATAAAAAACGTTGACCACGAATAAGAAAAAGTCATTGGGTGCCTAATCAGGGCTGTTCGTATGATGGATGGCCCATAAATTCGCCTTCTTGAGTGGTCAAATAGCTCATCCTTTCAGCTGATGTGTGAGAGCTCGCATTGTCGTGATACAAAATGATTCGTCTTCACTTATTATCTTTCCTCATTTCTTCAACCATGTTGGCAAACAGATGGTTGTATAACACTCAGAATTGAAACTCCTACGTCCCACTTAAGGCACTGTGGCAACATGGCCGGTTATACTGAAAAAAATGCATTCTTTTGCTTCGATGTACTTCTTCCATGAACAACTTTTGTTGGATTTGGCTCGTCTTGAAAGACCCATACGGTCGATTGCTTGTTTCGGGTTGAAATACATAGATCCATGATTCGTCACCTGTGACAATCTTATACGCTGCCTTTGAGCTACCGCAGTTATACTTTTTCAACATCTCTTTGCACTAATCCATACGAGCTTTTTTGAGCATTCGTCAAATTATGTGGGATCCAACGAGAACAATTTTTTTCACGGCCAAATGAACATGCAATATCTTATTGATGCTTGTCATACTAATGCCCAAGAATGCCTCAATCTCACGGTATGTCACATGTCGGTCTTAATCAGTTCACGCACAGCATCGAAAGTTTCTGGCAAAGACGTCCTTCACGAAATTCATCCTGGAACGAACGGCGTCCTGAACTCTGAACTGAACTCTTGGTACCAACGATTGACAGTGGTTTTTGATGGTGCTTCATGGCCAAAAATCGAAACAAGTTGATTTAAACACTTGTCCCGACAACCCACGCCGAAAATCGTACAAAATCATCGCACGAAAATGTTCACGGGATAATTCCATCTTTTGCCTGAGATAAATTTTTCAACACACTGTAAACAAATCAATTCGCCCTCAAATGACAAAACATTCTTAGTGAAGTTATGCTAAAAAATGACAACGTTTCCAATGAAAGTTCCAGTTTGCATCTGGGAACACTAGTATTGTCAGGACCCGAAATATAAATAGCAACCCTACTACATACAAAAAGGTAAGTCAAACTTATGCGAGTACACTCCATCCAATGTTGAAGAGTATAAAAATATTTTTTTGATCGTCTACAATATATCTTAAGTGATTCACACTACTCACTTTTTACATTAAAATTATTTGACAAGTTTTCAGTTGATCACATACGTACACAGAAGAAAATGACAGAAAATTTCAACAAAAAAATGCGTATGTGAAATTATTTTCATTCAATTAAATATTTCGTAATAAGGCCGAACTTTTTTACCACATATTGCAACGAAATTAAATAAATGGAAACAGAGAAAAAATCATTAGATAAGGCTCACAGCGCTTGCATTATGCTGTTGTTGTATTTGTTTTGGTATGTAAGCAGTGAGAGGGATTTTTATTGTGCTTACTTTGTTAGGCGGAAAACGCTACTGACAGCAGTTCTCGTTAAATGTGAATCTACCTGCCTTTACATTCGCTACTAGGATCTGATGATGGTGAAGTTGCGCTCACCCAAACTACAGTTACCCCTGCTTGCAAATAAAAGTTTTTGAATAAATTTTAAAAAATTGTTGGTTTTTCTTCCATAAATTGTTCAGTAGCGACATGGTTTTACTATGAACTAAGCATAAAATGTAAATGTTTCATCGCCTCAAAACGAGAAATTTAAAAAAAACATCTTACAACTTTTGTTGTAAACATACGAAACTGTTTATCGCCTGAAATCCGAAATATTTAGATACATAACATACGAATATTTCACTTAATATGTAAAATTCTATGTTACTGGATTTCTAATAAACATTTTTGTTAATATTTTTTTAATTGAAACGTAATATTTTTGTTTCTTTAAAAGTATTCCGATTAAATGATGCAATGTGAACCGAATAACTGTTGATACAATTACCCAATTATTTGGCAACACCATCGCTATTGCGGCGCGCGGGCTTTGTGTCAGTGTTGCAATTTTACATTTTGGCCTCTCACTCTCGAGGCATTGTATGGGACTTTTCACACATACACACACACACACGCGAGGCACTTTGGGCCATCATTTTTTTTTTATTCATGAGAATTTTATGAGAAATGCAATGATTTTATTTTAATTCACTTTATTTCTCATTTAAAACAATAAAAACAAAAGGAAAACACCACGGCAATTGCGGCGTCGGCGGTATGCGTGTCTGTCTGTCTGTTTATTTTGATGTTCGCAAATTAAAATTCATACGAAAAAATTAAACAGCAGAACAAATGAAGAACCGCAACATCACAAGCAAAATTCACATGAAAAATTGTACTCGGTATTGTTTTGAATGCATCAAGTATTTTGATATGATCACAGCACCAATACACACACACTGAAAACATCGAAGCGAGACGCATAGTTGGCGTTTTTAATTTTTTTTTGTACGCTACACCACCTGATTCTAAAGGGTAAGATGACGTTTTTTAACCAATCTAGGTGGAATCACTTTCGGAGCCGATTTACTAACATGAAAGGACATACAGGGTTGAACCACCCTGTATGGTTTCATTTAAAATAACTCAACTTAATGAACAAAAACTCTTTTTTTTAAATAATATTTGTTTGAAAGAGAAGAGAAGGTTTTCCGTTAAGGACATTACAATTTTGCATACTTATATTAATAAAAGACAGGATATTTGAGATATAGAGTTCAAATTTATTCTAGCCGTAGGGCAAATGTTACATTTTAAGAATGATATTCGATTTTGGTCATATGACCACCACGAGCGCGTGTACAGCGATCTATTCTTTGGACCTAATTTTCCACCACTCTTGCACACATCTTGACCGGAACGTTGGCAACTTCGCGTTGGATGTTGTCTCTGAGCTCGTCTACAGTTGTTGGCGTAGACCAATGACTTGATGTAGCCCCATGAAAAGAAATCCAATGGCGTTAAATCGCATGAACGAGGTGGCCGTTCTACAGACTATATCTCGAGATAACACATTCACCGAATTTGCTTTTGAGTAAATCGATTGTAAGGCGTGCTGTGTGCCTGGTGGCACCGTCTTGTTAAAACCATATATCGGCGATGTCAAGCTTTTCCAATTCTGGCCAAAATAATTGTTTAGCATGGCACGAAAGCGCTCTCCGTTGACTGTAACATGCCAATGGTTTTCATCGACGAAAAATACGGCCCAATCACACCTTCGGCAGGAAAACCACGCCACACTGTAATTTTTTGCATAAGTAATTGTGTATCTTGAAGCACATATGTGACGCGCAAAATAGAAAGGGACCTAAGGGTAAAAACCAGTTTTGTTCAGGAGAGCCATTTTAAAGATTTAAATACGTGTATCTTTGGTGTACCATCACTTTCATAAAACGCGCATATCTCTGGGAGGGAACACTTTTGGGCGTGGGCAACATCTAAGCATCTCATTCGATGCTCAGATGTTGTCCACATCAAAAAAAAGTGAAAATTGATTTATTTATCCCTTAGGTTCCTTTCTCTATGCGCTGTCGCAGATGGGTTTGTTGCTGTGTAATAACGCATATTTTGTTTTTAGACAAAACCACTCAGCCAGAAATGAGCTTCATCGCTGAAGGTGATGACAATTGGAGTAAGCGCTCTTAAAGTTGCGACTGCTGACTCGGAATTTCGGTAAAATTTTTTAAGGATATCCAAACTTTGCTCGTAGGTTATCTTTATCATGATGAAAATGTTGGCTAACGTTTTGACACTAAAAGATCATTTAAATATTTAAGGGTGCGTTGACATAAAGATTCGACATTGTTATGGGCCTATTGGAAAGCTGTTATATGGGTATTTCCAGGAAAAAGTCCGACGTGGCCCAAAAAATAAAATTTAATTAATAGTATTTTTTACTGGTTCAAGAGATTTTCTCAAAATTATTTAAATTAAAGATTTCAGAACGTACCATGGAAAACTAAAGCGTGCTTAAGTTTAAATTGTGGCTTCTAGAGCTACAGGGCGTCAAATCGGAGGGATCTTTGTGTAGGATATATTCAAACACATGGATCGATTTGGTCCAATTTTACTATAAAATGTGATGGTGGCTGGTAACGCAAAATTTGGTCAGAATCAAATGTAATTTTTGGTTTTAAGAGCTTTAGGTGCGGAAATCAGAAAGGATCTTTGCATGGGGCTATACGAAGATATTGACCTTTATGGTCCAGATTCACAAAAATTAATTATTGGTCACTAATAACGTACAAGGAATGCACTTAATAGCATGATCGATATTACTTTGTGCCATCTAGGCTGCTGGACCTCAAAATCGGTAGGGACCTTTGTGTGGGAGCTTTTCGAAATCAAGAATCGATGTGGTCCATTTTCGCACACATGGCTGTTGGTAGCTCGTAACGCTCTGTGTGAATTGTCCTCGGAATCGTATGTATAAGTAATATGTTGGTTTTAGAGCTGTAGGTTCGGAAATCGTGAAAACACTATATGTGACAGCGCATAGAGAAAGGGACCTAAGGGTAAAAAATCAATTTTAACTTTTTTTTTGATGTGGACAACATCTGAGCATCGAATGAGACCGATCCCATGCCCCAAAAGTGTTCCCTCCCAGAGATATGCGCGTTTTATGAAAGTGATGGTACACCAAAGATACACGTATTTAAATCTTTAAAATGGCTCTCCTGAACAAAACTGGTTTTTACCCTTAGGTCCCTTTCGATTTTGCGCATCACATATATGATATGAAAACTTGGACAAAGGCAATAAATTTCATCCTTAAACAACATTTATGTTGTGTTTTAGAAAGATTTGGTGAAAAAAAACATAAGAACGTGCACATAACCTCAATTTTCTCATCGAGATGACAGTTTTTGTTCTCTTAAAAGATGGCCCCAGCTCTTACCTGTCGAAGGCCAGAGGTTTTTTTCCTTTGTGTTGGATTCTTTAGCCTCAAATTTTTTAATTTTTTTTCTATAAGACCTTTCCAACTAGACCAAAATAAAAGAAAAACCAAACCACTGCTTGAGTTGTTGCCACAACTGAATATTGGTGGTTGCACTTACGATTCATGTATTTAATCGCTACTACCGAATGTTGATTCAGCACACACAAATTTTCAGTTGTAGGAACTGACACTATTGATTGAAGAGACAAAGTATCGGTAACACTAACTAACTAGGATGATTTTTGGAACTGAATTTGTGCATGTATTAGTTGTAGTGATAGATTTGTATCTTTAAGTACTATTTAAATTCAGTTGTCCTTACCACGAGCATTCATTAATTAGGCCAACTGATGGTTAAATTTTATGTTTTCGGTTATCGAACCGAAATAATATATTTTTTTGTTTAGCTCGTTTGTTTTATTTCGGTCTGTTGCTTTTACACATTGAACAGGGATTAAACCGGCTCAAGACCTCTTGCTTCTATATTAAAATAGAAGACAAGTTTTTAACAAAATGGCAAAGTGATATTGATTTTCGTGGCTGCACACTACTTTTATCATGATTTCGGGTCCGTGACAACCCTCTTCAGAAAGCCTTGCTGCAATTGTTGAAAGTAAAACCGAACTCTATAAGGCCAGGCTCTCCACAAACGAATGAGAACTACTGTTGTAAACCTTACTTTTCAAGTTTTCTTCACACAATTGCCCACGAAAATACAACTCACTCTTGCCAGCTCTAACATTACCGATTTGGTTTCGGTTTTAACGATTTGTATTTTACTTTCGATTCTAATAAAGATTGTATGTACTCGTAGATGTGGAACAATTTTAGGCATCAAATGGGTAAAGTGGGTAAAGAAAATTCAATAATGGCTTTAAAGTGTCAACAAATATTAAGATAAAGTCGTTTAAGATATATTATTTAAATAAAACAAAGTGGACTTCAAACCTAAATATTTCCAGATACTAAATTGATATAAAATACCTCAACCGAATTCTTGGCTGCAGATGTAAAAAAATATACTTTCATATCGGTCTTATTTTGTAGTTTATTAATAAAAATATGGGCGAAAAAAAATGTGTTTCAAATCGCTTCTCTGTATCGAATTTGTTTTCGTTCAAAATAAATCTTTCCCCATTAAATTTTTTTGATTTGAAATATTTTTAGACGCAGGAAAGGGACCTTTTGTCTAGAAAATATTCTAATTTTAGTAAATCCAATAACCCAAAAACGACTACATTTATTCAATTACATTAAAAAAGGACACGCTCTAACTGAAATTTATTGGACAACATTTTGTAGAATATAAAAAAAAACTCAAACACCCGTGAAAAATCGTTTTTTTTTGACTTTTTAGAAAAAGACCGAAATTTTGTTGCATATGGTAAAATGTTACAACAGCAACCTAAACCTGGTTAAGTTACTACAAAGAATTTACCTGTTGTCACCATTAATTATTCGAAACCACTAATTGGTAAAACCAAAAGTTTTTCTAAATTTAGATGGTAAAACCGACTTGTTGGCTGTAAGTTTCGTAATATTGTTGTAGCTATCATCTCATGGTAAGTCGAACTATGATACCGTGAATACAATGGAATGTTGGTGATTGCAACAGAAAATGTGCTTATCCAACTGAATATTTTAGTTCGGACCGATTTCCAATGTTTTGTTTTTCCTCTGTGCGTAGTATACGATAAAGTCGGCCGTGCACCCTACTTCTGTCCATGCTGTTGCTTCCTTTTCTCTCTCTCTCTCTTTTTTCTTTGGTGACGGCTACACGTACATATCAATAATTCCGTGACTTTTCGAATAAAACACATTTTTTTTGCAAACAAAATTATATTTTTCAACAAAATCTTCTTTTAGCCCAATACACTTAGTCCAACTTTTCTTCAATTTTTGTATCACTTCCATAAAATAGGATTTTTCGAGGTCCATAAAATAGGCATTTGTTTGAACAATAATTTCATCGTTGGAGCTGAATCTATTTAAACCGAGCCATTTCTTTAGGTTTGAAAAAAGAAAAAGTCAATGGGGGCTAAATCCGGAGAATGTGGCGGATGAGATACCAATTCGTAGTCCAATTCATGCAATTTTGCCACTGAGACTGCTCACTTGTGCACCTGCGCATTATCTTCATGAGAAAGAACTTTTTTCTTGGCCATATGGGATCGTTTTTTTTTAAATCTTCATTAAATCTGTCCAATAAGTAGGCATAATATTCGCCGTTTATTGCTTTTCCCTTTTGAAGGTAATCGATGTGGATTATCCCGCGTGCATCCCAAGAAACTGTTGCTATCACCTTATTGGACGACAAAGTCACCTTGGCCTTCTTCGGAACCGGTTTACCCAAGAAACCCATTGTTTAGACTGCTGCTTGATTGTTATGGATCCATGTTTCATCCAAAGTTACAAGACGGGGCAAAAACTTATTCGAATTGCGGTTAAACAATCCTTTAAAGTTGTCACACGATTATGTTTTATGTCAATTGATAGCAAACGCGGCACGCATTTTGCAGACAGCTTTCTTAAAGCCAACTGATCATGTAAAATTGAAACCACATTGCCATATAAAATGTGTATGACATCAACAATCTCACGCACTTTTACTCTTCGAACCGCCAACACCATATCGTGGACTTTTGACATTTTTGGGTATATTGACCTCAATTGGCCATCCAGAACGTTTAGCGTCATTTGTACTTTTTTACCATTTAAGACGATGGTACAGAGTCCTCATAGTATTTATCAAGCTTAACCTTGGTTTGATAGACCGTTCTTTTCCGGGCAATCAAACCAATTTAATTTAATAAAAATTTAATGGGCTCACGAAATTCATTTTTTTCCATTTTAAAAAAATCCACAAGGTTGTATGTTTTGATGAACAGCTGTTGAACACAAACTAAATGACGGAATTCTCTCACAATTTGACAGAAGTCTATTAACAGGTGGTTCTTTATGAAAGCAGTGTTGCATCTCATATAACTACAGGGAAGTTGGAAAAGTCACTATATTATTGATATGCCCTCGTATTTGAGGTTTTTGTTTCCATTCATGTTTAGTTTTTGTTTTGTGTTGTTTTTTAAGTTGTGTTTTATTTGTTCTTATGATGAGTTTTTATTCCAATGAAAAATGTTGAAATTGTATGCGTGCCTGCGTGTGTGTGTGTCTGTTGCACTCATTCGTACGGAGCAGAACTGGTCGTTATGTATTTAATTTGTTTGTGTAGATTGCTTTGAAGAGTTTTCTGGTGAAATGAAAATCTCTGAGATTAAAGGTTTTGAATGGTATTATTTTCACTACAAAAGGTCGCCGTTAATAGAGTGAGAGTGTGCAAGGTAAAGGTGTGTGTGCGTGTGTAAGCGATGGGCATTGTGCTCAGTTATTACTGTTATTTTCATGTTCCATAGATAAGGTAAACAAAGCAGTCAGCCTCTATGTTGCACTGCCGATTGTCACAGAAATTACGCATCTGTTTATGTGACAGCTGATTTTGGATCACAGCAAAGACTTTATGTTAGACAAAACACCTTGAGGCAAATACTTTTTGTGAGTTAAAGTGTTGACAGAAAGGCAGTACGTATAATGCCTTCGTGAATCGATTAAGTCTTAACAATGTTTCGAAATAATACAGAACTTATGTATTTTAATATCCAATGCGTGTAGCCCAAACGGTAATTTTATTGAACAGAAGTTTTGGCCGAAATGAGGTAACCACCGCGCCTGCTGTACGCAAGTTTCTGCAACATTTCCATGAGACTGGCATACTAGTAGACAGAATTCACGATTCCCATCTAGTTCAAACGGGAATGTGCGACTCAGTCCTGGAACTCAACTCACCATCTATTTAACATATCACAACCCGGCCTAAGGCGAATTTTACACAAAGACCTAGCATGACACGCAGAAAAAAAGTATGGTTGTGGTGACAATATTCAAAGAGGATAATACTATTGTGGGTATATGGTTGTGGTACAACAATATTATGATCCTAACAAAAATAGTATGATTCAAATGCAACCATACTATGATCCTCACAACAATAGTATTATTCACACATAACCATACTATGATCCCCACAACCATAGTATGATTCACACTCAACCATACTATGATCTCCCCAACCATAGTATGATCCTAACAACCATAGTATGTTTCCCATACAACCATAGTATGATCCTCGCAACCATAGTATGATTCACACGCAACCATGTTATGATCCCTACAACCATAGTATGGTCACACACAATTATACTATGATCCCCAATATTATTTATTAGATTTTGTTTAAGTTGTCGACAATAGATTTGAATTATGAAAATTATTCAAAAATAAAAATTAAATTCAAAATAATAGGAGTGATTTTTTTCACAGTAGAAAAAATAAGTTTAAATAAACGTAAGCGTTTTTATTACAAATATTTCAGTTAAACAAAACCAAAGCAGCACGTTTAAAAAATTTTAATATCGATAAAATAAACACTATTATAACATTAGATCTGTACCAATAACATTTGTTCTTAAAATCATATTTAAATGAAGAAAAAATACAATCATACAGTATGATTGCCGTAATCATACTATTGTTAACATAAAACGCAAAACACAATACTTTTGTCGCACCAACCATATTTATATTGTTGCTATAACCATATTTTCATTTTTAAATTTGGCAACAATACTATTGTTACATTTCAACAATATTAATATTGCAGCAATTATACTATTGTCAAAACTAACTTCAGTTAACAATGCTATGGTTGCGACGAACATACTTTTATTGCGGATAAAATATTATTATTGCCGTGACCATGTAGTAACCACTTTGCTGTCCTTGGTTGTTTAAGCAAGAAAAAATAAACTTTACTTTATTATTTACTATACAATAAATCTTTATAGGACCTTTGAAGTCTTAAAAATTGCTTTTAAAAAAATTTATTTGTTCTTCAAAAAAAATTTTCTACCGAAGTGTTTAAATATCATTACCCTGGTTGTCCCTAACACTACTTTCAATTGAAATTTTCTCAACTTTTTACAAAAATATTAGTTTTTTTATTTAATAAAACCAGTCCATAGTAAAAATAATATTCAATTAATTTTGATGCTATTATAATTTTTTACTCAATTTATATTTTTATGGATGTTTAATTTTCGTCCCCAAAAATACACATCATTCCCCTGTAAAATCTATTATTCGCTAAAATTCAAATTTCCAAACCAATCTTGATTTCAAGCAACTCAAATATGATTGAGCATTACATGAAGTGGGTGCACATCTAATAGTTTTATCGTCAACAGTCTTATTAAAATAGAGTAAGTCGTGTTTTGTCACTCGTTACGAACGTTCACATTTAAGTTGGTCATTCCCCGGTTTTTTTTTTGTTAAATTGTTTTATTTATTTTTAAATTGTTGCCGTTAAAAAATAAAATTTTGATGTTTACCTTTTAAAGTGACAAACCATTCTTAAAACTAAGACATCTTCCTGAATTAAATATTAAATTTTGCAAAAAATCGAATGCCAAAAATGCGCTTTATTATCGCTTCTCAGTGTGTGCCTAGAGCCGCACAAAATAGACAACGATTTTGTAGAAAAATTCATCTTTTCTAAAAAAAATATATGGGCATTTCCAGGGAAAAGTCCACCGTGACCCAAAGAAGAAAAGTTAATATTAAAAAGAAATACCATATTTTATTTAAACTAATGATTTCAGAGCTTTCCTTAGCCACGATGCCGAGATAATAGTTCATAATGTTCAGGTTCGTGTTTTGGGTAGTTCTGTTTATTTCCAAGAACATCTTTACAATTTACATTTTTCAGAGTTTTTTTTCAGAGCAAAACTTTTGCTTCAACAACAACTAAATTTCGTCTGAGACGTACTTTCAGTAGACGAAAGGAAAATAGCTTAAGTTTTTTGATTCGTTTTGTGATAATTTTCATTTCCTTCCCTCTTTGACAAACAACAACAAACCTAATCTTACTCGTATTAGCTTGTGGAGTAATTCAGTCTTTTAAAAAAGAAAATAATTTGGGTTTTTGTAAATCACTCGAATTCGATAGCCAGCACATTCAAAATTACATTACAAAAATTTTCAATTACATTTTTGAAAGTTCAATTCCTCTTACAAATACCCAAATGGACGATATTGAATTTTTGTTCGTTGTTCGAACGATTTATCGATATTTTTAAAAAAGGATGTTGTTTTTCTAAGTTTAAGTTTTTCGATCACTCATTTAATCATCAATTTATCAATGAAACTGAAAAATATCTACTGAATGGATCTTGTTATTTAAGTTAACAAAACCCCTTAACGTTCTTTTTTGAATTATTAATTGATCGCAATAAAATAGTTTTTGTAGTCATTTTTTATACAGGTTGACTAATTCACGACTGGACAAATTTCACCAGCGTATACCTTGGCTCATTTCATGAAAATATGTATATCTTCGACTATGCCCGAAAATGCAAGGGGACGAAATGTCAGCGGTTTGAAAATTTTCGGATTGGTAGTCGGAGGATACTAGGGTAAAATTGCTAAGTTCTGATACCAAGATACCAAGATGATGCACAAACAGAAGCTTGAACGACACGGCAACATATAAGCTAAACAGTTACTATGTACTCCAAGCACGTTAAGACATTGGAGAAATGAATGCCAGGTATTCTGATCTAAACCTGCGGGTCTCTCATCACAGCACATCGCGAGCGCACGCGCGCAAAAGACTGTGTAAAGTCCTCATTTCTACTTCACGAGGTTTAAACCAAAAGAGGTTTAAATGCTCTAAAGAGTGAGCATTGCAGTCAAAGCACAAAACGGAAATGTCTGGCTATAGAGGCCTTAACCTTTATTTCACAAAGTTAAAACCAAATGTGGTTTCAAATTTTTAGTTATATAAACGCTCAAAAGAAGCTCGAAGGCCTACAATAGTATGTACAATACCGCGCATAAAAATAAAATCGACTATACCAATCAACAGTTTTATAAAACTAGAGCTTTCTACTCTACAAGCCTAGAGTTCTTTACTCTAAAATAAAAATATAAAACTGCAAATACGAGGGCGGTTCGGAAACTTCTTAGCCTAGCACAAAAAGCGCGGTATAAACAGAAAAAAGTTAAGTTTTTTGGAAACTTCCATCTCTGCTATGAACACATGTTAAATTTTGTTTCGATCTGGCAACTCCTTCATACAGAAACAGGTGTTCACAAAAGACGCATCCGGGATTTTTTTACAATTGAAAAATTAGAAATGCGTGGTGTCATTAAATATTTACATAAAAAAGGTTTATCGCGACAAGAAATTCATAATGATATGGTGAACGTGTTAGGTGAAAGTGCTCCTTCATATGCAACAGTAACAAATTGGGTTGCTGAATTTAAACGTGGTCGTACAAGCATTGAAGATGAACCACGTAGTGGACGTCCAAAAACAGCAACAACAATAGAAATTGTAGCCAAAGTGCATGATATGGTATTAAATGATCGACGAATAAAAGTGCGTGAAATAGCTAATATCATGGGCATCTCAAATGATCGAGTCCATTTAATTTTGCATGAAGAACTACAGATGAAAAAGCTTTCTGCAAGATGGGTGCCGGACTTGTTAACAGTCGACCAAAAACGCATAAGCATTTTTCAAGCTTGTTTGGATCGTTTTCAGTGAAATAAAATGGATTTAAAGCGTCGTTTCATAACTGTTGATGAGACATGGATCCACCGCTATACTCCAGAGACAAAGAACAATCCAAACAATGAACTGAAGCTGGAGGAAGTGCCCCAAAGAAGGCAAAAACAATTCAATCGGCTGGTAAGGTTATGGCAACGTTTTTTTGGGACTTCAAAGGTATTTTATTGACTGACTATCTGCAAAAGGGTAAAACAATAAATTCAGAGTACTATTGCAACCTTTTAGATCAATTAAATGTACAAATTCGAGAAAAACGTCCTGGCTTACACCACAAAAAAATAATTTTTCATCAAGAAACGCACCAGCGCACAAGAGTGTTTTAACAATGGCTAAAATCAACGAATTAAAGTACGAGTTGCTTGACCACCCACCTTATCCTCCTGATTTAGCTCCCAGTGACTTTTACCTGTTCCCAAATCTAAAAAACTTCCTTGCTAGCAAGCGTTTTACCTCAAATGAAGATGCAATTACAGTTGTAAACCACTATTTTGAAGACCTTGAGGAAAACTATTTTAATCAAGGGATAGAATTTCTAGATAAGCGTTGGACTAAGTGTATTGAAGTTTCAGGAGGTTATATTGAAAAATAAAAATATTTTTGAAAAACTAACTATTCTCTTTCATTGCTAGGCTAAGAACTTTCCGAACCGCACTCGTACTGCCAAAAAAAAACGTAGAAAACTGCATGACACAGAAATCCATGTCAAGATTCTCTATTGAATTTTACTTTAAGATTCGTATACTTATTGTAAGGCTCCTCTGGAGCAGATCTAATAATACCAAATAAAGCATTAATAAAAAAATCCTCGAATGCCAAGCCCTAGCGACATTTCTCTCTCGAAATCTTGTGGTACTTATTTTATCGAAAAACTATTATTATGCTTTGAAATTAGAAGTATGGGTTTTCATTGGCATTATCTAGATAGTTGTCACTAAGCAAAATAAAAATACTTTATAGTTTACAATTAGTATAACATTAACTTTATTTCACTAAAGGTGCAACTTAAAATGAAGGCGTGTCCAACAGTTGTCAGAGCGCCATAAACGTCTCGAAGGCAGGCAGACAGGCCTTTTCTCGAAATTTTGAATCTGGACTCAGTCTTTTTCAACAAAATTTCTGTGAGATCCTGTGGCAAAATTCCTAGACACGGAAATACACGAAATAAAATTGAAAAAAATGCAAACCCTACCGACCTTGGGTTTGCATTTTTTTCGTTTTTCGTTACGAAAATGATACTCGTTAATAAAAGAACCTTAAAAAACTATAGCTTAAAAAAGGCAGAGCATTAATTGAAAACTATTGAAACTTTTTCCGAAACTACAATTAAAAGTTTTTAACAGCTACTTAGTATACTCTGTAATAACAAAATCGGCAATTATACATATGTACACAAAATATTTTAATTTCATAAGGGAAAAAAAATTTAAATACTCGTTTAAATTTTCTGTGAATTTATTTAACAAATAGTTTTTTTAATATTGTCACTCTCCTCCATTTAATGTTATTGTGAAATTGCAAACTAACAAAAAAGAACGAAATTTCAAAGAATATGGCCTTATTCAAATTCTTTGAACTGTGTACCTACACAGCCCCAGCTCGAACCTTTCAAAGCTGGCGGACGTTGCAATTTCTCTTTTCTGTTGATGTTATTTTATGATTCGTTGTATTTCCCTGTAACAAAAATAAAAAAAAAATACAATTTCTTGTTAAAAAAATGAAATATTTATTTCATCATTCGCAAGAGTGGATAGTCAAGATAAAACAAGTGGACAAATTAAGTTCAGCCGTAACGAAGTTGTTATACCCTACATCATTACGGACTTTTTTCTATCAGAGTATATTTTTTCATACCAACATCATACTCGTATATACCAACTTTTGTCGTCATATCGGTATGAGTATACGAGGTTAGTTGTTATACCCTACATCATTACGGACTTTTTTCTATCAGAGTATATTTTTTCATACCAACATCATACTCGTATATACCAACTTTTGTCGTCATATCGGTATAAGTATACGAGGTAAAGCCTTCAAAGTTCAAAACAAGTTATAGGCGGAGCCACGCCCTATTGTATGTATGAATTTATTTTCTATCAATATTACAGAGTTTGGTATTATTTACAAGTTTTTGAGTTTTTATCTTATAGACATTTCAACAAATAATTACATTTAAAATGTTGACATATAAATATATTTCAAATAAGGATAGGAAAAAAATAGTAAAAAACCTATAATTAATATCACAAAAATTATTAATAAGAAGTTTTGGAATCAACCGCTAAATCATTCTATAATTGTATATAGAATGAGTTAATTATTGATCAATCAAACTTCTCAGATGTACGTACGTAATTAGACCTTCTGCATTTTTCGTTGAATGTCAGAGTCATGTCATTTATTAAGATCTGAATCGTTTTCTGTCTAGACCTTCTATGCAATTCTTCAGTGGAGAATCTTTTTGGCAAATTGTATATAATTTTCAGGTTTTTATTCTGTAAGGTTTCTTGTGTATTTTAACAGATCTCCAGATCGGACACCCATATACGCCAGAATTGGTCTGATGCACATTCTATATAAAAGCAGTTTATTCCTGAGATTAAGTTTAGACTTTCTGTTCAAAAGAGGGAAAAGTGCACGTCCGCTCCTTACGGCATTTTTGACATACAGAATTAAAGTGTGCTCTAAACTTCAGTTTCTGATCCAGGATAATTCCCAGATATTTAATCTCCTTCGAAAGCTCTATTTCCCTCCCTGGAACTCTGAGCCTCTGAGTAGGAATTCTTTTTGGAGATTTATTGAATGGAAAAACTATTGCCTGAGACTTATCCTCATTTATCTTTATTTTCCAATTTGTAAAATATTTGCTAGCTGAACAAAGTTTCTTTTGCATACGCTTGACTATTGCTTTAGAAACCTTACCTCTGCATATAAATGCGCTGTCATCAGCGTAAAACGCTACCTCATTTCCCACTGGAAGTTTGAAGTCTAAAGTGTATAGAGTATATAATAATGGTGATAAAACTGACCCCTGAGGATCTCCAGCAGGAATACTCTTTGAGGCGGATTGTTCTCCATTAACTTCGACAATTAATTTCCTGTCCGTGAGAAAGCTTTTGATTAACTTGATTAAATACGTTGACCACGCCCTATTGTCCAATTTTAACTCAAAGTAATTTGTGTTAAAATGCTAATATTTAATTTTATTCTGTTGGGAATTAATAACGATCGGTCCATTACTTTGGCATTAAATGCAATTTTTTAAAGAGGGCGTGCCACCGCTTCATTTCTCTATTAGTACATGAGACTTTTAAGTTCAGGGTTGTATGGGTGCAGCCACGCCCCTTGTCCAATTTTACCATAACATGGACTAAAATAATTGTCCAGTCATTGATTTCATTCCGTTACAATTTTATAACGATTTTTTATAGCATTTCCTGAAACTAAATTCGGTGTTTAAAGGGGTCGAGGCACCGCCCAATTTTTCTCCAGGATGTGCTTCAATCCATGTTTATTTATTTATTTTTTTAAGTCTATGAAATTACAATCCTTATAGACTAGCTAAATCAAAAAGTATATTATAGCTAAAATATCATTAAATATTTTCAAAGAATACAAATATCATCATATCTATTTATGTTCATGAGATATTGTCGTTTTAGGTTCAGGGTTGTGTGAGAGGTGCTACGACTGTTATCCAATCTTACCATAACATAGTCTAAAATAATTGCCTAGTCATTCATTGGTTTTATTCTGTTAAAATTTGTATCGATCAGTCCATTAGTTTGGCCAAAAATGCAATTTTAAAAAGAGGAGTGACCTCCCACTTTTTCTCTGGGATGTGTTTCGATCCAGCCAATAGCATATGTTCTATATCAGCCTAACATATCAAATAGTTTATGAGGCATTGCCTTTTTAATTTGGGGACGGTTGATTTTTCCAGATGTGACCCACTCCTTGTGAGGAGAAAATAATTACCTCTTGACCGATCTAACCCATTTGAGTCCATCAGCATATGTTTCTACAAATTTTAGCCACCTAATATAAATAATACGACCAGTAGATTGCTTTTCACAGACAAACAGACTCACATGGCTAGATCATCTTAGATACTTTATGGGGTCTCCGCCCAGCATTTCGTTGTGTTGCAAACGGAATGACAAAGTGAATATGCCCACAATCCTACGATTGAGCGTATAAACAAAAAAACACAATTTCTTTCGCTGAACCAAGTTAGTAACTGACAAAAGAAGGGGCCGAGCGTCATTATCATTTATAGAGTTGTGACGAAATTTCAATGGATTTCGCACCATTCCTTCCCCTCCTTCTTCCCCTCCTCCTTTTCCCAGTCACTGAAAAATCTCACACCAAACTCAACTCGAGACTCAAACCAAACAAAGCAAAGCGCTCGCTCGCTCCCAACTCACAGTTGGCAACCACAGAAAGACATTCAGACGGACGGACGGACGGACAGACCGACCGACCTTTTGAAAGAAACGCCAACAATAAAAACAAAGTTGTGATTTAAACTTAAAGCACGACATCATCTTTGTGTAGCCACCACAGAAACCACGACAGTAGTTCCAGCCATCGCGCACCACCATCGTCGTTCGTCATCTGAAGCATCAGCCATGGCGGCAGCAACGTCGGCTCATTTGGCAATAGGGCTGCTGTTGTTGTTGGTACTCGTAAAGCTACTCGTATCTCTCTAGATCCTATACAACAGCAGCCAGGTAATACGAAATACTTTGGAATTCTTTCTCAAGTCCGCGCCAAAGTTTCGCCAAGTGACTCACTGTGGGTATTCTACAAAATCAAAATTACGATATCGCACTGCTGTGTCTGCCTGGCGTGGCCTGGTCTGGTCTGGCCTGACTGATAGTGGTTGCTGGTGGTGTCATACTTTTTGCCGGGAACCAAAAAAGTCGCTAGTTCTTCTTTTTTGTGTGGTTGAAAGTATAAAGTTTTATGTTTGATCATGTCTTGCTGATAACGATTTTATTTTTGGTAGGAAATTGAAATAAATATTTCACCACTGACTAATGCGGGTGGTAGTATTTAGTTCTTGTGCACAGTGGGCTGTGTGATGAATTTCGATTGGTTATTGCAGCCACGACTAAAGTTTACAAAGATCAACCGTAGTGCAAGCGGAAGACGCATATAAAGTAGAGCTGTAAGAAATTACTCCCCTTGGTAACTTAAGCGTATTTTCCTCACACATTTCTAGTCATTACCCTAATACGAGGGCTGCTATATATATTTCTGGCCTAGTAATGAAAATGCGAATATTTAGGATTTATTGTTTTTCAAAGTATTCTCCAGCATGATTTATACACTTTTGCACTCGCTCAAAACAATTGTCGAAGCACTTTTTCCACTCCGATTGAGACACCTCCAAAACATGGTTTTTGAACGCTTCAACATCATGTTCTGGCAACGAATTTCGTTGACCACGTATTTTTTTTTTGATGTGCGGGAATAAAAACAAATCATTGGGTGCCAAGTCAGGGCTGTACGGCGGATGACCCATCAATTCGACGTTTTGGCCGGTCAAAAGGCGCTGGTTTGAGCCAATGTGTGAGAGCTCACATTGTCATGGTGCTCAATGATTCGTCTTCTCTTGTTCGTTTTTCGAATTTCTCCGAAGACTTCAGGCAAACAAATTGTGGTGTACCACTCAGAATAGACCGTCCTACGTTGCTCAAGCGCAACAGTCGCCTCACGCCGAAGAAACAGGCGACCATTTGCTTCAAAGCGCTTCTTCCACGAACAACTTTCGTTGGATTTGTCTCGTCTTCGAAGACCCACACGGTCGAATGCTGTTTTGTTTCGGGCTCATACGCATAGATCCATGATTCGTCACCTGTGACGATCTTATAAACGTCTTTTGAAGCACCGCGATCGTATTTTTCCGAAATTTCTTTGCACCAATCATCACGAGCCTTTTTTTGAGCGATTGTCAAATTGTGCGGCATCCAACGAGACAAACCTTTTTTACGGCCAGGTGTTCATGCAATATCGAATATATGCTGGTGGAAGGATGCCTCTATTTCACGGTATGTCACATGACGATCTTGCATTATCAGTTCACTCACGGTATCAATGTTCTCTGGCACAACGGCCGTTTTTGGACGACCTTCGTCTTTATGCGAGTGTCGGCCACTATTGAATTCATTAAACCAGTTTTTCACAGTGCTACAGGATGGTGCTTAATCGCCATACAAAGATTTAAGTTTATCGATGCACTTTTGTCGTGATAATCCACGTCGAAAGTTGTGAAAACTGATCGCACGAAAATGTGCACGAGTTGATTTTTTCAGTTCACTGTAAACAACATAAATGATGGTCGTACGTCGAAACGTTATGAGTACGTTTATGCTAAAAAAAAAATGTCAAACTTTCCAACGGAAATGTCAGATGGCGCCAGCCAACACTTAGTATTGGCTGGCGCCATCTGACAGCAAATATATAGCAATCCTCGTATTACAAATTCCATTAGGGCAACTACAAGCAACCTAACCTTATTCTTACTATTATCCAGCAGAGCTTTGGTTATTATCCTGAATAGATTAGGCGGCCTTACACATATTTTTCGAAGGCTGACCATTAGGCCGGATCATAAAAATATTTTTTTTGGAGCATTTGGGAAAAGTGTTTTAATATAGCGCTGATTATGGTACAGTACTCGTATAGCAAAATGCATAAGAATCCCATTAAACTGTACATTTTTTTATTAGGATTTCTCTCGGAACGGTACTGAATCCCGGCTATAAAAATTTATTATCTCTTTGATTTATCTATAATTTTAACTTAAACTTCAACTTTTTACCAAAAATTAGAATGTAACGTTGTTAAAAAGGCATTCATAATTTTTTTTTTTGCAATTCAACTATATTTTCTTTTTTTGAGACATTTTTAAATATTTCAATGGAAAAAATGCAAAGTGGAAAATTCCCAAAGTGTCAGACAGATTTTTCAATTTAATTGTCCGGACTACTGACCATGAATCGTACATATTGATTTACATCCATGTTACGGGCAAAATTAGGGGTTTTTGTAAAACTATCAGTAGGGATCGGAATTGTATGCACTAAAAAGCGTTATAAAAGCTTATATATGCATTATAAAAGCGAAAAGTGTGCACCAAAATATTTCAAAATATGAGGTAAAGAAACAAAATATGCGTTGAAAATTCAAAAATATGCTCAAAAAAATATATTTTTAAATCAATTTATCAGGGCTGTCATAGAAACCATGTCGGTTTTGCTAATTGTCGTTTTTGCAAACCAATGATGTTATCATGAAACCATGTTGGTTTTGTCCATTTCGAATGTAAATAAAACCAATGTTCGAATCAGCTGTTGCTGATAAAACCGATAACATTGGTTTTCATGATACCAGAGCATTTTTTCAAAACCAATAGTGACAACATTGGTTTCTATGACAGCCCTGAATAATAAAAAAGACTACCTAACAGTTTCATTAATTTAAATGAAAATAACTATTAAATGGAGATTAATCAGTCAAATAAAATGCGTAATCAAAAAACCTTAACTTAAAAAATAAGTATTTTTTTCAATTTTTAAAAGTAAGCAATTTAAAATTTAATTTAAAAGTAAAAATATAGTCTCAGCGCTTGTACAGCGCTGACGGTAGAACTCGGTGCATTTTTTAAGGACGCAAGGTAATCTTACCCTCCGTTTTTATAACTCGAACGTCTCGTTTATTTCATCCAAACAACTAACGAAAATTCATTATTGTTCATAATTTTCCAAATTACATTAGAAATATTGTAAATTCGAATTTTGAAAGTTCAAGTGGTATTACAAAAACCAAAACTGACGGTTTTTGTAATACGACTTGAACTTTCAAAAGTCGAATTTACAATATTTCTAATATATAAGTAATTTTGAACATGATGAACGAATTTGTGTGATTTCTAAAAACTCAATTTATTTTACTTTCGTCTAATGACATTTTTTGTCTCCAGGTTTTTTACATTTTACGCACCTACAAAATTATCAAGAACATCTGAAATTTGCACAATCTGGAGTCCAGAACTACTGTAATGACTATTTGCCTGTACCGCCTTAAAGGTTAACATACTCGTAATTAGTTTCAAATCCGTGGCTAGTGGATACAATCGATCTTGTCCTTTAAAAAGCTCTCGTATTAATTCATAACTTAAATATGTAATACAGGCAGAAACAAAATATTGTTATTATATGGTCACGACAATAATAAAATGTTCTCCGCAATAAAACCATGTTCGTCGCAACCATAGTATTGTTGATCGAATTTAATTTTGACAATAGTACGAGTATGATTGCCGCAATATTAATATTGTTGAAATGTAACAATAGTATTGTTGCCAAATTTAAAAATGAAAATATGGTTGTAGCAACAATATAAATATGGTTGATGCGACAAAAGTATTGTTTTCTGGGTTTTATATTAACAATAATATGATGGCGGCAATCATTCTGTATGATTTTCTTCATTTCAATATGCTTTTTAGAACAATGTTATTGTTACGGATCTTTTGCATTAATAGTACTTTTTATTATAATAAAAAATTTTCAAACAAACTGCTTTGGCTTTGTTCAACTGAATTATTTGTAATAAAAACGCTTACGTTTTGTATACTGATTTTTTCTTCTGTTTATTAAACCACTTCTATTATACGAGTATTTAATTTAATATTTTTTTTTCTAAAAATTTTTTATAATTCACATCTATTGTTGAAAACTTAACCCAATTATAATAAATAATTTTGGGAACATAGTATAATTGTGTGGGATCATATTATGGTTGTAGGGTTTATAACATAGAATCATACTATGGTTGTTAAGATCATACTATGGTTGTATGAAAAACATACTATGGTTGTGGGGATCATAATATGGTTAAGTGTGAATCCTACTATTGTTGTGAGGATAATAGTATGGTTGTATTTCAATCATACTATTGTTGCGAGGATCATAATATTGTTATACCACAACCATATCGAGCCATAAGCGCTAACCTATCGTAAGTCAAATTTTTGGAAAAAAAATTTTATTGCTGAAAAATAATCGTTTTGTATTTTTAAAATGACAAAATTGTTAGTAAAACATCAAAAAAAAAGCTTTTGCATTTTATCGTAAATGATTGTTTAAATTTTATTGTGTAGCAATTTTATCGTAAGTCACACATCAAATTGCTGCAGCAATCGCAAATGTGTTCAGATTTTTTTTTTTTGTTTTTTGATACAGTTATATGAGTAGGTAGAAATCTTAAATTTTTGCATTAAAACATTTGCATTTTTAATAAAGTTGTTTGAAATAAATAATAAAAACCGTCTCCTGTAAAATTTGCATTTTTTCACTTACGATAGGTTAGCGCTTATGGCTCGATATACTCAACAATAGTGTGATGCTCTTCGAGTAATGTTATTCCAACCATACTTTTTTTCTACGTGTGGAGAGGTACGTAAATGGGCGTTGAAATCAATGAACTATGAGCAAATTTCAGCAACCGGGTCTGTAGGATATATGAAAACACCTGTGCATGCTGGCCCAGTTCGTTCTGCGGAAAACATTGATGTTGTTCGCGAAAGTGTAGGTAACCTAGACTTGTAAATGCTGATATGGACCTAGACGATATGTGATTCCAAAAGGATGGTGCCACTTGCCACACAATTAACGAAACAACGTCTTTCGACGCTTTGAATTCAATGGCCGCTTTGGCCATGTGATTTGACACCGTTGGACTTTATTCTTTGGTTATATTAAAAAAAAGTGTACGTCAATAAGCCAAGAAAAAATTTAAGAGCTTAATGATGAGAAAATTTGGAACATTAAGGACATTAAACCTCCAGAATCATTGAAAATATGTGCCATGTATTTGTATAGGGTGGTTAAATTTTAAGGGCCGATGTTGATTTTGAATAAAACACAAATTATTTAGGATTATTGTCATTTCTTTTTATTATAATAATATTTGTATGGTTCAATTATGTATGGAACAAAATACCGGCCAAATGGCCGCCGTGACCTCGGCGGCACACCTCCATCGGATGGTCCAAATTTTCGATGACGCTGAGGCATAAATGGGGTTCTATGCCGTTAATGTGCCGAATTATCTCATCCTTTAGCTCTTGAATTGTTGCTGGCTTATCGACGTACACCTTTTCTTTCAAATAACCTCAAAGAAAGAAGTCCAACGGTGTCAAATCACATGATCTTGGCAGCCAATTAACATCGCCACGACGTAAGATATCACGGTCATTGAATTTGTCGCGAAAAACAGCCATTGTTTCGTTAGCTGTGTGGCAAGTGGCATCGTCCTGTTGAAACCACAGATTGTCCACATCCATATCTTCCAATTCGGGCCATAAAATGTTCGTTATCATCTCACGATAGCGAACACCATTCACAGTAACTGCCTGACCGGCCGGCTGATGCCGCCCGCCCATAAGCCACACCAAACAGTCACTTCTTGTGGATGCATTGTTTTTTCGAAAATCGCTCTTGGATTATCATTCGCTCAAATGCAATAAATCTGCTTATTGACAAATCCACTGTGGTGAAAATGTGCCTCATCACTGAAGACGATTTTCTTCGAATTTGAACGGCCATTTCCATAATAAGCCTGAATAACTTTAACGCGTTGCTCGCTTGTGTATATTTCCATGGTTCAAATTGAGTTAGTCTGAAATGAAATGCAGAAAAAAACGACGTTTAGGTGTGGTTCACATTCAACATCGGCCCTTAAAATTTAACCACCCTTTGTTTTGTATCTGTATTTTGTTTCACATACAGTGGATCTACCAGGTTTGGGTAAACAGCTATTTTGCAAAGAAACAGGGAGTACATTTTTTCAAAACTTTTACTCACTGTGTTTCGGTCGTTTCGATATTTACTGCCTTCAAACCACCGTTAGTCATATTTTGGGATATACCCGACTCCAATCTCAGTTTGACCATAGATACATTTTTTAGGTAGTAGGTGGGTAGTATGATTTATTTTAGTCAGAAATCAAAATTAATTTACCGTTTTAGTAGTTATCAGTAGAATTATGCATTAGTCATTTGTGGTGACACAGTTGTAACGTATCCATCTCTCACCTTCAATATTTGATGTAGCAACACGTGGTGAAATGTTTTACCGCACATTCGCCCCGTCGTGTAAACTTTTCGTCATTTTACAAAAAAAAAAACAGAGAGAGAATAATTCAGAATATAAACGTTCATGTACATTACGCCGTACGTGTTGAGTTTTCTCTCATGTCGTAGAATTTTCTCACAACACACAAACAACTATTACGAGAAGGGGCCGCACGTCGACGACGTCGGCGGCGAATACCTTGAATGAATGAAAATTACTCGTACTCCCCTTCTCCGCCCAATGCATTTACGATATTGTATTTGTAGTACTCGTATGTACAATTGTTTGTGTTTGTTTTTCCTAAAACGTAACAACAACTGCGGCAACAATAATAAAACTAATAAAAAACGACAACGACGACTACGAATATCATGTACCCAGCCAGGAAGGGGTGTGTGTTTTGTAACTGATTACTTTTTCCTTTCGTCGTTGCCGTTGTTGTTGTTGTTATTATTGGTTTTGACGACAACAACGTCATCATCAACATCATAATCAACATCTCCACCATCGCCAACCATTCACACAATCATTTTTTTCGATAATGAAATATCGTATGTACACGAACGACAAACACACAGATACTCACACACACACATCCATGCACGCACATAACAAAGTTGTTGGATTGGTTTGGTTAGTGTTGCCAGATGCTAATTTAGTTGAATACACTGAAGAGCATCCCCTTTCCTTAGCAACGTGATCATATGTTAGGCGCAAAATAGAAAGGGACCTAAGGGTAAAAACCAGTTTTGTTCTGGAGAGCCATTTAAAAGATTTAAATAAGTGTATCTTTGGTGTACCATCACTTTCATAAAACGCGCATATCTCTGGGATGGAACACTTTTGGGGCATGGGATCGGTCTCATTCGATGCTCAGATCTTGTCCACATCAAAAAAAGTGAAAATTGATTTTTTTTACCCTTAGGTCCCTTCTCTATGCGCTGTCATATATGTATTTTATTTCGCAAAAAAGGCATTAATAAGAGAAATTTCAATCTTTAAATTAGCACATTAGCATTGCATCTTCCACTCACCCAAATGTTGAGTTTGGCACATTTATATATGAAAAGGAGATCTCAGTGCCAGGCTTTAGGCAGAATTCGACAAATTCGCTTTAGACAGAATAGCCACAAAACACCAGCAGAGACTTCGTCCATATTAGGAATGCAACGCAAGTTGGTTTAGCTAAAGCATGTTCTTCTACAAAATTTTAATTTTTATAGCAAATACTCAAATTAGTGTACTTTTTCCGACGTACCTTCCGTCCATTGAAGAAAAACGTTTTCCTCCATGAGCTAATTTCGCCAATTTACAACGGAATGACAAATTAAGTATACTCTTCCACTCTTCGGTGGAGGGTATAAAAAATCAAAAACTAGCGAAAAGGCTAAAGTCGGATATGACCGACCATAATACACCCCGCTCTACTCCATGTGCAGAAAATTTAACTACAACCTGGTTATGGGGACCATTGGACTCATGGACCCAGATTTTGATAATGTCATATGGATTTGTTGGCTTAAGATTTAATTTCTTTTTTTGGTGTCCATGTGTTCATGTTTGAATGGCCCAGATTTTCGGCCCTGGGGCTCGTCATCCCAAAATTAGCCAAAGCATTTGTATGGGGACAACAAGGGTAAAATCGGGAATATTATATAAAAGGGTGATTTGATTTGACCCACTTTCATCTGAGCTGGTTACTGTCAATCCTAATGAACTGTACCAAATTTCCTCAATATTGGACTAATATTTGGTGCTTAAGACAAAAATCGGGTAAACATATGTGTGGAAGCTATACATATATCTGAACCTCTTTTCATAAATTTTAATGGCGTCCGTCTTTGGTTCAAAAAACTTCAAAATTTTATCCAGATTGGACCACTAAACAAAAGTAATGTCAAAGAGTAAGTGTTTGCACAGAGCGAACTCTGTTTTGAAATTGAAAGCGGAGTCGCGGCTGTTTAGGGGTCGGCTTCGCACCCTGCTCTGACGAGTACACAAAGTAAATAACAGTAATTTTTTTTCCGGAGCAACTCCAAACCTTAGAAATAATAAAAACTCGTGTCGTTGAAAAGGCATAACCACTTTTCGAGTTGTAAAAAGTAGATTAGATATTAAAAGGTGTCAAAAAAGGGGCAGCAAAATTGGCATGGCTTGCCACTTTAGTCGCACAACTGTAAAACTGCTTTAAATCATTTCAAGATTTAACTACTTTTTCCAATAAATCTGGCCGTTGGTGCCAATTATGGCTTGGATTTGGCGTCTAATGTTTCAAGACTTACTGGTTTGTGGGAATAAATCAATGACCCACGGGCCGGATGTGAAGAAATGGAGAGGCAGTAAATCTCACGAACGAGGGGACCAGTGAACAGGACCACTTCTGGAAATAAAGTTACCACAAAATGGTTTTTGCAATTAATCAGTTGATAAGCGCGTTGGAAACAAATGTCGTTGATGTTGAGATGATTAATTTTTTTGCAATTAATCGCTTGATAAGCGCGTTGGAAACAAATGTCGATGATGTTAAGCTGATTAATTTTACTCGCTGGCGGCATCACCGCACCAAACAGTCAATTTTTATGGGTGCAATGGAGATTCGTTAACGGCTTGAGGATTGTCATCGCTCCAAATACGGCGATGTTGCTTATTGGCGTAGCTTTGGCCCAAAATTAGCTTCATCAAAACAGTTTGAGCAAAGCGAGGCAAAAGTTGCCCAACTTTTGAGGAATTTCTTCTGCTTTGGCATTTTAAAAAAAAATATTTCTGTTTTTAAGAAAATAAAAAATGTGTGTAAAAAATATGTAAAAGGAGGACCAAAGAAAATTCAAACCAAAATTTTAAATTTGTTTTCGAAATAAGTGTGTTAAACGCGACAAATCTGCGTTTTCTTAGCTTGAAGAAAGCTTTGTATGGGGATTGACTAAATGAAGCAATATTTAAATGCCAAGAAAGCAAGTGAAGAAAAAAGCTGAGGCTTTCGACTTAGGCCTTGAGTTATATTTCAGAATATATTGAAATACACACATAGGGATCTTGCTTTGCAGTAAAGAAACAAATCAGGACTAAAAGTTGCCCAACATTACATTATTTGTGCATTTCTTCGAATTTGACATTTCGTAGCAAATAGTTTTGTATATTTTTTACAAAAAAAATTGTATCTTAAAAAATATGAAGGAAGAAAGAAAATTTAAAATATTAAAAAATGTTAATCTCGTTTGTTTTGTTTCAGTCTTTTTCTTTTACGCATTGAAGGGGGAATAAACCTGTTCGAGACCTCTTACATCTATATTTAAATAAAAGACAAGGTTTTAACCAAATGGCAAAGTGACATTGATGTTCGTGGTTGCACACTGCTTTTATCGCGGTTTCGGGTTCGTGACGACCTTCATCAAAACGCTTCACAGCAATTGTTGAAAGAAAAACCAAACTCTTTACGACCAGGATGTCACCAAACGAACTACTGTTGTATATATTAATTTTCAATTTTTTACGATCATGTGATTTGACACCGTTGGACTCCTTTCCTTGGGGATATTTAGAAGAAAAAATGTACGTCAATAAGTCTAGAATAAATTAAGCATTAGCGTACTCAGAACGTTCTGACGTTTGTGTTGTTTACAGTGAAAAATTCAATTTGGCAAAAAAATGGAATTAAGTCGTCAACATTTTCGTGTGATCATTTTTCACAACTTTCGACGTGTATTATCACGACAAGAGTGCATCGATGAACTTAAATCTATGTATGGCGATGATGCACCATCCTATAGCACTGTAAAAAAATGGTTTAATGAATTCAATCGTGGCCGACGCTCGCTCAAAGACGAAGGTCGTCCAAAAACGGCCATTGTGCCAGAGAACATTGATGTCGTGCGTGAACTGATAATGCAAGAATCACTTCAAAGTAAATTGTCGGCTGTTTTTTCGGCAAAACTGGTCATGAGGCGACTGTTCCGCTTGATCAACGTAGGACGGTCAATTCAGAGTGGTACACTACAATTTGTTTGCCTGAAATCTTCGAAGAAATTCGAAAAACGAACAAGAGAAGACGAATCATTGTACACCATGACAATGTGAGCTCTCACACATCGGCTTACACACCAGCGCCTTTTTGACCGACCAAAACGTCGAATTGATGGGTCATCCGCCGTACAGCCCCGATTTGGCACCCAATGACTTCTTTTTATTCCCGCACATCGAGAAAAAAATGTGTGGTAAACGGTTTTCGTCGCCAGAAGATGCTGCTGAAGCGTTCAAACCCCATGTTTTGGAGGTGTCTCAATCGGAATGGAAAAAGTGCTTCGACAGTTGGTTTGAGTGCATGCAAAAGTGTATAAATTATGCTGGAGGATACTTTGAAAAACAATAAAACCCTTTTTGATGATAAATATTCGCATTTTCATTATTAGGCCAGAAATATATATAGCAGCCCTCGTACATCTGAAAAACTTAAGATAATTCTCTGAAAACTCTTCGTTTTATTTACAACATCGTGCGATTTAGTTGGATCACCCCATAGTTCAGAAATTCTGCAAAGGTCGTTCAGACATGTCGCATCAATGTATTCCTCGGAAAAGTTGAACAAAATTCAGAAAGAACTATCGGAAGAATTCAGACATTGTTCAGAAATGTCTGATATCCGACATTTGGTTTGCTTGGGATTGACATGCGAAGGAATCAAAAGAAGAAAGAACCTCAGGCTTTGAAATTACTTGGGCCTTCACACAAATAATTCCCAACAATTTTAACTAAATACCCTTAAAAGACTAGGATCATGAGAAATCCTCTTAACTGGCAACGCCGTTACGGGTTAATCCACAAACACACACACAAGAACAATATTGTCGGTTGGGTTCGTCGTCGGCTTCGTTAACGCCGCGAATGGGTGTGTGTACGTACACCAACAGAAAATTATTGTTGGTAAGAAATTTTCATTCACTTCATTTCAATTTCAGTCAGTCGCTGTTTAAAAATCAAACAAACCGGTCGAAAAGCACGGTCGTCGGTAACGTGTATTCACGTGTGTAATATATTTTTCGATCGCTGTTTTTTATTTATTTTTTTTTCGCTTTTGTTGTACAAACGTACGCACGTATATACAAACATATGTAAACTGACCGTGTGTGTATGAAAAGAAAAATCATTGAAATTATTTACTATTATTAACGCTGATGAATGCGCTTTGCTGGTCGATGATTTTAATACAAAACAAACAAAAAAACGACAACTAAAATAAAAGGTGTGTGTATGTGTTTTTGTTGTAATTTACTGCTTTCAAACAGCGATAGTTGGCTGACGTTTACAGTGAAATCAAAAAATTTCCATGGCATCAACTTGATTTTGTGAATAGAAAAAATAAAATTAATTAAATTTCAACAATTTTTCAAGATGAAAAAAGATAATATATAGTGTATTCATTCATAAGAGCGTTTCTTGTATACCCTTCTTACCCCTCTGGCTGTCGCACCACATTCACATGAAGTGTTTGTTTAAGCAATTGTTTTCAAGAGTTTTCAGTGTGTTTTTGTTTATTAATTTTTTTTCGTCGAGATTTTTCAATGGACGTGTCCACGACCGACGACGGACATGCCTTAAATGGTTTGGTGTGTTATGTCCAAAAATAAAATAAAAAAGTTAAAATAAGAAAATATATGTTGTTTTGTGTGCTTTGTTGTTGTTGGCTGAGTTGTTAAGTAAACACTTATTTGGTTTCATACTTCCGCTGTCGTTTACATTTAATGTCAGTCACAACGAATATTTATAATTTTTTAATTTTTATTATTAACTGCACGTTTAAGCAGCACTCATTCAGACGACAAAAAAGCAATATTTTCTAGTCACATAAAAAACGAAAGTTTTTTTTTTATCAAATTGTCATTAGGCAGGCATTTCCATTTAAAGTACAAAATAATGATCATTACGAACATGCGAGTGTGTGCGTGTGTGTTTTTGACATTTTCAAGTCAAAGGAAGCATGAAAAAAGAAACCCTACCTTTTCCGGTTTAAAAGTTAAAAAGCCGAAAGAGAAAGAGAAAAAAGAACTATGCGTGTAATAATAACTGTAAAGTGTAAAGAAGAAGAAGAAAATTTCCCATTAATCGATGGGGGGCTTTCTGTATATTTAGTTTTTTAGTTCTACAATTATTAACGATTTGCCATTCGATCGCCTCACATCCGCCTCAGACAGATAGATATTCGTCGTAAATGGTCACGCTATCTTAAATTGTCTTGTTTTTTCAATGTTACGCATACGAAGTTTTAAACCCAATATCGAAATACAATTGCGCCATCCTCTTGAAGTGAGTTCAAATCAAGTGTGATTGATTGAATTGAAGGTTACCATTTCAATTAAAAATAAATTGGAAAATAAACAGTAACGCACGCAGACAATGTTACGAAATTGAATTTGAAAATGTACCAATCGGAAATAAACCCCTAATGAAGTGAATATGTTTTTCTAACACAAAATTAAAAATGTATTGTTACAACTGATATAAAAAATCCAACTGACAAAATTGTTATTTTCGCGAGAAGAATTAGTGAAATATAAACTTAACTTATCGTCAACAAAATGAATTTTCAATAACAATTTGTGCAATTTGTACCTACATTTAATCAAAAATCGAAGACAACTTAAATTATAAATTGCACAAATAAAAAAACAGATTTTGTATAAAAATATTTGTTGAAAATTGCTAAAAAAAAAACCATAAGCCATTTCTAAAAAAGAAGACAAAAATTGTTAAAATTAAGTGGGACTGACTACATCGTAAATTAAAAAAGAATTTTAATTAATGATATTTTCGTTTCTCAGAATACAATTTTTAACTTCTAACGGTGCAACTTTTTAAAACTATGGCACACACATTTTGTGCCAACAATCGAACAGATCGAATCGCAACACTTTAAGAAGAAGAGAAAAAAAATCCTTAGTTGTGCTTTTTGTTAACAAAGTCTTAACCAAAAAGAATCAAACCACAAGAGATGTCATCGGCGAATACAAGCTCATATGAAGTAAATGGGGTTTAAGTATATATTAGACATAAAAGCATGGGCCGCCGTAGTGTGATGGATGTGCCAGTAAACCCAGGTTCAACCCCGGGTAAGAACATCTAACAATTTTTGAGGGGCCGGTTTTCCACCTCGTAAATGCCGGCGACTTAACGAGTAGGAGATTTATCTGTTAGCAATTTAAAAACTTCTCTATAAAATGAATTAGCGTTCGGAGCCGGCGTTAAACAATAGAATCCAGTCTGGGAGTATAAGAATTAAATCGTGCTCGGCTCACTGATTTGTTTTCCCTTGTTTCTTAATGGCATGTTGCGAGATTTAAGTAGTAGTAGAGATAAAATTATTAAATGGAAATAAAAATATTAAACGAAATATGTAACTCAATACATCGGTCCATTTCTGCATTGGAAAAATTTCAAAAATCTGTTTGAGTTGATTTAATTACTTATATATGTATATCGAAAGTCCCCAATCTCGTGCACAAAACTTAAAAATAATGCTGATAGAACCTTTTTAAAAAAATGTAAACCTTTTTTGGTCTTTACAATTCCCAAGTCATTTATGCTCACATTTCCAAAGTAGGCGTTCAATTTTGTTGCCATCAGCTGTTTTAGGGTGAAACTTTTAACATGCCGAAAAAATGTAACAATGAAAGAAAACTCCAAGAGTCTATTTTTGTATAAGAAGTTTAATGTAGATTATCTCTCAATTGTATTTAAATTAAGTATTCTCGGAAATAATCTATCTTCTGTCAAACTGACTGCGATAATCGCCAGCATATTTACTAATGTCTATGTTGACATTTGGTATTTGATCTACATTATCTTTTACTTGTTTTTTTATTAATTGTGCTCGGTAAAGGCCGGTATTTATCACAAACGAAGTTTTTGCTTGGCAATTTAATATGGTTTTTTATTTGGCAACAAAAATTCCTTCCAAAACACCAATACGCCTCGTAAATAGTTTGTTTTTAAATTTTTAAATGTGAAAAAAATTCAGAGCCAAATTCAGACAAAGCCTGCATAACGCTTTATCTTCAAAAAAATGTTTCTAAAAATCAAAATTTTACAAGACAAATTTTTAGCTCGTTTGTTTTATTTCGGCTGTTGCTTTTACACATTGAACAATGTCACTTTGCCATTTTGTTAAAACTTGTATTCCATTTAAATATAGATGCAAGAGATCTTGAGCCGGTTAATCCCTGTTCAAAAATAAATTTTATTTTTCGCTAACGCGTTGAAATTATTGCAGTTGCGGTGTTATAAGCAGTTTTTTTACTTGTTAAGTAGAAAACGCATTTTACAAAAACATGTTCACTCAATGCTTATTCTGCAGTCAATAATATAGTTTATAAAAACAACCATCAAAACAATAATTTTTCTAGCAGATGAGGAAAAGATGTCTTCCTGCTCGAGAGAAACATCCCTGTAATAGTGGCAAATTCCTGACCGAGAGTTTCGTTTGCATTTTTGTCTTAATTTTCCAATGACTAGAGTTAACCGGTCTTTTCAATCTAGCAACTACACAACTGTCATTAATATTCGCGATTATAAATTTTTATCTAAACAGAGCCTAAGAAAATATTACTTTAATTATACAAACGTTAAAAGCAAAATAGAAATTTAAATTTTATAATAAAAACAAAGAAGAAATTAGTTTTTTCTTGTTTCTATATTATGTTTTGTTGTATAAAATTGGGATAATTAAATAGAATGATGAAACATCAATTAAAAATAAATTGTTAAGCACACGCAAAACAACGAAACCCTTGATAAGAAAATTAAAAATAAATTAAAAGCACACAAAAGGGAAATTTGTAATCAGAGAAAAGCGGTAGTCTAAGGCCTTATTCATAAATTTTTACAGAAGGTTTAAAATTCAAGCTTTCTGTATAAAAGTGTTATTTAAACCTATTGTAACATTTAAAAGTATTTGGGTTAGGGTTTAAATATACAAAGATTCAGTTTACAATTTTAGTTTAAATATTTACTATATCATTTAATATTACGTTTTTTAGTGATAGTCAATGTGCGCTTTGGCCTAAACAGGGTTTTAACTTGATATGTTAATACATTAAAATTAACTTTAACTATGGGCAATTGCTGACAAGCAAAATACAATCGAATTCTGTTGTTGTACAATGAGTTAAAATTTCAATCGAAATTATGCTAACAGATCTGACGTCATCTTTTGAATAATCGAACATAATTAAGATCGCCCCTTTCATAAAAAAACAAATCCATTGTACCTACCGATGCGACCCGCAATGCTTGGATTAGTTTTGTTAAAACACATCTATGCTCTTTTGGCAATTTGCATACAAATGCAATAAATGTCCGAGAGAAATTGTAACATACGTGGTTTATGTAAATAAACTAACTTCTCTTTTAAAATTACTAGTATAGCAAGCGACAACTTGTTTAAAATTGCTTATCAAAATGAGTGTCATTGTCTGAGGCAAAGACCTTGCGGCTATTTCCTATGGGAGGGGTAAAATTACTAAGTCGTCGGCATCGCTTTAGAATTTCTTGATAGCTAAGGTGTGTTACCAAAATTACTTATCACAAAAAACTCAATCTTGACACACCCTGCTTTGATAACTATGGGAAAGACATGTTTTTGTTTAGTTAATAAAAGAGAGAAAACTAGTTTAAGTTCATTTTAAACCATTTAAAATATATAGGGTTGTTTTGAGAGTTGTAGATAAAGAAAACAAGTAGTCATATTTTCATTGTTTGACTAAATAGAAAATTTCTGATAAAAATAAACCATAATGCAAATCATTTGTAAAATTGAGAAAAAGGCAAAAATTTATATGTAATATTTTTCAATTACCTAAATCAATTTTTTGCTACGTTATAAGTATTTAGAATTACCACATTTTTTTCTGCAACATGAAATCAAACGTGACACACCCTGCTTTGTAAACAAATGTTTTTGGTTATATACTTTTTACTAAAAATAATCAATCATAAAGAGATGCTATCGGCGAATTCGTATTGGGTTCGCCTGCACGAAATGGGATAACAAACATTTTACATATTTTTACAATCCAAAGTGTAGCAACAACTTAATTTTAAATACATTTGAACCCGTTCAATCGAACTATGCTAACAGCGAACAGTTTTGTGAGCTCCCAATGATTTTTCATAGAAATTTATATGGCCATAACGAACTAATGGATATAACGACCTTTTTATGGAATCAATTGGAAACCCCCTTTTGCGAATATCACTTAACTTTCTACCATTATAACGAATTCAAACATTCGCTTTTTATTAAAGCGACATGGCAACTCTTATTATTTCATTTGAGGTTTTTACTGAATAGAAATTTCGGGAAAAGCTGAAGCTTTTTTCTTTACCCTGCATTTTTTCTTCATTTCCGGTTGTTCAAAACCCATTCAAATATATGTTGTAGTTTGTAACATTTTTCAATGGCCTAAATACATGTTTGCTACGTGTGTAGCGAACTATGTCTATAACCAAACTATGCGATACCTTGGAGATCTTTTTATGGTACCATTCGAATGTAATGCATAGATGTTTTATTACAATTTATAATTTTTTTAGCGACCACATATTCGCTTACTAACCCAGCACCAATAAACAACACGCCTGTTGTCAAATGACTCCCAATTTGGTTTAATGCTGTCCATATTGCATACTATTGCAAACTAACTAAGTAATTAAGCTAGTTAAGGCCCATTTAGTCTCGACGGTTGACGGTGGACGGTTGACGGTAGGCAATCAGCTATTTCAGTTGAGGGTTGCATTTTGCATGTGTTAGAGGGAGATAACTACAGTTTGACGGTTGACGACGGTAGACTTCTGCAGGTTGCAGAATCTACCGTCAACCGTCGAGACTAAATGGGCCTTTACTCCAAAAGAACACGACTATTGTGTTAAGAAGGTCAAATATCCACTATTGCATCTCTGTTCCGAATTTTTATACTATATAGTTATATTGGCAAAACACATTAACCTAGTCCAAAAGTTAACATCTGACTCATTTAATAAAATATTTTTGTTATTAACCATGAACAATTTATTTTTTGGGATAATAAACAATGAATTTCAAGCCATTGCCGGTAGCCAAAATCTATGAAGAAATCAAACCGCTGCCGCTGTTCCACATACCGTCGCCGCCGATTATTTCATCTTGGCTTTAAACTTTGGTCTGACAGCACTACACTTTTTTATTACATTTTTAATGATGCTAATGGAGTTCTGTCAAAATCGATAATCAGCTGTCAATTTACTTTCAAAAGATTTCACAACAAAATCCCTAAAATGTATTCCAATAGAGTATGACTGAGAAGAAAACTTTTAAGCTCGGCTTTACGCAGAAAGGACTTATTTCGCGGTTAATGTGAGTGACGATATTTACAACCTGCTTACGTTAGATTCAAATGTATAGAATTATATCTTGAGGGTCAAACCAAAAGATCGGATTAGTTTGACTGTTTTCCTCCGAGTATTTTAATCTCTAATTTTCGAGAAAAAAATGCTATTTTAGTAAGTAAGCCCAACCAAATATGCTTAAAGTTAAGAGTTTTTCAATCATATTGTTCAATTCGTGTGTGTTGGTGTATATCCGAAAACAAATTTAATGGAATTTGAAATTAGTGCTGTTTGTACATATGTATGTATAGACAACTTTCATTACAAACAACCACAAAATTCACAGAATTTCACACAATAGAGGGTAATTGAACAAAATGTGTTGTGTGTGCAAACGAACGAACGAACGATGTTGTTATGGATTTCATCAATCGCACACACTTTGATTTGAATTTCCAAGAATTCAAAACTGTTACCTTTTAAAATGCGTTACGAAAAAAATGTATGATGAATTTTATGAAATTGATGAAATTCATATTAAAAATGTTTTATAACCAAAAAAACACTCACGCACACACACATTCATATAGCCATAATTATAAATTCTCCAGAATTGTTATGTGTTGTGTGCGTGTGTTCGGTGTGAATGGTGTCGAAATATCCAAGAATCCCATCCGACATCATCATCAGATCGTTTTCGTCCTACACAGTACAAGATTTTCTTGAACATGTGCAGCACCAACCAGCACACCACACTCAAGTAAAAGACCATACTTTGAATTTCAGCAAATTCAAATGAATTCTTTTATGTCGCCTTTCCCCTCTCTCCCTCATTACTCTCGTGCTCTCTCTCTCTCTCTTTGTCACACGCTCTGCACTGTACTTCTTCAGTCTAACGACGAAGACAGCAAATATTTCTAGGTAAAAATGACAGACTGGCTGACACATACAACAAATATTAATGGGTTTCTTGTTGTTGCTGATGCTGCTGATGTCGAGGATATGAATGGCGATGATGATGTTTTGCTGGTGTTAGTGAAAATTATACGATATGCTAACCTAAACCAAAACGAGTTTCATAAATTCATCAAAATATCAGCATAATGCCATACGCCGTCGTCGTCATCCGCAACATCAGCCAGCCAGTCATGATGTTTGTTTCGCTTCTTGTTGTTGTTTTTTCTTCTTCTTTATTATCCTTTGTGCACAGAATTTTCCTTTCTTCGCATTCAGTTTAAATAGAATTTCCAGGAATTTTGAATACCATCTTTTTTCTCGAAAAGATGAACAAAAAACTTTACATTCTTCTGAAAACCCTCGATACAAGATTCTTGAAATTTGCTTGCATGCTGAAACATGCGCCAACAACAAGATGGTCAATATTGTATGCCCTCACTCTCAGGTTAGAGGTTTTGTACAGGCGTTAACACTATACTTTATTTTAAATATAACGAATACTAGTAGGTGATTAAATTTACATAATTCAACTCGGACAGGACGATTACTGACAGCTTCGTACCTTATTGGCATTAGCTTTCTTGTCAAAATTTACAATACAATAGCTGTGTTCTTCTCAGGTTACCTAGCTAGCTTTTGTATGTAAGTTACACGGTTAGCTAGCTAGTTGGCTTCAAGTCGCTAACCTATCGAGTTATAGTTACCACACATATTTCTCTCACAAAAAATCAAACGTGATACACCCTGCACATACGTTTTTTGTTATTATACCAGAAAAGGAATGGAAATCAATAGGTCCAATCGCCTAATTCATTTAGTTTATTCTGCACGAAATGAAAAAAGTGAAACTTTTAGTAAACCTTAACTAATAGTTTAAAGACATTTAACATATTTTGTTAAGCAAAAGTCTTGCAATTAACTTATTTATTATATTTTACTTCCTATGCCAACGAACCCTCTTGTTGTTCAACTCTCTTGGTGTATGCAAAGAAAAACAATGTTACCATATTATTTAAATTTTATTAAATATTGTCAGATTACCATATTGCAAACTATCTAGTAACGTCAAACAACACAAAATTGGTTCAAGTGGTTGAAATGATTTTGAAGCAATAAAGGAGCTAAAACAGTTGGTCTATTTTATATATTTCACCGATTTATAGTTAATCCCTTTGAAACGTTATGATTGAAGTTAACGCGGAAACACACTAAAGTTACAACTGACAAAAAAAAACTCGAGCGCTTCTTAAACACATGATTTTTTATATGTCTCGCTCCTGAACTTATATTTGTCCAAGACTTTCTTTTAATAAACCTGGAATCTATTTGTCAACAATTGAGTTTCTAAATGTTGCTTTATTGATATTCTAATATGATGTTTTCACCTTACTCGTTACCTTAAACGAGTTCGCGAAAACTCGCTTAGAGTTATCTATTGGGTATGGTTATGATAGTTGTTGGCCTAGAATTTTAGCTTGAATGTGCGATTACCAAAACAAAAAATCCCAATAAAAATATCTCAAATTTTTTAGCGACTTATTAACAATAACAAGAACATTTAAAAAAAAATTTAAGTCTTAAAATTAGCGTTAGGAGCTGGCCCAGATCTTCAGAAAAGTTCTTTATATGTTCTAATGACATGCTTACATTAGCAAATTAATGCCGATAATTTTCCTATCGTAGCGGAAACGATCGCGACAAGGCACAATAAAATGGCATAGTGACATCTGTAATCGGGATTGTAATTTCTAATGTAAACAAAACCATTTCTGGCAAGAAAGCACACAAAAGAAACCATAATACCCGAACTATACAAAAGAGTTGCTTGTAATTATTATAGTGTGAAAGGAGATTTTTTCAAATTTAGCACGGAGTTTTACCGACTAAAACCTTTTGCAAATTTATTTTAAAAGGATGATTTTTTTTAAAACTATGCAAAGCATCACGCATTTTTGTTTGTTTTCGATTTCATAAATCCCTTAATATTAAGGCACTGTCTACCTCTGTAATTTCAGGTGAAAATTGGGTACGTTCCTGTTGTTGTATTCGATATACTTTCTTAAGAGAAAACGTATACTATAGAAATAATTTCGGTTTTTTTTTAAAAAAATTTCTTGTTTTCTTTTGGCTCTATACAATCATTGTTAGCATCAAACAATTGATTCAATTTCAGAGAATTTATAAATGAAATGTGAAGTGAACGAAAATTTCCATACGAACTGTTTTCCGTTTTCTTGTATCTCTTTCTCTCTCTCTCGCTCTGATATTTTTAACGCTCACATGTCGAAGAGCAACTGCAAAATATCGCGCAAATATACCAGAACGAAACGAATCGATATGAAAATAACAAACATTTTGTTTCGAAATTTTCCACGAATTCAATGTACAATAGAAGAGGAAAAAACAACAACAGAAAATTACGGCGGCAACAACGAAATTTTATATGACGACGCGCGTACGTATGGTGCAGACGAGAAAGAGTGTACGAGTATAACAACATTTTCCAACAAAATTTAATTTCACTTCTAGGTATAAACAATTACGAGACCGGTGCTGCTCTGCTGCTTCTTCTACCGCCAACTTCACGTTGTTGTGTTGGCTTACAGCGTTGATAGAGTATTCGACGAATACGAATACTTAGAATTCGAATACGATTTTTATATTCCTCCGTTACTTCTTGGAATTATTTGGCTCAATGGTTACTCTTGTGCTGTGTGTTATAGGTGCTGGCTCACTGTTGTTGTTGCTTTTATCATTGACGACATAAAAACAGCAACAACGAAAATCCACTATATACAATTTCCAGATATTTTTGTGTTTTATATTTCGCTTCATTTTCTCTTCTTTCTCGGCCTGAAATATTTTGCCCGAGGGGTTATACGATGATGACGGTGGTGATGATGATGATTTTGCGAATTTTTAATATTCGTTTCCAACTATGAAAAGATTTCCATGAAAATTGTTTTTCTGCCTTCTGTCTGTGTGTACAAAAATATGTGTGTTTATAATGTGTACACGTTTTTAGCAGTCGCACACGAAACCCAAGCCCGAAATAAAACATACAAATTGTCTTATTAATTGAAAATTTCGGGAAATTCTGCCGTCCGCCCGCATCGAGTCTCGAAAACATTCCAAGTAAAATGTAATTAAACCAAGAAAAACGAGGATACATTTTTTAGATATATCGCAGTGAGAGAAAAAATTTAATATAGAAATATTTTAAAAACGAAATTTTAAAAAATATTCAAAACTTTGTGTCTATAATATGAAAGTATTAGAAAAAATTAAATAAAACAAAATTCGGTTCGATTTTAGAGGGCTAGTTTGCTGGTATTCCAGTATTTGATAAATCTTTTAAAATAAATTAAAATCTTTTAAATCACTTGGGTAATTCTTTAACAGTTTAATTTTCAATCAAATGACGTTATTGCAAAAATATACAAAAACAAGTTGAGACATACTTCAACCTTGTTTATACTGTTCCTTATTAAACTTCCGGTAATCTAAAAAACATTGAAATGAACTTTCAAATTGTACAAAAAAACATGACAAGTCCCTTCTAAGCCGACACTGCAATGCCATTTTTCAATGTTTTCAGCATAAATTAAGGTGGTTTTCAGACTACCGGAACGGGAAGAAAGACAGCTTTAGTGTGTTCTGTCCTTAAATAACGAAAATAACATGTTCACGTCCCATTTTTTCTATTTTTTTATAGGTATTTTTTTACCTTAATTTCAAATTTGGTGATATTAAGTAAAACTTTGCAGGAATGTCGCTAAACGTCAGTCCTTAATGAAAGATTTGACTTGTTAAGGCCTAGACAGACGACACCGCTATTGTAAATTATCTCGTGCATTATGTCCTCCCAAACTGCATTAACTTTGACGTAAAAACACAAAATCAAACTAAAATTATACTGCATATAGGTATTACAATCTGGTACCACTATCACATTTTATCACAAAAAACCGCTTTACTCACAATTAGCGGCTGTTATCAAATCAGCTGTTGTCTAATTGTTTATGGTTGGTAGTGCATGTACAATTGTTACATTATGAGCTAATTTCAATAATATAATTTCAGCTTTCTTTCAAATTAATTGTGTTTTTTTGCTAACCGTAATTTCATTATTTTATTCATTTTATATCGAAGTAAAGGAAAAAGAATTGACAAGCAGTTGTTTACTTATACATTCAAACAGCTGTTTAGTAAATGCAGTTAGTTACCTTAATGCAAATAATGTCGTCTGTCACCATAATATTTTAATTAGTAATTTTTTATTGCAAATTAATGCTGTCGTCTGTCTACGCTATTACACCAGTCAAAATAACGCTTTATATTATTTATAAAAATTAAATTAATTTTAAAATTATTCACGTAATTTTTATTTAAAAAAAAATCTCGATTAATTTCTGAAAAAAGCTAAATGCGAACTCTTCCCGCTAAATTTGTTCAAAAACCGTGAAATCTATCGGAAAAAAACATAATTGGCATCGCTTATGGTTATTGTTTGCGGCTTGTCCAAAATTACTACTACTATTGTACGTAAATCGTAAATCGTCATAAATCGTCTTGTTGGAACCCCGCTAATATGTATTTGTTTACTTGTTGCCAGCTGACTGGAAGTGGTTGTTTAAAATACGTACTAAAATTACCTGTATTTTGGCTAAGACTTCGAAATAATCTAGGTAAAATTATGGATAAAATAGCGTAACTAGCATGGCAGTTTGATAATTTTAGTAAATTCAATAATGTGATCGCCAAAAATACTGTTGTCGATTTTTCAAAAATTTTCATAACGTCCGAGATATGAAGATTTTGTCAACTTCACCCTACATTTGTGTTAACAGATATAATCTTCAATATTGCTAACTAACGATCAATGTGTAGATTTGACACGTTTTGAAGACCCTTTTTTAGGACACCATAGATGTTTTCTAAATGATGGTGTAAGGTGTACTTATATAGGATTTGCGCTCACTTTTAGGTTTCTTTTGTAAAAATTAATATTTCATTTTTAATTTTATTCTTGGAAAGCACTAATTTACAAATTTCTCGAAAAACTGAATGTAATTAAAATAAAATTAAATTTTCCCCTCTTTTTCCATTCAATTACAGATACAATTCTCTAACACTCCGGATATATTGAGAAATATACACTAAATCCGTGAACAGCACTTCTGGCAACGGAAACAGAGATACATCATCAAAAGAACAAAAAAAAAACCGACCATAAAATCTAGAGATAGGATAGATGCAGAAAATATTGAACGTGCTAACGAGAGCGCAAGAGAAAACATACTTTTTAAAGATTACAATTAGCCGGAGCAGAAGAAACATCTAAAGATTAATGGCATAAACTTGCGAGCTGTTTAAGACGCATCGCACAAAAACACATATTCAGATGGGTCACCGTTTCAGTAAAACGGCTGCAAATAACATTGCAACAACATCAACAGCTGGTCAAGAAAACGCCAGATTACAAGAAGTAACGAATCAAACAAAAACAGCAACATCAACCACCACCCTTAAACAGCCAGTCACAGTTGCGGCGACAACAACGCGGAGAATACCCATACCTAACGGTAATAGCAGCTTTGTAGGACCGACTATTAATTTACAAATACAGGAGAGTCCTACGGGGATTGGCGGCGGCAGTGGTGCTACCTGCCACAACAGCACCTCAGCAACGCACACAGCTGCTGCGGGTATTTTACCGCAGTCTTCGTCCATAGGCTGCAGTAGTAACAGCAGTAGTTTAACATCGGTCAATAATTTATCGTGTGGCCGTCAGATAATCATTAAAATTCAATTGGCCAAAATGGAAAACGGAAATGAAATATCGGCCTCAACAACGTCGACCACAACGCCTGCACAACTACATCAACATCATCATCAGCAACAACAGGATATTTCCTTAGAAACATTAACAGCTGATTGTAATCTAAATTCCTCTGAACTGAGGCCCGCAACCACCGGTGGTAGTAGCAGCAGTAATTGTGGTGGTGCTGCACAAATTCTGAATCTTACCCTGAACAGTAATAGCGGTGACAGTAGTAGTAACAACATGACCGCCACTGCAACGACAACTATCACACAAAGAACTGCTGGCAGTTCTTCATCGTCGTCTTCGTCCGCCCTGGCAACAAATAATAATTATTTGAATCCAAGCGCTAACAATAGTAGTACAAATTTCGCATCATCTGCAATGGAGGCATCATCGTCGATGTCATTAAGAGAACGGCTGGGACGTTTCAATAATACTCTTCAATTTAATGACGAAATTGTCGAACAAAATATCGGTGAAATAGTGGAATACTGTGAAGTGTTGGAGGATCAACACCAGATCCCATTGGCAAGCAGCGGTAATACTGCGACACAGGCACTGACAATTAATGAAGGTGAGTAAAGATGGCGTTTGATGGCGGAAATATTCAAATCAAATGGGAGATCAGTTTCACAATCTTAGACTAGCTAATTGTAAGCCAAGCCATATATTCTTTCTAAATGAACTGGAGATTGTAAAAGTTGATTTCATCTACTGGGTACCGAATTCATTAGAATTCTTCCCCTAACATACCATCAACGAACAAACGGGGATTTATTTTTTCCATTCAATGACTTAGGCACAATATTATTTGTATACTCGCATCCCGGCACTTACTGTACCTATTAAACCTTCTCCGAACGGCTTAATGGTTAATCTCTTACTCGTAAAGTTGCCGGCATTGCGCAAGTGGTAAAACCTGGTAAAGGCCGGCTTTAAGCCTTAATGACATGAACAAGTTTTCCTGTAAAATCCATGGGACGTTCTGGGTCGGGTTTTTGCTGTAGGTACCATCGGCGAGTATTTTATTATGTACACTGATTTCAGAAAGTTTCTTTGTCACCTCCCTTAAAAAGACTGTTTTGGAATGTTGTAGAAAAAAATAATCCTAATGTTATGTTTTTCGTTTTTTTTCAGAACCTGAAATCGAATCAAACGTCTGCTGTCGACGCAAATCGAAATCATTGGCCGCCAACGGCGGTGCCACAAGTTCGTCATCGAAGCGCAGATGCCGCAAATGTAGTTGTCGCGATGCATTCCGACGCATTTTGGATCCCTCACTTTCACGTTCATCGAATAAAGCCCAGAAACAACAACAACAGCTGCTGGAACAGGAGCGCAAAGAACAAAAACAAAGTAGAGCACACGAAAGACATTCCATTTCCATTATCCCAAGCAATAGAAGCGTAAACTCCCAACAAATGCAACGTAATTCAATGCATTCCACACTAGCAGCAACCTCCACAGCAGCGGCGGCCACGTTCGTTGTACCTCCCACGCTGGCAACATCCGTTGCAGGGTCAACAACATCAGCGGCGAATCAACAAGTAGCCGTTTGGAGTGCCGCCACCACAACAAATGGCAGTGATGTGATCATACCACTGACAACACCACCACAATTTGTTGTCGTCCAGTGTGCTATCGTGAATCCTACTCCTGCAGCCAATCATACCCACCACCACCACCATCATCATCATCAACAACAACCACACCAACACCACAACATTTCCACGACAACGTCCAATACCAACCTGCCCAACAGCATTATATCGATCACCCAAAATCCTTCGTCATCATCGTCAACAGCTTCCTCATCCAACAATGATATTACGGTTAACGTTCCTCAATCTTCGACGACACGATCATCACCACCATCGACGGCGACAGTGACTGGCGCCGGTCCCATTGTTCACTCGCAGGTGGATTTTGTACATTATTTGGTGCCGGACTTGGAGCGTATTACAAATTCCAGTTTCTACTGGGGTAAAATGGATCGTTATGAGGCTGAACGTTTGCTGGAGGGCAAACCCGAGGGTACATTCCTCTTGCGCGATTCGGCGCAAGAAGAATTTCTATTTTCGGTAACATTTCGAAAATATGGCAGATCGTTGCATGCACGCATTGAACAAAGTGGACATCGTTTTAGGTGAGTGTGAGAGAGAAGTTTTCTTTAAAAAAAATTGGTTATAGCCTTAAGGTCGTGCTAGTTCTAGCATTCGAACTATGCTCTTCGAAGTGCTAGAAACTTGGAAACTTTTAACTTTTTAAGGAGTTCCAGACCTTAAGTTTCCCACCACTAAAGTTATTTCTCATCGTTTTGTACAAATTTTCTTAATCTCCTTTTTTAGTTATACAATAATCAATTCTAACCACTGCTTTGCCTTTCTATCCTTTACAGTTTTGATTGCCATGATCCCTGTGTCTATACCGCCTCTACTGTCACCGGTCTTTTGGAGCACTACAAGGATCCCGCGTGCGTTATGTTCTTCGAACCCATGCTGACCATACCGTTGCATCGTAAAAATAGCTTTTCCCTACAGCAACTATGTCGCGCCACCATCGTGTCCAACACCACATATGACGGCATCAATGAACTCGAATTGCCCGCACGTCTTAAGTCGTACTTGAAAGAATACCACTACAAGCAAAAGTTACGCGTCAAATCGAATGAACCCACTTACACCATACACTGTAAATAGTGTAAAGAAATAACGGCTAACATGAGCCGTCAACAGCAGGAGATATTACCCATAACAACCTATCACAAGGCATATCATGTCTCGCGATATCAATATGAACGTGATACATATCATCAGCGTTTCCTCAAGTGGTATGATGAGAAGATACGTTCTCTCGAAGAACACAAGAAACTCCACAAAAATAAGTGTGTGATTTTCTAAAACAAATCAACGCAACAATTTATGTTTTATTTTTTTAGTTGTAGTCCTTTTCCCTCTTTTTTTGAATTTGTAATAGCATATTTTCTAAACGTAAAACTTTGTGTGTTAATTTATTATTGAATTAACAACCACAAAATATAGACAGACAATCCCAGTGAATAATTACTATACTATATAACTCTATAAGGATAAAGCAAAATAACAAACTTTTTCTTTTTACTTAACAAAACAAAAAATCAAACATACAATTTACAATACAGTATGTGTAAAAATCAAAAAGTTTATATACTCGTAAATATAAATAATTGTATTAAAGATAAAAAACAAAACAAAAACTAAACCAAGCCCGTATGTAGTATGTATGTTTAATATACATACATAAAGTATTTAGTTTTAAAAACTTCATATATTATTATCGTTTATTTAACTGCAAAAAAAAACAAAAATTCTCATAAATATAATTAAAATTTTGATTCAAATGAACTAAACATAGTTAAGTGGATGGGTGTGGGAGAGGAGTTAACAACATTTCCAGGCAGATCCCAAAATCTTAGATGTTTCCTTAACCTCCCCTTTTAGGGTGAAAAAATATTTTTTTCTTTCTGCGGTTATGCTATTTTTTTCTTCTTTTAATGCTTTTAAAGAATGCACACTTTTCAGAATTAATCAATTGTATTCTATTCTCTTGCACTATGACCAACGAATTAAATTCAAAAGAAAATGTTGGCATTGTTTTCTTAACTCTGCCAAGTTTTTTTTTAATGTTATTTCAATTGAATTCTAAGATAAAATGTATTCATAGAAATCCACAGTTATCATTATTCAATTTAAGCATTAAACTCTACAGAAAACATGTACAGCCTGCTTTTGTACGACGAAAGTCTCAGGAAAAACAAAAGTTCATTGTTTTTCATTAGGGATTTTGTGAAACGAAAAAAACTTTTAAAATGCAAATTGAAATGTCCCATTTTTATATATTTTTTCCTTTTACTCCTATAAGGAGCATAGGGCCCATTTTTATATAAAAATAAAATCCATAATTATTAGATTTCGTGTTGAAATCTTTAAGGTCTCGTTCGCTTAAATAAATGAAATCTAAATTAAATGGATTTCATCACAAAACCTTTAATTATTTTATGAAACGGAATTTCACCAGATCTCGTTCGTATATAACAACTTTGTAAAAATGTACACCCTAAAACTGTTAAAATAGGAATTTGGTGCATTTCGATCGGAATGTGGTATAAGATCATTTAACCCACTTTGTGGTTCGTTTCGCCTCGGGAAAATTCGTTGTACAAAAAGGGGATGAAAAAGAATTTTCTTCAATTTTTCTATTAGAACTTTTATGGAAATTGATAGCTTCAATCCGGTTATCCGATGGATTTCCATCGGATATGCTAAAATGGCATAAGTTTATTTGACCCTTTTTATTTTCGTTCGACTACTGACAGTTCGTTTCACCTCAGATGAATCGTTGTACAAAAAAGCATATTTATCCGCACTGTCATAGAAACCATGTCGGTTTTGCTAATTGTCGCTTTAGCAAACCAATGTCGGTTTCATTTGGTTTCATGAAACCAAGTTGGTTTTAGCCATTTCGAATATAACTAAAACCAATGTTCGAATCAGCTGTTGCCGATAAAACCAATAACATTGGTTTTCATGACACCAAAGCACTTTTTCTTATCGAGACAACATTGGTTTCTATGACAGCCCCGTATAATTCATTCGGTTCCAAATTTATAGGACTTGGGCCTAAATTTTATATGAAAATTGACAAGAAAAATCCGTTTAAATTAAAATCTTGATTTCGCTCGTATATGTTAATGTTGTATAACAAATTCTGTATTTATTTATATATTGAATGTGGATTTCTAACATAAACCGAAATTTGGGATAAACCGAAAATTGACTGCTGAAATCCTATAAAAATTAATGGATTTCAATCGAATATGCAATATTAAACTCCATTAGCATATTAGCAACGGAATTCCACATTTACTGAATTTCGTATAACAATCTCTTACAATTTACGATGAAAATCTAATGGATTTAGTTCGTATATGAATTGTTCAACGAACTGTAAAGGAAATTGTTAAAAAAAAAACGCCTACGCCTCATTCGCATTAGAACTGAAATTTAGGTGATTTCGCCGGTAAAGGCGAATTCCGAAAATGTGACTCTTTAGACGTATTAACACATCTGGTTACTCTAGATGTCAAGATGTTCCCTTCTTGCTTTAAAAAAAAGTCTGCCCATGGTAAAATAAACGAAGTATAGTCACTAGCCCAACAACAGTTCATTAAACTGTCAATGTCATTTGCCAAAAATACATTTTTGTGAATGCTTGGCGATTATTGTGAATGTTTGATATAGAAATTTCGCCCTGCAAACTTCAAGAATTGCCTTTGTCAAATTTAAATTTCTTCGAAAAAAATGAAGATCAGCTGATAGCATAACTCTACCTTGTTTATTGTATCATGATGAGTCTGATAATAAGGCTGGTAGTCTATTTTTTGCTAAGCGATGAATTTTGTTGGTGCTCAGATTCGGGGCATCTTGAGCATATTTGGCATTATAAAATCAAAAGAATGGGATTGCCTTTACAGGCAAAGCTATCAGGTGACATGCCTCTGCGCCGTATTTTTTCCAACAGATGTTGCATATTTCCACAAATCGTTCGTTAGCAAAGCTTTTCCCGTTAAAAAACAGATGAATTTGGGAAATAAAAAAAATTTGACATTAGAGATGAAACACATGCTGGCGACTTAGTTTAGTAATTTAATTGCCTGAAAGAATGTATTGCTTTATTAAGCAGTCGAATCCGTTTATAACGAACTATGCTTATATGAAACTGTTTTGTGCAGTCCCATTTATGTTGCCTTAATTTTTATACAAATTACTATGGCTATAACGAACTTTTTTTTACATCGAACAAATTCGAAAGCTCCTTTGCTAAATGTCACTAAAATGTGTACGTTTATAATGAACTCGTAAACTTCCTTTTTTTATATTAAAACAACTTATGGCAACTCTTACAATTAGAAGCTGTTTCACTTTAAGCCTAGTATTTACCTAAAACGAAATTTTTGCTTGGAAGTTTGCATTATCTCTAGTGTGGAGCAGTGTAGAAAAAGCAGCCGTTATTTATTTTCAAATAAATTATTTTAATTATATTCATTTAAATGCATTCAAAAATGACTTTACAACTTTTGTTTTTTTTTTGTTTTTTGCAAACGTCAAAAATTCCTTGACCAAAAAATTTTTAGAACTCTAATTTTCGTTTGTAGATGGTAAATAAGTCTACAATGCTCTTATAAACATGCCTGTAGAAGTTGCAAATTCCGCCACCTTTGCGATTAAGCCGAATACCACCAAACGGAATTTATTTCTTTTGCTTTGCGTCATGTATTTCTTATGGCAGGAAAAATTTCGTTTTAGGTGAATACTTGGCTTCAGGTAAACAAGCAAATAACATGACGCAATGATACACGTAGTCAAGACAATCAGCTGATTTTTTTTTGCAAATGTCAAAAATTCCTTGACCAAAAAATTTTAAGAACATTAATTTTTTAGCGGGTGGTAAATAAGTCTGCAATGCTCTTATAAACATGCCTGTAAAAGTTGGAAATTCCGCCACCTTTTCGTTTAAGCTAAATAAAACTCCTAAAACGAAAATAGCTAATCGGAATTTATTTCGTTTGCTTTGCTACATGTATGGGAGCGAAAATTTCGTTTTAGGTGAATACTAGGCTTTAGGTAAACAAGCAAATAACGACACAATAATACAGATAGTTTCGACAATCAGCTGTTTTTTACTTTTTCGTTTATTGTAATATTGCCTTTTCCGAATCGGAAATGATATTTGAGTTTAAAATTTCTCTAAACATTTTAACCAGAAACTTTGACAACTTCGTTGATTACTACAATATCAAAATTAATTTAGATAAACAAGCACGTAGTATCGACAATCAGCTGATTTTATACTTTTTCATAAATTTTCCTTTCCTAAACTTGAAATGATATTAGAGTTTAAAATTTCCTCTAACATTTTAACTAGCAAATTTGACAACTTCGCTATATACTCCAAAAAGTCAAAATTAATTTGAAGTACATAAGCTGGTAGTATCGACAATCAGCTGATTTTCTACTTATTCATTCGTTGTGTTTGTAAGCGAAACTGTAAAGTTGCCTTTCCCAACCTTTAACGTATATTTAAGTTTAAAATTTCTCTAAACATTTTAAGCAACAACTTCGTTGTATACTACAAAATCAAATTGCCTTTAGTTTTAGTACTACTACCTGTATCATTGGCAATTAATTATATTTTCCTAGTTTGACAAAGTAGGAAGGAAAATTAAAAGAAATCGTCTTTCAGTAGAAACCCAAATGCAAATTATTTGTAAAATTGAGAAAAAATTAAAAGCGAACCACAAATTTTTAACTCTTTTCAAATTCCTAAGTCTATAACAAAGAAAATTATACAAACTCTTCGAGTGTGTTATAGCCGTATTCTACTGTACCATTAGAAATACATTGTAAACCGCAATTTATCTTTAAGAAATTTAAGTTTATTTCATTTCGATTTATAAAACATTAGAAATTATAATCACTGTTTATTGCTGTCAGATTGACAGGTGCTTGGGCATTTTTGTGATTTAATAACTGTCGGTTTTTATAAAACGAATTCATATAATGCCCTTTTCGCATGTGGATTTCGGCTCATTAAGAAAAATACATCAAATTCATCTTAAAGTGTGTGAGATCAATCCGATAGATCTTTGACGATTTCGAACTCTATCAAAACTACTATAAGATTTGAAATCGTAATCGCAAATGTCATGCGAACTCGAATCTATCAAACCGATGGTATTTTTTTTACGAAATGTAAAGGTGAATAAGACCTTTATAAAATTATTTTAAATGTTTAATCCCTAACTATCATAAGCATTGTTGCCAAGAGAATTTGTGACTTAAAATTATTTATCCAAAAGTCTTTTGTTAAGGAGCTTTTAGAACCGTGATTACTTTTATCCAAAAGACAATTGCAACTATAATCCTAAATATTGCTTTGTTGAGGAAAATTTAGAACCGTAATTTTTGTTATCCCAAAGACAATGCAAACTATCAACCCCTGTCAAAACGACAGGGGCTCAACTTCTAAAGCACAATCGCCTGAGAGGTGTGTGATACACATCACTTTCGTCAACAAGTAGTATTATGTTTAAGGAAGGACTGTTTCGAATTAATTTGTTGAAAGATTGAGTCTGCTCAGAATTGGAGCATATCCATTAAAACAAGCTCCACTGTAACTCCGAAAATATTTTCACTTATCCTGAAGGCGAATTACACCGATTACACCGGTATATTTTCATTAGAAACTTTAATAACTATTACACTGTAAGTGTTCAAATTTTGAAATGACTTCCAAAACGCCGCGAAACGTGAAGTTATTTTAGAGTTGTTGTATCTAATTATACTCGTAGTTTTGTTTAGGTGAATGCAATTCGAATATTTTAAATTAGTGGCACAGAATTTAAAAAAAAATGATTCATGAAAAATTGATGTAAAGACTTAACCCTTTCACCCCTAAGTTTTTTTTTAAATCTTTAAGGTTTTTTTTCAATTTTGACTTGAAAATGCAAAACCTCCTTATTTTGATCCGGTCCTTCGAAGGGGAGTAAGCTACAAGATTCTACGACCCCAAATTAAGTTTACGTGATTTTGGTGTATCAATTTCGCTATTGTGATTGATATGCCTATCATTTAGCCTATCATTTTGAAATATGAGGATAACAACAAAATTTCATTGCTCGGAATTTTGTATTAATTCTGAAACCCGTTTTGCATTTAGGAAACTGAAATCATTCAAACAACTAAATATATTCTCTTTCAAGGAAAGGTCTTTGGTGTCTACCTATATTAAATATCCCTAATATTTATTCAGTCATCGGCCTACTTATAAAATTGACAATTAATTGCACCACAGTTATATTGACTTTTTAAATCAAATATTTCGAATTATAAACCGCGAGTTTCTCCTCTACCCCTCCATACAACTTATAGCGTTTCAAAGTTCATGCAAAATTGAATTTATATTCCATTGAATTCCAATTTTAAGTAAAGAATTTATTTATTTTATTTTTAATATGTATTTATTTTCTTCAGTTCATTTAATTTAGCTAACTCAAATAACAAGAACAAACACACCTTTAAAAACAAATTGTACATATATCTTGCACACTTTTATTTTATATATAATATATTTTTTTTTATTGCTATTACCAATAATTGAAACAAAATAATTTATTATCATTAATATCCAAATAATCATAATAGATACAAACAATAGTTGTAGATGGTTGCTGTTAAAAAGAAATATATAATATATATATAGTTATATAATTGTAATATTATTTTTATATCATTAATTTAATTATGTATTTTTTATTACTTTGTAAACAAACAAAAAGCTAGAATCTATACTAGATTAATTTTTTTCGTTTTTAACTTACGTTTTATTTTATTTTTATTTAGAAACCACTACCTAATGCTTGACTTATACATATCCAATTATAAATTATAAAACTACACAATTATTATTATCACTACAAATTATTGTATTATGTACTATTTATTGTTTTTTTAAAACAATATCTATTGTACTTTATATATAGTATATAAACTTGTAATAACAATTCAAAAATTGTTTATATACATGCTTACATATAAAAATATATACATACATATACTATTACTATTTACATAGTTAATTACCAGAAACCAGAAATTACAAGAAAAACAAAAACAAATAAATACATAGCATCATGTTTACTGGAGACAAAAAAAAAAATCAAAAGCAAGCAAAAGTTTTTTATTCAAAAAATCGCTGATGGACCAATGTTGCCGTTGCTCCAAAATCCGCAACAAACTGTCAATGTCTGAGTCAGCGATCAGGTGCGATTTTCCGATACTCAGATGCGGCAGTTTTACTTTTTAACATAGCCGCCAAGGTGGAAACGCGCGAAATTCAATTACAATACAATTCCACCAGCAAATACTTGCGACTTCGTAAGCGGAAAACAATCACAATGAACCAATGACTATTTATAAGTATAGCGGTTTTCTAGATTTTTACTGTTCTATTTATTGGTCATCAATGCAGTCTAGTATTTTTTTGATTAAGTCTGGTACTTAGGTTATTTGACCCCTTCACCTTTTTCTATTTTCCAACCTCTTGAACTGTCTCCCATTTTTTTTGTAAAGTAGTCATTTGTGGTCCTGTTTATTGCGACCTTTTCATTCCGCTCTAATCAGCTCCGACTAAAGTATAGTATTCACCTAAAGCGAAATTTTCGCTGCCATAAGATATACATGTAGCAAAGCAAACAAAATTTACTACTGGTAGATTCCGTTTTGCTATTTTAGTTTGGTGGTACTCAAAAGAAACGAAAAGGTGGCGCAATTTTCAACTGTTACAGGGATAAGAGCAGTGTAGACTTTTTCACCATCTGCAAACGTAAATTAATGTTCGGATAATTGTTTGGTATTTTTGACATTTGCAAACAAAACAAAAAAAGTTTGCAAAAGTTGTGAAGTCGTTTTTGAGGGTATTTAAATGAATATGATTAAAATAATTTAGTTTGATATGAATAACTGCTGCTTCGTCTGCACTGCTCTGCACTACAATTCTATCATGTAGAAATAAATGCAAAACTCCTAAGTGAAAATTTCACTTTAGGTGAATGCTTGTCTTTACTTTGGCAACGCTTGTCGTAAAACAATTTTCCCTATTCATCCATGTAATTGAAATTTCCAATAGTATTTAGCGCCTAATATTCATCAGCTTTGAGCCCTTTTCATCCCCATTTTCAGTTTGTATGCCATTATGCCGACATTATGAATATCAAATTCATTTTCTTAATTTTAAATATTTCGTCTGTTGTGGTCATTTTAACACGTATTTCAATTTTCAATGCTATTGTTTTCATTGAATACTGCTTTTAATTTTTTTTTATTTCGTCTATTTTAGCCTTTTGTTTTTTTTTATTTTCTATGACAGCACTTTTTAGCACTGATTTTTCCTCCTCATTTGAATTATCAATTGCTTATTTAAATCCATCTTATGCCTACTTTTTTTTCTATGAGATCTCTCATTTAATACTGTTTTTTCACTTTTTGATATCGGTTCTATTTTGGACTTATTTATCACCATTTCTATTTTCTGTCTTTTACTTAAATATTATTGTTCTACCACTTTGATATTAAGACATTCTTGTTTCTTTTATCTTCATTTCATTTATCAATACTCTCCTGTTGATTTAATACTGTTTCCCATTTTTAGTCATTTCGCCCTTTTTATCCCACTTTATTCCCAATTCTATGTCATCTGTTGATTTGATATTGTTTTTCTGAATTTTTGCTACCAATCCAAGTATATATTTTTTTTTGAAGTTTTGGCTGAGACTAAGGAAGGACGCATGGCCGAAAGAGCACAAAAACGTGTCATTTTTTTATCATTTAGTAGCTTTGGGGAGGGTATATAAGGGGCGGCCTGGTCGAACTTAACGACGTTTTTACTTGTTTTTATATCGTCTCTTATCGAACTTTCCTGTTGATTTGATATTGTTTTTCTCACTTCCTGATATTTGACCCATTTTGGAACATTTTTTATCCCATTTCTATTTTCCATGTCATACCATTGAAGTGACACTTTTCAAAATTTCGAAACTTTTTTACTACGTTCCGATTCGTCCTTTTGATTTAATATAGTTTTTCGCATATTTTGCACCTTTTTTGTTTTTATCCCTTCTTACATTTTCCATGCCATCCTGTTGATTTAATATTGTGTTTCTAACTTCCTGCTTCTAGTCCCTTTTTATTCGTCCGTTTATGTTCTTTTTATCCTCCATTTTATCAACATCTTGGTTAAATATTGTTTTTCTTACTTAATGATATTTGGTCCTTTTTTTGTCTTTATATCCCTTATATATTCTCCATGATTTTATACGAGTTTCTCAGTTTTTTATTTCAATTTCCATGCCATCCGCCCGTTTTAGAACCTTTTTATCCTCATTTCTATTTTCTATGCCATCCTTTTGATTTAATATTGTTTTTCGCACATTTTGGGCCTTTTTTATCCCCATTTTTATTTCCCATACCATCCTGTTGATTCGACATTGTTTTCTGACTTCCTGTTGTTTCGTCTGTTTTGGCCCCTTTTTAATACCGTTTTGTCCCCATTTTTTTTTCTATGTCCTCCTCCTAATTAAATATTGTTTTATTTTCATTTCTTATATAGTGTCCCTTTTGAATATTTTTTAATACCGATTTATATTTTCTATCCCATCCTTTTGATTAAATATTGTTTTTCGAACCTATTTATTTTTCGGCCCTTGTTTCATCTGTTTTGGCCCTGTTTTAATGTTGTCTTATCCATATTTGTGCTCCTTTCTTTTAAATATTGTTCTATTTTCACTTTCTTTCACATCACCCCTTTTAGACCTTTTTTATCCCCTATTTCTATATACATACATGCCATTTTGTTAATTTAATATTGTTGTTCTCACTTTCTGATATTTGGCCCCTTTTGGATCTTTTTTATTTCTTTTTATTCCCATTTCTATTTTCCATGATGCAGACCAAAAAGTCTGCTACTTCCATACTCTTTCTTTTGACACGAACAAAATGGCTTTTTGTTAAAGCCTATTATTTGACTAAATCGTTATTTTCGCTCCCATTAGAAATACATGTAGCAAAGTAAACGAAATTCACCTTTTATAAATGCCGTTTAAAAATTTTAGTTTCTTGGTACTTCGCTGAAACGAAAATGTGGAGGAATTTGCAACTGGTACAAGGATGATTATCAATAGTAGTGCAGATTTTTTCCGCTATCTTAAGCAGAAATTAATGTGCTAGTAATTATTTGGTCAAGCCTAGTATTCACCTAAAACGAAATTTTTGCTAAGGAGTTTTGCATTTATCTCTACAAGGAAGAATTGTAGTGTAGAGTAGATGTTCAAAAATCCTTGAACAAACAATTATCAGAACATTAATTTTCGTTTGCAAATGGTGAAAAAAGTCTGCACTGGTCTTATAAAAAAACCTGTAACAGTTGCAAATTCGGCTACCTTTTCGTTTTACATGATTACCACCGAACGAAAATACCTAAATGGAGGCAGAACCATGACAGCCGGTTCTATGGACCGGATTGACCCGAAGAGCAATTCTTCGGCCAAGGGCTGTCACCTCGGCACAACAACAACCTAAATGGAGTTTACCAATGGTAATTACGTTTGCTTTGCTGCATGTATTTATTATGGAGCGAGAATTTCGTTTTAAGCCTATTCACCTAAAACGAAATTTTCGCTCCCATAAAAAATACATTTAGCAAAGCGAAAAATTTCTTTTTAGGTGAATACTTAGATGAAATGACTTAAATACTGCTATTTTGCTAAAAATAGGTGCGAATATGAAGCCTGCTTTGCCTTTAGAATTTGAGGTCAAATCGGCCTAAGCTGGCGATGCACCGCCACAGTTGGTTCTTTGCATAGCCTAGCCGCGCCGATTTAAGGACCGAGCTAGTTTTTTTTTAAACGCTTCTGCTTCGTAAAATGTAACACACTGTTTCTTATTAGACCCCGCACACCAACGGTATCAAATGCCAAAGCGTATTTGGTAGTGCAGAGTTTAAAATAAAAAATGTTGCATGCAGCGTTTTAACTTCAAGTTGAAATTGAACTTCAAATTGTAAATATTCAAAAAAATATTTGTATATTTGTCGAAATTGTTATAAAAAAGTTTTCAAATTTGCATAAGTAAAATAAAATAAAAGTGTAACTTACAGAAAAGTTAATATGTGTCAATGAAAACCTTGGTTTAATTTGGAAATAATTGCATAAACAATTGAAATCTAATGTTACGGGATTTCCTCTAAAAATTGACGATCGAAATCTGATTAAAATTAAATCCAGAGGATTTCGTTCGAATATGCGTTCGTATAATGCCGTATAAACCGATGAACAAGCCGCCGCGGTGTGTACACATATATGAATAAATCAAGCCGCCGATTAAAAATCTTTGGGTCGCCGATAATTCAGTAACGGCTTCAAACTCTGCTGTCAACTCTTCTTTCGGTATTGCCAGTATAAAAATCTTTCCGTTTTTGTCTTGTGATGTTTCATCTCTTTTGCTTTTTTTCTCAGTAAGTTGTGACTGTGTGTGTGCGTGTTTTTTTGTCATTCCCTTTCGCACATAATTCTGATTTTTTTTCTTCCTTTCAGTCGTACAATTCGTTGGTTAGAACTCAAAACGGCGCGATTCGATTGAAATAATAAACTCTCATTTTGCATAATTAAAAGTATTTAAAACCTTTTTATCCAGACGGAAAGTGAAATATGAATATAGCACAATTGATTTGTCACAAGTTTCAATGAAATAGAAGCATTCGGGAGGCCGTAAATTCAATTGTAAAAAGTACTTGTGTTGGGAGTTTTATCTGTATCGACGATATTTTCCCTCATTAATGCCGCTTTTTTATTTATACGCCGACAACAAATCGAAAGATAGAAGTGCAAAGTGAAGAAATATACAATTTACAAGTTATGGCTTCTGTTAGTGCAACAGAAGTCTTCGATGCGGATTTATTTGAAACGCGATTGGAAGGATTGAAAGATACGCAGGATGGTATACAGCAAATGTCAGCGTGGTGCTTGAAGCAGCGTGCACACCACAAGAAAATCGTTGCCAGTTGGCTGAATGTTTTCAAAAGAGGTAAGTGAGTGTTTGTGTGTGTGTGTGGGGTGTGCTTTTTGGCACTCAATATTTTTGTTTTCCATTCTCCATTCGCAAAGAAAAGCAGAACAATTTTGGTAGAAGTATTTGAGGCACTCAACTTGGACTTACATTTGTTTGGACAACAAACTTCTCTTGTATTGTTTTTGAAGCGGCTTCACTATGTGAATATGCTTTGCCTGTTGTTGCCGTCTTGTGCTGCAGGCTCTGCAGAGTGTTCTTCCAAGTTTAGGAAGAAAGCGACCGTTTGTGTCCACAAGGACCAGGGAACCAGTTAAGTGGGCTTGGATGGCCATCTGATCAGGTGTAGTGTGATCTCCGTTGGCAAAACAAGTGTTTAATACACTGCTGTCTATGCGCACCTTAAGCGGGGCGAACCCACCAGCGGGATCTGAATTCGGCAAGTAATCTCCTCTTGCATAACCTCTGGCAGATGATCTCCTATCAGGGCATATACTCTGCAGTTGTTAACGGTTTTGGCGACCGCGTGGGAGTAAATGACGGGCAGTGCTACCTGATATGCCCTTTGATCTAGGGGATCTCGCTTGTATTGTTAGTGTACTCAGCTTGACATTTGAACAGCTGTGTCGTATGATCTCTGTTGGCATGCGTGTTTTACTCTCTACCATAACTTCGAACCCATTGGGCGATAAGGCGACTACACCAGACGGAATTTAGCTGAGCCATTTCCATTCTAGTTTGTCGGTGTTGCACCTTCTCATTTGTGGATGTTTGGTTTTCTAGCACTGCGTTCACTCTGAAGTGGTTGACAATTTTTGCGATTGCATCAGAGGGATCACCGGTCGGACCCACCTGATTGGTCCTGTCCTTTTATCTCGAGGTTCTTGCTTGTAACTTTAGTGTACTAAGGTGGGCATTTGAACAGGTTGGTCGTGGGTCCCTGTTTGTCACTCTACCATCACTTCGACCCATTTTCAAATCAGACCATTCTGTTTTGTCGGTATTGCCTCTTCTCATCTTTGGATGTTTGGTTTCCTAGCACGGCATTAATTCTGAAGTGGTTGACGATTTCTGCGATTGTGCCAGTGGGAATACCGGTTAGATCTACCAGATTGGCCCTTTGATCTAGAGGTTCTCGCTTGTATCGTTAGTGTGTATGGCTAGGTATCTGAACATATCTAGTGTGTCGTGTGGTCCCTGTAGGCATGCAGGACAAGTCTTTGATACACTTTCGGGCTCTGTGCAAATTGAGGTAAACATACCATACGGATCTCATTGGGCCAATACCACTCTTAGTTTCTCGGGATTGCCCCTCTTCCGTTTGCGCTTCCTATTGAAGATGTTTCGTAGCACTTATTCTAAAGTTGTTGATGGTTTCTGTGATTGTGTGGGAGTAGATACCGTTCGGACATACTGGATAGGTTCTTTGATCTAGAGGTTCTGGCACCTGACATACCGTGGTGGTGGATGCCTGTACGTTAACCATATTGCCTTGACAACATTTTTAAGCGTCGGCACACTTGTAAGATCTTTGTCTCTTCTTGTAGGTGGTCCTCGGACCTTGCTCACATTCGGGATCGAAACTGCCGCTGCATAGTTCATCACTGACCGACCTACCGCATTATAAGAGGTCAGCAAAGTGTCTTTGTATGTACCTGATGTTATCGCAGATAGCAGTGGCGAGCGCAGAGGACTTGAAAATACTGTCGAACGTGACATCAAGCAAGTTCTGCTGGTGACAAAAGCTCTTTCCAATGGGAAAAACTTTCGGTTTATACAGCTGTGAATTGCTTTTTGGTCCGATTTTGTATGCCATCAACTCTTACATTCAAGGGCAGCCTTACCCCTGTAGCCCATGTAGTGAACAGTTTGTCAGATAATTTGGTGGCGGATATTTTCAGCTTCACTGAAGCAAAGAATTTGGGAAGATCAGCAAATTAAACGTTCAGCCTATCGCAAAAATTATCGGTTTTTGGGCCCGATGTCAGGATCGTGTAGTTGTTTCAATGCCGTCAGCAGGCTTTTGCAAAAAGTGAAATATTTTACAATGTCGAAGATAACACTTTTCCCGGAGAACTGTTTGTATGACTCTATGGCGCCTTTACATCTTATTTCTGTATTCCTCATATAACTGGCGTTCTCACGATGGCAAGGTGTGAGGACGTATTGGCGATGTCCTCTTTGAATGGCCAAGGACCCCGTGGACCGTCCTGTGTCATGGCCTGTTTTGTTTGAATCTGCCATTTATAATCTAGGTTGTGGTGAGTAAAGCCATTGTCCACTAAGAAATAAGATAGCTTCAAGTGTCTTGGCTACTGGTGTGAAAAGAAAACTTGGCCTTACCCGCATCGTTGCCTGGTTTCAGTAGCGGAACCACTTTGCCAACTTTCCAGGCTTCCGGCTTTGATAGTGTGATCAGGGAAAGTCCACTCGCTTCAGCATTAGCGTAGTGATTTTGCCGGGTCTAAGCGCTTAAGATGACTTTAAGCCACGACTGGCGTCTGTTATTGTTGTAGCGACACATTGAGGCAAGGAGGACAGCCCTTGGCCGACGAATTGCTGCTTCCGGTCGATCCGGTGCATAGAACCTGATGTCGGGTGACATTTGCAACTTTAACTGTGATATGTTTTAGTGGTATTTTCCTGACTCGGACTATTCATGTCAATCTCTGGGTGTTGAATGGGCCACTGGTTAAAACAACTTATGTACCTGCCACGTGGTGTTACAATAGTTCGTTTTTTCATTACTAACTCGTATCAATATTAAGGAATAAATCAAGAGCTTGTGTAATAAATCGTATACCTACCAGCCGGGCCTATTACAGCAGACTGCTAGCGGCTAACACATTTTACTGAGAAGCTTGAAGTCCTCGGCATATGCTTTCATATTTCCGTATTCTCAAACTTTGTTAGTTCTTTTTAGCGGAGAGAACAATTACGCGCGTTTCACTCTCATAAGCGCGACCTGCATTGAGATATAAAGATTCCTAAGGTCTATTTGAACTTGGTCTTTCCATCGGAGCTTCAGTTAGACTTGCCTAGGTCTACGAACTTGCCGTCGGATTTGTATTTTGATGCACAGACAGCGCTATCGATGTAGTTTGTAGCCGACTACGTCCATATGGGCATACGAGTACAGTCGTGTTTACGTTTTTACTTCTTTTGCTGCGTAAGTATCAACGCTTAAGCGCCTTATAGGCAAAATGATAGTAACAACTGTTTGAACACAAGTTCAAATCAGAATACTCGTAGAAACATCTTACATTTTTTCAGCTCCATTTTTGCGTGTGACAGTTAATTCTCAACGCTATCTTAATGCTTGTCTATAAAATAATTTGGTGTCTCAGACCGTAGGTCCGGGTCAAAAAAGTGAGAAAAGTGTCCTATGTTTTTCTTAATGGGACTTTGAGTGGTGTAATTATATAAACAATAAGTGCTCTCAATTTCGGGAAGTTCCCAATGTCTTTTAATCGCTTTTCGGCAATACTAAAAATTAAGGAAACTAAAATTTATTGAAATCTAACATAGTTCTTTGTCGTGTTAAATTCAGGTATACGAGTAATGCTATACATATTTCTGGCCTCATAATGAAAATGCGAATATTAATCATCAAAAATGGTTTTAATGTTTTTCAAAGTATTCTCTAGCAGGATTTATACACTTTTGCATGCGCTCCAAGCAATTGTTGAAGCACTTTTTCCACTCCAATTGAGACATTAAACAAGTTTATCACAGTGCTATAGGATGGTGCTTCATCGCCATACAAATATTTAAGTTCATCGATGCAATCTAGTCGTGATAATCCACGTCGAAAGTTGTGAAAAATGATCGCACGAAAATGTTCACGAGTTAATTCCATTTTTTTGCCAAATTGATTTTTTCAAGTCACTTTAAACAACACAAATGATGGTCGTACGTCAAAACATTCTGAGTACGTTTATGCTTAAAAATGTCAAACTTTCCAATGGAAATGTCGGATGGCGCCAGGCAACACTTAGTAATGCCTAGGCCAGAAATATGTGTAGCAACCCTCTTAGAGTTATTCATGTACATTTGTATAGCGACTTTATCAGATGCGTCAGATCGCTGCTTTTTGTCTGTTTATTTGAACTACCACCACGAACCCAAATTTTCATGGAATCGGTAGAAATTTGATGCTCTTATGTCGGAAGGACCCAAGGAAAATACACGTTTATTGCGAATACATCATAACAATTAGCAATTAGCCGATTATGTTTTATCATTTGGAACAATGATAAATTTTTATTAAAAGCTTCTTTAATTTCCGATCTAAGGGCAATACGTACCCAAATCGAACATATTTTGACCTGAAAATGCCTTACCATATTTATCTTTTAAACTAATATTGCGGCTGAGTTTAAAAACTAATTTTTTCCCTTAATATCTCAAGAAGGTCCAACGAGCATTACTCGTACGTATAAATTCTTCTTAGATTTAGTTTTTTCACCGGAGACTACCATTCTACAAACATGCCGTTTTATATGTTTAACGTTGTTTTTAGTAAATTGTTTGAGTAGCTCATAACAACTTTTTGTTTTTTAACGGCAGGTTCGAGCTGGACGATCTCGTCAACTGCCTCGAAGTTGCAAGTGCTTGCCTTTTATATACTCTAGCACGTGGTAGGTGTGTCGATATCGTTTAAGAAGTTGCGACCACAAGTGGTGTCTTTTCTTTGTTTGTCACTTATCCTCAATTCGGCGACTCTTTATGTATGCTAACAAGAAAGCAGTCATTTATCATAAGATCTGAGGTGCTGTTATCATTTTATGTAACGTGTGCCTGAACGTCATTCTCCATAAATGTACAGTACGCTAGTCCCCACATATGTTCGAACTAATTTGAGTTCAAACTACGTGTTAGAAATCATTCTTTCTCTAGTCCTAAAATAACCTAGATCTGATGTGAGCAAACCTAATTCTACGGAACTATAATACCGAATTGTTTGCTATTATTTTGTCTTGTGTGTACCTCTTCTGCCTTCAATCCTGCAGCAATTGATTCTATTTAGATCTGTACGAACTATTAAAGTCAAGAGACAGTGTCCTATTGCTTTGCATGCTAGTTTTGCTAGATATATTGTCATGCATTTTTTACCATAAAGAGATGGTGGGCCAATCTTTTTATTCCATGCTTTTAAAAAATGTTTGGCTCGATATGCAACTCTGACCACTTGTAAATTTGCCACGCTGAAAAGCGCACTGATATAGACCAACGATTTTTATTCTTTCACATGATATGCTCGAAAAGAAATTGTTCCAACTACCACGGTTTTTTCAAATTTGTCTGAAAATCTATTATACGGACTTGCTTTCTTTGCCCCAAACTGTGCAGATAAATTAACGGATGCTGCGAGTATTTACCAACTCATCCACTCCAACTTTGAATTGCTTAACCGATAGACCGTTGGAAATTTCAGCCTTATTATTAAACCCTCTTATGTCCAAGTGCTAAGTTTTGTAACACCAAAAAGGAATGGATATACCTATATATGTTTAATATTACGATCGATTAAGAGTCCGATTAGGCAATGTCCGTCGGTTTATCTATCATTGTAATGAATGTTCAAGTCTTACTATAAATTGATTTCGACAGATCTGCGCCAAGAATGAAACCTATTGAAATTAGTCCATATCGGTCCACGTTTTTACACATTTCCTCCATGGGATGGGAGTTTATATACGTTTGTCATTCTGTTTATAACATCTTGAAATACTTGTCTGCTTTGGTCATCATAATATTCTAAGTAAAAATCTAAGCACAATTAGTCCAAACGACGTATATCTGGTCTTCAAACTGACCAGATATATGTCTTAAAGTTTGCGATCGGTTGATATTAAGAATGGAACAAATCGGGCAAAAGGGGAAAAAAGTTTCTCTTTAAGGGATTAAAAAGGCCTGAAAAAGTTTTTGATTTTTTGACATTTTCGCTTTGTTTTTCAATTAATTGTGTTTTAAATCACCTATTGTGGAAGTGGTAGGTATAGATTCTTTAACCTTCCAATAAATGGGCGTAGATATTGTACCCAAGGGAAATATGGGTATCCAGAAATGGTGAAATCTTCTCGCACATCCAAATAAGACCCATATATTTAAGATTTGGAACAATTTGGGATTCGGATCAAATAGGTATTCGTACCAAATAGGTGGGCTCTAGGGGCCCAAATATCGGCCTCCTTGAACTATGGACATATGAGTAGGTAAGAACAAAAAAATTTTTTCACGAAGCAGAATATAACATTAACTTTACGATTCAAATAAATGTGAGGCCTTGACCCATGTGGGTAAGGTGTATTTAAGATTCGTACTAGTTTGGTACTCGGACGGGTCCCTTGGGGCCTAAAAATCGGAGTCTTTGAAATATGGAAATATGTATAAACAAAGCAGTTAAACTTAATCACGGACCCAAATATAAAACTAACTTTAATATTCGTCTAAATATAAGTCTTTAACTCATGAATTTAAGTTTCCGAAAAAATTTGACACTAATTTTACGATTTGGCTGAATTAGAGCCCTTGACCCATGATCGTGGTCTATGCGCCCAAAAGCCCAAAAACCACCCCGTAATGTTCGGAGACATGGGTATCTAAAAACAGAGACATTTTCTCACAAATCCAAATATGTAGCTATATTGAGGATTTGTCCACTTTTTCGCTCACTCTTGCCATGAATGGCCCAAAAAAAGTCTCCTTCAACTATTAGCAAATTTATGACCCCCTAGAGGCCATAAATTCATGCAAATTAAAAATTGGCCTCCCTACGGTCCCTTTGCCCCCTCAACAATGGAAATTTGGGTTCTCCAAAACAATGAATCACGAAAAATTTAGTTATGGTTTATGGACCCACCACTAACAACCATATTCATTTATACTTAGTAGGGACATCAAAACTGTTACCCCCCTTTTTTGCTGTAAAATAAAAAGTACTGAATGTTTTGGACCAAATATTTTTTAATATATTTATTAATGTATATTGTATCCAAAAAGAATCTACTTATTCGAAATGTCCGCCTTATGCCTTTACACACGCCTTAAGCCGCACTGGCCAATCGTCAATAGCTGCACCAACCTCGTCCATTGGAAAATTGGCCACAGCTCGAACCAAAGCAGTCTTAAGAGATCCAATGTTGGGGTATCTCTTGTGACAAACCTTGTCCTCTAAAACCGCCCACAATTTGTAGTCCAATGGGTTCAAATCTGGACTGCCTGAGGGCCATTCTTCAGAGGAAATGAACGCTGGCAAATTGTTTCGAAGCCAGGCCTGGGTCGTTTTAGTCTTATGGGCCGGCGCAGAATCCTGCTGGAAAGTCCATGGCTGGTTTTGAAATAGGGAATTGTTAAGAGGCTTACAACAGCTTCCAAAACGGTTTCTAGGTAAACTTTGGCCGATGTTTTGACTCCTGTTCGGAGAAATGCAGGTCAGTGACCCCATCGTAAGAGACACCCCACCAAACCATGACTGAAGTTGGGTGATGACCCTTTTCCACCCTTGGGATCAGTTCAGATGCTTCCTTAGATGACCGCGCATACACTCTATCATCATTTTGCTTGTTAAATTTTTCCTGAACGGTAAACATTTTTTCCTCGATGAACAAAATTTTTCTGTGCAAGTCATCAGCGTGCTTCGCCAAAAGACGTTTGCATTTTCCAATCCTATTTTTTTAAAGCTGAAGTTTGAAAGCCCCAAGTCCCAATTCTTTTTAATGATTCGACTCATGGACTTTTGCGTGATATTCATCTCATGGGCCATGATTTTCTGTTTTCGGAGCGGGTTTCTGTAAATTCTTGATTTAACGGCTTTGATGACATGCGGTGTTCGAACAGAGCGTGGGCGGCCCGACCGGTGGCAGTCAAAATATCGTTTTTTCACTTCACACTTGAAAAGCGCTATAACAGCGATACGGTTCTCATTATCTGACCACTCCATGATGAAAGTTGAAACAATTTAAAAATCCCGTTACAGACTAACGCTATTGAGGTTCAGTTCTACTATTGAAATGGGTGTGTTCAATGTTGTAACAGTAGTTATGTCCCTACTAAGTACACTCAGTGCCGTACTACAACACAATCCATGGTAAAGAGTATAAAGCTTTCGCCCAGTCGACCTTTCGGATTGTGCACTTCTTTTATAGTTCAATGGTCTATACTAATTTCCGAAAATGTAGCTGTAAAAGCTGTGTTTCTAATCCGCATGGTTTGTTAAAAGCGACTTCTAACCAACCCTACAGAAGCACAACAATATCAGCCTATCTTCTGAAGTACTAGAATGGGGCGTGGCAACAAATTTTGCTTAAAGTGTATAATAAATGAATAATAAACATGTTACTGAATACAAAATTAAAGCTACATGTATGCATTAGGGGAAAAGTTTTGTTGGTTTCAATTTACGATCGGATAGTGTCAAGTTTAAGGCTACAATCTTTTGTCAGCTACTGTTTTTTTTTCAAGAATACATTGAATATATCCCATGAATGTTATTTAAGATATGCGAATATCAAAAGTGGACAAAATGTTGCATTTACGAGGAAGATACCTTTACCTGAATGTCAACCATTTTATTTATTCGCGAGTACAAAGCCGTCATAAATATATTTCGGTCTTACCGAATGTAAAGAATTTCCTGCACTAGGGCATAAGATATGTGGGTTCCAATCCACACTGTAGCAGGGTCATTTGTATTGGAGGTACCTGAAGGGGCGTGTCCAGGAATACAGTTTTATCTTTATCTTAAAAAAGCGTATACCCGGCATGTGCCACTACGCTAAAAAAATATTATAGATAATTAATGTTCTTAGTTATTTTGTTAGGTGTGTAAACAAGTGTCTAGGTTAAAACCTAAAACTCTTTGCAATTGCCCTCGAGCCTTGTTGATAGCTATAACACAAGAAATTGAAGCCCTTTCATTCGATTGCTAAATCGGTGCAAATCATTGAAATTCGAGCTTTCAGCTGATGCAAAGGCCATTTATACACAGACCATGCCACTGATGCACAAAGACCTTCTTTCAGACAGTTTTCTTAAAGTAGTTCGTCGGCAAACTCTAGATGTTAATTACCACCTTCGCAGACAAGTGAATCAAGTCATCATTTTATTTTCATTTAAATAAATTTGACGAAATAAATTCTGTGCTCTTTGCACTAAAAGAAATAAATAAATCAATATATTTCATACAATTATCTTAAAAAACCGTCAAGTAACACTGTGGAACATTTTTGGGGTTATTGTCTGGGGGGTGAGAAATTCCAAGTCAGGGTGATGGTACTAGGTCAGTATATTAAAACCCTCAAAGGGTTTTGCGTTCGTATGTGCAAGTTTTTTTTTATGAACTTTTACATTTTTTCCTTATCTTGATGTTTTTTCGCTTAGTTGTAAAATGTTGGCAAAAACGTAGTTTGACATAACTCGAGAACGACTAGTTCGATTTTGCTGAAATAAATTGAGAAAAATTAATAATTACATTTTCTTTAATCCATTAATATACTGTTTCTCTACCAAATCAACATTTTTGCAATTAGAAATAAATTTATGAAGAAAATTTTGCCAAAATTTTTTTTTTTTTTTTTTTAAAACATATAAATCCCAAACGGAAAAAGTAACTTCACTTAATTGTAAATAAAAGCAGAACGCGTTAATCGATTTCTATGATCTATTTCGCATTTTGTTTATAGGTAATGTGACTTTACGTGAAAGTTATAAGACTCTACACGTTTTTCCGTTTGGGATTTATATGTTTAAAAAAAAAATTTTTTTTTGGCAAAATTTTCTTCATAAATTTATTTCTAATTGCAAAAATGTTGATTTGGCAGAGAAACAGTATATTAATGGATTAAAGAAAATGTAATTATTAATTTTTCTCAATTTATTTCAGCAAAATCGAACTAGTCGTTCTCGAGTTATGTCAAACTACGTTTTTGCCAACATTTTACAACTAAGCGAAAAAACATCAAGATAAGGAAAAAATGTAAAAGGTCATAAAAAAAAACTGGCACATACGAACGTAAAACCCTTTGAGGGTTTTAATATACTGACCTAGTACCATCACCCAGACTTGGAATTTCTCACCCCCAGATTGGCTGTTGTACTGTGTAATTAAGGAAAAACATACAGCAAAAGTAGGTTTTTATTTAGAAAATACTGCCTTTTTCGTAAATAATTTCAGCGCTGACCCCTACTGCATATTTATAGCAATTGACTTGTGTTGTCTGTCCTTTAAACAGTCATTGGCTAATGTTGTTGTTGTAACAGCAATATATTTTTTTGAAGTCTTGTTCGTCTATGGGGGATCTGCTTCGATATCCAGGTGGAGGAAACGCGCCATTTGAACTTGATTCGTCCACAGAGACCTGGGGGTCAGCTGAGTGGGCTTGGCCGGACAGTTGAAGAGGTGCAGTACATCATGTGGTGCCTGATGGCAGGCGGGACAGATGTCCGGAACGTTAGCATCAATTCGTGCCCACTAAGAATTGAGGCAGCTGCACCATCCAGATCTCAGCTGCGCCAGAACCACGCGCGTCTGCCGAGGTAGTATCTTCTCCTCAGGTGAAATCTCCGGGGGATGTTCAACTAGCACTACATTCACACGGTAGCTTGATACTGCTGCTGCAACATCATCGGCGTGAATGTTGTTCAAACCTGCCTGATAGTTTCGATGATCTAAAGGTTCTCTCTTATACCGCTGGACCTCTCTCTCTAGATCATGAAGATCGTACCTGATCTGCCTGGGTGGAGGCATCCTGTTCAAGAGATGGTGGTTAGGATGACTGCTGCGAAAACACCCTAGCAGGTATTGCTTAGACAACAGGAAATTGTGTCTGCGCACGGTAAGGACCTTTGTCTCCTCATGTAGATGGTCCTCAGAAGACATAAGAAGACACCCTGTTGATGTTCTAAGGGCGGCATTCTGGCAAGTCTGAATTTTCTTCCACTGCGTCGTACTCGGCGATAGATTTTTAACAGAAAGTTTTGCTATAAGTTACGGAAAACGAATTTTAATTTTTAAGATATGGGTTGGATTTCCAGAGAGTTCCAAACAGTTTATAAACTATTGGCTATATTGAACATTTGTTCCTTATCGTTACCTGTGTCAATTGATTCTTTCGAAAAGCCAATCATGATTTTTGAATTTGTTTGCAATATCGCCAAAAACTTTTTGAAAAACATTTTGAATAAATTACTGTATTTGACTTAAGTTTGGCGGAAAACTTATTTCACGTGTAGTCGGATCAAACAAAAGCTTTTCATCGCTCATATTCATATCTTAAGATATGTCGCATTCAAACATGCATTAAGTTTATCGGCTGGTGTTTATTTTAATATCACTGCGGAAGTTTGTCGAAAATTGCCGACAAGAAGTAATAGAGCTCAATCAAACCATTGGCTGATCACTATCTCCAAAACCTTTGAGATTATGACCAAGAGCTTCAAGAGATTTCTTAAGCACCTTAGTGCACCCCATACACTAATTAGCATTTAATAATGCAGCCATGCCAAAGTTTTCACCGATTTTACATGTGGAATGTCACCATAGTTATTGTTAATAAAAACTTAATAGCTGAATGCGATTAACGCCTAACATTGTTGATGCGATGCTACAGCCAGTATTTTTTATTTTTGTTTGTGTCGTTTAAAATTAAAATATTTAAAAATTCGGAAAAATTTCGGAAATTTGTGTGGAAAGTTTAAGAAACGGAATCGACTAAATTTGCCGAATGCATTGTTTCAGTGGTCTTAAATACCCCTTGAATTATTGCCTTCCTATTGAATTTGGTCAGGTAGGGTGGTTTTTAAGTCTATAGCGGAAAACGTTAGAAACATGTTAGTGTTTTATACAGGGTGATTCGTTTACGACAAGACAAATTTTACCAGCGTATTCCTTGGCTCATTTCATGAAAATATATTCATCTAAGACCATGCCCGAAAATGCAACGGGGCAAAATGGCAGAGGTTTGAAAATTTTTGGATTGGTGGTCGGAGGGTGCTAGAGTAAAATTGCTAAGCTCTGAACCAGTGGTCGGATTTTCTTTTTGGGCTTGTTGGAAAGGTCTTTAGGAGACCTTTCAGAATCATAAAAAAAATTGAAATAGCCGGTGAAATTTGTCTAGTAGTGAATGAATCAATGACAAATATGTGTGGAACAAAATATGATCAAATGATTCGGTGGCACACCTCTATCCGGTGCTCTATATTTTTAACAGTACTGAGACATAATGGAGGTTCACTCGTTAATGTGGCAAATTATACCATCCTACCATCCTCCGTTCTTGGCTCGTTCTTGACGTACACTTTTTCCTTTTAATATCCCTACAGAAAAAAGTCCAACGGTGTCAAATCACATAATCGTGGCGGTCAATTAACACCGTCACGATGTGATAAAATTTGCCCAAATGCGGCAATTATTCTTGTAGACGAATCCACTCTGAATACATTTGGTGGAAGTGCAGGAAACGCATTTTGATTTGAACGCACATTTTCCTAAACGGCTGCTAAATTGTGTACCTCTCCATTATTACATTTGTCAAACACTGAAACAAAGAAATGTCAAATTAAGTTGGCGTTAAGGTATGACTCTAAATTAACATCGTTTATTATAGTTAGACCATATAAAGGGTGCTCGAACCATAATGCACGATGTCATAAAATCGATGAAATATGATATATGTAGATTATATGAAAAGATCTTTTCAGGGTTCAACTGTACTGCACTGTAAACTTAAAACCGGTACTTGATAAAGGAATTCATTTAATTGTGAACGCTGTAAAAATGTAAAAACTCTTTGTACTTGCGAATGAATGCAACAATTGACACGCCCCATTCTAGTGCCTCCCATGCAAATGAAACATTTTTCCCACTTTTGGTATTCGCGAAATATCTTTAAACCCATTCATAGGGCTAAGCTGAAAATTTGTTCTTGGGGAGTTCATACTATTGCTCAGGCCCTCAGTCTGATGTTTGACAGGATGAAGTGTCGACTTAAATTTTAATTCCGTTTGCAGCACCTCGATACATTGATCGGATGCCATATAGTACATGACGATCTAGCCATATCCACCCGTCTATTTAATGCACAATAAAGGTTTAAAATAAATTCAGAAAGCCTCTGAAATTTTGCATGATGACAGCTTACAGTCATAAGCTGTTTAAGATTGTCAATGGGCCAATTCAGACCATAGCGAAAAACAAACAAATGCAAACAACTTTCGCGTTAGGTCTTACTCGTAATGGCCCCGTTGGATCAGTTGGGCAAAGTTTGGTGTGGCTTCTTCAAAAGATAACTTTCGAAAACAGTTTTTTTTTAATTTCGCACTGCAGTTCTCTGTAGATCAGACCTTCACGATACGTTAATTGAGTCTTTCTAGGGGTATAAGACAGCAACGGATTTTATTTCATACTCTCGATTGCCGGAATCGACCTGAAGCAAGAAATTTGTTCGATCAAGAGCTGTCACTCTGGCACGTTGTGCCGGGTCTTACTCGTAATGGCCCCGTTGGATCGGTTGAGCAAAGTTTGGTGTGGCTGCTTCGAAAGATAACTTTCGAAAACAGTTTTTTAATTTCGCACTGCAGTTCTATGTAAATCAGACCTTCACGATACGTTAATTGAGTCTTTCTAGGGGTATAATACAGCAATGGATTTTGTTTCGTTCTCTCGATTGCCGGAATCGACCTGAAGCAAGAAATTTGTTCGATTAAGAGCAGTCACTCCGGCACGTTGTGCCGCTACAGCAACAACGTCTCATTCTCGGACCTCTCAGTAGATATCATTTAAAACCATGCAGACTATCTACGATTTTTAATTCATTGTTTAGGTACTGATACCAACAAAATCGTATTCCAGTCCTATGTTCGCCAATACCGATATCAGCTAGGACGTCAAAATTCATATAGAAGTAAGAATATAATGCTGCTAAACCTCACCTGAATGCTAACGATCTACTAACACTTAATAATGGTAACAAGCAGCGTGACTGTGGTACGAAGCCATTCCACTTTTAATGTTCCTTTATCAGAAATCCCGTTTTTGCCACTTTTTAGAGTTTTTGCTACCTTTCACAACTCGACAAGTTTGTATGACTTTTGAAAAATACGCGTTTTCCTATTTTGATCTTTTATAGTTTCTACGAGGAGGAAAAAATACGACAAATTTATTTATTTTGAGCAAAGTACTGACACGCATTCTTTACTAGGAGTCGCAGGATATTCTCATGAACATGACTTCTGACAACTCATGGATGTTTATAGGATGTAGTCGGTGAAATTAAATTTTATGAATTCAATTCCAAGTGCCGCAATATGAATAAACGCATCTTGAAAAAAGGATGGAGGTACATTATTGATGCTAGCAAGCTGCTCTGCGCTTTAGAAAAGGCTGCAAAAATAACGAATGTTTCTGTGCGTTACCTAACACCTGCATTCATTTCAAATATAATGCTGTTATAATCAATATTAATTTAATTGTTTAAAAAAAAATATTAAATGCTCACATTTTTGACACAACTCCCTAGCAATATTGTGGCGGAATTATTTTCAAAATTTGTCATTACATTCTCCCTTTAATAGACATTCGTAATACCTACTTTTTCCAAGGAATATTTTTCCGATTTTCGTAGTTCGTTTAGAATTAGGGAAAAGAGAGAAATATCCCTGGAAGATTCGTTTACAATAGGGGAACAGGGAACGTGGGAAAAAATTCCCATTGAATTGTTATTCAGAATCATGGTGAATAGTTCCATTACTAAGTTCCATTCCGATTTTAGATTCAACCGTTCTAGAATGGGTCATGTGATCAAATTTGGTATAGTATACTATGATTAATATTTTTGGATACAAATGGTCTAAGGGTCTAAAATGCGACTTCCAATATAAATTTGGACATATCTTCTTTTAAATTTGGAGGAAGGACCCCAATAGGATGACCCTCGGGCCTAAAATATGGTCTAAGCAAACATGGGGATTGTACCAAGGGGAAAAGGCGATCTTAGTATCACGCCTAATAAAGGAACTTGTTATGACAAGTACATCAAGATTAGGTGGGCAAACATTTTCGCCTTTGTTTGATTGGGAAAGTCAACAAGGTTTCAAACTTGTATTCATATAAATTTTGTCTATAAGTAACATTTGATTTAATAAATCGAGCTTTTCATTTTACTGTCCCTCTATATCAACGCATTGTAAGAATTTCCTAACATATGGCAATTTTCATTTTTAATTACAGTTCGTGTTGAACATCGCCTCGTTCTGTTTTATTTGGCCAACGATGTCATACAATACAGCAAAAGAAAACGTTTGGAATTTGTCGAAAGTTGGGCTACTGCCTTACAAAAAGCCACGACAATGGTCCGGTAAGTAATCACCATTACACAAACCATTAGTTATGTACTAACGGCTCCTTTTACTTAATGTGCAGAGATGAAAAGGTTAAGAATAAAATACTACGAATATTTAGTATTTGGGAACAACGAGAAATCTACAATGAAGAATTTCTAACAGATCTCTGTGGTTTACTGAACATAGCGCCGCCAAAGAAATCACATTCTACCATTCCCGATTCTGAGGATTTTCAAAATGCTAGCCTAATCACAAGCGTTCGAGAATGTGTCGAATTGTCTGAATTGACGGATAAAAGCTTTAAGAAAATGCCAAAAGCACCAAATTGTGATATAGAGAGCATCAAACAGCATTTGAAAGACAAAACGCACTCGGATGATGTGGAAAAGGAATTGGAACGTTATGCGGCATATATAGAGGCATTTAATAAGAATTTGCAGGCCGAAATCAAAAGTCGGAGAAATGTTTTGGCGAATCTGGATACAGCCGTTAAGTTCTACGCCAATCAGAGGGGAGAAGTTAAAGTTGTTGTTAGTGTAAGTTGTGAATAATATTTAAAAGTTGGTCGATCATACAATGGCTAATTTTTTATACTTTTTGTTTAGGCCTATAAAAACTTTGGCAGCCGCATAAAATTAGTTAAGAAAAAGTTAGACGAAATTACACCGACATTGGCCAGTCCGATACCATCGCCCGATATAAATGCACCGTCACCGGAACCAGATGCCGATTTACATCTGCCAGACGAGCAGTCACCGATTTCAATGGTAAGTTTAACCACAATAGTTTTAAGTCTTAGGCCAACAAAGAACGGTAATGCATTTTATTAAAACTTCGTAAGCAAAAATAAAAACAAAGTCATCTACGAAGATTGTAGCGAAAGTCAGTTGCAGTGCCTAGTAATCATCAATTTTTAGCAAGCTTTGTCATTTAGTTTGTGTTTGATAGCAACTAATGTACAACCAACTTTGAAATTTTAGCAAAAAAATTATGTTCAACCAACACTTCGCCATTGATTCCATTGGTAGATAAGTAGTATATTGAATTTCGTTTTGGCTGTACTCTCTGAACTGATACCGAACGATCTGGGCTTCTAATTGAGCTCTACCACAATAATGAGTTATATGCTATAATATAAAAAAAGAATAATATGCAAGCATTAACTAAATTATAATTAACCAAAATCGCTAAAAAAAAAATAATTACCAAGACGGCAAGTTGTGTGCAAAATGTTTCTGCAAGCTCAACCCTAAAAACATTTTTTTGTTTCGATAACTAAAAACGGGGTTCGATAACAATAAACACCGGTTTTGGATGTCGTTATAGAATAGGGTGATTCACGTAAGATTGCATTGAAAAAGTCTGTTTACACCTTACCAGCGTTACCGTTGTGCGACTAAAGTGGCAATTTTACCCTTCTTGGAAGCCATGCGTTTTTTGCTGCCCCTTTTTCTAAAATCCCTTTTTTGCCACTTTTTTAAATTTTTGCTACTTTCCATAACTCGAAATGTGTGTATTGCTTATATACGCGTATTCTTATTTCTAGGGTTAAGGGTTGCTCCGGGGAAAAAAATACTATCATTTATTTGGTTATAACATGGCGCTTACGCTAGGCATTATGGGTACTCGTAGTAGTGTGTCAGAGCATCTACTTATATATGTATTGCACACAGTATTGCAGTGTGCTTTAAGGGTAAAAATGCAAACAGTTCGGAACATTTGTAAAATGTAAGCCGTAAATGAGCCGCGGTCGTCACGGTACTTTCGAAGCCGAAAATGTATCAAAAAAGTTCTATTGTATCACCTTTTGCAACCATGATTTTAGGTGGCCGAAAATCCGGCCCATTCATTCAAGAACATAGGAAAGAACATAACAAACGCAACGAATTCATATGAAATTATTTTTAAAATCTGGATATATAAAGAACCCGATTCATGACTTCAAGAAGCCCAAAAGCGCAGATGAGCCTCAGTTGGCTCATCTGCGCATCCAGTAGAGCAGGGTATAATATAGCCTGCCATGCCCGACTTTTGATGTTTGAATTTTTTTTACAGAGAATATTAAATTTGTCATTCCGTTTGCAGCACCACCAAATATTGATTGAAGGCCGTATAAAGTATATATGGGTGTTTCCATGGTTATGCACGTGACAATTGTACACGTTTAATTGTCTTTGAATATTGTGAAAATAGAAATGGATTGGAATTTTAGAATGGTATTTTAGAATCGTATATTGTATATGATGAGTTCTTTCCAAAAAGTATATATATTGGAAAATTGAGCACTGGAGACTAGAGCGTACCAGGTTACAAGTAAAAAAAAAAAAGTTCGCCGTACACCTTCGAATATGAAGTATTATTGAAAGGTAGTTTCAAAAATTTTTTTTTTATTTTTTTTATGCCGAACGTAGGGGTCGCGCTTTTACATTTTTCTATATAACTTCTGCATTTATAAACGGATTTTAAAGTGTGATACATCGATGTTTTTGTCTCGACGATTTTTTTTTGTCTTTGAAGTCATTGAGCTCAAGCACCCCGCGCGAGCTTTAATTTTCTGATATTAGAGTGGTACATTAGGGTAGTAGCAACTGAGATATGATGGGTAAGTACCAGAAGGGGGTGCTTGAGCTCAATGACTTCAAAGACAAAAAAATCGGCCTCGTCAAACATCGATGTATCACACTTTAAAATCCGTTTATAAATGCAGAAGTTATATAGAAAAATGTAAAAGCGCGACCCCTACGTTCGGCATAAAAAAATAAAATTTTTTTTTTTGAAACTACCTTTTAATAATACTTCATATTCGAAGGTGTACGGCGAACTTTTTTTTTGAGGTACGCCCTACTGGAGACCCAACTTCCATGCAATCAAAGTTGACTTATGCACGTGACAAAAAGTGGAAGTGCCTTTTATAGCCGTATGAAGAAGGACGAAAGTAAGCGAATTGTAGGCAATTTTTATTTCGGAAAAAATGTTTTTATAAAGGTTAATAATAGACCTTTTTAATCATGTTTTGTTCAAAAAAAAAACTATGCATGGGTTGGCAAAAAAAAAATATTGATTACGCACGTTACATTACGCACGTGACACTTTTAGCCTTCATACATATTTTAGTAATTTTACATATATTTTCGGATGTTTTTAACAAAAAAAAATAAACTTTTATTCAAAAATTAAACATATATTACAGAATCAATCCAACTTAATTTTTTCCTTAAGTGAGTATCCTGTTCGAGCAACATTTATATATTCATTATCTTGGTAGGAAAAGCAATGCATTTTTTGGATTCCTGGAATAGAGCGGACAATTTTCCATTTTTCATTTAATGGTGGAGAAAAATCGTCAATCTCCTTTGCTGAGATATATAACAACTAGTTTTTTCAATTTTCTGTGCTTAAAAAAATTATGCGAGCTTTTTGATTTTTTAAGTCACGGTGGACCATTTCATGGAAATGCCCATATAGTCTTGATTGTCGTAAAATTCTGAGACGATCTAGCCAAGTCCGTCTGCGTGTTTTCTGAAAGCACTGTATCGTTCAAAGGGATCAACCTAGTTTTCAGAAATTTAGCATGATGCAGGCTTATGGTCACAAGCTGGTTGGAATTTTTAATGGGCGAAGTCGGCACAGGGGGAAAACCTTTTTAAATACAATAAAAAAGAGCTAAGCTGCTTAAAGGCTACACTCAGGTGGCCTGCATGGTCAAAACCGGCGATTAATAGTCAATATGTCCATATGGGTACTAAAATTTAAGCAAATTTTGCTACATTTTTCTCTCTCTATTATCGTATAGTGGAGGGTACATAAGGATTTTTAGTTTGAATGTTTATTTTACCCCTGATTTCATGGAACTTTGTTTTTACTGTAATGTTTGCTACTTTTCTTATTAAATTTAAATGTATTGTTTTCATAAAATTAACTTACGAAAAGTTTGCGATTTTTTTTTTAAAAAATACCCTTTGTGCCACTTTTTTAAAAATAATGCCCTTTTTGTTCGACTTTTTGAAATTTTTCAACGGTAACCCTGCACCTTACTCATTTTGTTGGAGACTACTAGCTTGCTAACCAAGTAACTTCCTTACAAAAGTTAGTTGGGTAGCCTAAATCGAAAGGCATAATTTCCACTTTTCAGTCACTTAGAAACCAGTTGAAAATTATTAGATTTGCTTTTCAAAGACATTTACAAATTACAGGAGATTTGTAATAAACAAGTGCATTAAAAGTCTTATCATCCATAGTATCCCACAAAAATATTTTAAATCTTTTAAATGAAATGTGGGAAATAATAGCCACACCGCATTGTAAACTTATGGACAAAAAATATAAGGCGTGGATTATCTGACAATTATCTATTTTTGACATAGAAGTTTTTTTTGTTCCCGCAAAATTAAGTAGTTTTTTGCCGCTAAGAATCGAGCGGTGTTAAATGGCAGCGAGTCTTAAAAGTATTTTGCCTTTGAATAATTTTAAAACAAAAGTCCCAGTAAAAATAGTTTTTTTACAAAAAGTTATTCAGATTTTATTTGGTATAGGCTAAACTGGATTCAAACGTAATAATTATGTACAAAAATTAAGGAACTATCTAATTCTTAACGAGATTTTAGTGATATGTAACCTTGAACTTATTTGTTGAGGTTACATAGGTATTTTGGTTTTCTAGTTTTAAGATTCTATATTTTGGTGACTAACCATTGTTGACTAAAACGGTTCCTTTGCGCCTTGGTATTGCATCAACTAAATTCAAAGGCAAAAATTGACGGTTTGACATTTTCCCAAACGTTCTTTAAGTTAGTCTTGAACATAAAAAAAATTCTCCTGCTGAAAGCTATTATTCATTAAAACTATGAGTAACAGTCTCTGAGGCGTTTGTCACACGCCTCAGATTTATTATATAGCACACAACATTCTCTAGAGCGTTTACAACAATTGTGGAGCAAAGAATTTATTTTTTTAAATCTCCATAAAAATCTCTATATAAATATCTGCACATACCGATCGCGAGTGTGAATTGGTATTAACCACCCTTTTATGTATTTGGATCGCCTTGCGGAAAACCCGGGTTGTTTAATGTTTTGGCAAATCCCCCATACAAATATACGTCCTGGGTAAATAAGTCCGATAGAACTGTTTTTACATATATAGTTTTTTCATGTAAATTTCTTTCCAGGCAAATGTATTCAAACAGTCGGAGAAATGTATTTTTTTACTTAATTACCTCTACATTCTATTAAGGTAAAAGGAAAAACTTCTCTCAAGTCAGAAAGCTGTGCACGATATAATTCTTATATTTCCTGGTCAGAACGTACTGTTTAGCGCTGACTCGTGCTCACTGACCATACACCACGGACGCTTAGGAGCCTTCCACCAGATGATATTGTTGATCTTACTACCTTAATATACAACTAGCAGACTTTGTAAGGCTTTGAGAACTATTGGTTCCCTATTGCCCTTTTACAAATAGTACATAGTGTCATAGTGGCTTCTATCTCCCTGTTAAGATGTTGATCTTAAAATGCAGTTTAGTGTTTGATCCAAAATACCTTCTTTGACTGTCCCCTTGCCATTGCGAGAAGGTCCCCTTGAATGATGGCACTAAGAGTATCGCCACAGAGCATTTGATGCGTCACTAATGTGTACAGCGTGATTCAAATCAAAGTTTATTTTTAATCAAAAAACATTAAGTCAAAAAAATATGTCGGATGTTAATTTTGTATGAAGTTTTAGGATGATATCATTGGTCATAGGAGACTTTCAATGGAATGGCCCCTTTTAATACGAGGATTGCTATTTATATTTCAGTTTCAGCAATGTTTCTTCGGAAACAGATGGTTCTGTATCACTTAGAATTGACCATTTTCCATTTTGTCAAAATTTTTAAATTTACCACAAAAAAGGCATCATGCACTACGATTAAGTACGGGGCATTTTAAGCGATGTGACAAAACGGTTAACATATCTGTCATTTTTATACACTATCTAGACGAAGCTACATACAATCGGCCTATAGTACGGTTGTTATCGTTCTCAGATTACAGGGGCCATTTACAAGGGTTTTTAATGGGACTTCAACACCAAAAGTCAAAATAAGTTGATTGAGACACTCTTGAGACACTCGATAATCCGCGCCGAAAGCCATCGCATGAATGTTTTCACGGACTAAATCCATTTTTTGACCTAGATGATTTTTTTAACAAGCTAAAGAAAACATTTAGCGTTCAAATGACAAAACGTTTTAAGTGAAGTTATACAAAAATGTCGAAATTTTCAGTAGAAGTTAATTGCATTTTCGCAATTGTAAAAAATATCGAATTAAGTCATTTGTTTACAAAAAGTGTAAATTTTATAAAAAGAAAGCATACAATAGCACTTAAATCTCAGAAGATATATTAAAAAACAATCTGTAGTATTCTGTAGTATTCTAAAACTATCCAGGTTAAAAGCCTAAATAAGGGATGTAAACTTAATATAATGTCAAAAGTTTTGAGCCGGCGTGCCCCCAAAGATCTCCCCCTGATTAGAGGTTCTGCCGCTCTAGAAGTAAGTTACACATTAATTCGATTGAGCTCAAATTTATTATAGTGCATTATGGGTAACTTCTAGCTTTTAATGAACCATAATGGTTCATCTTCTTATATGACCCCAAACAAATTCTCTTTTCGATTTAAATTCCCTCCTATACAAGAAACACTTTAATTTCTATAAAGCTCAAATGAGATAAAAAGTGTAAAGTAAAGTCCAAACTTACTTAAACTGGTGTCAGCCCATCCGACTTAAGCTTTTTTAGCGTTTTTTTATACTTTTTTCTTTAATTAAATTTAATTTTATTAAACGTCTATGTGGACTGTGTTTCTTCTCAAATATAGATTTTGTATAATAATACTATCATTCATATTTATTTTTAACAAATTAGCTAATACTATCGATAGTCTTGACGAGAACTATCGTGTGGAGCTACTATCTATAGTTTTACAGCTTTAAGTCAATGGCCAAAAACTGACAAAAACACTTATATTTTGAAAATTTCAATTAATATTGTTTAAAATCCTTTGACAAATCTAGCAATATCAAATGAGTACAAGTTTCCTGTTGATAGTAAAAAGAAATCGCAAAATTTTGTTGGTCTATAAGCCAAGACCAGATATTTTTCACTTTCGATTAAGATTAGAGTACATTTTGATAATAACTTTTAAAAAGGATTTGTTGATTTTACTATTGGCTACAAAATTGAATCTGGAAGTTAGAAGCTATCGTAATCCAATAACAAGTTGTAGGGTAAATACTGCCAAAAACCACATATTTTTCGAAGAAAAAATGAAGATAATTTTAAAACTTATAGTCATATGTCTGCGGTTGCCGAGTTAATTAAAACTTGTTAGCGAATAACGTAAGGTCCTTGCGAAAAATTCACATAAGGTTAGTGGGTAAAAATTTGAGTTGTGGATATCAATAGCTAGTCGCTGTCCCAGGCAGTCACATTCTTTCTCTACAGTGCGCATCGTACGTAAACAGGAATGTTGTACACAAATCGTGTCATTTAGCCCAAATAGTTCAATAGAAAATCAATAAAACTTCAGAGCTACCTTTTAGAAATGTCGCGAATCACTGGACAATTTTTTTAATTAAGCTGGTAGGGTTTTAATATGACTCAGCTAAGGACCTTGTATTCAGCTATTGCATATTGTTGATTAATAAATAATCACAAATTTGTGCAGCACAACTTTGTTATTTTTAGTTTTATTTCAATTTTTTTTAATCAATATCAGATATTTACTAAATCTATAAACCAGAAATTATTAAGAACTACTTAGTAGGGACATAAATACTGTTACACACGTTTTATGCTGTAAAATTAAAAGTACTGAATGTTTTTGGACCAAATATTTTTTAATATATTTATTGATGTATATTATATCCAAAACGAATCTACTTATTTGAAATGTCCGCCTTTTGCCTTTACACACGACCTAAGTCACACTGGCCAATCGTCAATAGCTGCACGAACCTCGTCCATTGAAAAATTGGCCAAAGCAGTCTTAAGAGATCCAATGTTGGGGTATCTTTTGTGACAAACCTTGTCATCTAAAATCGTCCACAATCAGTAATCCAATGGGTTCAAATTAGGACTGCCTGAGTGCCATTCTTCAGAGGAAATGAACGCTGGCAAATTGCTTCGAAGCCAGGCCTGGGTCGTTTTAGCCTTATGGGCCGGCGCAGAATCCTGCTGGAAAGTCCATGGCTGGTTTTGAAACAGGGAATTGTTAAGTGACTTCACAACAGCTTCCAAAACGGTTTCTTGGTAAACTTTGGCCGATGTTTTGACTAGTGTTCGCAGAAATGCAGGTCAGTGACCCCATCGTAAGAGACACCACACCAAACCATGACTGAAGCCTTTTCCACCCTTGGGATCAGTTCAGATGCTTCCTTAGATGACCGCGCATACACTCTATCATTTTGCTTGTTAAATTTTTCCTGAACGGTAAACATGTTTTCATCGATGAACAAAATTTTTCTGTCCAAGTTATCAGCGTGCTTCACCAAAAGACGTTTGCGTTTTTCAATCATATTTTTTAGAGTTGCAGTCAATAAATATCCGGTACGTCGTTTGAAAGCCCCAAGTCCCAAGTCTTTTTTAATGATTCGACTCATGGACTTTTGCGTGATATTCATCTCACGGGCCATGATTTTCAGTTTTCGGAGCGGATTTCTGTGACTTCTTTTAACGGCTTTGATGAAATGCGGTGTTCGAACAGAGCGTGGGCGGCCCGACGGTCTTTTACATCTCCAGTCTCCTCAAACAGTTTTATGCATCGGTAGACGAACATGCGTTTTGAAAACTCAATTCACATTTGAAAAGCGCTATTACAGCGATACGGTTCTCATTATCTGACCACTCCAAGATGAAAGTTGAAACAATTTTAAAATCCCGTTACAGGCTAACGCTATTGAGGTTAGCTTTCAAAACCCATATGACATTAACGGGGTATGTTCAGTTCTACTATTGAAATGGCTGTGTTCAATGTTGTAACAGTATTTATGTCCCTACTAAGTGTAATGTGTTGTCAAAATCAACAAAAACGGAATCAAAAAGGCGTCGTGACTTTTTAATGTAATTGAGTAGTACATATATGAATACAATGTTATTCTAATAGAAGAATAAAAGCCCTTGCTGCCGATGCTTTGCTTAATATAGAAGTACAACATCTGGGAAATTAGCTTAAAACTAAACTTAACCTAATTTAAAACTACTTTTATAAGATACAAAAAAAAAACTTTTTTACTTGAACATTTATTGGCAGTCATATGTACAGAAGACGCTCTACGTCGCTTGTGCTTGCCACGCACTATTATTTAAATTCTTTAATTTTTAGAATTTTTTCAAGAACAATTTAAACGGATACACAAGCTATTTGGATGGAAATTTACCTTTTGATATAAATGACTTCAAATCCGAAGAAGCTTCTTCAAAAACATCAAGTAAGTAGAAATTACAGCCAATATTATTTATGTTTAGACACATTTATTTATTATGTCACTCTCTTCATTCCTTTTAATTAAATTAGGTCAACCGATTGAGGTAATAGGGTCTAGATCTGACGACGAAAGCTTTAATTCCAGCACTGAATATTACAAACCTGAGTCTATAAGCGCGTATACCGGCAATGATAATGTTATGATACCGGGTCTAACGCCAATGCCGGTACCGGCAGTACCCTCGGGCGGCTATACATCCCTGGCCCGATCATCCCAACAGTACAGTGATATTCTACCACCACCGCCCAATCCACCCATGTTCGGTTCATCAAATATCCTAACAAACAATTTGCACCACAGCATGAATTCTGGTTACACGTCTCTAAATGCTGGATCATATAACACCAGTGATAGCTATGATCCGCATCCCTATAGCAGGGGATCAGGCGTCAATCCGCGTGGCGGCCTAAGAGGGGTAGGTAACTCACCAGGAATGCAGCAGCCGCTTATGCCACCACCACCAATGCCACCTTCAATGGGAAACATGGACAATTCGGATAATGGAGTGGGAAACAATTTCAACTCGCCTTGGGATATGGGCATGTCGTGGAATAACCCCTTAGATAGTTCTAGTGCTTCGACGTCCTCCTACGGCAATACACCCATAGATACGCCGCTTTCGCCGCCTCACTTCGACACAGATCCCCACAATGCCAATTCAACTACCCTAGAGTACACCGAACATGATAGTAGTTTGTCGTCAGCTCAAGATGTTGATCATCGTCAGCTGCATCTGCCTGTTTTTGGTATTGGTACTAAATTGGGTCTAAGTAAAGGTAAATAAAAGAAGACGCGGAGAGACTGTAAAATAGAATAAACTATGACACCGTCAAATCGTTATTGTTTTACAGAAAAATCGCGTCAATTGGATATTGATCACCGAAATCTTATATCACTAACTGGCTCGCCGGGAGCAAATGATAATGATAAAAAATCTTGGTATCAGGGCAGCAATGAGGTAGGTCACTGGAAACGCGATTTTGAAAGAGTTTTCTTTTAATTTTTCCTCCTTTTTCTTTCTAGACATCAAGCGATGTTGATTATCGTATACTTGGTCAGACTATAAAAACGATTGAAACCACTACTACAACGCTGCCTATATTTAACGATACTTCTTCTGTATCATCTGCCGATGAGACTGGAAATGTAAGTAGTTGATGTCCACATAAGTTTGTATATATTTTGCTAACCCACTCCATTATTTGCGCATTTATGTTTCAGCTTTCTAATATTTCACCTGAAAAGAATGATAGTAAGTTTTATGTTTTCACTTGTTGAATAACACAATGTTTGAAGTTACGAGTATACTTATATTATCCTATTCTGTGATATTAACCTATTTTCAATTTGTATCTTTTTAAGGCCCTTCGAAGGATTCTCTAAAAGATGATTCATATTCACAACTCACAGATGGAGGTGTAGGAGGTACGGGTGGTTATGATCCAACAGATATGGTTGTTGATATGGATATGTCTGATGAGGATCTTGATGATATTTTTAGAGGTTTGATAAATATTTTTTTGAACATTTTTATTTATTTATCTTTTATTGTTTTTCATACTACATAATTTTTTTATCATTTTCATTTTGGTTACTGGGAAAGAAATCATGATTGATGTGGTAATTTGTGATAACTGAATAAGTGGTAACGTGGGTTGTTCGACAACATAATTAATCTTTAGATGTACAAGTTATTCAAGCATATCCTGGTAAACTCGAGGCCTATGTTTTGTTTTTATGTTTAAGAAATCTGGAGGTATACAGACTACAACGTAGAAGTTGTTAAACCCGGATTGGGTGGATTTTTGAAGAGGGATTTAAGGGGTGTTCAAAAAAGTTTAGTCAAAGTAATTACAGTAGTTATCATTTGATACGGAGAACGCTACATGTTTCAGTGTCCACATTTATTACAGATTTAATATCTGATAAACGCAGTTATTGACCTGAAATCCTGATAGATATAGTGGTACACCCATAGTAATGCATTTTACTGTTTCCTTTTGGAAAAAGTGTTGATATAGACAAAAAAAAAACAAACGAAAACATAAACTATTTATGAAATTATAAGCAGCCCGATTCTGAATGACTATTCCCCGGAAAGTTTTTCCTATTCCCTGTTCCCCTATTCTAAATAGAATCTCCCAGAGAGTTTTTCACCTTTTTCTTATTCTAAACGAAAAAGGGGAAAAATTCCCCAGGAAAAAGTAGGTATTATGAATATCAAAAAAAAGGAGGATGTACCACAAAATTTTGGGAATAATTCCGCAAACAAATTGCAAGGGAGTTGTGCCAAAATATGTAAGAATTTAATATTTTTCACATTGAACAGGGAACAGCGGACCTCTTATATCTATATTTATTTTTCATTTTTTTTTTTCAAAGTTTTCAGAGAATTATCTTAATATTTTTTATTATGATAGAAGGATCTGTGACAAATATGACACAAAATATCGATCAAATGCTCGCCACACTTCGGTGGCATGCCTTTATGCGATGGTACATATTTTCAATGACTCTGCGACACCTTTATCTTATCCTTTTGCTTATGTATTGCTCTCGGTTATTGGCGCACACTTTCTCTTTTAAATATTGCCAAAGAAAGAAGTCCAACGGTGTCAAATCAGAAGATCGTGGCGGCCAATTAACATCGCCATTAAATGTCGTTAATGTTCTGAATTATATCTTTCATTGGCTCTTGAATTGTGCTTGGCTTATTAACGTACACTTTTTCTTTATCACATGATCGTGGCGGCCACTTAATATCGCCATGACGTGAAATAACACGACCATTGAATTTCTCGCGCAAAATGTTATTGTTTTGTAGGCTGTGTGCCAAGTGTCACCACACTGTTGAAACCACATATCTTACAGGGGTATATCCTCAATTCCTGGCCGCAAGAAGTCCGTTAGCATCTCGCGATAGCGAACACCATTCACGGTAACTGCTTGGCCGGCCCAATGACTTCGCCAGCCCATAAACCGTACTAAACAGTCACTCTTTGTCGATGCATCGGCTTATTAACAAACACTGTTAGATTCTCATTTGTCCAAATGCGGCAAGTCAGCTTGCTAACGAATCTACTGTGGACACATTTGGTCGATTATGCTGATTAAAAAAATAATGAAGTGGATTTTCAGGTATGGGCAATCTAAAGAAGTATTTACGGCGGCTCAAAACCTCAAATTTTCCAGCGGAATTGGTGGATGCCCAATATGGAGCAGAAGTTTTCTGATATTACAAACGCAACACTGATCATTTTTATATGCTTTTTTATAGTTTTTTTTTTTGATATATTCACTTCGTACGTTTGCAAGTTCATACAAACAATTTGCAAATTGATAGCAAAACAAAACAGCTGATTTCGAAAAATCAAATTTCTTTCTCCCTATTCTGCTCCCCGTTTGTTTAGAATAGGAGGGTTTCATTCCCGGGAGAAAACTTTAGAATCGGGATGAAGGTGAAGTTCTTTGATAAATCTGAACTTTTTCAACAGTTTATTTGATTTAATTAAATGAAAAAGCTGAACTGAATTCTTGCTGAACTTAAATTCCAAAATTGAGATGTTCAGACAAAACATATGCTTTACAGTAGGGCTACCTTCGGCATTAAAATGTATCTACAGGTTGCCAAGGATGTGCTACTAGTCCGATTTACTAATGTATTTTTAAAATTTTTTTATCTAACGTCGTTCCACGGATCCACACAAAAACTGATCTGAATGATGCTGAACTTAACAGTCTGTTTTGATAAAATAAATTCGTCTCAGATAAAAGAAAGGGTTTTTGTAAATCACACGAACTTGTTCAAATTTATTTTCCAAAAATTTTAAATTTAAATGATCAACGTTCATTTCCTGTAACAAAAACCCAAATGGACGAAAATGAATTTCGTTGTAAGTAAACAAATACAAACAAAAACAGATCTGTAGCGGAGCTTAGATCTAAGGTTGGGTTATACAGACTCAACACAAGCTGCATATTTGGGTTAAAAATTATTCTATCATGGGCATTCAATTTTATCATTAATAACTATTAACGTATTTGCGATTGTTCTTGCGATAATCGCACAGTATTTTAGTTCATGAAATATATCCTTAAAAAATTTTGGAAATATTTTACTTTAAAATCCAAAGCATATTAAACAAGGATCGTAACCAGAAACTGTTTTTGTCGATAACAGTTGGCAGGGTTTTATATAGTCAACTTTTCGATTAACTAATAAAATCGGTTAAGCCGGATTTTTGTGTCGAGGAAAAAATGTACACTTTTTTCTTTATTGTAATCTTTGAACTCGGCTAGTGATGTGTTTTCTATCGTTTAAATAATCATTAAAAGATAAAAAAAATAATTGAAAATTGACACTATTTGCAGTAATAAAAGGCGTGTTATAAAAATCCTTTTAAAAATTATGCCAAGTTTAAAATATTTTACCATTATCAAAAATCATATATCATATTGATCGAGGTAAAATAAGATCTATATTCCCATCTAATAAAGAAATAAAGAATATATAAAATATGAAAAAAATGCCCTTAGCGTAAATAAGCGGACTTAAGCGATTCCGCTTAGATAATATGATATAAAACTTTTTTCTTTATAATAAAACATGCCTAAAATATGCAACAATAAAATGGACCTTTTTTGCTTGCAAAAGTCCTGTGGATTGGGTCATTATAACCATATTCGTATATTCTAGGGCCTTTACGTTTTTAAAATGTTTAGTTCTAGAAACCGCATACAAAATCAGATTCTTTTCAAATTTAATCCGATCTAACTTAAATTTTGAACATGTGCTACCAATAATTAACTCTGGTAAAATTTAACCATATCGGTCTTAATTTCCCTAAGATCCCTGGAAATCCCTGGATCCTGGAGCCAGGTTTGAATCTTTAACCAAACCTGGCAAAGGTCGAATGCGACTTTGGACCACATTTGTTTATGTTTCCCTACAGCCCTCATGTAGAGGACCCTCACCATTTCTTTATAAGCCACACTTCACGTGCTCACTTGCTTAAATTAAGTTACATGGGTTTTAAGAAATCAATCCTGAATACGTATATAAGTATACTTAGGTCAATTTGGACTTGTGGCCCTGCCGCTTTACAAACAACATTTAAAATCCGATCTTGCTCAAAAAATGGCATGTGCGGTTATAGGTTACACCTCACTCTTTATGTCCACTTAATTAAAAAAACTCGTAGATCAAAAATGTGGCTTTAGGTAACAAGCCGGGTTTTTTTGATACCACATTTTTATGGCAAACAAAAAAAGACTTAATAATAAAATATTAATTTTCCATTCCTCTAAACTTGGCGTCCTTACAGGATACTCAGGTTTACTAGCGCATCTATAAAGGATGGGAATAATAGATAGTAGCGTCTGCAGGGCGTGCGGTGAGGATGAAGACCATTAGAGGCTATGCCACTGCTTAGAACTTGCACACATTAGATCCCGATTGTGAGGAGATGACTCTTTATCAGACTTGAGCCAGATTAGGGGCACAGAATGGATGACGCTTAAGTACCATATCAAACTCACAAAGTTTATAAATTTATCTCTAAATGCTCCCATAAATACATAGAGAAAAATACAGGACGATTACTGCTTTAGTTGCATGTCTGTCCTATGACATGAGGCGGAAAAACACTGCGATCTGAAAGCTATGCAAAGGGGTCCAAAATTACATCAACGTGATACGATAGGTTTAAATACCAACGATATGTTGAAACATAATCAAAATAAATATCAATTTCTTTGGGGGGAAATTGAATCATTCTTATTATTTTTACCTACATATACTGATATTTTCTCGAACAACTTAACCACACGTTAATACCTTCTAGAAATGCATCCTAGTGTAGGGCGCTTAATAATCATTCATCTCAATTATTTTCATATCCTTCCCTTATCTCACCGAATATAGAAGTAAATGAGCAAATGGCCGAACAATCATCAGTTGAACTTACTGCAGACGTTAATAGCGAAGCAAACGGAGATGATGCAAGTGAAACATCAGAAACTCAACGCCAAAGACCACCTCTTCTAGAAACACCCGCTGAGTATGATCCCCAAACGAATTGGGATTGCCAAGATTGGCCACAAATGACCCATATGCCGTGGCAAAACAATCGCGGAGGCGGCGGCGGTGGTGGACCTCATGGCGTACCACCACCTCCCAGGCCGCCATATGGTATGCAATTTTCCTACGGAGCCGGAATGTCCGGTGGTAATGATAATAATCCATTTGCCGTTCCTGGTGGTAGTCCCATGGCTGTCGGTCGAGGCGGTGGTTTCGGCGGTCCTGCAAATCGAGGACGCGTTTGGGAAAATTCACCGCAAAACCAATTTCGTAATTTCCCCCGACCGCCGCGAGGCGCTCCCGGTGGTTCTCCGTTCTTCAATCGTGGACGAGGAAGAGGTGGTGGCAATCTTATGATGCGTGGTGGTCCCGCTCCAGGATTTCGTGGAAAATTTCGTGGAAAAAATAATTGGATTTAAATTAATAATTAAAGCCGTAACTTCAATATTCTTGAAAATATTTTATAATCTTAACATTTGATTTAAATCAAAACAAAAGTCATGAATTTTTAACTAACTGTTATTGTACATATTATAAACACATAAAAAACAATATTGTAACGTAGTTTTAGAATTTGGGGGAAAATAAGCGAAGATCTTGAAACTGTAACTGAAAGAACTATTTTAAAAAAGCAATCCAAACATTTTAGCGGTTATAACCTTTAAAAAACTTTTGTAATGTTGATTTTAAATTCAATATAAATACAACCATTGCATAGTGTAACTTAATAAGCGTAAAAATCTGTAAGAAAATCCAATACAAACTTATTTTCCCCTTCCATTATATGTAGGCCTCAAACATGATAATAACTTTGTTATTATAAAACTACAAGATCGTTAACAAAAAAAAAAAAAACAAAACAATTTAGTTTTAAAACAAACAATATTTCGATATTTGATGTGAATGTTGAAAAATGTCTCCTCTTTCTTTGATATCTCCTTAGTTTACACCCTTTTTTAGTTTTTTTTACTTTCCATTATAGACAGACATAACGAAATTTATATGCCTCCCCGCTCCCTGCACTTTTCAATCGCTGAAAAGTGATTTTCTTTATTTTAAAATGCAGGCAAAATAATGATTGAAATGAATTACTCTTTCGTAATTAAATAGTTATATATTTACATATACTATATACATACACATATGCCACAGAGTAAATGGAAAGAAAATAGACAGAAAACAAAATCTTCTTTAATGTTAAATTACTTTAAATATAGTATATTGCTACACACGCTGCATAATACAAACATAAATATATAAAAACCTTCTGCAAAAATGATGTTTAAATAAAAAATATGCTTAGAATTTTATTCAATTCAATAACAAATACAAAATAAAATAACTTCAATATACTGTGTGAGCGTTGTTTGCGAAGTAGGTTTTGTCCATATGAAACGATTTTTTTAACAATGACTAGATAGATAAATTGTTTAGAAATTCTAGTGTTGAACCAACAAGTCTTAAATAGTATTTAAAAAATCAAGAATCGTATTACCAGAGATAGTTTGAATACAAGAAGACATACATACCTCTGGAACATGTTCAATCCATACTCGAATAGTTTAAGCTCTACTGGAAAGACGAGAGAACATTTTAATCCGAAAGTTTTTATTTTCTCGAGCCAATATTGGCGAACACTTTTTGCGAGAGTACTTTCAATGACAAATGCATGGAAACATAAAAGCAAAAATGTGAAAAGTTTATTGATAATTCTCCAGTATCCTCATTTAAAATATACCGAGTTAAAATATTACGGGTAATTTTTTTCTCTTAAGACCATTTTGTTAAATGTATTAGTATAGTTCTTCTAAAGGAAGGAAAGTTCATTGCTACCCTTAGCACAAAAAGCTGTAAACTGGGTGTCAATCCCAGGAAAACCGTACTAGGTTTGTTTAGGTCTAGCCGCAGTTACTAACTAGCAATAGGTAGTTCTTGCAGAGCGGTCTTTTCAGCTGGCCACTGTTCTTTTTTCTGACAGAGCGTTTTTGATTAAGGGGAAGCACTTCAAGGTACATCAGTGTACACCGATGGGTCAAAGATGTATGTAGGGACAGAAGCTGGTTGTTATATAAACGATTTTCAAATACACAAATCATATCGACTAAGTAATAGTTGGAGTGTCTTCCAGGCCAAGATACTATCGGGCGATCAATCTTGAGGTATATTTTTTAAAATAAAAAATAATACAAAAATTCAAAACAAGTGTGAAATCTTTATTGTTCATTCTAAAGGATACTTTGTGCCATTTTTTGAATATATTTTCCTTTAAATGTTGGCCGCAACTACGCCTCAGAGTGTCAATTCTGAGGATCCAATTTTGGATGACTTGTTCGAGTATTTTGACCGGTATGGTAATGTTGGCTACCAAATCCTGAATCGTAGCTGCTTCGTCAGCATAGACTTTGATGTTTTCGTAGGCCCAAAGAAAAAAGTCTAAAGGTGTAATATCACACGATCTAGGCGACCAACCACCGGTCCATAACGTGAAATCAGCTTCTCTTTTCCAAATAGATCCATTATTTGTGCAGCTACATGGCAAGTGGCACTGCCCTGTTGAAACCAAATGTCCTCCAGATTACGGGCTTCAATTTAGGCAGCAAAATGTACGATATCATGGCGCGATAGCGAGCACCATTCACTATTACGTTCCAGTTATCATCATTATTGAAAAAATATGGACCGATGATTCCACCAGCCCCTAAACTGTGATTTTCTCTGGGTATAATGGCATCCCTTGAGCCTCTTCTGGTTGCTCTTCAGCCCAAATGTGGCAATTTTGTATATTGGCGCTGCCGTTCTTCGAGAAATGGGCCTCATCACTAAACAAAATTTTGGTCGAAAACAGCGGATCTATGTCTTTCCTTGATGAAATGGCAAGCAATACTGAAAAAAATAAAGTTTAACAAAAATTACGCGTAATCTGTGAAAAAATACCTCTAGTTTGATCACCCGTTAGCTATAGCCAAAGCACCACAATATTTCGACATTAACCTACCGAATGACACAGATATTTACTTTTCAGTAGATAAATAGGCAGCTTTGAAGGCTGTATAAGTACAGTCACACCTGGTAAAGTGCAAACTCGTTAAAAGTTTCAAACAGACACCATTACAAACCGAGCCGTCAGACACTGTTGGATTTCCGAACACAGTAATTTTAAACTGAACTGGCAGGTCTTGGCTCGTTTAAGGATGCTGCATATGCTAACAACCCCCCATATGTACCCTTAACAGGCTGTTTGACTCATGGATTTATTTTAAGGTCAACATAGCATTGACTAGGACCGAAAAATGTAAAGATTATGCCATCAACTAGACTAGAATAGAACCAAAATCCTGCTGGAAAACAACATAAGTGATGTCAGAGTGTTCGTAGTGTTTCCTCCCAGAGATATGCGCATTTTATGAATGCGAAGTCGACGATTTTAAGCGCAAATAGAAAGGGACCTAATCTTTAAAATGGCTCTCCTGAACAAAACTTTTCATCAACTTTTCACTTTTTTTGATGTGGACAACGATCCCATGCCCAAAAGTGTTCCCTCCCAGAGATATGCGCGTTTTATGAAAGTGAAGTCGACGATTCTAAGCGCAAATAGAAAGGGACCTAATCTTTAAAATGGCTCTCCTGAACAAAACTGGTTTTTAGCCTTAGGTCCCTTTCTATTTTGCGCGTCACATATGCTAACAACCTCCTATCTGTACCCTTAAAAGTCTGTTAGACTCATGGATTCATTTTAAAGTCAACTTAGCATTGACTAGGACCGAAAAATGTAAAGATGGCCTAAACTAGACTAGAATAGAACCAAAATCCTGCTGGAAACTAACAAAAGTGATGTCAGAGTGTTCGTAGGTGTCCTAGCGGGACATTGTAATGTTAGAGAGATGACTAGGAAAAAGCAGGTGGGAGTGGTTGAGTACTGCAATCCTTAAAAATATGACGAGGAGATTAAAACAATGGAGTTATTTTTGTGTTGTTGCCCGTTCCTCTAGAAAAGACGGCGTAGTTGCTTGGGGAAGTCTTTCTTGAAGACCTGGAAGAGTTATGCTTTTGCAAGTTGGAAGATTTGCTGTGTTTTATAAACGGTTTGTCGTGGCTTATAAGTTATATCGTAATTTGTCATAGACAAAGGACAATCACAATGGACCCTCTATGGCTCACCGAGTTGAGGCACCGCGTGTCAACTTTTTAAAGTTAGCTACCGGTACAAGTCCTTCTAACGTTACCTTTAGTATAACCGGCTTTAAATAGCAGGCACCGAACAGCGATTGCAAGTATTTAATTGTTCAAACACACTGAATCAATACATGATTCCCGATTGCTCCTTAATGTTGTCATATCAAAAATGCGAATAACATCCAAAGACAACCGTATGGTGGCATTGACCGATTTTGTGCGATTAAAACCCGCTGTAAAACTTTCTGCCCAGTCTTTGTGTGACTGTGTGCAAAACTATCACACACAAATTTCTAGGTTCAAACCCGACTAAGGATGTAACTTTTTTAAAGTGGCAGTTCTTCGTCGATGTCCAGTGGGGTATTATAGGTAAAATACTCGCATATCATACAACAGAGCCGGGTGCATAATTTCTACCTCGTAAGTTTTTATGACTTTATCAAAACTATGTACTAACTTGCTTCTTAATGGAAACAGCTCATTTCGAGCGTATCTAGTAACGGATTTGTGAGTAGATGAGCGGAAAAGCATACCCATTAATAGTTAATAAACCAGAATTTTATTTCACCCGAAAATTTCGTTTTCCAGTAATAGCTTTCTAATTTTAGAACTTCTTAATTAAATTTGCGTAAGTTGTGTTGTCACCAAAAATAAACTGACTAATAGAAAAAGAAAATAGCCACTGTGGTTATTACTTAATTAAGCTGACTCCAAATCCGGGCCTTGTTGTTCTGGCCTGGCTAGTGTGTTCGGCTGTTCGAGGAGAATCGTTACGGCTGTGAATCGTGCATCCTGACCAAGGGTGAAGTTGTGTCCATATAACACGCTTCGAATTAGTACCGGCGGGTTTTTTTGAAATGGGCGTTGGGCATTGTTGGTCCGAGCCAGCCCGAAAAATGATTTATATGCGCTTCTTTCTTAGGCATGTTTCCACCAGTTTCAAATACTTAGAGTTTTTGCATTCTCCTCCACTTGGTCTTTCAACCAGAGTCTTGGTCTTCCCTGTCTGCGCTTTTCGTGGTTTTTATTGACTAATGTCTTTTTCCTTAGTCTATGCCCGGGCAACATCATTTGCTTTTCATAACACCCTTCATAGCACTTCGGCGCCATAAAGAAGCATGTATTCTAAAGTGTAAACTTTATATTTCGAGTGAGGGCTTTATTTTTAAGCCGTTTAAACCCAAAATTGCACCTTTTTGCTAAAACGATCATTAGTTTGATTTATGGCAGATCTAATATAAGATCTAATATAAGTATATTTCATTTATTGATATCTTATGGGAGTTTCAAATGCAGCCTTATAGTCAATAAAGTAATGTTATAAAGTGATTTGCTGTGCGTGGGGTTTTCCCTCAGGATTTGGCGCAGTGTGAATATTTAATCGATTGTTGATTTTTTCAGCCAAAAGCCACACGGATACGTTTGGATCTGGTCGGCGAGTTTGGTCTTAAATCGTTTACACAGTATAGTTGATATTAATTTATACGCAATGGGTAGGTGACTTTTTCTGTGGTAGTTGGCGCAAACCGTCCAGCCTCGCTTCTTGGGAGTTTGACTTAGTACGCTTTTGTCTACCTTTGCTGATTCATACACTGCCACTACTCCGTCAGTGCATGCGGTTTTGTTGTTTGAAATCTACCTGGATCGGTTGCGGATATATAAAAAATGTTCTATTATACTCTCAGAGCACTCGAGATATCTATTACAAAATTCTCATTTGCATCTCGATACAAAGCTATGTCTGAAAACGATTCTTTCGTGTGGCATTTAACTCGCGCTCGATCTCCCCTGACACTGCCGTCTCTTTATTTGCCTAGACGATTTTTTTTACCTCATTTCCCGATATAGCTCTAATGTCTATACGTTATAAAATCCGAGAAAATGTCATAAAAACCACTAAAATTATAACACTTTTCAAAATGACAATGTCAAACTGCATTTTTACAGTGTAAATGTCCAACAGTATAAGGCCCTAAAATAAATACCACACAAAAATTAGAAATCTAACGAATGAAATCTAAGCAGCTTTTTGTCAAAAGCTGCTAGGGAATGTATAAGTAAATGGGCGATAATGGCCCAGAAGGTTACGGATTCCCTCTGAAAAAAGTACAATATTTGAAGTGTCCATTTTGGACAATCCAAGGCTAAATTAGGGGTTGTTGGTGGAGACGCACTTAAGCTCTTGCAATTGTTGTTGGATCTACGGGACTTTTACCACAAAAAGCGGCCGATATAGCCCTAACCCTTCTCTAAATCTGATAAGTCAAAGTTTATTAACATTTTATACAATTCAAAATATACACGAGTTTTCAAGATGTGCCAGAAATTATGGATCGTACCCATAGACCCTATGGCCTAAAAAACGAGATAGATGGTCAAAACAAACGACTACAAGATAATATGTCATCTACTCGTAAAAGCCAATCAAGTATGAAACTAAATTTACACACTGAGTATGGTTGTCGAAAGTCGAATTGTTTTTATTTCGTCTGAAGTTGAAAAATCTTTGAGGAGATTGTACTCAATACTGAAATTAAAACAACTTTAACAAGGAAACCAATTATGTATTTTTTTTAAGATAGGTCTGAATTGAGGCGGCTAAAGTAAATACGAACATATGAATACTCCAATTAAAGAATATCACTATAAAACCGATTGGTTTTAAGATTTTGGGGCTCTGGCCAATGAACTTCTAAATAAAAACAAGTAGGCAAGTTTTAGTCGTTTTATTTGACTAACATCTTACTTCACCTATCGACGGTTCAATTAAAAAAAACATCTGCCAGAAAGGAGCGTGGTTTAATTTTAAATTGTCCGCCGTTTATTTAATCCAGCATTAATATATACTATATATAAGTATGCATAAGGGAATATCATGTACAATTTTTAAAAATTATATAAGAATGCCAAAAGTGGGCGAATCGCTACATTTGTGTAGGAGGTACCAGAAGGTGTTATGACCCAATTACAAGCCCATAGACAGTATACAAAATTGTACATAATTCGTCTAAAAACAATTGCTGACTCCCTTTGAAAGAGGCAGATGAAAATGTCTCTTATGACTGTAAAAGTCATTAAACGAAATTGGTCACAACATATTTGGGTTCTAAAATGAATTATTCAATGCGTTACACAATAAAGTTATATTAATAAACTCTTTATATTTTCCATAGTCAAGGGTTTATAATATTCGTCCCGGTCGAAATTTATCTTGTAGAGCTGGTGCCGTTTCATCTGATATTCATTATCTGTTCTTTGGCGACTTTAAACTCAAGACCGTACAGTTAGTATAAAAGTTATGCTGTGAAGTTCTCTGTCTGTTTTTTGGCGGTTGTGGTAATTTTGTTCTTGATATAAAAGTTACCACTAAGTTAGGTATTTGAAGTATTAGTTATTCAAGCGGCCACATTTTTTGTGTAAAATTATTTTGTTATTGATTCGCATTTCAAAATAGGGTCAAATACTAAACACTTGTGAATCCATTTATTAAGCTCGATGTAGCCAACTTTTGCCTTAATTATGGCCAACAAACATTTAATAAATGAGTTGCATGCTGCACGTTTATGATTTAGCGGTACCTTGGCCCATTCCCGTACGATGGTGTTTTTTAGTGCATGCATACGTATTTTGTAGTGCTTACCTTGCTCTCCAAAATGGCGAATTCGAAAACGAAATGAAGTGTTGATTGAATTTTATTTTTTTTAACCATTTTTGGTTCACATGAGCTTTATTAGACAAATGTTCGCGTGCCCACGCAGCTTCCAAAACATTCTCCCGATAATAAGTCTCATTGACTTTGACACCAGTTGGCAGGGTACATTGGTGGTCGCAACTGCTCATACATTACTTGAGATATATGGCACAAATTTCGATTTCGATCATTTTAAGTGCTTATGAACTGATCAATAGAAAATTTTATTTTATAAGAGAGCGCTATGTTTGGAAATTTGCAACGTTGGTGCAAGCGTAGCAACTCCTTTGCTCTTCCGAGTCGAATACTGTCCAAGTACTGATAAGAACCCACGCAAGAATTTAAGGGGCGAAATGGTGCAAATGCACCATTGTATAGTATTTTATCTTAGTCTCGTTAACGCATTTTTTTCGATACACTTTAGTCATGTAGCATTTGCCATTTGTACGTTCATATAAATGAACACATTTTAAACGTACCGTTAATAAATACCCTGTGACTTGTACAGACCCGTGTGAAAGACCGAGGGTGAATATTTTGATGCTAATAAAGGTTATGCTAATAATGGTGTTAATTAAAAATTGTTTTTTTTTTTTTTATTCTAAAAACCTTGGGATAAACCCTTTTGGAGTTGACAGACCCCAACATTATGGCCGAAAACTTAACAAAAAATTATAAACTTAAAAATTTCAAAAAAGTAGCTTACATGCTTGATTTACTCTTAAAATTGAGAGGACCACGTCAGTTTTTTGGCGGACGAGAACGCGATATCTGCTAAGGGTAAAAATGGCCACTGTTCTATAAAAATTAATAATGGGAAATTTTGAGCTAATAACATTTTGCTGAACAAGTGCGATATGGTGACTTATATTTAATAGTTTGTTAAAATTGAAGTGGTAGTGTACTTCCAAGAGGACCAAAATATGGGCTTATTTTTAGAATTCCATTAAGATTAGGGATCAGACCCATGTACGCCTGGGGGGCTCAAAAATCGTCCGTTATGGTCAAAATAAACGACCACTTTTATTCGTAAATATCTACATTTGGGAACTAAAATTAAAGCGAATTTTTACTGCGAATCCAACATGGGTATGTTTTTAGGATTTGGCTGAGATTAGGACACCAGGACTATAAATATAACCCACACTCATCTCTGGTGATTGGACAAAATCTCTCCATGTTTTCGAATAGCCCACACACAAAAGTCACTGCCTGATATAAGGTCCTGAAGCTGTAAAAACTACAAATTAAACACGATCGTTTTCATATTTTGCATGGAACGTTATTTTCGAGCAATAAGTAACCCTGAAGCATATTGGTCCGCACATAAGTCCCTCCCTATTGAAGATCCTGTATCAAATTAGCTCTGATCGTGCTCAAAGTTCTCATGGAATGTTTTGAGAGAATCTGCATATATCCCTCATCCAAAGATCCTTTCTCGATATTCTGACTAAATTTTATACAGAGTTTATGAGTGACAATTTACCCAGAATTGGTCCATATTTTCGAATAGCCCCACACAAAGGTACATCCCGATTTGAGGTCCTGCCCTGATCGTGCACAAACTTCGCATATTCGTAGGGTTTGCATCCCGGTATTTTACCCGCGTCAAATCATGGGAATGTTTACAATTTTATTTTCCGTTCTTTGGGATCCCGGAATATTATTTTACTTATTTTCACTGAAAAACTAATCGTGATCTATTATTACTTAATAACGCCTTGTAATTATGGTGATCTTGTTTTGTATGATGCTTTGACAACTTTTTGACACGCATTCAAATAATATTTCGCCTTCAGACTGATAAAGTAATGGTCATACTAGTAGTGAAATATACAGTGTTTGTGCAATGAGAAGAATTTATATTGAGCCAATGAGAACTACGAGATACTCCTAAAAAAAGTCAGTGATTGATCAAAAAACTAAAAGACCGAACATTGGATTGTTCTGAAAACAATGTGCCAAAAATGTCTTCTATTGATTCTTGGTTGAAGAGATATTATTCTAGCTCTTAAATATTTGGCAAGAATCGTTAAAGATAATTACTTAATCCAATACCAAAGGCGTTTAGACAATTTCAACCTTAACTAAATATTGAGTCAACATCTCTTGATTGTAAATTATTTACATCTTTAGTTGCATTTAATTTACAAAATGTATATGCGTTGTAAATTACATTCTGAAAATTTCTCGTCAAGAGCCAGGATCCCGGGGTTTAAGAAAAATATTTTCCGTGTCGCGGTAAAATTAAAACTACGAGAAATTGCAAACCCTAATATCGAACTACTTATATAAGTATATTTTCTTATACAAAGGTCTAATCAGATTTGAGATCCAGCCGCTCTAAAATCCACATTGCAAATCCAATCAGCTTAAATAAAGTATAATATAGTCGCACATAACGACCTGAAATTATCCCTGAGAAATTGGATGGGCTGTGTGTCAAATAGCCTCCATGAAATTTGTCCTTTTAAAAGTCACGTAGTAGTCCAACCTTGTCAAGTTCTACACAGAGGAGAAGATTCTTACGAATTGCAGAGTGACGTTATCCGCCTTTACTTGTTTTAAAGACAACATATTTTCACATAAAATGCGATCTTACATAGTACCCGGCTTTATGATGTATATTTTCAAATGATTCAGTTTCAAATATAGCATTGATGCATTTTCAAATACGCATGCTACACTGGCCCATTCGAACCAGGTAATTATAAAACACTATCGAAAATGAATTCATATAGACAAAACATCGTGAAAGTGAAATTGAAAACAAACATATTTATAAGCAGTAGGAGTGGGCACATGATAGTATTGCAATGCTAGTAAAAAAATTGTCTTTGATTATAACAACAGAGACTGTTCGAATCTTTACCAGCTATGTGTCAGCTCTCTATAAAAATTTAAATAGGTTTTGATTACAAATGAATCTGGGTAGATTAAAATTACATCGGCAAGTCATTAAAAACAAATTAAGGAAGACAGATTAAAACAAATTGCTTCATTTAATAAATAAACGTATTTTTTATTTATAATAAAATTCACATCAAATATCGAAATGTATCCTGAACCGCACTGGTAAAAACTAAAAGTTCTCTCATCTTGCCATATAATTTTATATTTTTTACACATTTTTTTTAGTATTTTGTCCTAAATTGGTAAACGTTGTAAAATATAATTTTACTTGTATGTAGTGTACAGCTTTTAATCATTTTTATATCAAATTCAAAAAAAAAATGTTTTAATATTGTCCGCATTGGATGAAATGTGATACTTGTTTGCGAATCTCTCACCTTTCTTTAAGACTCGGACATTTCAAAAAATATGATAATTCTCTTGAAGTATTTCTTTTAATGTTGTCCCAGGTCAAAGAAGCAAAAAAAAATTTAATGCGTTTGGTATGAATGTTTTTATTTTCAACAATAAAACTTATATTAACAAGTAAAAACATGTTCTGTTAGTTCTACCGACTTACACATACCCTCGCCTATAAAGTGCCAGGGCCGTCCTACCATGTACGAGTAACTCGATCCGAAATTAATTGTTGTTTGAATTCGAATCGTTTGCAATATGTATCTCGCATTCGAATTTCTTATTCTCCGATAATAGGTTTTAATTAAAAGATTAATCTTGAGTTTTAAGTATGTACGAGTAGCAGCCAAAAATTGCAAATTTTCATAAATAGGTTCTATCAGTGAGGTTTATGTGCACGAGATGATCTTACAATATTTAAATCAACTTAAACAGATAGTTCAAAGTCACTCTTGAAATATTTTTCAATGCAGAAATGAAACGATATATTGATGGAATATATTCCATTTACTATTTTTTCCCCATTCAATGATTTGACGAAAACCCTATCATATGCACATGAGATGGAATTCCCCGCAAGGATGGAAATCGCCCGTGACACCTCTTGTAACTTGAATATTTTTGGTAGCAACTATGCTAATGTATTTTCAACGTCAAATTCATACTAATTTTTTTTTTAATCGTTTGATATTGAGATAACGAAAAGCAGAATAATGTATGTTTTTGGAATTATTTTGGTTCATTGTATACAAGAACTGAACGGCTTAATGCATCATTAACCGTTTGATAAGCAAGTAAAAACCGAGCTGCTTAAACTCGCTAAAGGTTATTCTTGAATAACTTTCTTCTCCAAAGTTTTAATTATTTTACACAAATAGGCTTTAAATTGTCTTTAGTTTTCTGTAAACAAAATAATTTTTATATTTTTGTAAAATAGTTTGAAGGTATCTCGTAAGCGACCTCCTAAGTGAGTTTCTACTAGAAAACGGCCAGTATGTACATCTTTATCATCCGAATATTTTGACTCAATGTTTAAGTCCATGATTAGATATTTTAATGCTTCCTTGACTTGATTTCTTGATTAGAAGATGTACCGCGATGATACTTTGGCCACTTGTTTATATGATTTTAATAAGACTTTCGAATCATGGGTCCTTGGGCCCAATAAACGGGTATATTTACAGGGGCCATAAATTAAGGTTTACCCATTTTCGGTCTCAAAAGCAAAGTTAAATAAAACACTCATAAAGCTATGATTTCGATGAAACTTGTTCAGCAAACCCCGCTTGTTTTTTGGGTTATTATCCGGGTAAGGTATTTACATGAGCACGCTTTAATACCTCATATAGGTAATAATACGAATACGGTTAATTACCTCATATGGGTAATTACACAAATAACATTAAATAAAACACATTTAAAACGGCTCTACATAATGAAAATGTGCGCCGCACTTAACTGTCATCTCTCATCCGATATTGGACTCATTACCACTTCGAAGTAATTTGACAAAATAAAAGAAAAAATAAATAAAAAACGACATAAACAAATATTTAATTTACATTTTGATTTTTTGTGCTATCTGCCGAAATTTTTTATTTTTTGTTAATTGAAAATATGAATTGCTTATTGAAACATTTACATAATTCTTGAGAAACTTAAAAAATTCCGTTCTGTACATGGCACAATTATGCATGTATTATCGACAATAAGCTGGTTTTATACTTTTTTTTATTGTGTTTGTAAGCGAAGCTGTCAAGTGTCCTTTTACAAAATTGAAACGCCATTTAAGAATAAGGGTTTTTTGAGTGAAAAGAGTGAAAAATGACGGAGATTCAGAAACTCAGGCAAACAATTGTAAAAGGCAATTAAGCGTGGTACCTCCACTAAGCTGGGGATACTGTATTTCATTATAATTATCAGAACTTGTCATTATGTATAAAATCTATTGTTATTTAAGTGACCGCCTTTGAATTAGTTACAACAGCCGCTCTTTTAAATGTAATGTTTGATCACTTTTTCGCACATTGCAGGTGCTCAAATGTTATCTAATTATCCGCGTAGACTGGGACTTTTGCAAGGCCTTATAATAAAAATTCGAAAAGTGTAAAATCCCATGATCTTGTCGGCCACTTGACATCACAAAGATTTGAAATTAAGCGTTCTCGATACTTTACACGAAATAAAGCTAAAATCGTTCGTATAGTAAGACCCGTGTCACCGTCTTGTCGTTCATATTCTTGATTGCCAGTTCTAGAAATTTATTAGCTGTTTGATCCATGTATAATTTTAACTAAAACTTCAAATTAATATCAAAAATTAGAATGTAACTTAGATATTACCTATAGATATTAAACGCGTGAAAATTTCAAAAAGGGTCAAGCAATATTTTTAATTTGATGATCCGGCCTAATGTGCATTTGAATATGTTTAGCATGACAAGCCATAAGATTCGATAAGTTCGTAGTAAGAACATTTAAGTGCTTCACGTGTTGTTGCAATAATTTATTTAGTCAAAGATTGACATTCCAGCCAGATCAAGGAAACGAAAAATACGAAAATTCTTATTTTTGGTTCCTTTAAAAATATGGTGTTTTATTGAAAGCGATGTTTATTTTGCAGTTATGAGTATAGGGCAGGTAAGGCGTCTTTAATCAGGACAAAACATTTCTAACAAGTGGTGTTGTGCTGACTGAATTCCGCATTTGAGAAACAACAAGAACCGCGAAGTATTCACTCGTGAAAATTGCGTAACATGCGTGTGACAATTTTCCGACGATTATATTTTCAAAAATGAAGTTTTTTTTAACATACGATTCTATTGGCAGCCTTGCATGTGCATGAGATGGGGTTTTCGTAATGCAATATTCCCCGCTTTATTATCTCCACGCTTAATTGCCTTTTACGCTTATGTACCTCAATTTCTGAATCCCCGTTATTTTCTCACTCTTTTTACACGAAAATCCACGGTTTAATAATTTTTGCTTATTACCCATATCGTTTATTTTCCCAATATCCTTTTCCCCAAAATAAAATGAACCTGTAATTTTCCTCGCCTAATTAAGCCATCCCTATACCAAGCACAAATTAGCACAGCAACGCTCTTGTCCTAATAATTTGTAACTACAAATCTGTTAAATTAGGTTCGACGCACGAAAATCAAAAGAAGAAACGAAAAATAAACAATTTCGGCGGACAGTAAAAATATCCTAATTTATATTATATATTTTTTGTCAACTTTAAATCTTTAATTACTTAAATCTTTTAATTACTTTGGTAGTAATGCGTCCAATATCGTGTAAAAGATGATAGATAAGTACGGCGCGTATATCATTAGGTAAAGCCGCTATAAATGTGCTTCATTTAACAGCACTTCTGTAGTTACCCATATGAGGTAATTAACCGTATTCGTCTTATCACTCACATAAGGTATTTAAGCATGCTCTTGTAATTACACGGATAATAACATAGAAATCTTGAGATTTTGAACGAGGTAATTAAGCGGGGTTTACTGTAAACGGAATATATTAAATCAATACATCACGCTATTTCTGTATTGGAAAAACTCGAGAATGTCTTTGAACTTTCTGCTTAAGTAATTTAATAAAATGTTAACATTAGCCCATCTCGTGCACAAGAACCTCAAAAAATGGAAGTCTAAGAACCTATTTTTGAAAATTTGATCTTTTTGGCCATAGCGCTAACAGTCTTCCAGCGTTATTTTCAAAAAAAAACAGCCTAATGACAACTTTAGACCAAAATGCGCCCCAAACAGTCAATTTTATGGTTGCAATGGCTTTTTCAGAATCACTTCTGGTTTTCCGAGCCCCACAAGCGACAATTTTGCTTGTTGACATTACCACCGAGTGAGAAATGAGCTAATGAACATCTTGCTTACTTTTGTAGTAAGTTTTACCTAGCATTTTCGAGGACGTATAAACGATTATTTTTGGCTTCGTTCAAACCTCCACCTTTAAATAAGATTTACCTACCATATTCATAAATGTTAAAAGTTTTATTAAATAAATGACACTTCAACTGATAGCCTTAACAGAGCGGTGATTTTGAACCAGAAAATAGATATCCCTATCTGAGATATTTTTTTTCGTTTTTCTAGCGAATGCTTTTTAAATTCCGGCTGGGCGAACTTAATGACGTTTTTACTTGTTTATGTTTATATATTAAAAGTGACATTTCGTTACGGTCCGACGATATGCACGTATTGTTGCCTGATATACATATATAAACTCAATATACATATGTACGTAGATATGAAATTTCATCAAATTCAACGAAGGCGATTCGATAGGTTTTTTTCTCACCCTATGTTCACCTAGATCTCTCCTTTATTTATGTATATACTTTTACCTAAGAAACTATGTTAAATGGTTTTGTATATAATTAGAATAGTACAATATTTTTTTTATTTGAAGTCATATATGTAAGTAAAATATGTAATATAGTTGAAAATAGATTTATAAAGAGTATTATATAGATAGGTTAAGTTAAGGTTAGAAGAACTTAAACCGGTGTCTAACCTCGAAAACAGTATAAATAAGTATTTAAGAAAAATTGCATACAAGATGCCGAATAAAATTTAAAAAAGAAAAATGTAATTTTTACCTGTTCAAAACAAATCACCTTCTTATTTTGTTTCCCATATTAATTAGCCACTGCTGAGACAAGTCGCTGTCAGTCTTTAGCATTTTAAAAATGTAAACCAGCCCAAGTGAAAAATTCCCATAAGCCTTGTAATGCGGAAATGTACATAGAGGAAGTCAAGGATGCCATCGTCAAACCGATGGTTTTGAACGGCACGCATCAAATTATGTGCGGCATTCGGCCTCTTCATCATAGGCGCATTGTTTTGATTGTTCTTCAAAACGCCCACCACTTAATTTTCCCTTAAGGATACGTCGCACAGAGCACCACAACTGTCAAAATCAACAAGCGAAAGAGGAAATACTCATGTACCGGAATGAAAACAAACACCGATAACCGCCATACCACGAGTTAGTTTTTATTTTACAAAAAAGGATACATGATTTTGCCGAATAATGAGAAGGAGGTACGTACACATTTATTTTAGATTATTTTCGTTTCCTTTAATATTATTAATGATGCATAATAGACAGATCTAATTCGTAAATAGTTACTTTATCGTTCATTTGGTACAAGACTGAAACTAAAAATGCTGCTTCGTCTAAAATGGCTTGCCTTTTCAATTCGTATACAATGCAAAATTGAGAATTAAAATGCCTTAAGTTAATACTGAGAAAGTTAATACGAGTAATATATGCACAATATTCCATAATAGTCGTGTTTTAATTGACAAGCGAAAATATCCGCTTAACCCCGCTTAATCAATTACTTCGAACCTTAAGCAAAAACCACAAATGTTTTTTAATTACAATTAATGTGGCAAAGGCGTCTAAAATAGTTTTTTTTCTGAAAAATTTAAACTTAAATTAAAAAAAGTTATTCAAAATAATCGTTAAGTGGGTTTGCTTAAGTCCGCTAAATTTTTTCTTTAAACCAATTTTTTTGAAAACACCTTTCTGACGGGAATTACACAATTTATTTTTAATACATTAAAAAGTTGAAATTTGTTTGGCATTAAGACTCTCTGAAGCACTCTGAAGCTTTTTTTTTTTTTTTCTTTGTTCAGCCTTTTTCTTCATTTCCGGGTGCCCTAAAACCTATGACCGTAATATAAAAAGGCCCTAACTCATAACAAATAGTTTTACAGTAGAAGAAAAAACATTACAAATCTGGTAACAATTTGAATTCAAAATCTTTGCAAATGCACATTTTATAAAAATATAATGTGTACGAGCTCGTAATTTAGAGCTATACTTTTTTTAAATAAATTAAATTTTTATAGATTTTGTATTAATGAGGGTTTTCTGTAGAAAAGGTAACGATATGTTAAAAACTTACAAAAAGTTCATACGCAGCAATACGCAGCATAAGAAAAAATGGTTCAGTGTGTCTGAGTCTTTAAATAAATGACAAATTTTTAAACGACAATTCGATCTTAGTACCAGCCTTTGAGGTTAAAATTTTTGACTTTCTTTTTTATGTCATTCATCAAGTTTTGCAAAAATGTCGTAACACACATCGTTACCTTACAGTGAAAAAGTGCTAAGTCCACTTTTTCAAATTTTACAGGAGAGACGAAATACTATCTAATGTTTTTAAAATTAAATATTCTTTAAATCTTTAAATGCAATTGTTGTAGTATTCGGCTCGTCTTCAATTGCATGCAAAGCAATAGTAGCATAATATATTTATAGCCGATTTGTAAGCTATATTGTGACTTAGCTCTTTTTCGCACACATCATTTCATATGTTCTTTGGACTTAGCCCATTTTTCGACAAATCACATTGCCTTTCGTTTTTATTATTTTTTTAGAAACAATAAGAGTTTTACATGTTTTGTTTTTATAAACACAAGTTTTATTTAAATACAGACTTTTTTATTGCTGTTATGGACAAAAGTTTATATATGAAAAAAATTACGTAAATATCTTAGTTCTCGTTATCACAAATTATAATTAAGCAGTCTAACTTTGTTGCTGCTATAAAAAGAAGAAACAAATAAGTTATTCATGAGGTAAATCATCGTAAAACTGATGATAGTCTTTGGGCAGAGTAGCTTTAAAATATTGCAGGTCCTCGAATTTTCGAGATGTCATTTTTCTTCGTTCCTGGTGACGCTGCTGCAAATTTGACCACTCCAACTCAACTACGTTTCAGTTCATTTCATACCACGAATGTCTGCAACTTTGGCTTCACCTTTTCAGGGCTAATGTTTTTACAGAATTGAACTTTATTAAAAGTGTGATCCAAATAAGTGACGTCTTATGGTTCAGGATTTTTCCAGCTGATTTACATATGCGAAAATAGTCAGCATGAACATTAGTATTTATTTTTTTCATGGCACCCTTAATGGTAGAATAAATAGAGAATAGCGTGTACATATTTCACATTGATCCTTTTTTGGCACGAATAACCCTAAATTTCTAGTATCAAATGTTTTAGCCTATTGCACCAATCACTTACATAAAAGTCGTAAATTATTTTTTTCGAACGTCATTCTGGCAAAAGATATTCTCTTTGTGTTGAAGCACGACATTAATATGATAGATACAATGGTTGGTAGAGAATCAAAAAATTAATTAAGGCACTGTCTTTTTTGAAGACTATTTGTTTAAACGCGATTTTCAGAGTTTGTGTCTGAAACCAAAGGCTTCTTTATCTAATAAAGCATCTTCTTTATCTAATTAAGCATCCAATTAAGCACAGCATGTCTGCCTACGTATGTGCAAAGTATTCAAAAAAATGTTCTGCACACACGTACATATTTTTTTGTAGTTTAAGCTTATATTGTAGAGATTGGGTTCTTCTAGATACATTGTGTAGTTTTCTATTTCGGGATCTTGCAGGAAGAATTGTTTGAATAATTGTATTTACAAATATTCTTTTTGCTTCCCAATCCATTTGCCAAAATTGTGTAAAAAGTTGTTTTCTATTTTCTTCTGTGACTTGTGTACATTTCATGGTAAAAGCATCACTTTTGCAACTGCATCTTGGTCTAATGGCTCGCGGTTGTTTCGTCTTTTTATAACTCCAACTGTCACCCTCTCTCTTTCTTCCGAAATACCGTCTGCCCCTTTCTCTAAGTCTCTAATTTTTGGCCACCAACCGATCAGATTTCTCAACCTGAACTCTCTTCCTACGCTTTTTTGCTTTGGAAGGTAAATCACAAGAATTGTCGGAGTCGCTATTGGAACAATAAGGCACTAGTCCAGTAACACCATCATCTGATTCAATTCCATAACCGTCCTCCTTATTGCAATAAAATAGTTGTGGTGCAACGATATTGCTGTCATCATGAGACATAGCAACGTTCTAATCAATTCCAAAAATAAACAAAAAGCAACAAAAAAATAAAAATAATGCGTTACCTTAGCTTAAACACAATTCACAAGATAATATTTTCGAATTGTCTTCACGCGAATTCTTAAAAAAGTATGAACACAAGATCACATTCAATGCAATTGAACACTTACACTGGACTTAGCTCGTGGACACGTGCTTTTTGACAGCTGTGGACTTGGCACCCTCTTCAGATCACCAAAAACGAAATAACTGTAATTTGTTTTGCCAATCGACGTGTTGTCAAATCATATTTCGTACTGCATAAAAAACGCATTTTCAAAAAAGTGGACTTAGCGCTTTTTCCCTCTAAGGTGATGACATGGTGGGCAAACAAATGCCACCGCTATTCGCTAAGGTTAAAATGAATTGTTATTTAAATACTTGTTCCTAAAGTCAATAATCAGGTTTGTGCTGGTTTTCACTTGAAAGGTGGAAACGTGGAAGTTAAACATTTCACCGTAAGGTTGTGCTGTTATTGTTAACATAAAACCCATGAAACAATACTTTTGTCCCACCAACCATACTTATATTGTTGCTACAACCATATTTTTATTTTTTAATTTGGCAACAATGTTTTTGTTACATTTCAACAATACTAATATTGATTGCGGCAAATACTATTGTCAAAATTAAATTCAAAAACAATACTTAGGTTACGACAACCATACTTTTATTGCAGAGAACATACTATTGTTGCCGTGGCCATATAGGAACCATATTATTTCTCTGCGTGCAACACATTAGCTGCTCATCTATTTCATAAAAAAACTCACGATTCACCAACAACAATTTCTGATCAGCCACTGAAAAAATTTATATACTTCTCTGATGGTTGCGCCGGAGAGTATAAAAATCAAAAATTTTGGTGATGAACATTATTTTATAACATTATTTTGCCACTTCACATTGCAAAAGTCCATGCGATGGTGTTAGAGGAGCACTGAAAAGAGCAGCAAAAGCAAGTTTACAGCGACCATTAGAAAACCAAGTATAACCCAAAGATTTGGTCTAGTACGCAGAATCGATACCAATGTTACGTTTGGTTCGAAGCAGGATTATTATTATTTTTAAACGATAATTTGGAAAGCAGGTTTAAGAGATCGATTGCTTTTTCCAGGACTAAATCATTTCGTTCATTTATTCCATATTCTAAAACTGAAGTAATTGCTAATTTTTTTTAAACACAGCAGAAAGTTCGAAGCCACAGAAAATACTCGTAATTATGTAAAAAAGTCTAGGTAAAGTCATCTTAAATTTACATTTTCTAATGTTTTGTATTGTAATACTCTCTTTTTAGTTTTGTTTTTTGAAACAATAAAATAAATTATTACCAGAAAAATAATGGAAATCAATATTTTTAAGACTTTTTTTAATTCTAACATAAATCACAAATAGAACCAAAGTTAGAGTCTTCTAGTTTTAAAGTATTTTTGTTAACAAATGACTTAACTATAAGTATTGCGGTTTTGCTACCCAGTCTTTTTATCCAGACTTAACCTGACCACACCACTTTTAAACTCGTATCAAACTCACTTTCATTTATGCATTTAGTATTGCTCGGAAACTTTTAGATTTTTTAGTTTTTTATTAACAAAATTCAACGCTATTAAAATAAAATAACACTTAAAATCGAAAAGAGTATACAACTATGCTAAATATAAATATTAATTCTAATAATCTCTCGTCAGCAACTTAACCAAATCTCCAATATAGGCTTGAGCCATTTGTAAGGTTTCATACTTGGAGAGTCGTCGATCGTTACCCAGGGACGGCACTACATCACGCAATTTATCGAAGGCATCATTAAGGCTATTCATGCGTCGGCGTTCTCGAGCATTAGCGGCTACGCGACGTTTTCGCAACACTTCTTGCGAACAGGGCGGCGACGTAGAGTCGGTGCTTGTTGGGGCGCCGCTTTTGCCGAGTTTTAGTGAATGTTTGGAGGGCTTCATGTGTACACTGTGAACATGATGAAGCTTTTGCTCATAGAGTGAGATTTTATCGTAACATCTGGATTTCTGATTTGTAACTGACGCTGTTGTATTTGAAGCCGCCGTCGGGAAGGAACTACCGTTAGTCCAATATTTTTCACTGTTGTGCTGGTAGGTGTTGTAGAAATTTTCCAATTCATATGTTGACGTGGGAATGGGTGTTTCCAAGCCAAACTCATTGCTTGTATTTGAATCGGACATTGAGTCGGCATTGTGGAGAGCATCTTCCAAATGGTAGAAATTCAAATTTGGATCGGCAGCACTAAAGTGTCCAGAGCTGCTGTTGTCCGAACCCAAGAAACTGCCAATGCTACAGTTGAGATTTTGTGAGTGCTCCGTTAGATGGGGCTGCTGATGTGGGAAATAGAATTGTTCGTTGAAATCGGTGGATAACATTTTGTATTGCGTTTTTTTTCTGTCGCTCTCTTATTTAACTTTGTGCTACTACTCTGAAGGATCTTAAAAGACTGTTACCTTCTTAGCAAACTGAACCACATTTTATACTCTACGCACACTCGCAGAGTCATTAGCGGCCCGTGTTGTGATTGGCCATTGCAAAGGACGTGTATGTAGGCCACTTGTTTTGTTTACCTGCTCTACAAACCTCTGATTCGTTCTTCGTCCAATGAGTAGGGCCACATGAGGATTTCTTATTACCTTTGCCCTATTTCTCACTCAGCGCAGATCGTGTTCGTGCAGCATACGCAATGGATGGGGTATCCTTTTGTTGTCGTTGTCGAGTGTCGGCGGTTGCATGTCCATTGTTGCCACTGTGTGTTGCAAAAAGTATTGTTATAAAATTGACTTGCGGTCAAAACGTTTAATTTGTTGTTACTTTTTGTAATCTTACACATTTTGAATATTTTTAAATACTACGTTCTTCCTCATTGTTGTATCAAACATTACAATACCTCTCAGTAAAGTTTTGAGCGTACGGATGCATGTGTACGTACAGATGCAATTATTGCGGTTTTTTATTCAAAAAATTATCACTTTCCGTTTCTTTTATTTGCAGCATTAAATGTTTTCAATACTCGTATTGCTATAATTTTGAAAATAGTCCGACATTTGTTGGTTGGTTTTATACTTTGACAAGGTCAATATGAAAGTTGGTATTTAAGTGTGATTGTTGTTTACATCCTCCAACGTCGGATTTTTATAAATTATCAATTATTTTATCGTTGAATAAACAACACGTATAACTATATATGTGACAGCGCATAGAGAAAGGGACCTAAGGGTAAAAAAATCAGTTTTCATTTTTTTTTCTTTTTTTGATGTGGACAACATCTAAGCATCGAATGAGACCGATCCCATGCCCCAAAAGTGTTCCCTCCCAGAGATATGCGCGTTTTATGAAAGTGAAGTCGACGATTCTAAGCGCAAATAGAAAGGAACCTAATCTTTAAAATGACTCTCCTGAACAAAACTTTTCATCAACTTTTCACTTTTTTTTTGATGTGGACAACATCTAAGCATCGAATGAGACCGATCCCATGCCCCAAAAGTGTTCCCTCCCAGAGATATGCGCGTTTTATGAAAGTGAAATCGACGATTCTAAGCGCAAATAGAAAGGAACCTAATCTTTAAAATGGCTCTCCTGAACAAAACTTTTCATCAACTTTTCACTTTTTTTTTGATGTGGACAACATCTGAGCATCGAATGAGACCGATCCCATGCCCCAAAGGTGTTCCCTCCCAGAGATATGCGCGTTTTATGAAAGTGAAGTCGACGATTCTAAGCGCAAATAGAAAGGGACCTAATCTTTAAAATGGCTCTCCTGAACAAATCTGGTTTTTAACCTTTGGTCCCTTTCTATTTTGCGCGTCACATATAGAGTAGCAGCCCAGAGTTAAACTTTTACATTTCCTCGAAGGTAAAAATATTAAAAATGCCTCAAGCAGCATTTAGACTTACGCGAAGTCGCCGAGATTGTCGAAACAGAGAAAACTTTTCTTTTCGTAAACGAAATTGACTTCAAGTGAATTTTAGTACCTACGTACAAAGGTTCTTACTTTTTCCACGGAAAGTAGAGGGTTGCTATTTATATTTCTGGTCCTGACACTACTAGTGTTCCCAGATGCAAACTGGAACTTCCATTGGAAACTTTGACATTTTTGTGCATAACTTCACTCAGAAGGTTTTGTCATTTGAGGGTGAATTATTTTGTTAATAGTGTGCAGAAAAAATGTATCTCAGTAAAAAAATGTAATTATCCCGTGAACATTTTCGTGCGATGTTTTTTTTACGATTTTCGGCGTGTGTTATCGAGACAAGAAAGTTTAAGTCAACTTGTTTCGACTTTTGGCGATGAATCACCATCAAAAACCACTATAAAGCGCTGGTACCAAGAGTTCAGTCTCGGACGCCCTTCGCTCCAGGATGAATTTCGTGAAGGACGTCCATCTTCGGTCACTTTGCCAGAAACCATCGATGCTGTGCGTGAACTGATTAAGCAAGTCCGACATGTGACATACCGTGAGATTGAGGCATCGTTGGGCATTAGTATGACAAGCATCAATAGTATATTGCATGTTAATTTGACCGTGAATCATGAATCTATGCATATGAACCGGAAACAAAACAGCAATCGACCGTATGGGTCATTCAAGACGAGCCAAATCCAACAAAAGTTGTTTGTGGAAGAAGTACTCGTACATCGAAGCAAATGATTGCGTTTTTTTCGGTATAACCGGCCATGTTGCCACAGTGCCTTTAGTGGAACGTAGGACGGTCAATTCTGAGTAGTATACAGCCATCTGTTTGCCAACAGTGTTCGAAGAAATGAGGAAAGATAATAAGATAAGACGGATCATTTTGCATGTTCTCACATATCAGCTGAAACGATAAGCTATTTGACCACTCAATATATAGAATTAATGGGCCATCCACTGAACACCCTTGATTTGGCACCCAATTACTTTTTCTTATTCCCTAGTATCAAGAATAAAATGCGTGTTCAAAGTTTTCCTCGCCCGAAGTTCAAAAATCATGTTTTGGAGGTGTCTAAATCGGAGTGGAAAAAGTGCTTCGAAAATTATCTTAAAGGAGAATATTTTGAATTACAATAAAACCATTTCCAATGACAAATTATTGTGTTTTTATTGCCGGACCCGAAATATAAATAGCAGCCCTCGTATTACGGTCGAAAACTAGAGTAAGCGCTCTTAAAGTTGCGACAACCGATTAAGAATTTCGGTAGTTATTTTTAGTGATTTCAATCGTTGTTCGTAAGTGAATTTTACCACGATGAAAATGTTGACTTTGTCTAACATTTTGACACTGAAAGATCATTCAAAATGTTTGGGGGTGCGTTAGATGAAGATACGAAATTGTTATGTCCCTATTGGAATGAAGCAATCACAAATCAACTGTACTCGTATACCGTTGATGAGATATCAGAGATGAATTTCAGTTAATTTTAGAATTTTTTTTTCAGAATAAAGCTTGGCTATTTAATTCATCAACAGCTGAAACCATTTTAGGTTGTTTTACTTTTCATATGCCGAATTTTATTATTTATTGGCCAAGTATGTAGTACATATGCGATGTGCTTGCAATTTTAAGTGATGTGATATTTAGTCCTACATATTCTTATGCTATGTATGCATGTGTTGGTGAGTTTTACATGGTTGTGGTCACTGTTGCGGTTTTCCAAAATATATTCATGTTTATTTTAAAATTTCATCAAAGTTCTGACCCACTTATTTAAAATTTATTTCCTTAAATTTTACATTATTTTTGCAAACTCTATTTGTTGGAGGTAAAGCTGTACGCGCTGCGTGTTGGATTGCAGATTAGCGTTATGCGTTGAATCCTTTTGCGAGGCGCCAGAAAATATTATCAGACATAAGACTCGTATACTGCCATAGCTTCGACTAGACATGCAATTGGAAATTTGGTAACTGAAACGTCCATTGTGCTGAGAATCTGAAAAAACATTTAATAATTCTAAATTGGTACTCATAACATTAGCATTATGACAAATATTATTAGCGAAAATGGTAAGCGTTGTGTAAACAGGAACATGGGGAAATCCATGAATGAAACGAATTTGTGAAATGTATCGTTTAAATGTGCTGTATGAAGTCCAAACTCTTGACTTCATGACCTAATGCTGAATAATAAAAAAATCAATCAAATTTTTATACTGCGTAAAAATCCGGTAAAGATCTATAAGCAGCAAATTGATTCATCGAATATAAGCCGGCATTCTACTCTTCAACTAAAGATACATTATTTGAAACTATGTCTGCAATAGATGGATATATTGTTTGAGCAGCTGTACGAGGGCGGTTCGGAAAGTTAGCCTATCAATGAAACAGAATAGTTAGTTTTTCAAAAATATTTTTATTTTTCAATATAATCTCCTGAAACTTCAATACACTTAGTCCAACGCTTATCTAGCAATTCTATCCCTTGATTAAAATAGTTTTCCTCAAGGTCTTCAAAATAGTGGTTTACAACTGTAATTGCATCTTCATTTGAGGTAAAACGCTTGCGCTTTTTTTAGATTTGGGAACAGGTAAAAGTCACTGGGAGCTAAATCAGGAGAACAAGGTGGGTGGTCAAGCAACTCGTACTTTCGTTTCGTTGATTTTAGCCATTGTTAAAACACACTTGTGCGCTGGTGCGTTGTCTTGATGAACAATTATTTTTTTGTGTTGTAAGCCAGGACGTTTTTCTCGAATTTGTACATTTAATTGATCTAAAAGGTTGCAATGGTACTCTGAATTTATTGTTTTAGCCGTTTGCAGATAGTCAATCAAAAAATACCTTTGAAGTCCCAAAAAACCGTTGCCATAACCTTACCAGCCGATTGAATTGTTTTTGCCTTCTTTGGGGCACTTCCTCCAGCTTCAGTCCATTGTTTGGATTGTTCTTTTGTCTCTGGAGTATAGCAGTGGATCCACGTCTCATCAACAGTTATGAAACGACGCTTAAAATCCATTTTATTTCGCTGAAAACGATCCAAACAAGCTTGAGAAATGTTCATTCTTATGCGTTTCATCTGTAGTTCTTTTTCATCTGTAGTTCTTAATGCAAAATTAAATGGACTCGATCATTTGAGATGCCCATGATATTAGCTATTTCACGCACTTTTATTCGTCGATCATTTAATACAATATCATGCACTTTGGCTACAATTTCTGTTGTTGTTGCTATTTTTGGACGTCCACAACGTGGTTCACCTTCAATGCTTGTACGACCACGTTTAAATTCAGCAACCCAATTTTTTACTGTTGCATATGAAGGAGCACTTTCACCTAACACATTCACCATATCATTATGAATTTCTTGTCCCGATAAACCTTTTTTATGTAAATATTTAATGGCACCACGCATTTCTAATTTTTCCAATGTAAAAAAATCGCGGATGCGTCTTTTGTGAGCACCTGTTTCTATATGGAGGAGTTGCCAGATCGAAACAAAATTTAACATGTGTCCCTAGCAGAGATGGAAGTTTCCAAAACACTTAACTTTTTTCTGTTTATACCGCGCTTTTTGTGCTAGGCTAAGAAGTTTCCTAACCGCCCGTATGGCAAGTGGCACTGCCATGTTGATATCAAATTCCGTCAAGATTACGGGCTTCAATTTGAGGTAACAAAAAGTGCGATATCATGGCGCGAGAGCGGGTTCCATTCACGGTTACGTTACGGCCATTATCTTTTTGGAAAAATATGGACCGATGATTCTACTAGGCCATAAACTGCACCAAACCGTGGTTTTCTCTGGGTATAATGACACCTCTTTGACCTCTTCTGGTTGCTCTTCAGCCCAAATGTGGCAATTTTGTTTATTGATGTTGCTGTTGAGCCAGAAATGGGCCTCATCACTGAACAAAATTTTGGTCGAAGTCAGTTTTATTACCGATCGCTCATTTCCTTTATACAGTTGCACAATTAGGAGATGTTTTTGCGGTGTAAGTCTTTCCATGATGAAATTTCAAACAGTTCTGAAAACAAATAAAAAATAAAGATAAATACAACTCACGCATAATCTGTGAAAAAAAACCTATTGAAAAAATACCTCTAGATGGATTACCCAATATTAACAACTTACTTCGAAAGTAGTGAGTCTTTAACGCTAACTCTAAGAAATTGACGTGGAAATTTTTCGAGAAGAGATCGGCCTTCAGTTCAGTTTGTGTGTCAATTTGTGAAGCGAGTTCATAAAAATGGATCGTTATTGGACAAACCAACCGAAGAACGTTCTCGTACGGTGCTTTTAATCGATAAAAATTGCTGCTGTGGCTGAGAAACATAAACTCGTTATCGTTCTTAGGAAGTGAACATTTCTCGCACTTCCTTGAGAAGAATTTTGCATACAGACCTCAGTATGAAGGCTTAAAAACTTCAATTGGTCCAATAACTGAAGCCTTATCTCCATCCGATGCGCTTTCGCTCTGCCCAATGGGCTGAAGACTGTTAGGCATGAGAAGAAGAACTTTACCGAAAACTCGTGTTTTTAAAAATCTCATTTTCGTCTCGTTGGCTATTGACATAGCAAAATTGCCGCTTATGGGGTTCAGAGAATGCACGCGCGACTATTGAGAATCCAAGCATCCACATCGAGTCACAGTTTGGTGTGGATTTTGGGCCATTTTTCTTCAAAAAGTAGCAAGGAGCCGCCGTTACCATCAATGGTGAGCGTAACCGCGCCATGCTCAACGAATTTTTGCTTCCAAAGATTCAAGAGAATGACCACATGTCATACATCGATATTTTACGCAAATCGATAATCAGCCTCCTCGTAGCTGTGATTTAAGCTTTTTGGATTATTTTCTATGGGGTGCCATTAAGGAAAAATGTTCCGCAAAGCATCCAAAGACAATTAAAGTGTGAAACATGAATCCGAAGTTACCAGTAAAGAGACTCGACCCGAAACAAGCGAAAATGTACTGAAAAATTAGGTTGATCGGATAAGGTACTGCCGAGCCAGTTTTGGTAGTCATTTGAATGATATTCTGCTCCATTATTAAATGACAAAGTTAAAGACAAATCAGTACTTTTTTTAAAGCCCATTCAAATTTAAAATTTTAAATGGCCCACCCCGTATTTGGTTGATTTCAGAGTTTTTGTTCGCAATACAGAAAATAAACTTTATAATTCTTCTTCCTGGTTCGCATGGCATTTGACTTCTGATTTTAAGCTTCGTTCATAATGTTTCTTTAAATTTGGTCAAAAGTCTTAGTACCACCTTCTATTCAAAGTACGAAATCCACTCTTTTAGAATTCTGTGCAATCAGAAATTCATTCAGAAATCCCTGCTTCATCTTCCATAGTGACTTGCCTAAGGTATAACCCACCCATTCACATTTTACTCAAAAAGTGTGACCAGCATGACACCATTTACGATGATAGTGCGTGCGCTTGCGCTATAATCTCAAAAGTATTTAGCTCGCGTTTGATAAGCTATCTAGTGGAACAGCCGTTTTATTATATTCTGATGGTTCCTCTTCTATGTCGATATCCGCATCCAACTATACCTAATTGCAACATTTTTTCTTAGACGGATTTATTGTCATTCACCAAAACAAAAACGCATTGGTCAAGACAATAAATAACACTTCAAAAGTGAAGGACGACATCGTCACCATCATCATCGATGACAATATAAATGTCCTTTTCGTCGTACGTGCTGTTGCTGTTATCCCAGGACGATCATTAACTACTGGTTAAAGGTCAAAGTGTTAACTGTTTGTCAGGTAAATTCAAAGGAAAGGACAAAAAGGAGAGACACTGTGTTATGGGTATTGCAGCGTTTGAAATCTTTGTTTTTGAAGTGTTACCCGATGATGCCCAACACTGATACGTATCATAAGTAGTCATCACATAAATATTGAATGACCAAATAGGGATCTGACATTTATGACTTCTTTTCCTTTATTGGGTTGTGCCTCTAAGGACGACAATGTTATCTTAATGAGGTCTTTAACATGTTGCGACATTGTTTTGTAGTTGCACTCATTGAATGGATGAGTTTACTTTTTTTGGGAAAATGCGGAACGAATCCTTTGGTGACAAAACTATTTAAAATGTTTTGTAAATAATATCGTATGTAATAGAATTGGAAAATTAAATATCAGATCAAGGCTTTGTTTAACAGAAATTCCGTACTTGGTTGTCATTGGTGAAAATAGTGTTTAGCGTTTGGAAGTGAATTTGTCAAATTATTTTCTGGATATTTCAGATGTGAACAGTCAACACTAACCATTAGAGCAGGCAGCAACGTATAGAGTGGTCATTTTAAATCGGCTGTAAAAAAAACTGAAAAAATTACTGCTTTTATTGGAAAGGTTGAAATTTGGCATTTTAAAATGAAACATCATCCGATGCGTTTTCGCTTCGCCCAATGCGATGAAGATTGTTTGGCAGGAGATGAAGAGTTTCACCAAAAAATCGTGTTTTCAGATGAAGCTCATTTTTATCTCGGTGGCTATGTCTATAAGCAAAATTGCCGCATATGGGGTTCAAAGTACCCACACGTGACTATTGAGAAGCCAATGCATCCACAACGAGTCACTGTATGGCGTGGATTTTGGGCTAGCGGCAGAATTGGGCCAAATTTTCTTCGAAAATGAGCAAGGAGCCGCCGTTACCGTCAACGGTGAGCGTTACCGCGCCATGCTCAACGAATTTGTCTTTCCAAAAATTCAACAAGATTACATTTGGTTTCAACAAGACGGGGCCACATGTCACACATTTTGCCATTAAGGACAAATGTTATGCAAAGCTTCCCGAGACAATTGAAGCGTGGAAACATGAAATAGAAGTTGCCATTAAAAAGATTCGTCTCAAAACAATCGAAAATTTACTGAAAAAATTGGATTGATCAGATGAGGTACTGTCGAGCCAGTTTTGGTTGTCATATGAATGATAATGTGTTGCATTATTTAATGACAAAGTTCAACCTTTCCAATAAAACAAGAAATTTAAAATAATTATCAGTAATTTTTTTTTTAAAGTCGATATAAATTTTGAATGTTAAATCGTCCAATGTGTAATGAGAATTGCTAGCAGTAGGGTTTTCCACCGAACAAAGTCAACACATTAAAAACCTCCTGGTACAAGCTTTCTGTTTAATCGTTATTAAGTTTGAAATGAAAAAACACAACCGGATGGAGCTATGCCACCGAAGCTGTGCAAGCATTTGGCCGATACTCGTATTTTGTTTCACACATATTTGTCATAGATCTTTCTACAGGGTAGAGCGCGATAATTTGGTTCTTTGGGAATTAAATAAAAACAATTATGAACCTTTGAAAAATTTATTTTATATTTAAATTATATACAGTAAGGGAATTTTTTAATTGCATGGCTTTAAATAGTGTATCTGGCAAATGTCGACCTTCGCTATCCACACAATGCTGCATACGTTTTCTGAAGTGTTCATGAACTCTAACAAGCATGTCGACTGGTATTCTGCCAATTTCAGTCTCAATATTGCTAACTTGGTATTTTCTTCGACTTCAGATAACCCCAAAGGAAAAAATCCAATGGGGCTTCGTCTGGTAAGCATGCCGGCCAGTTCACATCACCCCTCAAAAAGATAAGCCGTCCAGGAAACATTTACCCCAAACAATTCATTTTAACCCTCGGCGTGTGTGCAGTGGCACTATCATGTTGGAACCATTTATCCTCTAATTGCATAGTCTCAAGAGCCGGCTGAAAAAATCCTTTCATAGTCAAGTACCCCCACGTGGGGGAACAGCGAATTGTTAACGAAAAGCACGCTGCACTGTAATGATCGAATGCACATTTGAAAAATACGCTTCAACACAAAATTACCTCTCCTCACGTGTCTAATGCATGATGGCAACTGAAAGGCAGACGAATACAAATCTCCCGTCAGCCACTATAAGCCACGCACACTCTCCACAGCCTGCGGTACAAAAAAAGCTAATTAAGGCGCTCGACCCTGTATCATTAAAATAATTGAGGATAATTCACTGAAAACTTTTTGTTTTATTTCCAACTAACGTCATGCGTTTTAGTTGGACCACCTTTTACATCACACGCGCATTATTATGCAATTTCACAAAAAAGGCACCCACATCTGTTCAACAGTTACTGCCAGGAATTCCCCGTAAATTATGCTAAATCTATAAACTAATTCGTAGAAACAAACAATGAAATCGTATTTAATGCAATTAAATATGACCACAAACAAATCATGCAATCCTATTCATCCACACAGAATATTTGCCAACAATATTTAAAACCCATTGTGCAAAACTCTAGCATTACGAGGATTTAAATATTTTATTAGTCCTTTCGTATGAAACGTGAGAATACTCTTACGTTTATTCCACTACAAAGCATCCATAGTCAGTGGAACAATGGAAATGTCGAAAACAAAAGGACACATATTGGAAATGGCAACAAGTGCGTGCAGAGGAGTGAGAGACAGTGGTGAGTGCAAACACTTGAGAATCGAATCATGGGAACACAAAAACAGTCTAATCGTATTTTTGACAATTAAGCGCCATCGTATAATCCGCAATAGCCATAGAAAGGCGAAGATATAAAGAAGAAGACGAGGAATAGAAAACAATACGCTACAAGTCGAGGTCTGCAGGATTACCATTAGCAGGACTATTGTTAAGAGACAATGCACACAACAGACACACAACAGACGAAGAGAAAGAGCAGATTGAACAATGGCAGAACTGAAATGTAGAAAATCAAAAAGTCAAAATTTAAATCAAACACGCCTTGTACGAGTACATGCTTGAATCTTTATTTCTCAACGTCTATTGTCACTATTTTGACATGGACGATTTTTTACACCGACTGACTTTGCGCGCTCTTCATGGAGCCTGATGATCATCGACATCATCAGGTAAAACTCACTCATGTGAATTTCCAAAGAGAAGAAAAGAGAAATAAAACTTGTGTAAGTACCGCTAATTAGAATTTTATATACTCAGAGAATTCTCCTCGTTTTCATTTTTAGAGGCGTTCTCCAATGTTTAGCTAACCTGTAATTATCGCTTATACCTCTCTTTTGTTCTATCATCACTCTCTTGTCTTTTATGCGTTGAGGAATTTCTAGTTTCTATAGAATTCGCTTTGAATTTACGAATTGAATTTTCGGTAGTATAAAATCTTTGGGGGCTTGCGGTCGCGTGGCATCATTGACATCAGACAATCGATCACATCGAGAGATCACTCATTGCCGACTCTGGGTGAGCACTGAGGGACTCAGTGCATGCATCATCTGTGCCATTGTCTCCCAGATGCTCTAGTTTTTTTCTTTTTTCTTTTTTGAAGTGTTTGCCTTGCGGAAAATGGAAAATTGCGTGTGAAATCTGCTCGCAGTCATTTGTATATTTTAGTTATGCTCGGCGTTACAATGTCTGTTGTGTATACAAAGGAATTCCTTGGAAATAAGTTCTCTCATTGTTCAATAAAGTAGCGAATTTATAATTGAGCGGCATGTTTTATTTGAGAACGCATGCGTGTGCCTACATTTTAGACAGTAACTTCTGATGGCCAGTGCGGGAAGGTTGGCACTCTTCAAGAATGTTAAGTATATTCGGTGTAGAGTCTCCGAGCGATATTGGCAAATTTTAGGATATTCTACAGGGTGGCTGATGAATATTGCTACAATAAAAAAAATCAAATATCTTATTTTCAGTGTATGGAATTCTTTTCCTTTATTCATGTTAAAGCTCATTTTATTTAATTAACTATGACTTAATTAATTTAAAAAGTAATAGAATTTAACTGCCTCCCCTGCTCGTTGAATGCATGTATGGCATCTTACCAAACAGTTGTGAATTACTGTTTGAAGAGTTCAGACAGGAATAGCCGCAATTGCTTCTCAAATAGATTGCTTTAAATCATTCAAATTTGTCGGTTTTGCTTTGTAGACTTCCTGTTTGCAATAACCCCACAAGAATAAGTCCGGTGCAGTAAAGTCAGGCGACCTGGGGTGGCCAACGGAATGTGGAGTTTCTGGAAAACAGCTTATTGGGAAATTTTCGTCGCAATTCTGTCATAACAGATCGGGCTATATGAGGATTTGCTCCATCTTGCTGAAACTACTCATAGTTGAAAGAAACTCTCATTCGTCGTAATTCTGGACAGAATAACTCTCTCGAAGTGCTTAAGTGTCCGTCTCCAGTAACCGTAACGATGTCGCCGTTTTCTTTCGGAGAAGTAGGACCCAACAATGCAGCGTGAAGAAACTGCACACCACGCTGGGACACGAAGTGGATGCCAATCCCATGACAGCCGGTTCTATGGAACGGATTGACCCGAAGAGCAATTCTTCGGCCAAGGGCCGCTACAACAACAACAACGAAGTGGATGCAATTCCGTCTCATGAAGTATCTGTGGGTTGGAAGCACTCCATATTCGACAATTTTGTTTGTTTATGTTGCCGTTTAAATCGAAATAGGCCTCGTCAGACATGAAAAGACATTTCAAAAAGTTTCCGTCCTCCTCTACCTTTTGATGCAAAATTCCAAGCGAATCGGGAAGTCTGCTGCGATCAGTTTTTTGGCCTCTTTGAGTTTTATATAATAAGTCCAAATCGTTGTGTATAATTGACTGCAATGACTGTCTGTTAATACCCATTTGAACAGGTAAGCTTCATGGCGAAATTCTTGGATTGTTTTTTTGGCAGCAGCTATAGCAGCGATTGTTTCCACTGTCGGAACTGAATGGTTTCGATGGTAAAGTCTTCTGTTGACTGTCCCATGCTCGGGCAAATTGCTCTCGTTATGGTCCATCTGCTCGGAGGATTGCCGCCAAACGTGCGCCTATACTCTCTTTGAACCGAAACTACGGACTCCAGTGCGTCAGTGTCCCAGTTATTCATTTTTGTTAAATATAAAAATCAATCTGCAAGATAAAAAAAAATTTACCAGTTCATTAAATAGAAAAAAAGTTATTAAATTTTTTTTGGTAGCGGCTTCCATCAGCCACCCTGTATCATATATAGGGTAATCAATCTAAAGGTATTTTTTCAATATAAAAAAATCTAAAAATCAAATCAGGTGTGGAATCTTTATTGTTCTTCCGAAAGGACATTTTATGGCATTTATTTTATGAATATAATTTCCTTTAAATGTTGTCCGCAACTACGCTTCGGGGTGTCCATTCAGGGGGTCTAATTTTGGATGACTTGTTCGAGCATTTTGAACGGTATGTCTTTAATGACACGCGTAATGTTGGCTTCCAAAACCTGAATCGTAGCTGGTTTGTCAGCATTAGAATTTGCGTAGCCCCAAAAAAGTCTATACCTGTGAAATTACTCGATCTAGGCGGCCAACTAACTTGTCCAAAACGTGAAATTAGCTGCTTTCGAAATGACCTCTCAATACTCGTAGATCCATTGCTTGAGCAGCTGTATGACAAGATGCACCGTCCTGTTGAAACCAAGTGTCGTCAAGATTACGGGCTTCAATTTCAGGTAGCATAAAGATCGATATCATGGCGCTATAGCGAGCACCATTCACGGTTACGTTCCGGCCATCATCATTTTTGAAAAAATATGCACCGATGATTCACCAGCATATAAATCACACCAAACCGTGGTTTTCTCTGGGTATAATGGCACCTCTTGAACCTCTTCTTGTTGCTATTTAGCCCAAATGCGGCAATTTTTGTTGTTGTTGTTGTAGCGGCACACACAGCGTCGAGTGACAGCCCTTGGCCGAAGAATTGCTGCTTCGGGTCAATCCGGTGCGAAGAACCGAATGTCGTGCTTTTTGTTATTGACTTTGCCGTTGAGCCAGAAATGGGCCTCATTACTGAACAAAATATAAGTCGAAGACAGCGGATCTTCCCGTTTCTCACTGAACGCTCATTTCCATAATACAGTTGCCAACATTTGAAGGTAATTATTTTCAAAAAAAAAATGCCATAAAGTGTCCTTTCAAAATGTCTAGCGTATTTCTTGGCTTATTTCAAAAAAATTTGTTTATCTGCAACCATGCCCGAAAATGCAAGGTGGAGAAATGGCAGCGGTTTGAAAATTTTCGGATTGGTGGTCGGAGGGTTATGTGGTAAAATTGCTAAGTTCTGAACCAGTGGTTTAATGAATCTGAAAGGTCTATTAAAGACCTTGCCAACAAGCCCAAAAACGAAATCCGACCACTGGTTCAGAACATAGCAATTTTACCCTAGTACCCTACGACCACCTTGTACCCTACGACCGACCAAGGAATACGCTGGTGAAATTTGTAGTGAAAAATGCACCCTGTATTTTTTCTTTTTCTAACAAAGTAATTTATAGTAAAGCAAATTTACGTTTAATATTTCCCGATCGGGACCGGGCAAAACCTCTAACTACGGCTCATTAGACTTCTTTCAAATTTAAAAACACATTAAGTGGGAGTTGTATATCTAAAGGTGAAGCCTGTAGTCGGAGTCGTTTAAACAAATTGGAGTGGAAGCGGAGTCTTGTGATTTTCGTTACATTCCACATCCCTACGGACAACATTGGTTGCAGACCTTCTAAAGTAAATAAAATATGTATAATGCTGATTTCGCGTATGCCAATGATGTTAAAATGTTTTTTTTTTATTTATTTATTTTATCCATAAATTAAGGGGGGAAATATATTTCACCGGGCATTTTCTTTTTTCGTAATTGTTCTACGCCTCAAATCAAGATCAATGGACTATTTAAATAGGGCGAGGGAAATTAATCTCGGATCATTTTTGGTAAAATTTTAAAAATACTAATTGTATGGAAATTAAGATATGTTGTGACCTCAGTTTTGAATTGGAAATTTCATTGGCATATGCGACAACTGTCATATACGCGATTTTTATGTTTCAAATTACATTTATTTAAAAGTTTTCGGTAGATTTTTGTATAATTTGAGAACATTTGATTTTTCTATACATTCAAAAATAATAATTCTAATGAAACGTACGGGTAATGATATAACATTATAATAAATTAAATATTAAACAAAAATTGCAAGGTACATGGAAAAAATCACATGTTTCGAAAAACAACAAACAAAAATAAGGCGGCGAATTAAAAAAAAATATTTGTATGTACTTATAGATTGTTTCAGCATTCTGTTATTGTATAAGGCACAGGGCCTTTTTAATGTATTATACAAAATTAACGGATAATACAAGGGTTGAATATATTTATTTTTTTGTTTTATTTTAAAGGAAATAATCTAAAAAGTTTCATCTTAAAATTTAAAAAAAAATGTTAAACATTTTTAGAATTATTTGAGTGTTTATGTTTCTTCTTGGTTTACAATCGTGATATGATCGATACTACAGATAAGAGGTGTACGTATGTATGCATTGTATATAAATATGATATCAGTTAGTTATTTAACAAATTAAAACAAGGATCAAAAAATAAAAAATAATCTACTTAATGTTATGATAAGAAAAAATTTACTAAAAGTGTGTAAATATCAAAAAATGTACATGTTGTATCTCATAATAAAATGCTGACTTTGTTTAATACCAATAACAAGTTACAATTGTATATTCTCTCATTTCTTTTGTTCCAGTCAAATACATTCGGAAATAAAATATGTTCATATTTATAGGATCACTGCGTTTGCCATTAACTGCTGCTGCTGCTGCGATGCGTGGGTAAGTGGATCTGCTTATAGAGTTGTGGAAGTTACAGTACTTACGCCATGGACCAGAATAGTCGGTGGCATTTCTGCGGTTAGCTCTGTTAACAGCTCCATGTAGCGTACACTGCGTTCAGTGAAATCGGCTGAGTCTATTTTGGGCGGAGCAGCTAGATAGACGAAGGACAGTGCGGTTTGATCGGAACGTTCACGTATAATTTGGTTCGCCCTGTTAATAAATTAGGTGACGTTTGAATTATAAGAAAAAATATAAAGTCCAAAAAATTTTATGATTGAAGGTAAGAGAAAATCTAAAGTAAGCAAATGAAGAATTTTAGTAAATAAAAGTAAAATTATCATATAAATGTTTATCTAGACTTCAAGTGTTCCATGAAAGCGAAGCGAGCAACGTATTCAAGGAAGCATGCCCTTCCTAGAACTGTAAAGTATTTTTCCTAAGTGTTCATCGATTCTTGATGAACGACACTCAAATAAAATATGACTGACTGAAAGAAGTTCCGACAGAATACTCATCTGCTTGGGCTAGTGTGGTCATAGTAATGTCTGGTGTTGGTCCTTAGCCGCACCAAGAACATACAGTCCGTTCTGCTCAATTATGCATTATAGTCGGGTCTATCTATCGATTCCAATTATCAAAATCAAGCCGTTGTGCCAGAAAACTTTGATGCCGTGCGTGAACCGATAATGCAAGATTGTCATGTGACATACCGTGAGATAGAGGCATCCTTGGGCATTTCTTGCACCAGCATACATACATTCGATATTGCATGAACACCTGGCCTTAAAAAAAGTTTGTTCTCGTTGGATCCCGCACAATTTGACAATCGCTCAAAAAAAGGCTCGTGTCGATTGGTGCAAAGAAATTTTAAAAAAATACGATGGCGGTGCTTCAAAAGACGTTCATAAGATCGTCACAGGTGACGAATCATGGATCTATGCGTATGAGCCCGAAATAAAACAGCAATCGACCGTGTGGGTCATCGAAGATGAACAAAAGCCAACGAAAGTTATTCGTGGGAGAAGCACTTCGAAGCAAATGGTCGCCTGTTTCTTCGGCACAACCAGTCATGTGGCGACTGTTCCGCTTGAGCATCGTAGGAGGATCAATTCTGAGTGTTACACCACAATTTGTTTGCCTGAAGTCATCGGAGAAAAACGAACAAGAGAAAACGAATCATTGTGCAGCCTGACAATGCGAGCTCTCACACATCGGCTCAAACCAGCGCCTTTTTGACCGGCCAAAACGTCGAATTGATGGGCCATCCGCCGTACAGCCCTGACATCGTTTTATTGCCGCACATCAAGAAAAAAATACATGGTCAACGATTTTCGTCGCCAGAAGATGCTGTTGAAGCGTTCAAGAACCATGTTTTGTAGGTGTCTCAATCGGAGTGGAAAAAGTGTCGAAGCACATGCAAAAGTGTATAAATCATGCTGGAGAATACTTTGAAAAACAATAAAACAATTTTTGATTATAAATATTCGCATTTTCATTATTAGGCCAGAAATATATACTCGTATATAGCAGCGCTCGTAAAACGCTTTACTTTAGCTCTGATAACACTAAGGCTGTCAGTACAGATGAGCGTTCTTCACCGCTGGGCTGGCGCAAATGTCATAGCTGATATGTCAGCGGCCAACTCAGCTGAGATGATGCCCGTTCTATCTAACAGCCGGCACACGCTTACGATGTCGTGTTGACTTTCGGTGACTTCTTTCAAAACGGAAAAGGTGTTAAACAATCAAAAGAACCATCCGTGTACAAGGTCGTCTGTGGCCCGTAAGATAAAATCCTATCGGACTTGAAGACGAGTGGACTTGTGATTTCCTTACCATGAACACTAAGACTGCAATCAATTAATATGCTGGAGTCCAAATAGGAAGAACGACTGGTTTGGATGGTACAGCCATTCCATACTTATGAAAAGGTTATATGATGTTATATATTGCAGAGGTTAGTCCTTTAAGTGACTATATGTGACGCCAAAATAGATCATGAAGGCCATCGCTAGGTAATGCAATATCCCTTGAAGACATGTTAGTTGAGAGTCTTTCAAGTAGTGCATCAAATCCAGAAAATCTGCCCTCATTTCAAAGGGACTCGATTGGAGTAGTTCGCAATAGACCAGTAGCCCTACGGGAACATTTTCTCATGGCTATATCTTATTTGGAGATGTTAGATTTCGATGTCCACCCATAAATCGTGATACCATGAGATATTATACCGACAACCAGGGATTTGCAAATTGCAATCGCCGGAACATATAAGCCTCAAAAATATATTTATCTTTCCTAGCCTAGATACCAGATATTTTATGTGTTCGTTCCATAAAAGAAGATAATGCCCAAAATCCTCATTTGGGATACTATGCGGATAGTTAAGCCCTTTAAATATTAAAATATTCTCAAAAAATAGTCAACTCGATTTATAGAGCTGCAGTTTGACCAATTCGAAAACTTCTGAGACTTGCTGCTCTTATTTTCACACTTCGCAGGCAGCACTAAAGAATATCCATCCAGGGTGGTAGCAAGAGGAGAATTAAGACTAACTGGGCATTCTAGGTTACTCATAGGAATAGCTTATACAGAGTGGACGATTTAACATGTTAAATTTGAATCGGCTGTTAAAAAGGGACTGATAATTTGTTTAATTTAAAAACGAAACACTATCCGATGCGTTTTCGCTTCGCCCAATGGGCTGAAGATTGTCTGGCAGGAGATGAAGAATTTTACCGAAAAATTGTTTTTTCAGATGAAGCTCATTTTTATCTCGGTAGCAATGTCAATAAGCAAAATTGCTGCGTTACTGCGAATGGCGAGCGCTTTCAAACAGTCGGTTCATTGCACCGGAGCGACTCGGATCAGCATATATATCACAACAAGCTTTGGTGTCGGTAATACGTTTGCTCGATTTATATCGAGCTTTCTTAGAGATCGCACTATTAGAGTTGTTGTAGATGGGTTCTCATCCAACACACATAGGCTGACCGCAGGTGTGCCACAGGGCTCTGTCCTTTCTCCCTCTTTATTTCTTATTTTCATTGACGATCTTTTGGGTCAGACCGTGAATCCAATCTACTCCTTTGCAGATGATAGTAACCTCTGTCATTCATATTCATTCGGCCGTAGGCCGAGTCTTCAAGATATTGAAGACAAAAGGCGAATTATGGATGAGACACTTGGCCAGGATCTACTGGCCATTTCCATGTGGGGTCGAGTGAATGGAGTAGATTTTAATGCACGTAAGACACAGTGCTGCTTGTTGTCTCACAAGCGATTCGCTGACCCAACAATATCGTCAATTTCTATCGATGGTACGGATATTGAACAATCAGAAGCTCTCGATGTTCTGGGCATGAAAATACAATGTGACGCCCGTTGGGCGAGACATGTATTCGAAGTGTCGAAAGAAGCACTCAAGTGCATAGGCTTCTTAAAGCGGTGCAAGAAATACTTCACTCCTTCTGATCTTTTCAATATCTATACAACTTCCATATATGGGCAGGTGCTCCAAAATCATCCTTGGAGCTACTTGACCGTGTTCAAAGGAGAGCGATGGTGCTGATAGGTGACAGTAGGGTATCCAACTCTATTGTTTCCCTTGAGCATCGTCGGAATGTGGGTTGCCTGACGCTGTTCTATCGTTACTTTCATGGTGTGTGTTCATCAGACATCCGTCGCCTTATTCCTGACGTGAGGATGTTCGGCAGGAATACGCGACTTTCTAGGAATTCACACCCGTTTGTTATCGATTGGCCAGTTGACCGCACTATACACTACAGATCAAATTCGTTTTTCGCTCGTACAGTCCGTATGTGGAATCGACTTCCGGCAAATGTATTTCCCACTGATTGCAACATCCAGAAGTTCAAGGCAAGCGTCAATAGCACTACTCAACAAAATGAAAAAAATTTCATGTACTCCGGATGCGATAATTTTTTCTGTGTAGATAACCTTGACATGAGCTCGAAAAACGCAATAAAATTTTTTTTTTCGTTTGGTTTTTGTTTTATTTTTTTTTTTTTTAAATTTTACAAATTTTTTTTTGGTTAATTTGTTTCGTCCTGCATAACTCGGGAACCAAAGCGTTTCGCTTTTATTCGCAATTGAGTAAAGGTATGAATTTCAAAAATTTGCTCGACATATGCACAACTTTGTCTATGGTGAGGTTTTTTCTTTTTTATTACAAAAAAAATTAAAATTTGTTGGGTGACAAAAATATATGACAAAAATATATGATTTGAAATTCATACCTTTACTCAATTGCGAATAAAAGCGAAACGCGTGCATCGATTTTCATGATCTTTGTCTCATTTTGCTCATAGGTTATGTGACTTTACGTAAAAGTAATAAGATTTGACATTTTTTTTCATTTTGGATTTTTTATGGATTTTTAAAAAAAAAAAAATTAAATCTTTAGGCAAAAAATAAGTTTTTTCCTTTATATATTCATTTTTAACTTGGAAACTGTTGCTTGTATAGGAAAACAATATATGAACAGATTAAGGGAATTGTAATTTTAAATTTATGCCGGACGAAACAAATTAATCAAAAAAAAATTTTTAAAATTTAAAAAAAAAAAAAATAAAACAAAAACCAAACGAAAAAAAAAAATTTTATTGCGTTTTTCGAGCTCATGTCAAGGTTATCTACACAGAAAAAATTATCGCATCCCGAGTACATTTTGACTGTTGACAAGTGTAATCATTACTCCCTCTTTCCCCCTTCCGATCCTTTACTTTCCACTCGCCAACGCAATGCACCGCATGTATAGGGGGCATCCCCTGAGTGTTGGTTATTTTAAAAAAAAAAGGTTCTCTCTTGTACCGCTGGAAATCTCTCTATAGATCATGAAGATCGTACCTGATCTGCCAGGGCGGAGGCTTCCTGTCCAAGATATGGTGGTTAGGATAACTATTGCTAAAAAAAACACTCTAGCAGGTATTGCTTAGACAACAGGAAATTGTGTCTGCGCAAGGTAAGGACATTCGTCTCCCCATGTTAATGGTCCTCAGAAGACATATTGATGTTCTGAGGGTGGCATTTTCGCAAGTTTGAATTTTCTTCTACTGCGTCTTAAAAGTAAGCAAATGTACTCAACACCGTTTTTAACCGGATTTCCAAATATTGGTGGTGTTTGGGATATCTGAAACACCGATTTCAATTGTACTCGACAAGACATACAAAAGAAATAGTATCACTTCTTTTAAATTTTGTACTATTTCACATAAACACATATTGCACTTGGGCAACAAAGGGATCCTTAACTAAAAATTTTAAAAATTAAATTACTCTAAAATATAATGTGGGTCAAGTCTTAGAGTTTTGAAAGCGATGGCATATTTGTACAGAGGTTTAGGTTTACCACTGTGCATCGTTTTCGAACATAAAATTGAATATTTTTAGCCTAAAGTTCGATTTGTAAAAATAAATCACCAAAAAAGCCATTTTAAAAATACCAATTTTAGACGATCGCGCTTGATTATGCTTACTGTCCACAATTTTTAAAATCCAGCAGAAGTGTTGGACAAAAATAATGCCGAGATTTCAGTTACTACAACATAAACTATGACCGTCATTTTAAAGTTCTAATTTCCATCTCTAATGTATGAACTTTGATAGCTCATAAAAACACATTCATTCAAAAATAAACTATTTTAAGCTTTTAGGCTATAAATAGCAATTTGTTCAAAGTGGAAAACGATTTTCGAATTTTAGATTCTCACAGCTCAGACCCTGTGAGCACCATAAGACCCATGTTATAAACTTAAGTTTGAAGACACTTTTGTCAAATTGTCAAAAATATTAGATTATTTAGAAAAACTTTGAATTCCCGCAACGCATTTCCCTTAAAACGGGTTGATTTTTAAACAATGGCCAAAATTTAAGTTACAGCACGGTTTCGTCAGTTACAGCTGCTATTATCTTTTAAAACATCAAGTACCATCTGTTAATTGACTACTATCAAATTTTGAGAGTTCCTTCATCGAGTGTGTGTTTCAACAGCTGTTCAAAACATACAATCTCGTTAATTTTGTTAAAAATGGAAACAGAGAATTTCGAGTGCTCTTTAAACTATATTTTCTGCGGAACAAAACTGTCAATCAAACCTAGGAAAAGCTTGATAAATACGGGGACTCTACATCGATTCAATGGTAAGAAGTGCTTTACTGACTTTCGTTATGGTCGCACAAGTACAAATGACGCAGATCGTTCTAGACGGCCAATTGAGGTCAATACACCCGAAAATGTCGAAAAAATCCACGATGTGGTGCTGGCCGATCGAAGAGTAAAAGTGCGTGAGATTGTTGATGTCACGCGCATTTCAAATGGCAGTGTGGTTTCAATTTTACATGATCAGTTGGGTTAAGGAAAGCTGTCTTGAAGATGTCTGCTGCGATAGCTCTCAATTGACCATAAACATACAACTTCAAAGAATTGAGTTGTTTAACCGCAATTCGAATGAGTTTTTGCGTCGTTTTGTAATTGTGGATGAAACTTGGATCCATTACAAAGCTCCGGAGACCAAGCAGTCTAAACAATGGGTTTCTCCGGGTAAACCGGCTCTGAAGAAAGCCAAGGTGATGGCAACACTTTTTTGGGATGCACGCAGGATAACCCACATCGATTTACTTTTTAGTTTACCTTTAGTCCCTTAGTGACTATTTCATATTAAACAAAGGAATGGCTCGGTTGAAAGATATTCAGCTCCAACGATGAAATTATTGATCAAACAAATGCTTATTTTATGGACTTCGAAATTTTTTTTTAAAAAAAAATGTGTTTTCTTTGAATTCGCGAAATAATTGATGTGCCCTAGTATTGCAAAAAGAACCAAATTTGGAACCAAAGTAAAAACGTCACGGAATGAAAAGAGAGCTATTTTGTCTTTTTTGAGTTACTAACGTCACCTTTGATTTAAGACCACTATAAGGAGGTTAAAGCCTCGCAAGGTATAAATAATCTAATTCAGCACGATTTTCACAGATCATGCTTAAATATCTACACTTTATTTTAGAAAACTCTTGTATTCAGAAAGAGCACATGCGACCCGTTTTAATTGAACCACCAATTCCGTTCCCAGACTTTTCAACGAAACTATGACTTTATAGCGTCAAGTAATATCTTATGTACACGTTTCTTTTTTTTACTTTACTTACCTTTGCATGTACAACAACGAACGATTGAGATTATCTTCAGTCACAATTTCCGTTGAAGCCTCTGCCGATCGTGTAAATTGTTTTAATATGCGAGAATGACGTGTGAATTCAGTATCACGTGCCCATTCTTGAATCTATATTGATTGTAAAAAACAACAAAAAAATTAAATTGATGCTAAATCATCCCACATTATCAAAATACTGTATACTATGTACCTCAATGATTTCGGCGTTCATTCGCAATGATTTAAGTGTCTGTTCCAGTTTCATCCTGGAGAAAATTTCAAGTTGTGGCAAATTTGGATCCTGAGTTTCGAACTGTGTTGTTGCTGCTGTATTGTTTGTCTCGCAGAGGAATACACGCAGCGTCAAATGTTTCCATTTAGCCAGCATTATTACGGCCAATTGCATCATGAACAATGATACCACATCAAAGGGATCCTCTGTTTTGGGATTAAACACATTGATTGGCCAAACATCGATATATTTAACATGTTTGCTCCTGGAGGAAAATTATAAATACAAGAGGTAAATGATAGGAAAGTCCAATTTTGTAGTGCTTTGCAAAAACATACTTAGAAATGAAATGTTTATCCAAACGATGGAAATGCCGACAGATACATAAATTCTTTTTCATGCGCAAAATATCACTTATAATTTCTACATATTCGGTAACTTCAATGTGTTTCTCCTCACCATCACGACGAATGGGGAAACTTTGAATCTCCCCATTATTAAAGCCATCCGTTTTGTAAGGCGAAGTTGATCTACAGAGGTCAAATAAACAGAGATATATAGTAACCATTTACAAATTCTATTTAATAATATTAAACACAAATACTTACGTTTGGAAGAAATCTTTTGGTGCTTCATTGTCATAGAAACCCAAAACTATTGTATTCGGTTTCATGGCTCCAATGCCGGACAAACGTATCAAATGCTGTACACCTTCACGCACCGATTTGGCCAAGGTTGTCTCGGCGAACGCCTTAACACGCATGTGATCCACAAAGGAAAGCCACTTCTTGGTATCCTCAACGGTGGGGTCTTCCAGATCCGTATGATTACCAACTTTAACATGTCCGATAATATAGAGACCACTTTTTTTCATGTCATTGACAAAATCCACCAATGGACAGCAGGAACGTGGCGAGGACACCAGCAAAAGCATTTGGGGACGCCAGAACTTGACGTGCTCCTTGCGGGGATCCAACATAAGTAAATATTTGCGCACCTAAGAAGTATGATACAATTGTATGATGACCATTAGAACTTGCTTCAAACGGAACAGCAATCTTCTTCCTTACCTGATGGAACATCAAGGCTTGAGATATTGAACCCCACTGTGCTGTAGCCGTAGCTGGCGAGAAGAGATGCAGTGCAATGACCATCAATAAACATAAAATAATACTCGATGAAGCGTAAATGGGATTGATAACAAACATCATCACCAATGTGCCAATCAAGCCGAACAGACATGTATGCCATGTAAAGTATTTAAACAATGGCCGGAAATTCGGTGCACCTGTCAGCTCAATGCCCAAACAAGCCAAATTAGTGGCCAAATAGGACAACATAAATAGCACAGAGTTAATTTGGGCAATGGTATTAAGTGAACCAATCAACAATATGCACTCTACCAATACCCAACTGCTGACAACGGCGGCAATAGGATTTCCTTTCCACGTTCCCTTCAGGACAAAATTCAAAATTGAACCAAATACTTGATCTTTAGACAAAGCCTCCAATATACGACTGGAACCAATGAGATTACTAAGGCCGGTAGAGAATGTAGCGGTCAATATGCCAATGGCGGTGAACGGAGGCCAAAAGTTGACATACAATAAGAAGAGATAATTATTCTGCATTGTCTCGTGTGGTGTGGTAAAGGCCATCAGGAACGATAGAATGACATAGGAGACAAATGTAAATGCCACAGCTGATAGGGTTCCCAAAGGTATGCTCTTCGAAGGACTCTTCAATTCACCAGACATATTAGCACCGGCCATAATACCGGTGACACCAGCAAACAACACACCAAAGGTTGTTGCAAAGTCGACCATTTTTCCATTCGAAGTATAATCCGGGGCATAGCTTTCGCCCAAATTGTTTGACAGCGTCATTGCATTTAGACCGGTATAATTAAGGAATTTTGTAGTGTTGGCAATTACAGTATTATCATCGGGTACAGGAACCTAAAAAGAAGAAAAATAAAAAAATAAAAAATGATTTCAAGGGGGAAATTTTAAGTGTCCAGCCTTTAACTATAGTCGTTTTGTGAAATTTCATATATCTGTAGGAAGCGCGTTAGAACCCATCGAGAAACAAATGTGGGACTTCTCTTAAGATCAGTAAACTATTAGCAATATTATTCGTATACTCTTTGACCGGAACCTACTATTAACATCTGTCTTCTACCACCAAATGTTGTAGAACAGGTTGTTTTGACCTAGACCTGATGTTTGTAATACCTAAATGCAAAAAAGAAAGGCTCCATGTTTATTATACCATTCAATTAAGTATCACTATCTGCTTCGAAATCCCAAGCAAAGAATCTTGAACAGATGGATTCCTTATATTAAATAAACCTGGCATCCACTTTTACAACGTCAGCTAAAAATTGAACAACAAAAATTGGAAACTTTGTATCGAAAAATATTTCCGACTACCAGACCACGACACCGTTTTCCAAGCATAAATTAAGTTCATATACGACACTGCAAAGACATTCACAGAGCCAGGCAGCGATCAAGGCAGAAACCATATGGATCCCTGGACAATAGATCATTAACGACAACTAAAAAGCTGACGAAGTTACAAGGAAAGGATCAGCTAAACAGACAGAAGACAGGTCAATAAATAAGAACTGTAATGTAATCTTGGGCCATGTTTGCTCAAAAAACAATATGGAACGGTGCAGTGGGCGGTAACATCTCCAAAATGCTTTAGGAAGACAAAGAAAAAAACACGAATTCTTAATTAAGCAATATTTTCCGCATTCGAAGAGTAGAATCAAACAATTGCGACACATTTTAAGAAGATATAGGAACCATACAAAATTGTATCTGTCAATGTCCAGCTTTTCCGAGATCGAGACTCAAACAGACAGTGTGACAAGCCAAGAGCGCATGTGGGCGTGAGTTGGAGGAGGATCAAAAGTTTCGATTTCGAAGATGATGAAAATCAGGATAAACCGACATGTCGGGTTTGTATATAAAAACAGAAACTTCGGTTTGTCGGTTTTGCACACTGTAGCCTGTGCATTAGACCGTACCTAAAAAAACTTCGCCGTACTCCTTCGAAAATTTTTGCTAGAAAATGTTCTCTGCCAATGCCCAGCTTTTCCAGTGCCCAGACTTAAACATATTTCAGACAGTGTGACAAGCCAAAACACACGTTAAAACGACAAACCATCAAACAAGAGCGCACAGCAAGCCATGTACAGTAGACCGTACTAACTTAAAGTTAAATAAAAAAAATCCGCTGTACACCCTTTTTTGTCGAACGTAGGGGTCTCGCTTTTACATAAACAACAAAAATCAGGATAAACCGACATGTCGGGTTTGGAAATAAAAACCGAAATGTCGGTCTTTCGGTTTTGCACACAGTAGCCTCACATTAGACCGTACCTAAAAAACTTTGCCGTACTCCTTCGAATAAAAAGAATTTTTTTAAGGCAGGTTCGAAATATAATTTAATATTTTCTCTGAACGAAGGGGTCGAACTTTTACATTTTTTGTTATATCTTTTGTATTTACAGTTGGACCAAAAAGTGTGATACATCGATGTTTTTGTCAAAAATGTTTTAGTGTGATACATCGATGTTTTTGTCAAAAATGTTTAATCGCCTTCCCTGTACAAGCCGAAATTTAATTAAGAAAATGCAAAAAAATGTCATTTTTTGATTCTATGCATTCCGTTTTTGCACATTTTTCATTTTTAATACTTTACTTTTATTTTGAAAAAAAAACCATTCCCAAAATAATGTTTTATTCTCTTTTTTAATTGCTGTAGTCAATGCACTTGAGTTCAAGATACAGGGTTGACAAAAATCACAACACTGATCTGCTTGAAATTTTTTGATATCATTTTAAAGGTAATATTAGAAAAATCCGCACATATTTTTTCATAGAAATAGTTTTTTTGGACTTTAGAGCCATTCAAAATGATCGATTTGTATCCAGAATTGATTAATATTGTAGTTTCGTTCCTGAGCAGTTAAACGAAAAAAATTTTCAAAGAATCATTTTTAGAATCGAATTTTGGAATCGAATTAGCTTATAATTTCTGAATATTTAAGGAGTGGTACAAATTTAGCTTTTTTTAACTATTTTTAAACGGTAGGATATTTTATTTCTTAATGGAATGTCGAGTGAACTAGTAATAAAAAAAAGTGATTATAAAATACACTGGCTGATTGAAAATTGAAGTTTTAACCATACATAGTGCCATTTTTGTGTAGCTCCACAGAAATGGCACTATCCAAAAGAAGATTTGAATCCCACAACTTTTTTCGGTAATGTACATACATTTCGTTATTATACACATATGAGACAAGAATTGCCACGCCCCATTTCAGTACGTCTCACGCAATCAACATTTTACGAAAATCAGATCGCTTTAACAATTGGAGGTGAAAATTAGTGGTTATGTTTATTTATGTTAGATTAACTAAAGGACGAAAGATTTAAAACCGTCAATGGGTTCGCCTATTAAAGATGGTGGCTCTTCTTATCAACATGGTTCCGAGAATGATTTACAGGTGGCTTTCTTGTCAATCAAGTCTGACGCGATGGTAATTCTCTAAAAAAAATTAAAGTAGTATTACCATATAAGGGAATCATATTTTACACTTGGTTAACACTTTAATTATGACCTTCAACTATCCAACTAATGGAAAGATAGTTAAAGTTACACTAATACGTAAAATTGCATTGCCCGATAATCTTAAACCAATTATGACTTTGAAAGTAGTAGGACAAAGTTCAACCTCTCTAATAAAACCGGAAATTTAAAAAAAAGAACTATCAAGCGGATTTAAATTCAAAATTTTAAATGGCCCATCCTTTATATGTCAATATCAAAAATTGGCTTCGGACTTTTATCGTGGATTTTGTCAACATTCATGTACTTTGTAATTTATATAAAATACACAAAATTCAATCTCCTCTCATTATATTTAGTCATATTACTCGAAACAAACAATTAATTATTCCTAAAATAAAATGGACAAGTCCTTTATACAGTGCATTGGCCGGGCAGTTTAAAAAATTTGCTGCAACACTTTGTTTGTCAGTAAATATAATTTTATTGTTTTGTCATCATTTGTAAGATTTCATTTAACCACTTACAGTCATTAATAGCTACTCTGTTAAATTTAGGATTAAGGTTACATAATGATTTTTTTACCTGCTTACAGTTAGTAGTACTTGTATTGGGTTTTCCAATAGGGACATAACATTTTCGTATGGTTATGTCAACGCACCCTCAAACATTTTTAATGATCTTTCAGTGTCAAAATGTTGAAGTCAACATTTTCATCATGGTAAAGTTCACTAGCAAGTTTGGAAATCATTAAAAATTACTACCGAAATTCTGAGTCGGTGGTCGCGGCACGAGTTACCATCGATTTACTGAAAGGCAAATTCAGTGAACGTATTATCTCGAGAAATGGTCCGGTCGAATGGCCAGCTCGTTCATGCGTTTAAACGGATTGGATTTCTTTTTATAGGGCCACATCAAGTCATTTGCCTATGCCAACAAGCCAAAAACTTAAGACGAGCTCAGAAACAACATCCATCACGAAATTGCCAACGTTCCGGTCGAAATGTGTGCAAGGGTGGTGGAAAATTGGCTCCAAAGAATAGATCACTGTACACGGGCTTGTAGAGGTCATATGACTGAAATCGAATTGCAGTCTTAATATGAAACATTTGCCTACACCTGGAATAAATTTTAACTCTATATGTGACGCGCAAAATAGAAAGGGATCTAAGGGTAAAAACCTGTTTTGTTCAGGAGAGCCATTTTAAAGATTTAAGTACGTGTATCTTTGGTGTGCCATCACTTTCATAAAACGCGCATACCTCTCGGAGGGAACACTTTTGGTGCATGGGATCGGTCTAATACGATGCTCAGATGTTGTCCATGTAAAAAAAAAGTGATAATTGATTTTTTTACTCTTAGGTCCCTTTCTCTATGCGCTGTCACATATGTTAAATAGTCTGTGTTTTATTAATATTTAAAATTGTTATGTCCTTAATGGAAACCGCGGTATATTCTATTCTCTGAAGCAAATTGTAATCTAGCTTTTATAGGCAATGGGCTTTGGATTACAAGGTTAATAAATGAAATTTAATGAAACTTGCTTCATTGCTAAGGCTTGGGACATGATAGCACCCTTGCTTCGCATGCATACGTTAAAAGCTACCGAAAATGGACCCTATCGGTCTATATTTTTATATAGCCCCCTCCGATTTGAGGCCCTGCTGCTTAAGAAGTCGCATGTCGCAATCAAAGTCACAAATAACATATTGGGTAATCCATCTAGAGGAATTTTTTCAGATCAAAAAAAAAAATATAAAAATTTAAATCAAGTGTGGAATCTTTATTGGTAATTTGAAAGGACATTTTATGGCATTTATTTTTTGAATATAATTTCCTTCAAATGTTGACCGCAACTAGTCCTCAGGGTTTCCATTCTGAGGGTCCAATTTTGGATGACCAATTTTTAATGACACGCGTAATGTTGGCTTCCAAAACCTGAATCGTAGCTGGTTTGTCAGCAAAGACTTTGGACTTTACGTAACCCTAAAGGAAAATGTCTAAAGGCGTGATATCACTTGATCTATGAGGCCAACTCACCTGTCCAAAACGTGAAATTAGCTGCTTTTCGAAATGACCTCTCAATAGATCCATTGTTTGAGCAGCTGTATGGCAAGTGGCACCGTCCTGCTGAAACCAAGTGTCGTCAAGATTACGGGCTTCAATTTCAGGTGGCATAAAGATCGATATCATGGCGCGATAGCTAGCAGCATTCGCGGTTACATTCCTGCCATCATCATTTTTGAAAAAATATGCACCGATGATTCCACAGCTTATAAATCGCACTAAACCGTGGTTTTCTCTGGGTTTAACGGCATCCTTCTTGTTGCTCTTCAGCCCAAATGCGACAATTTTGTTTATTAACTTTGCCGTTGAGCCAGAAATGGGCCTCATCACTGAACAAATTTTTTTTCGAAAACAGCTGATCTTCCCGTTTCTCTCCGAACGCTGATATCCATAACACAGTTGCCAACATTTGAAGGTAATTAATTATTTTCAAAAAATAAATCCCATAAAATGTTCTCTCAAGTTACCAATAAAGATTCCACACTTGGTTTGAATTTTTATATTTTTTTTGTTCTGAAAAAATACCTCTAGCTGGATCACCCTATATAATCGCGCATAAAAGTGCTTGCTACGAAACAAGTATTTAGCTCTTTGTCATTTTGTAAAAAATAAGTTTTCTCTTAAAATGTAGATGCAAGATTTCTCGAGCCAGTTAATCTCTGTTCAATGCGAAATATGACCATTTCGTTTCATGTTTTCATGCAAACACCCCTCTTGATTAGAGGTCCTTACACTCCAAAAGCCACATTTTACTTATGGTCTAGCATAAATTCAATAAGAAACATGACAGGAGTTATATTACAACAACCGATCCCACAACAGCCGGTTCTAAGCACCGGATCGACCCGAAGGAGCAATTCTTCGGCCAAGGGCTGTCAACCCGGTACTATGTGCCGCTACAACAACAACAACAACAACAGGAGTTAAATTACCCATAGTGGTAAAATTAGAACAATACGAACCGTCTGTGTTTTTATACAGACACACACAAGGGTCATTCGACATTGTTTAAACTTCCCACAGGGGCGCGGAAGCTTTTGAATAGCAAAGTGGTCAGGGGTATCTCTTTAGATTTTTTACTTAATTTTTAATAATTGAGGAGGGCAATAATATAATATTATAATAAAACATTAAAGTGAGGAAAATATTGACTTTGCAAAATTCATATTTTGTTGGTGGAAGGGGTGATTGTTGACAGAGATCTAAAAAATGTTGAACTTTATGTTATCGTGTCATACTGTGTGAGCAGTTTGTATTGAAATAGTTTACTGTGCGACGGCCCTCATAATATCGGAAAATATGAATACATATCTAATCAATTTTGATATATAATTTCCCAATTTGCTTAAAGATGCATTACTCATACTTTTGTTAATAACTTGTAATACCCGATGTTGTCATAATTTAAAGAAAGCAAACCAAAATGACTCAATTGCAACATTACACAAATTGAAGATAACAAAACAAAATATTAAGTTAAAATATCCATCAAAAATATAAATGTGTTAATAGACCCGGAATATAAAATACATTAGCAATATGTATATGGAAATACACAAACAATTTGTTATATACATTTATTGCCGATAAGCTATTGGGTATTAAAAGTCTAACATACAAGAACAAACCAAAAAAAAATATAATAAACTGAATGATAACAGTAGCAAAATACTAATGCACAAGTCATTTATACATTCACTTATTGTTTTTCCCCTATTTCTTTGTTTAAACATGCTAAATCTAAGCTTAATGCCACTTACCAGCCGAGGACCTTCAGCCAAAAAACTGATGTATGTGGCCAACAAGCAAACGGTGACGATGCCCAAAATGAGTACAGAGGTCTTTGCGAATAGCGAAGCTCCGATGAGGCATACCAACAACATCGATGTATTTATCAGTGTACAAAATAGAAAGCGCCACCAGGGGCCGTCGGGCAAGAAACCATCGCCCGAGGAGAAATAGCCGCCAGGTCCGAAATTATTCATAATGCCTTCAACACAACCCGTTATGGCCATGGCGCAACCAACAACATTTGCCAAAAAGAATAGAGTTCCAATAGAGCCGCCAAATTCTAGGCCCAAAGTTCGACTTATCATAACTAAAAGAAAAGATGATTTTAGTTAATATAAGTATAAGTATATATATATATAAGTAGGTCACACAAGGTGTTGGCTTATAAACTTACAGTATACTCCACCACCTTCGACGGCACCGTTGGTTGAAATAGCACATACCGAAGCCACAGTGAAAAGCAATATAACATATGCTATTACAAACTGCAAAAGTGTTACGTAAAGGCCGGCATTACCAACAATGAAACCTGGAAAAAAGAAAATAAAAGTTAAATCGAATTGGAAATTGCGTTGTGGGCATAACAACTAAATTTAAACGCAGTACAACAAAGTAAGTTTATTTTAGGAAACAAAACTTTGAATAGGTAACACAGCGTCTAACATATATTGTTTTTTTTTAACTAAAGTTTATAATTATAATATAATTTAAGTTTTTTGTAAAAACCTGACAAACAATTGGTCATTGTACCCACTACAACGATCTACCACTGCACAGTGCTCGATTCTTCTATAACTTCCTTATTTGTCAGCCAAAATAGTTTAAATTTGGTATAGACACAGTTTCTGATCTAAAATATAAATGTGGACTGTAGAGTATATCTACAGTGCCACCTCCCTTTTTTGGATTGAAGTAATGTTTCCGCAATTGCAGTATACAAATTTGGTTATACGAGATCGTATCAATAATTCAGTGACTTTTATTTATTTATTGATTTTATTGTAATATAAAAAGCCTATAATGCCAATTAATCTATATTACATAGTCAAGTGTATTCAATAACAGTTTTCACAATCTAGTTGTATAAGTATATAATAAAATTCAATTTAACAATACTAACATTAACTAACTTATCCCAATAATGGCGCCCCAGCCGACATGTACATATAAACAATATAGGTAACAATTAGTGGGCCCGTTAACAACGAAGAAATAAGGGGAAAAAATGTCTTAGGAAAGAATAGGTAACGTGTACTCTACAAACTTCTGCCGAAAAACATAGTTTGAAATAGTTTTCGAGTAAAACACAGGTTTTTTCTGCAGAAAAGAAATTCATTTTTCAACAAATCTCATTTTAGCTCAATACACTTAATCCAAAGTTTCTTCAATTTGTGTATCCATTTCAAAAAAAATAGGATTTTTCGAGGTCCATAAAATAGGCATTTGTTTGATCAATAGTTTCATTGTTGGAGCTGAATCTGTATCCACCGAGACATTTCTGAAGGTTTGGAAATAGTCACTGGAGGCTAAATCCGGAGAATATGGCGGATGAGAAACCAATACGTAACCCAATTCATGCAGTTTTGCCATTTATACTACACACGTGTCCACCCGTGCATTATGTTGATGAAAAATAACATTTTTCTTTCTTTATCCTCGTTAAATCGGTCCAATAAGTTGGCATAATATTCGCATCCAAAAGAACTGTTGCCTTCACCTTATTGGCCGACAAAGTCACCTAGGCCTTCTTCAGAGCCAGTTCAACCCATTGTTTAGACTTGCTGCTTGGTCTCCGGGTCAATTGAGAGCAAACGCGGCACACATCTCGTAGACAGCTTTCTTAAACCCAACTGATCATCTAAAATCGAAACCACACTGCCATATGCAAAGCGTTTGGTATCCACAATCTCACGCACTTTAACACTTCGATCGGCCAACACCATATCGTGGATTTTTTAAAACATTTTCAGGTGTATTGACCTCATTTGGCAGTCCAGAACATTCAGCGTCATTTGTACTTGTGCGATCACAACAAAAGTCAGTAAACCACGTTTTTACCATCGGAATCGATAGTGCAGAATCCCCATAGTATTTATTAAGCTTTTCCTTGGTTTGATTGACGGGGTTTTCCCCCAAAAAATAATGTTTAATGAGCACTCGAAATTTACTTTTAACAAAAACCAAGAAGTTGTACCTTTTGAACAGCTCTTAAACACGAACTAAATGACGAAATAGACAGTAGTCTAATATAAGATGGTTCTTTGTGGGAGCAGTGTTGCATTTTATATAACTACGAGGGAAGTTGGAAAAGTCAAGGAATTATTGATATACCCTCGTATTATTTATTTCTGCGCTTTATTTTTCAGGAAAAAGTTACTGTAACCAAACTAAAATATGAGTAAAAAAGTGGACAGATACTATTGTCGATCCGAATCTAACACATATGCTTTAGCAAAAACTGTAGTTGTATATAATATAGCCAAAACATATTATTATCGTACGACCACGTTCAGCTCCTCCCTCTTTCATCCTCCATCTTCATCATCTGTGTCAAATTGACCTGCCTAATAGGCCTTTTGGCCTCTCTCTCAACAATCCACGCACCAGCCTGTTTATTTGCTTAGAAGGACTTAACAAAGACATAGCTTACAAGGTACAAGGACACGACCATACGGACAAAAATTTTGCTCGAAATATTATATTTTTGGGGCAAGAATTTCCTCCTATGTCGACAGTCAAACAGCTTTGAAGGTCTGCACAGCTTTGGTGCAGGCAGAATTTAAAATCCATTGCTAAAGACTAAAGGGTGATCAATCTTGATGTTTTTTTTCGTAGATTACGCATGAGTTTTGTTAAAATTTATATTTTTCTTTTCAGTATTCCTTGCCATTTCACCATGGAAAGAATTACACCGCGAAAACTACGGTGTATGTCATTAACGCCATACCGGTTGAAATGCTCGAATGAGTCATCCAAAATTGGAGCCTCAGAATGGACACCATGAGGCGTAACTGCGGCCAACATTTGAAGGATATTATGTTCAAAAAATAAATTGTTTAAAATGTCCTTTTTAATGAAGAATAAAGATTCCACACTTGATTTGCATTTTTGTATTTACTTTTTAATTTGGAAAAACTGCGAGGTTGAATTGAATGAGATAGCTTTTGAAGTAGGTAAGACTAGGATCTGCAACTAATAAAGACAAGTCGAACAGGTCGTTCAATTTTGGAAACGTTTTCAAAATTAAATTCCCAGACCTAAAATGCTAGAAGATGAAATCTTTAAATTTCTAACATTTTTTTCACCTCGAAAACTTCTCTACCATGGATCCGTGGGCCCAAATAAATGACCGTTCTAGCTACTGGTACCATTAATATGATAATTGTTATTTTCCCCATTTGTATAGCCAATTCTTGGTAAAGGGTTTAAAATATTCAGTTTGGCCAAACTTAATCGTTGTACTTACAACCGGTTCTGACCAGATCTATTGGATTTTATTTAAAATTTATATATATATATATATATATATATATATTCATAGCTTAGTTATTGATTTGAAACTTTAGGCACCTTCCTTAAATTTTGCAGGACGAAAAAAGCAATGCACTTACGTAGCAAATTTGCCGCTAAGTCATTTGTGAGTTCTTTAGTTTGGCATATCTGTCAAATTGCTAAATGTAAACAAGACAATTGAAAAAAAAATTGCTGAAATAGCTTGTCAAATAAAACATGCCAATTTAGTTTTGCAAAGAAATTCTAAAGATTTTTTCAACATTATGTTGGCATATCGTTAGATGAACATTTGGCAACATTTTTCCACTACCGCCATTTCGTCGCTCTCATGCAATTTTTAACCAAAATACACCTTTTGCTATTGGAAGAAAATGCAATTTACGTTAGATATTAATTTTTGTTCGAATGGACTGATAGAATTTATTGATTTTTCTATTAGCGTTACTGGGGACTACTAGTTTTTAATGCAAATTTGCAAGTGATTTTAGAAAAGCAGAGAAAATATATAATCGATTTTATAGAAGTGGACAATTGCATTTTTGTCCCTTAAGTAAAGTAAATAAAAATAAACTTTCTTCCTGCAGAGACTAGGAAGGAAATTCGCTAATGGAATAAAAAACTGCCTTTGTTGCTTTCTGGTTATGACACGTAGTTCTGATATTTGATGAAATTGTCACCCAAAACATCATCAATCCACGAAGGTCTATAAAATACTAGTGTTTTTAAACAAATTTACATTTAGGGCAATCTTGCCACTCATTTCTTGAATATGAAACGGGTTCAGCTAGCATAATTTGTTATTTAAAATTTTGGCCTAAATTTTACGATATGTTCATAAAGTAATTCGTGTTTACTGAAGCCGTTGAAAAATTAGCACTCAAAAATCTCATCGTCGTAAAGCGGCTAAGAAAATAGAGAGTATGACCATTTTAATTAATTAATCACTTCTTTTAATATTTCGACACTAACACGACACTGTCGAGGTAAACAGTTACTTCAAAAAAAGGGTGGGCCGCCGTGGAGTGATGGAAGTGTACAAGACTGTTAGTAACCCCAGATTTCTAATCCTAGTAGAAACATCTAAAAATATTCAGCGGCGGTTTTAACTCATATTTGCTGGCGAATTTACGAGTAAAATATTTATATTTAAGTCCTGTACAAATTTTCTTTTTAAAAAGCATCAGCCGTTCAGAGTTAGCGTGAAACAGCAGGTTCCGGTCGGTGGGTATAAGAATAATATCGTGCACAGCTCACTGATTTGAAAGAATTCTCTCTAAGTATGTTAAAAGCAGAAGATAGACCTCATACGTATTTTACCGATCGACACCGAATCGCTATTTCATTTGCAAATCTCAAATATGCCGACGAAAAATTGCAAATTGTGTAGGTCAAGGCCAAAAAAATGACTTAATTTTTTTTAATTTTCAGCTCTAGTATATTTTGGTTCAAGTATGTAGTTAAACAAAAATCCCTTAACTAAGTTTTAAGATTTTGATAATATTTTTGTATTAATTTCCGTATTAAAGATAAATTATGCACCTGGATCAAAAAAGCACAACAACTTCTTTTTTTTTTGTTTTTCACAAGGAAATATTTTTGGATATTGATCAGAAATTACAAAAAATAAATAAAATTAAAGTGGATATGGATCAAAAACCCAACACTGTATCTCAAAAACGAAACGAGATAGGAAAAATCGATTTCAAATTCCAAAAGAGCAGGTCTAAATCTCTGCAAATACATTCTTAAAATAGTTGAAATGGTGTTGGATCAAAAAAGCATGAGAACGACGATATGTACAGAGTGGCGCACTAATTGTGCTTTAATACGAAATTCAAAAACACATGTTTATGAATGTATTTCATTTTTTTTGTATAGAAAATTCAATTTAAGTTTATATGACTAATTGCGTTTGATGATGATAGACCGTAAATGACCTCCATGCTCATCCCCGCATATGCGACATCTGATCAGAAAATTATGGACTACTTAAATTCAGTCAAATTCCTTAATTTCGTTCTGTTCACCTCATTCTTGACATAACCCCCCAAAATTCTGGTGCAGCCTGGTCCGGTGATCTCAGGGCCAGCGGAAAGTGGAATTCCTGGATATTAATTTGTTTGGGAATTTTTTGTTGGAGCTCTGCCATGCCCGGTCTGGCTATATGTGCAGTTGCTCTATCTTACAAGAACCAAATGCTGTTGAATCGGATACGTCTTCGGCGCAGTTCTGGGTAACAAAACTCTTTCAACATCATTAAATAACGATACCCATTGACAGGAAAAAAAGTTATTACATTTTGTTTTTGTAGCACGATTCATTCGCCACCCTGTGTTTTGACAGTTCTTTGCCCGTAAACGCAAACTCAGTACTTGGCTTAAAAATTAAATTGAAAAATATAATTTTGGATTAAAGCCCAATACTGAGTTCTCATTTTAGAGCAAAAAACTAATTTTGTTGTTGCTGAAAAAATTAAGTAAAGTCAAGAAAGGAAGGGTTCGTTTTTTTCTCTAAAACTCAAGCAAAATTCTTTTTTTTCAATTAACCAACACACAGGGGTTTCCCCATATACATGCAATGCAATGCGTTGGTCAGTGGAAAGCAAGGGGGGAAAGAGTGAGTAATGTTTATTGATATTCGTCTTGAATTTCTGGTTGTAGTGTATAGTGCGCGTCTACGGTCAGCCTATGTTTATTGGATGAGAACTCATCTACAACAACTCGTATAGTGCGATCTCTGAGAAAGCTCGATATAACTGGCAAAATTTATTACCGTATGACAACACAAGTTGCGTTGTACTGGGCACTAGGTCTCTATTAGACTTTAACGGAAAAAATAGTTTGGTTAAGTTAAACAAAATAATTCTGATTACCGAATATTAAAGACAGGAAATTAGCCTCACACTTGTATAGTGTATTCAACGGACACATAATCGGACATAATGATAATAGTCATAAGTGTAATGTGATATAAAAAACATTTTTTTTTGCTTACCATTAAAAAATGTATTCTGATAATATTTTTTTAATCAATTAGAACAATGCAAGTTTAACCATTACAATGCTTCAGTGTTGTTATCGCCAAACACTATTGCAGAACAGATTCACAATAAGGGATCGGTATACAAAGCAAATCGATTTGTTTAATAAATTCATAAGCAATATTGATTAAACATTTTGCGAATCAAAAAAGTTGCATGTGTTTGATTTGAAAGCACATTTTTGCATATTTCAACACAAATACTTTTTGTCTTTTTTATTTAAGGTTAAAACTTCCCGTTTTGGTGTAAATTTTGCAAAGTTTTCTTTAAAATAATGAACGACTATTAAAATATAGTCGTATAAAGCAAATAAAAGGCGTTCTAAAGTATCATAGGAATAATAGAGGGTGAGTAAATATGAGGATAGTTCTCATATATGACAATTGGTTTTTATAAGAAAACATTCGTTTTAGTTCCAAATAGATCCGCATCAGGGACAATTTATGAAGCAGCATAGAAAGGTTTTCTAGTGCACTTGATATGCAGAAATAGCAAGTATAGACATTTCCATGCTGACACCAATTTGTATTAAACTCGAACTAAGTTTTACTTACTACAATGGTGTCAGGGATATCGAAAATTAAAAAATACAAGCAGAATCAGAGTACCTATTTTTTGAGTTCTAACTTTGTTTAGCATTCTGTTAGACAACGAAATGCTCATTGTCCGGTACCTACTGTTAATGCCAGCTCCGAACGGACAATGCATTTTAAAGAAATGGACATCATGGCTTTTAAATTTCACCGTGACCAATTATAATAGCCATTTATCTACTAAGTAGGGACATAAATACTGTTACAACATTAAACACACTGTAGAACTGAACATACCCCGTTAATGTCATATGGGTTTTGAAAGCTAACCTCAATAGCGTAAGTCTGTAACAGGATTTTAAAATTGTTTCAACTTTCATCATGAATTGGTCAGATAATGAGAACCGTATCGCTGTAATAGCGCGTTTTTAAATGTGAAATGAAAAAAGAGATATTTTAAAAACGCTCCGGCCACAAGGGATTAGCCGCATGCATAAAACAGTTTAGAGGAGACTGAAGATGTAAAAGACCACCAACGGTCGGGCCGCCCACGCTCTGTTCGAACACCGCATGTCATCAAAGCCGTTAAATCAAGAATTCACAGAAATCCGCTCCGAAAACAAAAATCATGGCCCGTGAGATGAATATCACGCAAAAGTCCACGAGTCGAATAATTAATAAAGACTTGGGACTTGGGGATTTCAAACGACGTAACGGACATTTATTGTGTAGGTCAAGGCCAAAAAAATGACTTAATTTTTTTAATTTTCAGCTCTAGTGTATTTTGGTTCAAGTATGTAGTTAAACAAAAATCCCTTAACTAAGTTTTAAGGTTTTGATAATATTTTTGTATTAATTTTCGTATTAAAGATAAATTATGCACCTGGATCAAAAAAACACAACTTCTTTTTTGTTTTTCACAATGAAATATTTTTGGATATTGATCAGAAATTACAAAAAATAAATAAAATTAAAGTGGATATGCATCAAAAACCCAACACTGTATCTCAAAAACGAAACGAGATAGGAAAAAACCGATTTCAAATTCCAAAAGAGCAGGTCTAAAACTCTGCAAATACATTAAAATAGTTGAAATGGTGTTGGATCAAAAAAGCATGAGAACGAGGATATGTACAGAGTGGCGCACTAATTGTGCTACAATAAGAAATTCAAAAAAAAATGTTTATGAATGTATTAAAATATTTTTTGTATAGAAAATTCAATTTAATTTTATATGACTAAATGCTTTTGATGATAGACCGTAAATGACCTCCATGCTTATCCCCGCATATGCGACATCTGATCAGCAAATTATGCATTGCGGAAGTTCGATTGCTTCAAATATTATTTAAATGGACTACTTAAATTCAGTCAAATTCCTTAATTTCGTTTTGTACACCTCATTCTTGACATAACGCGCCAAAATTCTGGTGCAGCCTGGTCCGGTGACCTTGGGGCCAGCGGAAAGTGGAATTCCTGGATATTAATTTGTTTGGGAATTTTTTGTTGGAGCTCTGCCATGCCCGGTCTGGCTATATGTGCAGTTGCTCTATCTTACAAGAACCAAATGTTGTTGAATCGGATACGTCTTCGGCGCAGTTCTGGGTAACAAAACTCTTTCAACATCATTAAATAACGATACCCATTGACAGGAAAAAAAAAGTTATTACATTTTGTTTTTGTAGCACGATTCATTCGCCACCCTGTGTTTTGACAGTTCTTTGCCCCAAAAAGGCAAACTCAGTACTTGGCTTAAAAATGAAATTGAAAAATATAAGTTTGGATTAAAGCCAAATACTGAGTTCGAATTTTAGAGCAAAATACTAATTTTGTTGTTGCTGAAAAAATTAAGTAAAATCAAGAAAGGAATGAAGGGTTCCTTTTTTTTCTCTAAAACTCAAGCAAAATTCTTTTTTTTCAATTAACCAACACACAGGGGTTTCCCCATATACATACATGCAATGCGTTGGTCGGTGGAAAGCAAGGGGGGAAGAGGGAGTAATGTTTATTGACATTCGTCTTGAATTTCTGGTTGTAGTGTATAGAGCGGTCAACCAACCAATCGATAACAAATGGGTTTGCATTTCTGGAAAGTCGTGTATCCCAGCCGAACATCCTCACGTCAGGAATAAGACCACGAATGTCTTTAGAACATACACCATGGAAGTAGCGATAGAACAGCGACACTCCACCCACATTCCGACGACGCTCCAGGGAAACAGTAGAGTTGGATACCGTACTGTCACCTATCAGTACCATCGCTCTCATTTTAACACGATTCAGAATCTCCAAGGATGATTTTGGAGCACCTGCTCGTGTATGGGAGTTGTATACCATCTTAGGCGTAATGCTGGTTGTATAGATATCGAAAAGATCAGAAGAAGTGAAATATTTTTTGCACCGCTTTAGGAAGTCTATACACTTGAGTGCTTCTTTCGACACATCGAATACATGCCTTGCTCAACGAGCGTCACATTGAATTTTCATATCCAGAATATCAAGAGCATCTGATAGATAATGACGACACTGTTGAGTCAATGAATCGCTTTTGAGACAACAAGCAGCACTGTGTCTTACGCGCATTAAAATTTACTCTATTCACTAGACCCCATTCGGAAATGGCCAGTAAATAACGACCAAGTGTCTCATCCATAATTCGCCTTTTGTCTTCAATATCTTGAAGACTCGGCCTACCGTCGAATGAATATGAATGACATAGGATGCTGTCATTGGCGAAACAGTAGATTGGATTCACGGTCTGATCTAAAAGATTGTCAATGAAAATATAAGAAATAGCCTTGCTGTACATCTACGGTCAGCCTATGTTTATTGGATGAGAACTCATCTACAACAACTCGTATAGTGCGATCTCTGAGAAAGCTCGATATAACTGGCAAAATTTATTACCGTATGACAACACAAGTTGCGTTGTACTGGGCACTAGGTCTATATTAGACTTTAACGGAAAAAATAGTTTGGTTAAGTTAAACAAAATAATTCTGATTACCGAATATTAAAGACAGGAAATTAGCCTCACACTTGTATAGTGTATTCAACGGACACATAATCGGACATAATGATAATAGTCATAAGTGTAATGTGATATAAAAAACTATTTTTTTCTGCTTACCATTAAAAAATGTATTCTGATAATATTTTTTTAATCAATTAGAACAATGCAAGTTTAACCATTACAATGCTTCAGTGTTGTTATCGCCAAACACTATTGCAGAACAGATTCACAATAAGGGATCGGTATACAAGCAAATCGATTTGTTTAATAAATTCATAAGCAATATTGATTAAACATTTTGCGAATCAAAAAAGTTGCATGTGTTTGATTTGAAAGCACATTTTTGCATATTTCAACACAAATACTTTTTGTCTTTTTTATTTAAGGTTAAAACTTCCCGTTTTGGTGTAAATTTTGCAAAGTTTTCTTTAAAATAATGAACGACTATTGAAATATAGTCGTATAAAGCAAATAAAAGGCGTTCTAAAGTATCATAGGATTAATAGAGGGTGAGTAAATATGAGGATAGTTCTCATATATGACAATTGGTTTTTATAAGAAAACATTCGTTTTAGTTCCAAATAGATCCGCATCAGGGACAATTTATGAAGCAGCATAGAAAGGTTTTCTAGTGCACTTGATATGCAGAAATAGCAAGTATAGACATTTCCATGCTGACACCAATTTGTATTAAACTCGAACTAAGTTTTACTTACTACAATGGTGTCAGGGATATCGAAAATTAAAAAATACAAGCAGAATCAGAGTACCTATTTTTTGAGTTCTAACTTTGTTTAGCATTCTGTTAGACAACGAAATGCTCATTGTCCGGTACCTACTGTTAATGCCAGCTCCGAACGGACAATGCATTTTAAAGAAATGGACATCATGGCTTTTAAATTTCACCGTGACCAATTATAATAGCCATTTATCTACTAAGTAGGGACATAAATACTGTTACAACATTAAACACACTGTAGAACTGAACATACCCCGTTAATGTCATATGGGTTTTGAAAGCTAACCTCAATAGCGTAAGTCTGTAACAGGATTTTAAAATTGTTTCAACTTTCATCATGAATTGGTCAGATAATGAGAACCGTATCGCTGTAATAGCGCGTTTTTAAATGTGAAATGAAAAAAGAGATATTTTAAAAACGCTCCGGCCACAAGGGATTAGCCGCATGCATAAAACAGTTTAGAGGAGACTGAAGATGTAAAAGACCACCAACGGTCGGGCCGCCCACGCTCTGTTCGAACACCGCATGTCATCAAAGCCGTTAAATCAAGAATTCACAGAAATCCGCTCCGAAAACAAAAATCATGGCCCGTGAGATGAATATCACGCAAAAGTCCACGAGTCGAATAATTAATAAAGACTTGGGACTTGGGGATTTCAAACGACGTAACGGACATTTATTGACTGCAGCTTTAAAAAAATAGGATTGAAAAATTCAAACGTCTTTTGGTGAAACACGCTGATAACTTGCACAGAAAAATTTTGTTCACCGATGAAAAAATTTTTAACGTTTAGGAAAAATTTAACAAGCAAAATGATAGAGTGTATGCGCGGTCATCTAAGGAAGCATCTGAAGTGATCTCAAGGGTGGAAAAGGGTCATCACCCAGTTTCAGTCTTGGTTTGGTGGGGTGTCTCTTACGATGGGGTCACTAACCTGCATTTCTGCGAACAAGGAGTCAAAACATCGGCCAAAGTTTACCAAGAAACCGTTTGGAAGCTGTTGTGAAGCCTCTTAACGATTCCCTGTTCCAAAAACAGCCATGGACTTTCCAGCAGGATTATGCGCCGGCCCATAAGGCTAAAACGTTCCAGGCCTAGCTTCCTCCCTCAGGCAGTCCAGATTTGAACCCATTGGATTACAAATTGTGGACGGTTTTAGAGGACAAGGTTTGTCACAAAAGATACCCCAACATTGGATCTCTTTAGACTGTTTTGGTTCGAGCTGTGGCTAATTTTCCAATGGACGAGGTTCGTGCAGCTATTGACGAGTGTCCAGTGCGACTTAAGGCGTGTGTAAAGGCAAAGGAGGACTCTACATGTTTGATCGGAAGCGGCCCTGGAGCCACGGCAACCTTTTACAAAAAGCAGGAGATCTGCCACCTTGCAAAAGGAAAACTCTTCCAGGTTTTCAAAAAATACTTCCTTATTCCTACAGGACCGTACAGGAGAACTTAATTCAGATCTGATTTCAATCGATTATATATTGGCAACATAATGGATAGGAAACTAATTTAAAAGCCATATCATTTCAATGGGCAATAAGGCTTTCGTTCAATTAAACATTTTATTAATGTTGGATAGTGAAATTTTGCAATCTCTAAATTACGAAACAAGTTTTAACATCAGATCCGAATTATGGGTTCCCAAATAAAAAGGATTTTGTTAAGCGCAATTGCATCTATTTTAAATCAGTGATTGATATTTGGCTGCTTAATCTAAGGGTTCTAAATTAACCCACACTTTAAAAATAATGTCAGATTTACATTATGGTTGGTCCTCCCTTATTATAAAGGGTGGTTCAACCCTAATGTAAGGAGGAGGTACAGAATTTAGCAACGCGTTAAGATTGTTGATGCCGTTTGCTAAAATTGGCGATCGAAGCAAAATGCATTTCGTGATTTTTGGTCAACATAAAAGTCACAATCAAGAATTGTGCGCAAATATCAGCATCCCGGGTCTGTAGGAAATGTGAAAACACCCGTACATGCTTGCCTAGTTCGTTCTGCCATTGTTTTATCATCGGGTCGTACTTCTTCGTAAATGGGGTCGTCCAAGCAGTTACCGTAAATGGTGTTCGCTATCGCAAGATGATAACGCACTTTTTGTAAGATATTAAGAAAATGGACCTAGACGATATGTGGTTCGAACAGGAGGGTACTACTTGCCACAGAGCCAGCGAAACAATGGCTCTTCTGCGCGAGAAATTCAATGGCCGTGTTATCTCACGTCGGGGCGATGTTAATTGGCCGCCACGATCATGTGATTTGACACCGTTGGACTTCTTTATTTGGGGGTATTTTAAATAAAAATTGAACGTCAGTAAGCCAAGAACAATTCATGAGCTAAATTTGGGATAATTTGACATCTTAGAGTCATTGACAATATTGACCATCGAGTAGAGGTTTGCCACCGAAGCCGTGACGAGCATTTGGCCCATCATAGTAAAAAATATTAAGAAAATTCTCTGAATTTGTTTTGTTTTATTTTCTATTAACATCGCGCGATTAAGCTGATCTCCCTTTATGTCAATTTTTAAATTGCCCCTAATTAAGCTATATTGCACAAATAATTTAATTTTTTGTGAGAAAAATTTATTGTTATTTAATAATTATATGATAAATTGGTCCAAGATTGCTGCTTTTCTATACTAGACCAAATTTGATTTAAAACATTATCGAGAGGAACTTTGTATTGAGGCTATCTCGAATAGAAACAGAACATTTTTATCAGAGCTGGTTAATACTGATCGATCGTTTCGAATATGTGGCTTTAAAAGCTAAAGGCAGAAGCTATATTTTAATCTGAACCGATTTTCTTTAGTTTAAATAGCGTTCGTCATTTCTTTAACAAATTCACTTTTGCCAAATTTAATCAAGTTTGGATTTAATAAGTGGCTTCCAGAGCTTAAGACATAACATCGGTGGAACATAAGAGTCATTCCATATTAAACCAAACAAAAAAGTGTTTACATGTCTCCAACTATTCTTAAAATTTCAGGATATATTCGTCTTTAAAAAGATTAGAAAAAAAACTTAAAAATAAAAGAAGAAATATCTTATTGATGCTTGTCATACTAATGCCCAAGGATGTCTCAATCTCACGGTATGTCACATGTCGGTCTTGCTTAGTCAGTTCACGCACAGCATCGATGGTTTCTGGCAAAGTGACCGAAGTTGGACTCCTTCACGAAATTCATCCTGGAGCGAACGGCGTCCGAGACTGAACTCTTGGTACCAGCGATTAACAGTGGTTTTTGATGATGCTTCATCGCCAAAAGTCGAGACAAGTTGATTTAAACACTCTTGTCTCGATAACCCACGCCGAAAATCGTAAAAAATCATCGCACGAATCTGTTCACGGGATAATACCATTTTTTGACTGAGGTGAATTTTTCAAAACACTGTAAACAAAACAATTCGCCCTGAAATGACAAAACGTTCTGAAGTTCCAGTTTGCATCTGGGGACAATAGAATTGTCAGGACCCAAAATATAAATAGCAACGCTGTATAGCAGTTTTTGTAAAAAGTCATAAGATGTTTTCCATGTAGACGTTGTTAAGAAATTACATCTCGTTCTTACAGTGAGAAAAATCTCTCTCTAAATCTCTATATCTCGTTCTTACAGTGAGAAAAATCATATAATTTTTTACAAAAACTGGCTGTATTCACAGATTTTATTCGATTTTTTTAAGTTATAATTTACATGAGAGATGCATTTCTTAAATATTAAGTAAGTCGGATAAGTGAAGGCAGATTAATGAAAAAGTCTGAACATTTTTATGTTCACGATGTAACGAAAACTATACTAGATAGGGCAAAACGGACATTCAATTCAGAATCAGGAGATCATTTTACATAAGGAGCAGTTGGTTTAGTCTATAGGAGGATTTTGTTGCAGAACAGTATAGTCAAAAGATGGTTTCCCGTACAACCGAATGCAAATATGTGACAGCGCATAGAGAAAGGGACCTAAGGGTAAAAAAAATCAATTTTCATTTTTTTTCTTTTTTTGATGTGGACAACATCTGAGCATCGAATGAGACCGATCACATGCCCCAAAAGTGTTCCCTCTTAGAGATATGCGCGTTTTATGCAAGTTAAGTCGACGATTCTAAGCGTAAATAGAAAGCGACCTAATCTTTAAAATGGCTCTCCAGAATCGAATGAGACCGATCCCATGCCCCGAAAGTGTTCCCTCCCAGAGATATGCGCGTTTTATGAAAGTGAAGTCGACGATTCTAAGCGCAAATAGAAAGAGACCTAATCTTTAAATTGGCTCTCCAGAACAAAACTTTTATCAACTCTTTTTTTTTTGATGTGGACAACATCTGGGCATCGAATGAGACCGATCCCATGCCCCGAAAGTGTTCCCTCCCAGAGATATGCGCGTTTTATGAAAGTGAAGTCGGCGATTCTAAGCGGAAATAGAAAGGGACCTAATCTTTAAAATGGCTCTCTTGAACAAAACTGGTTTTTTACCTTAGGTCCCTTTCTATTTTGCGCGTCTAAAAGGTAGCCTAAAGAGAGATCGTACCGCTTGATATCATTCACTATTAGGTAGCTGTAAAAAGATAACAGCTTTTGATTTTTAAAATAATACATATTTATATTTTTAATTGCTATTTATATTTTTATAGAAAATAAAGAATAATTTTGCAAAGGTTTTGACATCTCCAAAATGCCGGCCACTTTACTCGTAAGAATTTAGTCTTAAAGGCTTCTGTATAAAATATACTTATACATGCCGTTCGAAGCCAGTTTCAGTTGGCACCAGACATAATTAAATTGTGCACGGCTGACCGATTTGAGAGAATGTCCAGTTATATATAAGTACTAAATGGGATATTAAGGTGAAAAAGCAAATATTCATTTGCATAATTTAAGCACAATAAATGAACATCGCTTAGGTCAGCTTAAATAAACAACAACCGAAATGATCAAAAAAATGTAAGATCGCTTAGGGAAAATGTGCAATATGGCTGGCAATTCCACAAGTAAGATTAGCATAAATATTTGCATATGCATATGGAAAATCTGTTAACAAACGATCAAAATCGCAATCGCAGGTTCACTTCCAATCAAATGTGCAGACCTCTTTCAACATAATCCAAATGATTTTTGTTGTTGACCCATAAAAGTTATGAAATATGATAACACAAACAGACTCCTAAAGCAGTCCGTTGTAGGTGTTTTATGTGCACCGAAGAAGCGAAATACGGTGCAAAGGTTGTGTTGGCTGATTTTGGAATGCACTTGACAAACAATCATTACCTGGCATTACTAGAAAAGTGGTATATTACAAAACAAAAGAAAAAATTAACGCCAAAGAAGGTCGCAAATTGAATTTTTGAACTCACTGTTGGAAAGTTCCGTCTCAACAAAAACACCTCCGCTAACGGGATGAGGATGATTGTTTGCGCCGCTGCTCATAATATGGAAATAAACAACACCAGGTTTCAACACTTAAACATTCACAGGTCTACTTGGATGTCCTCTGATCGTTAAACGCGAAATTACATTGATCATGTTGTGGTAGACGAAGTGCCCATTTTCAATGTCTAAGATGTTCGAGCGATCCGAGTTGCCAATGTGCATTATAAGAAAGCTAGACGTCGACAAGAAAATTACACAACAGACGACAGCCGGTTCTATGCACCGGATTGCCTCGAAGCAGTAATTTTTAGGCCAAGAGCTTCATCCCGGTACTACGAGTATGTGTGCCACTACAGCAACAACAATACACCAGGCAGCCAATGACTTATCCATCTAATTATCCCAATTCCTACGGAAAACACTCTTCTGCCCAATGACACAAGTGCTCAGCGGAAACATATTTCCAACTAATTGACGACAGTAGCCAAAAAAAAGAAGGGGTACCGAATAACGCCCATGGTACCCAACACTACAGTTTGTTGCAACAAGAGCTGCATGGGAGAGATATCGGACGGTCAGAAGTGAGGAGAAACGCCTATTCCGAAAAAAGAAGAGACAAAAGGAATTGGACGAACAAAAAACACATATTGTTGAGGTGACTGTCCCTAGCCGAAGTGTTTGCTTCGGGTCAATCCGTTACATAGGACCGGCAGTCGCGGGATTGGGGCAGTGAACACGATGCAGTGAAAGAAAATTCAGACTTGCCAGAATGCCGCCCTGCAGGGTGTATTCATATGTCTTCTGAAGACCATCTACATGAGGAGACGAAGGTCCTTAACACGCAAATACACAATTTCCTGTTGTCTAATAAAACTAGGGAGTTTTCGCAGTAGTCATCCTCTGTTGCAAAATAAGTACTACTAACGGGGGTAGAAAATCGGGTAACTGATGTCACTAGTAAACATTGAACTCGAATTCCACTAGTCACTAGTAAACATTGAACAAAATTAGGTGGAAATGAGGTAAATTTTATTTCTTCATATAAGGCCAAACCGCCTTAATGGGTGGGCGTGCGTTTCTGAAAAAGTTTTTATTTCGTGGGTGAAGTTGAGACAGAAATAGACGTCAAAGGAAAATAGTCGAATTTGACCTTAGTGTATATTTGAAAAGGTTAAACCCTATGTAACTTTTTTGTTTAAGAACAATAATGAGTACCTTAAAGGAAAAAGGTTAATAATTTTTAAAGCACTTTACTAACGTTTCAAATAAAGTCCCAATCGGAGGGGTTGAAAACGAGATAACAGAAGTACCTTAACGAATTTGTTTACGGATCTAAAAATGACCTAGGGACAGAATATAGCCCTTGCCAAAACTTGAACAACGGTATAATTGTTACAAACGGACTTCAAATGACAACGCAGGAAAAAAATACTTAAAGCCAGGGATGTAGGTTGCTTAGAAAAAAAATTTCGTGGTCAGGAAATTGTCTCTAGATAATCTTGTGACTGGGTGCAAATTTTTTTTGTATGGGGACCGACCTTTACTCATCTTCATGATCTAGAGAGTGAGGTCTAGCGGTATAAGAGAGAACCTTCAGATTATCGAAACTATCAGACAGGTCTTAACAACATTCACGCTGATGAAGTCGCAGCAGCAGTATCCGGCGAACGTGTAAATGTTGTGCTAGGGGGCATCCCCGGAGATTTCACGTTAGGAGAAGGTACTACCTCAGCAGACGCGCGTGTTTATGGCTCAGCTGAGATCTGGATGGTGCAGCCGCCTCATTTCTTATTGGGCACGAATTGATGCTAACTTTCCGGACATCTGTCCCGCCTGCCATCAGGGCCCACATGACGTGCTGCACCTCTTTAATTGTCCGGCCAAGCCAACTCAGCTGACCCCAGGTCTCTGTGGACGCATCCAGTTCAAATGGCGCGTTCCTCACCTGGATAAAGAAGCAGATTCCCTATAGACGAACAGGACTTCAAAATAAAATATATTGTTCTTACAACAACAACAACAACAAAAGGAATTGAGTGAGTGTAAGGAGATTGAGATGTAAAGGAGTAGAAATGATGGCCGAACATTTTATCAAAACAGTCTAACATGAACCTCCAAATTATAAAACGAACTTCTGTAGAGAAGGAAACATGGTAACATTAAAAGATAGCCCTACCTCTTACCTTTCCAAAATTAACCCAACGAAGCCCAGAGGACCTAAATTCTTTTTGTGTAAATTTACAAAAACAAAAAAAGAGGGAAGCGGAATAACGCTTCCAAAAAAAATGTTTGCATATCAGATCAATAGTCATAACTTTAGAACGGTAGGACCTCTGGGCTTTGTTTAGGTAATTTTGGAAAGGTAAGAGGTAGGGCTATCTATTAGTTCGCCACTAGTTCAACTTAGCAATATCACCCTAGTAGCCGACCATCAATCCGAAAATGTTTAAACCGCTGCCATCTCACCGCTTGCATTTTCGGGCATGGTATGGACATATTTTCATGAAATGAGCCAAGGAATACACTGGTGAAATTTGTCTAGTCGTGTATGAATCACCCTGTATATACATAAACTGTTTATTCGGTCTTACTCTCGACGAAGTATGGGCGTATCTAATTATTTGCTTTTTCCATATTTGACTGATTTCTACCCGGACCTACAGACATAGGTCCTAAAATCCCGTTTCGCGATAAAGAGTACATAAACTTCGTTTCATCCGAGTTTATCAAATTATCGATATGCTTTAAAACATTTTTAGCGTAGAAAGTCGATCGAACTAAGGCAACAGATTTTCTTGGAAGTATGCAAAGCATTGGTATACAAGTGTTTAATGGGCCAAGTAAGTCATCAATTTGCAAAAAAAAAAAATCATGATTATTATAATTCCATGCGGATGTCCTGACGGGCGTTGTAATGTTAGAAAAATGAATAGAAATTGGCAGGTGGGAGTGGTCGATTATTGCTGACTGTATGAGGCTGAGATGAAGTTTGAGACAGTGGAGCACTTTTATATTAAATACCCATCTCTTCAGAATGAGGGCGTAGTTGTCTGGGAAGTACTTTTTAGAAGATCTGAAAGAGGTATTCTCCAGCAAGATAGTATATCTGCTGAGATTTATTAACGTTTTTTCATGGCTTAAAGGTAGCTTCCTCCTATGTATATTTTAGCGTAATTTATTTTAGGTCGAAGAAAATAAATCCTTTTTAAGTCACTGAGTAAATGTACCGCGTGTTAACTTTTTAAGGTTAGACACTGGTACATGATTACTTTTGAACATTTTAAATTCAAATAGAGTTTCGAATTTTTTAGTTGCATTGCAATGTCGAGGGATAATAAGATTGCAATATTTTTCGAATTGGCTTCCCAACTTCCAATCCGATGAGATATAAAGATGATACTTCTGTAACGTGTCCCCCCAATAGCGCTAAGGCGGCTTCCGCTTGATTATTTTACAAATAATCAAAAAAAACGATCACACACATGATACACCAAATTTAAAAATTCCAAGACTCGGAACTGTTTAACTTATTGCCCGTACCAACCGATAAATATCCGTCTAACCCCTATGGGGTAAGGGTACACAAATAAAAAATACAAACATATATTTAGATATTGATGTAAAATACACATACATATGTATTTGAGCTTCTGTCGAAATGACAGCAATTGATGGCACCGATACGATACAAACCCGCACAATGCCACCTCCGTGCCCATCAATCAATGGACATGACTAAGAATAAGCTAACTGCTAAATAAAAACCTGAAAACTCTCATTATGGCAACACAAATTTAAAAAATTCGTGGTTCTGAATATTTTCTCCCAAACTTACCGACTCGAATAAACACCAGAGCACTAAACATCGACAATGCCACGGGACTAAATACTCCAGCAAATGTTCCCAATGTCCGGCCACTGCTTTCCGAATCCGAATTCATGCCAAATTCCACATAGCCATTCTCACCAGCATTCGTACTGGTCCTGCGGGTAACACCGTTATTGGAACCGAAAAGAGTGCCGAATGAACGCATCATTGATGATGGACCGCCAGTCCGGGGGGCAGCTATAGGAGCTGTTTCCGGGTCACCGTTTATACTCGTCTGTGAGTTCATTGCTTCTGCTCCACTCTGCAGTTCCAATCTTTAGATGTTTCCAATCATACAAGGAGGGGGACCAAACAAAGGAAACAGCTGTTAAGTTATTTCACTGTTCACTCGTATCACGCCTTTGAACTAGATCAAAGTAGTAATATTGGCTGATTTTTATTTATTAAAAAAAAATTACGCCCACAAATACAAACAATAACAAAAACCAATGACTTTATGGATTACGACAACACAGTCACTTTTGTTTTGCAAAGTTGATGCTGTTGCCTGTTTTCTGGCTGCGATGATTAATTCACACGGCATACACAATAAAGCGAAATTTTTAATTAAGCTTGTAACTTATGTTAAGCAGGAGAAAGCAACAATTGTAATTATTTTCGGTGTCATCACTGTAACTTTGAAATTTTCAATATGTTCTATTTTCCACGTAAAAAACTACACTTTAATTGTTTTCACTCTTGTTTTTTTTGCTAATGCGTCATCATCCGTCATTTATTTGTAATTTGTGTTTATTCGGCGTTAAATGATCGAAAAAGTGTATATACTCTGCTAGAGCTCCAATAAAACTGAGGTGTTTGGGGAAATCGTTTATGCTTTGGTATGGGGAAAACATATGTTTTTTTTTTTAAAGTGTTGCCAGCCTGACTAAAACGTCTGGAGCACAATCATATCGATTGTTGAAACTAGTTAATTTGAATAGCCGTGGAAACTGAAGTTTCCACTTCGTTGGCCAAATCGGCCCAGGAAATTTGTTTCCCTTTAAGGAACACGGTACCTCAGGAAAACGTCCACTTGTTTGAGTATCCGCCTAACAAAACATAATATTTCGCTTACATAGTTACTTGATTCATTTGCAAAATGGTAATCAGTAGCTTATTTCTGTTAATAAATCGGTAAGTTGCCGATTTATGTTAAGTCACACGTATCTGTACGTTGAAATCGGTAAAAAATTTGATCTGTGATGCAAAGAAACACAAATCGGAAAGAAACGATAGAAATTGAAACAGATGGCAAGCATCTTTTCCAAGCACAATTTTTTTTTTATTAAAACGCAGTTACCGACTGAATTTACCGATTTGACGTCTCTCTGACGTCATTTTCACCTTCACTGTTTCTGTAAAAATTATTCTATTCACTCGTTTCAAATCGGTAATAAGACATTTGTTCCGATTCTACTCTAATAGGAATCGCTTAAAAAGTGTTTCTGTAAGAAAAGTGACGTGACTTTAAATCGCCAATTTTCTCACTGACTTTAAGCCAAGTGAGAACTCTGCCGATTGCTATAGTGTTGTTGCAGTTATGAGGAAGCAAGTCATCATATATAACTTTTTGAACTAAATACAATTTTATTGATGTTATTTTATACAAATAAATATTTCTATTAAAAAATATGTTTTAATTGTGTTACCGCGGTTTAATTGTGTTTGAAAATAGGCAGCAAAATATAAACGTTTAAGGTGGCAGTGTGTTGAAATTTACGACAATTTATGAATCGGTATGGTAATGCAAAATAACCGAGTGCAAATGTTTGTTTTCTTGTAATGAACATAACCAACTGCCAGCTTTTTTAATTCCTCTTTTTTATTTGTTTGCATATTTTTAATAATATAAGTGAGAAGGTAAGTTAGAGTTATGTCGTTTAAATATATAAGTTTTATTAAAATAGCAGTGTTTTAATACAAAATATTTGTACATGGAAACAAATGCAAATAAAAAGCAGCTTGTCGTCAGTTTCAATCCTACCGTTTCTTTCCGATTTGTGTTTCTTTCCATCACGGATCATTTTTTTTTACCGATTTCTAGCAGTTATCACGAAATCGGTAACTTGCAATCTAGTCGGTGTGACGTCACATTAATCGGTAACTTACAGATTTATTTACAGAAACGAGCTACTGGTGTAAGCCTCTCAATAATTAAAACTTCAGACACTTTTCGAAAAGCCCTTCTGTTGACCGGAAGTTTTTCTTAAACCTGTTATCATCCGTCGTAAGCACGTCCCATTCGCAAAAAGTGCTATTGCGGTCCCTTATAAAATTTTCAATATGAACTATATAGTCCACAAAAATATTATGCCTACAAATTTCCACAAATGCCTTGCACTTCTTTCAAAGAGTCCTACTGCGATTCCAACTTGTAGCAACACGTTCAAATTTATGGTTGGTAGTGCATATACAATTTTTACATTGTGGACTTTTTTTTAACTTAATTGTGATTTTTCGCCAGTCTACGCTATTATCTACAGGAAAGCCACATTTTTATAAAATTCAAAATTGACACTTTTTTTGTTAACAAATTACTTTACTATTGCGTTTTTGCTATCCAGTCTTAGTTGTCGAAGTAACAAAAGACTTCTATTTTCTCGAAAACTCGGTATGTTTAGTAAGAATTGACATCATTAATGATTAATTTCTTTTCAAAACATTTAAGTGTAGATTTTAAGATTGCGATTTTTTTATTGACATCACTGTCTTCATAGTTTTGGAAAGCCTGGCAACTCCATTTTAAGTGCACCTACAAAACCCAATCCTGTGAAACGTTTGTTTTTCTTACATTTTTGTCAGCGCAAGGAAGGAAACTGAAGAAATACACCGTACTTGTGGCTCTTCCTACTGTGCATCTTAACAAATAGTACTAGTTAAATGGGTAATGATAGAAAACGCCGTTCCCGTTCACGCGAAAGAGACAGGGAACGTAACGAACGCAACAGAGATAATCGTGGCGGTAATGAAATAAATGAACGTCGCAATCGGCGTTCCCGTTCCAAAGAACGTGGACGTGGGAAATCTGCAGAACGTTCTTTAAATCGAGAACGTAATCGTGAACGGTCCAAATCGAGAGATCGTCAGCAACGGGATTACGACTCTTCTAGGAACAAGGAGAAAAAGCGCGACGAGAACAGAGGTAAACCCACGAAGGATGTTATCGTAATAGACGATGATGATTTGACGGAAGAACAACTGAAGGCTAAAAAATCGGAGCCACTATCGTTGGAACAGTTATTGGAAAAGAAGAAGAAGGAAGAGGAGGCCCGCAGTAAGCCAGTATTTCTGACCAAAGAACAACGAGCTGCCGAGGCACTAAAGAGAAGGCAGGAAGAAGTTGCGGCAATGAGAGCAGGCCACGATATGGGGTCCAAAGCTCCAACCAGCTCCTCTTCTGCTGGTACTGCTACCCCGTCGACAAGTGCCACGACTGATAATAGTTTTAATATATCCGCTAGACGTTCGGACACCAGAATCGATCGAGGACCTGGTCGAGAAAGGGAAAGGGGAGATCGTGAACGCGACCGTGACTTGGATCGTAGAGACAGAGATCGTGAAACTAGAAAAGATGACCTCACACAAAAAGACAAAGAAAAGGAACTGGAAGCCATAAGAGAACGTTATTTGGGTATTATAAAGAAGAAGAGAAGGGTCAGACGTTTGAATGACCGTAAATTCGTCTTTGATTGGGATGCCGCGGAAGATACATCCGTCGACTATAACAATCTGTACAAAGAGCGTCATCATGTACAGTTCTTTGGCCGCGGCAATGTTGCGGGAATCGATATCAAGGAACAGAAACGAACACAAAGTCAATTTTATGGCGACCTTTTGGAGAAACGTCGTACTGAAGCTGAAAAGGAACAGGAGAAGGTGCGCCTAAAGAAAGTCAAACGAAAGGAAGACAAACAAAAATGGGATGATCGTCACTGGTCCGAAAAGGACAATGATGAAATGACCGAACGTGATTGGCGTATTTTCCGTGAAGACTACAATATCACAATCAAGGGTGGCAAAATACCAAATCCCATACGTAGTTGGAAAGAATCTGGCTTTCCAAAAGAAATTCTGGAAATCATCGACAAAGTGGGATACAAAGAACCAACGCCCATCCAAAGGCAGGCCATTCCAATTGGTTTGCAAAATCGTGATATTATTGGCGTGGCCGAAACCGGTTCCGGTAAAACATTGGCTTTCCTCATTCCTCTACTGTCTTGGATTCAATCTCTGCCAAAAATAGAACGACTCGAGGATGTAGACCAAGGTCCGTACGCCATAATTATGGCACCCACGCGTGAATTGGCTCAACAGATCGAAGAGGAAACGACTAAATTCGGCCAACCCCTGGGCATACGTACAGTAGTTGTCGTGGGTGGTCTTTCGCGTGAGGAGCAAGGTTTCCGCCTACGAATGGGTTGCGAAATAGTCATAGCCACACCGGGTCGTCTGATCGATGTTTTGGAAAATCGCTATTTGGTATTGAATCAGTGTACCTATATTGTTCTGGACGAAGCCGATCGTATGATAGATATGGGTTTCGAACCGGATGTGCAGAAAATTTTAGAATATATGCCAGTGACAAATTTGAAGCCCGACACAGAAGAGGCAGAAGACGCCAGTAAGCTGATGGAGAATTTCTATTCAAAAAAGAAGTATAGGTAAGAGGCATATTTTATTAAGACTTTAATTTCTGTATGAGAACACCCTTTAACCGGGGCAAAGCATTCACCGAACTTTGCATATCTGGTATTTGTTCGCTCGGCTGGTCGATGCTGATTTAGGTCGATAGATATCTGGGAAGTTATTTTCTGCAAAGCGCTTTCCTGAAGTTGTGTTGGTGAGCGCAAAGCTGCAAATGCTCTTTCAGGGGTGGAAACAATAGCTATTCTATAACCTTTGTTACGAGGAAAGCAGGTGGCGGATTGGTCTGGCTTAAGAATTGGAAATCTGCGGGCGACTTTCAAAATATCCGAGATCACTAGTTGACCAACTGATAGTTCCAGAACTTTGACCAGATAGTTTAAACCTATCCTAATATTCGTTTGCATAAGCATTGAGGTACCTTCTGGAACAAGTGCTTTAGATGGTTTTGAATTGGAGATTATTTTCTGACCTTAAATTGACGGAGGATAGTTAAATTTCTATATTTAAATTCTTGCATTTCCGGACTATTGCTCGCTTGGTCCTATTCTGCGACCTTGGGCACTTTTTTGCAACCAGATAGACTCTTAACTGTCGGGCAGAGCAGTTTGGAACTATTTGGTACTTCTATGGTCTCGAACCAGTGCATCAATTTTCACACTCAACTTTTCAATTCTACCTTCAAAAGGTTAGGTGGCTGGTAATTGGTCGCATTGATGCGAAAAACAGAAAGCCTTAGATGCAAAACCTTCTTATCCTACCTGGCCCTTTTGGGTTGCGGCAAGTGAAGTAAGTGGTCTTCAGTGAGGTTCGCAAAGTCATGCCAGTTGACTTTATAATCACCAGCGATCCGAATTTAAAGCGACACGAGTTTACGGTTGTGTATGGAAGGAGCAACTGGATGACGATGGAAATGTCTGGAGAGCTCGAGAACCTGGCTGAACTTCTGATAGAGAATTCCTCATTGATAAAAGCTATAAAAAACCATATATTAATGTTGTCTTATGACCCGCCAACACTTTAAATAAATCTGAAATTAATTCTAAATGTTAAAAAGAACACCGAGAAGAGACCCAGTTTGACTTATAACCCGCCACCACTTTTGACAAATTAGAAACTAATTCTAAATGTTAAAAGTACATCGAGAAAAGACCAAGTTTCAGAGCGTACAAGAACGGGTTTATATCTTCTCCCATTTATATTTACGTGACAACAAAACTAGTTCAGGATTTATTCCCTGCCTGCAACATTAGTCGATGATCGCTAAGGGTTGGTGGGAACATTCAACCCTTCAGTAGGGCAACATCATCTGCGTATTCTTCGAATTATCGACAAGGGGTCGAGGATGATGGTTATTACAAGCTGTGGATATATTCGTGTAAATGTCTGTATGAGTTTTTTGTGCGATTGCTGAACAACGAGTCCTTTTATTCTATTCATTTTTGAAAATCTACATCAAGACGCGTATCCAACATGTAGTCCTTCGCTTCGAAAATATTCAAAACTCGAATAGTCGAACTTGTTCATAGTGGAATAATAATGGTGTTTGGTACACACTACCTTTTTATACTATTTTTCTATCTGTGGTATCGTCTGTTATTTCTATTTTTAGTATTTGTTGCCATATATCCTTAATGTTGTGTGTTTCTTTTTCCTTTACAGACAAACCGTGATGTTTACAGCTACTATGCCGCCCGCTGTAGAACGTCTGGCACGTTCATATTTAAGAAGGCCCGCAACAGTCTACATTGGTTCTATTGGCAAACCCACAGAGCGTACCGAACAAATTGTATACATGATGGGTGAAAACGACAAACGCAAGAAACTCATGGAGATCCTCAATAGAGGCATCGATCCACCAGTTATCATATTCGTTAACCAAAAGAAGGGTGCCGATGTCTTGGCCAAGGGTCTTGAAAAATTGGGCTACAACTCCTGTACGCTTCACGGTGGCAAAGGACAAGAACAGCGTGAATTTGCTTTGGCTTCCTTGAAATCGGGCGCTAAGGACATGTTGGTCGCCACCGATGTGGCTGGCAGAGGTATCGATATTAAGGACGTTTCGCTGGTCATCAACTATGATATGGCCAAGTCTATTGAGGATTACACCCATCGTATCGGTCGTACTGGCAGAGCAGGCAAAAATGGTGTGGCCATTTCGTTCGTCACAAAAGATGACAGTTCGTTGTTCTATGATCTGAAGCAATGTGTGATGGCAAGTCCGGTTTCAGTGTGTCCGCCGGAGCTAATGAATCACCCTGATGCCCAACACAAACCGGGTACAGTAGTGACCAAAAAGAGGAGAGAAGAAAAAATTTTCGCCTAAACTGTTTTTATTTTTTGTACAATTTGACGTCACCGACCGTGTCGAGAAGAAGAATTAAGAAAATACAAATGGAAATTGTTTTTAAACGAAAATAATTTATTATCTCGTTAATCTTAAAAATAAGGCATGTCTGCTGTCTTTTGATTCAAACGGCAGGTATTTGTCGTAAAAATTTAAAACAACCTCTTCCATTTTGAAGCCAAACTTTTGGTATAATACAACAGCAGGATTGGTAGCAGATACATGAAGTGTTATATCCTTTGTCATACAAGTCTATAAGAGAGAAATAAAAGTATTAGTTACATTAAATTGTCAAAAATAGTCACAGCGTGCTGAAATCATAAGTTTATGAAAAAAAATAATTCCACTGGCCACCAATCAGATCCCAGATAAAAAATAGGCTAACTAACAAAACAGGATAGAAGCGTAGAATGCTGCCCATGGAGCACCACTGCAGTTTGTAGCAAGAAGAGTTGTTTAAGAGTTATAAGAGTTTCAGGTTACTACTATATGTATGACCTCGAGTCACGAATGAAACGAGTAAGAGTTACCGCACTTATTTTTCCAACAAAAATCAAACATGACACACTCTTCTATATAAAAAAAATGTTTTTTGTTGTGTGTACTAAAAAATAATCAAACACGAAGAGGTCTTATTGGCGAATTCGAATTTGGTGTTGAAGTCAGTAGTTTATGAAAAACAATTATTCGACTGGCCACCAATCAGATCCCAGATAAGGAGTAGGTTAACCAAAAAAAAAACAGGATGGAAGCGTAGAATACTGCCCACGGCGCACCACAGCAATATGTAGCAAGAAGAGTTTCTTAAGAGTTACAAGCTTTTCAGGTTAATACTATATGTATGGCCTCAAGTCACTAAAGAAACGAGTAAGAGTTACCACACTTTTTTTCCAACAAAAAGTCAAATATGACACACCCTTCTATACAAAAAGAATATGTGACAGCGCATAGAGAAAGGGACCTAAGGGTAAAAAAAATCAATTTTCACCTTTTTTTGATGTGGACAACATCCGAGCATCGAATGAGAACGATCCAAAGTGTTCCCTGCCAGAGATATGCGCGTTTTATGAAAGTGATGGTACACCAAAAATACACGTATTTAAATCTTTAAAATGGCTCTCCTGAACAAAACTGGTTTTTACCCATAGGTCCCTTTCTATTTTGCGCGTCACATATGGTTTTTGTTATGTGTACTAAAAATTAATCAAACACGAAGAGGTCTTATCGGCGAATTCGAATTGGGTTTATCTGCACTAGATGGGGTGAATGAATCAATAAATCAACTGTAACTTATAGTTCAGACATTTTTACAAAGCAGAACTGCAGCAGTTAAGTGATTTATTATCTTACGTTATTATTTTATTTTAATTATAGTTTTTTTGTCTGCTATTGACGAATTCGCCGATGAAATCTCTTGTTCAATTCGATGTATACAAAGAGAAACAAAGTCTCCCTGTGAATGGAGACATAGAAAGGAGAAGGAGTCTATTCTGACAAAATTAACTAGAAGTGTTATTGCGCCAGAGAAAGGACATCGATTTGGACGGAAATGCTTTTAAAAAGTCAAACATCCGACTGATGGCATAAACTTGGCTTCCAATCCTGTTGTGAAATATATAATTATGATGTGTCGGATAGAGTAAATACAATGATTATTTTGTCGGCATATTGAGTAGCTATTTGCCAATTACAAAACAGCCTCCAAAGCGCTTTGAAAACATACCTGGCAATCGCAACCGCATGAATGATCCGGTTACGAAAATTACTTTACTATGCTTGGGTCTTGAATCTGTTGCCTATGAAGAATGACTGTACTTATTAAGCCAAGTCTGTTACCTGCTTAATAAACAACTTTTTAGCACTCTTGTCTTGTGCACGGCTTTCAGGTTTAATAATAAATATGTAAAGATGTTAGCATTTTCTTTCATTTGGTCCACTCACAAAATTCTTTGGACTCGGTCCAGCTATAGTGTAGATGTAAGTTTTATAAACTGTATTATGACAATAATATACGAGTAGTTAAGAGTATCGATTGCGATGGTTAGGACATGATATGGCAGCGGTTTGAAAGTTTTTCGTTTTTTTCTTTCTGAAAAGATAACCCTTCCTCTGACCTTTAGAAAATTTCTTAAACGAAGCCCAGGGTTAAATGGATGAAAACGATACAACTGAAAAAGCATTAGCCGGAAACTACGACGGATGTCCGGTGGTTGAAACAAGTTAACATGTAAGGTAAGTTAAGGAGGACTTATACTGATGCCTAGCCTTAAAAAAATTGACACCCAGTACCACCGCTCGGTGACCTATATAGGGTCCATTGATAAGCTTACAAAAGCTCCTTTACAGCCTGGTCTTCAACTCTCTGAAATCAAAGCTGACTGGCTCTTAACATAGAAGTTAATATTTTTGTTATTAGGCTGGTTAATCAGCAGAAAATATTGTGCAGCTCTATCTGTAGCTAGTACCGGTATTGCTTAGACAACAGGAAATTGTGTCTGCGCACGGTAAGGACCTTCGTCTCCTCATGTAGATGGATGGTCCTCAGAAGACATAAGAAGACACCCTGTTGATGTTCTAAGGGCGGCATTCTGACAAGGCTGAATTTTCTTCCACAGCGTCGTACTCACGTTCGCCGACCATACAGATGCTGCGTAGTTTGCTACAGACCGACCTATCGCTTTGTAAGAGGTCAAAAAGGTTTCTTTGTCGGCTCCCCAAGTACTGCCGGCAAGTGACTTGAGGACCTTGTTCCTACTTTTGAGTTTATCGCAGATAGCTGTAGCATGTGCAGAGGATCTAAAAAGGCTGTCCAATGTGACCCCAAGGATTTTGGGGTAGTTGGTGGTCGGGATGTTGACGTCATCGACTTTCACATTGAGTGACAGCCGCACCTCTGCGGTCCAAGCAGTAGACCGTGTGGCTGATGATTTGGAGGCGAATATTTTCATATTCCTCGCAGTGAAGAAACGTGCTAAGTCAGTGAGGTAACAGTTGATTTTCTCGCAAATGTCATCCACTTTAGGTCCTTGGGCCAGAATTGTGCAATCGTCAGCGTACGACACAATTTCAACGCCGTCTGGTGGTGTAGGAATTTTAGAGAGGTAGAGGTTAAACAGAGCCGGGGATAAAACTCCACCCTGTGGAACTACTTGTTTAACTCTACGGGGCTTCGACTTTCTGTCTCTACATAGGACTGGCGCCCACACATATAGTTTACGACCCAACGTTTCAAACTGGGCAGAAGGGACGTTTCTTCAATGTCCTCGAACAGAGTGGCATGATTGACCGTGTCGAAGGTTTTTGTAAGGTCAAGAGCCACAAGGACCGTCCTGTCGTTAGGCTTGTTCTGGTTAAGGCAGCGACTTGTACGTGTGGCGATGGCGTGTAAAGCAGTTGTTGTGCTGTGCTGCTTGCGGAATCCATGCTGATGATCAGCACTAGGAAAGTGTTCGATCAGGATGGGGAGGAGCAGTGCTTCAAGCGTCTTTGCTACTGGAGAAAGCAAGGAGATCGGCCTGTACGAATCTCGTTTACATGCGTCTTTGCCTGGCTTCAGTAGCGGGATCACTCTGCCCATTATCCAGGCATCGGGAACTTCGTGAGTGGCTAGCGACAGATTGAGCACTTTGGTCATGTACTCTACTCCCGGGGTATCCAAGTGCTTTAACATCAGCATTGAGATTCCGTCCGGACCCAGCGCCTTTGATGACTTTGCGCTGCGGATGACATGGGCAACTTCGCCAACGGTAAATTGTGGTGGTGCCTCTTCGACTCGGAGAGCGCGGATACGACGCAATACTCTCCTTTTCGCCTAATCACTCTCTGGGTGCTCAATAAAAAGCCGGTTAAAATAACACGCGCACCGCTTCGGATCTGTCACTGTTCTATCACCGAACGTGACAGCTGTCCGATCATCCTTCCTTACAGGGTTAGAGAGTGATTTGACCGTTGTCCACAACTTACCAATTCCGGAACTCAAGTTGCACTGCTTTAACTGGTCTAGCCATTTGTTCCGCTTATATTCGTTGACCAACCTACTGATCTCTGAGTTGAGATCCCTAATTCTAGGGTCAGTAGGGTTGGAGCGACGAATGTCATCACGCTCGCCTGCGAGTCCCGCTGCCTCTGCTGGGAAGTTTGGTCGTACTTCGGGTATTCGACCAGCAGGGATATGGCGAGCGGCTGCTGCTTTAATGATGGCCCGGAACTTTTTCTCGGCTACCCGAACGTCCGACGAAATAGCTAGATTATTAAAGCTGCGGTTGGTGGCTTCTCTGAAGGCCTCCCAATCAGCCTTTTTTTGATTGAGAAACGTACGGCGTTCAGAGGTTATGAAATCGGGTGGTCTATTTATGGAGAGAATTATGGGAAGGTGGTCCGTTCCTAGTGAGATGACGGGTTGCCAGGTGACGTCGTTGATCAGGCCAGGCGATGCCAAAGTGATGTCTGGCGAGCTATGGCAATCGCACATAAACCGCGTGGGGGCGTCCTCATTCACTGTGCAGAACGTAGAGCTATCTATTTGCTCTGCCAAAGCTATGCCCCTCTGGTCGTTGTCTACGAGAGAATGCCACAGTTCGTGGTGAGCATTAAAGTCTCCTAGGACCAAGCGGTTATTGCCTTGTAGCAAATTGCTTATGTCTGGCAGATAACGCGGGGCACAGTATACATGTATAGTTGTACATCTCTATTTCGGCAGTTCCAGACTTGACTGCTACCCCCATACATTCCATATGTGGGTCTCTAGAGTCAAGCTCAGGCGAAATAGGTCTGTACTGCACAGAATGGTGTAACAGGAAAGCAAGTCCCCCACCTCCACTTCTGGTGCGATACTTACGTAGCACGTTGTATCCGTCACAACTGTGCAGGCTGCAGGTGGCATTCTGCTTAGTTTCTTGGATCGCGGCGACCATGATGTTTCTCCGATTCATAAATTCTATGACCTCACTGATTTTGTTGCGTAGGCCATTACAATTGATGCACTGTTAGGAGTGGCAACAGCAATCTGTGGTGTAAGATGCTGTATCGGATTTGGTTTTTTTTTTACTGCTGACACTTGATTTATGTTCCGTTTGGTAATGAATAAACATACTCCGAAACAACGTTTGCAAATTGTGGTGAATGGGCACAAAACGAGATAGCCACGGATCCTGATTTTGACAAGAATATTTTGTTCAGCGATGAAGCTCACTTTTGATTGAATGGGTACGTTAATAATAAAAATTGTCGCATTTGGAGTAATGAAAATCCGCAAGCCATTGTTGAGACGCCATTACATCCTCAAAAAGTCACTGTTTGGTGAGCTCTATGGGTAGAGGGAATCATTTGTCCATATGTCTTCAAAAATGAAGCCGGCCATAATGTTACAGTCAATGGGGTACGCTATAGAGCCTGATTATTGACTTTTTCGTACCTAAATTGAAGGATGTTGATGTGGACGACTTTTGGTTCCAACAAGTCGGCGCTTAAAGTCATACAACCCATAGTACAATAAAAATGTAGATTTATGCTAAAAGCTGATTTTAAATTTTTTCTCGTTGTAATTTCAATTGTCAATTTTGAAATTTGACAACGGCGATTGTTGAAGTTTTAAAAAGAAAATTCTTTATCCAACATTCACAATTATCATCAAACATTCACAAAAATATATTTTTGGCATTCTCTTTTTAGTGACTTTGCCAACTAGCGAACTATTTTTGTTGTTGTTGGGCTAATGATGATTATACCTTGTTTATTGTACCATGCAGCCAACGAAATAATCAATTTTTTGAAGGAAACTTTTGGTGAGCGCACTATCTCTCGTCGTGGGTCTGTGGCGTGGCCTCCAAGATCGTACGATTTAAAACCGCTGGACTATTTTTGTGGGGTTATGTAAAATTGCTTGTCTACGCTGATTAGTCCGCCACGATTGATGCCTTGGAAGAGAATATTCGGCACGTTATTGCTGACATACTGGGACCGTATGCTTCAAAAAGTGGTCGAATGCTTCAAAAAGTGGTCGAAAATTTGGCCACTCGGCTGGAATTTATTAGAGCCATCCGCGGTGGCCACTTGCCCAAATTTTTTTTAAACATAATGGCAAACCCTATTCTTTATAATAAAGATAAATTCTTGGCCGTAACATTAAATTATATGCGTTTTATTTTTTCTTGAAAACTATACACTGAAAAAACGTAATTCCTTAATGGAAATTTGTGGGAATTAAGTAAGTAGTATTTGAAAATCTTTAATATTAAAACCAGCTCCCTTCACTATTTCTACCTCAGGCCTTTCCGAGTATCGGAGCGAGATACCTTTGAGTAGTTCCCCTAAATCCCACACCGCTCTGTCAGTGAAATGAACAGTTGGCATCTTATTTAAGTCTAGCACTGGTGATAGGTAATCCGATCCTTTAGATAAAGAGACCGCATTGCAGGAACTACCTATCGCCCTTAGTAACCTACAGTGTCCAGTTAGTAACTTCGAACATAAACCTGCCATTTTTAGCCTCAGTGCCCCTTTTGCCACCACCCTTGTGCAACGGATTCTAAGCGCAGGATTATATATAGACTGGTGTGATGCTCCCGTTAAAAATAGGGCAGCAGATTTCTGATCTTTTTTTAGTGCTTTTCGTAGATTTCCCTTGAGTCTTACCAGACTTTGCAGTCACACGTTATGGTTGGTCTGACTATGCCTCTATCAATCCAGCTTACTGTTTTTGGTTTGAGGCTCAAAATCTTTCCTAAAGTGTTTTTGCACTCATACAGCATATATCAAATCCTCTTATAAGTTTTTCTAGTATAACTTGTGATCCAGAACCACGCCGTAGTATTTGGCCTCCGTTTAGAGACACAACTCTAAGTCATCCAATTTCTTCAGTTCTCAAATTTATAAACAAAGATAGGCAAATACAAGGTATTATGAAGTCGAAGACATTTCTTATACGGGACAGGCCAAACAATAAATTGTACCATGGTAAGTGTGCCATAAGCTTAATCAGCAGTAGACATTTAAAAGTGTTCTAATTTTAAGGAATCTTCAGATATTGAATATTGAACATCTTCATATACAGTGCTGTGTTGGTAAGGACTCATTCTTAATTTTACTGGGTAGAGTCTACCAGTGAAAATGTTTTGGATTGTAATTTACTTATAAACTTTTTTCTCTGACACGCTGTTTTCCATTAAACATACCTGTATTAAATGATACAACATAAACGTGCCTATACCGCTTCGCTGCCATCCCGGCCTCACGGCCATAAAGGATATATAGGCCTCATTGAATCCCACATCAGGTACTAGAAAACCGCAGCCAACTACTAATTTCTTATATAGAGCTACAACACTATAATCCGGATAACTTAAACACTCCGACACTGTAAATATGAAATTGAAAAAAAATATTTTATAATTATCACTATTGAAACATAGTTGTTGGACTTGTTAACTTACTGTCAATGCCAGGCCAAAATTCGGTTTGTAATAGAGAATTAACGGCGGATATATGATTCGGACGAACATAACAGAAATCTATGGGCGCTCGCGAGGGATATTGCCGATTCACTTTAAATTGCAATTCACACATAAGCTGTAGGAAATGAAAAAACAAATATGCGTGGTCTATATTAATTACACAAATAAACGAATATTGCAGAATATTTGTTTTAAGCTGTTTTTTTAGAACGAGTAAAAAAATGTCAACAATATAGGTTGGTTTTTGGGCAAAACTTAGACTATTTTAGCATGGGGGTGAAATTCTTACATGGTGCAAAGCAGACTTTCTATACGACCAATGTGCGTTCGTATGAAAAAGTCTGACCTAAAAGTAATGATGCTTTTTCCAACTGTTATATTAAAAATCCATCGGGAGATCAATCTAGAGGTGTCTTATTAAATTAAAAAAATACAAAAAATTCTAATCAAGTGTGGAATCTTTTGTGTTCATTCGAAAGGACATTTTGTCATTTTTTTGAATATAACTTTCTTCAAATGGTGGCCACAACTACGCCTCAGGGTGTCCATTCTGAGGTCAAATTTTAGATGATTCGTTTGAGGATTTCAATGGGTGTGGCGTTAATAACACGTAAAGTTAGCTACCGAAACCTAAGCCTAATCCCCACATTGGTTAACGAGTGCAACATCGAGTATGTAAAGATTTCGATTCGATCAAAGGTTTGGACTACAGCATCGTACTTTTTCATCGGAAACTGCTATTTATATAACACTGCAATATATGGGTTGCAGAGCATTACCGAAACATAAAGAAAACGAAAGGATTGAGATATGTAAATATTTTACGATATTTGCTAACCAATTACAATAACCAAGAACTTCATAAATTAAAGATGGATTCTTTGCCTTTTTTTGTACTCATCACGCTCCGGGCCGGTAGATGACAGTAATATTAATAATAAATTAACAGTGCAACAACCAAAATACGAATGAGATGAACCAATTGCAATTTTTTATTCAGTGCAAGATTTTTTTTTTAATCGCATTTGAAGTTGGTGATTTTGGAACGCTTTCTAACAAGAAAAGATTATTGAAAATTTAATAAAATAATGCTTATTTATTTTTATTATCCCAGAAAGTTTTTATTATCCTGGAAAGTTGTGGTATCTTACTGTTTTTGGGGTCGTGGAATTCATTTTTGATATTTATTTTTACCTCAAACTCACGCTAGATGGCGCTGTCACACAAATGGTGCTATTTCTTGTATGTTTTCATAGAAAAAACGCTGTATTGACAAAAGTAGAAAGAAACTAGATTCTATGTTAGGTTGTTGTTGTTGTAACAACAATATATTTATATTGAAGTATTGTTCATCTATGGGGGATCTGCTTCGATATACAGGTGGAGGAAAGGCGCCATTTGAACTGGATGCGTCCACAGACACCTGGGGTCAGCTGAGTGGGCTTGGCCGGACAATTGAAGAGAGGCAACACATGGTCCCTGATGGCAGGACAGATGTCCTGAACGTTAGCATCAATTCGTGACCAGTAAGAATTGAGGCGGCTGCACCATCCAGATCTCAGCTGCGCCAGAACCACGTGCGTCTGCCAAGGTAGTACCTTCTCCTCAGGTGAAATCTCCGGGGGATGTTCCCCTAGCAATACATTCACACGGTAGCTGGATACTGCTGCTGCGACTTCAACGGCGTGAATGTTGTTCAGACCTGCCTGATGGTTTCGATGATCTAAAGGTTCTCTCTTATAACGCTGGACCTCGCTCTCTAGATCATGTAGATCGTACCTGATCTGCCTGGGCGGAGGCAACCTGTTCAAGGGATGGTGGTTAGGATGACTGCTGCGAAAACACCCTAGCAGGTATTGCTTAGACATCAGAAAACTCTGTCTGTGTACGGTAAGGACCTTTGTCTCCTCGTGTAGATGGTCCTCAGAAGACATAAGAATACACCTTGTTAATGTTCTGAGGGCGGCATTAAGGCGTCTGAATTTTCTTCAACAGCGTCGTACTCACGTTCGCCGACCATACAGATGCTGCGTAGTTTGCTACAGACCGACCTATCGCTTTGTAAGAGGTCAACAAGGTTTCTTTGTCGGCTCCCCAAGTACTGCCGGCAAGTGACTTGAGGACCTTGTTCCTACTTTCGAGTTTATCGCAGATAGCTGTAGCATGTGCAGAGGATCGAAAAAGGCTGCCCAATGTGACCCCAAGGATTTTGGGGTAGTTGGTAGTCGGGATGTTGACGTCATCGACTTTCACATTGAGTGACAACCGCACCTCTGCGATCCATGCAGTAAACAGCGTGGCTGATGATGTAAGGTGATTTATGCTGGTGGTTAAAAAGAACAACCGATGAAGAGGATACTAACGAAGAGCAAGAACAAAAAACGTACAGAGATCCACAGCCTACTACTTCTGGAGTCTTTGCTACTTCAAACATACAAATTGACAGTGGTAGTGGTGATGATTAAGCGGATCTAAAAAATGTATAATACTTTTTAATCAAAAAGTTGTTCAGCTAAAAAAAGGTGAATACACGGGTTCTTCTATGAAAAGCTACAAGAAATAGCACCATTTATATGGCAGCGCCATCTAACGCGAGTTTTAGGTAAAAATAATTATCAGAAATGAACTCCTCGACCTCAAAAACAGTAAGATACCACAACTTTCCAGGATAATAAAAATAAATATGCATAATTTTATCAAATTTTCAATGATATTTTCTTGTTAGGCAGCGTTTCAAAACCACCAATTTCAAATGCGTGTATAAGTAAAAAAATCTCGCACTGAACTAAAAAAAACCTTGAAGGTTTTGATTGTTGCACTGTGTTATATGCCGCATCTGATTAATTCAATTATCACTACTTCTGCACTCCAAAAATTGGAAAAGTTATTTCCATTCGCAAAAAAAATAATCGAATTGCGGAAGATTATAGGCCGATTTGCATTATGCGAATTTTGTCGAAGATAATGGAACAAATGCTCAAAGTTCAAATGGTCTCCAGGATCAATGCTTCATTATTGCCAGTCTGATTTTAGGTATAATCAAAGCACAACTTCTGACTGACAATATAAGAAAAATTACTGTTGATCGTGGTTGCTGCGTTCTTCAATCGCTTGATCTAGATAAGGCATTTGAACGATTGGATCATGCGCAGCATATTGAGAAGTTATACTTTTCGTATAGATTCTCAAGTTCTGCTTGTAGGCTATTGCGACATATTTGTTTGGTAGAAGACAGTATGTATGTTTAAATGGTTGTTCTACAGATTTGCTTCCAGTTAGTAGGGAAGTTCCTCAGGGTTCTGTTCTTCGAACGCATTTGTTTGTAATGTATATTAATGATATGTTTTTTTTAGCGTTTAGTGTTGAAACCAGCTCCTGTGTTCCTTTTGCTTTTGCTGATGATGTTCAATTGTAGTTTAAGGGAAATCTAGACTTCTTAGATGTTTTGCAGAGTAATATTAATTTCGTAACATTTAATTTAGCTGTTTGGTTGTCCAGTAATAGACTTACTGTTAATGTAAATAAAACGAAAGCAATGTTCTTTAGCAGTCCTATGTAGAGCAATGTTGTAGTGTCTGTATGAAATAGTGTAATCGAATTCGTTGATAATATTAAATGTCCTAGTACTCGTATTACTCTTGATAATGAGTTAAGGATTGAGGCGCATGCTGATTCCAATGTTAACTCTACGTTGTGAAAGTTGTACAACTTGGAATTGTCTCTTCCGCTACACATAAAAATTAGAATACTTCACGCGATTGTTATGTCAATATTTCTGTATTGTATTGAAGTTTACTCTGGAGCAGTGGCTCAAGTCATGGATAAGATTCGTCGAGCATTCAATCTTATAGTGCGGTAATTATATTCCATTAATGCTCGGCAGCACTTTTCGGATTATTTTGATAGGTTTTTGCTTTGTAGCTTCGCGAAGTTTACAAAATAAGGAGTTTTCTTCACTTCTATAAGTTATATACACTTCAGACACCAATCTTTGCTCCACGAAGTTTACAAAATAAGGAGTTTTCTTCACTTCTATATGTTATATACACTTCAGACACCAATCTTTGTAGTTGAGTTTTTTCGGTGGGGTACGGGGGCTATATTGAAACGTGGTCCAATGTGAGAAGATATATATTGACACAGCTAAGTTAAGAGATGTTTGATAAGACAATGAGAGAATAGTCGATGATAGAATAGGGTGAGATATTCCATACAAAATTACAAAACTGTAGCTTCAAAATATAGTCCAAATTAATTTGATTGATCACCCTTGTTGTTTCATTTTAAAGTTTCTTTTCCTAGCGTTTCTATTTGGCCATATAAATTCTTACAAAAATACAGTTTTTCTTTGGACTATAAAAACATACCTTTAAATATGGCGGGAAACATTTACTATTACGAAAAATATACGGATGTAGAACTCTTTGCGTATAGGGAGATTCGAAAAATTCACATTGGAAAGAGCCAGCAATCCGTGCATGAAACGATCTCTTAGGATCTTTCGAGGACAGAGCAATTAACTAAAAGAAAAAGTGTTAATGTAGTATAAAAGCGAACACCCGCAGACATTCATACGCCGACTTACCTGATAGCGATCAATATGCTTTGTTTTATCATTGTGTACTTTTGTCATATGTCGACCATTGATATGATCGTCTAAATTAAAGAGAGGTTTTCCGTGAGCTCTCTTCCACTCCCGTATACACAGTTTACGATAAAATCTTCTCACATACGAGGGTATACGAATTTTACACTTATCTTCTAAGGCAAAGACACGACGTAGTTTGCGTAGTAACTCCTTTTCCTCGTATTCACTCATCCTAATTAAACTGAAATGGAAAAAAACAAATAAAAAATTCGTATGTTAAGATCAGCGAGTCGAATCACATTTTAACAGTCATGGACAAAAATCAAGCACTTTTGTAGGGTCATAAAAGGGTTTCCCACTGAGCAAACCAACAGTTATATTGTAGTTTCGGAGGCTATCACAAAAACGCATTCTACGAGGGTTGCTATATATATTTCTAGCATAGACAACACTAAGTTCTGCCTGGTGCCATCTGACATTTCCATTGCAAAGTTTGACATTTTTTAGCATAAACGTACTCAGAACGTTTTGACGTAAGACCATCATTTGTGTTGTTTACAGTGACTTGAAATAATCAATTTGGCAAAAAAATAGAATTTACTCGTGAACATTTTCGTGCGATCATTTTCGATGTGGATTATCACGACAAGAGTGCATCGATGAACTTTAATCTTTGTATGGCGACGAAGCACCATCCTATAGCACTGTGAAAGCCTGGTTCAATGAATTCAATCGTCGCCGGCGCTTGAATGACCGATGCCGATGAAAGAAAACGCTCAAAATCGAAGTGCTTATATAAGGTGATCCATCTAGAGGTATTTTTTCAAAAAAAAAAAACAAATCAAGTGTGGAATCTTTTTTGGTAATTTGAAAGGACATTTTATGGCACTTATTTTTTGAAAATAATTTCCTTCAAATGTTGGCAACTGCATTATGGAAATGAGCGTTCGGTGAGAAAGGGAAGGTCCGCTGTTTTCGACCAAAATTTTGTTCAGTGATGATGCCTATTTCTAGCTCAACGGCAAAGTCAATAAACAAAATTGCCGCATTTGGGCTGAAGAGCAACAAGAAGAGGTTCAAAAGGTGCCATTATGCCCAGAAAAAACCATGGTTTGGTGCGGTTTATAAGCTGGTGTAATAATCGGCTCATATTTCCAAAAATGATGATGGCCGGAACGTAACCGTGAATGGTGCTCGCTATCGCGCCATGATATCGATGTGCTATCTGAAATTGAAGCCCGTAATCTTGACGACACTTGGTTTTAACGGGGCGGTGCCAATTGCGATACAGCTGCACAAACAATGGATCTATTGAGAGGTCATTTCGAAAAGCAGCTAATTTCACGTCTTGGACCGGTGTGTTGGTCGACTAGATCGTCTAATTTAACACCTTTAGACTTGTTTCTTTGGAGCTACGGAAAGTCCAAAGTCTATGCTGACAAACCAGCTACGATTCAGGTTTTGGAAGCCAACATTACGCGGCCATACCGGTCGAAATGCTAAAACGAGTCATCCAAAATTAGACCTTCAGAATGGAAGGTCTGAGGCATAGTTGTGGCCTACATTTGAAGGAAATTATATTAATAAAATTAATGCTATAATATGCCCTTTCAAATTACCAATAAAGATTCCACACTTGATTTTTATATTTTTTTTGTTCTGAAAATATATCTCTAGATGGATCACCCTATACATTATTTATTGAGCAGGCCTGGTGGTAGAGCTAGCAAAAGTAAGTATGCTAAGATCATCCAATCTCGCAACTTCCGGTTCTATGTACCGGATTGACCGGAAACAAACACTCTTCGACCTCAACAATATGTATTTTTTGTCCGTCCATGTTAAGATCATCCAGTAATCAATCTAAATAAAATTGGACAATACTTATATAAGTCCATGTTTGTTTATAGCACCTAAGTAAAATTCCCTCTAGATTTGCGGCTTGACTTCCGATCTTGCTCAAATTTAGTAATAATGGAAGATCTATAACTAAGCCTGGTAAAACTGGACCATATCTGGTTCAATTAGACTTGAACGCCCTATGTTTGAATAGCTCCAACAAAAATATAAAAAAAAATTTGACCAAGCCTGGTAAATAACCAATCAATTTAACCAAGTCAGTAAAACCAAGCCTGGTAAAGCAGTACCCTATCTGATGAAATAAAACTTGATCGCCCTATGTTTTCGAATAGCTCCAACAAAAATGTCTCAATTTCAGGTCCTCTTTAAGCAAAAAATTCGACTTTGCTCAAATTAACCAGTAATTAACCCTGGTGGCAATGGACCATATCTGTTAATGTTATCCCATAGCCCCCGCTGCAATGTTCCCCTTCCTTTATTTGAGGTCAGCTACTCAAGCCCCTTTTGACTTTCTACCTTTTCAAATTTTGCATATTGCTTTATGGGAGACCTAAAGACAAGCCAAAAAATGTTGGCCTTAATTGGTCATAGTTCCTCAAACTCCCATCCAAACATTCTTGCCGATTTAAAGTCCCGCCGGACTTTTAGCCACACTTGAAATTCGATACTGTTAAAATTTGGATATACGTTATGAGTGGATATGGGTGGATGTTTTCCTATAGTCCCAATGGAAAGGTCTCTCCTGATTTGAGGGCCTGCCACTCTACACCCTAACTTAGTTGCATGTGATATAGTGGGTTATAAATAATCTGTAATTGTGGTAAATTGGACAATGTCCGTCCATATACATATTTATATTGCAACGAACAAAGGTTACTCACGATTAGATGTCCTACCGATGTACCAGTCAGTTATTGAAGCCGATCTTGCTCAAATTTAGCACAGTATTTTATGAGTGATTTTTTCTATCTCTTATCCTGTTGCCAAGCTTGGCTTCAACAAGAGGTAGCTACGCAGGCTTAGATATCTTCAAGTTGAAATTACGGACACAAGTATTGAAATTATTGTGGGTAAAATATGTTTTTGAAAGCGTCGTTAAGAACTTAAAACACACGTAACTGCATGATTTCGATGATAGTCTTTTGAAATTGGATCTTCTAAGTCAGGATGGCTTGTGCGCCGCCGTGGTGTGATGATAGTGGGCTCGACAATTATGCCAGTTAACCCAGGTTCCACTCCGGTTAAGAACATATTACAATCTATCCTAAATGCCAGCGACTTTGCGGGTTAGAGATTTATCGCTAAGCCGTGTAAATGGCATTAGCCATTCGGAGCCGGCGCTAAACAGTAGATCTCGAGTGGAGAGCTAAAGAATTATATCGTGCACAGCTCACTGATTAGAGAGAAGTTCTCCTTGTTCCTTTAATGGGATGTTGTGAAAATTAAGTAGTAGTCTAGGATTGGCGTGACTTTGCTGATACTATGTGCTTGGCAATTCGAATAGCTCGCAGCAACAGTGAACAAAATCCTCTTTTACCAATAGGCAACGTATACGGCATAGATTATCGAGATATGTCGTCACTAAGCTTGCAATTTGAAACGCGGGACATTCCATTATAATTTTCCTTCATCAATAACGCTCAAAAATTCTGTGGGAAGTGCCTTTGATGCACCACAGTCCATTTCCACAACTCAGCTAATCTACCATCTTACAAGAGGACAACTCCTGCAAATCTTCCAGAAAGTACTTCCCCAGGAAACTACGCCGTATCTACTGACTCAATCTTCTCCTCTTTCCTACACAAGCAGAAGTATTTGACTATTCCTTCTTGCCATTTTCTAGACAGGACGGCATATCTCAAAATTTTTTTCTTAAGTTACCCTTTCTTAATGAATTCCGACAGTCCCATATGCCCAACCGTTAGGGTTGTTCTGGCTACCAACACTTCCCCATTACATACAGCATATCTGAACCTCTCTTATATACACTTCCTCAGCGTTTCCCTTTCAGTTCAACTTGTGATACAGAACAACAACGACGAGCTTATCATCTGTTAAGTTGTGCATAGCTTCAGAAGAGCTAGGAAAAAATACGTACTCAGCATTATTGGTTGGTGAATCGTTTGCATCATCACCTATTCCCTCTTCATCTGCATCATCAGGTGGTTTTTCTATTAACCACGGCCATTGTCGCCTTGGTTGTTTAGTAAATAAACTAGGTTTACAGTCTTTCAACAGAGTTTGAATATCATCGACATCATCGCCACTATCACTTTCAAACTCTTCGTGTTCACTGACAGGTTTACACTGTTCCTGTCTACTTTCAGTGTCATCGGTTAATTCAGCATCTGACTTTAGTTCTTGCTTAATGAGTTTACCACTCTTTTTAGGACTTCTCGCACTCGTACTTGCTCGATTCTCATCAGACAATTGTTGAAAGTTTGTAACTTGTACAATACGTGGTTGAAATTCATCACAATCAGATTCGCCATCATCATCATCGTCAGTTTCCTGGCGCTGTTGCTCCTGGTCGATAGTGTTTTCGTCGACTGTTTCATGCCCGACCAAAGTCGATGAGGTAGTATTTTCTTCTTCCTGTTTAGGAGTATTATATCCGGAGGTAGTTTGAAAATTATTTTCCGGCACTCTGAAAGAAAAAGACGAATACGAAAAAGGGTTAGTTGAGTTCCAAACATATTGAAAAAAATTTACAAGTACAAAGACCTTTGAAAAATAACATTTCATGACCACCAGTTTGGTTTGGAATTAACAGTCGGATGGACTGCCTTTATTTTCACAGAGTGAGGCAAGTTATTTATGCCTTACAAAACACAGCAAGGACACGACTTGCATTCACAAACAGGGAAAGCAGAGGCGTCGGTGAAAGAATACATTTAAATTCTTGGCATTATAAACTGGAGACAGCACAAGACAAAAGTACGTGGAAATCAGTTCTTTTGCAGAGTGAAACCATCAAGAAATTGTAGTAAGTCAATAAGGCAAAGAGTAAACAAAAACATATTGATAACATGTAACCACAGCACAGTGGTTACATGTAATCACAGTGACAGTGAAGTAAGGTTTCAAGCTCTAGTAGTCAACTATTCCTACCTACTATGTTCAGATCATCACCCGAACAGTAAAACATCCCAGGGATACATCTACGAACACCCTTACATCGTTATTTTTATTTTCCAGTGGAGGTTTGGATCTGCTTCCGCGTAGTTTTGGCTACCGAACTCTAGCTACTTTATGTTTGTCCAAGACCATGCTTATTAAATTGGTATATATCCACGGCTCTTACAGCCCGCCAAGTGCACATATAGAGATTTTTGCGGAATTGTTATTATCTAGAACATCTATAGCAAGCCAGTTCGTCTGCCACTTCGTTTTTTTTTAATTATTACTGTACCAGAGAATCTAACAAAGTTTAACTTTTGGTTTGCAATGGTGCTTAGCGACGGTATCCAATTGAATCGTAGCGACATTGATAAGAACAAAGGCAGCAAGCAAAACGGAATTGTGGATACGTTACTACTTTGGATTTGGAAACCAATCCTATCTTAGTAAAGACAATTCATTTGAAACGTCCTGGCAAGAAAACGATATCGATAGGAAGAAATCCGATCCGCTTTTTACAATTTAAAAAGAAAGTCCTCTCGCGATAAAAAAGAAGCAAATTATATTTTTCCTGTGCTCCTTTATACACTTCAATAAAAGTATTGGGCAAACAAATATCCATGCATAGAAGACAAAAGGATGAAACAAAAATTCTAAATTGGAAAAATAAAATTATTGGAAAAACAACTTTCCATGCATACAAGACAAAAGAGTCAAACAAAAATTCTAAATTGGAAAAATAAATTAATGTGCTTGGACAGAATACATCGTCTATACTTACAATTGTTGATCATCGATTAAGTTTTTACCAATACCAGAACCCTGACTTGTGAAAGTATTAGAAGACATATTATTTCCCTGTTGTTGTTGATCGAATTGTGTATTTGTGTAAAAACTTCTAAGCTTTTCATTCAATAACAACTGTGTATTAAGATCGCCATACAGGTGACCATTTAAATCCATTGGCCCCGCTTTAATTAATGCTGCATTATTTTCAAAAAAGTTGGCATTATCATTTGAGGCATCCAACAAGGGCAGCATGTCGTTTTTATCTGCACACTCGACCAGCGGTTCTGGGGCTATGTTTGGCAGGTTATTAAACATATTTAGATCATCGCTGGCTAAACTTTCCGCCAAGAAATCCATTAAACTGGATTGTACAGTATTTAAAGACATCGATGGATCTTCAAGTGGTGGTAGTACGTTATGCTGTGGTGTTCTATTCAATAGATGATCATCTTCCAAGACATCTAGTTGTTTAGCTACTTTAGGCTTACGTCCCATGTATGGCCTGAAAAGGGAAAAAGCGTTAAGATTAAAAAATATTTAGGTAATACGTACCGTCAATCTTACATCATACGACTGCATGTATATTTTGCTATTAATTCGTCTTCGGAATCGTTATTTTTACTACGTTTGGTGTCCTGCTCGTTATTGGAAGTATCACTAGCATATGTTTCTTCCATTTGCCGTTTGTCATTACGAATTTGTTGGCGCTTTAAGCACTGCTGTTCGTCTGAAAAAAAAATAAATCAAAATACATTCTATTAGAATAGGAAAGAGTCAAGCTAGACATTTGGGTTCATTGTGATTGTGCTATTTTGAATTGGTCTACATTTCCTATAGAAAGTCGCCCCTGAGCCACCACAGACTGCTTACAAATCTCCGCAAGAAAGAATTCTCCTTGTTAACTGCGGCGTTTTGTTTTTGAGTTACGGACATGTACACAACAGGTAATCCACTGCCTATTATTTCACGACAGACATTTGAAGATTAATACTCATAAAATCAAATTGAACAATTACGAGGGCTGCTATATATATTTCTGGCCTAATAATGAAAATGCGAATATTTATCATCAAAAATAGTTTTATTGTTTTTCAAAGTATTCTCCAGCACGACTTATACACTTTTGTATGCGCTCAAACAGGTTGTCGAAGCACTTTTTCCACTCCGATTGATACACCTCCAAAACATGGTTTTTGAACGCTTCAACAGCATCTTCAGGCGACGAAAATCGTTGACCACGCATTTTTTTCTTGATGTGTGGGAATATAAAGAAGTCATTGGGTGCCAAGTCAGGGCTGTACGGCGGATGACCCATCAATTCGACGTTTTGGCCGGCCAAAAAGGCGTTGGTTTAAGCCGATTTGCGAGAGCTCGCATTGTCATGGTGCACAATGATTCGTGTTCTCTTGTTCGTTTTTCGAATTTCTCCAAAGACTTCAGGCAAGCAAATTGTGGTGTACCACTAAGAATTGAACGTCCTACATTGCTCAAGCGGGACAGATGCCACATGATCAGTTTTGCCGAAGAAACAGGCGACCATTTGGTTCGACGTGCTTCTTCCACGAACAAGTTTTGTTGAATTTGGCTCGTCTTCGAAGACCCACACGGTCGATTGCTGTTTTGATTCGCGCTCATACGCATAGATCTATGATTCGTCACCTGTAACGATCTTATGAACGTCTTTCAAAGCACCGCCATCGTATTTTTTTAAAATTTCTTTGCACCAATCGACACCAGCCATTTTTTGAGCGATTGTCAAATTGTGCGGGATCCAACGAGAACAAACCTTTTTTACGGCCAGGTGTTCATGCAATATCAAATATATGCTGGTGGAAGAAATACCCAAGGATGCCTCTATCTCACGGTATGTCACATGACGATCTTGCATTATCAGTTCACGCACGGCATGTTCAAATGTTCACGAGTTAATTCCATTTTTTGCCAAATTGATTTTTTCAAGTCACTGTAAACAACACAAATGATGGTCGTACGTCAAAACTGGTCTACGTCGAACTTTCCAATAGAAATGTCAGGTGCCGCCAGGCAACACTTAGCGTTGTCTAGGCCAGAAATATATATAGCAACCCTCGTATATATTAAGCAGATCATATTGATTTAGGTAAGCCTAAAATGGAAAATCTACGTTCGCTTTCTATATTTTCTTATAGCTGAGCACATTAAACACGGCGGCCCAATGTATGAACATACAATTTGTATGTACTTTGCTTAATAGAAATAAATATGTTCCAACATATTCTATAATTTGTTATATAGACCTTGTTTTTTTTTTAAGATAAAGAGAAAAAAACAAACAAAATAATGCTGAGCATATTTCGCCAAAAAAACTCATAATATGAAGGTCTAAACGTTTTCAAAGGATATATCTGTTCTGCTAATGAGAAATTCAACGTTCTGATAAGGGACTTAAAGAGGTTTTAAACTTCTTATAAGAGATGTAAACAGGCGATGGATTCAAAATTGTTAATTTATAAATGCAATTTGAATACCAATATCAGTTGATCTCCCGGTTCCTAAGACAAAATGTCCAAAGCCAGAAAACAAAATAGACAAATTTCGGTTTACTTTTACAAACTCTAAGGATAATGTGCACTGTGACTCCAAAACCTGGTTTCAAGCTACTGTTAATGATAGTAATTACAGCGCGTTAGCCTAGAATATCTTAGACACGCAAAGGGTGGTCACACAAATCTGGCATTAACTGCTTAACTAATTTTAAATCAATCCAGAGCTGTGACATAGAATATATGTAATAATGGAACTAACATCATTTGCTAACAATAATATACAAGTTGGTTGTGCTAACTCACTAAACTGCAGCTCAACTTAATTATTTTATATCTACCATATAAAGTCTGCCACTTGATTTAATTGATAACGTCATTGCTGGCGACTTAGACGGTAATATTGGTTGAAAGCAATCTGGAAAGTGCCTGTTACTCACATATATTAAATATAAATTTGGGCGTTTTATTGTCGTGTGTCAGCTTCCACCAGCCGGTTTCTTCAAACAGTTCTTGTCCGGAAGTAAAATACTTGGGACTGTTGTGGGACAATGCCCCCGATATTGAGCCCATCCACTTCTTACGTCTTTTGCTACAAATAAAGAAAACACAAGTTTAAAACGACCCCTATATGAATTGCGTTCCAAAATATACTCACATTGCTGGATCGAAAATATAATCCCAGTTTTTATCGATAAAATTGACAATGTGCGTTCTCCAATGGAAATATCCATGTCGACTTAGGCCTTTCGATTTAATTGATAAATTATACAGAGTCAATGTTATGACCAGCAGCCAGGGCATACGTTGCCTCACAAATTTCTCACGTATCCCATTGACCACCTCACTCGAAGTCGAGGGTCCGTCATATTGCAACTGCATACACTTGGAGCAGGTAAACTCGAAGAACACATCACCAAAAAAGTCACCAGGTCTCGAATATCTCAAACACTTTATGTGGACGTCGCCGCCACATTCACTGCAATGTAAACTATCGTCGTCAGTAATATTCAAAGAACAATAAGAGCATTGTAAAGTTGTCATTTGTCGATACGTATTAGGCTATTTAAAATTGTAAACGAATTTAAATAAATTCGACCAATTCAAAAAAAATTTAATTCGTTTGTTTGACAACAAAAATATTCAGCAAAAGACACGCGAACAGAGGTTGAAGCCGGCAGACAAATGAGCCGAACCAATATATCATCGGCGTACATAAAACAGCTGTTCCAGTTATGGAAGCAAAAGTGGTTACAATTGTACTTTTTTGGTACAGTTTTAAGCCTAGTATTTAGCTCAAACGAAACTTTCGCTCGCATAACATACATGCAAAAAAGCAAACGAAATTTACCACTGTAAAATTATCCGTTCCGCTATTTTCGTTTGGTGGTACAGCTAAAGCCAAGTATTCACCTAAAACGACATTCTCGCTTCCATGAGAAATGCATGAAGCAAAGCAAACGAAATTTACCATTGGTAAATTCCGTTTATCTATTTTTGTTTGGAGGTGCTCAACTGAAACGAAAAGGTGACGGAATTTGCAACTGCTTCGGGGATGTTTATAAGAGAAGTGTACACTTTTTTCACCATCTGCAAACGAAAACTAATGTTATGATAATTGTTTCGACAAGGAATATTTGACATTTATTTGCAAATAAAATAACAAATGATGTGAAGTCATTTTTGAGTGTATTTAAATAAATGTGATTAAGATAACTTATTTACAAATAAATAACGACTACTTTTTCTACACTGCTCTACACTACATATTTTTCTTTTAAGAGATAAATAAAAACTTCTAAGCGAAAATTAGAAATTATATATCATAATAAAATTCAACCCTGAAGAAGTTGGGATATTTCAACAAAACGTCGAAATGCAAATAATAATCTAATAAAATAATGACTTTGAAAGCCTGACATCTAGAAAAACAACAAAATTAAATAAAAAATAAGGTCGAAACTAAAATTCAAATTGAAATTTTCATTTCTTACAAATTTGTACATATGATTATTTGAGAAATAAGAATGTTTAATTTTGACCATGGTACAATATAACAGGTAGTAGCACTAGCAACAATAGTATACAATCAACAGTTTGTTTTTATAATGTTCAACAAAATTATAGTTTGTATTTGTAATATACATACAGGGTGGCGCAAAACTACCGTTGTAGTTTGAATGTTTTATAACTTTTTAAATTTCTTTATATGTTTTATTTCAGAAGAAAACTTGGGGAATTTGAAATGGAACACAACAGAACAGCGTTCAGCTATTGTTGAATTTTATTTTAAAATTCAAGTCAATTGTCAAGTCGTTTTTTAAATGTGCGTGGTTGGAAACATGGTACAGTAAGACACCTTCCATTTACCGGAAGATCACATACGGTACACACGGACGAAAATATCCAACGTGTTGTGGATAGTGTGCAGAACAGTCCAACAACACCAACAAGATGACGTTTGGCACAACTGGGACAATCGCGGAAAGATCACGAATGTGATATAATTTTTCATACTTAAGCCAAAAATATTCCCCATTACTATTAAACATTCAAAACACAACGGTAGTTTTGCGCCACCCAGTACACACAACAAAATTGTCAAAGTTGCTGGTAAAAATTTTGAACCCAAATGTCACTTAAGTTAGTGAAAGGAAACTTGCAGCCTTAACCACGACGTCCAACCACAACGTTTACACACTTTCCAATCGGCAAACAGCTGATTTCGAAGCCACTAACAAGCATCAGAACAACAAGTCGAAAAAAAGTTAGTGCGAGAGTAACGACGTCAATTCAATACAAAATTGGTAGTTACTATTATTTTTGTTCTCCCACAAACTTTGAAATCACTCACATGTATTTTGTCTTTCGTTTGAGAGCAGAAACACATAAAAGCCCATATACAAGCCGAAATTTCATAAAGAAAATGCAATAGAAATGTAGTTTTGTAATTCTTTGCATTCCGTTTCAGCATGATTTTCTTTTCTGATTTATTATTTTTATTTTGAAAAAAATCATCCCGAAAATATTGTTTGTTTACATTTTCGTTTCCTCTTTTGTATCGAGTTCATAAACAAACAAGATGAGAGTTTTCTCAAAATTACGTTAAAACAACCTGACTTATATGTACATAATTAATAACATGTTTTGCGTCATATACTCGCAAACTTATTGCATTAACAAATAGGTTAAAAAGTCTTTGAACTATCTTTTTATTTATTTATTTATCCTATATGAAATCAAATAAGGGAATATATGTATAAACGTCTTTATAAATTGAGACATTCACTCGCAACACGTAAAGCTATGCTAACGATAAGTCAAAAGATAGTGACTACGTTTTGATAGGAAAGTGAGTGACATTGTTGCGGCTGCAACTTAAAAAGGTTACGGCAGTAACACGTTGAAGAGAATTATAATAAAACGCCAATTTTTATGCGACAGTATTTTATTTAAAAATTGATTCGCAATGGTGAATTGTCAAATTCGATGATTGGAGTGAAGTGAAGTGAAGTGAAGTGTTTTATTATCTACATAAAACATTAAACATTAATAAAGCAAAGAACATTAAAAACAACGATTATTCATTCTTACTTAATTCTATTTTCCTCACAATTGGCCTGGAATCAAATGTCTTTTGCAAGTGAATAAATGCGCGCTCAATTGTGACATACATGAGGCAAAGCGATTACTTTGCCAGAACAGATACGAGATACCGATTACAAAATATAGATCATACAAAACATTGTAAATCAGTTACTTATGAAATTAAAGGTACTTTAAACGAGATCGTAAAAAATCAGTATTTTAAATTCATGACATTAAAATAACGGACAAAACGAATATTCTGTCAAAAAACATATAATTTTAAATCTAAATTCATTACATCCTGCCACCCGTGAGTCGATCAGGGAGACTCACTTCCAATGTCGAGAACAGCCAATTTGGAAGCAGCACGCCGCAACTGTCCAATTGATGTTTTTACCAATGCTGATCGAACCTGTCCGTCAGGTCCAGGAAAAACCTGCACCACCACGCCACGTTTCCACTGGCCCCGAGCTTCCGATTCATCACAAATCACCACCACGTCACCGACTCCCAATGGTTTCGCTGGTGTGTACCACTTTGTGCGCCGTGTCAGATCCGGAAGATATTCTAGGACCCATCTTTTCCAAAATGCCTGTTTCATTTGTTGTAGTATATGCCACTGTTTCCGAAGAACAACCCTTTCTCCAACGGCCGGCGTCTGGACAATATTTGGACATCCAAGTAAGAAATGATTCGGGGTTAGTGGGTCACTATCAGAACTCTCAATGGGAAGATGAGTCAAGGGCCGGGAGTTCACCAGATTCTCGGCTTCAATCAATAAGCTATACAACGTTTCAACTTGTGGTGATTTCTCTTTTAGTGTGAACGATAACACATTCTTAACTGCCCGCACCATTCGTTCCCATGCGCCACCCGCAGAAGGATCACCAGGAGTATTGAAAACCCATTCCACACCACGTCTTGAACACTCATCAGCATATACGGCCTCGCTTACTACGAAATCCTCCTTACTAGCCCCAATGAAGTTTGTCCCTCGGTCACTTCTCAACCGAACGGGAACGCCGCGTCTATTTATAAAATTTCGAAGACATAATATAGCTGCGTCGGTAGACAAATCCTTCGCCAGTTCAAGGTGTATTGCCCTTGTCGTCATACAGGTGAAAAGGGCCACCCACCTTTTCTCACACCGCCGTCCGATGGACACCATAAATGGACCAAGATAATCAACTCCAGTGTATGTAAATGGTCGAACAAACGGAGAGACGCGGTCGACTGGAAGTTGTCCCATCAGTGGAGGCCTAGGTGCTGCAGCTCTATTTTTGCACTCCTGGCAATCTTTTTTCACCGTCCTCACCAATTGCCGCAAACTAGGTATCCAAAACTTGGTTCTTATAGCCGCGCATATAGACTCTTGGTTTTGATGTCTGAAATCATTATGGTATTGAGCAACCATAACCCTTGTGATTATGTGGTTCTTGGGCATGATTATGGGCTGTTTTGTGGATTGACTAACACAAACTGCATTATTAATTCGACCAGACATCCTTATGAGACCATCTTCTCCTAGGCATGGGCTTAATTTAAAAATGTGGCTTTTCGCACTAACTGGATCTCCTGATTTCAGCGAAATGTACTCCATTCCAAACTCGTCTTTTTGGGCTAGCTCACACCAATATATTTCAGCATCTTTGATCTCATGGGCAGTCAGATAAGGTGGATATTGTAAAGACGATTTATTCTTTTTCAACGCGTGGCATTTAAAAATGTTAACGGCTCGAACAAACCAACATCTTATTCTGAGCAAACTGATATATTTAGATTTTACTCCATACGGAACCAGGGGACGAAATTCGGTTACATTGAATAAGAATTTCGATCGCACTTCGCTCTCACATATTTGCTTGTCGGCATCACCGGAGTTTTTTGGCCAGTCCTCCTCCTGGGACTTCAAAAATTTGGGACCATTCAACCATCTCGACTCTTGCAAAATCCCGGAGAAATATTGGGGCCTTGTCGCGTCATCGGCCGGGTTTTGTGACCCAGGAACCCACCTCCACTGTCTCACCTCGGAGAACTCTAATATTTCTGCAATTCGGAAGGACACGAATTGCTTGTAAATCCGGCTGTCAGATTGTATCCACTTAACCACTGTCTTGGAGTCAGACCAGAAAATTATCCTATTTGGCTTCACATCGTGGCTGGATATAATTGCCTCCTTTAATCTGACTCCAAGAACAGCAGCTTGAAGTTCAAGGCGGGGTATCGAAAGTGGTTTTACCGGCGCGCATCTTGATTTACCGGCGACAAATGAAATTTCTACACTGCCCACAGAAATTAACCTCCAATATGCGACGGCCGCAAACGCTAACTCACTGGCGTCTACAAATACGTGTAGTTCTATGAGGGTCGATGTGCCTGAAAATGTTGGACCATAACATCTGGGAATTTTCATGTTCTTCACTTTCTGCAGTTCCCCATACCACGAAAGCCACTTTGTATGTAGTGCTTCAGGAATTGGTGAGCCCCAGTCAACATTGTGCATCCACAGTTCCTGAAGGATGAGTTTAGACCTTATAACTAAATTGGCCAAAAATCCAAATGGGTCGAATATGGACATCACCAGGCTGAGCACCTCTTTTTTTGTTGGTCTTCTGCTGTTTCTTAGCACTTCATCGGGTACACGTGAAAATTTTAAAACAAAATAAAAGAAATCGTCCTCTGGCGACCAAAACAGGCCCAAAACCTTTTCGGTGTTTGTCTCACCCTTACAAAGATTCGTCAGATATGGTTCCTCAGTGTTTACTACATCTTGCATGACTTTACAAAATTCATGCGAATTTGATACGAATCCCCTCAGCTCGAACCCAGCCTGCTTATGAATATCTACAACGCTTCTACTTACGATGATAGCCTCCTCGGTTGTGTCGAAACTATCTACGTAGTCGTCTACGTAGTGGCAGTCTACTATAGCCCTGTAGGCCCTAGGATTCGATTCTTCAAAAGCCGCGGCGTTTATGTTCTTAATGTATTGCGCTGAGCATGGGGAGCAAGCGGACCCGAAAATCATAGCTTGCATCACAAAAATATCTGGTGAATTAGTAGTTATGCCTGAACGCCACAAAAATCTTTGCGCTGTTTGGTCTTGTTCACATATTTGTATGCGGTGGAACATTTCTCTTATGTCGCCGCAGACACCTATTTGACGCTGGCGAAATTTAAATAGTATGGCCAAAAGTGGTTTTGGTTGGTACTCGGCTGGGCCTTTCAATAATCTTGAGTTGTATGATTCACCATCCACAGTTGCAGCCGCATCGAAGACCAATCTGCGTTTGTTACCCTTATTAATGTTCGTGATGACGAAGTGTGGCAAGTACCAGGTTCTGTCGGTTTCGACGGATGCTTCTTTAGTTGATAGTTTTCTGGCATAGCCTTTGGAAACATATTCTTCGATCTTATCGTTATACCATTTAGCGAGGTTGGCGTCCCTATTCATTTTTGATTCCACTCCTTGGAGACGTTTATATGCCAACCGAAATGTTTCTTTAGTTTCATATCTATCTCGCTTCCACAATAGACCGGTTTCATATTGATTTCCCTTCTTCACGGTAGTATCTGCAAGAATACGCTTTGCTATTTTGTCCTCGTCAGCAACAATAGGGGTAGCGGCGCTCATACCGAAACTTTCCAAGGAAAAATAATCAGACACTTGTTGTTTAATATCGTCTAAGGCGTCATATTCTATTACAAATACATTATGCTCCGTATTTTCCTCATTAGAGCCAAACAGTACGTTCCCTAAACTTGTCATATGTACAGAAAAGTTTTCATCCAGATTGATTACCTGCTGTGGACGAATCAATTTCAAGTGAGGCAGACCAATCAACAATTTTGGTGTAGCTTCATAATAGTCATCAATCTCCATTTCTTCCAGTAGCGGAAATTTTTTCTTAAAAATGTTCAGTTCTAAGCTTTGAGGCGGCAGGCTTAAATGTCTGGATGTTCTAACATTCTTCATCTGAAAGGTACATCTGTCCTTAGTCGCGTTACAAATTTCTAAATTAACCCTCATTGACATTTCGTTCGATTTCTTGCCGCCTATCCATCCCAATGATAAACTATTCTTAGGCCCTTGCAATCCAATGTGTACAGCGACATCTTCCTCTAGAAGTGAAACTTTCGATCCGTCGTCAACAAATGCCATAATTTTTATTGTACCCTTCGGTCCTTTTAATTTAACCGGCAAAAACTTGAACAACGACTTTGTACTAATATTATCATCGGTTATCGTTATTACAGATCGATTTACGTTTTGATTTACTTCAGCAGTTATCGATGGTTTATCATCGCTAACCATATTATTTATTTGTTTACGATGTTCAACCACTTCGGGTTTATCAATTTTTTCCTCATGCAGCAGACGATGGTGGTATTTGGTGCAATTGGATATTCCGCATTGACGTCGATTCTTGCATTTGAAGGATGTGTGGCCAATCATCAAGCAACCGAAACAAAGACGATTGTATTTTACTAACTTCCACCTTTCTGCAGTGGAAATGTTCTTAAAGTTAGAACATTGGTTCAAGTAATGATTGCTTTGGCACATTATACAATTAGGCCGACGACGTTCCTCCGTGGTGATGGCAAATGATGGCTTCACTTTACCATGACTACCCGCTTTTCGATTCATCGCAGCATCGTCAATGTTGGTGTCGTTCTCAGTGGCCAATGAAATATAAGTAGCCACATTGTGTAGCCACTCGCTGAATTGCCGCACGCTTGGATATTGGCCCAAAGTGTTCAGTGAATATTTTATCCACTCCTCGCGTTTCGTAAGGGGCAATTTATTTACGAGCTCGTCCAAAAGTGTGGGGTTACACAGATGTGGAGTCGCACCAGCGTTCTCCAAGAAAATTGTCAAATTCGATACCATAGTTGATAGTTTTACGACGTCGGATATTTTTCTTCCAGAAATGGGAGGAAAAGCTCTTACTTTAGAAATTTGGCTGCGAATCATAATGTGTGGGCGGCCGTAATGGAATTCCAGAGTATTCATCACTTGTTCCACACTCTCTGGGTGAATTAGATATGCCTCCACTTTTGCTTTGGCCTCCCCTTTCAGAGCTTTCTGTAGTCGCGACAAATTTTCTAGATTTGTGTATCCGTAGCATAAAGATGTCTCTCTGTATGACACGGAAAACATGGGCCATTGTTCCGGCTGGCCATTAAATTCTGGTAGGTCGCACAGTTTACGAAAGGGTTGAAGAACCTGTTGAGGTGTTGACCAGGATGAGGCCGTATATTGTGTTGATGGCATAGAAAAAGTAGTGGGTAACGTTGAACGCAGCGGCGTATTCGTCGGCAGAGACGGTGGCATGTCATTTATCAGCTGAGGTGGCGTACAATTTGTAGGTTGAGACGGCGGCATATAATTGGTCGGTTGGGACGGCGGCATATAATTTTTAGGTAGTTGTGACTGCGACGTTGGCGTATATGGCATGTATCGAGGCGGCAGAGTACTAGGTATATTGTGAAATGGTGGCATAGTAAATGAGTGTGTACGTGAGTTAGGAGGGGGCATAGTTGTGCTCGGTGGCAGAGGTCGAGACGAATGGTTTTCGGAAACTATAGGCGTATATGGATTTAATAAAGGAAATTGGACAGTACTTATCTTATTATTTGGTGGAACTATTGTAGTGTTGCTATCCTGGACGGACGTGTGGTGGCTGTTATGCAACGACGTTGTGGGCAAATGAATGGCATCATTTGCAGGAGTAATTTGTGGTGGTGCTGTGGCGGCAGTTTTCATGAGCATATCTAAGGACAGCTTCAGGTTTCTTATCTCCTCTCTTAGCTCTGATACTGTGTCGTATTCGACGATGGTTTTTTCGTGGTCACTTTCGCTTTGTGACGATCCAGCAGCATCCTCTGCGGGCTGTGGCAGATTTTGATCGGCTTCCATCGTTTCGGCTTTGTCCGGCTTACCAGTAGACAATTTATTTAATCGAGAACTTCTACGAGACATTTGCCAACTCCGGGCCAGGCATATAATATTGTAAAAATTAAATAATAAAAAATGTTGCGGCTGCAACTTAAAAAGGTTACGGCAGTAACACGTTGAAGAGAATTATAATAAAACGCCAATTTTTATGCGACAGTATTTTATTTAAAAATTGATTCGCAATGGTGAATTGTCAAATTCGATGATTGGAGTGAAGTGAAGTGAAGTGAAGTGTTTTATTATCTACATAAAACATTAAACATTAATAAAGCAAAGAACATTAAAAACAACGATTATTCATTCTTACTTAATTCTATTTTCCTCACAATTGGCCTGGAATCAAATGTCTTTTGCAAGTGAATAAATGCGCGCTCAATTGTGACATACATGAGGCAAAGCGATTACTTTGCCAGAACAGATACGAGATACCGATTACAAAATATAGATCATACAAAACATTGTAAATCAGTTACTTATGAAATTAAAGGTACTTTAAACGAGATCGTAAAAAATCAGTATTTTAAATTCATGACATTAAAATAACGGACAAAACGAATATTCTGTCAAAAAACATATAATTTTAAATCTAAATTCATTACAGACATCGTGGCTAAGGCTGTAGATGACAATCTCTTTCAATATCAGTACGAAGTTTTGTTAAATTTTGTAATTCTTTGAATTTTTACGAGCTTGCTTAAGGTTGCCTATTGTCTAACGCACAAACACGTAGATTTCTTATGGGAAAGACATTTTTAAAGCGTATTTCTGCGTACTACTGACTTTTGTCCAAATCCAAAATTTTTCTTTGATTTTTACTCCTTATCGGCCTCTACCGCCACTTTCAAAGTTAGTTTAGCACACTCAATCGAAAAGTTACCTAAACAGAAGCTCGTTTCTATAACTCGCAGTTACCGATTGAAATTACCGATTTGACGTCACTCTATCGTCATTCTCACCTTCACTGTTTCTGTTAAAAATATTGCCGATTCTTTTTGCATTCACTCGTTCCAAATCGGTAATATGACATTGTTTCGATTCTACTTCAATAGGAATCGCTTTAAAAGTGTTTCAGTAAGCAAATCGACTCAACTTGCAATCGGTAACTTTCTCACTGACTTTAAACCAAGTGAGAACTCTGTGTTTTTGCAATTATGAAAAAGCAAGTAACCAAATATAACTTTTTAAACCAAATACAATTTTATTGTTATTTTAGACAAATAAATATTTCATTAAAAAAATATGTTTTAATTGTGTTACTGCGGTTTAATTGTGTTTGAAAATAGGTAGCAAAACATTAACATTTAATATGGCAGTTTGTTGAAATTTACGACAATTTTTGAACCGGATTCAACGAAATCGGTATGGTAATGCAAAATAACCGAGTGCAAATGTTTGTTTACTTGCAATGAACATCACCAACTATCAGCTTATTTAATTGCTCGTTCTTTATTTGTTTGCATATTTTTAACAAAATGAGCGAGAAGGTAAGTAATAGTTATGTCGTTTAAATATATAAGTTATATTAAAATAGCCGTGTTTACATACAAAATATTTGTACATGAAAACAAATGCAAATAAAAAGCTTCTTGTCATCTGTTTCAATTCCTACCGTTTCTTTCCGATGTGTGTTTCTTTCCAACACAGATCGAATTTTTACCGATTTCAACGTACTGAAACAGCAGTTATCACAAAATCGGTAACTTTCAATCTAGTCGTTGTGACGTCACATAAATCGGTAACTTACCGATTTATTTACAGAAACGAGCATCAGGTATTTGAATGGTCGCTATCGCTTTAATTGTGTTTTAACCCATATTTCACAGTATTCAGCTTCAAGTGGCTATTTTATGTTCATATTTCATATGAGACAGAGAAACTTGGGGATTTACACCTTTGATTTGGTTATCTATCAAGGAAAATTGTAAATAAAAAAATCCCCTGTTATTTTCTTTGCATAGTTTTAAACAAAATATATTAAAGTATCAACCTATTTATCGTAAGATTATAAATTAAAACGTAATAAACAAAATGCAATCTGCAAGACAATCGAACAGAACAATAATAATGAATCCAAACACGACTATAACTATCAAGAAAGAAATGGAAGAGACACCAGCGGAGGATTCATCGGTAGACGCTAATTTCTACCATCAACGTAAGGAGATGCTCTCAGAATATAAAGAATTATTCGCTGCTTTATTTAGGCTGCCGGACAAAGACGTACAACAGAAAGTGTTTCGGTGTATCAATGCCAAATATCGCAGCGTAGAGACGCAAACAGATCCGGTGAAAATCGTTCCGGTACTGGCGGTCGAGTCCAAAGACGAAAAAGTAAACGTTGACACTAATATTAAGAGGGAATTAGTTTCATCTCCCTCCAAAGGTACTTGCAGCGAAACACTATCCCAGAATGAAACGACACCAAAGAAACGGCGTAAACGAAGACGTAAAGTCTCTCAGCCTCAGGTGAATAAAGAATCGCGTGTAGCGCTGGCAAAGAAAAAACAAATGGCCAAAATGAATAATCCACAAAACCAGAAGAAGCGTGGCAGTGGTGACATGCATCGGCAGGATGGTGCGACAAAACGCCCCCGCTTAGATTCAACTCTTTCTGATTGTTCATACCTCAATTGTGTGGTCGATGAAATTGACAAGCAAACTGATTTGGGATGTAAAGAAAAGTTCGTTCAAAATATCATTAAGGAATGTATATTAGCCGACCTTACGCTGGAAAATGGCCTTTTGTAAGTATATTGTACATAATATAAGGTATAAACTCATAATTTTACATTTTTGTTAAGCCCAATTTCAGTATATGGGTGAAGCCACTTAAACAATGCCAGCTCTTACATATTAAAACGGGAAACACTGAACCAGTATGACCGCTGGTTAAGTCAGTCATTAAAAGCGCACCTCCTTGGATTTGAGGGTCATGTACCGGTGCCACATTTGCGGTACACCTACTCAGTAAACCGTACAGGGTCCATTGTGTTTGTCATATATTTATCACGAATTACGCTTGGAGGGGGTCGTGGCAGTGCCAAATTTGCGGTACTACTACTTGGTGAACCGTACTGGGTCCATTGTGTTTTTCCTCTATTTATGACAAATCACGCTACAAGTCCGTTTTTCAATTATTTGATAATCTTGAAAGATCTGTTAAGTTGCAACAAGATAACTCTACCCATCTTCAAAACAATACTTTCACAGGCAACTATGACACCTTTTCTGACTGGACATGCATCTACACAACCAACATTGCCTCAATCTCCTCTTCCTTGCACAGGCGACAGTATTTAACAAGTATTTGAGGTCATCTACGAGCATCATAAGATCACTCTTTTTTACTTTCCAGTCGAGTATTTTTTCCGTTACTGTCCAGTTTGGGCCAAAATGCTATAGTAACTTTAACTTTGTCGGTCCTAGACCATGCTAGTTAAACAATAATATAAAACTATGTTTCCAACAGCCCGTTGAGAAACAATTAGTGGGTCTTGCAGAGTTGACAGCACAGAGGAACCAAGACGCGTCTGTTCATGTGCTACCCCGTTGCCTTCAACATTACTGTGTCCGGTAACCCAATAGGGCCTTACAGTAAAGGTTCCTCATTATATTTTGCATCTCTGAACCAGTTTGGATTTTTCAGTCTTTAATGCTGTCTGGCTATCCACACAGAAGAAAATATCTTTGTTATTCGGCACGCTAAGCTGTCGCAGATTGTGGGCTGCTTTGGCTATACATACATAGTAGGGACATAAATATTTGTTACAACATTGAACACACTCATTTCACTAGTAGAACTTAACATACCCCGTTGATGTCATATGGGTTTTGAAAGCTAACCTCAATATCGTTAATCTGTAACGGGATTTTAAATTGTTTCAACTTTTATCATGGAGTAGTGAGATAATGAGAACCGTATCGCTGTAATAGCGCTTTTTAAGTGTGAAATAAAAAAGCGATATTTTCCAAACGCTCCGGCCACTAGAGATTAGCCGCATGTTCGTCTACCGATGCATAAAACTGTTCGCGGAGACTAGAGATCTAAAGGACCGCCACCGGTCGGGCCGCCCACGCTCTGTTCGAACACCGCATGTCATCAAAGCCGTTAAATTAAAAATTCACAGAAATCCGCTCCGAAAACAGAAAATCATGGCCCGTGAGATGAATATCACGCAAAAGTCCATGAGTCGAATCATTAAAAAAGACTTGGGGCTTTTCAAAACTTTTGTTCACCGATGAAAAAAAAAATTCCGTTCAGGAAAAATTTAACAAGCAAAATGATAGAGTGTATGCGCGGTCATCTAAGGAAGCATCTGAACTGATTCCAAAGGGTAGAAAAGGGTCATCACCCAGCTTCAGTCATGGTTTGGTAGGGTGTCTCTTACGATGGGGGTCACTAACCTGCATTTCTGCGAACAAGGAGTCAAAACATCGGCCAAAGTTTACCAAAAACCCGTTTTGGAAGCTGTTGTGAAGCTTCTTAACAATTCCCTGTTCCAAAACCAGCCATGGACTTTCCAGCAGGATTCTGCGCCGGCCCATAAGGCTAAAACGTCCTAGGCCTGTCTTCGAAACAATTTGTCAGCGTTTATTTCCTCTGAAGAATGGCCCTCAGGCAGTCCAGATTTGAACCCATTGGATTACAAATTGTGGACGGTTTTAGAGGACAAGGTTTGTCACAAAAGATACCCCAACATTGGATCTCTTAAGACTGCTTTGGTTTGAGCTGTGGCCAATTTTCCAATGGACGTGGTTCGTGCAGCTATGGACGATTGGCCAGTGCGACTTAAGGCGCGTGTAAAGGCAAAAAGCGGACATTTCGAATAAGTAATTATTTTTGGATACAATATACATCAATCAATATATTAAAAAATATTTGGTCCAAAACATTCAGTACTTTTTATTTTACAGCATAAAACGTGTGTAACAGTATTTATGTCCCTACTAAGTATAGCCAGTATCTCAGCCTGAAGAGTTCTACAACTTTGATCTTTAATCGATATGATTCGCGTATTTCAAAACCTTCCATATGAAAGATTTTTTTTTAGGAGGCCAAGAATATCTGTGGCTCTCGCTATCTGTGGCTCCCGCTGCTTGCATGAAAAAAAACAACTAGAGGTTACAAAGGTAATTTACGTGTCCGTTGTTCAGCATTTTCCAGAAGAGAAGGCTGTTAAGCCCGTTCCGTTCACTGAGGAAAACTATATCGTGCAAATGGAAGATTTGAGGGGAAATATTACCATAGTCATTGTTGTTTTTGTAGCGGCACACGCGTATTTCAAAACCTTACATATGAATGAAATTTCTTTAGGAGTCCAAGAATATCTGTGGCTCCCGCTAGACCTGTTTGAATGAAAAAATCAACTAGAGGTCTCCATTTACAAAGGTAATTTACGTGTCCGTTGTCCCGTATTTTCCGGAAGAGAAGGCTGTTAATCCCGTTTCGTTCACTGAGGAAGACTATATTGTGCAAATGCAAGATTTGATGGGAAATATTACCATTGTCATTGTTGTTTTCGTAGCGGCAAGCCGTACCGGGGTGACAACCCTTGGTAGAAGAATTGCTGCTTCGGGTCGTTCGGGTGCATAGAACCGGCTGTCGTGGAATCAATTAATACCATTGGAGATTTTCTGCAGGAAACCGATTAACATTTTGATCCCTCGGGCTCATGGCTCCCGCCCACCACTGCCCAAATTGATAATTATGCTTCCTGCAGAACCAAGCACTTTTGCTTTTTCAGATGCTCTCTGACAAACACAATGTTTCCTCAAGTTTATTTTAAGAACTCGTACTAAGCGAGTTGTTGGTAGATTTATTTAAAAATTCTGTTCTGTACTGATTATAATCTACGAAATTCATAACAATTGCGTTTTTGTTTCTTTTTTTTTTAGACCAATACACGATAGTATTGTAAGGAACCAATTAACAACTTTGAATATACAGATTTTCATTTGGAGCGAATGGAAAGGAGTCGATTTAAATGATTTGTTAACCGATGATGATGAGGTAAGTTAAATGAGTGATTTATTTGTTAAACAATATTTGGCAAAACCAGTTAGAAAAATACATATGAACAAATCAGTATGACGAGCATTCCAAAAGCTCATGATGATAGTAATCACTTTATAAGATGTTGGGTAAAGTGTTTTTAACAGATGTGAAGAAGCAATATTATTTAAATATAAACACAAATTATTATTTTTTGCATATTAGTTTATTTAAAAGAGCCAATAATCAATTATACAGGGTGGAACGAGATAATTTGCTTATTGGGGAATGAAATGAAAAAAAATTATGACCCTTAGAAAAAATTATTTTATATTATAATTATATTGAACAGTAAGAAAAATTCTCTTACTGTTCAATATAACTAAAATATAAAATAGTTTTTTCTAAGGATCATAATTTTTTTTTCATTTACAAATTACATGCTTTTAAAGGCAAATGTTGACCTTCGCAATCCTCACACTGCTGCATACGTTTTCTGAAGTTTCCATGAACTCTAACAAGCATGTCGACTGGTATTCTGTCAATTTCAGCCTCTATATTGTTAATTAGGACTTTCAAAGTGTTGGGACGGTTGAAATACACCTTCGACTTCAGGTAACCCAAAGGAAAAAATCGCATGGGGCTAAGTCTGGAGAGCGTGCCGGCCAGTTCACATTAACCCTTTAAAGAGATAAGCCGTCCAGGAAACATTTGCCTCAAACAATTCATGGCAACTCTCGTTGTGTGTGCAGTGGCACCATCCTGTTGGAACCATGCATCCTCTAATTGCATTAACTCAAGAGCCGGCTGAAAAGAAATATGGAAATGCCAAGAGCAAGTTATTGTTTCGAGCAGAGCGTTTTGAAGATTGCAGTACTGCTGCTCTGACTCTCTCGATGTTTTGTGGTGTTGTAATCCTTCTTTCAGGTCCCCTTCGTACACGTGAAACATTCCCTGCTGTTCTTAATGAAGTTACCCAATTTACAATTTATTGCCGTCCAGGAACACGCCCGCGTGGGGCAACGGCGAATCGTAAACGATAAGCCGCTACACTGCTATGATCAAGTGCGCATTTGAAAAATACGCTTCAACACAAAATGACCTCTCGTTACGTGTCTAATGCATGATGACAACTAAGCAGGCGAACACAAATCTGCCGTCAACCACTAGAAGCCACGCACACTCTCCACTCTATCTGACCAACAGTGCCGCCACAGCCTGCAGTGCAACAAAGCAAAATACAGCGCTCCACTCGGTATAAGGAACACAAGTTCACTCATGTGGCTGCCTCGGCTGGCTACGCCACAATTTTCCAATTCCTTGGTATAGTATTTAGCTCTTTTATACGAATGGCTTGCTCGATATATGACTACATGCACCCTACAAGTTTGTAAAATAAGAAGCGATAGTAAAAAACGATTTTATAGTAATCTTTAAAACGCTTTAAAACAAAGATTATTTAAAGAAAAAAATATAAGAACAAAGTATAATATAGACATTTTTGGGGAGAAACAATATAATACGAGGGTTTGCTATATATATTTCTGGCCTATGCAACACTAAGTGTTGCCTGGCGCCATCAGACATTTCCATTGGAAAGTTTGACATTTTTTAGCATAAACGTACTCAGAACGTTTTGAGGTACGACCATCATTTGTGTTGTTTACAGTGATTTGAAAAAATCAATTAGGCAAAAAATGGAATTAACTCGTGAACATTTTCGTGCGATCATTTTTCACAACTTTCGACGTGGATTATAACGACAAGAGTGCATTGATGAACTTAAATCTTTGTATGTCGATGAAGCACCATCCTATAGCACTGTAAAAAACTGGTTTAAAGAATTCAATCGTGGCCAACGCTCGCTCAAAGACGAAGGTCGTCCAAAAACGGTCGTTGTGCCAGAGAACATTGATGCCGTGCGTTAACTAATAATGCAAGATCGTCATGAGACATACCGTGAGATAGAGGCATCCTTGGGCATTTCTTCCACCAGCATACATTTGATATTGCATGAACACCTGGCCGTACAAAAGGTTTGTTCTCGTTGGTTACCGCATAATTTGACAATCGCTTTAAGAAAGGCTCGTGTTGATGATTGATGCAAAGAAATTTTGAAAAAGACCTTTATAAGATCGTCACAGGTGACTAATCATGGATCTATGCGTATGAGCCCGAAACAAAACAGCAAACGACCGTGTGGGTCTTCGAAGACGAGCCAAATCCAATGAAAGTTGTTCGTGGAAGAAGCACTTCGAAGCAAATGGTCGCCTGTTTCTTCGACAAAACTGGTCATGTGGCGACTGTTCAACTTGAGCAACGTAGGACGGTCAATTCTGAGTGGTACACCACAATTTGTTTGCCTGAAGTCTTTGCAGAAATTCGTAAAACGAACAAGAGAAGACGAATCATTGTATACCATGACAATGCGAGCTCTCACACATCGGCTCAAGCGCCTTTTTGACCGACCAAAACGTCGAATTGATGGGTCATCCACCGTACAGCCCTGAATTGGAACGGAATGACTTCTTGTTAACACACATCAAGAAAAAAAATGCGTGGTCAACGATTTCCGTCGCCAGAAGATGCTGTTTAAGCGTTCAAAAACCATGTATTGGAGGTGTCTCAATCGGAGTGGAAAAGTGCTTCGACAATTGGTTTGAGCTCATGCAAAAGTGTATAAATCATGCTGGAGAAAACTTTGAAAAACAATAAAAAACATTTTTGATGATAAATATTCGCTTTATCATTATTAGGTCAGAAATATATAAAGCAGCCCTAGTAGAACACAATTACACAAACGTCATCGGGATACCTGCAGATTGATTTCTAGGGAAATCAAACTGTCAACCATGAAGACGCAATTATTCAGCGTAAGGGGAAAATATGTAATCTCATTATTTTGTTTTAAATTCTACAACTCAAAAAAACCACATTGGTCAAATCTTTATGTACAATTTCCATATTCTATCCACAGGATTTGTTGCAACTAGCTATTACCCACAATTGTTCCCCGGATATTGTAAATTTGTTATTGACCAAAGGTCTAAATCCTAACTGCCTCGATGGCCAGGGCAACACTGTCATCCACCTGGCCGTATTAAATGATGTCGATCAGCGCAGCCTGATACTTTTAATGAAAAGCATAGACACAAAAATACTACTTACACTAAATGATGATGGCTACACTTCGTTGCAGTTGGCCATAAGACAAGACTGTTATTTATTGGCGGAATGCTTGCTGAATATCATGGATGAACGTTTGTCGGGTGATATATTCTATAAGCGTAGTCAAGATATATTGGAAACAAACGAAACTATTCGTAAAAAGCAATTCCAGAGCTATTACGAAAATGTATGCACGCAAATGGACATGGATGACGAAAGCGGCGCTGGCGGTTGTATAATCAATAATCATGAAATGAAGCAAAATCTTTTGCAAGCCCCAGATATGCGAAGCGGAAATACAGCACTATTTTTTGCTATAGAAAACCAATCGGGTATGTATGATGTAGATTGAATGCCACCGATGGGGACCGATGAGGTATCCCGATGACGTTTGGGAAATGAAATATATTTTCTTAATTTTTCTTTTTTAGAACATTTAATTTACTTTTTGCTGGCCCATTTGACCGATCCACGTACGGAAAATTTAAGCGGACTGGATTGTAAAACATTTTTCAGTGAATTTGGCAAAACTTTAAACTTAAGCTTAAATATTGATGGCGCTATGGAAAAGGTTATTAAATTATTATCGTAAAAGTATTGTAACTTATTTAGAAAATATTCTTAGATTGAGTTCAAATCATGAAATTAACCCCATGTGTTGTTGTTTTCATTTATAATTTTATCCATTTTCTTTAAGTTCAATGGTCGCAAGGACGGTGGTAAGTTTTTCAACTTTTTAAAGCTCTGTTTTTTCATAATCTTATCTCTGTTCCAGGGAAGAAGACTTTTCAATAATTCCATTTTGTTGATGTTTATTGTTGTTCTCGGTTGTTTATCCTTTTCATTTAACTTGTCCACTGGAGAGAAAGAATTGTAGGTCGTTTTTTTTTACATCAATCGTATAGGAATTTGCTCGTTTTTTTTACCTATTTCCTTGAGATCCTTAAGTTGTTTTTGATTAAAGTGTGTAGATTGACAATACAAATCATATCGGCAACATCCTTTAAAATAGTGAGAACATTGAGGTTTGCGTATCTCCTCTTCGTAAACTTTTCTTGGATCTGAAAAAGTGCGAATTATTAAAATTAATAATAATGATAAGCATGGTTGACGATAAAAAAAAAGTTGTTGTGAAAGGAGTTTGGTAATTTATCTCAAACTTAATGATTCGCAGCAGATTATTTCTTAGTGTAATACGAGGGCAGCTATATATATTTCTGGCCTAAAAATGTAAATGAGAATATTTATCATCAAAAATGGTTTTATTGTTTTTCAAAGTATTCTCCAGCATGATTTATACACTTTTGCATGCGCTCAAACCGATGTGTGAGAGCTCGCATTGTCATGGTGATCAATGATTCGTCTTCTCTTGTTCGTTTTTCGAATTCCTCCGAAGACTTCAGGCAAACAAATTGTGGTGTACCACTCAGAATTGACCGTCCTACGTTGCTCAAGCGGAACAGTCGCCACATGACCAGTTTTGCCGAAGAAACAGGCGACCATTTGCTTCGAAGTGCTTCTTCCACGAACAACTTTCGTTGGAATTGGTTCGTCTTCGAAGACCCACACGGTCGATTGCTGTTTTGTTTCAGGCTCGTACGCATAGATCCGTGATTCGTCACCTGTGACGATCTTATAAACGATTTTTAAATCACCGCGATCGTATTTTTCAAAATTTCTTTGCACCAATCGTCACGACCCTTTTTTGAGCGATTGTCAAATTGTGCGGGATCTCTTGCAATATCGAATGTATGGTGGTGGAAGAAATGCCCAAGGATGCCTCTATCTAACGGTATGTCTCATGACGATCTTGCATTATTAGTTCACGCACGCCATCAATGTTTTCTGGCACAACTGCCGTTTTTGGAAGATCTTCACGACCTTTGTCTTTAAGCGAGCGTCGGCCATGATTGAATTCATTAAACCAGTTTTTCACAGTGCTATAGGATGGTGCTTCATCGCACTACAAAGATTAAGTTCATCAATGTACTCTTGTCGTGATAATCCACGTCGAAAGTTGTGGAAAATGATCGCACGAAAATGTTCACGAGGTAATATTATGCTAAAAAAATGTCAGATGGCGCCAGGCAATACATAGTGTTGCCTAGGCCAGAAATACATATTTGAACCCTCGTAAAAGCTGATCCAAATCACGCTTTATTTGACTATTTTTTGAGTTTGAGACTAAATTTGAGTTTAAAATGTCTCTGAATATTTCAACCAGCAACTTTGACGACTTCGTTGTATACTACAAAAACAAATTGCTTGTTGTTCCTGTATTGTTGTAGCTGATCCACTACCTGTATTGTTTTACTATTATTAGATGTTAGATTCATGGCATTCATCTGATTCCATTCAACAATGTATGTCTGACCGTCCATCTCAACCTTGATCAAAAAATAGATCGCAAATGTCCGATCTTAAAAAATTTTTGCTGAAGTCAGTTTTGTGGGCCAATGACGGACGCTACTGAAGTGAATGAAAATCGGTTTAGATTAAGATATAGCTTCTACACACATCTGTTGATTTTATATAGGCCTCATGTTGCGTCCAATTTTGATGAAATTTGGCACAGTTCGGTTCTTTTTTGACCAAGGACGGAAGTCTTTGACAAAGAAGGAAATCGGTTCAGATTTATGTTCATCCGAATTAATGTTTTTAGCACAAGAAGCTACATATTACATTAATGAAAATCTGTACAGGTAAGTTCTTTTGGGCAAAGGTCGGACGCTATTAAAATTGAAGGAAATCGGTAGAGATTGTTTATCCGATTTTATGTTGTTGTAGCGGACACCGTACCGAAGTGACAACCCTTGACCGAAGAATTGCTGCTTCCGGTACATAGAACCGCCTGTCGTGGGATCGATTTAATATTTTAATCTCTAGAAGCTAAGTATTACATCCACTCTTGATTTAAAATATTTGGACAAGGGGCGGACGCTTTTGAAATTGGAGAAAATCGGTTCAGATAGAGGATTTAAAACGAACAAGTTAAAAAAAGGAGGCGCATGCCAAATTCTTTGAGTTACGGCACCCTTAATTTCGGACCTACAACTGGATGTATCTGAGATTTGGAATCGGACCTAGGCGATATGGCTATCGTTGGAAAACTTATGAAAAATACCTTTCAAACTGTATATCAATGTATCCTTTAACCCAAATCGCCCCATTTTTCTCAAATAATTTTCATTTTATTTTAAAATAAAATAAATTGTCTCCTATTCTAGAAGGGTTAAAACATCCAAATGCATTAACTGAAAGGTTAATATGTTGGCTACAAAACTTGATCGAGAAGTACAGGGTGGCGCAAAACTATCGTTGTGGTTTGAATGTTTAGTAACTTGTTTATTTGTTGGTTATTATTATTTATTTATTGGAACCGCAACTGTGTATGATTTTCCAAAGCTGGCCTCAAAAAATTGTTCAGCATCGTTCGATATTCAGCACCATTAACCGTAACTAAAGCGCCTTGAGCATTTTTAAAGAAATATGGACCAATGATCCTTTCAGACGATACGCAGCACCAAACAGTACACTTAAGTGGGTGTAATTGTTGCTGATGCACTATTCTTGTATTCTCCGTAGCCCATATCCTGCAATTTTGTTTGTTTACGAAACCATCATTCAATTGGAAATGGGATTCATCGCGAAAAGCGACGATAAGCACGCTGCGTCAAAACAATTGCTGATCGCTGTGCTGTTGTGTAGTGTTCCATTTCAAATTCCCTTAGTTTGCTTCACAAAATTCTGAAATAAGAAATATACTTGGTAGGGACATAAATACTGTTACACACGTTTTATGCTGTAAAATAAAAAGTACTGAATGTTTTTAGACCACTGACCAATCGTCAATAGCTGCACGAACCTCGTCCATTGGAAAATTGGCCACAGCTCGAACCAAAGCAGTCTTGAGAGATCCAATGTTGGGGTATCTTTTGTGACAAACCTTGTCCTCTAAAACCGTCCACAATTTGTAATCCAATGGGTTCAAATCAGGACTGCCTGAGGACCATTCTTCGGAGGAAATGAACGATGGCAAATTGTTTCGAAGCCAGGCCTGGGACGTTTTAGCCTTATGGGCCGGCGCAGAATCATGCTGGAAAGTCCATGGCTGGTTTTGGAACAGGGAATTGATAAGAGGCTTTGGCCGATGTTTTGACTCCTTGTTCGAAGAAATGCAGGTCAGTGACCCCATCGTAAGAGACACCCCACCAAACCATGACTGAACCTGGCTGATGATCCTTTTTACCCTAGGGATCAGTTCAGATGCTTCCTTCCTGAACGGTAAAAATTTTTTCATCGCTTAACAAAATTTTTCTGTGTAAGTCATCAGCGTGCTTCCCAAAAGACGTTTGCATTTTTCAATCCTATTTTTTTTAAAGCTGCAGTCAATAAATGTCCGGTACGTCGTTTGAAAGCCCCAAGTCCGAAGTTTTTTTAATGATTCGACTCATGGACTTTTGCGTGATATTCATCTCACGGGCCATGATTTTGTGTTTTCGGAGCGGATTTCTGTGAATTCTTGATTTAACGGCTTTGATGACATGCGGTGTTCGAACAGAGCGTGGGCGGCCCGACCGGTGGCGGTCTTTTACATCTCCAGTCTCCTCAAACAGTTTTATGCATCGGTAAACGAACATGCAGACAATCCCTAGTGGCCGAGCTTTTTGAAAATATCGTTTTTTTCATTTCACACTTGAAAAGCGGTATTACAGCGATACGGTTCTCATTATCTGACCACTCCATGATGAAAGTTGAAACAGTTTAAAAATCCCGTTACAGACTAACGCTATTGAGGTTAGCTTTCAAAACCCATATGACATTAACGGGGTATGTTCAGTTCTACTATTGAAATTGGTGTGTTCAATGTTGTAACAGTTTGTATGTCCCTATTAAGTAAATAAATTTAAAAAGTTATTAAACATTCAAACCACAACGGTAGTTTTGCGCCACCCTGTACTTAAAAATGAGCGTTTTTTCAGTGATGAGGCATTTTTAGTAAAAGTGAAAATCGCAAATATTGCTACCGCATCTTAATGGGTTAAGAGATTGCAATAAGCTTTTCAGCGATACCCACTATGAAAGTTTCACAGATATGGCTCAATATCTGAATTATACGTCTGAACGTTCGAGGCCCATATTTCGGAAACTATGGGAGACCGCCGATTTTCTTATTTTACATTTTCTGCTTAGAACCAAAAGTTCTATTAATGGTGCAAATTTGATGTTCGTCCGAGAGTTGTTGCTAAACTTGATTTAATGCGATTTACACTTCCACATAAATGTTCAAGCGATTTTCCCAGAAGCAATGACATTTTCTCCGAAATTCAAATACATTAATTTTTAAATCTGATATCTGGGTAAATCGTTAGTTTAGACGTACCCTTAGTCGGTTTCATACGTACCCTCAAACTTCTTCATGTATCTGGCCTTTTTGATTTTATGGGATACGGCATCATTGTGTGTTTTACGAACATTTACAGAATTTGTCATATAACACAGACAATAATCACAAAAATAACTCTTGCCGCCCATTAGTCTTCAAATAATAGGAAAATAGTACATAAATATAAATAAAACGAATAGGGATTGGTAAATCTATTTCGATTTTATTGGAAACGGTATATTTTCAACGATTGTTTGTAACAAAGACACAGATGAGCAATATGCTTCTTCTTTAAATTATCATAGAAAAATAGCACTTAATAACGCACAAATTCTTGGTTTATTTAACCACTTTTGTTGGATCACAAGAACTTAAAAAAAAGGCAAAATTGATACACAAAAGTCACTAACTTCGCACACTTTAACACATAAAACAGCTCTTCCAAAATGATTGTTGTTCTTGTAAAAGCTCATTTCGTCCATCTACTACAGTTTATCGTGTTTGTTTGTTAGAAACAATACGCAAACGTCTACTTTTGTTAAATTTTTCTTAGCTGGTGTTTTTAAAGAGGTATAGAACTTTTAGTTGGCAACACTATTAAGTGGCTGCTATTTTTGTTGCTTTAGAGCGTAGCTACGTGCCACAATTGATTTATTGAAGGAAAAGTTTGGTAACCGCATAGTTTCACGTTTAGGACCCGTGAAATGGCCTTCAAGACCGTGCGATTTAACGAAGCTAGACAATTTTCTGTGGAGATTATGAAGCAAGTAGCAAGCCTACGGCGATAAGCCCAAAACTATTGACCACTTGCAGGATAACATTCGCTGAGTTATTGCGCATATACTGCCACAAATGTTGGAAAAAGTCATCGACAATTGGAAAGGTATATCTCTGTAAAAAAAAACACTTGTAAAATGTTAAAATTCTTAACGCATATATCCCAATGTTTTACAAATCAAACAAACGATATCCGATATCAAAGATAAACGCATATACAGGCATGTCACAGAACACAATTCCGAAAGAAAGTGGTTTCAATTCCGTATTTTGCTTCTCCAGAAAAATAATTCCGAAAGATTTGGTCGGAATGAAACCACTTTTGATTATGTGATCGGGATTAATATTTTTAGTTCCATAAACACAAAAAACTTTTATAAAAGTACTTTTTCTGAATAAAAATTATTGTAATCTTTAAAAACGTTAAATTTTTGCTTAGTTAACATTTATTTTAATAAATCTTTTATATTTTCAATAGTACTAAGACAACAATACAAGCCAAATAATTGCCTTGAACGAAATAAACTAAAATCAAAAAAAGAAAAGTTGGAAAATTAATTTGTAATTTGTATTGATTGTGGCTTGTAATATTCTGGCTGACAAAAATAAGAAATGTGAGTATTTTATAAGTTTGTTCCCAATATTTTCATTTACAAATAAATATTTTAGGGGAAAGCATAGAAACGGTGCTCAAGATACAATTTTGGTCGAGTTCATGGAGTGCCACAATGATATGGCCAGATGATTCGTGAAGGGAGATTGAGTGGTTGTAGAACCGCCACGGACCACCACGCAAAGAAAGCCTAGACGGGCTGGAAAACATACATGAAGAAGAAACTGTGCCACAACAATAACGAAAATTGTAAAACAGGTGGTGGCCCATATAACAAATATGTGTTGTCCGAGGTTGAGGAAGCTGTTGTTAGAGTCTCCGGAATGCAGAGAAGTGTAGAAGGCGTTGCTGGCTCCAAAAGATTTGGAGAAGCGGATCTGATCGCGTACATTTGTGAATCTGACAAAGAAAACGAAGAAGATCCTGATTTTACTCCCTCAACATCTGACAGTGCTAGGGAAAAAGAAAATGATTTAGCAAGAAAGCGAAGTGTAACACCATAGGCTGTAAAGAGGCGTCTTTCCCGCACACCATCTCCTACTCCTAAGCGCCACAGATCACGTAATCCAAATGTATCCAACACAAAATTGAGCAGCCTTTTAGGGAAAATTGCTAAGTTGCTGGGGAAAATTGCTAAGTTAATTATCCATTTAATCCATTTGTTTAAGAAAAATATGTATTTTAGTATTTTAATAGTCACCACGTTATTCTTTATTTGTAAACAATAATGAACTGTCAAACGAAAACCAAAACGAGAATGAAAACGACCACAAATTGTGTGAAAATTGGTTGAGACGATTTGAAAAGTTTCGAGCGAAAACGAGAATAAATGGCCTAATGAAAATGCAGTATAAAACGAAATTCTCGCTTCGGAGTTTTGCATTTATCTATACACGAAAGAATTGTAGTGTAGATTAAGCACCCGATATTCATTTTCAAAAAATGATTTTAATCATATTCATTAAAATGCCCTCAAAAACGACTTTAAAACATTTGGTAATTTAATTTTTTGGAAAAAATAATTTTCGTTAGCAGATGGCGAAAAAAGTCTACACTGCTCTTATAATCATCCCTGTAACAGTTGAAAATTCTGCTACGTTTTCGTTTCAGCTGAGTACCACCAAACGAAAATAGCCAAAAGGAATTTACCAATGGCAAATTTCGTTTGCTTTGCTTCATGTATTTCTTATGGGAGCGAGAATTTCGTTTAAGGTGAACACTAGGCTGTACCACAAATTAAAAATCCTCTCTCACACCTGGAGAAAAAAATGTATATAAGTTTTGTTTCCCTATTACTCATGCAAGTTTGTTTGAAATTACTACTGGTGTTTTCGGTTAAGCACCGATAAATAAGACTGGATAGAAAAACCCGCAATATTTAAGTCATTTGTTAACAAACTAGGTACATGTCTAGAAGTACTTGACTCTTTAAAGAAGGTAAATTAATTATCTCGATGGAGGCTTATAATATCTAGTATAAGCCTCCATCGAGGCTAAAGACTGGTAGCAAGCTCGATGTTTCCTGTGGAAAAGTGTCCCAAATTTATTTAAAATAAATTATGTGATCTTGCTGCTGAAAAGCTGTGAAAAGGCAGAACTGATTTCAGCTTCGTTAAAATTTAAAAAAGATGTATCTGGCAACATTGCATGTTTTATGCTAAAGAATATACATAACCATTATTCATTAAAAACGTTTAAAATGATTGATAAAATTGAATTTCAAATTAGTTTAATAAAATCATTTTTAAAAACAATAATAAAAACTAAAAATAATAAAATGAATGAGGAAAACAAAAAAAGGAAGTTGTTGGCAATGATGTTAACAGTACTGCACTTAAATATAAACCAGTAGCTCGTTTCAGTAAATAAATCGGTAAGTTGCCGATTTATGTGACGTCACACCGACCAGATTGAAAAGTTACCGATTTCGTGATACCTGCTGTTTCTGTACGTTGAAATCGGTAAAATGTGGATCTGTACTGGAAAGAAACACAAATCGAAAAGAAACGGTAGGAATTGAAACAGATTTTTAATTTTTTGGTACCCATATCCTTGCTTGAATGGACCGTATTTTTGGCCACCTCAAATCAATGATGCTTAATTGATACATTTTACAAATGTTCCGATTTGTTAGTATTTTTTTCCTAAAGCACACTGTGGTGTAGGTTATTTTGTGCTAAACTTCCTCAAGATTGGATGTAATTTGTACGTTTCAGAGCTGTGAGGCGGGACTGTTCTGGAGGTTCTCTTCGCAGCGAGTATCCATAATGCTCAGCGTAAGCGCCAGGTTATAACCAAATAAATTATACAAGTAGTACTTTTTTCCCTAGAGCAACCCTATTCTCAGAAATAAGAATACGCGTATCATTTAAAAGGAATACACACATTTCGAGTTGGGGAAAGTAGCAAATATTTTGAAAGAGTGGTAAAAAAGGGGATTTATGAATTTGTGCTTTCACGTGTGGCCGGTGGGTAAGGACATATGTTTATGCCCTTAAGAAATACAGAAAACACACAAACTCTGCAATAATATAAAATGTATGAAAAATTAATAATAAATGTTTGATGTTGGAGTTTTAACGAAGAGACGCTAATGCCGACAGAAACATATTATCGACCATACCCTGCACCATATGCTCATATGGCATCACTTCGTCGTGAATGTCACAACATATGGTGTCGGTAGAGCAGTTTTGCTCATGTTAGATGTGCATTTCAATTTTTTGTAGTGGTGTCAAAAGGATTTTATATTTTAACTCCACTAAAGCTAGAAGTATTGTAATTAAGTTTGAAGAATAAAAATGTCGAAAGGTCTTAAATGCTTTGGAACTCATGTTAACAGGGAAAAGTGACATTCGAAGCTATTAACAACAAAAAATTGTGCTGTAAAGCACACACAACGGAGGCGGAAGATCAGGACAACCATCTCGAGTTGGTCCTAAGTTGAAATTGCATTTATTATTCAAGACGACATGAAGTTGGTCAGCAAAAATGTTGACAAAGGTGGTCAGGGGTAAGTAGCACTTCCGCTTAGGAAGATCGATCACAATATGAGGTTTACGCACAGATGGATACAAACACGTCAGATATAGATGGGGTAAACCCAGACGATGCTACCACATACAGTTTAACGGTGTTCAGATATATTCTTATTTACTTTTATCTCTTGGTTTTTTTCTTCCAGCACCGTGGTTCTGGTACCCGAGGAATCGGAGGACATGTGGCATGCTTATAACCTGATAGCTGAGGGCGATAGTGTCCGTAGTACAACTATACGTAAAGTACAGAATGAATCAGCTACCGGTTCGAGCACCAGTAGTCGTGTGCGCACCACTTTAACTATTACTGTGGAGACCATTGACTTTGATACTCAGGCATGTGTGTTACGTCTGAAGGGCCGTAATATTGAAGAAAACCAATATGTGAAAATGGGAGCCTATCACACCTTGGACTTGGAACTGAATCGCAAGTTTGAGTTGCGCAAACCAGAATGGGACTCCATAGCGTTGGAACGTATAGACATGGCATGTGATCCCACGCAATCGGCCGATGTAGCTGCAATAGTGATGCAAGAAGGTCTGGCGCACGTTTGTCTCATAACAGCCAGCATGACATTGGTGCGCAGTAAAATCGAGGTTAATATACCTCGAAAGCGAAAGGGCAGCGTACAACAGCACGAAAAGGGTTTGGCGAAATTCTACGAAAGTGTAATGCAGGGTATTCTACGACACGTCAACTTTGATGTGGTCAAGTGTGTACTGATTGCGTCGCCCGGCTTTGTTAGAGATCAGTTCATGGAATACATGTACCAGCAGGCAGTTAAGTTGGACATCAAAGTGTTGCTGGACAACAAGAGCAAGTTTACGCTCGTCCACTCTTCGTCGGGCTTTAAACATTCGCTTAGAGAGGTCCTGCAAGAACCCTCCGTGATGTCTAAGATTTCCGACACCAAGGCAGCTGGGGAAGTTAAAGCTTTAGAACAATTCTACACAATGTTGCAATGCGAACCTGCCAAGGCGTTCTATGGCAAAAAGCACGTTATGGTGGCAGCCGATGCGATGGCAATCGAGACACTACTCATCTCCGACAATCTCTTTCGGTGTCAAGACGTTAATCAACGCAAGGAGTATGTGCAACTTGTCGAAAACGTACGTGATGCTGGCGGTGATGTGAAAATCTTTTCCAGCATGCATATATCTGGCGAACAATTATCGCAGCTAACGGGTATTGCTGCGCTATTGCGCTTTCCCATGCCAGAATTAGAAGATGATTCGGACAATGAAGGCAATGGCGCCGATGACTCAGATTCGGACTAGACAGTTGACAGTAGGTTTTTCGAACAATAGAAGGGAATTTTTTTTAACATACTAGTTTAAAAACTCGCTGGAGATTTATATAAAATAAATTTTAGCTTTTAATACAAACGTAAAATATTTAATTGAAATAAAAAAACAAATGCAATTCCAGTGTACTGTCTTGATTAATATTTAAATTCCATCACGATATTCCACATTTAAAACAGTCATCCTAACCACCATCTCTTGTACAGGATGCCTCTGCCCAGGCAGATTAGGTACGATCTTCATGATCTAGAGAGAGAGGTCCAGCGGTATAAGAGAACCTTTAGATCATCGAAACTATGAGGCAGGTCTGAACAACATTCACGCCGATGAAGTCGCAGCAGCAGTATCCAGCTACAGTGTGAATGTAGTGCTAAGGGAATATCCCCCAGAGATTTCACATAAGGAGAAGGTACTACCTAGGCATGCGCGCGTTGTTCTGGCGCAGCTGAGATCTGCATAGTGCAGCCGCCTCAATTCGTATTGGGCGCGCATTGACGCATACGTTCCAGACGTTTGTCCTTCCTGCCATCAGGGACCACAAGGCGTGCTGCACCTCTTCAATTGTCCGTCCAAACCCTCTCAGCTGACCCCAGGTCTTTGTGGACGTATCCAGTTCAAATGGCGCGTTTCCTTCACCTGGATATCGAAGCAGATCCCCCCTAGACGAACAAGACTTCAAAATAAATGTATTGTTGTTATAAGAACAAAAACATTTAAAACAGAGGGTGTTGAAAATAAAGGGTGATTCATTCACGTCTGGACAAATTTCACAAGCGTATTTCTTGGCTTATTTAATGAAAATATGTCCTTCGGCCATGCCCAAAAATGTAAGGGTCAAAATGACAGCGGTTTTAAAATTTTCGGATTGATGATTGGAGGGTACTAGGGTTAAATTGCTTAGTTCTGAACCGGTGGTCGGATTTTTTCTTTCAATTTCAATTTTTTCAAAATTAACCCATGCTTAGGAAAAGGAACATCCAACACTTTTCAGCGGAGAGTTTTCCATTTCGTACTCAAAATTCATTGTCCGTTCGGTGTTGAAAGATGTGTACGAGTTTTAAGATATAAACAGGCGTTATCTAGGAACTCGAGACTTTTGCTACTGTTGTTGTTGTAGCGGCAACTGGGTGCGGAGTGACAGCGCTTGGCCGAAGAAGTGTTTTTCAGGTCAATCCGGTCCATAGAACCGGCTGTCGTGGGATTGACTTCTTGCTACTGATTACTGACGCCAGTATTTTTTTCAATTTGAGGAAAACAACATTTTTTCAAACAATTTTTAAGTTTCTTTTATTTCTTAAAGTAAGCGGCTATACACAATTTTTACAGTGAAATTGACCCACATTAATTTCGCATGCATGCAATTCTTGTATTATACGGTGCAATTTAAATATGCGGTTGTATTTGGGGGACCCATGAGGGCGCCCTAGTGCCACTCCCATGTATTTTTTATTGCATTTTTGTCATCCTTGTTTCTAATTTGGTTGCGTCGCTTAAAGGTTCGGGCACACTGAAGCTTCTTTTCTTACGCCGAGTATCAACTTCAGGCGGACTTAACACCATTGAAATATACTTCCAAAACATACAAATGATGTATGAAAAGGTTTTACCATGCCGACACTGCAATATTATTATTAACATATATTTCAGTGGTTTTCAGAAGTTAAGAAATTGGCGGAGTTAGAAAAAAAGCTTTAGTGTGATGGTAATATCTGTGAAAAATGTGTGCAGACAATTTTACAATCTTTTTTATAAATTTCCTGGGAAATAATATACGGGTGATTATGGGCCAAATTCGACATCATTTTTGGCATGCGATTTTCTTTGCAGAATTTATACTTGCAATAAACACAAAAAAAAACACTTGCAAAATTATAAAATGTATTAATTATCTTTTTAAAAAACAACACCGGGGAATGACCAACTTAAGTGTGAACGTTCGTAACAAAATACGACTTACTTAATTTTAATTGACGAAAAAACTATAAGATGTAATGTTCAATCATATTTGAGTTGCTCGTAATCAAGATTAGTTTGGAAATTTGAATTTTAGCGAATATTAGATTTTACAGGGGAATACTGTGTATTTTCAGGGACAGAAAATAAACATATAAATTGAATAAAAAATTAAAATCATTAATAGCAACAAAGTTAATTGAATATTATTTTTTACTATGGACAGGTTTTATTAAATAAATATTTAATATTTTTGTAAAAATTGAGAAAATTTCAATTGAAAGTAGGACAACCAGGGTAATGATATTTGAACACTTTGGTAGGAAATTTTTTGAAGAACAAATAAATTTTTTAAAAAACAATTTTAAAGACTTGAAAGGTCCTATAAAGATTTATTGTATAGTAAATATGGGCCAAGGACAGCAAAGTGGCCCATAATCTCAGAATCAACCATACATATGAATCAAATGAATAAATTGGATTATTGTTTTGCTTTATAGTCTTTTTGAGACTCCCAGTTATAACTTTAGGGAGAGTAAACTTTTTTTTAACATTTTCTTGTGAATTGCATAATTTTTTGTGGATAAGAAGAAAAAAAATCTTAGAAATGGGCTAAAAACCGTAAATTTATTTTTTGTAATTTTAAATAAGAGTCTGTAAAATCCAGGAAGCTGTAAGAATTTTTAGAGAAATTAACATACGAAATTAACTAAATTTAATTTAGTGTGACAGTACGTTGAGCAATTTAATAATGTTTCAGAAACAATTAAAAGTAGAGTAATGCAATAAATTGGAACTGGCAAAACGTTTCTTTCAAGCACACAAATTAACAGGTATTTTTCAAAAGAATAGAATGCCCTACGCGAGGCTTTGGAAAAGGGATTTGTTGTAAGCGGGGGTACATTTAACGTATTGTACACTTTTTACAAGAAATGCCCTCGAACACAAATCCTATAAACGAACGAATTTTTTGCAAGACTGAATAAATTTCGTACCAAGGCTTAAGGCTCCATATAAAAACAAATAAAAAAAGCTAAAGGTGGTCGAAAATATGTTTTTCGACCACCTTGGACGGGCTTTAATTTTACCCATTTTTTAAATAAAGCCTAGTAGTAGGAGTTTTGCATTTATCTCTACACGAAAGAATTGTAGTGAAGAGCAATGTAGAGGAAGCAGCCTTTATTCATTTTCAAAAAAAAAATGATTTTAATCATATTCATTTAAATATCCTCAAAAACGACTTCACAACATTTGTTATAAAACTTTTTTCTGTAAATTTCAAAAATTGCTTGACCAAACTATTATCAGAGCGTTAATTTTCGTTGGCAGATGGCGGAAAAAGTCAACAGTGCTCTTATAATCATTCCTGTAACAGTTGCAAATTCCGCCACCTTTTCGTTTTAGCTGAGTTTCACCAAACGAAAGTAGCTCAACTGAATTTACCAATGGTAAATTTTGTTTGCTTTGCTTCATGTATTTCTTATGGAAGCGAGAATTTCGTTTTAGGTGAATACTAGGCTTTATGTTTAACTCGCATTTGCGTTTAAATGCAGGGTAGCGTAAAACTACCACTGTGGTTTGAATGTTTAATAACTTTTTTTATATATTAGTTAATTATTATTTTTTGTTATATACTCGCAGTATAGTAATGTGGAATATTTTTGGCTTAAAAAAGTCAACAATTGCTGATCGATGTTCTGTTGTGTAGTGTTCCATATCAAATTACCAAAGTTTGCTTCACAAAATTCTGAAAAAAATGTAAATTAATTTAAATAGTTATTATATTAAAACAGCGGTAGTTTTGCGTCACCCTGTATTCTAAAATGATAACATGTAGCGGTACCTTTAACTATGAATAGTTCCAAAAAAATTACTATGGTACCACACTGTTCTAAGCTCTATCTTTGAACATCTGGCATCATCCGTTTTCAACAATTTTCTTTTATGGCAACACTAGAAAAAAATAAATCAATTTTTCATTGTAGATTTATATCGTGTTGATTTTTCACCAAAATAAGTTTATAAAATCATTAAGAAAACATTAAAAAATAATAATTATAAATAATAGTGGATTTAACTGTAACGTAATATAAACGCACAGCTTTGTAAAGTGAACCTTTTCGGTAGCATGGATTCTCGTAAGTCGCCATTTTCACTTGTAAAATAATAAAATATGCTGTGGAGGTTCGTTTCGTATGGGGGAAAAATACCGGAATTCTATGTGATATGCGATGTATACATGATGTAGACATGATTTCTTTAATTGGATTTTAAATTTAAAAGTGTTTTCTGCAGTCTAGTATTTATTTCTTGCATTGTCCATAGTTACAAAATTGTTCTGCGTTTAATGTAGTTTTTCATGTAGTGGAGAAAAGATCAAGATCATGTGGACATTAGCGAAAGTGTAGTGTTATGTTGGAAAGACAGCCACGGTCTTGTTCTCAGTAAAAACCCGATTCGGAAAAACATCTTGTCCCTAACATATTTCTGCCTACTTTAGTTCCGAACGCATTCTTCATTTATATGTTAAGCGGATACTTGCACTTGGGACTTGAAAGAAAACATACACATCACGTAAATATATACTATTTACTACATACATACATGTTTATATGTGTATGTGGGTATGTACATACTACACACTGCCCATATGTTGCCGAGATATCAAATGAATTGTGGTTAGGAAAAGTTGCAAATGAAAATGTTTTGGTTAGATGCTAGATTTAATTCATGTTAAACTTTCAATCATGTGCCGGAGGGGGCAATCGACATTTCCAATTTTATGACTCCTTTAGTTTCGTGGCTTAAATCTAGTCTCCAAATCGACTCCAAATTTTTACCATCAATAAACCTTGTTGGCTGAATTGCAGTGTTTGGGGCGTGACAGAAATTAAGAAAATCCTTCGTCTTCAGAATGGCTGAGTATTTTGAAAAATAATAATAAATAATAGAGCTCGTGTCCTGGGGTACCTCAGGGCCTTGCAAATGATACAGCCCACTTTCATATAAGTGCGGATACACGAAACAATATGCTTAAGGAAGCCAAAAATGCAAACATGGGCGTGATCCTAAGGACCCTCATGACCGAAAATAACGGGTCGTGAGGCCCTTAGGACACCAAAAAGAACAAGTATAAACTTCGTTATGTTCGGCCAGACTAACCACTAAACAGCCTCCACCGCACTACTCTATTAAAGCGTCAGACAAAGTGGTCTGGTTTATGCCCCTCCGTCCCATGTGTCAGACCCTACTCTCATCACAAACTTCAAAATAAATCTTTGTTTGGATTCGTAGTAAAATATACTTAATATCGTGTACTCATGTGCATGTGTGACATCGCATAGAGAAAGGGACCTAAGGGTAAAAAAAAATCAATTTTCACTTTTTTTTTTGATGTGGACAACATCTGAGCATCGAATGAGAACGATCCCATGCCCCAAAAGCGTTCCCTCCCAGAGATATGCGCGTTTTATGAAAGTGATGGTACACCAAAGATACACGCATTTAAATCCTTAAAATGGCTCTCATGAACAAAACTGATGTTTACCCTTAGGTCCCTTTCTATTTTGCGCGTCACATATATTGAGTTTTCATCGCCCGATTTGACAGTGTGGGCCGTGTTTTAGGCCACATGAGCCAAAATGTCCAGCGACTATGCACTTTTTTGATGAATTTAGTGCCAGCTCCCATGTTAACCATTGTTTCTGTACAAAGAATTTTGGGGTTTAAAGCAAATACTGTATTTTTGCAAAGATTCCTTTAGTCCCTTAGAAAAAGACATGTTCTCCTTGGGCCGATTTCCCCTTTTTACAATTCAAAACGGCTTGTGACCATCAGCCAACATTGTGCAAGATTTCAGCATACTAGATTATTTCGTTTGACCGCTATTGTGTTTCCAATAGACACTACGATGGACCTAAAGATCTATGTAGAATTTAGAGACAGAAAGTCAAAGCCCCGTAGAGTTCAACAGAGGGTTCCCCAGGGTGGAGTGACATATCCGGATCTGTTATCCTCTACCTTTCTAAAATTCCTACACCACCCGAAGGCGTTGTAATTGCTTCGTACGCTGATGATTGCACATTCTAGCGTCAGGACCCAAAGGGCATAACATATGAGAGAAATTCAACTGTTACCTCACTGCCTTCTTCACTGCGAGGAATATGAAAATATCCTCTTCCAAATCATCAGTTCTTGTTGTAGCGGCAAACCGTACCGGGGTGACAGCCCTTGGCCGAAGAATTGCTGCTTCGGGGCGATCCGGTGCGTAGAATCGGCTGTCGTGGGATCGTCCAAATCATCAGTCACACTGTTTACTGCATGTACCGCAGAGGTGCGGTTGTCACTCAATGTGAACGTCGATGACCTTAACACTTCGACTACCAACTACCCAAAATCCTTGCGGCCACATTGGAAACCTTTTTCGATTATCTGCACATGCTACAGCTATCTGCGACAAGCTGCTAGGAACAAGGTCCTCAAGTCACTAGCCGGCAGTACTTTCGGAGCCGACAAAGAAACCTTGTTGAACTCTTACAAAGCGATAGGTCGGTCGTCCGGTGTGGTCGGTACGACGCAGTGGAAGAAACTTCAGAATGCTAGAATGCCGGCCAGAGAACATCAACGGGCTGACTCCTTATGTCTTCAGAGGACCATATACATCAGCAAACGAAGGTCCCTACCGTGCGCTGACACAATTTCTTCTTGCCTGCTTGATTGTTTTCGTTGTAGTCATTCCAAACACCATCACATGGCGCATGGGGTACGATCTTCATGATCTATATCGAGAAAGGTCCAGCGGTAAAAGAGAAAACCTTTAGATCATCGAAACTATTAGGCAGGTCTGAAAAACATTCACGCTGAGGAAGTCGCAGCAGCAGTATCCAGCTTCAGTGTTAATGTAGTACTACGGGAACATCCCCAGAAGATTTCACCTAAGGAGAAGGTACTATCTCGGCAGACGTGCGTGTTTCTGGCTCAGCTGAGATGTGGATAGTGCAGCCGCCTCAATTCGTATTGGGCGCGCATTGAAGCTAACGTTGCGGACGTTTGTCAGTCTGCCATCAGCGACCACAAGGCGTGCTGCACCTCTTCAATTGTCCGGCCAAGCCCATTCAGCTGGTCCCCAGGTCTCTTTGGACGTATTCAGTTCAAATGGCTTGTTTCATACACCTGAATATTGAAGCAGATCCTTTATAGACGAACAGGACTTCAAAGCAATGGCTATATCGTCCATAATTGTTACGACGATCTATAATACTCGTATATATATATTCCTTATTTATATCCTTCGGTGGAGGGTTTAATAGAATGGAATAATACAAGAATTGGAAGCAACCAAAATGGATGTTGGTCTATTCCACTGTAAAATTCGGTGGAGCAGTCCACTTTTTGAATTAAAAGAAAATTAAAATTGTCTTAAAGGTGGCAGTGATCTGTAGCAGATGGTTTTCAAGTTCCGAGATCCTAGAATACACCTGTTCACAGCTTAAAGTCGTCTTTAAGCTCTGCCGAAGGCTGAACAAAAAATAATATAAATATATATTTTTGACGGCGACTTTTATCTCTTATTGGGGTAATACGGGTGGGTTTCATTGGATTGCTTGTCTGAATACATACCTATTCAAAGACGTATCGATTTCACTGATCTCCAAGCCTATTGCGAGACGTTTGATAATATTATTCACCCCTCTTTTTTTTGAAAATTGACCCTTGTGCCAAAATACAAGCAACAAATCATGATATTTAATGCATTCTATACATCGTCATAGCATGGCCGGGATTAAATATCAGTTGTATGTAAGTCTAAGCAAAACACTATATAATTTTAACGAATTAAAAAATGTAATTTATTTAATGATAGCTTCTTTGCAACAATTCACTCAAGAGATGAGGCTTACAATTGTAGTATTTCTAGCGTCCGGCAATTTTTACAATCAAACTTCAACTGACTAACTTCGAACTTTTACAAATCTAGTTCGAAACTTCGCAAGCTCCACGTGTATGTTACTTTCTGTAATATCGGTCTGTCTCTCTTGTCCATCTGCAAAGACTCGCAGAGTTTTAGCTATCAGTACTCTCGTCTACCTCTAGGCGTCCGTACATCCCTAGGCCTGTTCGCACATATATTTATTTGGCTGCTTTTCCACAGATCTTTAAGTTCAACGTTGAAATCCTTAGATCCCAATTTTTTTGTTTTACAATTTACCATAGGTTCTCTATGAAATTTTAATTTCATGGTTTAACCACCACAGACGTGTGTTTTGTTTGGTAGACGTGACGCAATACACAAGCAAGGTCCATTTTCCAAGATACGTACAACAAAAAAGTGTCTGACAAAATGTTTTTTTATGCTATGACTTTCCCCAAGTCGAAAATCGTTATGCAGTTCGTTTATCAAAATTCCATAATCACATTGACAATCATTCAGCAGCGATTTACTCTCAATATAGTCAAACAACTGCCGCTTAAGAATATTTTTCATAACTTTTGACAGGATGAGAAGCAAAGAAATTGGTCTTATGTTATCAGGGAAATTCGGCATGACATTTTTTGAATTGGTGTCACCTTGGCAACTTTCCAATCCTTATTAAAGCTGGAGATCATTATTATGGTGTTTACTAAATGTAGGAGATGATTTGATACTCGTACAAATGAAAATACTGCTTTAAGAAATTTTTGAGATCTCTCAGCACAACCAGATGTGTTAGATTTGACTGACATAAAAGCCTGCATCAAGTCTTTAGAGGAGACTATAAAAGGAGAACCAATCATCCCCAATAATTTTGTTAATAAAACTACATTTAGTCATCTGACTAATTCAGATGATTTTTAATAAATAATATATTCAACTTCATCTCTGGTGATGAAATATCTCTTGGCAATCCAGAGGTTTTTATAACGTCTTAGAAATATTGCTACCGTCAAAAAGAGCGACATGAGCGTATTTCTAGCTCAACAAAAGATTTTTTAATTTTTATCACCTCCACTCTTGCACTTTTTTCTTAATCCCTTGTCCGAGGGTTGCTATATATATTTCTGGCATAGGCAACACTAAGTGTTGCCTAGCGCCATTTGACATTTCCATTGAAAAGTTTGACATTTTTTAGCATAAACGTACTCAGAACGTTTTGACGTACGGCCATCGATTGTGTTGTTTACAGTGTCTTGAAAAAATCAATTTTGCAAAAAATGGATTTAACTCGTGAACATTTTCGTGCGATCATTTTTCACAACTTTCGAAGTGGATTATACAAGAGTACATCGATGAACTTAAATCTTTGTATGGCGATAAAGCACCATCCTATAGTACTGTGAAAAACTGGTTTAGTGAATTCAATTGTGGCCGACGCTCGCTCAAAGACGAACGTCGTCAAAAAACGGCCGTTGTGCCAAAGAACATTGATGCCGTGCGTGAACTGATAAGATCGTCATGTGACATACCGTGAGATAGAGGCATCCTTGGGCATTTCCTCCGCAAGCATACATACTCGTTGGATCCCGCACAATTTGACAATCGCTCAAAAAAGGCTCGTGTCGATTGGTGCAAAGAATTTTTAAAAAAATACGATCGCGGTGATTCAGAAGACGTTTATAAGATCGTCACAGGTGACGAATCATGGATCTATGCGCATGAACCCGAAACAAAGCAGCAATCGACCATGTGGGTCTTCGAAGACGAGCCAAATCCAAGGAAAGTTGTTCGTGGAAGAAGCACTTCGAATCAAATGGTCGCCTGTTTCTTCGGCAAAACTGGTCACGTGGCGACTGTTCCGCTTGAGCAACGTAGGACGGTCAATTCTGAGTGGTACACCACAATTTGTTTGCCTGAAGTCTTCGGAGAAATTCGTAAATCGAACAAGAGAAGACGAATCATTGTGTACCATGACCATGCCCGAAGCAGCTGTTGAAGCGCTCAAAAACCATGTTTTAGAGGTGTCTTAATCGGACTGGAAAAAGTGCTTCGACAATTGGATTGAAAGCATGCAAAGTGTATAAATCATGCTTGAGAATACTTTGGGAAACAAAACCATTTTTGATGATAAATATTCGCATTTTCATTATTAGGCCAGAAATATATATAGCAGCCCTCGTATTAACTTACTGAAGCTGAATATTTTTGTTTTGACTTTTGTTTTCAATAAAGGCTGAAATTAGCTATAAAATTTCTAGCAATACATATCATTTATGTGTAGTTATAAATTACTCAAGACTTTGAGATGTTTATAATATCCCTTTTTTTTAAGAACATTAGTAATTAATTGTTCTATGCCCAGGCAGCAACAGCAAAGGGGTTTTTTTTATAGAATTGGCCCCGCCGAACAAAAGTTTTCATTGCGGACGTGTGACGTTTTCCTGAATTTTGTGTTGATCAATCAATTTTAATTCAATAAAATTTCTCTTCCTTTTGCAGAACGTTTTCGTAATGGTGGAAATAATAACAACAATGGAGGACGTGGTTCATTTCGCCGATATAGCCGCTCGCGTTCTAGATCTAGGTACGATTCTCAATATCTTCTAGAAGGATTAATAATAAAAATGTTCTGTTATTTCAGAGATCGCGGGCGCGAACAAAACTACAACAATCGTTCACGTTCGCGCGAACGTGGCTATAGTAGGCATGACAATAACAATGATAATGATCTATATCATGATATAATCAACCAGGACTATCAAGATGATACAAATTATGGCGGTAGAGGTAATTCACGCGGTAATAACAAATTTCGCTCACGCGGCAATGATGACGATTACGGAGACGAGCGTTGTGATCGTTATTACAATGAACGTCCGAGAAATCGTGATCGTGATCGGGACTATGATAACCGAGATAGAAGGTATTTGATGTATATTTTTCAAATTTTGAATTTTTAACCAGCATCAAAAGATTTGATTGTTTCGACAGAGACCGTGAAAGAGACAGGGATAATAAAAGTTATAGCGGCGGCGGCGGTGGTGGCAATGGCGGTAATGGTAACAACAATAGACGCTACGATGATCGCGATCATAACGACCGTGATAGCGACGATAGTGAAGATGATCTGGATGCACATTGCAATCCATCGCAAACACCATCTAGTAACATCATTGTTTTGGGCTTGCAACCACATATCACCGAGGCAGATGTATGATTTATTTGGCCTTTGCATTGTTACAAATCGTCTTATTAATTGATCTTCCATTGTAGATCACGAGTTTATTAATACAAGCAGAAATGTCGCCAGCTTCTATACGTCTTATACGTAAACGTACAACAGGTAGGTTTCTTTAAACAAACGAATTGTTACTTTATTTTAATTAACCAAGTATTATCCAAAGCGTAAGTATATGAAAATAATAAAAGGATGACACGTACCATTCTGCAACAAGAAACCAAATTAAAACCAAACATTCTTTACCTACCTACTATTTCCACTTCAAACATAACAAAAAAATTGTTGATTTTTACAAAAACATTTTGTATTTGCTTCTTATTCAAATTATTTAGGTGCATCACGTGGTTTTGCATTTGTATACTTTAATACGACTGAAGAAGCTGCACAATGGATGGAATATACTCAGGTATCAACAACACAATTAAAAGACAAAAGAGTTATGAATGAAATAATTGAAAATGTGTGAACGAACGATGACAATGATGTGATGATAATGATAAAGATGACGATTACGATAATGCTAATGCAAACGATGATGATGGTCTGACTGATGACCTTAAGTAATATAAAATCAGAAATTCTCTATTCGACTTTAGGATTTAGTTCAATTGTACTTTCCTCAATAAGTCTCATCTGTAATGGAAATATAATGTATTTCAAATGATGACTTAGTTGATATTCATAATCAGTGTAATGATTGTTTTCAGAAAAAAAAATTACGTTGCCAAGTTTGGTTTACCAAACATAAAAGAAAACTGATCTGAAACAATTGCAACTGGGTGCAAGTTCAGCCCTATCAATATTAGCAAAGCCATGAACTCACAAAATGTATTTGATAGACATATTTTAAGCTGAGACACATTCTGTTGTCCTGAAATGGAAAGACAAATTTACAAGTACTTTGGTTCAGACAGTAAAGTGAACACAGACCTGCTCTTATTGCAGTCCTTCGGAGCAGAAGTAAACCTAGGTGATTTCTTATACGGTTCTTGCAAATTACTAGTTGGCATTTCTCACCTGAGACCAGGGATTCTTTCATGATTAAAAGATTAGATAATGTGGTCCGAATTTACATCTGTATTACATATATGTGCCCTGTGGGTTTGTTTTTCAAAGTAAACTAAAAAAATGGTCTTCGAAGCAAAAAAATGTGGCGACTATACCCAGTTAAAGCTCAAAAAGGATTTGAATAAAATCTGAAAATGCACGGGTTTGCATCGGCTGGAACAAATTTATCCATCTTATTTCCACCCTATCCTTTAAGGAGTATACGGTCTCTTAGGAAACAAACTTAGCACGCTATCGTATGATTAGCTTCGCTAAAGTGTTGAGAATGACATTGTCGCGGTCGATTACTTTCATTGCAGTTACTCTGTGTGTTTGCGTGAATATAATTTATGGGTATCTGACAATGGGATAACACATATTATTCTAAGAAGGAGCCTGACTGAAGACCATAAAAGAAGTATTGAAGTATTTCCGAGTGAGCTTAGCTTAAGTGTCGCCAAAGTAAAATGTCGCTATAAGGGGCTAGTTTAGAATATAATCAGTTGAAAAAAACTGCTTTAATTGTGCAAGTTTCCTGCAGAACTTGAGCGTAATTTATCATAGACAAAAGACAATCACAATGAACCCGCTATGGGTCACCGAGTTGATGTACCCAGTGTCAACTTATAGTGATAAGATTAGCCGGTACAAGTCCTTCTAACCTAACTCCTCCTACTGACTTAAGGTCCTTTCTCTACACCATTTCCAATTGAAAATAGAGGAAATACAAATTGAAATTAAGAAACGTAAATTTAAATTAAGAAAATACGGAAATTCAAATGAGGTAACGTAAATTAAAATTGAGAAAATACAAATTTAAATTGGAAAAGGAAAAATCATTTTGCGTTCCCCAATTCCAATGTAATTAAAATGATGCATAAGCCACGTATTAAAACCCGAGCTTGCTTAAATGTCTTAAATGTTTTGGTTGACAATATGCTAACCGTAGTCAAACTGGAACAAACCAGTCTATGTTTCGCCGACATAGTCCCCATTTACATGAGGCAAGTTTACTTGAATCAATTTTTACGATTCCCTTTTGAACTTGCCTCTTGTGTTTACACAAGGCAATTCGGTTACGACAATTTTTGTTTTCATGCGTTCTGATTTTTGCGTTGAAAATACTAAAATAGTCTGCAGCCAACTTCACACTACGAAAAACACAAAAGGAATTGACAGTACGGGCAAGTTTTTCCCTTTTCATTCTCCTTACCTTTCTCTCTCCTACAAACTGAGAGTTGTGGCAAGTAAAGTTGTCTCGCGTAAATGGGGATTTAGAGACGACTCAATCATTTAATGAGCGAGCACCAAGAGAACACGCCTATTGTCTGTTTGTATTCTGCAGGTGGCTACTTCACAAATGTCCAATACGACGTCATTTGCAAAATATATATCATCTTCGGATAGGGTGATTCATTTTGCGCCACCTTATATTCGGTTTTTTCTTATACCCAAGTTTAAAATTTTCGGTTTAATTGGTTTCACCGATAATGGCCGTGTTCTATTTTCAACTCGCTTAGAAGGGCGCTAACGCGATAACTTCACACCATTGTACAGGATTATAAAAATTAGCTTCCTTACAGAAAACTATAAACATTTTGTTTTTAAACCCGTTCATCTTAAATTATCAAGTATTTTGGGAAGAAACTTATTCGAAACTAACCTTTAGCGAGTTTAAGCGATCTCGGTTATTACTCGCTTATGATATTTTCTGAATGATTGTTCTTGTCCAAATTACAAAATTTCAAAATCAAACAGTTTATGGTGCAAAAGGCCAATCAGTTCTTGCATACAAAAAAATTCCAAAACATACATGTACAGTTTAGGATGTTATCGCCTAAGCGAGTACAAGCGAGTACAATAGAACACGCCTAATGCTGGTAAATGATAACCGAAACCCAGGTTTTCAAAAAATGGATTTTTCGGTTAAAACAATATAAACGTTTTTTGGGCATTCTAGTTTCATACCAAGGACATGCTTTTAGAAAAAAATATGGCATGAACGTTTCTATTCGAAAGATATCGAAACCGAGTATCGGCTATACAACAATTTCCTTGCATCGAATCAGTACCAACTCTTACAGCAGAACACTGAAGACTGCACCCTAGTGGTCGAAATTTCAAACCTTAATTATTACAAACATTTTAGACATTTTTTTGAGTTTAAAAAGAACTTTTGTTTATTGCAACTTTATGGTCTCAGGTAGAATCTGAACGATGCGGAAAACCTATCGAAAACATATACGAAATTTCCAAGTTTTCTTCTGCTCCTATTAACAATTCCAACAAAGAGATTCCTTATAAAGCTTAGCATTAAATTAGACAAAACACTTAACAAAATAAATCCAACGAAGATGACACAATTTTAGCCTACCCTTAGAGGACTGCTTCAAACTATTATTGTTGAAATGTCGACCCTAATGACGATTGACCGACCATTCATCATCAAGAGAGAAATTTAAACGTACGTAATATACAAATGTTTGGATGTAAACCTAACCATAGAAGACGCTAAGAGTTCCATGCCTTCCTTGAAAGAGAAACACAATTCATAACGAAAAAATAAAATAAATACAGAAGAGCCACCATAAACCTAAAGGCAAACAATAACCAAAACGAAAACGTTCAAATGAATGATGTTCATCATACCGGTGACTTGTGTAGTCTGTGGAATGCTTACTATGGAATTGTGTTGAACTAATCGGTTTCTTTTCGTTTCTTTTTCTTTCCCCTTTGTAGGGTACTTTGAAACTGAGCGAAACGTGTCGAGCTACCTTGCAATATAGTATGTTAAAGGATTGGCATTGTGGCAAGGTTAGTAAAAGACATCATTCGAAATTGTATAAAACCTAAAGACGTCTTTTATCTTTCCATTACAGTGTGGCTTTTTGAATTTCAAACGTCGCGGAAATTGTTTCAAATGCTACGCTTCGCGCGACGACTGCGACGTGGGCTCGATGGATGATGATGATTTGGGCCATGGTAAGGGTGGCAAATCAAAAGGTCAAAGTGGAAATGATTGGTACTGTGGCAAGGTAACTACTTTGGAATTCTCAGCAGCCTTAAGCAATCCCCAATTCAATTAATCCATTTTCCTTTACAGTGCGGTGTTTTCAATTTTAAACGCCGCGACAGTTGTTTCAAATGTTTTGCCTCCCGTGGAGAAGGTGCATACGGCGGTGTAGGCAGCGATGAAATAAGCAACATTCTTACCAAAAGTATACAAATTCACAAAATTTTTCATCTATTCTTAAGAACAATTTTCAAAAATACTAGTTTTTTGAACAAGCATCTAACATTTGTTAAACTCTCACAAAAAATAAGAAGAAATATACAATTTTTGCCCTATTGTTCATTAGTAATTGCTAATAATAATCCAAATGAACCTCCTCCTCCCTATACTTCTACCACTACAATGCAGAAATCATGCTACGCAATTTGGATGTGCTAACCAACGAAGAGAGCGTTTTAACCGCCATCACACAGCATGCTCCAGATCTGGCGAGAAAGATAACGAAAGTCTTTGTTTCGCGCGATGCTCTAACGCAAACATCGCGGGGCATTTGTTATTTGAATTTCGAAAGTCTGGTCGATTCAATGAATATGCACAATCTGTTAAGTACGCTGGAACCGCCACTCACCATTGACGATAAGGAAGGTAAGTACTTGGAGGAGTAATTCAACCTTATGACTGAAGAGTTTTTATTTTTTTCTCTTTTAGTTTTAACGACTTACTGCATTGATCATGAAAATCGTCAACTTGTCCCAAAGAAAAAGGGAGATGGGTCCAGTTCAAATGCCTCAACGAAATCATCGGCTGTTATTGGACCCATGACAGCTGCCGAAGTAGCTGCTGCATCCGCTTCTTCGGTGGGTTCTAGCTACACCTTGGAAGATGTGCCGCGTCTCGCTGAATACAGTGCTTCCGTATATGCCACCACACCTGCTGAACATGCTCATTATTTGCAATACTATACCGAATATTATATAGCGGAGATAAACAGTGGTTCTTATAGCAATCTACCTTCCGATAATCAAGTGACCGAAGCCAATTCGGGTGCAGCAGTGGCTCTGTCGGCCATAAAGCGAAAGCAAGCGAAAATGAATAGTATTGAAACAACAGCTACGCCAGCTGCTGCAGCGGCGGCAGCCGCAGCTGCTGCTGCCAAGGCTAAAGCGGTGGTTACTCCAAAGGGGAATGATGGAAAAGTATATCGTAAGTATGAGTATTTTGTTAGTTTTTTAATCTATGGTAAATACTATTTTTGTACGGTTTTTGAAGCTACGGCTAAAAAACCGTGAGTACAGTGTGTTGTCAGAAGAGCCATAATTCACATATACGTATATAAACAATTTTTTTTTTAAATTTGGTATTCCCTTCACCGTAGAATGGAACAAGTGTATACTTCATTTGTCATTTATTTCTTTTTATGGATTTGGATCAGAGACGATCGAGCAGGGTCTACCCGTATTGGTGTCTGTTAAAAGTACAATAGCGGTCGAACAAAATGAGCTAGAACCCTGATATTTTTCACGATCCTATAGTCACAAACTCTATGGGATTGTAAATAGATGACATCTGACATGGGAAAAACGTTTTCTTTCGAAAGACAAAAGTTACCTCGGAATAAGTACATTTTTATAAGTATAGGTTGCCCGCCGGGAAGGTATACTACTTTGTTTTGGCGCCATTTTGGTAAACATTAGTCTTGATAGTTCATATTTGGCAGTCGTGAAGTAGAGACGTGGCAAATTTATTATAGAAAAATATTCGATAAACCAACGTTTTTTAATCGTTAAAACATTTTATCAAAATCAATCATCTATCTATAACTGTGACGATGAGAAAATTACGTGACATTTTTGGGAGAAACAACGTGCACCATTTATCGTGTAGTGAATGATTTCGAAGAAAAGAGGGTCTGTAGCTGATAGGCCCAAGCATGGACCACAACGTACAGGAAGATCGGCTGAAAACATTACTGCTGTTCAAGAAAGTGTTCAAAACAATCCATCAACCTCAATTCAAAGCCTTGCTCAGGAGCCTGGTCTTCAAGGAACAACTTTGGACACATTTTGCACAAAGATTTGTATTTGTTTCCATTTAAGCTTCAGTTGACACAAGAGCTTCTTCCACAACTTACAGATCGCCCATGACAACCCCGATATTCATGAAAAAATCATAATGAGTGAAGGTTCGGTTCTGGGCAATGGAGAACCCTCAAATTATTTATCAGTCACCTTTGCATCCATTAAAAGTGACAGTCTGGTATGCAATTTGATTCAGGAGAAATCATTGGACCTCACTTCTATGAAAATGAAAAGGGCGTAACGGTAACTGTCAATGGGGAGCGATATTGTGATATGATTGAAAACTTTTTAACGCCCGAACTACATGCTTTGGGCTTGCTTAACATGTCGCATCAACAAGAATTACTGCGAGACCTTTTTTTACAACAAGTTATTTTAAGAAGTGGTGATGTTGATTGGCATCAACGGTCGTCTGATTTGACTGCCCGGGATTTCTTTGTTCAAAATATTGAACAAAATATTCGTGATGAATTTAATGAAATACCGCGTGAAATGTGTGAGAATGTAATGAAAAATGTGCTCAAAAGGGCTCACATTTATCTGATATTGTATTCCATACATAATTGCCGACATAAAAAAAAATATTTATCAATATAAGATCCATTCTCTTTCATTTAATCAAAAATTATAAACAAACAAAGTAGCATGCAGTAGTAGCATAAACAAAGAAGACACCCTGTATTTGCTCTACATACCAATCAGGCTTTAATGGAGACCGAAAGTTGGTCCTATGACACGTTTACTAATAAGCAAGGGCGTATGGCCATTCAAAGATAATTAAAATTTATTTCCACTTGATAGATTCATTTATTACCAAAAACTGCCTAAAATTTAACATCGGGCGTGTGGACCGCAGATTTCAAACACATGGCTAGATCACTTAAGCAGTGCAACTTAAGTTTCGGAATTGTCAAATCGCTCTCTAACCCTGAAAGAAGGGATGATTGGACAGCCGTCACGTTCGGTGAAAGAACAGTGACAGACCGTCAATAGCCGTCTTTTCATTGAGGACCTAGAAAGCGATTCGGCGAAAAGGAGAGTATTGCGTAGAACTCAAGCTCTCCCAAAAGGCACCTCCAGAATTTACCGTTGGCGAAGTTGCCCTTGCCATTCACAGAGCAAAGTCATCTTATGCGCTGGGTCCGGACGGAATCTCAAAGCTGTTATTTAATCACTTGTCTACCCAGGAGTAGAGTATATGACCAAAGTGCTCAATCATCTCAATGCTAACCACTCACTTAGTTCCCGATGCCTGGAAAATGGGCTGAGCGGTAGCGCTACTTAAGCCAGGCAAAGACGCATGCAAAGGAGAATCGTACAGGCCATTCTCCTTGCTTTCGCCAGTAGCAAAGACGCTTAAAGCACTGCTTCTCCCCAGCCTGATGGAACATCTTCCATGTGCTGATCATCAGCATGGGTTCTGCAAAGTAGCACAGCACAACAACACGCCATTACCACACGTATAAGTCGCGGCCTTAACCAGAGCAAGCTTAACAACAGGACGGTCCTTGTGGCTCTTGACCTTACAAAGACCTTCGATACGGCTAATCATGCCACTTTGTTCGAGGACATTACAGAAACGTCCCTTCCGCTTAGTTTAAACGTTGGATCGTAAACTATTAGTGTGGGCGCCAGTCATATGCAGAATTAAGAGGCAGATAGTCGAAGCTCCGTAGAGTTAAACAAGCATTTCCCCATAGTGGAGTAATATCTCCTGCTCTGTTTAACCTCTACCTCTTTAAAATTCCTGCACCACCAGACGGCATTGAAATTGTGTCGTACTCTTATGACTGCACAAATCTGGCGACAGGACCTAAAGTAGATGACATATGAGAGAAAATCAACTGTTATTTTACTGACCTTGTACGCTTCTTTACTGCGAGAAATATTATTTTCCTCTAAATCATCAGCCACATTGTTTACTGCATGGACCACAGAGGTGCGGTTGTCACTCAATGTGAAAGTCGATGACTTACCAACTACCCCACAATCTTTAAGGTCACATTGGACACCTTTTTTCGATCCTCTGCACATGCTAAAGCTATATGCGATAAGCTTAAAAGCAGGAACAAGGTCCTCAAGCTTGCAGTGCTTGGGGATCCGACAAGGTTTCTTTACCTTGTTGACCTCTTAAAAAGCGATAGGTCGGTCTGTAGCGAATTGCGCAGCGCCGGTGTGGTCGGCGAATGATAGTACGACGCAGTGGAAGAAAATTCAGACTTGCCAGAGTGAACTCCTAATGTCTTCTGAGGACCAAATACCTTTGGAGACGAAGGTCCTTACCGTTCACAGAAAAATGTTCATATATTTTAGATTTGGCCCATCGGAACCCCTGAAATTTGCCAAGACTATGGACATATGGGTATTAAAAACAATAACATTTCGTCACGGATTCTAATAATATAAGTATATTGATTTTACGATTTGACTAATTGTAAATCCTTGACCCATATGTCTAAGGTCCCTGGGGTGTCAAAATATGTGTCCTTTCGAACATGGGCATATGGTTACCCAAAAACAGTGGAATTTTTTTGAAGAATTTGAATAAAACATTATTATCACGAGTTTTTGGCCTATTTACCCAGGGCCCCAAATACCTTTCCGGTATGTTCGAAGACATATGGGTATCCAGAATCAGTAAAATTGTATCAAAACCCCAAATATGTACCTGTATTTAAGTTTAAGCTCAATTTTGCCCTCGACCCATCCGAAATTACGAATTGAACACTTGTTTCGTTAATCAAGCTGACATAGCACTGGCCTTTAAATAGGAGTGCTATATAGTTGTCCGTTCAGCCTTTCCTAACGCGATAATTTCCCATTTGTCAAAATGTTAAGCTTTTCATGACTGTTCGTTTTTTCCTCTTTATTTCTTAACAGCCACACCCGATGTTTCCCTCTACCAATACGATGAGACATCCGGATATTATTATGATCCCTCAACGGGCTTATACTACGATGCTCATTCCCAATATTATTACAACAATGAGACCGGAGCATATCTGTACTGGGACCAACGCAAGAGTACATATATTCTGGCAACGCCCGCTGCTGTGGCCGCAACAGTTAAGGCGGCTGTTAAACAAGATACCGAAACTTCTACCTCAAATGCCGCCGATGATGAAGGAACGAAAAAAGACAAAAAAGAAGGTGGTGGCCATAAACACGACAAGGTCAAGGTAGCCAAAAAGATTGTGAAAGACATGGAAAAGTGGGCCAAACAATTAAATCAAAAGAAAGACTATATACCCGTGGCAGCGCCACAGCCAATACTAGCACCCAACCGAACGGATGATGGCATGCGACCATCAACAAGTGCTGGGGCTGGCAACATTAGCGGTTATGCGGACGTAGGCTTTTCGATACTGGAAAAGAAAGCAACGAAATTGGCGCCAAACTTTATGTCTCCCATGACATTGGCTGCTTCGAATAAGCTTATACCGGCCTATGGTTCGGATTCTGAGGAAGATGTACCCCCGCCCCAGAAAGCCACAAACAGCGCAGAAGTTAATGAAAAAGACTATGTCGATTTTCAAAAACTCACTTGTCTACTATGCAAGAGAGCTTTTCAATCGGTGGAGATTCTGCAGAAACATTTGAAAATGTCCAATTTGCATAAGGAGAATTTAGCCAAACTGAAAATAGGTAGAGGAGGAGGAGGCGGAGCTGGTGTCGGCGGCGGAGGTGGTGGCTCAAGTCTTTCGGAAACTGAACAAGAGTCCTCCCTAGCTGCTGCCCTATCGTAAGTATTTATCAGGCATTCAAATTAAAATAAACTGTAATTGTTGATTGCCTTGGTTCATTTAAGATACCGTGATCGCGCCAAAGAAAGGCGACAAAAGTATGGCGAATGTGATCCTCCACCGCCAAATCCCAGTCGAGAACGATTTGAGAAGGAAATTAAAAATCTTTCATCCCGCTCTACAGAGGCACCGGTCATGCCAATCGGTTCAAATAATGTAGGCAATCGATTGCTACAGAAAATGGGTTGGTCGGAGGGCCAAGGTCTAGGTCGTAAAAATCAAGGTCGTACCAATATCATTGAGGTAAGGACGTTCGTCAATTCAACCTAGAAGCACACATAATTCTATACCATTTGTTTGCAGGCCAATTCGCGGAATTCAACAGCTGGCTTAGGCACAAAGAGCATGTGTCCGGGCGATGATTATAAGACATACATAAAGAAAATGATGAAATTACGCTATGAATCCGTGTGAACTTACACAGTGTCCTGCAGTTTTATAAGAGCCTTCCCCCTAAGTTATGCTGATCTGATTTCACATTACTTCCACTCGTTTTTCTTCTTAAGCCAATTTGTACTCGTAGTTGTGTAGTTTTCCGTTTCAAGCTTCATTGTATTTCTTCCTAGACAACAAAACAAATTGTTAGAATATTTTAAATGAGAGAAAATATTCCAATAAATCCCTGAATTATTATAAAATAATATGTCATATTTAGATAAAATACAAATATTTAAAAATTCAGTCAATTGAAACAAATTTTAATAAAGAAAATTGGTCTGTTAAAGGAAAATCTATTAGTGGGTTTTACTAACATCTTATTTTTCAAAGGAAAATCTCGAAACATGTAACCATTGTGTACGTAGATTTAGTGTAGACAAGCGAAAACATCATCGAGTCGGCGGTGTCACCCTAGTAAATGACAAGTAGGCCACAATCCGCATCTAATCTAAATATGTGACGCGCAAAATAGAAGGCACCTAAGGGTAAAAACCAGTTTTTTTCAGGAAAGCCATTTTAAAGATTTAAATACGTGTATCTTTGGTGTACCATCTTTCATAAAACGCGCACATCACTTTCATAAAACGCGCATATCTCTGGGAGGGAACTCTTTTGGGGCATTGGATCGGTCTCATTCGATGCTCAGATGTTGTCCACATCAAAAATGGATCGAATTGACCCGAAGAGCTATTATTCGCTAAATGTCTGTCACCCTGGCACTCAGTTGCCGCTACAACAACTACAAACGAAAGCTAGACGTCCTCAAGGTGTATTAACTCAGATATTGGAAGCCGACTCCACGTAGCAACCTCAACTGCTCCTTGCAAGTACTCCTTCTCTTAAGGACATCATCGGCAACTCATACCATAATAAAAGCAACAAAAGGATCAAATTAAACAGCTGCAAAGAACAGGGTATCAGTGGCGCCTGTGTTGACGAATTGTGTTCAAGCGACAGCGGGAGTAAGAAGGGAAGAAAATCGGCTATTTGAAGAAATGAAAAGACACCAATGCAGGGCATTGTATGTCAAAAAGGGGCGAACGATTAATTCATGTAATTTATGTAGAGATGAACGTGGATATCTCGTAACTGCTACATCGATGATTTTTCCAATTTATTTGCAGCTGAAGATCCTGTCGATGGGAGCAGCATGCGACCAAACAGAATGAATGTGCTCCTCCGATCCTGGAAGAGACCAAAATAGCAATAACTCGGCTAACCAATCATCCAGCAGTAACTTAAGAATAAACAAAGCCACATGAGCCGACGAAATACCGGCAGAGCTGTAAAAGACCGGAGGAAATAAACTACTGCATCAGAGAGTTTGCACTATATGGAAGATTGAAGGCACGCCTGAAGTTTGAAACCTCGAACTACGTATATCCAATGAACACAACTACACTCAACTGCATAGTAAGTCCCATATACTGCCGTCCTAAGAAAGAAAGCTACAAGCGTCAAAACTCCAAAATTGAGATAAGGGCAGATTCGGAACCGTGAATGAGTTTCTGATTTTTGTGTTAAACACAAAATACCCATTTTAACCTGTAAATAACTGAAAAACGTTAAGCAAAATGGTCACATCAACCACTTCTATCGTGTTTCGTAGTCAAAAAAGCTAAATATCTCAAAACAGCTGAAATGGAAATGTGACTTTCTTTCTAAGGAGGGCAGTATTCATTATGTATAAAATACAATGGACTATACTGCGTTAAAGGATAAGAGGGGTGCTATTTATATTTCGGGTCCAGGCAATACTAGTGTCCCCAGATTCAAACTACTAGTGTTCCCATTAGAAACATTTTTTAGCATAACTTCACTTAGAACGTTTTGTCATTTGAGGGCGAATTGTTTTGTTTACAGTGTGTTGAAAAATTAGTCTCTGTCAAAAAATGGAATTATCCCGTCAACATTTTCGTGCAATGATCTTAATTTTTCGAGACAAGAGTGTTTAAATCAACTTGCTTCGACTTTTGGTGATGAAGCACCATCAAACCACTGTTAATCGCTGGTATCAAGAGTTCAGTCTCGGACGCCGCTCGCTCCAGGATGAATTTCGTGAAGGACGTCCAACTGCGGTCACTTGGCCAGAAACCATCGATGCTGTGCGTGAACTGATTAAGCAAGACCGACATGTGACATACCGTAAGATTGAGGCATCCTAATAAATCAATAAGATATTGCATGTTCATTTGGCAGTGAGAAAAATGTGTTCTCGTTGGATCCCACATAATTTGACGAATGCTCAAAAAAGGCTCATATGGATTGGTGCAAAGAGATGTTGAAAAAATATAACTGCGGTAGCTCAAAGGCAGTGTATAACATTGTCACAGGTGACGAATCATGGATCTATGCATATGAACTCGAAACAAAACAGCAATCGACCGTATGGATCTTTCAAGACGAGCAAAATTCAACAAAAGTTGAAGAAGAAGTACATCGAAGAAAATGATTGCGTTTTTTTCGATATAACCGGCCTTGCCTTTAGTGAAACGTAGGAGGTCAATTCTGAGTGGTATACGAGTACAACCATCTGTTTGCCAACAGTGTTCGAAGAAATGAAGAAAGATAATAAGAGAAGACGGATAATTTTGCATCACTACTTATACAATGCGAGCTCTCACACATCAGCCGAAACGATGAGCTATTTGACCACTCAATTTGTCGAGTTGATGGACCATCCACCGTACATCCCTGATTTGGCACCCAATGACTTCTTCTTATTACCTAGCATCAAGAAAAAAAAGCGTGATCAACGTTTTTCATCGCCGGAAGCATCTGTTGAAGCGCTCAAAAATCCTGTTTTGGAGGTGTCTCAATCGGAGTGGAAAAAGTGCTTCGAAAATTGATTTGTGCCTATGCAAAATGTATCGATCTTAAAAGAGAATATTTTGAAAACAATAAAACCATTTCCAATGATAAATTATTGTGCTTTTATTGCCGAACCCGAAATATAATAGCAACTCTCGTATGTTTGCGCTGTCTTCAATCCAAAGCTCAATTAGTTCTAAATCAATGACAGTTTTTTATAGAATTTTTTAAGCGTAAAACGTTTTCAACATCCTTATTTATACTTATACTAATAATATCATGATTGTGGTAATAGAAAATAATAAGTTTCACGTGAATTTCCGGGAAATTAAACATGACCGGGACTCTCAGGAGAGAAACTCTAAATTGATCCCCCTCTTTCATTGTACCAATGAGTGCTGCGGATTTTAATTTCTACATTCATCATACGTCGCCGTGACCTTTCCGTTTAGGTACTGTTCTAACCACAATTAACTTAAAACCCCAAACGTTAAGTGTGATCTAATTAGAATTTGCTAAAGCAGATCAGAGAATAACTTAAGGCGAAAAAATAAATCTCAACAACAACCAAATTGTCTATGACGTAAGAAAATATAGAGATGGGCCGCATTGCAATACAGCATAGAAAGAGAGCTAGGGTTTGTGTGTTGAGCGAGCGTTTGTATGTGCATATAAGAGCTCACCAACCCTTTCGCCATCTCCAAATCATTCATGCACATAATCTCGATCTCAGAGCGACAAAAGTTTATCAAGTGCTTTTGTGCTCCATCGAGGCGAACAGCTGTTACTCTCGCTGTGTTTTTCTTCTTCTTGTGCCAAGTTCGATTCTTGTGTTGGGGGAATAGATGATATTGCCGCTGCCCCATCATAACACACTTGAATGTTTTGCGATTTGCGTCAGAACCGTGCGCGCTCTCCATACGAACGAACCGCTTTTTTGTCTTCTTAGCGTACTCTAGTGCTGCTAAAGTGTGTTGTGGTATTCACCATTCGCGATTCAACAAATCATCAAACCAAAAACTGTTTACCGTTGTTATTGTAAAACAGATAAAAAAGGTTTATACAAAACAGATGAATACAAAAAATTAAACAAAAAAGAAATAATTATATATAAGAGTATACATACATACATATATGTATGTATATGTTTATATAGGCTAATATACCTATATACTTAAGAAGTGGTCCCTTTAAAACCGTTATTCTAGTATTTTTTCAAGTGTGACTTGTCACTAGTGTCTGCAAAAGAAGCGCGATCGATCGAGCGTGTTAGTTTACTGTAAAGAATTTTCGTGTAGTAACAACAACAACAGAACTATTTTCAATACTTCGCTTTTATCATATTTGAGTTTAAAATAGAATTTTTACTATTTGTGGGCCTCGTGAGAAAATTGTGGTGTGAAACAAAAATAAAAAAAAAACGTGCAAAGAAACCAAAAGTAAGAAATGAATTTTTGTAGAATTTTCTTGTCTTTTCGCGAGTTTCTTTTGATTGTGCCCCTCCTGCTGGGGTTGTGTGGAAAATTAATTATTTGAAAAGTGCCAAAGACGGAGGAAAACGAATGATACAAAGAGAAATAATATTCGCTGATAGATAAAGTGTTAATATTTTATGATTTTTTCTATATTTATTTGCTTCTTCACAAAATGAATGAAATACATTTATTTGTGTAAACGTTAGTGTGTGTGCGTTTGGTTGATCGTACGCCGTTAATTGTGTAGCGACGCTTGCGGGCGAAGGTGCACCACACACATATAGAGAGAGGGAGAGCATACAGAAAAAGAGAGTACCTGTTGTGTGAAGAAGAGTGCAGAGTGTGTGTCTGCCTGCGTGCGTTGCGCGAATTTCGGTTTTCCTATCAGCACTGCTCTTGGATTTGGTATATACTAAAATATCCACATACTTATATATATCTATATCTACGAACACAGATATATGTACATATGTAGAGACATACATATATGTATGTAGGTACGATTATTTATATACAGTGAGCAGCAAAAGTCATGGTACCCCAGTCAAAATAAAAAATATCCGTAAATTTCTGAAAATGTACGTAAGAATAAATGTGACATTTATTTTTATTTTGTGTATTTACTTGTATACTACAACAAATCAAAAAAATATTTCACTTATTTAACTAAATAAATTAAAATAAAATTTTAAACCAAAAAATCTCCATATTTTTGCACAGCATAAGTCTTGGTACCCCTGATGGAAAATGGTATTAAAGTTAATATACCCGATAAAATCTGCTTTTAAAACCGTTGGTAACCCTTTAGACTTTAGTTAGCTCCCTTTTGAAGAATATAACGGTACTTTCCCAATTTTCAATAAGCAGAAGAAGCATTTGTTTATTGCAAGAAGTTAAGTCAAGTAATTTGTTAAGATGTCGAGAAAAGAGCTATCAATAGAAGAAAGGAAAATAATAATTAATAGCCACGAAATCGGTAAATCATACTCCGAAATTGCTAAAATTATAAATAGGAGTAAATCAACAGTGCAAAAAGTTATAAATCGCTTCAAAATAGAAAATATAATCGAAAATAAACCGCGAACAGGCCGCCCACCAAAGCTCAATAATAGAGAAGAGCGAAAAATTGAAGCCATTATTAAAAAAGATCCATTTACAAGTGCACCTAAAATAGCTACAGAATTAAAGGAATCATTTGGGAAAAATGTTTCTGCAGACACGGTACGTAGATGCATAAAGAAAGCCGGGTACAATGCTCGCACTGCACGCAGAAACTGCACGTTAGCGAAACAAACAGAAAAAAGCGGACGGACTTCGCAACAGAATATAAAAATAAAACAAATGAGTTTTGGGAAAAGGTAATATTCTCAGACGAATCAAAATTTAATATTTTTGGAACGGACGGACGCGTATTGGTGTGGCGTAAAAAGTGCGAAGAGCTAAACCCAAAGAATACTCGAAAAACTGTCAAGCATGGAGGAGGTGGAGTAATGGTATGGGGTGCATGTCAGCAGCCGGTGTTGGCAATTTGGTGTTCATTGAGGAGATAATGAACAAAACAGTATACATGAACATACGGAAAGAAAGTTTGAACCAAAGTGCTGACAAACTGATGATTACTACTTTCAACAGGACAATGATCCCAAGCACACTGCTGCTGACGTAAAGATGTGGATTGCATACAATACACCACATATGCTAAAAACCCCTCCTCAAAGTCCGGATTTGAACCCAATTGAGCACTTGTGGGATCATTTAGAAAAACGCATCCGAAATCACACAATTTCTAGTAAAACTCAGCTCAAAGAAATAATTTTGACCGAATGGGGTCAAATTTCCGGAGATTACACAAAAAAGCTTGTGCACTCAATGCCGAGCAGATTAAATGAAGTTCTACGACTTAAGGGCTATCCTAATAAGTATTAGGTAAAGCAATTTAGTTCGAAAATTTTAAAATTTACTTAAATTTTAGTTTCTTTTCCAGGGGTACCAAGACTTATGCTGTGCAAATATATGGAGATTTTTTGGTTTAAAATTTTATTTTAATTTATTTAGTTAAATAAGTGAAATATTTTTTTGATTTGTTGTAGTATACAAGTAAATACACAAAATAAAAATAAATGTCACATTTATTCTTACGTACATTTTCAGAAATTTACGGATATTTTTTATTTTGACTGGGGTACCATGACTTTTGCTGCTCACTGTACGTATGCGAGAGTTTTTGTATCTTTTTTTGGAAGTATTATTATTTCACCTTCAAATATACATAAATACAAACCAACAACAGCGACAACAAAATACAAACATATGTACAAGATTGAAAACCAAATAATAAAACGAAAAACAAAATAAAATATCGAAAAATAAAATCAAGATCGTCATCGTCATTGTGTCTGCCATATGTGGTCAAAAGAATTGTAAAGTTTTAAAATAAAAATCTCGGAGAAACAAAAAAAAATAAAACAAGAAATTTAAATTAAAAAAAGCTATCTTAACATCACCAAGACGATGATGATGATCAACATCATCATGGGCCACAAAGCAAAATAAAAAAAACAACAACAATAATATACTAATATAAATCACTTTACATTATACCATGCCTACTCGGGCATTAAGCAGAAGAACAACGACCCTCTTTTACCCCACACCTTGCACTCTCCAGCCCCGCGCACCACCACCTCACAAAAATTCAAACAAAATCGCCTGCTCTATAGTATTAATTAAAAGTGAAAATTAAAGAACCAAACAAAAAGCCAACGAATCATTATCTCCTCTTTACACTTGTTTTCCTGTTGTGCTTTTCAGCTTCTTCTTTTTTTATCTGTTTCTTTATATGTAAAGTGTGTGTGTGTTTTTTTAAAGAAAAGAGTGTGTTCAATTTTAATTTATTTTAAATAATTTCATTTTTTCTCTCTTTGTAAAAAAAACAATTTAAAATTTGAAAACTAAACGCAATGCTTTCTTGGCGCTTCAATAATTATACATACACGTTTTTGCCGCTGTGGAAATAAATGTCGTGTTTCTTTTATTGATAACCAAATCTTAATGGGAATTTTCACTACGTTGCTGCATTATCAGAAAAGGTATGGCAATTGAAATCTTTTATTTACTTTTATTCAAGAAATAATAAATACTGGTATCGATTTACGAGTTTGAGCCAAAAACCATTGATGTATTTCTATACCTTTTACTATACTATTTTAACACAGTTCTTAACGCAATGTTATACGATAGTAGATTTAAAATTAATTTCACTTCAGTGGGTTTCATTTGGGCGTCCCTGTAGAAATCAAATCGGGTGATCAGTCTAGAGGTTTTTTTTTCAAAATAAAAAAATACTAAAATTTAAATTCAAATCATTCGAAAGCACGTTTTATGCCATTTAATTTTTGACTATAATGTCCTTTAAATGTTGGCCGCAACTTAGCCTCAGGCTGCCCATTCTGAGGGTCCAATTTTGGATGACTTGTTCGAATATTTCGACCGGCATGGCATTAATGACACGCGTGATGTTCGGTTCTAAAACGTGAATCATAGCTGTTTTGCCAGCATAGATTTTTGACTTTACGTGGCCCCAAAGAAAAAAGTCTAAAGGTGTGATATCATACGTTCTAGGCGGCCAACTCACCGGTCTAAAACATGAAACTAGCTGCTCTTCAAAATATCCTCTCAATAGATCCATTGTATGGCAAGTGCACGTAGAAAAAAAGTATGGTTGGGATAACGATATTGGAAGAGCATCATACTGTTGTTGGGTATTTGGGTACTCACAACAATAGTATGATTCAAATACACCAATACTATGCTCCCCACAACCATAGTATGATTGACGCTTAACCATACTATAATCCCCACAACCATATTATGATCCTCACAACCGTACTATGATCCTCACAACAATACTATGTTTCACACATAACCATACTACGATCCGCACAACCATACACTCAACAATACTATGATCTCCACAACCATATTATGATCCTCACAACCATAGTATGTTTCACATACAACGATAGTAAGATCCTCACAACCATAGTATGATTCAAGGTAACTATGTTATGATCCCTTCAATCATAGTATGATCACACACAAATAGACTATGGTCCTCAAAATTATTTATTAGAATTGGGTTAAGTAGTCAACAAACAATAGATTTGAATTATGAAAATTATTTAAAAATAAATTTAATTCAAAATAATAGCAGCGATTTATTTATCAGTAGAAAAAATTAGTTAAAAAAACGTTAACGTTTTTAAAAAATGTATTTCAGTTAAACATAGTCAAAGCCTTTGTTTGAAAAATTTTCATTTCCATATAAAAAGTACTATTATTGCATTGGATCCGTAACAATAACATTGTTCTAAAAAGCATTTTAAAATTAAGAAATATTACAATCAATCATCATACAGTATGATTGCAGTAATCATATCATTGTTAACATAAAAACCAAAAAAACAATACTTCTGTCGCACCAACCATATTTATATTGTTGCTAAAACAATTAATTTTTTTTTTAAAATTGGCTAAAATACTCTTGTTACATTTCAACAATATTAATATTGCAGCAATAGGCGAACATACTTTTATTGCGAAAAACATATTATTATTGCCGTGACCATATAGTAACCACATTTTTTCAGTTTATAAACATTTTTGGAATTATAAATGGTCCATATTGATGAGACACCCCTTTTTATACAACCTACACAAATGTACCATTACGCCTATTTTCGGTATTCTTGAAATATCTGAAGTCCTGTTTACACGATCAAACCCAAAATCAATAATTAGAAACAGAGTTATAAGCTTATCTGAGTGAAAAATAATTGGATTCCAAGTCACGCCACTTCTGGTACCTTCCACACAAATGACTTTTGTTAAGTGCAATTTAGAACCCACATAATTTGCTACCTAGCGCTTGAACATTGTAGTATTTTTTGAACAGCTTTGTACTTGTACATCAAAAAAGAGGTTGACATGTCCTATTCTGGTAATTCCCATTCAAATACACTATTCGGCCCACTTATTTATTCTTAAAATATCTTAAATGGTACTGGTACACCCAAAATTATTAAAGCGTTGACTTGGTGACAAATAATTGAATTCAACACCCCCCATACGAATGGCACCCACATAACTTTACGCCCAGTCCGTGAAATTCGCTAAAATTGTAAATTATACACTTGACCTTCTGTTCAAATGCACAATTCCGCCCACTTTTGGTATTCGCAAATAGTTTCAGTACCATTCATACGATTCTGCTGAAAATAGTAATTAGCAAATACTTTAGAATATAAACAAAATTTGAAGCCTTAGCCACGCCCTCTTTGCACCTTTTACCCACACGGTAGCGTAGATTGAAACCCACATAGCTTTTTTTTCTTAATGTATGAATTTTGTTTCCTGCAATATACGAGGGCATATCAATAATTCCTTCCAACAAGTACCATCTGTTAATGCACTACTGTCGAATTTCGAGAGAGTTCCGTCATTTAGTTTGTGTTTAACAGCTGTTCAAAAAATACAACCTCGTGGATTTTGTTAAAAATGGAAAAAAACGATTTTTGAGTGCTCATTAAACATTTTTTTTGCGGAAAAACCGCCAATCAAAGCAAGGATAAATACTATGGGAACTCTGCACCATCGATTTCAATGGTAAAAAAGTGGTTCACTGATTTTCGTTGTGGTCGCACGAGTACAAATGACGCTGAACGTTATGGACGGCCAATTGAGGTCAATACACCTGAAAATATCGAAAAAATCCACGATATGGTGTTGGCGGATCGAAGAGTAAAAGTGAGTGAGATTGTTGATAGCATTCGCATTACATATGGCAGTGTGGTTTCGATTTAACATGATCAGTTGGGTTTAAAACAGCTGTTTGCAAGATGTTTGCCGCGTTTGCTCCCAATTGACCATGAACTTAATCGTGTGACAACTGGTTTTCCCCGGGTGAACCGGCTCCGAAGAACAACAGTTTCAACAATTTTTTGGGATCCACATAGATTACCATCAAAAGGGAAAAACAATTTAATAACAACATATTGGACCGATTTAACAAGGATTTAAATAAAAAACGACCCCATAAAGCCAAGAAAAATGTGTTTTCATGAAGATAATGCACGGGTGCACACGTGTGATGTCTCAATGGCAAAACTGCATGCATTTGGTTACGTATTGGTACCTCACCCGCCATATTCTCCGGATTTAGCCCCCAGTGTCTATTTCCTATTTCCAAACTTAAAGAAATGGCTCGGTGAAAAGTGATTCAGCTCCAACGATGAATTTATTGATTAAACAAATGTCTATTTTATGGTCCTAGAAAAATCCTATTTTTTTGAAGGGATAGAAAAATTGAAAAAAAGTTTGGACGAAGTGTATTGTGGTGCTAAAAGTAGATTATGTTGAAAAAGATTTTTTTTTGCAGAAAAAAATGTGTTTTATTTGAAAAGTCACGCTATTGATATACCTCGTATTAAAGACTATATCGTGTTAAATTGGACAAAAGAGCTTGGCATCGCCCACAAAAGCCTAAACTTTGTAAGGCTATATCTCATGAACTAATACCAAGACGAAAGTAGTTGATATGGGAAAAAACACATCGTGATAAAAAAACGACGGTACCACGCCCACTTGACAAAATTTTTATTTTGGACCCAATGCAAGATAAAGGCTACGGCTCGGCCAAACTTTTTTTGTCCACTTTGTTTCAAGTGTACTCCACACAAAGGTCCCTCTCGATTGAGATTACAATAAAACAATAACTCATCGGTGCATGTTTTTGTATACCTCTTACACAAAGGTATTTCCCAAGTTGTGGCCCTTGAAATCATATTTTAAATCTGAATTTTGTTGAATTCCAAACAAAAGCGATAAGTCTTTAATGTAATGTTAGTACAGTGGTGTACTGTTCTGAATTACCTTTTGAGCCTTTCGTTAGACAAAACCAACTGATCTTTATGTAAAACGATCGCTTGAATGCGAATTGAATGTCCGTTTTGCCCGTTTTATCGGTAACATGAAACTTTTCTGACTGTTTTCATTTGTCTAAAACTTCAGGCAATTAAATGAAGAAGAAATGCACCTTTCTTTCACGTTAATGATAATTTGTAATAATCGAAGTTACAGCTAAAAGAAATCAAAATTTTGTTTTCAACTGCCAATTGTACCCAAATTCTGAAGCTCTTCCAATAGTTTTTGCACATAATTATAAAGATCGCACTGTAACGATTCCAAAGTGGTATTTTTTGATATTCCGACGAAAATTGCCTGAGTTATTACAGTTTCTGTAAAAATTATAGGATTTTTTTCATACAGGCGTTGTAAAGAAATTACATGTTTAATTTTAAACCTCGTTCTTACAGTGAGAAAAAGAAAAAAAAAATGTAGTTCGCACCAATTTGAAGCCGATTTGTTTTTTTTGAGCAAATTCCCTCAATTTTCCATCCAAACCAACCTAAACTTATATATTTGGTTACCTTCAGAGTATTTTTCTTTACAAAACAAAAAATAAACTCGATAACGTTGGGCGAGTTGGCAACTTGGATTCAATAAAATCGATGCGCCTTATTGAATGGGACTTACTCATTCCTCCTGGTTCGCCTGACATTAGACTTCTGGATTTAAACCTTATTCATAATGTTTCTTTCCATTCGTTTAAAATTCTGGATACCACCACATATTCTACCCACATTGCACCTTGAATACGACAGGGCCTTACACTGTTGTTGGCCTTTCTCCTTTAAATCGCGATTAAATCGAAAAATAATTTCATCAAATTTTCATCATATTTTGTCCGTCTTTTAGCCTTTAACATTTTATTATCTAGTATTCGTTGGCGCTGCTGGCTCGTTGTTTCGTTTCGCTTCGCTTCGTTTTGTACAGAAATTTGAAAATTTTTCATGGTTTCATATCTTTAAATAAATTTTATTTTTAGCACATTTTCAGTTATTTTTGTTAAAATTTCCTTCTTTTCTACGTTTGCCGATTCTCATATCGTGTGAAATTCGTTTTGTTGATTATTTTTTCTTCTTTGCTGGGACATTTTGATTTTCGTTTGGTTGCCGTTTCGTTCTTTGCCATGGAATATTTTTGTATTCAGACGATTTTGTATATATACAAGAGCAACGAATACACAAAACTACGTAAATACAAATTTGAAAATTGTATAACTCGGGTGTGATCGATCTTTGAGATGATGATGGCGATGAGGGTGAGATCTAACTTTTTTCCTCGGTAACGGGAGGATGGATTTCTTTCGGCTTATTTTTTTTTATAATTCCTCACTAATGCAGAATAAAATGGATTTGCAGTGTTTATTTCAATTATTAAAACTTCTTAGGCTCAGTAGATACAGGATATGATGTTTGTAACAAACACTTTAATGGAAAGAATGTAGACCCCATGTTTTCTCGTATTTTCCCGATAGTTTAAGAATTACTAATCCTTGCAATCATAGTCCAGGTTCCACAAATACTCGTATAAACCAATTTTACTTAAACTTGTTTCATTATTCCTATTACTGTCGGTGAATATCTTTCCATGTTTAGTCATATTAATTAAAGATCATTTCCGATTTTGGACCCTGCTGCTTTTAAACCAACACTCAAAATCCAGTGTTGACCACATTTCTCACAAAGCGTTGCGAACAATCCTACTCATATGATACTCTGGCGTAATTGGATCTTTATGGTCCCTGCTATCGAAAAGCCCCTACACAAAGGTGTCACCAGGATTTGGGGACCTACCTCTCTAAAAGCCTTGAATTAATGCTGATCGCGCTCGAACCTCTCTAAAAGCCTCAAATTAATGCTGATCCCGCTAAAATTGCACATGGAGCGTTATGAGCGACAACAATTTACGGGACCATACGAGGGCATATTTTTATATAAATTCCTGACAAATGTCCCTTCCGATGTGAAGTCCTGCCGCTCTAGCTGCGACATATCAATTCCATCTTGCTCAAATTTAGTACGAGGCTTATAGCAAATGTTGCTGAAATTTTATTTTATCAGTCCGTCCGTGTCTGTGATAAATCCATCAATAATAGATGTACCTTGTTGTTGTAACAACAATATACATACTTATAAGTCTTTCCATGATGAAATGTCAAACAGTACTGAAAACAAATAAAAAATAAAGTTTAATACAACTCTCTCGTAATCTGTGAAAAACCCCCTATTGCAAAATACCTCTAGATGGATCACCCTATAGAATTGTAAGTCTTTTTCGTCTAAGGGGAATCTGCTTATAGATCAAGTTAAACGGAAAGCGCTACTGTTGCCGTGTGAATGTCGTTCAGACCTGGCTTATAGTTTCGATAATCTAAAGACTCTTTCTATTTTGTATGGCTCTTTCTTAAGATCATGAAGGTCGTACCTGATCTGCCTAGGCCAAGGCATTCTGTCCATGAGTTGGTGGTTGGAGGGATTGTTAGCCTAGACAACAAGATATTGTGTCTGTGTATGGTACGGACCTTTGTCTACTCATGTTGATGATGGTCCTCAGAGGAGACACCCTGTTGATGTTCTCAGGGCGTGCGGCATTCTGGCAAGACATATACGTATACGAACCATATTATGATTCACACTCAACCATACTATGATCCCCACAACCATATTATGATTTACACTCAGCTATACTATGATCCCTACAACCATATTATGATCCTCAGAACTATAGTATGATCCACACAATCATATTATGTTTTATATTCAACCATATTATGATCCTTACAACCATAGTATGATTCTCATTACCATAGTAGTCAGCACACGAAACCACCATGATCCCTAAAATTAATTACAAGAATTGGGTTATGTTGCGTTTGGAATATAACGAGGGCTGCTATATACTTTACTGGTCTTATATTGGAATCAAAAATGGTTTTATTGTTTTTCAATGTATTCTCCGACCAATTGCGATTGAGACACCTCCAAAACATGGTTTTTGAACGCTTCAACAGCACCTTCTGGCGACGAAAATCGTTGACCACGCAATTTTTCTTGATGTGTGGGAATAAAAAGAAGTCACTGGGTGCCAAGTCAGGGCTGTACGGCGGATGACCCATCAATTCGACGTTTTAGCCGGTCAAAAAGTCGCTGGTTTGTTTGAGCCGATGTCTGAGAGCTCGAATTGTCATGGTGCACAATGATTCGTCTTCTCTTGTTCGTTTTTCGAATTTATCCGAAGAATTCAGGCAAATAAATTCAGCATTGACCTCCTACGTTGCTTAAGCGGAACAGTCGCCACATGACCAGTTTTGAACAGGCGACCATTTGCTTCCTAGTGCTTCTTCCACGAACAAATTCCGTTGGATTTGGCTCGTCTTCGAAGACCCACACGGTCAATTGCTGTTTTGTTTCGGGCTCATACGCATAGATCCATGATTCATCACCTATGACGATCTTATAAACGTCTTTTGAAGCACTGTGATCGTATTTTTTTCAAAATTTCTTTGCACCAATCGACACGAGCCTTTTTTTAACGGTCAGGTGTTCATGCAATATCGAACATAAGCTGGTGGAAGAAATGCCCAAGAATACCTCTGTCTCACGGTATGTCACATGACGATCTTGCATTATGAGTTCACGCACGGCATCAATGTTTCTGGCACAACGGTCGTTTTTGGACGACCTTCGTCTTTGAGCGAGCGTCGGCCACGATTGAATTTATATAACCAGTTTTTTACAGTGGCATAGGATGGTGCTTCATCGTCATTCATACAAAAAGAAAGTTGTAAAAAATGATCGCACGAAAGTGTTCGAGTTAATTCCGTTTTTTTTGCCAAATTGATTTTTTCAAGTCACTGTAAACAACACAAATGATGGGTCCTACGTTAAAACGTTCTGAGTACGTTTATGTTAAAAAATGTCAAACTTTCCAATGGATATGTCGGATGGCCAGAAATATATATGCAACCCTCGTATGCGGCTTTCAACGACAAGACTGAAGCCTCTAGTTAATTGGAAAACTGTTCAGCCCAGGTCCATTCCAAATTGTATCTGTACAAAAGCTATGTAAGAAAACAAATATTTCGTTACTTAATTATTAGAAAAACTATTCTGACATATGTATAATAATCGGCACAACTATCATTTCCACCCTGGTCACCTTTTATCAGCCACTACATTATCGTATCTTCAATCTATTACGAATTAACTTGAAATCAATTGAAAGTGACTTACTTACTGGTTTTGCGGACAAGAATACAAAAATAATACAATATAGTAGGACTTAGTGCGCAGTATTTTGTTTAGAATACCGCTGCAATTATTATAGATTTTTTTTTGTCGTTTCGATTCACTGTGAATTCTATTATTAAATGTTGATGCTCCAACTTGTTTATTTCTAATTTTCGACCTAATTATTTTATGACGCATCTAAACGTTTTTTTTTATACCCCAATTGCAACCATCGATATCTTTCTAAAACGAATGATCTTCTCCTAATTATTGATGTCTATCAGCGTTCGATGTTTTCGTTATCTCGGTAAAGATATGTTTTTATCTTTTCAACTGCAGCTCAAAATAATTTGTAATAATTTAAACTTTCAAAATTTGTTAATACTTGAATCATCCTCTCATGAAGTTCAAAAGTTATGACAAATCCCTCAATCGTGTAGAGACGGCTTTAGCAAGAATAAAAAAATTAAACAAAATCTCTTAGAATCATCAGCTGTTCGCAGAAATTCTATTTGATTATAAATCGAATATTAAAGACAATATTAAAAATAAACTACGTCAGATAAAATATTTCATTGAGAAAATAATGAAAGTCATAATGACGATGAGTGGTGAAACGAATTTCATGAAAAGGTAGAAACGCTTTTATGGGTCAGCACTTTTTTTTGGCCCTAACTAAAAATAACTTCACAAATATTCCTACAACAAAAAGTATTTTGTCTACATTAGATATCAACAATGTTCATGTCATAAAAAATATGGAGATGGCTTGATAAGTTTCTAGTAGAAAAAATCAAAAATTATTTTAAAAAGTTGAGGTTTTTATTTTTGGTGTGTTTAAAAAGATTGTTGGCCTCCAGCAAAGTTTCAAGAAGAGCAACTACCGCATCGTAATACAACAACAGAAAGCGCCCATACTCTCGCAATACTTTAAAATGAGAGAGACGCTACTCATTATGGACAGTGTTGCTAATATTATTTCATATAGCCTCGTCAACTTTTCTAATTTAGAGATAAATGTTAAAAAAAACAAATGATAACGTCGTTCAGTTTGGCAAAGTCAAACCGTATATACCCTTCAACGTGATTTACTGTGTCCGACCCTAATCCAAGCCAAATTTTTTAATAAATCCATACAGTAAGAACTCGTTAATCCTTATAACTGATTGCATACCATAATTCGGATTATCGAAAATTCGGACTATTAGATACTTTCGTTTTCACGTGTTTTTAAGAGTTCACTATACATAGCTACTACAATTTATATGTATGTCACAAATGATTGTTCACAGTAAACATTATATTTAAAAAAATAAATTATATATCTAAAAACAAGGTATAACATTTCCCATTTTTAAATTTTAAAACTTGTCTTCTATTTAAATATAGAAGCAAGAGGTCTTGAGCCGGTTTAATCCCTGTTCAATTTTAAAAAACCAAAAAAAAGTTTATTTTTTTTTTAAAAAAAAGGCATAAAATTTTTAGATACAAAAATAACTTAATTTAACTAACCCCAACAAAAAATAAAAACAATAATTAATTGTAGTTTATTGAGAATTTATAAAAAATATTTAAAAAATACAGAAGTATCGATAAGGTTTTCTTCATAAAAAAATCTATCATCTTTTTACTGAACGCGTAATGAAGTTTGAATTCAGTAAAATTAGACTGAGCTCAAACTTTGCCACACTTTTTAAATAATGTTTATTAAAAATTTAACATATCGACAGTTTATATTCAATATTCTCTATCTTAAAAAACACAATTGTTCAGTAGAGCCAAAAAACCGTTTATATCCCTAATTTTGAAGAAAATTAAAATTGTTTGTTCTACAATGTTTATTACACCTAACTACGTGAACTACTAAATACTACTTTTTTAATATATGCACCACGGGCCATTTTATGGAAGATAGAGGGTATTGCTATTCAAAAATTCTTCATGTATAAAAAAGATAGAGGGAAATTATTTATGAATTCCACAAATTTTTTTAATATAAGTATATAATTATATATATTATAATAAAAATAGTAAATAATAATAACAATGAATTAATGGTTATTTTTTTTACCTAAGTATTATCTACTTCTTGGGGTTCATTTTTCAATCCATTTCAAATTGTCATAGAAAAAATGGTATTCCTGTGGAATCGCAGGTTTCAAATCTTGTAAACTTTTCCATTTATTTGGGGTACTGCAAGTGGTTCAGAAAATAAAGGTTTTGGTTCTATATGGCAAGAGAATGCTTTAATGCGAGTAGGTAGATCAATGTGGCTTTCATTGAAATTTACTTTATATTTAACACCGCCATTTGGAAGATATAACAGTGGTCTTAAGTCAGATACAGTATGATCATTCTTTACACGACCTGTTCTAATGGTTGAAAAACGTCATCATCCTTGTAATTTAAAAAAATCGTAGTTTAAATACAAGGCATCGAATGTTTTTTTTTTATAACTTTGAGATTGACTTTAATAGTTTGTCTGGCCTATTTAGTAAACATTTTCAACGCAGTTTTGCTGCTCTATTCTTTGCAATGATTGTTTTCAACATAAAAACAATGACACAGCCCCCTCCTCCCGTTGTTGTTGCTGCACTTCGCAGTAGAGCAAAAATGTAGTATTTTTTAGCCATAAAAAGTATGTTTTTCGGATTTGTATGTCGATATTTGAAGATATTCAAAATAGATAAAACAAAATATTACCACATAGTTAGATATAAAAATAATCATAATTTGTAAACTAAAGCTTCGACTAAAAAATTTTTACCAAATTCTTCTTTAGTATACTCTTTTTACCAAAGATCCATAGAAGAAAAAAAAAACAAAAAATAGTCCCAAATTATATGAAGAGATAGAGGGTATTGCATTTAGAAAAAAAGTGTGTAAGATATAGAAATTACAAAAATGACCATAAAATCTCAATTCTTGTTTTTTTTTTATGTCCAAATTAGTACCATAGATGCTCCTTATTTTACCGAATATTTTAACATCAAAAAAATATTTTAACATGAATACTATATAAGCTCTCGATATTTTGATTACTAAATACAATCAATTCGGATTATGGAGTATGTAGTACAGGGAAAACGTAGTTCGGATTACTGGATAATTCGTATAAGCCAAGTTCGGATTACCAAGGTCTTACTGTATTTGGATTTGTAGAAAACCCGCTTTAATTTGAGTACCCGTATGCCCAAATTTACCGGTGGTCCCATAACGGCCGAATATTGGGCCTCTTCGGCTAATGAGTTCAACGCTTATCTCAACTTAACTTCAAAATAAATCCATATTGGGATTCGCTATAATTTTAGTAACCATGTAACCATATTAAATACTGAGCCCTCTCTTGAGGTATTAAGTGCGTCCAAACTTTAATTTGAGTACCCGTATGCCCAAATTTACCGGTGGTCCCATAACGGCCGAATGTTAGGCCTCTTCGGCTAATGAGTTCATCGCTTATCTCAACTTAACTTCAAAATAAATCCATATTGGGATTCGCTTTAATTTTAGTACCCTTGTAACCATATTAAATACTGAGCCCTCTCTTGAGGCATTAAGTGCGTCCAAACTTACAGTCCCTATTTTAATTATTGTTTGCCTACAAGAAACTACCTCTTTTCCAATGTACCTCCTATTAAGGGAAACTTTTTTCTCCAGGAAAGGGGGCTATTCATTTGACCGGGGTAATTTGCTGTCGTGGACGGACCGACGGAACGCACCGACGGACATAGATACCCTTCTCAGAATTTTACGATTAGGGTGGAGTGAAAACATGCCTTTTTTTTATTTTGAAAAAGTTAACCTCGGAAAGAGATGCAGTCTGGGGTCCTAAAGAGGGGAAAAATAAAGAAAAAATTTAAAAAAATTTTTAGGGGTCGCGCCACTCCCTAGAAATTTGAAAATTATCGCTATTTTGGCGTTGATTTTAGAAAAATCCTAAAAATTAACGACTTAACTTATTCGAAATTTAAAAGTTTGAGCTTGTTCAGTGCCTAAACAAAAGTATTTGAGGCAAATATGAGGATAATCGACTAATATTTGTAGCTTTGGTGGCGATTTCATTGTTCAGTCAATTTTCTGAAGAAGGGACGATTTGACTTATTTTACTTTTTGAAATTTTTGAACAATGAGAAAATTTTTTTTAAATTTTTTCATGCCCTTATTTCATTGTTTACGCTATTGCAAACATTTATTGACATAAAACTTTTTAGGATTTTTCTAAAATCAACGCCAAAATAGCGATAATTTCCAAATTTCGAGGGAGTGGCGCGAACCCTAAAATTTTTTTAAAATTTTTTTCTTTATTTTTCCCCTCATTAGGACCCCAGACTACATCTCTTTCCGAGGTTAACTTTTTTTTTTGAATTTCACTCCACCCTAATGTCCATGTGTCTGTTGAAAGTATGATAGTGATAGCGGCCAAACGAATTAAGCAAGAACCCTGAAACATTTCATAATAAAGTCATATCTTCTTAAAAAGTTCGCCTTAAAAGTGCAGGACGGGCCATTTAAAATTTTAAATTTGAATCGGTTAAAAAAAAATAATAGTTTTTTAAAATTTCTGGTTTTAATAGAAAGGTTCCTAGCTCATTTTCGAAGAAAAATGGACCAATGACTCCGCCAGCCCAAAATCCACACCAACCAGTGACTCGATGTGGATGCATGTGGGTTCTCTGAACCTCATATGCGGCAATTTTGCTTATTGACGTAGGCATCGAGATGAAAATGAGCTTCATCTGAAAAACACGATTTTTCGAAAAAAATTCTTCATCTCCTGGCGAAACGAAAACGCATCGAAAGGTCATGAGGCTACAGTTTTTGGACCAATTTGAACGTGGCCTTTATATCGTGGTCTTTATGCAAAATTCTTCTCAAAGAAGAACGCGAAATGTTCACTTTCTGAAAACGATGACGATTTGGTGTTGATTATAAGGGTCAAACATATCTCAGTGTTAGTAGAAAGCGCAGGCTAACTCGTTTTTGAAACTGAAAATACCCTGCACAACTCCGTGAAACAGACAAGTTAGTTTCATGGTAAATGTAAAAGTGTACTGATCGACTCAGAATCACCTGCTGATTCGATTTGAAGGTCTACATTTGTTAATGGCACAATTTTTTAAAACCTTTATGTCAATCGGAGCCAATCTTCTTCAACTTTTATTAAAACTTAAGAATATCGGCTATGATTTACTTATAGCTCTAATCCAAATGATCGCCTGATTTTACGTCTTACCTCTACAATTTCTTCAATTTCGATTAAAATTTAAGTAGATCAGCTAAGATTAAGATATAGCTCCAATACAAATGTTCCCATGATTTTACGTCTTACCTATCTACAAACCGCATATTTGGCGTGTTTTTTCGAGGTAACTAGCTTAGTTACCTAGTTAGTTAGCAATATGATAGTCTGGCAACATTAAAAAAAATTTAAATTAACATGGCAACATTGTTTCTCTTTGTATACACCAAAGAGAATAAAACAACAAGAGTGCTCATCGCGAATTCGTCAAAAGAATACAATTAAAAATATAAATTGTAAATAAAACTAGTCAATGAAATATAATTAATCTATTAATTGCTACATACTTGTTTGTAAAAGTATGTAAACTATTAGTTAAATTTCTTTTTTAGTTCCACTTTTATCATCTCGTGCAGAAGAAACCTAAACGAATTTGTCGATAAGTCCACTTCTTGTTTGATTACGTGTTTGTGTACATAACAAAAAAAATAAGTTTTTGAAAGCAGGTTGTGTCATATTTGATTTTTTGTTAAAAAAATATGTCTGGTATTAGCGAGTTGAGGCCAACTCGCTTGCTAACGAAGTAACTTCCATACAAAACCTAGCTTAGTAACCTAAAAAGAACACAGCTATCTTATCTTGATAAAAGTTGGCAAGTTCATTGCGATCGACCAGCAAACAAGTCAGATATACAGACAACGATTCGTGCAAGGACCATTCCGACTTTAGTCTCTTCTACTTTTTTATGCATTGTCGATTCCATACATACTTATCATTTCCTTCCACTTTCTTTCTAGAAATCATACATGCGAATAATGTGAAATTGACACATCAAAACGGCGAGACCAAAGAACTTAACTTTGGGTCGTAAAATCTTGTGACATACTCTGTTTTAAAAGATACGGATAAAGTGAGGAGATATTGCATTTTGAATTTAAAGACAAAAAGCAATATAAGGATCTTTCGAAACAGTATGGCAAAATTTTACATTTCTAAAAGAGTAAGACGTTTTTTTAAAAACAACGGAGCGTTTCATATGGCCAAACTTAATATCTACTGATAAGATTAGAGTACGATATTCGTATTGTAATTGATTAGGTCTACCGAAAAACAGAATGATTCTTGTATTAAATTACATTCGCTCTCCCCAGGATCCATTAAAATATCTACTCTTAAGAACTTCCGAAAATATTATAAATACTTTTAAAGGAAAATATAATTTTCCTTAATTTACCATTTGTTCTTGAACAAAAAAGCTACCCCGCCCACCTCTAAAATCATTCGAAACACTTTTAAAAAACGTTAGATTCCACGAGAAAAAATCCAAGTTGGCCACACTGACTGTGGGGATCTACTGATATTGAATGAATGAATATTTTTGCTCGTATCAACACAAATAAGCAGTGAAGTGCATCGTTTGCTTGCTTCTTCAATTCACGCTCTGCTTTCTCACCTCAAATGCGTATTTTTCTCTTGACATTAAAAAAGTGTAACATTAAAAAGAGAAAAAAATTATTCTAGTAAAAGTTTAATAAATAATCGTGCTCGGGGTGAGTTTTTATAATAAATTATACGTTTTTTGAATTGCAATACATTGAAAACTAATAAATAAATAATTAATTATAAAAACTGACCTCAAGCACGATTATTTATTAAACGTTTACTAGATTTTTAACAAAAGGTCGAACAACAAATTACTTATTATAGACAAAAATATTAATAATAATATAAATGTGGGAAATTAAGCAATTAAACAAAATACAAGTAAAACAAAAATATTAAATATTTAACATTTTTCTTCATCGTTCCCCCCCCCCCAAAATATACCGGCAATCCATTTTAACTTCTCCATTGGATATTGTTTCTAACAACACCGTGCACTCTGGAATTTTCTGTCGGAAATATTTATGTCTGCGCTTCATTCCAGAGTTATCTTTTTTTACCTTTCACAGAGTGCTGCAGAGCTAAAAATTAGTTACAAATTTGCATAAGGTTGTGAAATATGTTTTTGAATTTAGGCTCGCTTCTTTCATGTCCAGCGAAGAGCAAGCGGTCGTTAGAATGGGTGATACATTTAGAATTTTGTTTTTTTTTTTTTTAAAAAAAGAGATGAAAATGATTTTGATGTCGAAATCTTTATTACGACTCGAAAGACAAGTCTTTCATATTTAATTTTTTATGATAATTTCATTTAAATGTGTGCCGTGACTACTTCACAAGTGCTTTGAAAACTAAACAAATGAAAAAATATCTCAGTGAATCACACTTTGTAATCAAATTCTTGTTTGTCTGTACTGTACTAGCCCTTGACCCAAATTTCCATCGAAGTTTTACACATTTGATGATTGCAATACGAGTATAAAATAATTTCAGCAAACGAAATTTTTGTAGTTCGCATAGAAACGACTTTTCTACACACAAGGAACAGATTCGTTGTCACAACAGAATTTGTTTGCCAACCGAATAATTGAGATGGCATGTTCCTTGAGTATTCCATCAGTTCAACCAAAGTTAAGTTGCTACTGTGTAATTTCCAGTTATTGCATTTAAAAAAAACGGTTAAATGTACGAAGTATCCGAACATTCATCAATAATAATTGGTTGTAAGAACAAGGTTTTTGCAAATTGGTTGCCACAACAAATAAATACCTTTTCCGCGATTTGTTGTACATGATAATAGTATTGATCATCTTGTGGTATGTCGAATATCCATATCCATTACTACAGGTTAGGTGATTTTATATTTTAAATTTGAATTGGCTGTAAAAAAATGACTTATAATTTTTTCAAATTTCTGGTTTTATTGAATAGGTTGAACTTTATCATTTAATAATAGAATACAATATCATTCATACCTCATCCGATCAACCCAACTTTTCAGTACATTTTCGAATGTTCGCGTAGAATCTCTTCAATCTTCGTTTTCATGTTTCAATGCTTCAATTGCCTCTAGATGCTTTATGTAACATTTGTCCTTAATGACTCGCCACTGAAAATAATCCAATGCGCTAAATCACAGCTCCGAGAAGGCCAATTGACATCACAACTTCCGCTGATTATTCGATTTTCAAAAACAGTGCGTAAAATATCGATGGTTGCGTTGGTTGTGTGACCCCGTCTTGTTAATATCAAATATCGTCCATGTCATTCTGTTGAATTTTTGAAAACTAAACTGTGTTGAGCATGGCTTGGTTGTTGTTGTTGTAACAACAACATATTTTATTTTGAAGTCCTTTTCGTCTATGGAGGATTGTTCGATATACAGGTGGAGAAAACGCACCATTTGAACTGAATGCGTTTACAGAGAAATGGGGGTTAGCTGAGTGGGCTTGGCCGGACAATTGAAGAGATGCAGCACGTTATGTGGTCCCTGAAGGCAGGCGAGACAGATGTCCAGAACGTTAACATCAATTCGTACTTAATAAGAATTGAGGCGGCTGCACCATCCAGATCTCAGCTGAGCCAGAAACACGCGCGTCTGCCGAGGTAGAACATTCTCCTCCGGTGAAATCTTCGTGGGATGCTCCCCTAGCACTACATTCACACTGTAGCTAGAAACTGCTGCTGCGACTTCATCAGCGTGGATGTTGTTCAGCCTGCCTTATAGTTTCGATGATTCCGATAGTTTCGATGATAGATTTCGATGAGGACCTCCCTCTTTAGATCATGAAGATCGTACCTGATCTGTCTGGGCGGAGGCATCCTTTCCAAGAGATGGTGGTTAGCATGACTACTGCGAAAACACCCTAGCAGGTATTGACAGACAGCAGTAAATGGTGTCTGCGCACGGCAAGGACCTTCGTCTCCTCATGTAGATGGTCCCCAGAAGACACCCTGTTGATGTTCTTAGGTCGGCATTCTGGCAAGTCTCAATTTTTTTCCATTGCGTCGTTTTCACATCCGCCGACCACACAAGTGCTGCGTAGTTCGCTACAGACCGACCTATCGCTTTGTAGGAGGTCAAAAAGGTTTCTTTGTCGGCTCCCCAAGTACTGCCGGCAAGTGACTTGAGAACCTTGTTCCTACTTTTGAGCTTATTGCTCATTTTCAAATAAAAGTGGTCCAATGATGCCGCTAGCCTAAAATCTCCACCAAGCAGTGAATCGTTGTGAATGCATTGACTTCTCAATAGTCACGTGTGGGTTCTCTGAGCTCCATATGTGACAATTTTGATTATTGACATAGCCACCGAGATGAAAATGAGCTTCATCTGTAAACACATTTTTCGGTGAAATTCTTCATCTCCTGCAAAACAATCTTCAGCTCATTGGGCGAAGCGAAAACGCATTGGATGGTGTTACATTATTTAATGTCAAAGTTCAACCTTTCTAATAAAGCCAGAAATGTTAAAAAATTAGAAATGTTTAATAGGCCACCATATATACATATTAACATTTGGTGTGGTAACCAAAGTTCTTCGTTTACAACGGAATTATTGTAGTTTCAACCGGCCTTTACTAATTGTTTCTCTGTGTGTGTCTAAAGCAACTTCCTACGGCCGGTGATCCAGAATGATTTGGAACTGACGAGCTCCTTTTTTCTTCGACAGAGTTCAACCTTTCCAATAATGCCAAAAATGTAAAAAATTATCAGTATTTTTTTTACAGCCAATTTAAATTGAAAATGTTAAATCGGCCACCCTATATTATAAACATTTGGTGATTGCAACCAAAGTTCTTCGTTTACAACGGAATTATTGTAGTTTCAACCGACTTTCACTAATTGTTTCTCTGTGTGTATACTAACTTCCTACGGCCGGTCACCCAGAATGACTTTGAAGTGTCGAGCTCTTTTTCCGTCGATAAATAAGTACACAAAATCCATTTAAACTTGAATTTCGGGATCAGCATTGATATAAATATAAGAATTTAATAATTCTAGGCGTCTAAAACATTTTAAATAATTTCTCCCTTGTTCGGTATGCAAGTTTTCTTAAAATAAAGATTACAAAAATGTGCCATATTTTCAAGAAAACATATTCCACATTTTGTAAATAAATCCCCTTTTTGTGATACTTTTTCAAAATTGTCAGCGGTAACAAAACTTTGTGTCCCAAATGAACACCCTATAGTACAATAAAAAATGTAGTTTCAAATTTGATAATGACAATTCTTGAAGTTTGTAAAGTTAAATTTCTATTGAACATTCACAAAAATGTATTTTTGGCATTATCTTTTTCAAGTTACTTTGACAGTACATCGAACTATTTATTTATTGCTGGGCTTTAACTTTTTTATTGTGCCATGGAAAACCCTCTATAGAAGCCTTTTCAGACTGACAAGACAATAGCTTTTGTGCTCGTTTTTGCAATATGTGACAGCGCATAGAGAAAGGGAACTAAGGGTAAAAAAATCAATTTTCATTTTTTTTCTTTTTTTGATGTGGACAACATATGAGCATCGAATGAGACCGATCCCATGCCCCAAAAGTGTTCCTCCCAGAGATATGTGTTTTTATGAAAGTGAAGTAGACGATTCTAAGCGCAAATAGAAAGGGACCTAATCTTTAAAATGGCTCTCCTGAACAAAACTGGGTTTAAACCTTAGGCCCCTTTCTATTTTGCGCTTCACATATACTTATAAAATTGCCATGCAAATTGTTGCCATAATTTGTAGGATTTGTAGGGCAAAACGTCCTAGACAACTGAAAGTTTTCGTCAGTCTCTATACGGCCTAGGGACTTTCGAAGGTTTGCCAAAACTTTCTTAGCAAACCTCGTGTTCTTGGTTGGCATTTTCTTCAGTGTGTTTTGCTTTTTACGTAAATGTTTTGCTTTTGCTTGTGTTCCCTCTACATTAATTGTTCTTGTTGCTGTTGTTGTTTGTTTAATAGTATTTTTAAAATATGACGCATACGTCGTCGTTTAATGGCCAACGAGTGAGCCAACAGCCGGCCAACAACCGAACTCTTAAAGAGATGTACTCATGAATGTGTGGATGTTTGATCTCTTGTACGAATGTGTGTGTGTGTGATTGAATGAGGTGAGTAGTCGGCGAGATTTCGGCTGAGAATCAAACGTAATTTAGAGATGACGAGAAGCATATAAAAGAAAATAAAGTCAAAACAAAAAATAAACAGGAACGACAAAAACAACAACGTCGGCTAACAAAACATTCGTCGTTTAAATTTGAACGTGTGTGTGTTTGAGTTGATTTTTTATGTATGTAGGTAAGTGTTGTTGAGTAGAGTTGAGATTACTTTTTGTTGTTGTGCCTTCATTATGCGGTGGGGATACTTGGATATGTTTGCGCAAAACGATTGATTGTGATGTTACTGTTGTTGTAGAACATGCGGAACAACAGTTGTTGTCGGTGCTTAACACGTACCCACCCATACACACACGCACCCATGTACATGTGGACATTTTTGAATGTACCACAGTTGTTGTTGTATTTATTATTATTCAATGGGATTTTGTTGCGGCCACCAAAGCCATTGCGAGGGTGTTATTGCCGCCGATTTTGTTAGACTAACGCGAAAAAAAATCGTGAGAGTTTTTGTTTTGACCAAAAATGAGCAATAACAGAATTGAAGTAAACGATGGAGGAACACAGAACGTGAAATCGGGTCGTGTTCGGTCGGTTCTTTTGATTGGCGAGAACAAGATTTTTTTTAATCGGAAATCTTGTCTGGCCACAGACAGGAATACACATGTAGTATGCATGTGTATGGACATATCGCTATACTTATAGAGGTGAGGTAATTAAAGGTGAGGGCTTGTAAAGCTTGCTTAAGCCAATAAAAATTATTTCCGGCATATTTTATTTTTGCGAAGCCAAACCGGTAATTTCTGCACATTAGGGAGTACTGAAAAATGCTTTTTTGGAGGAACATTTTTTAAATAATGGATAAGCTTATGAAGAGAATTTTAATCTGTGTGATTATTAAATCTATTTTTGGCTGAACAATCACGCTTAATGCCGACAAGCGGTGGGGTTTTTCACTTTGTAAATGTCGGAGGCTTTGCGAAGTGGATATCTACTAATCTCTACGCCCTGTAAATGCGTTGTATCCAGTTGAAAAACAGTAGGTGCCGGTATGAGAGTCCCCCTGTGGTTGTTTCATTAAAATTGTTTGTGTTATGCATACTATGTACTCGTACCTATATCGTGCTCTTTTGCGAAAAGTTTCCAGTTTGTTCCTTCCGATAAAGTTGGGGAAAGTAAGAACCCTTCGGCAGATGTCTTTGAAGTAAAATGGTTAACGGGCTACCTAAATCGTTAAAGATATTAAATTTTCCGACTTTTTTTAAAAATCGGGATTCAAGCTATTTGAAAAATGACAATTCGTGCACAACATTTTGGAACACGTCGTATTGGCATTTCCAAACTGGCGTGACGATAAGATCACACGAAAAAACGTAAAAAAATTATAAAGGGTGATCCATGAAGAGGTATTTTTTCAGAACAAAAAAATTTAAAAAATCAATTCAAGTGTGGAATCTTTATTGGTAATTTGAAAGGACATTTTATGGCATTTATTTTTTTGTTGAAAATAATTACCTTCAAATGTTGGCAACTGTATTATGGAAATGAGCGCTCGGTGAGAAACGGAAGATCCGCTGTTTTCGACCAAAATTTTGTTCAGTGATGAGGCTCATTTCTGGCTCAATGCAAAGTCAACAAACAAAATTGCCGAAGAGCAAAATTGGGCTAAAGAACAACAAGAAGAGGTCCAAGAGCTGCCATTATACCCAGAGAAAGCCACTATTTGGTTCGGTTTATAAGCTGGCGGAATCATCGTTGCATATTTTTTCAAAAATAATGATGGTGAATAATGGTATCGATCTTTATGCTACCTGAAATTGAAGCCCGTAATCTTGACGACACTTGGTTTCAATAGGACGGTGTCGCTTGCCCTACAGCTGCTCAAACAATGGATCTGTTGAGAGGTCATTTAGAAAAGCAGCTAATTTCACGTTTTGGACAGATAAGTTGGCCGCCTAGATCGAGTGATATCGTACCTTTAGAAATTTTTCTTTGGGGTTACGTAAAGTCCAAAGTCTATGCTGACAAACCAGCTACGATTCAGGTTTTTATAGCCAACATTGCGCGTGTCCTTAAAGCCATACCGGTCAAAATGCTCGAACGAGCCATCCAAAATTGGACCCTCAGAATGGTAACCCTGAGGCGTAGTTACGGCTAACATTTGAACAAAAAATAAATGCCATAAAATGTCGTTTCAAGTTACCAATTAAGATTCCACACTTAATTTGAATTTTTATATTTTTTTTGTGTTCTGAAAAAATACCTCTAGATGGATCACCCTATAAAATAGTCCAAATATTAAAAGTTTTTTTATAAAGGGTGTTTTTTGACCTGTGGTTTTCAATACACATATAATTTATTATACAGATAAGGCTTTTCCTTTATGCTTTAAAACTGATTTCGCACAAGTGGCCGCCGCGGCTGGCTCGAATAAATTTCAGTCGAGAGGCTCAATTTTCGACCACTTTTTGCAGCATTTGGGACCGTAAGTCAGCAAAAACGCCCCTTGTATTCTCTTCCAAGAGGTCAATCGTGTCAGGCTTATCTAGGCAGACAAGTGGCTTCACATAACCCCACAAAAAATATTGTAGCGGTGTCAAATCGCACTATCTTGGAGGCCACGCCACAGCCCCATGACGAGATATAAGGCGCTCACCAAAAGTTTCCTTCAATAAATTGATTGTTTCGTTGGCTGTATGGCATGTAGTGCCGTCTTGTTGGAACCAAATTTCGTCCACATCAACATCCTCCGTCATTAATCATGGCTCTATAGCGTTTCCCATTGACTGTAACATTATGGCCTACTTGATTATTGAAGAAATATGGACCAATGCCCATAGAGCACAACAAACAGTGCATTTTTGAGGATGTACTGGCGTCTCAACAATGGCTTGTGGATTTTCATTACTCCAATTGCAATAATTTTGGTTATTAACGTACTCATTCAACACAAAGTGAGCTACATCTCGTTTTGGGCCCATTCACCACGATTTTCAAACGTTGTTCCGGAGTAAGTCTATTCATTATGAAATTTCAAACCAAACTGAGCATAAATCAAGAGACAGCTGTCAAAAAGACCAACGAAAAAAGTGTGGCCATATTCAAAAACCACACGTCTAAAAAAATACCCGTTATTAGAGCTATTCCGGACATTCCGGAGGAAAAGCGATTTTTTCCAAACTAATAGACCGATCGGAAAAGAATCAATGATTGACATAATAATATTGACTATATTGTGTTCAAATTGGACAGATGGGCGTGGCCCCGCCAATACAACCTTGAACTAATACCGATTTGACGATAGTAGTTGGCATATACGATGTTGGTAAAAAAAAGGGGAACACCTTGAAAGAAAATAGGTCACTGCCAAGCCCCATCGACATTTTTATATTATACCATAATCCATGATGAAGGATATTTAAGCTTCGGCACGGCCGAACTTAATTTGCCTACTTGTTTTTTAAATAGTCTCGTGTGCGGGAATACAAAGAAGTCAATTGCTGTTTTGTTCCGGGCTCATACGCATAGATCCATGGTTTGTCACCTGTGACGAATGAAGCACGGCGATCGTAATTTTTCAAAATTTCTTCACGAGCCTTTTTTTGAGCGATTGTCAAATTGTGCGGGTTCAACGAGAACAAACCTTTTTTACGGCCAGGTGTTCATGCTATATAGAATGTATGCTAGTGGAGTAATGCCCAAGGATGCCTCTATCTCACGGTATGTCACATGGCGATCTTGCATTATCAGTCCACGATTGAGTTCATTAAACCAGTTTTTCGCAGTGCTATACACGCAGAAAAAAAATATGGTTACAACATGGTCACGGCAACACTAATATGTTCTCTACAATAAAAGCATGTTCGTCGCAACCATAGTATTGTTTTTTGAATTTCATTTTGACAACAGTATGATTGCGGCAATATTAATATTTTTGAAATGTAACAATAGTATTATTGTCAAATTGGTTGTAGCAACCATATAAACATGGTTGATGCAACAAAAGTATTGTTGTTTAAAATTTAAATTTAAACAATAACATGATTACGGCAATCATACAGTATGGTTGCGACTATGAACAAAACAAAACAGGTTTTATAGAGCATACATGTATGTGCGTGCGTAGGATTTTTTTAATATTACAGTGCAATTGAAAGGTACGAGTAATTCGAGGGATTTTTATTGTGTTTACTTTGTTCGGTGAAATACTCGACTACCGACTGGTTCTCGTTTATTTAAAATCTGCCTGCACTTAAGTATATAGCCATTGATTGTGGTTTAATCACATTCGGTACTTGGCGTCTACGGATGGTGAAGTAGCATTCACCCCTGCTGACAACTACAAGTATTTTCGACTGCCGTATATATTTTTGTTTCTTGATTGAAATAAAAACATGGCCTCAAATCTGGCTATGAAACTAAGTGTAATGAAAAAATCTCTATTTTTGAATAATATTACCCAATCTTAACAAATAATTTTGGGGATCATAGTGTAGTTGATTGAATCATATTAGGTAGGTATAATAGTATTGTTGAGTGTGAAACATACTATGGTTGTGGGAATCATAGTATGGTTGCGTGCTAATCATACTATGGTTGTGAGGATCATAGTATGGTTGTGGAGATCATAGTATGGTTGAGTGTGAATCATTTTATGGTTGTGGGGATCATAGTATGGTTATGTGTGAATCATACTATTGTTGTGGGGATCATAATATTGTTGTGTCACAACCATATACCCAACAATAGTATGATCCTCTTCGAATATTGTCACCCTAACCATACTTTTTTTCTGCGTGTATATATATATTCATCGCCATACAAAGATTTAAGTTCATCGATGCACTCTTGTCGTGATAATCCACGGCGCAAGTTGTGAAAAATGATCACACGAAAATGTTCACGAGTTAATTCCATATTTTTGCCAAATTGATTTTTTTCTAGTTACTGGAAACAACACAAATGATGGTCGCACGTCAAAACGTTCTAAGTACGTTTATGCTAAAAAAGGGTCTAACTGTCCCATGGAAATGCCAGATGGCGCCAGACAACACTTAGTGTTGCCTAGGCCGGAAATATATATAGGAACCATCGTATCGCATCAAATCATCGATATACGACGATTCGTTATGTCCGAACTAAACGTTCATTTTACTGGCATTTTCTTTATTGATGTTTTCAATTGGATACAATTTGCACTTCATTGTTTTTTATCACGAATCTTTCCGAATTGGACGCAAATTTATTAGTTGTGTTAAACAAAATCATTAATAAATGATCCATAAAAGTGTCGCATTGTGTTGTGTTGCATTGTGCCGTCGTGTGTTGTTGTTCTATTGGATTGTATTCAAATCATTGCCGGCAATGATTTATTTGAGTAGGTGAAATACAGCCACACTGGCTTGTTCGTTCGTTGTACGAGTAGTTTTGAAATTTCAATGTAATAAAATAAAAATAATACAATTTTGCATTAATCATTCAAATGCTCTGAACACAGATACGTACGATGGATGTTCGGTATTTGTGATTTCTGTTTCTGTTTTAATGCTAGTGTCATTGTTAATAATATCGTATACTGGCTTAAAATTGTTTAATTTTTAATTTTGTTTCTTTTTTTTTGACACACATGTTAACCATATACGGGTATGTGTGTGTGTATGCATGTGCTAATTAAAGGTCAATGATTTTATCTGAATTTGTTACATTCACGTTTTTGTTTTTTTTCATAATTTTTGCTATTCATATTTTTTCCATCATATGTCGATACTTTTACTTTTAGTTTTTGTGCTAATTGAAACTGGGGTTATTTAATTTATTGTTGTCACCCACAGCACTACAATTATTTTATTGCCATATTTAATTAAACACATAATTTTATTGACTTTTTTTTTGTTGTATTTGAGACTAGTGATTGTCTTGCACTCGCTGGGTGTGTGGCCGGAGGCGCTAATGAAGTTACGAATTTGTGGGCAGACCACCAACGTGTTTGATTGTGGTCATGTATATAGCCGGTGCTTTATTCAGATTTTTTTTTTTAAAAAATATTATTTTTAAGTAAAACACTTATGTCGAAATCTGTATTATGGCCAGGACAATTTCTGACACTTACTTTTTATACTCTAATATATACTTCGGATGGGAGTATATATTAGTTTGTCAATCCGTTTGTAACATATCGAAATAATTATCTGCGACCATTTAATATTTTTGATATAGCGATCTGTTGAAAGCACGATACAGTTCAAACGAAGCTAGCGTCTTCAAACTTATTAGATGTATGACTTATTGTCGGCGATCAGTTGGTATTTATAACTAATTTAATCGGACGAAAGAAAAAAAGTTCGCCTTTGGAGGACTAAATTTGTAAATCAGCTTATTTTTGAAAGTGGATGCGATTCTTTAACCTTTCGATAAATGGGCGTGGTCATTGAGCCCTAGGATTCCAAAAGCCATATCCAGAAACGGTGAAATCTTCTCAGAAGTCTATATATGTACCTATAAAAAAGAGTTGAACTAATTTGGTATTCAGACCATATTTATGCTTAAAAATCGACCTACTTGAACTATGGATATGTGGGTACTCAAAACAATAAAATTCTTTACGAATCAGAATCTCACATCTATTTTACGATGTGTACTTAAGAACAGTGGAATTCTACCGAATCTGAATGTGATATAAACTTGATCATTTGGTTGAATTGCGGGCCTTGACCAATGGGCACGGTCTGTATACACCGGTGTGATGGGTATCCAAAAACAGTGAAATTTTCTCAAAGACCCCCCAAATATACCGAACGGGATCCACAAATAGGCCACCTTCAACTGTGGTCATATGGGTATTTAGAAACAACAAAACTTTTTGTCACGAATGCGAAAATAACATAAATTGTAGGATTCGACTATGTTTGAGGTCGTGGTCTTTAACATCTCGATGAGTAATCAGAAACAGTTGAATTTTCTCGCTCGAATAATTTTTTTTCAATATGCTAAACACTTAATAACTATTTATCTTAATTTAATGACCGAATCTACGGGATCCCCGGGGGCCCCTTATTAATGTACATATGTTTTCTCCAAAACAATTAAATTCAAGAATCTGATCAGTAGAACGGGCCTCAAAAAGTATAGTTCCTTTCAAACATGGACCCATCAGACCCACAAATACTGTTAATTCCATACTATAGGGTGAACCATTTGAAATTTGAACCGGCTGTAAAAAAAAAGTTATAGCAGCCGTTACCGTCAACGGTGAGCGTTACCGCGCCATTTTCAACGAATTTTGGTTTCAAAAAACTCAACAGAATGACATGGACGACACTTGGTTTCAACAAGACCAGCCACCAAGCCACATGTCACACAGTCAACGTAATCATAGCTATTTTTCGCACTGTTTTTTTTAAATCGAATAAACAGCCGAAATTGTAATGTTAACTGGCCGCCTCTGGATTTTTTTCTGAGGCGAGCTATTAAGGTTAAATGTTACGCAAAGCATCCAGAGACAATTGTAGCGTTAAAACATGAAATCGAAGTTGTCATTTAAGAGATTCGAACTGAAACAATCGAAAATGTACTGAAAAATTGGATTGATCGGCCGAGCCAGTTGCTATAGTCTTATGAACGATATTGTGTTTTATTATGAAATGACAAAGTTGAACCTCTCCAATAAAACCAGAAATTAAAAAAAAAATATAAGTCCTTTATTTTTACAGTCGATTCAAATTATAAATCGCTCACCCTATACAGCGCAATCCATTGTGGGAGTAAAAAATCTTCGGAGCGATCGAACTTGCAATTTATCCACTTGTTACAAATAATTTCATTTAAACAAAGACTCCATTACAAGGGTTGCTATATATATTTCTAGCTCCAGCTGACATTTCCATTGGGAAGTTCGACATTTTTTTTTAGCATAAACGTACTTAGAACGTTCTGACATACGACCATCAGTTGTGTTGTTTACAGCGACTTGAAAAAATCAGTTTGGCAAAAAAATTGAATTATTATTTTCGTGCCATAATTTTTCACAATTTTCGACGTGGATTATCACGACAAGAGTGCATCGACGAACTTAAATCTTTGTATGGCGATGAAGCACCATCCTATAGCACTGCAAACTGGAATGAATTCAGTCGTGGCCGATGCTGGCTCAAAGACGAAGGTTGTCCAAAAACGGCCGTTGTGCCGGAGAACATTGATGCCGTGCGTGAACTGATAATGCAAGATCGTCACGTGACATACCGTGAGATAATGACATTCTTGGGCATTTCTTCCACCAGCATACATTCGATATTGCATGAACACCTGGCCGTGAAAAAGGTTTGTTCTCGTTGGATCCCGCACAATTTGACAATCGCTCAAAATAAAGGCTCGTGTCGATTGGTGCAAAGGAAATTTTGAAAAAATACGATCGCGGTGCTTCAAAAGTTGTTTATAAGATCGTCACAGGTGACGAATCATGGATCTATGCGTATAAGCTCGAAACAAAACAGAAATCGACCGTGCGGGTCTTTGAAGATGAGCCAAATCCAACGAAAGTTGTTCCACTAGCATACATTCGATATTGCATTAACACCTGGCCGTGAAAAAGGTTTGTTCTCGTTGGATCCCGCACAATTTGACAATCGCTCAAAATAAAGGCTCGTGTCGATTGGTGCAAAGGAAATTTTGAAAAAATACGATCGCGGTGCTTCATTCGCGTCGTTTATAAGATCGTCACAGGTGACGAATCATGTATCTATGCGTATGAGCATAGATCTCGTGTGGGTCTTCGAAGACGAGCCAAATCCAACGAAAGTTGTTCGTGGAAGAAGCATTTCGAAGCAAATGGTCATGTGGCGACTGTTCCGCTTGAGCAACGTAGGACGGTCAATTCTGAGTGGTACACCACAATTTGTTTGCCTGAAGTCTTCGGAGAAATTCGAAAAACGAACAAGAGCTGACGAATCATTGTGCACCATTACAATGGGAGCTCTCACACATCGACTCAAACCAGCGCCTTTTTGACCGGCCAAAACGTCGAATTTATAAGTCATACACCGTACAGCCCTGACTTGGCACCAAATGACTTCTTTTTATTATCCATTAAAAAAATATATTATTAAAATCTATCTATTTAAAAAAATGCGTGGTCAACTATTTTCAATAACCATGTTTTGGAGATGTCTCAATCGGAGTGGAAAAAGTGCTTCGACAATTGGTTTTAGCGCATGCAAAAGTGTATAAATCATGCTGGAGAATACTTTTAAAATCAATAAAACCATTGTTGATGATAAATATTCGCATTTTCATTATTAGGCCAGAAATATATATAGCAGCCCTCTACTATTTATTACTCCTTGCCATTGGTACGAGTATTTATTGAATTACAGGGTTAATGGCGGCTGTTCGTCTTGAATTGTATCTTGCTTTTTTTTAAGAGATTAAGAAGTTTACATTCACATAACCCGAAAGAATGCAAGAAAAGCTACTGAAAAAGCTGAAGGCGGGCGTGGCCGACTTTATTTTACCAATAACCTGCATTGCTAGATGTTTAGAAAACCAGCTGAAAATAGGTTTATTTAACCCCTTGGGACATATTTGAATTTGGAAGAAAGTTTCATTCAGTTTGGTAAAAAAAGGTCAAACATACGAGTATATGTGGAAGCAATGTCTTAATCTAAACCGATATTCTTCAATATTAATAACGCCCTTCTTTGCCCTAAAAACTTATCATTTTCAACAAAAAACAAAATCATTTTTATATTCTTGTACAATGGCAAGAAAATATCGCATTAGCGACCTCCTAAGCGAGCTGCCAATCGAACACGGCCATAGACTCCCTTTTCATGTGGCCAACATAATGTAGGTGTGCGCCAAACTACAAATAACCAAAACTTCAGAATCGAACGAAAAAAGAGCCCACTATCAAAAAAAATATTTTTTATTGAGATTTTAAAATAGAAACAAAAAAATATTTAGCACATTTCGTTTGTATCTTTCTTTTCAATGATGAATGACTAATGAGAGCCAAAAATATCCGAATTTACAGAAGTACAAATGTTTGCAGATATAGTTTGAATTTGAGAAATAATATTGAAATGTTTAGATGAGAAACACAGCGGAAGAAATACCGAAAGCGAAGCCTACACAAAAATGTTTGTGTAGTTTTTTTCCAAAAGAAACGATGTACGAGGTTCGGTTTAAGAAGTTGTATGTCTTTTAAATAGATTTAAAAGAAAGGGTGAATGAATAACAGCGTGAAATAACAATTCCCATATTTATGGTTCGTGGGTCTGATACTTCAAAATCTAAACCTTTGTAAGTACAAGTATTAATGTATAGTTGACCTTTTTTATTTATTTATATTTTTCTGTATTATCTGGCTCGAGGTCATGTAAAAGATGGTGGCTTTTAATTTATTTTGTTTATTATATTTTTTGTATCCAATATTTAATCATCATCCTCAGGGAATTAAAATTGAATAAACATAAAGAGTGAACTACACACTTGAAAGTTGTTTTGTGATCGAAACTTTCAAAACTACTTTCCAGTGTACAGTTAAATATTGGATAAAAATTGGATATTATAAAGAAAATAAAATAAAAACCACTATATTCCAATCCAGAAAAATGATGTCAACATTTTTAAAAAAAAATCTTTATGAGAATTCGTTTTTCAAATTTTCTTTTATTTGAGCTTTCATGTTTTGCCCACCGTTCACTAGATTTAAAAATAAAGGCCGTTTTTAGACCCTAGATTCTGTGAGTCGGAGTTGAAGTCGCACACAATCTTAAAAATAGAGACGTATTAGAATTGATTGCGAAATTAAATCTAAATAATCTGCAGAGATATCACACAGTGCTAGGAATTGATTGCGAAACTAAATCTTAAAAATCTGCAGAGATATCACACAGTGCTAGGAAAGTTTTCAACCCTCCATCGTTGGATTGAGGGTATATTCACTTTTTCATTCCGTTCTCGAAATACTATTCGGAGATCCCATTAAGTAAATAAAGGGTGTTTTTTCAGGCGTGTGGTTTTCAATAGGGCCACACTTTTTTCGGAGTTGGTCTTTTTGACAGCTGTCACTTGACTTATGCTTAGTTTGGTTTGACATTTCATAATGAATAGATGGTCCTCCGAAGACATAAGGAGCCAGACTGTTGATGTTCTCAAGGCGCCAATCTGGCAAGTCTGAATTTTCTTCCACTGCGTCGTACTCACATTCTTTGGCGGCTCCCCAAGTACTTTCGGCTGCAGCTGCAGCATGTGCAGAGGGTCAACAAAGGCTGTTCAATGTGACCCCTAGGATTTTGGGCAAGTTGGTAGTCGGGATGTTGACGTCACCGACTTTCACGTTGAGTGACAACTGCACCTCTGCGGTCCTTGCGGTAAACAGTATAGATGGTCCTCAGAAGACATAATGAGCCAGACTGTTGATGTTCTCAGGGCGCCAATCTGGCAAGTCTGAGTTTTATTCCACAGCGTCGTACTCACATTCTTTGGCGGCTACCCAAGTACTGTCGGCTGCAGCATGTGCAGAGGGCCCACAAAGGCTGTTCAATGTGACCCCTAGGATTTTGGGCAAGTTGGTAGTCGGGATGTAGACGTCACCGAATTTCACATTGAGTGACAACCGCATTGGTCCTCAGAAGACATAAGGAGACAGACTGCTGATATTCTTAGGGCGCCAATCTGGCAAGTCTGAATTTTCTTCCACTGCGTTTGCAAATCGTGGTGAATGGGACCAAATGAGATGGCCACCGACCATGATTTTTACAAGATTATTTTGTTCAGCGATGAAGCTCACTTTTGGTTGAATGGGTACGTTTATAACCAAAATTGTCGAATTTGGAGTAATGAAAATCCACAAGCCATTGTTAAGACGCCGTTACATCCTCAAAAAGTCACTCTTTGGTGTGCTCTATGAGCACAGGGAATCATTGGTCCATATTTCTATGGGGAACGCTATAAAGTCATGATTAATAACTTTTTCGTGCCTGAAATGGAGGATGCTGAGGTGGACGACCTTTAGTTCCAATAAGACGCCGTTACATGCCATACAGCCAACGAAACAATAAATTTATTAAAGATAACTTTTGGGGAGCGCATTATTTCTCGTCGCCCCAAAGGCTGCAAAAAGTGCTCGAAATTGGGCCTCTCTACTGGAATTTATTTAAGCCAGCTGCGGCGGCCACTTGCCCGAAATCATTTTTAAAACATAAAGGCAAGCCCTTATCTTTTTAATAAAGCTAAATTTTTGGCCATAACATTAAATTTATGAGATTAATTTCTTTTTGAAAACCATACGTCTAAAAAATTACCCTTTACTTAAACGATTTTACCAAAAATAATGACGGTGAGACTGTCATCAATAACATAAATACGAGTATTCCTTTTAGGATCTCCAATCTATATTTGGAGGTGTTGCTAATGGAATGTTATATTTACAATACACTTAAGGGCATTCACATGACTGGTCTTTATTAAAGACTAGCTGACTCGGCAAACGTTGTTTTGCCTTTAAATTTTATTTTCACTGAAAGTCTGGTTCTGTTGCAAAGTCTTGGTGGATTGATATTTCGAAGAAGAATTATAGGAGCCCTGAACCGACATACCAATTATTGTTCAAATGCCGTTAACAGGGGCAGAAATAATGGATTTCAAATTTGTGATTTGTATGGAAGGTACCATGCGCCTTTGTCCAATCCCGCCCAAATTTCCAGCAAAACTTAGAATATGTACACCAAACCATCATACAAACACCGTTGACAAAATCAGAAATAATGGATTTTTAATTTGTGATTTGTATGGAAGGTACCACGCCTACTAGGCCGATTTCATGCAAACTACACATAAACCATCTATAGACCATCCCTTACGTACCCTAAAATTTTGTACCAATTATCAGCCATCTAACTCAAAAAAAGGAAGTATACAGTTTTTTGCCCATGTCGTTTTCTTTAATGACACGCGTAATGTTGGCTTTCAAAACCTGAATCGTAGCTGTTTTGTCAGCATGGACTTTGGACTTTACGTAACCAAAAAGAAAAATGTCTAAAGGTGTGATATCACTTGATCTAGGCGGCCAACTTACCTGTCCAAAACGTGAAATTAGCTGCTTTTCGAAATGACCTCTCATAGATCCATTGTTTGAGCATGGCAAGTGGCACCGTCCTGTTAAAACTTAATGTCGTCAAGAATACGGGTTTCAATTGGTAGCACAAAGATTAATTTCATGGTGAGATAGCGAGCACCATTCACGGTTACGTTCCGGCCATCATGATTTTTGAATAAATATGCACCGATGATTCCACCAGCTTATAAATAATTTTATAATTTTATAATTCCGTCAAAGCATTCCTTACATACGAGGTTCGTTCCGTTCTCTCTTCAATGCTACAAGCCAGACAAACGACCTTTCCGGCTGTCAATGAACCCTACTTGTGTTAGGGTGGGGTTATGATTCTATATTCTTTGGATATTAGGTCTCTCCCTCTCTCAGGGCTTGATTTTCACGTAAATTGCATGTCAAGCGACACACGATGCTCGACAGCAGCTCTGAAACAAAAATTTGTTATTTGTTTGTACATTCACTCAATTCTTTTTATTGTTGATGTTGCGTTTTTATTATTGCAAAATAAAAATATCTACAAAATACATTCGCGAACTGTCATTCCGTGTGATGGATAGACATACTTGATGCCCATCAATTTGGTGTGTAAGCCGGGCGTATATTGCAAAAGAAAAGATAAAAATATTCTCTAAACAATGTTTGGATATGTTAATTTTTTGCGTAGCCCCACACTCCTCGCCTCGGGCGGGAGGCCGTCTAGAACATATCGTTTACAATTGAATATTATTAGACACAAGCGTTTCTTTTTAATGTACGCTACAGGTTGTCATCTTAGTTTACCAACGTTTGTGTTTTTAAGCCTAAACAAAAAATCAGTTGGAAATCGGGCCGGACTACTTATATTTGGTTGCAAAAACATAGTTTCTACTGCAATCACCAACATTCCACGCTACTAAAGGTAACATGGTTTGACTTACTATAAGATGGCTGTTACAATAATATTACGGTTGTAACAGCCAATAAGTCGGTCAACTTAAAACTAAAAACAAAAAAAATAAATAAAAAATGTGTTATATCGGCCGGCCGAATAAATAAAATTTAACCAACAGTTGTTCCAGTTAACAAATATTCGTGGTAATATTAACTGAATTCAGAGAGTTCTGATAGCCAAGAATCTATAGAATTTAACAAACAGTTGGTCCAGTTAACAAATATTCGTGGTAATATCAACTGAATTCAAAGAGTTCTGATAGCCAAGAATCTATAACAATCAACTAAATATGTACCAATTAAGTTGCAATAATCGTCCTAATTTGTTACGGTTGCCGATGCTTTGTCTCTTCAACCGATACTGTCAGTTCCTATTACAGACATCTGACGTGTACCCCATCAACATTAGGTTTTAGCAATGGAAAACATGGATAGTCCATGCAACCCTTAACATTTCGTTGGGAAAAAATTGGTTGTGGCAACAACTCCGTTCTCCGTGTGTAGTATCTATCATACTGTGGCCAGCCATATTGTTACGTACTACACACAGGGTGGCTGGTGTGTATTGCTACATAAAGAAACTCAAATAACTATGTATGGAATTCATTTTTCTGTTATTCATGTTAAAGCTGATTCAATTTTATTAAACATACAGGGTGGGCCAGAAGTTACCATAGGGTTTAAAAATTTAATAACTTTTTCGTTTATATATTATTTTCAGATTATGTAAACAACACTTGGAGAATAAATAATGGAGAGTTTCACTGAACAAAGAAGCAGAATAATATTATTTAAGAATAATATTATTTGTATTATTTAAATCAGCGATCAATTATTTTAACGCAAACGCATGAGTGATAAAAATTATTTTCATTTGAATGGCTTTGTTAATAAGCAGAACTGTAGGTCCATAGATCAAAGCCAATTGCATCCCATTAGGTGTACAGTATGGTGTGGGATCACATCTGCAAATATCATTGGGCCTTACTTCTTCGAGAATGAAAATGGAAGTGCTGTAATCGTAAATGGAGAGCTTTATCGGTTTATGATAGAACATTTTTTACGTCCTCCTCTTGAAAGCTGACCTGAGATGTGGTTTCATCAGGACGGAGCCACTGCCCACACTGCCCGAGACACAATAACAATTTTAAGTCAAATTTCTGGAGAGCGAATAACTTCCAGAAATTCGGAAATTATTTGGCCAGCCTGATCGCCAGATTTGTCAGCACCCAAAAAAAATAAAAAAAAATAAATTAATAAACGAAAAAGTTTGTAACAATTTTAACCCCTTGGTAACTTTTGGCCCACCCTGTACCTTAATTAGTTTTGAGCAGATAAGCTTCTTGTATTGTTTTGTTTGGCAGCAGCTACAGCAGCGATTGTTTCTTCCGTCTAAAATTAACAAGTTTCATTATGGTCCATCTGCTCGGAGGATTGGCGCCAAACGTGCGCCTATACTCTCTTTTAATGGAAACTACGGACTCCAGTGCGTGATAGCGGCGGACAATCCAAATTCTTGTTACAGTGTCCCAGTTATTCATTTTTGTTAAATCTAAAAATCAATCAAGCTTAATAAAAACAAGTAAGTAAGTGCTATAGTCGGGCGTGGCCGACTCTATGATACCCGCACCACTATAAATGTGATTAAGTCTCCTGTTAATCGAAAGCACTCGTCGCTATTTCTATCTGTATCTATCACGCAAGCACTAAGCCTTTATACCCCATACCACTATGTGGTGAGGGTATAACAATTATAGTTGGTCCACATTTTCATACCTTGTTTTCGGACCCTGTGCCCTCCCACGGACGAGATAAATCATTTGGATTGACATATTTAAAGTCCTAAGGCAATTCCCTGTCATTTGAGGGGTCACACTAAAATCCGGGTAAACCGAAACTTTTGGACCCTCCTAATGGACCCTGGGGCCCAAACAGGTCGAATTTTTTTCTGTATTTAAAATTGTAAGATAATTTCCTTTCATTTAAGGGGTCACACTTATATTTAAAATCATGGGTCCATTTTTTGGGTTCTGAAGGCCCCGTAGGTCCGAGAGGCGGGTCCAACTATTTTTTTTACATTTTGTGGTCAGTTCTACATCGAATGGCATATTTTTTTAATTGGTTGACCAATACACGCGACATCAACTGGATTTGGACCAAATCCGGGAGTTCCTTTGTATGGGGGGTCTATCAGAAAGTGCTCCGATTTGGACTAAATTCAATAGCGTCCGTCCTTGTCCCAATATATTACCACATGCCAAGTTTCATCATGATCGGTGCATAAATGCGACCTGTACTTTGATTAAAAGAATAGATGGACATCTTTACATCCAGCCAGCCAGCCAGCCGGCCAGCCGGCCAGCCAGCCAGCCAGCCAGCCAGCCAGCCGCCCAGACAGCCAGACAGACATGGCTAGATCGACTCAAAATATAATTCTGAGCAACTTTCTCTCTGGTCCCGGTATTCTAACTCGATTCCTTCGATGTGTTACAAACGCAAGCACTAAGCCATTATACCCCATACCACTATGTGGTGCGGGTATAAAAATTAACCAGATTCATTAAAAAGAATATAAAGTTATGATTTTTTTTTTGGTAGCGGCTTTCATCAGCCACCCTGTAAATACAGGGTGATCAAACTAGAGGTATTTAAAAAAAACACACACACAAATTCGAATCAATTGTATAAGTAGAATCTTTATTGTTTATTCGAAAGAACATTTTTGCCATTAATTTTTTTATATACGAGGGCGGTTCGGAAAGTTCTTAGCCTATCAATGAAAGGGTATAGTTAGTTTTTCAAAAATATTTTTATTTTTCAATATAATCTCCTGAAACTTCAATACACTTAGTCCAACGCTTATCTAGCAATTCTATCCCTTGATTAAAATAGTTTTCCTCAAGGTCTTCAAAATAGTGGTTTACAACTGTAATTGCATCTTCATTTGAGGTAAAACGCTTGCCAGCAAGGAATTTTTTTAGATTTGGGGACAGGTAAAAGGCACTGGGAGCTAAATCAGGAGAATAAGGTGGGTGGTCAAGCAACTCGTACTTTTATTCGTTGATTTTAGCCATTGTTAAAACACTCTTATGCGCTGGTGCGTTGTCTTGATGAAAAATTATTTTTTGTGTTGTAAGCCAGGACGTTTTTCTCGAATTTGTACATTTAATTGATCTAAAAGGTTGCAATAGTACTCTGAATTTATTGTTTTACCCTTTTGCAGATAGTCAATCAATAAAATACCTTTGAAGGCCCAAAAAACCGTTGTCATAACCTTATCAACCGATTAAATTGCTTTTGCTTTTGTTTGGATTGTTCTTTTGTCTCTGGAGTATAGTGGTGGATCCATGTCTCATCAACAATTATGAAACGACGCTTAAAATCCATTTTATTTCGCTGAAAACGATCCAAACAAGCTTGAGAAATGTTCATTCTTATGCGTTTTTGGTCGACTGTTAACAAGTCCGGCACCCATCTTGCAGAAAAATTTTTCATCTGTAGTTCTTCATGCAAAATTAAATGGACTCGATCATTTGAGATGCCCATGATATTAGCTATTTCACGCACTTTTTTTCGTCGATCATTTAATACCATATCATGCACTTTGGCTACAATTTCTGGTTCATCTTCAATGCTTGTACGACCACGTTTAAATTCAGCAACCCAATTTTTTACTGTTGCATATGATGGAGCACTTTCACCTAACACATTCACCATATCATTATGAATTTCTTGTCCCGATAAACCTTTTTTATGTAAATATTTAATGACACCACGCATTTCTAATTTTTCCATTGTAAAAAAATTGCGGATGCGTCTTTTGTGAACACCTGTTTCTATGTGAAGGAGTTGCCAGATCGAAATAAAATTTAACATGTGTTTATAGCAGAGATGGAAGTTTCCAAAACACTTAACTTTTTTTTCTGTTTATACCGCGCTTTTTGTGCTAGGCTAAGAAGTTTCCGAACCGCCCTCGTATATAATAAATGTTGGCCGCAACTACGCCTCAGGGTTTCCGTTCTGAGAGTCCAATTTTGTATGACTCGTTCGAGCATTTCGACCGGTATGGCTTTAATGTCACGCGTAGTGTTGGCTTCCAAAACCTGAATTGTAGCTGGTTTGTCAGCATACCCTTGGGACTTTAAGTAACCCCAAAGAAAACTGTCTAAAGTAGTGATATCACTCGATCTAGGTGGCCAACTCATCTGTCCAAAACGTGAAATCAGCTGCTTTTCGAAATGACCTCTCAATAGATCCATTATTTGAGCAGCTGTGTGGCAAGTGGCACCGTCCTGTTGAAACCAAGTGTCTTCAAGATTACGGGCTTCAATTTCAGGTAGATCGGCCATCATCAATTTTGAAAAAATATGCACCGGTGATTCCACCAGCTTATGAACCGCATTAAACCGTGGTTTTCGCTGGGTATAATGACAGCTCTTGAACCTCTTCTGATTGCTCTTCAGCCCAAATGGGGCAATTTTGTTTATTGACCTTGCCGTTGAGCCAGAAATGGGCCTCATCACTAACAAAATTTTGGTCAAAAACAGCGGATCTTCCCGTTTCTCACCGAACTCGCTCATTTCCATAACACAGTTACCAACATTTGAAGGTAATTAATTATTTTCAAAAAATAAATGCCATAAAATGTCCTTTCAAATTACCAATAAAGATTCCACACTTGATTTGAATTTTTATGTTTTTTTTTGTTCTGAAAAAATTCCTCTTGATGGATCACCCTATATAAAAGTTAAATCTAACATGTGTGCAGCATTATAGAGTTGGTGGGAATATTTTAAAAACTGGTTTAAAATTTGCATGCGCCTCTGTAAAACGTTTATCACATTAACCAATTTTATTGTTCCAGTTGACAGATCGTAAAATGACCATTGCCCCAGAAAAATTCGAAATTTATTCCTGCGTTCGATCTTAACTTGCTTTGCCAGTCTATCAGATTGAACTTGAAAGTGAACTTTATATATATTTTTTGCATAATTTTCATATGGTGCGTATGTCGGCTTGTATATCGGCCTGCATATCTCAATGTACGTAGTAGATATACTCGTATTCATTCAAAATATGCAGATTTTGTTTATTTGCAAGTTGTTTTTTTTTGCGTATATTTTTTTGTCGGTTACCAGGGATGGAACAGTTTTTTTTTTGTATTTTTGGCCTCATTATCATAATGACAATGCAAAGCAAATGTAACATTGAATAAAATATTTCGTATAGAATAACTGTCATCTTGAGCGTATACATTTTCAACAAAGACCCCTAGCCCCCCCGCACCTTAAGTAGCATTTTCAATATTGGGTGTGAGAATTGGTGTTAAGAAATATGATTATGATTATTATGAAATTCGTTTCTTTCTTCAATACTCCTGCATTTTCCGTGGTTATACATTTCGCGTGTTTTGGAATATCAATCATCATTTTGTTGTTGTTATTTATGCGCTGTTTGTTGTCGTTTGCGCGCCGAAATTGAAATATTTTGCACACTCACTCTTGGTTTAGAGTTGCGAATTCATCTTTCATTTCGAAATTTGTTTTATGGTAATTTGTTAATATTCTCCGTATTTTTTTGCACAAAAATGCTTTCTGGCTGGGTATGAGTTGGGTCTATTTTGTTTCATGCTTAGCAAATATGTCGGCAAAAATACTGTTTTTTTCCATTTAATTTTTATTTGTCATCGTTTTGAAGAACAAATAATATTTGCCTACATTTATCGTTTTGTTTATAAAATTTATATTTTTTTCAATTCATTGGCCACTGCGGGGTAGGTTGGGCAAAACATTTGTAAATTATGAGATTAGCATTCCAAGAGAACGTGTTGTAATAGCCGATATTTCGCTTAAATATTACAGTAGTGGGGTAGCGAAGATTTGTTAATTTCTACACACAGAGAACAGATTCGTTGGCACAACCAAATGATTTTGGTTACATGAACCTCAAGTATTCCATCAGTACTACAGAATGTTAGTTGATGCTCTGTAATTTTCGGCGGTATGACATTAGGCCCCACGAAAACACACCCCAAATCAAAAAGGAAATTAGACCCCAAATTTGTGGTATGGAAATAGACCCCAAAAAATTATACCCCAAACATAAAATGAAAATATGCCCCAAACATTGCATTGGGGCCTAATTTCGTAGTGGTTATTTGAATGTATGCAAATACACCAAAAAAAACGCAAATATGCCCCAAAATATCGAGTTGTTGTTTTCTGTATAAAATTAGGGTCTATTTTCATTTTTGGGTTTTTGGTGTAATTTCCATTTATGTGTTACAAAATGAAAGTAACAACACTTCGAAAACTTTAAGTGTAATTTTTCCACACCATCAATTTACATTTACCTAAAACTGAAATTCGAATTGTATAAGTATTTACACACGTCTTTCTGTAAGTGTAAGTTGGTGGTGTTGGAAAAAAAGCTTTAATTTTACACTTCGACAAATTTAAAGCTTTTTTACAATAACCCCGATTTACACTTTCTTAAAATTGAAATTCTAATTATATTCAGTTGAATGAAAGTGTAAATTCAGTTGAATGAAAGTGTAAATGTTAAAACAAATTATTTTCATTATTGCCCAGCTATAAGACGAAATACGTGTAGCCGGAAATTACGAGGGCGACCGCAAAAGTAACTGGCCTAACATAAAAAGAACCGTTTTTTTGGAATTGTTATTATTTATTTTTCAACATAATCTCCTTCCAACTCAATACACTTCATCAAACATTTTTTAAGTTATTTAATTCCATCCGAAAAATAAGATTTTTCAAGACCTTTAAAATATGCCTCAGTTTCAGCAATAACCTCGCTATTGGACGACAATTTTTTGCCACCGAGAATTTTTTTTTAAATTTGGAAACAAGAAATAATCAGAAGGAGCTAAATCTGGACTATATAGTGGATGCGGAGCAATTTCAAATCGAAATTCGGCCAGTTTTTGTTGAGTTAAAAACGCAGTGTGTGAAGGAGCATTATCTTGATGAAAAAGAACTTTTTTTCTAAATGCGGTCGTTTTATCTTGATTTCTTCACTCAACCGATCCAATAATGCACAATAATATTCACTATTTATAGTTTTTCCTTTCTCAAGATAATCAATAAATATTATACCCCTTGCATAACAAAGTACTGTGTCTATTACTTTTCCTGCTGACTTAACAGTTTTCGCCTTCTTGGGACCACTTTTACCAGCTTCTATCCATTGTTTTGGCTGTTCTTTGCATTCTGGGTGGTAGTGATGGATCCAAGTTTCATCAACAGTTATTAATCGGCGCAAGAACTATATTGGATTACGCTGATAAATCGCTAAAAGCTCCTCGCTTTTTGGGGCAAAGTCAACAAACGCGGCACCCATCTTGCGGATAGCTTTTTCATGTGGAGTTCATCATGTACAATACTCCAAACTTGTTTTTCGTGTATTTTAACAATATCAGCAAGTTCTCTGAGCTTTATTCGTCTATCTTTAGTCACTTCATTACATATTTTTCTAATGTGTTCAATAGTAGTAGCAGTTTTCGGTCTTCCAGAGCGTTGTTCATCTTCCGTACTTGAACGACCCATTTTAAATTGTTGAACCCAGGATTTCACGGTGGAGTATGATGGTGCATTATCACCATGAACAGAATCCAATTCATCTTTGATTAATTGTGGCGTATAGCCTTTCATATAAAAGTGTTTAATTACCGCACGAAACTCTTTATTTTCCATTTTTCAAAAATTATAAAACTTGTTTACTTCAATCACCTGTAACAAAGAAAATAATCATTAAATATTTCGGAAATTTTGACAGATGGCTTATTAAAGATTGCTTTTAAAAAACAAAAACAAAAAAAGTTGCTAGTAAAACAGAAAATGTGCCAGGCCAGTTAGTTTTGCGGTCGCCCTCGTATTGCTTGACTATATCAAAGCTTCGAAGGCAGCATCTGTGGCTTATCATAAAATAATGGCACTTCCGTTGTTGCCGTCAGGCTCAATTAGGTTTACTTTTGCTGAAGTCAAATCGAAAATGCAGTTTAAAATTGCAAGTCAATGCGATTACCAAGGGATTAGATCACTATAAACGTGCATATTGCCCACAAATTGTTGAAGACACAATGCAGGTGTTTGTTTACTACTCGTATTTGATTAATTTTTGAATAAAGAAACTATAAAACTATATTTCTTTTCAAGAAAAGGGGCCTTAGTTCATTATAAAAAAAATTAAATGAGATGTTGTTTCATTTAAGGTTCGGGGTCTCTTTTCATCCTTTTGGAGTTTTATTTCATTGTAGGAATTGGGGCTTAGTTTCATAACGAAATGAGTCCTCATTTTTGGGGCTTTATTTTATTTTCAGCTTGTGGCCTTATTTCTTGGGGTTTTATTTCATAGAGCCAATTGCAAATAATGAATAAGGACATAAATGTCCTTGCAGTCGTGCCTTCGTGCAAAATATTATTCAAGTTTATAATTAAGTTCAGAGTTAATAAACTATATAATTTTCTATAAAAAAACCAACGCTTTCTTTTCTTCGCCAAAGGAAATAAGACCCCAAAAATATTTAGGGTGGCTCTAAAATAAATCGAAATGAAATTGCGAACATAGGGCCCAAGATGCGAACTGTGGGGGTCTAATTGCATTATGAAAATATACCCCAATAAAAATATGAAATAAGGCCCCACAAAACCAAAAAATGGCTCTCCTGAACAAAACTTTTCATCAACTTTTCACTTTTTTTGATGTGGACAACATCTGAGCATCGAATGATACCGATCCCATGCCCCAAAAGTGGTCCCTTCCAGAGATATGCGCGTTTTATGAAAGTGAAGTCGACGATTCTAAGCGCAAATAGAACGGGACCTAATCTTTAAAATGGCTCTCCTGAACAAAACTGGATTTTAACCTTAGGTCCCTTTCTATTTTGAGCGTCACATATATTTTTTGGGGCTTAATTTCGTTTTCACTTTGTGATGTATAAGTATTTTCGTGGGGTCTAATGGCATGTTGCCGTAATTATCAGTTATTGGAAATGCAGTATCGGTGCAACATACCGAGCATCCGAACCTTCAGAAGTGGAGCTTTATGCGGAGCTTTATGGGCCGGCGCAGAATCCTGCTGGAAAGTCCATGGCTGGTTTTGGAACAGGGAATTGTTAAGAGGCTTCACAACAGATTCCAAAACGGTTTCTTGGTAAACTTTGGCCGATGTTTTGACTCCTTATTCGCACAAATGCAGGTCAGTGGCCCCATCGTAAGCGACACCCCACCAAACTATGACTGAAGCTGGGAGATGAAACTTTTCCACCCTTGGAATCAGATGCTTCCTTAGATGACCGCGCATACACTCTATCATTTTGCTTGTTCAATTTTTCCTGAACGGTAAACATTTTTTCATCGGTGAACAAAATTTTTCTGTGCAAGTTTTCAGCGTGCTTCACCAAAAGACGTTTGCATTTTTTAATCCTATTTTATTTTTAAAGCTGCAGTCAATAAATGTCCGGTACGTCGTTTGAAAGCCCCAAGTCCCAGGTCTTTTTTGATGATTCGCCTTATGGACTTTTGCGTGATATTCTGCCATGATTTTCTGTTTTCGAAGCGGATTTCTGTGAATTCTTGATTTAACGGCTTTGATGACATGCGGTGTTCGAACAGAGCGTGGGCGGCCCGACCGGTGGCGGTCTTTTACATCTCCAGTCTCTTCAAACATTTTTATGCATCGGTAGACGACATGCGGCTAATCCCTAGTGACCGGAGCGTTTTAAAAATATCGCTTTTTTCATTTCACACTTGAATACAGCAATACAGTTCTCATTATCTGACCACTCCATGATGAATGTTGAAACAATTTTAAAGTCCCGTTACAGACTAACGCTATTGAGGTTAGCTTTCAAATCCCATATGATATTAACGGGGTATGCTCAGTTCTACTATTGAAATGGGTGTGGTCAATATTGTAACAGTATTAATGTTTCTACTAAGTATATATAGCAACTCTCGTAATTTCGATGATTGATTTTGATAAAATGTTAAACGATTTATTGAATATTGACTAGTGTTTACCAAAATGGCGACAAAACAAAGTAGTATACCTTCCCGGCGGATACCCTGTATTATTTTCTAATTTTGTCTTCATAGTTACTAATTTATATGAAAATAAGATACGTTAGCTCCTTTTTTGTTCTCTCTCGTTTCGTTATATTAATAAACTTCTATTGTTTTTCCAACACGAGGTACGTTCCCATTTGAAGTGAACATTTTTGAACTCGTATGTATCAAGATTGTGACATCTTGAACGTCTCTACCGCTTATTTTAAGCGTTAAATAATAATAATTAAATTTAAGAAAAATGTACATATGATTATACAAATAATTGTATTTTGTAAATATTTAGCTTAAGTCGAAATCACAAACCTTGTCATTACTTATGGAACATGTGTTGGGCTATCTGACCATCTACCACACTTCAACCGTCGAAGTTTTAAGGAAAATGAAATTGTGAATGGGCTGAATCGAATTAAAGACAAAGTCTTTCCCCCTTTTCGGTCCTTTTAAAACTATTCCCCACAAATATCTTTCAAACCTTTTTTTTCGTCCACACCTTGAACTATTGTCATGCTTGCGAACTGTTTCATGGCTTCATTTATTTTAAAATGAATTTCATAAATTATCTCACAGTATCAAAGGCCAGGATTATGATAAATCCCAGCCATTCTCGCGTTCGCACTCACTCTAATAAGGAAACGAAACGAATGGCATTTGATCCTATAAATCAGTGTACACGAGAGGAGGCGAGGTTCAATTTTTTTCAAACTCATTTAATAAAAAAACGAAGAATCACCCTTTACCACATTCTAATAAATAATATTGGGGATCATAGTACAATTGTGTGTAATCATACTATGGTTGTAGGGATTATAACATGGTTGCGAGTGAATCATAATATGGTTGTGATCATACTATGATTGTATGTGAAACATACTGCGGTTGTGAGGATCATAATATGGTTTTGGAGATCATAGTTTGGTTGAGTGTAAATCATACTATGGTTGTGGGGATCATAGCATAGTTATGTGTAAATAAAACTATTGTTATGAGGATCCTCACAACCCATCATAATATGTGACGCGCAAAATAGAAAGGGACCTAAGGGTAAAAACCATTGTTTTCAGGAGAGCCATTTTAAAGATTTAAATACGTGTATCTTTGGTGTACCATCACTTGCATAAAACGCGCATATCTCTGGGAGGGAACAGTTTTGGGGCATGGGATCGGTCTCATTCGATGCTCAAATGTTGTCCACATCAAAAAAAAGAGAAAATTATTTTTTTTACCCTTAGGTCCCTTTCTCTATGTGCTGTCAGATATGGATGTGACGATCATAGTATGGTTGTATTTTAATCATACTATTGTTGTGAGGATCATAATATTGTTGTACCTTAACCATATACCCTACAATAGTACGATGCTTTTCGAATATTGTTATCCCAACCATAACTTTTTTCTAAGCGTGGGTAGATATGCGAGGTCTGTTTAATAGATAAGGTGAACCAGTTTCAATAATCTTCATTTTACGTTGGGTTTACCGATAGTTTGTCTCTTCAACTGGTAGTGTCAGTTCCCTCTACTGAAATTGCCGTGAACACAATCAACATTCGGTTGTAGCGATGGAAAACATGAATAGTACGTACAACCACTAACATTCGGTTGCAAAAAAAATCGGTTGTGGCAACAAATCTGTTTTCAGTGTGCATGCTCAATAATTTTGACCATAAGTCAGCCAAGCCTTCAAATTATTGGATTCGAATTGTAATCATCCTAATTTCAGTATCTTAGGGATATTTTTTGTGTTTATGTGGACTAAACAACCGGGTCCAAATTTTATGCAAATTTTTGAAACATATCGAATTGTATTAAAAACAACTTTGAATAACCGCAAGTCCATGTTAAATGGTAAACGTTTGTTGAGATCGTAGGGGTTCCTTTTTAAGGCCACAAAGGTCCAACAAGACTGCCCCTTTTGGAGGTACGAGTATCAAGTGCGTCTCAACTCACAGTATTATATTAGCCATGTTTTGTCCACAACAAATTGTGATGTGTTGAGCGACAACTTAAAAAAAAGTGGAAACCTGCCCTGTTAAGAGAGAAAGTCAAAACTCCATTTTAGTAGTTTTAAGATATTTAGTTTTTTTGACTGCGAAACACACTGGAAATGGTAGATGTAACCATTTTGCTATATTTCAGCCATTTACAGTTGAAAATGGGTATTTTTTGTGTTCAACACAAAAATCAGAAACTCATTCACGAATCTGTCCTTAACTCAATTTTAGAGTTTTGGCACTTGTGACTATCTTTCTAAGGAGGCAGTATAGTCCCTTGCGTAATTTTGGGCACAATCGGTTGCGAATTGTGCCTGCTGAACCTCAATTTGGGAGGGACCTTTAATTACGTGCGACAAATAATTAACACCATATTGGTCCGAAATTTTTAGGACACCATTTGAAAGGTCTCTTTCGAAATAATTTCATGTTACTCCACAAGCCACATTTTACCGTGACTAAAGGTAGCTCGCTAAAAAGTAAACTTTTTTGAGTATTAGCTGAGAATAATATAATTTTTTGCGGAAGGCAAATGGTCAATATGAGAACTGTTAGTTGAAACGCTCTTAATACTTCAAAAAAGGGTTACTGGATTGTGCTTAAATTTAGTGTACTCCATTGCGAGATAGTTGTAATTAAGCCAGAAACAATTGGAACATATCAATCCATGTTTTTTATGAAGCCCCCAACAACAGTCTCTTGCGATTAGAGGCCCAGTCGCTCTAGAAGTCTGATGCTATATCAAAGAGCGCTATAGGAAATCTATAACTATTCCTGGTAAAAATGGACCTTATCGGTCAATATTTTCATATAGTGCCCACATAAAGGTCCTTTCCGATTTGAGGTTCTGTCCCTCTAGAAGTCACAAACTATATACGATTGTGCTCAAATTTTGCATAGTACAATACGACCATCTTGGTTTCTGTTTTCCTACAGCACTCAAGAAAGAGTGTTTGACTTGAGGTCTTATCTACTTAAACCCACATTTTACATTGGAACTTGTTCCACTGCTTTAAAAGTGACATAAAGGGTGTTTTTTTAAACGTGTGGTTTTCAAGAAGAAACAAAACGCATATAATTTCATGTTATGGCCAAAAATTTAGCTTTTTTTTTTAAGAAAAGGATTTGTCATTATGTTTTAAAAATTATTTCGGGCAAGTGGTCGCCGCGGCTGGTTTGAATAAATTGCAGCCGAGGCCCAATTTTCGACGGCATTCAGGGCCGTATGTTAGCAATAACGCGCCGAATATTCTCTGCCAAGACGTCAATCGTGTCGGGCTTATCTGCGTAGACAAGAGACTTCACATAACCCCACAAAAAAATAGTTCGGCAGAGTTAAATCGCACGATCTTGAAGGCCACGCCACAGGCCCACGACGCTAGATAATGTGCACACCAAAAGTTTCGCTGGATAATGCGCTCACCATTACTTGTTCGAACCAAAGGTCGTCCACATCGCCATCCTCCAATTGAGGGGCGAAAAAGTCATTAAGCATGGCTCTGTAGCGTTTCCCAATGAATGTAACAGTATGGCCGGCATAATTTTAAAGAAATATGGACCAATGATTCCCTCTGCTCTATGGGCCCTGAGACCTTTTGAGGATGCAACGGCGTCTCCACAATGGCTGGCGGATTTTCATTACTCCAAATGCGACAATTTCGGTTAAACATTATCGTTAAACAAAATTTCCTCGTAAAAATCAGTAACGGTGGCCATCTCGTTTTGGGTCCATTCATCGAAAGTGTGACACGCTTGGTGGTCGTTCGGTTTCAATTCTTGCACAAGTTGGATTTTGTAAGCCTGCATAATCCGCAAATTCTTCCGTAAAGTGGATGGGCACAGCTCCAATTGTTGCGCGCGATGACGGATAAACTCATTCGGGTCTTCTTCGATACTCTGTTCCACACTAGCAATAGCGCCTTCGGTGGACACATTATGGTATCTCTGAGGTCGCCTATTATCCACTAGAGTAAAAGTGTTCCATGGTTGCTCGAATTACTCGTACCGATTCTGCTGGGTGATTATGTCGACCGAACATTGAACGCAGAGCGCGATGCGTCTCTCAAACCAACCATTATTTTGGTAATAAATGCCAGCGTAGGTCTATTCATTATGAAATGGCAAACCAAACTGAACATTAATTGACAGCTGTAAAAACGACCAACTCCGAAAAAAGTATGGCCAGATTGAAAACCACACGTCTGAAAAAAGCACCCGATACCGTATATTTACCGTATTTTAAAACCGTATTTTACATTTGAACTTGTTCAACGACGTAATGTGTGATATATATCCAACCTTGACAAAATTCGACAGTATTGTTCCATATTTTCATGTTGTCTCCATTCAAAGGTCCTTTTCGAGCTTCATTGCAAATCTGATTTTATTAGAACAGACCTCTATAAAAACCCTTCTAAGGAAATTGTTCATCTTTTGACATAGAAATCTTAAAAAGGTAATTTCCTATTTGAAGGTCCTTTTATCCTATAGGCCACATTTTTAATGCGACCTAGCTTCCATGCAGAATAGCGCGATATGTGCGACCGATAACTAGCCCTGTTGTAGTTGGAACATATCGGTCTATGTTTTTATATAGCCAGTATTCAAAATAACGCTAGCGCTCTAGCAGTCACACAAGTAAGTCGGACTTAGATCAACTTTCGGACTGAGCTGCGAAGTCTGCCGAAAAACAGAGAAATGTAGGTTATGACATTGGTAACCCCGCCCGAACTAAACCTTTGGAAATGGGACTGTGGACCAAGGTTTTTTTTCATAAAAGTCTTAATAGGCGCTTTCGCTTCACGTGGATATAATCTACTTCTAGTGATCAACTTGATTATCTTATACTCGTACTCTACATAATTATTACTTAAATAAACCCATACTTACTTATCGTGGCACAGTGCTTAAAAACCAACCACCACCAACACAAAAAATCATATCTTTGCTCTTTAAAATATCTGATATCCATTAATTCTGTATTTCGGTTGTGAATTTCGCTTTGACTACTACAACAACTGTTTGACAAAGTGTAGCGAGTGGGCGGGTGTGTTTGTCCGTGTATCTTTGGCATTGTACAAAAACATCATTTATTTATTTAAAATTTCAACAAAAACAACAACAGCAAACAAAAAACATTTCAAAATATGTTCAACACTGACGGCAATATTATCGAAAACTAAAAACAAACGCACACTCGTCACAAATAATAGACTCAAATAAAATCGTCTCACATCATTTTTCATGGAGAATACTCTGAGTATTCGCTGACATTTGAAATTTATTTTACATCTAATGTGTTCGGATAATTTCTCACAAGGACATCCATAATTTGTGAATGAATGTCAAATGTCCCCTGAGTCTGCTGGCTGCTGTGCATGAATGCTTACAATAAAAATCAACTCGCACATTTAAACATTTAGTCAAATACGCACATCAAGTTCAATGAATATAAAACAAATTCAAGACCTCTTGAATGTTTATTAGAGTGGGTTGCAGACTATTTCTTTACCAGCATATAATACAGGGTGGAGCGCCGTAATTTGCTTTTTTGCACCGCAGGCTGTGGCGGCACTGTTGGTCGAAGAGAGTGGTTAGTTTGCGTGGCTAATAGTGGCTGACGGGAGTTACCATCATGCATTGCACACGTGAGGAGAGTTCATTTTTTGTTGAAGCGTATTTTTCAAATGCGCACTCGATCATTGCAGTGCAGCGTGCTTTCATTTACGATTCGCTGTTCCCCCACGTGGACGTGTTCCTGGACGGCAATCAATTGTAAAGTGCCGATTTTTTCTTTGAGGTTACCTGTTGTCGAAGGTGTATATCAACCGTCCCAATATTGAGGCTGAAATTGTCAGAATACCAGTCGACATGTTTGTTATAGTTCATGAAAACTTCAGAAAACGTATGCAGCCGTGTGTGGATAGCGAATATCGACAATTACCAGATGCACTATTTAAAACCATGTAATTTAAAAATTCCCTTACTGTTTAATATAATTAAAATATAAAATACATTTTTCTAAGGTTCATAATTTTTCTATTTTATTTCCAAATAAGCAAATTATCGTGCTCCACCCTGTACCTTAGTGCTGATGTTTGAAGCATCATAAACCTCACACTTCTTATGTGCATATGTGTCAAAATTCTTTCGACAATTCATAAGTTCGTCCGGGCAAAGCTTTTATATTCTTCACTATGTATATATAGGGTGATCAATCTAGAGGTATTTTTTTTAAAAACAAAAAAAAACTCTATTGTTCATTCGAAAGGACATTTTATGCAATTTATTTGCTCTAAATGTTGGCCGCAACATCACCTCAGAAATCCATTCTAAGGGTCCAAGTTTGGATGACTGGTTCGAGCATTTCGACCGGTATGGCGTTAATGATACGCGTAATGTTGGCTCCAAAACCTGAACAGTAGCTGGTTTGTCAGCATAGTCATTGGACTTTACGTAGCCGCAAATAAAAAAGTCTAAAGGTGTGATATCACTTGATCTAGGCGGCCAATTCACCGGATCAAAGCGTGAAATTAGCTACACTTCAAAATTACATCTCAATAGATCCATTGTTAGAGCAGCTGTATGGCATGTGGGACCGTCTTGTTAAAACCAAATGTCGGGATTACTTCAATTTCAGGTAGCAAAAATTCCAATATCGTGGCGCGATAACGAGCACCATTCACGGTTACGTTCCGGACATTATCATTTCTAAAAAATATTGAACGATGGTTTCACCAGCCCATAAACCGCATCAAACCGTTGTTTTCGCGGTGTAAGTCTTATTATGATGAAATGGTAAACAATACTAAAGGAAAAAAAATAAAGTTTTACCCAACTCACGCCTTATCTGTAAGAACAATCCTATTGAAAAAATACCTCTGGATTGATCACCCGTTACAAATTTGAAAAAATATGGACTAATGATTCCCCCAGCACACAAACTGCACCAAACCGTGGTTTTCCCTGGGTATAATGACACCTTTTAAACCTTTTCAGACCAAATGCGGCAATTTTGTTTTAGTGACGCTTCCGTTGAGCCAGAAATGGGCCTCATCACTGAACAAAATTTTGGTCGAAAACAGCGGATCTTCTTCTAGCTTTTGAAGAGCCCAAACACTGAAACGGAGACGCGCAGCAAGAAGTGTAAGTCTTTCCATGATGAAATGGCAAACAATACTGGAAAGAAAAAAAAAATCACGCGTTATCTGTGAAAATCCCCTATTGGAAAAAAAACTCTAGATTGATCACCTGTTACTATAAGATATGGCTGTTGGTGGATCCATGTTTGACAGAACTACATTTTTAGGGCCCTATAACCGCTGTCCTGTTTTGCTTACTGAATTTCTTTGTATTGAAGAACCCATGTGTCTATTATTGAGGTGGGGAAAGGGCTCCTAGAAAGTCCGTAGATTCGGGCCTTAAATTTTGACAAACCTTAAAAGTTTAAGCGTGTTCAGATAAGTTAGAAAATTTTGCTTATTTTGATCAATCATATGTAGACGTTCGAGGGACTTTTTTCAATGCTCTAGAGACCTTTGACCTTTGGACAAAGATCACGAATGTACTTAAATAATGAAAAACATTTTTGTTGTTTTTTTAATAACCAAATGCAATTTTTGGATCCATATAGGCAAGTCCCGATGAAAAACTGTCCCAAATCTTCATTATACATATAGAGAAAAAAGTAGTTGCAAATCGGTTGGAGAACTACAATGATTCGGTTGCAAATTGGTATATCGGTTGCAATCACCAAATGTTTATAATCAAAATTTTCGGTTCGAGATACCACAAGAAGATAAATATGATCATCATACTGTACTCACAACTTATTAATCGGTCATACCAATGAAACGTGAAAAAGGTATTAAGTTGCCACAACTGTTGGCAAACATTTTATTGCTGTAACCAACTATTTATTAGTGTTTTTTAAATACTTATTGTTTATTAGTGTTTTTTAAATACTTATAAAATAATTCGATTATTATTGACTTTAAGCAAATCGATTAACCAATACACACAGAGAAAAATCAGTTGGAAATCGGTCAGAACTACAAAAATGCGCCAAAAAAACAAATTTCTGTTGCAATAACCAACATTCCATAGTGTTGATGGTATCATAGTTTGAGATATCATATGATGGTTGCTACAACCATTAACGGTATTTAATTCAAAAAAATCACTTCTGAAGGTTCGGATACTTAATATGTTGCACCGATACTTCAGTTCTGTTTCTGTTTACTTAAATGTCTGCGAATATTACGAGACGGGTTTTGGTTCCAATGGCACATAGAGCACATAGAATTTAGTCAAATCGTCCATGTTAGAAAGGAAATATTTTTTAGCGCGCTACAGACCTTACCCCTAAGAGACAATGCTTCACATTTCTTCGAGTCGTAAAATGAAAGTTTTGTTCTGATTCGGGTCGACATTTTTGTATTTTTATACCCATGCAGTTCAAAAGCTCAATTTTTGGGGCTCAATATGGTTCGAATCCCATATTAGCCCCATACTTAATTATTGGTATAGCTTCGGATATGTAAGAAGATTTTACCGTGTGAGAATATAGATGGTTTTTGGGCCCGATGACCCCCCCCCCCCATTAATGGGCTGGCTTAAGCATCTATGCCTAGATGCTTATGCCAGCCTAGAAGGGACGGTTTTTGGGCCCCTGAGTTCGACGACCACGCCCATTTATGAGCAGTTTTATGCATCGATACCTACCACTTACAAAAGAAACTAGTTATAAGGTAAATAATTAGATTACATAGCGGAAATGTCAACAAATAAAAAATAGTCCCTCAAAAGAGAACTTATTTCCCTTTTGCCCGATTTGGTCCATTTTTTATTACTAAACGACTATAAGTTACTGTTATCTGTTAACTTAGTACTCAAAAGTGTGTACTTTTCCCTAGGAACCTTTAGTCCCTTAAGATAAAACTTTTTCCCCTTTGACCGATTTCGCTATTTTTAATCCCAAGCAGTTTACGACTGTTTGGGATTGTCTTTATCATGCAAAATTTTAGGATTCTAGATTAATTCTTTTCAAAGCTTTCGTGCTTTCAATAGACACATGGAGGTATGAACGGATGGACATGACTGGATAGTCTTAGAATTTTACGACTACACTGAGAAGAAAAATAACCTTATAAAGGATTAACTTTTCCATAAATAAACATGAAGTCTACGTTATATAAGGTTAACATTTTGTTGTTGACTGGTATTTAACAATAATAATAGTTAATTCAACTATTCTATGGTTGAATTTTTTTTAACCATGAAAATTGTTAATTTTAAAAAAATTATGCATTGTTGAGTTTTTAACCATTAATATTGTTATTATTAAATAATTATTGTTGTTTTAACAACGCATTGTTTTTAACTCTGCAAATTGTTAATATAAATATGTCATAGTTAATTTAATGAAACAATACATGTTTAATTTAACAATGAAATTGTTAATTTTATAACATTGAAGACTGTTATAGAAATCATTTTTATTGTTATGTTAACTAATTATTAGTTACATCTTTTAACTAGAAATATAGTTACTTTTACAATTTTTAATATTAAATTAACCTACTAATAATGTTTGTGTTTTGTTTATTTTATTCGGTCTTTTTTCATTATTATGATTTGAGCATTTTCTATTCTGGTTCGAGACCTTTTTGTTGTTTTTTCTTTATCAGAATCAACTTAAAAATTGGTGAAATGTATTGGCTACGGTTGCCAGGCAGACTGTACAGCTGTTTCTAAGCCCACAAAGGGTTTTCTTCAGCAGTCTTTGGCAACGATTACTTTGGCTACAAAAGACTTATACAAGAATCCCATTATGATTTATGAGAATTACCCTTTGTGTATACTTCTTCGAACTGTGCGAAATGCAATCTTCATAGCGCAATTATATTGTACAGCTAGCATTTGCATTTGGTGGTGGTTTTTAAAAAGAGCGATATAAATTGTCTTATGATCTTTCTCACAATTACAAGCGTTCGGAGCAGTGGAAGAGAGGAAGAAGAGAGGAAAAAGAGTGGGGGGATAAGGCAATACAACAGAGCCGAATGATCTTTACATTTTCGTTTACGTCGCACATTTTTCTGCCTCTCTCTTAAAAATCCAACCTTATATATGGTTAACTCAACTATTTTGTATGCACATTTGACCCTTTATAACGTTATTTTGTCTTCGTTATCAAACATTTAATATGAAAAATTTAACCAAACAGAAAATACAGCATTGTATTTTCGGCTCAGTGTATCAAGACTACGTTATAGGGTCTCTGACTCCTGTATAGGGTCTCAAATCCACACTTTTTTGGATGGTATAAAAATGTCACTCTAGTTTTCTCATAACTTCGAAACTTATACAATTTATTTCCGGAGTATGGGGAATGTCTCACGGGTTCATGTTTCTATAGTTTATATAAACGGATTTCTGATAAATCTTATATAAGTATGCGTACACATTCATACATATTTTAGAAATAGTCACTACAATTATTTATTTATTTAGCAGAGAGGAAGCCATCATCACTTCATAGATGCAAAAGCACCAGCAGAAGAGAACAGGCCTTAACCCATAACTGTCAGTTATAAACAAAATTTCACTGTGAACAATGTTTTCTTTCACTGTTGGTTCTTTTTGTGGAATTCTGCCTCGACATCATGATCAAAGTCATCGCCATCATCATTATCATGAATTCCATTCAGTTGCCTTCGCGCTTTTGGTGTTTTCATAACGCGATGTGTCGGCGTTTTCCAAAATTAATTGTCTGGCTAATTTTCGAGAATATTAATAAAAATTAAAAGCGTATGACCGAAAAAGATCGACCAACCGACCGACCAACCATATGTCCGTCCGTCCGTCCGGCCACAAACAATGTGTTTTTATTTCTGTCCATCCACTTGGCGTTACGGTTTGGGGCATGTTCCTCATTAATTAATTGGGTCAGTTTATAACCCCGAAAATTATGCGATGATGAACACCAAACGCAGCCTAGACCAGCACCAATGCCAAAGTGCCAAAGACCCGAAAAGAGCAAAACGAGTGAATGCTGTTGCTTGCATGTAATAAAAGAATGCCCATTAAATTAAGAGCCAATTATAAAAGGATAATAAGTATGTTTCCAGTTTTTTTCTTCGTCGCAATTTTCCGTCTATTTTTGCCCCCTTTTTTGTATTGTGTGTAACATCTAAGGATGTCTGTTGACTTTGTTTAGATATCGCGCCCGCCGCCATTGCTGACAGGCGGGGAACCTTTTGATGTACCCGGGAGATATGCCAAAGATTTTGTCTGAGTTGGTGTCACTTATTGTTTTGCTCAGTGTCAACAGCAATTTGGAACAAATTGGGTTGGCAAGTATGGGGGCTCACATAAGAGTCAACCAAAAACAGAAATCTCTAAACATGATAACAGAAGACATTGTCAAAGGCCGTACGTCGTGTTGCATCGGGCCGTCAAAGATATTAATAGATGGCATTAGGGCCCACAAGTTGACAGGTTAATGAAGTCTGTAATGGAATGATAAAAACTAGTTTGGTTGCCAGGATAGTTACATCCATCATCATTTGTTCTTGGTCAATGGCATTTGCAATTAAATTTTGTATCTGGGACCCCTTGCTCTCTAAAAGCCGGCTATACGATACCCTACTCCACCATTGCTTCCGTAAGGAACTCAACAAAGATCTAATTAAAAATTCAACTTTTAAAGCCGACTATAATATAATGGGAGATACATGAAATATGGACCGATTTGATGCCTTTTCACTAGAGATAAATATAGGTCGCACATCAAGTACTATTCTAAATTTCTGCAAGATCGGATTTGAAATGTGGTTTCTACAACTGCAGGGCCTTAAATCAAATGCCTTTCTATGGACGCAATGCAAATACATATACCGATACGGTCCAATTTCAGCAGCGTTGATTAAAGATCTTTTGTAGCTCACCTGAGAAGGATGTATAATCATTAAAATATAAACCTTTTTAGACTACGAGCAGGTCACAATGAAATGAAGTGTACGACATTTTTGTCCTTCTCCCCTTCCCGATAATGCCTACTGCAGTCGTCACTATGTGAATCACATAGAAATATCAACCACTGAAGAGAATATTAAGAATTTCTATCAATTTAGATTAGACAAAGGACAATTTAGCCTGGTGATCTGACGTGGATGATTTCTCATAGTGAGCTTCTAATGAGCCCACATGTTCCACAATCAAAATTTGAACATTTGTCAAGCTAGCCAGTCGAAGGGAAAGCTGTCCTATCGTTCGTGGAATATTCCTGTCCACCGGCACTCAAATTAGGTGCATATCAAACGGCTGGGCCATCACCTCAAGTGATGACCAACAGATATTTGCTGAACAGATTTGAAAGATTTTTCCCCAGCCAGGCTATTGCAATATGCGACGCGTAAAATTGAATGGAACCTAAGGTTAAAACCCATTTTTGTTCAGGAGAGCCATTTTAAAGATTAGGTCCCTTTCTATTTGCGCTTAGAATCGTCGACTTCACTTTCATAAAACGCGCATATCTCTGGGAGGGAACACTCTTGGGGCATGGGATTGGTCTCATTCGATGCTCAGATGTTGTCCACATCAAAAAAAAAGCGAAAAGTTGATGAAAAGCTTTGTTCAGGAGAGCCATTTTAAAGATTAGGTCCCTTTCTATTTGCTCTTAGCATCGTCGACTTCACTTTCATAAAACGCGCATATCTCTGGAAGGGAACACTTTTGGGGCATGGGATCGGTCTCATTCGATGCTCAGATGTTGTCCACATCAAAAAAAGAAAAAAAATGAAAATTGATTTTTTTACCCTTAGGTCCCTTTCTCTATGCGCTGTCACATATACTCGTATATTGTTCCATGTCAGACAACAAGCAACATCTTCAACTGCCATGATTTTTGGCCAGACAAATGTTGCAATGTTCTGGAAGTCCAATCCTAATTCCCTAAAGATGATTCCAACACCGGCCTTCCGTATATTGTTGCTTAATATTGCATGGAACATGTCGCTGGTAGTCTTCACTGTCAGAGACTTGTGTGGCAAAGTTATTTTTTGTTAAACCATGTAGTTGGAACTACGAAGTTTCCTAGAGAGGATTGTTGTAAATTCCTTAAAATCATCCTATGGCCAGTAGAGCTATAAAACCGGTAAAAAGATTGTTTGAGATGGATTATGTAGAACTAAAACCCGATCAAAAAACGTGGTCCAACTAAAACGCACGATGTTGATTGTAAATAAGACTACACGTTTTAAGAGAATTGCCTTAATATTTTATAATATTATAGAAGGATCTATGACAAATATGTATAAAATAAAATATCGACCAAATGATCGCCATGGCTTCGATGGCATACCTCTATCAAATAGTCCATTCTTTAAATGACTCTGAGACAGAATGTAGGTTTAATATTGTCAATGTGCCGAATTATCTCATCATTTGGCTCTTGAATTGTTCTTGACTTATTGATGACACCTTTTCTTTTAAATATCCCCAAAGAAAGAAGTCCTACCTACGGTGCTGAATCACATCATCGTGGCGGCCAATTAACATCGCCACGACGTGAGATATCACAGAATTTCTCGCTATTGTTTCGATGGGTGTGTGGCAAGTGGCACCATCCTGTTTTAAACACATATCGTTCAGGTCCATATACTCAATTGCTGACCAAAAGAAGTACATTATCATCTCGCGAAAGCGAATGGTAACTTCTTGGCCGACCTCATTTTCGAGGAAGTACGGTCCGATGACGCCGCCTGTCCATAAACCGCACCAAACAGTCAGTCTTTGTGGATGCATCGGCTTTTCAACAATCACTCTTGGATTCTCTTTTGCTCAAGTGCGGCAATTCCGCTAGTAAACGAATCCACTGTGGACGCAGTTAGTTGATTTGCTGACCACAAAAGTGCACGAAATACATATTAATTTGAACGCCCATTTTCGTAAAAGGTTTTAAAAATCTTGATACGCTGCTGAATAGAGTACCGCTCCATGGTTGAATTTGTCAAACACTGAAGCAAAGAAGTGTCGAATTAAGTTGGCCAGAAAACTTGACGTTAAGGCGTGACTCACAATTAACATAGTGCATTATGGTTGGACCAACCTTTTAAACACATCTATCTTTGGTGGGTATTAAAAGTCCCTTTTTAATCTACTAAAAGATCAAACAATTTTCGTATAATCTTAAATTGGAAACGTTGGCAACACTTACACAATGATCGTGAGACGGCTCCTGCGGTCCTAACGAGTCTTACATTTTAAATTAAATTTCGTTACTTTTTTAAATATGCCATACTTTCAAGTTCAGCCTGAAATTAGTGCTAGGATGCAAAAAAACTCATGTGATCAATACACAGAACCAATGGCACATATGGGTAATTGAGGCATATTTCAATATGAAAAATGGTTTGTTTATAAAATCAGGTGACCATCATGGCCCACTAAGACCAATACTTAGGGGGCACAGTTTCTCGCGACAGTTTTATTTTTGCGACCTTTACATTGCTAACAATAAAGTAGGATAAGACAATGTTAAAAAGCATATATAAAAAATGCTGTCATACATCAGCACTTAGTCAGCAATGGCCCTAATACATAGGTTCGATAAGGTAGAAGTGACAGTTATTAAGTTATTTTATGTTGATATGGCTGACAATTACTTAATCCATTCAGAATCACGGTGAAGACTGCTGAAGAAATGATCGGAATGGGGAGTAAACATCTCGAACACTTCAATTGTTTTTGACTTCATTGTCTGAAAGGACTTTCATTTTTAGGATAACATATCCTTCTCGGGGCCATATCGATTCGGGAAATAAAAAATAAATAATCTTTGAAGATTGCCTAATAGTGAAGCTGTAACACAGCATTTGGACCCCATCAAACCAACACGAACTGCTTAAAAATCCTCAAAGATAATATATTTTTTTATTTCCCGAAAAACGATGTGACCCCGATAAGGACAAATAAAGTCTTCGACATTTTAGCTTCCCATTCCGATCATTTCTTCAGCAGTCTTCTTGATACACTCATGTTAGCTGCGTGCTATAAAACCAGTAAAAAGATCGTTTAAGACGGATTATATAGAGAACGTCCTCTTAGTTAGATGTGGGTGATCTTAAAACCCCAGCAATGTAAAAATATCAAATATGAATGACGTACGCCACCATTAGCAAAATTTATAACATCTTCCGATCAGGTGATTACATTTGCGCCACCTCGTACAACACTGCACGCAGGAAAATATATCTTTCTATCGTTGGGTGTATGATTGTGGCAACTATATAACAAGTTCCTACATTACCAATGTATGAACCCAAGTCAATGATATATTATCAATGAATATAAAATTCTACAAAACATTATTTAATTAAGCTCCACCGTACTAAGATCACAAATTTTTATTTTATGAACTTACTGAATCATATTATGGTTCTTTTCAATCGCCTATGATACCAAACTGCCAGTTGATTATTTCACACAACCACAGTATAAAGCCATAAAATCATACTTTGATAACACACGACCATTTAAAAAGTCCCACTCCATATTGCGGTACCTACAACCATATTATGATCCCAACAACCATGCAGTGAATACGCACAACCATGTTATTTGTCACCCACATGATCTTATTATAATGTCCACCTCCATATTATGAACCCTTACAGCCATATTATGACCTCCACAACTATACAATGGTTTTTACAGTCAAATTATGGTCTCATACGCCATATTTGAATCCCTACAACCATACTAGAATTTATATCCATATTATTACCCTACACAACCATAACATTATTCCACAACAACGCTTTGACCACTTCCAACTATATTACTATCCCACACAACCTTATCAAATACTATAAGTACACAATGTTAGCATCACGCACGAATAAAATAGAATATATTTTGATGTTCATATCCATATTTTGATTCTTCGAACCGTATTATTATAATTATCTCCACAATCGTTTTATCTTAAAACCATATATATTAGATACAGGCTGGAGCGCGAAAATTTGCTTAATTGGAAATAAAACAAAAAATTATGAACCTTAGAAAAAAATATTTTATATTTTAATTTTATTGAACAGTAAGGGAATTTTTAAATTACTTGGTTTCAAATAGTGTTGAAGTTTTAATGAACTCTAACAAGCTTGTCGACTGGTATTCTGCCAATTTCAGCCTCAATATTGTTAATTAGGTCTTCCAAGATGTTGGGGACGGTTGATATACACCTTCGACTTCAGGTAACCCCAAAGGAAAAAATCGCATGGGGCTAAGTCTGGTGAGCGCGTCGGCTAGTTCATATCACCCCACAAAGAGATAAGCCGTCCAGGAAACATTTGTCTAAAACAATTCATGGTGAACCTCGCTGTGTGCGCAGTGGCACTATCCTGTTGGATTCGTGTATCCTCTAATTGCACTGCCTCAAGAGCCGGCTGAAAAAATCCTATATCATAGTCAAGTACAGTTCGAAGTTCACAATTACAGCAGTTACGGCCGAGCAAAGCATTTCGGAGATTGCAGTACTGCTGCTCTAACTCATTCAATGTTTTGTGGTGTTGTAATCCTTCTCCCAGGTCCCCTTTGTAAACATGACACATTCCCTGCTGTTCTTAATGAAGTTACCCAATTTACAATTGATTGCGGTCCAGGAACACGTCCGCGAGAGGGAACAGCGAATCGTAAACGAAAAGCACGCTGCACTGCAATGATCGAGTGCGCATTTGAAAAATTCGCTTCAACACAAAATAACCTCTCTTCACGTGTCCAATGCATGATGGCAACTGAAAGGTAGGCGAAAATAAATCTCCTATGAGCCACGTACACTCTCCACTCTCTTCGAAAAACAGTGCCACCACAGCCAGCAGAGCAAAAAAGCAAATTAGGGCGCTCCACCCTGTATTACCATATAATTGACATTTAGTTTTGAAAGCGTCAGTTGAATCTAGAATGTTTGTATAGAGGTTATTGCAAAACATGTTTTGATATACGATAGTCTAATCTAGCCAATGATGGCATTTTACGTAAACAGTGCCGAAGTTAATTCAGATCGAGAGGGACCATTGTAGGTCCTGTTGCAACAGGTTTGGTTATATGTTCATCATAATAGACTGTGATAAGTATTGCACCTCAAATAATGCCTGAGGAGCGGCAAGACCATATATCGAAAGCTAGATGTGAACCAAAATCAATATAGTTCGTCCTCGGCCGAAAAAGCAAAACAAATCGAAGAGTTAGAATGATAATTGAGTCACTACTTAATATTACAGAAGCCGAAAACTATGACAAGCCCAAAACACAATCCTAATTTGTTTACGGACATAATTATATTGTCACACTGCTACCCTGACGAATTCGAAATTAGCTATACAATTCAAATTTGAAATTATTTAAAAGCTTCCGTAATTTATCGTCACATCGATGATACATTTTCATATGAAATTCCATAAATTACTCGTATTTTCTCCAACTACTGTGCGCATACATCATTTATATTCTGTCGGTCAATATCTTGAATGTTTTTATTGTTGTCGCACTTGTACACATGTAGACAAACATCATCTACATGTGTATGTATGTATACATGTACTTATGTACATACCATATATATATGTATATACAGACTTCTAGCAATTTGTATGTATTATATAAGAATGTAAATAAATACATCACACAAATATTTTATTTTCAATTGTCGCAGCCAATTGAATTAGAATAGAAATTGAAAATTTCAATATTTGTCAGTTGTCACGCATTGACAATATGCCATTATAATAATGATTAATGTCAAGTACACAGATACGTGTAGAATTAGAATTAATTAATTACTTATCATTAATCCACTCACACACACCCACGCATCGGTACACCCACCTACACAATCTTGGACAAATACCCTACGACTTAAGCAATATCGAAAGGACATGGCATTCTAGAACGAGAGGGTGGGTATTGGGTTAAGGGGTTATGACAGAAAAGTGTGGCCCATATTTGTGTGTATGAGTTAAACATGTTTTCCCGACATGTCTAACGGCTGTAAATTCTCTGACATTTAATCAGATAACCCAAATGCTTGAAATACTTCTTGATAAATGATTTTTCCATTCTAAAAATCGAATGAAAACTTTTGATACCTCATTAGTATCGAAACCCAAGACGATGAATTGTAGAAAATGGATGGTGTGCTTCTTCTTAGCAATAATAGTCGTGTTCTTTTCAGGTAACTAGCTTAGTTACCTACTTATAGTTAGTTAGCGATATGGTTTTCTGGTTTTGTTTACAAACAAAAAGCAAATTGTGGAAAAAGAATTTTGCTATTTCGTATATTTTCTTGTTTTGTTAACATTTTATTGATAAATTTAATTTCGTTGGTAGGCATTTCGTTTTCGCCCGGGACATTCAAATTCGTCCTTTCTGGCTTTGCCTCAAGCCAACAGCATCAACGTCTCGTCCCTGGACCACAATTTTCGTTAAGTCACTCTTAAAATAATATTCTTAGTAGGGACATAAATACTGTTCCAACATTGAACAGACCCATTTCAATAGTAGAACTGAACATACCCCGTTAATGTCATATGGGGTTTGAAAGCTAACCTCAACAGCGTTAGTCTGTAACGGGATTTAAAATTGTTTCAACTTCCATCATGGAGTAGTCAGATAATGAGAACCGTATCGCTGTAATAGCGCTTTTCAAATGTGAAATGAAAAATGCGATATTTTCAAAACGCTCCGGCCTTTAGGGATGTTCGTCTACCGATGCATAAAACTGTTTGAGAAGACTGGAGATGTAAAAGACCGCCACCGTTCGGGCCGCCCACGCTCTGTTCGAACACTGCATGTCATCAAAGCCGTTAAATCAAGAATTCACAGAAATCCGCTCCGAAAACAGAAAATCATGGCCCGTGAGATGAATATCACGCAAAAGTCCATGAGTCGAAGCATTAAAAAGGACTTGCGACTTGGGGCTTTCAAACGACGTAACGGACATTTATTGACTGCAGCTTTAAACAAAAATAGGATTGAAAAATGCAAACGTCTTTTGGTGATAACTTGCACAGGAAATTTTTCTTGACCGATGAAAAAATTTTTACCGCTCAGGAAAAATGTAACAAGCAAAATGATATCATTTTGCATCTGAACTGATCCCAAGGGTGGAAAAGGGTCATTACCCAACTTAAGTCATGGTTTGGTGGGGTGTCTCATACGATTGGTGCACTGACCTGCATTTCTGCGAAAAAGGAGTCAAAACATCTGCCAAAGTTTACCAAGAATCCGCTTTGGAAGCCATGGACTTTCCAGCAGGATTCTGCGCCGGCTCATAAGGCTAAAACGTGCCAGGCCTGGCTTCGAAACAATTTGCCAGTGTTCATTTCCTCTGAAGAATGGCCCTCAAACAGTCCAATTTTAAACCCATTGGATTACAAATTGTGAAAGGTTTTAGAAGACAAGGTTTGTCACAAAAGATACCCCAACATTGGATCTGTTCGAGCTGTGGCCAATTTTCAAATGGGCGAGGTTCGTGCAGCTATTGACGATTGGCCAGTGCGACTTAAGGCATGTGTAAAGGCAAAAGGCGGATATTTCGAAAAGGTAGATTCTATACAATATACGAGGGCGACCGCAAAAGTAACTGGCCTAACATAAAAAGAACCGTTTTTTTGGAATAATTATGATTTATATTTCAACATAATCTCCTTCCAACTCAATACATTTCATCAAACGTTTTTCAAGTTTTTTAATTCCATCCGAAAAATAAGATTTTTCAAGACCTTCAAAATAGGCCTCAGTTTCAGCAATAAACTCGCTATTGGACGAAAATTTTTTGCCTCCGAGAATTTTTTTTAAATTTGGAAACAAGAAATTATTAGAAGGAGCTAAATCTGGACTATATGGTGGATGCGGAGCAATTTCAAATCGTAATTCGGCCAGTTTTTGTTGAGTTAAAAATGCAGTGTGTGAAGGAGCATTATCTTGATGAAAAAGAACTTTTTTTTTTCTAAATGCGGTCGTTTTTTTTTGATTTCTTCACTCAAGCGATCCAATAATGCACAATAATATTCACTATTTATAGTTTTTCCTTTCTCAAGATAATCAATAAATATTATACCCCTTGCATCCCAAAATACTGTGGCCATTACTTTTCCTGCTGATTTAACAGTTTTCGACTTCTTGGGACCGCTTTTACCAGCTTCTATCCATTGTTTTGACTGTTCTTTGCATTCTGGGATGTAGTGATGGATCCATGTTTCATCAACAGTTATGAATCGGCGCAAGAACTCTATTGGATTATGCTGATAAATCGCTAAAAAGCTCCTCGGAATTGGTCCAACGGACGATTTTTTGGGGCAAAGTCAACAAACGCGGCACCAATCTTGCGGATAGCTTTTTCATGTGGAGTTCATCATGTAAAATACTCCAAACTTGTTTTTCGTGTATTTTAACAATATCAGCAAATTCCCTGAGCTTTATTCGTCTATCTTTAGTCACTTCATTAAATATTTTTCTAATGTTTTCAATAGTAGTAGCAGTTTTCGGTCTTCCAGAGCGTTGTTCATCTTCCGTACTTGAACGACCCATTTTAAATTGTTGAACCCAGGATTTCACGGTGGAGTATGATGGTGCATTATCACCATGAACAGAATCCAATTCATCTTTGATTAATTGTGGGGTATAACCTTTCATATAAAAGTGTTTAATTACCGCACGAAACTCTTTATTTTCCATTTTTCAAAAATTATAAAACTTGTTTACTTCAATCACCTGTAACAAAGAAAATAATTATTAAATATTTCGGAAATTTTGACAGATGGCTTATAAAAGATTGCTTTTAAAAAACAAAAACAAAAAAAGTTCCTAGTAAAACAGATAATGTGCCAGGCCAGTTAGTTTTGCGGTCGCCCTCGTATATCAATAAATATATTAAGAAATATTTGGTCCAAAAACATTCAGTTCTTTTTATTTTACAGCATAAAACGAGTGTAACAGTATTTATGTCCCTACTAAGTTTTTCTAAATTTTTACCGATTTTTGAATATTATGTATTTACATAAATACGAAAACCGAGCTTCAAAAAACGGGATAAACGGACATGTTGGGTTTTAGCTATTTTTGAGAAAGCGACTGTCGAGCTTGGCATATAAACCGGAATGTTAGTATTCGGTTTTGGAAACTCAGGTGTGCCGATTTTCTCCCCTTGTCTTTATATCAACTCAGTTATCACAATTTCTCCTAAGTCAAGCCCGGCCACAATAATTTATTAGACATACAGGGTTATTCATTCACGACTGAACAAATTTCACCAGCGTACGAGTATTCCTTGGGCCATTTCATGAAAATATGTCCATCTACGACCATGCCCGAAAATGCACCGCCGGAGGGTAGGGTAAAATTGCTAAGTTCTAAACCAGAGGTGGGATTTTTTCTCTTAAAAGAAAGCCTTACCTCTTACATTTTTAAAATTACCTTAACGAAGCCCAGAGGTCCTAGCGTTCCACCGTTATGCCACTTATGCCATTTCGCCTCCTAGCATATTCGGCCATGGTCGTAGGTGGACATATTTTCATGAAATGGGCCAAAGAATACACTGGTGAAATTTGTCGAGTCGTGAAAGAGTCAACCTGTATACTCGTAAAGTAGCTTTGTGGTCTAGTGTATAAACAATTCGTTTTCCCTTGGAGGGCTTTACCCCTTTCAAATCGATTTGAATAATGTTGTTACATACGCCATGCACTCAAGCGAAACACTCATCGTCTGAATAACAATTGAACAGATTGAAACTGAACGTTTGTTCGTGTACGAGTAGTACGTTTTGTACTAAAGCCAAAAAGAAATGAAAAGGGGGAGAAACAACTTTTCCTATTAAGTCATTTACTTTAATAATTTCAATTTGTTAAGATTGCGATCTCTCTGACATGCGAGTATGTACGAGTACAGAAGACTTAAATTCCCAACATGTTAAAAATTCCGATATGAATTTATTAAATGCAATTACAACGACGGTACTGATTTTTAATTAAATTGTTTTTTCTCCGCATATCACTCAGGCAAAAGAGACCAAAACAATTCCACCGCTACTGATGCGAAATTATTTTTTTTTCGGCTACCATAACCAAAGTCAATCCGAAAAGGGTTGGCTAGGCTGCGCTTCACTGATAGCGCTTGGAATGGTGGAGTCTTTAATAAATACGATTCGGTGGTTGTGCGTATTGTTGCCTTCTTTTTTTTATCATTTAATGAGATCACTGCTACTTAATTAAATAAAGATTTCATTTGTTGGACTCGAGTACGTATCACCATCAGTGAGCGTCATCCTCATCATCAGCTTCGTGCGAGCAGCAACAGTTTCATCATTGTCAGCATTGGACGACGCACTTTGATGGCAAGTTGTGCTTCAATTGAACAACGTATCCGTCCATCCTGCAGGGCATGTCCATGACTAGTGTTGTATGCTTTCCCGCCTTTAATTATTGTTACAAACACACATATGCTGGTTAAGTGATAAATTAAAAAAAAAAAATCAGACACAAAATCATTTTAAAACCGAAGAGTACAGCTAGACACAGTGGGAGGAAAATGCAGCTAGGATAAAAAAATTGTAGTTTAAGCGAAGTTGGTTGGGCTACTAAACAAAAACGCACGATGTTAATTGTAAATAAAACAAAAGGTTTTCAGAAATTTATCTTATTATTTTTCTTTATGAAACAGGCTGGCCAATTTAATTTTTTTTTTAAAAAAAGTACTGAAAATTTATTATTTCAAATTTCTGGTTTTATCGAAAAGGCTGAACTTTGTCATTTAATAATGGAACAGTAAACCATTCATATGAAACCCACAACTGGCTCGCCAGTACCTCATCCGATGAACACAATTTTCAGTACATTTTCGATTGTTTTGGGTCGAATCTCTACAATGGAAACTTTGAATTCATGTTTTGAATGCTTCAATTGTCTCTGGATGCTTTGCCTAACGTTTAACCTTAAAGGCTTTCCACAAAAAATTATCCAAAGGGCTCAAATCACAGCTTCAAGGAGGCCAATTGATATTACAATTTCGGCTGATTACACTACTCAACAAAATGAAAAAAATTTCATGTACTCCGGATGCGATAATTTTTTCTGTGTAGATAACCTTGACATGAGCTCGAAAAACGCAATAAAAAATTTTTTTTTCGTTTGGTTTTTGTTTTATTTTTTTTTTTTTAAAAATTTTTTTTTGGTTAATTTGTTTCGTCCGGCATAACTCGGGAACCACTAGCCCGATTTAATTGAATTAAATTTTAAAAAATTTAAAATTACAATTCCCTTAATCTGTTCATATATTGTTTTCCTATACAAGCAACAGTTTCCAAGTTAAAAATGAATATATAAAGGAAAAAACTTATTTTTTGCCTAAAGATTTAATTTTTTTTTTTAAAAATCCATAAAAAATCCAAAATGAAAAAAAATGTCAAATCTTATTACTTTTACGTAAAGTCACATAACCTATGAGCAAAATGAGACAAAGATCATGAAAATCGATGCACGCGTTTCGCTTTTATTCGCAATTGAGTAAAGGTATGAATTTCAAAAATTTGCTCGACATATGCACAACTTTGTCTATGGTAAGGTTTTTTCTTTTTTATTACAAAAAAAAATTAAAATTTGTTGGGTGACAAAAATATATGACTTTAGCAAATTTTTGAAATTCATACCTTTACTCAATTGCGAATAAAAGCGAAACGCGTGCATCGATTTTCATGATCTTTGTCTCATTTTGGATTTTTTATGGATTTTTAAAAAAAAAAAAATTAAATCTTTAGGCAAAAAATAAGTTTTTTCCTTTATATATTCATTTTTAACTTGGAAACTGTTGCTTGTATAGGAAAACAATATATCAACAGATTAAGGGAATTGTAATTTTAAATTTTTTAAAATTTAACTCAATTAAATCGGGCTAGTGGTTCCCGAGTTATGCCGGACGAAACAAATTAAACAAAAAAAAAATTTTAAAATTTAAAAAAAAAAAAATAAAACAAAAACCAAACGAAAAAAAAATTTTTTATTGCGTTTTTCGAGCTCATGTCAAGGTTATCTACACAGAAAAAATTATCGCATCCCCAGTACATTTTGACTGTTGACTAGTGTTATTAGAGTTTTTAAAACAGTGCGAAAAATATCGATTGTTCGTTGACTGTGCTACATGCGGCCTCGTCTTGTAGAAACCAAATGTCGTCTGTGTCATTCTCTTTTATCATTCTATTTCATTATTCTATCATTCTATTCTCTTGATTATCACTCTATTTAACACTTACCGTTGGCGCTAACGCGGCTGCTTGCTCATTTTCGAAGAAAACTGGCCCAATGATGCCGCCAGCCCAAAATCCACATCAAACAGCAACTCGTTGTGTATGCATTGGCTTCTCAATAGTCATATGTGGGTTATCTTAACACCATTTGCGGCAATTTTGCTTATTGACATAGCCACCGAGATAAAAATGAGCTTCTTCTGAAAACACGAGTTTTCGGTAAAATTCTTCATCTCCGCCCAAACAGTATGAGTTGTAACACCCGGTGGTAACGCAACTCCATGCCAAGCATTCACTTTACGAGGGTTGCTATATATATTTCTGGCATAGGCAACACTCAGTGTTGCCTGGCGCTATCTGACATTTCCTTTGGAAAGTTTTACATTTTTTAGCATAAACGTACTCAGAACGTTTTGACGTACGACCATCATTTGCGTTGTTTACAGTGACTTAAAATAATAAATTTGGCAAAAAAAAATGGAATTAACACGTGAACATTTTCGTGCGATCATTTTTCACAACTTTCGACGTGGACTATCACGACAAGAGTGCATCGATGAACTTAAATCTTTGTATGACGATGAAGCACCATCCTATAGCGTCGGCACTCATGGCCGACGCTCGCTCAAAGACGAAGGTCGTAAAAGTCGTCCAAAAACGGCCGTTGTGCCAGAGAACATTGATGCCGTGCGTGAACTGATAATGCAAGATCGTCATGTGACATACCGTGAGATAGAGGCATTCTTGGGCACTTCTTCCACCAGCATACATTCGATATTGCATGAACACCTGGCGGTAGAAAGGGTTTGTTCTCGTTGGATCCCGCACAATTTTACAATCGCTTAAAAAAAGGGTCGTGTCGATTGGTGCAAAGAAATTTTAAAAAAATACGATCGCGGTACTCCAAAAGACGTATAATATCGTCACAGGTGACGAATCATGGATCTATGCGTATGAGCCCGAAACAAAACAGCAATCGACCGTGTGGGTCTTCGAAGACGAGCCAAATCCAATGAAAGCTGTTCGTAGAAGAAGCACTTCAAAGCAAATGGTCGCCTGTTTCTCCGGCAAAACTGGTCATGTCGCGGCTGCTCCGCTTGAGCAACGTAGGACGGTCAATTCTGAGTGGTACACCACAATTTTTTATTTCGGTCAGATAACCGAATATATAAACTGCAACTCTCAATTGGACCAGTTAACAAATACTCGCGGTAAAGACAATCAATTCAAAGAGTACTTATAGCCAAAAATGTATAACAACAGCCAATACATGTAAAATTCAATTCCAATAATCATTCTAATTAGTTAGGGTTACATTAAGTGCAACCAACAACATTCGTTTTTCAAGAAATTCGGTTGTGACAACAAATCTGTTCTGTGTGTGTGTGTGCATACTGTTCACAACGGCGTCATTTTAAGTACCACGTAAGAGAGTGGGTTAGGAACGTGAGATTTACATTTGATTCGTTCTTCCTCGCCCTCAGTGTGTTAACTCCAACCTCAACTTTCTAGCAACACAAAAGTTGTCCAAAAAAAAAACTTGCAGTTAAAGGCGCCCCTTTTCGTTCGTCCTTGGTCTTTCGCAATCAATCGCCCAGGCCATTAAGTATACGCAGAAAAAAGTATGGTTGTGGTGACAATATTCGAAGAGGATCATACTATTGTTGGGTATTTCGTTTTGCTACAACAATATTATGATCCTCACAACAATAGTATTATTCACACATAACCGTACTTGATCCCCACAACCATATTATGAGTCCCACCACCATATTATGATCCTCACAACCATATTATTTTTCTCATACAACCACAGTATGATACTCACAACCATAGTATGATTCACACGCAACTATGCTATTATCCCTACAACCATAGTGTGATTCACTCAACCATACTATGATCTCTAAATTATTTTTTAGGATTGGGTAATGTTGTTATTCAAAAATAGAGATTTTTATCAAGTTATTTTAAATTCCATTACAATTAGTACGGCAGTCAAAAATACTTTTAGTTGCCAGCAGGGGAGAATGCTGCTTCACCAACCGTAGACCCCAAGTAACGAATGTGATTAAACCATGATCAATGGCTATATGTGACAGCGCATAGAGAAAGGGACCTAAGGGTAAAAAATCAATTTTCATTTTTTTTTTCTTTTTTTTGATGTGGACAACAATTGAGCATCGAATGATACCGATCCCATGCCCCAAAAGTGTTCCCTCCCAGAGATATGCGCGTTTTATGAAAGTGAAGTCGACGATTCTAAGCGCAAATAGAAAGGGACCTAATCTTTAAAATGGCTCTCCTGAACAAAACTGTTTTTTAACCTTAGGTCCCTTTCTATTTTGCGCGTCACACATACTTAAGTGCAGGCAGACTTTAACTAAACGAGAACCAGTCGACTGTAGAGTATTTCACCGAACAAAGTAAACACAATAAAAATCCCTTGAACAACCTTCCGATTATTGTTGTTTTTGGTATACCAATAAAAGCATACGCACACACATAAATTTATGCTCTATAAAACCTGTTTTGTTATGTTTATACTTAGTCGCAACCATACGGTATGATTGCCGTTATCCTATTATTGTTAACGTAAATTTTAAACTACAATACATATGTTGCATCAACCATGTTTAAATGGTTGTTATAACCATATTTTCATTTCTAAATTTGGCACTAATACTATTGTTACATTTCAACAATATTAATACTGCGTCAATCATAATATTGACAATACTATGGTTTCGACAAACATACCTTTATTGCGGAGAACTTATTATTATTGCTGTGACCATATACTTACCATATATTATCTCTGCGTGTACCCTATTATAGTATTAGAGCTATGTTCTTCTGCATATAAAGCATAGTATGTATATTTATATTCGGCTATTGTACTAGTAGTTCCGGGAGGAGCGTATTAGCTCCAACCTCAATTCGTCTGAATTAATCCTCTCCAGCACTCACTTCTTGGTCTTTTCTCCACAGGCCACTTATTGCAGATTTAAGCATTACCTAGACTGAGGCTAAAATGCTAATTTAATTTAAAAAGACTTGGCCGGCAGTTGCACTGTTTCGTTTGACATAAATGATACCAGCTTAGTGTACCTTTTCCACCCACTGTGCGATTTACAACCAAATGTCCGCTATAGCTGTCAGGTGGAAACATAAAATAATTACGCATTTAAAGCAATCAATTTATGTTATAAAGGAAATAATAACTTTTTGTTGTTGTTGTTGCTGCTTCAAGTCGTTGTAAAACATTTCCCCACTTATTTATGATCCCACGTGATGTGTTCACGCCCACCCATAATAAAAAAAGTTGGCTCAGGCTGCTGCTGCTGTTTGTTCGACTGCGTACGAATGATTTAAAAGTTCAGCCACATTTCGACTCATGTCTTTCGGTGCGTGCCTGCGTTTCTGATGACTTCTCGGTTTATGAGTCTCGTTAAAATCGCAACGTTTTGTGTATTATGGGAAATTGAAGGAGTTGCAGAGATTTACAATTCAATGGAGCTACTGATAACACCGCCAGCAAAGCCAACAATGAAGAAAGGATTGCCTCGCTTACGAATGGATAAAAAATAAAGGCAGTTTGCTTTTGATGTTTTCAAATCAAACGGTTGCATTGAATTGTCTTATAAGCCATAAAATAAAAACAAAGTATTCGTATATACTCGTATTTGGATAAAAAACAAATAATAAATCGGTAGCATGCATATCACAAGAGGGTAATTACTATAAATGGCACAATAAAGTTGAAATGTTTTTGATAAAAAACAAATCCTCAAGAGGTAGTGGGTATTTGGTGTATATGCACTTGATCAGATGTAGCGTAAATGTCAATTAGTCATTTACTCGGTATTGGAATAAGCGTATTAAAGAAGACCGAAATATTTAAATGTCTGAGCTCCCGAAATATATCGATCACGGCAGCAATTCTAAATCGTCTTTACCGAAAATATCACAGAGGAAAAATGTTTGGTTATTTAGCCTTACTTTTGGCAAGAGAAACAACAATTGCGCTTGACCTCGGTCAAACCCGTGGCGATCACATTTTTCGACATTAGATAAGTTTATATAGGGTGATCCATCTAGAGGTATTTCTTCAGAACAAAAAAAATATAAAAATTCAAATCATGTGAGGAATCTTTATTGCTAAAGTGAAAGGACATTTTATGGCATTTATTTTTTGAAAATAATTACCTTCAAATGTTGGCAACTGCATTATGGAAATGTGCGTTTGATGAGCAACGGGAAGGTACGCTGTTTTCGACCAAAATTTTGTTCAGTAATGAGGCCCATTTCTGGCTCAACGGCGAAGTCGATAAACAAAATTGCCGCATTTGGGCTGAAGAGCAACAAGAAGAGGTTCAAGAGGTGTCATTATACCCAGAGAGAACCACGGCTTGGTGCGGTTTATAAGCTGGTGGAATCATCGGTGCATATTTTTTCAAAAATGATGATGGCCCTAACATGACCTTGAATGGTGCTCGCTATCGCGCCATAATATCGATCTTGATGCTGCCTGAAATTGAAGCCTGTAATCTTGACGACGCTTGGTTTCAACAGAACAGTGCCACTTGCCATACAGCTGCTGACCCAATGGATCTATTGAGAGGTAATTTTAAAGAGCAGCTAATTTTACGTGTTAGACAGGTGATTTGGCCGCCTAGATGGAGTGATATCACACCTTTAAACATTTTTCTTTAGTGTTACGTAAAGTCCAAAGTCTATGCTGACAAATCAGCTACGATTCAGGTTTTTGAAGCCAATATTAAGCGTACCATTAAAGCCATACCGGTCGAAATGCTCGAACGGTCTCATCCAAAATTGGACCTTCAGAATGGAAACCCTGAGGCGTAGTTGCGGGCAACATTCGAAGGAAATTATATTCAAAAAATAAATTCCATAAAATGTCCTTTCAAATTACCAATAAAGATTCCACACTTGATTTGAATTATTATATTTTTTTTTTTGTTCTGAAAAAGTACCTCTAGATGGATCACAATATAATTCTGTTGCACATATGAGTAGAATAAATGCTGAGTAGAAAAAATGCATATAGAAGCAGTAAAAGCCCTATAAAAAATAAACCTAAAGTCCGGCGGAGTACTGGGTGCAGAGCTGTAATTTGCTTTTTTGCACTGCAGGCTGTGGCAGCACTGTTGGTCGAAGAGAGGGAGAGAGTATGCGTGGCTTGTAGTGGCTGACAGGAGATTTGTATTCGTCTACCTTTCAGTTGTTATCATGCATTGGACACGACCTCTCCGTTTTGTGTTGAAACGTATTTTTCAAATGCGCACTCGATCATTGCAGTGCAGCGTGCTTTGCGTTTACGATTCGCTGTTCCCCCACGCGGAAGTGTTCCTGGACGGCAATCAATTGTAAATTGGGTAACTTCATTGAGAACAGCAGGAAATGTGTCATGTATACGAAGGAGACCTGAGAGAAGGATTACAACACCACAAAACACCGAGAGAGTTAGAGCAGCAGTACTGCAATCTCCGATACGCTCTGCTCGGAAGCAATCACTTGCTCTTTGCATTTCCTGTATTGTTTTTAGCCGGCTCTTAAGGCAATGCAATTAGAGGATACATGGCTACAACAGGATTGTGCCACTGCATACACTGCGAGGGTGACCATGATTTGTTTTAGGCAAATGTTTCCTGGACCGTTTGTCTCTTTGAGGGGTGATGTGAACTGGCCGGCACTCACCAGACTTAGCCCCATGCGATTTTTTCCTTTGGGGTTACCTGAAGTCGAAGGTGTAAATCAACCTTCCCAACACCTTGGAAGACCTAACTAACAATATTGAGGCTGAAATTGGCAGAATACCAGTCGACATGCTTGTTAGAGTTCATGAAAACTTCAGAAAACGTAAGCATGCTAAACATTGAGTTTTGGTCCTCCTAGGACGGGCTCTAAATTTATCCACATTTTTACTGTCTGAGCCACAATGTCGAACGTTAACGTTAGCTTGCCTGCTATGCAACAGAATTTGATTTCCGGGTCAAAAACAGGCATCTGAACGACAAAGCGAAAACTATGCATGAGAAAACGTCAGCAATTTAGTACAAAATTGGGGCCACTTAAGAGGGTCTCTATATATATTTCTGGCCTACGTAACTCTAAGTGTTGCCTGGCGCCATCTGACATTTCCATTGGCAAGTTTGACATTTTTTGCATAAACTTACGCAAAACGTTTTGACGTACGACCATCATTTGTGTTGTTTACAGTGACTTGAAAAAATCAATTTGGCAAAAAAATGGAATTAACTCGTGAACATTTTCGTGCGATCATTTTTCACAACTTTCGACGTGGATTATCACGACAAGAGTGCATCGGTGAACTTAAATCTTTGTATGGAGATGAAGCACCATCCTATAGCATTGTGTAAAACTGGTTGAATGAATTCAATCCTGGCCGACGCTTGCTCAAAGGCGAAGGTCGCTCAAAAACGGACGCTGTGCCAGAGAACATTGATGCCATGCGTGAACTGATAATGCAAGATCGTCATGTGTCATGCCGTTAGATAGATGCATTCTTGGGCATTTTTTCCACCAGCATACATTCGATATTGCATGAACTCCTGGCCGTCAAGAAGGTTTTTTGTCGTTGGATCCTGCACAATTTGACAATCGCTTAAATTTGACAATCGCTCGTGCCGATTGGTGCAAAGAAATTTTGAAAAAATCGCGGTACTTCAAAAGACGTTTATAAGATTGTCACAGGTGACGAATCATGGATCTATGCGTATGAGCCCGAAACAAAACAGCCATCGACCGTGCGGGTCTTCAAAGACGAGCCAAATCCAACGAAAGCTGTTCGTGGAAGAAGCACTTCGAAGCAAATGGTCGCCTGTTTCTTCGGCAAAATTGGTCATGTGGCGGCTGTTCCACTTGAGCAACGTAGGACGGTCAATTCTGAGTGGTACACCACAATTTGTTTGCCTGAAGTATTCGGAGAAATTCAAAAAACGAACAAGAGAAGACGAATCATTGAGCAGCATGACAATGCGAGCTCTTACACATCGGCTCAAACCAGCGCCATTTTGACCGGCCAAAACTTCGAATTGATAGATCATCCGCCGTACAGCCCTGGCTTGGGAGCCAATGACTTCTTTTTATTCCCGCACATCAAGAAAAAAATGCGTGGTCAACGAATTTCGCTGCCAGAAGATGCTGTCTTAGCGCTCAAAAACCATGTTTTGGAGGTGTCTTAATCGGAGGGGAAAAAGTGCTTCGACAATTGGTTTGAGCGCAAGCAAAAGTGTATAAATCATGCTGGAGAATACTTTGAAAAGCAATAAAACCATTTTTGATGATAAATATTCGAATTTTCATTATAAGGCCAGAAATATATATAGCAGCCCTCGTATAAGTACTTTAGTTGTGCAAAAACAGTTTTTTGTCTCTAGATCCAAAAAGTCGCTTTGACGGTTCGGATACTTGGTATGTTACACCGATACTACAGTTCCATTAACAAACTTTTTATTTGTCTCAATTTAAGATCCGAATCTACGTGTTTTGAGTGCATATGCGATTAATTTTTTATTTAGCCCCCACTGTACAAGCCATATTACACATCAGATCTTACTCATAAATGGTTAGTTAAAAGTAGAGAGGTCCTGGTATACAACTTTTTGGTATTAACCTAAGCGACCAAGGACCAAGATTTATTTTTTGCTATTATTTATTTTTTTTACTCTCTCGTTGCAAGTTCGCCATATTTTTCGTTGCCGTCAATCATAGAGCGTGTTGGGTCCTATAAGATTATTAGGGACAATTATCGTATTGCCAAAAGCTGCAACAATCATGCGAATTTTAAAGGTTTTTTTTGAGGGTGCCAATTCCGGTATCAAGCATTCAACAGACAGACGGGCGGACGTGAATATTCATAATAGTTATATGATGATAATGAATATTTATACATTGTGAGGTTTTCGAAGAGTTAAACGTGAGTTAAACGAAATAAAGAATTTAGAATTAATTTCTATCCTCAGGTGGATATTAAAAAAACGTGTCCTTTTTTCAGGTTTTCATTTGTCTGACTGATGCCGATACCGGTACGAATTTAAAATAAATTCGAATGGTAATAATTTGTTGAGCAGTGTACGATTAAAAAGACAAGTTTCCAAAATAAATAATACTCTGGCTGCAGGCGATCAACGGTCGTGCCCCTGGGGGTATTAAGTAACAAAATAATCTACATCCAATCAATATTAATCATACGCACTGCAGCTTGTGTTACTCCCTTAATTAAGAATATCTAAAATGCGTTATTTTGCTCCAACATTTGACCATAAATGGAGATCACAGCGATCAACCATGGCTCGTACAAATTACACAGAAACAAATGAAAAAGAGAGACACTCACACTCTATAAAATATTAAATAAAAGCCAATTTTGCATATGACTTTTGTTTGGTATGAAAAAAAAAGTTTGCATCGAAAACGACGTCAGCACAAACCATATCACATTTTTAAAACAATTTGTTTAAATATTTATGAAAAAACGACAAATCACATTCACACACACACGGCAATTTCTGCTAAAGATTTCTGTGTACTTTAAGTGCGTGGGCCGTTAAATCGGCAACAGCAACAACATGACGAAGGCGACAACTGAAATTCGTTTAACCGGTACTTTTGGCGTTCAAGCCAATTCACATTTTCTATAGGCATCATTAAAACTATAGAAGGACCACGAAGTGGACTGTGACGTTTCCTCTTAAGCAAATGTTTTGTTTTTTTTTTCGAAATGAAAACAAAATTTTCACCCAATTATGAATTTTTGTTTCAACAATTTTTTTCTTTGACTTTGTGTGTTTTGACACTTGAAATTACTTATGTATATTTTTTCTCTATTAGTTTATTATTCAAATCAGGGCAACACAAAAGAGAATTCGAAATTCTGATAGAATTTGGGGAAAATTTGTTGTGTTCATTTTTGTATTTCATTTTGTGTTTGAATCGGAAATTCTAAAAATTCCATTTCTTTCTGTTTTGCAGAGTTAATATCCGCCACCTCCTCATCCGCATTGCCAGAAACTGTTTTTGTTTTGTGCCGGCAAATGTTCGCTGAAAAATGATTTTATCCCTGGACCAAACAACTCTGATAAAGAAGCGAAAAACAGTCGTTTGAAGGAAGAAATCTTTTCGAAAAAGGAAAACAAAATTGAAAAAGTTTCAAGGAACAAGAGGTAAGTTTTGGAAGAAACTGGGCTCGTTTACCCACAAACTGCAGGCAAATAGGGACAACAATTACGAAAACTACTATTTTTGCCTATCTAAAAATCGAATCTACTTTAATCCTCCTCCCTTTTTCTTCTTTCTCATAGGACATCTTCACTTTTTTGTTTGTTTAGCCAACAAATTGTTATAAGTATTATCTGGTCATTTTAAATCTACGGACATACTCAGCAGCCGCCTTTCATTACTCATTCATCCATACACTCTTACATAGTTAAAGCACATATACATATATACACATACCCACACACACACACACAAAATGGGCAAAGATTATTATAAAACCTTGGGTTTACCCAAAACTGCCACCGATGAAGAAATCAAAAAAGCCTATAGAAAACTAGCGCTGCGCTATCATCCAGACAAAAATAAAGCGGCAAATGCCGAGGAAAAGTTCAAGGAGGTCGCTGAGGCCTATGAAGTGCTATCGGACAAAAGCAAGCGGGAAGTTTATGATAAATATGGCGAAGATGGCTTGAAAGCTGGAGGTGAGTTTGAACCTTGAAGGATTGATTTTTAAAAATTAAAAAGATTTTCGGTTACGGAACACTGTGCGTGTCTTAGCTAAGATGAGTCTATAAAAGTCTCGGTTGAGTAAAGACATTATATGGCTCTGCTGAGCTAAGCTTAGGCGAGTCTCAGCTAAGCTGATACATTATATGGCGCTGCTGAGACAAAATGTTTTTCAGCTAAATACTTATCTTCGCTAAGCTTAAATATTTAAAGACTGCTGAGCTGGGAAATTCTGTGTCATTTAAGCTGACGCACTTTTTGTCTCAGAAGGGCTGACTCACATTGCGTCTCAGCTAGGCTGACTCACTTTGAGCCTCAGCTAAGCTGACCCATTATGTGTCTCAGCTAAGCTGAACCATTATGAATCTCAGCTAAGCTGACCCTTTATGTGTCACAGCTAAGCTGACCCATATGTGTCTAAGATAAGCTGACCCATTTTGTGTCTCAACTAAGCTGATTCACTTTGTGTCTCAGCTAGGCTAACCAATTTTGTGTCGGCTTAGCTAACCTATTATGTGTCTAAGCTTAGCCAACCTATTATGTGTCTTAGCTTAGCTAACCTATTATGTGTCTTAGTTAAGCTAACCCATAATGTGTCTCAGCTAAGCTCACTCATTATGTGTCTCAGCTAAGCTGGTCCATTATGTGTCACAGCTAAGCTGACCCAAGACACATAATAGGTTAATAGGTCAGCTAAGCTGACCCATTGTGTGTCTAAGATAAGCTGACCCATTATGTGTCTCAACTAAGCTGACCCATTATGTGTCACAGCTAAGCTGACCCAAGACACATAATAGGTTAATAGGTCAGCTAAGCTGACCCATTATGTGTCTAAGATAAGCTGACCCATTATGTGTATCAACTAAGCTGATTCACTTTGTGTCTCAGCTAGGCTGACACATTTTGTGTCAGCTTAGCTAACCTATTATGTGTCTTAGCTTAGCCAACCTATTATGTGCCTTAGCTTAGCTGACCTATCATGTGTCTTAGTTAAACTAACCCATTATGTGTCTCAGCTAAGCACACTCATTATGTGTCTCAGCTAAGCACACTAATTATGTGTCTCAGCTAAACTGACCCATTATGTGTCAGCCAAGTTGACCCACTTAGTGTCTCAGTTAAGTTGACTCACTTTGTGACTTAAGTTGACTCACACTGTGCCTCGGCTCAGCAGAACCACTTTGTGGCTTAAGCTGACCCATTATATGTCTCAGCTAAGCTGACCTATTATGTACCTCACCTTAGCTGAGCGGTTATGTGTCTCAGCTATGCTGATATAATGTGTCTTAGCTAAGCCCATTATTGTCTCAATTAAGCTTATCAACTTTGTGACTCAGCTCAACTGTTTCGCTTTGTGTCTCTGCTGAGCTGATCCACATGTACGAGTATATCTCATAAAAGCTAAGCCCACCTAAGTTGAGCCATCATGTGTTGCAGAAAACCGAAGACAATATACTATGTCTCAGCTTATTTAAGCCTCAAAGCATCGTCTTTTGCTAAGGCACTTAAATACCTTGGTAAAAGTCAATATTTTTAAGAGTCGGCTTTTAGATTTGCAGGATTTTTTTTAACAAAATATTGGTTATTGCTTTTTTGCATTTATAACCGATTTTTTATTTAGTTTTGTTCTTCGCTTATTTTATAATATTTTTCAGGCAGAAGCAATGGCACAGGTTCGAATAATTCATTTACATATCAGTTCCACGGTGATCCCCGCGCCACATTTGCACAATTTTTCGGCTCCAGCAATCCGTTCGCATCGTTCTTCGATATGGGCGACAATCTCTTCGATAAGAACGTTTTCGATCTGGACACGGAGCACGATTTTTTCTCATCGCCCTTCGGCGGCTTGGGTTCGCGTCATGGTCTCGGCGGTGCTTTTAGGTAAGTACCTTAGGCTAATACAACGCTGTCGATGTGATTGCTTTAAATAATCCAGTGAAGACCCTCGTTTAGATCGCATTCATTCAATGTCCATACACCGTTCAAAAAGGAGAAACAACAGGATCCACCCGTCGAACATGATCTCTACGTGACGCTGGAGGAAATCTATCATGGCTGTGTTAAAAAAATGAAAATCTCAAGGCGTGTCCAACAGCCCGACGGTATATCGAAGAAGGAGGACAAATATGTGAGCATATCGATAAAGCCTGGCTGGAAATCGGGCACAAAGGTTACCTTCCAGAAGGAGGGCGACCAGTCGCCGGGTAAGATACCCGCTGATATTGTGTTCATAATTCGAGATAAACCGCATGCCATGTTTAAACGTGAGGGAAGTGATTTAAGATATACCGCCCGCCTTACATTGAAACAGGTGAGTTGGAGAACTATTCCAAATGAACATTGTGACATTTATTAAGATAGTGTTAAAGTAAGAAATCTGTCAAAATTTGATGAAATTTACACCACATTTCTCCTGTATATAATTTATTTTCAAGTCTTTTTGCTTGTAACTCTATTATTCGATTTAATTTAATTTCGATTGGTACTCGCTTATTTAAAGAGTAAGTGATCGCATAGGGGATAACTTTAAAATTTTACATGCATTTTTCGTAATTTGTAGAAAAAACCGAGCTTTCTTAAACTCGAAAAATGTTATTCTTAAATAACTTTCTTCTCAGAAATTTCAGTTAATTAAAACAAACTAGTTTTAGGGCAAGCTGTTTATAGTTTTCAGCATATCATTTTGATATTCTTGTACAACGGTGTGAACCGCCTACAACGGTTTGAACCAACCGCCTAAGTAAGTTGCCAATACAACTTACTTAGGCGGTAAGTTGTATATGAATTTAAGGGTGGATCGATTTAGTAATCGATATTGTGCCATATATGTTTTGATAGCATTTGGCATCTACGTTTTTCTTAGTGCGAAAAAGTTGAAAAATTTAAATATGGACGCCTCGAATATGATTTTATTGATATGTCGTAGTGGATTTGTTTTTCCTCAAAAGCTATAGAAAAATCGATGGCACAATATCGACAATTTTTTTCCTTACAAATACCCTTATATACCCTTATACTTAAAGACAATAAGTTTATTTTATCGGAATCTTACATATAAGGTCGATTAATTTTAACTTTCCATTAGACAATTCTACAACTATCTGTACAATTTTGAGCCACATTAAACTTGGCAGCTGCTCACAGCATAAAACGCTTTGCTCATAAAAACTTTTTGTTTTTATGAGCACGAGCAGTGCTAGAACAAGCACCAGTAATACCGAAAGTTCTGTACAGCGCAATGAGGATAATTCGCCCTGGATTTTAAATAGGATATGTTCTATTCAACATGAATTGAGTTCCGGAGTATCATAGCCAATTTACCGCACAACGAATAAAAGTATGGTTAGGTTAACAATATTTGAAGAGCACCATGCTATTTTTGGTTATATGGTTGTGCCTCATCAATAATTTAAATCTCACAACAATAGTACGATTAACACACTACCATACTATGAATCCCACAACCATTCACTGATGTACACTCAATCATACTAGGATCCCTGCAATCATATTATGATTCACACTCAACCATAACATGATCCCCACATCCATTTTATGATCCTCACAGCCGTAGAAGGGTTCATACGCATCCTTTGTATGATCCCTACTACCAAAGTATGATCCCACCCCAGCATACTATGACCCCTAAAATAATTTTTTAGGACTGGGTTATGTTGTTATTCAACAATAGAGATTTCCATTAACTAAGTTATTTAAACTTACACGAGGGCTGCTATATATATTGCTCGCCTAATAAAAAAAATAAAAATAAAATAATCATCAAAAGTGGTTTTATTGTGTTTTAAAGTATTCTCCAGGATGATTTATACATTTTTGCATGCGTTCAATCCATTTGTCGAAGCACTTTTTCCACTTCGATTGAGACACCTCCAAACCATGGTTTTTGAACCCTTCAACAGCATCTTCTGGCGACGAAAATCGTTGACCACGCATTTTTTCTTAAGGTGCTGGAATAAAAAGAAGTCATTAGGTTCCAAGTCAGGGCTGTACGGCGGATAACCCATTAATTCGACGTTTTGGACGGTCATGGTGCACAATGATTCGTCTTCTCTTATACGTTTTTCGAATTTCTTCGAAGACTTCAGGCAAACAAATTGTGGTGTACCACTCAGAATTACCCGTCCTACGTTGCTCAAGCGGAACAGTCGCCACATGACCAGTTTTGCCGAAAAAACAGGCGGCCATTTGCTTCGAAGTGCTTCTTCCACGAACAACTTTCGTTGGATTTGACTCGTCTACGAAGGCCCACAAGGTCGATTGCTATTTTGTTTTGGGCTCATACGCATAGATCCATGATTCGTCACCTGTGACGATCTTATTAACGTCTTTTGAAGCTTCTTTTACGGCCAGCTGTTCATGCAATATCAAATGTATGCTGGTGAAAGAAATGCCCAAGGATGCCTCTATCTTAAGGTATGTCACATGACGATCTTGCATTATCAGTTCACGCACGGCATCCATGTTCTCTGGTACAGCGGCAGTTTTTAGAGGAGCTTCACGACCTTCGTCTTTGAGCGAGCGTCGGCCACGATTCAATTCATTAAACCAATTTTTCACAGTGCTATAGGATGGTGCTTCATCGCTATACCAAGATTTAAGTTCATCGATGCACTCTTGTGATAATCCACGTCGAAAGTTGTGCAAAATTAACGCACGAAAATGTTCACAAGTTATTTAATTTTTTTGCCAAATTTTGTTTTTTAAGTCAACACAAATGATGGTTGTACGTCAAAACGTTCTGAGTACGTTTATGCTGCAAAATGTCAAACTTTCCAATGGAAATGCCATATGGCGCCTGGCAACGCTAAGTGTTGCCTAGGCCAGAAACATATGTAGCAACCCTCGTATACTCTCCATCATGGATGACGGTCCAATATTACAAGTTCGTCAAGGGGATTGGCACTGGTTTCTTTTCTATTTGGATAATACTACGAGGGCGGTTCGGAAAGTTCTTAGCCTATCAATGAAAGAGAATAGTTAGTTTTTCAAAAATATTTTTATTTTTCAATATAATCTCCTGAAACTTCAATACACTCAGTCCAACGCTTATCTAGCAATTCTATCCCTTGATTAAAATAGTTTTCCTCAAGGTCTTAAAAATAGTGGTTTACAACTGTAATTGCATCTTCATTTGAGGTAAAACGCTTGCCAGCAAGGAATTTTTTTAGATTTGGGAACAGGTAAAAGTCACTGGGAGCTAAATCAGGAGAATAAGGTGGGTGGTCAAGCAACTCGTACTTTAATTCGTTGATTTTAGCCACTGTTAAAACACTCTTGTGCGCTTGTGCGTTGTCTTGATGAAAAATTATTTTTTTGTGTTGTAAGCCAGGACGTTTTTCTCGAATTTGTACATATAATTGATCTAAAAGGTTGCAATAGTACTCTGAATTTATTGTTTTACCCTTTTGCAGATAGTCAATCAATAAAATACCTTTGAAGTCCCAAAAAACCGTTGCCATAACCTTACCAGCCGATTGAATTGTTTTTGCCTTCTTTGGGGCACTTCCTCCAGCTTCAGTCCATTGTTTGGATTGTTCTTTTGTCTCTGGAGTATAGTGGTGGATCCACGTCTCATCAACAGTTATGAAACGACGCTTAAAATCCATTTTATTTCGCTGAAAACGATCCAAACAAGCTTGAGAAATTTTCATTCTTATGCGTTTTTCGTCGACTGTTAACAAGTGCGGCACCCATCTTGCAGAAAGCTTTTTCATCTGTAGTGCTTCATGCTAAATTAAATGGACTCGATCATTTGAGATGTCCATAATATTAGCTATTTCACGCACTTTTATTCGTCGATCATTTAATACCATATCATACACTTTGGCTATGATATGTAAACTACGTGGTTCATCTTCAATGCTTGTACGACCACGTTTAAATTCAGCAACCCAATTTTTTACTGCTGCATATGAAGGAGCACTTTCCCCTAACACATTCACCTTATCATTATGAATTTCTTGTCCCGATAAACCTTTTTTATGTAAATATTTAATGACACCACGTATTTCTAATTTTTCCATTGTAAAAAAATCGCGGATGCGTCTTTTGTGAACACCTGTTTCTATATGAAGGAGTTGCCAGATAGAAACAAAATTTAACATGTGTTCATAGCAGAGATGGAAGTTTCCAAAACACTTAACTTTTTTCTGTTTATACCTCGCTTTTTGTGCTAGGCTAATAAGTTTCCGAACCGCCCTCGTACATTTAAATAATATTGATATTGCTAAAAAATAGAAGCGAGGAACATAGTTTTATTACAGATAACATACTATTGTTGCCGTGACCATAGAGTAACAAAGTCTTTTCTCTGCGTGCTGTATTCAATTGGTTCCAGAAGAGCAGGCTATTATATAGTCTTTTATTGAACTTTGTAGTGAGCTTGAAAGTCCATTAGATAGATTCTGAAAAAATCAGCCATATCTTATTTTCTACAACTTTTTTTCTAATTTTTTAAAATGCAACTGAAGAAATCGTGTGAAACAGTTCAGTAAATATCTTAAGAAACTCTTCAAAAAAAATTCACGCTTTAAATATTTAATATCTGTCAATAAATACTACTTACGTACTTTAGTCTCACTACATTCCATTATGGACAAGAGGGAACTTTTCTCAAGTCAGTGAGCTGTGCACGATCCAATTCTTATACCCACTTAACGCCGGCTCCGAACGGCTTATGTATTTTATAGAAAAGTTTTTACATGGCTTAGAGATAAATCTCTTACTCGTAAAGTCGCCGTTATTTACTAGGTCGAACCCGCCTCTAAAAAAATTGTTAGATGTTCTTAGCGGGGAGTGAACCTTTGTCAACTGGTGTAATAGTCGTGCACACTTTCATCACACCACGGTGGCCCAATAAATATATTCCGAAATATTTCACTTGCAGTTCATTCGATACTTCTGGTATCGAGTACTTTGTTTTCGATGCTGGTGGACTTTCTATACGTTTTGTGCGAGAAGTTTATCGATACATTTCTAAGACCTAGTTAGGTTATCATAAGAAGGTTTGCTGAACAGAGGGCATATAAAGACCATTTTTTGCAAAAGTTTAAAAAACCAAAACATAACTCATTAAAAGTTATGATTTCTCAAAACAAACATATGCGATCTATCAAAGTTTCACAACTCACACAAATCAATCACATTTGATGTTCGTGTTGTTGGTGTTTTGTTTTTCGTTTTGAGTCATTAGCCTTTAATAGAATACGTTTGGCTATAATGACACGATTTCCCATCAAAATCCAAATCAAAATGAATGCCAACGACCACAATGCGGTGCAGAAACTACACATGATGAAAAGTGGAAAAGTTCTCACAGTTGGGGGGTAAATCACAAAATGGGGAAAAAGAGACAAATGCAAACAAAGCGAGAAAAAATCACACACACACAAAATGAAAATAAATCGTAAATTGTTAATTTAGTGTATAAATGGCTATTTACCATATTAGCCAGAATCACAAACGCACGCACACACTCGGTAAAAACCCAAAAACATCAGCCAAACCAATGGCAGCAGCGGTGGCAACAATCAACAGCAGCAACAATCAAGCGACCAACCAGCCTGCCAAACAGCCAAACCATTCATCCGTCCAAGCAGTCATTCATCCAATCATTAATTTGATCAATCATTTTAAAGGCAGTTTTTCCCAAATTAATCAATGACACTTTTTGCACGCTGTTATATGCCTGTGTGAGTATCCCTCTATATGTGTGTGTACGTGTGTGTGTGCGTGCATTTTTTGGAAAATTTTCAAATGTTTTTATGGTCAACCAATCAAAGTTTTCTGTGTTTGTGTTGTCCAGTTGCAAGTTGATGATGGAGTTTATTTTACTGTCCATAAACCATGTGGACATACTACTACACAGAGAGCCACTTAAAACTATACCAACCCATACACACACACTTTTGACATACACATAATACTCCGAAAAAAGTGATTTGTTTTATGTCCATAGTCCAGCCATGGGTCCATGGGTGTCTCATGTGTGTGTGTCACATGCGAATTTTTCCCATCAGTTTTATTTTGGCTCGACTGGAGTTTGTCGTCATCGTCATTGCTTTTGGTGCGATCCGGTACGGTTCAGTCTAGTCTAGTCTGGTCTGGTCTGTTAATGACATGAAGTATGTCGTGTCCACTTTACTCTCGCAGCTTGCCTCAAACTGATATGAAAACCCCAAAAACAGAGAAGAACAACAGCGTCAGAACACCAACAACAATTTTAAATGTTGCTGCTATTGCAATGACTGCGATGTTGCTGTGTTTGCGGGCAGTGGTGCTGATGTTGTTGCCGCTGCTATTGTTCCAAAACAAACAATATTGGAACAATTTTGTTGTGTTTGACTTTTCGCTCGCTCGTTATTTGTGACGTTTAGTACGTTGACGTTGATCAGAAAAAATGGTCAAACCATTAAAAAAAAGCTGCAACCAATTCACTCAAAATAAACATGACAACGCTCTAGTAAAGCACCGGCGAACCAGCCAGCCAACCATCCAACCGTCCATACCACCCCCTTTGTGCATTCATTCATTTCAGCGAACCAAAAAGGTATGCCACTAGCCGGGGAGCAAGGGGGCACTGTAATTCTAAAAAAGAAAATGGCCGAATATTTTTAAATCTCCAAGATTTAGAGGACTTCTCAAACTTCACCTGACTACTACCCTTTCAATTCGGTACGACTTAGGTTCATGCGTCGCTATATACCACATATGAACTACGATTTTTATTGAATTTTGCCAATATAAAGCTCCAGTAACAACATCGGTTCAAATGTCCTATGAGACCATGCCCACTTATGTTTCTTTGACAGTAAAAGTCTTGTAGGAGATCGCATATACATCGAGTTTGATAGAGTTAATTAAAAAGATGCTGTTAGCTGAAATTTTACTCTGTACAGAGGTCCACGTTTAGGTCCCTTCCGGTTAGGCCTAACTTGCCTACATAATTTTTAAGCCTTGTTTGCCTTCCAGTATGACAGTGACTGTATTAGGCAAAATTGTCGTGGATGTGGGTCAATATTTAAAATGACTGAATTTTAGGGGGCACTATAGACAATTGGCCAAGTTTTAATGACTCCAGTTAAGCTTAAGTGAAGAAGTTTAACTTTTTTTTAAAAATCAATATTTCCACTGTTTAAGAGAGTCCAAGGGATCCTTTTTTCATATTCGGATTTCTGCCGAAATTTTATTGTTTTTCCATATCCATATGTGACGCGCAAAATAGAAAAAAAAGAAAAAAAATGAAAATTGATTTTTTTACCATACGAGGGCGGTTTGGAAAGTTCTTAGCCTATCAATGAAAGAGAATAGTTAGTTTTTCAAAAATATTTTTATTTTTCAATATAATCTCCTGAAACTTCAATACACTTAGTCCAACGCTTATCTATCAATTCTATCCCTTGATTAAAATAGTTTTCCTCAAGGTCTTCAAAATAGTGGTTTACAACTGTAGTTGCATCTTCATTTGAGGTAAAACGCTTGCCAGCAAGGAATTTTTTTAGATTTGGGAACAGGTAAAAGTCACTGGGAGCTAAATCAGGAGAATAAGGTGGGTGGTCAAGCAACTCGTACATTAATTCGTTGATTTTAGCCATTGTTAAAACACTCTTGTGCGCTGGTGCATTGTCTTGATAAAAAATTATTTTTTTGTGTTTTAAGCCAGGACGTTTTTCTCGAATTTGTACACTTAATTGATCTAAAAGGTTGCAATAGTACTCTGAATTTATTGTTTAACCCTTTTGCAGATAGTCAATCAATAAAATACCTTCATCTGTAGTTCTTCATGCAAAATTAAATGGACTCGATCATTTGAGATGCCCATGATATTAGCTATTTCACGCACTTTTATTCATCGATCATTTAATACCATATCATGCACTTTGGCTACAATTTCTGTTGTTGTTGCTGTTTTTGGACGTCCACTACGTGGTTCATCTTCAATGCTTGTACGACCACGTTTAAATTCAGCAACCCAATTTTTTACTGTTGCATATGAAGGAGCACTATCACCCAAGACATTCACCATATCATTATGAATTTCTTGTCCCGATAAACCTTTTTTATGTAAATATTTAATGACACCACGCATTTCTAATTTTTCCATTGTAAAAAAATCGCGGATGCGTCTTTTGTGAACACCTGTTTCTATATGAAGGAGTTGCCAGATCGAAACAAAATTTAACATGTGTTTATAGCAGAGATGGAAGTTTCCAAAACACTTAACTTTTTTCTGTTTATACCGCGCTTTTTGTGCTAGGCAAAGAAGTTTCCGAACCGCCCTCGTAGTTCATAGTCAAAGGTGACCAATTTTAGGGACCCAAGCAACAGGGCTGCTGTGGTGTAATAGAAGTATGCACTATCATGTCAGTAATCCCAGGCTCAACCCCGGGTAAGAACATATAACATTTTTTTCTAAAGGCGGGTTTCCACCCCGTAAATTCCAGCGACTTAACGAGTAAGAGATTTATCTCTAAGCCATGTAAAAACTTCTTTATAAAATGCATTAGGTATTCGAAGCCGGTGTTAAACAGTGGGTCGCGGTCACTGAGTATAAAAGTAGAATCGTACATAGCTCACTGATTTGGGAGAAGTTCCCCTTGTTCCTTAATGAAATGTTGTGGGACTTAAGAAAACTCCACTCCTAAGTTGGCCCGTATCATAAATATACTTAGTAGGGACCTAACTACTGTTACACACGTTTTATGCTGAAAATAAAAACTACTGAATGTTTTTGGACCAAATATTTTTTAATATACTCGTATTTATTGATGTATATTGTATCCAAAAAGAATCTACTTATTCGAAATGTCCGCCTTTTGCCTTTACACACGCCTTAAGCCGCACTGGCCAATCGTCAATAGCTGCACGAACCTCGTCCATTGGAAAATTGGCCACAGCTCGAACCAAAGCAGTCTTTAGAGATCCAATGTTGGGGTATCTTTTGTGACAAAGCTTGTCCTCTAAAACCGTCCACAATTTGTAATCCAATGGGTTCTAATCTGGACTGCCTGAGGGCCATTCTTCAGAGGAAATGAACGCTGGCAAAATGGTTCGAAGCCAGGCCTGGGACGTTTTAGTCTTATGGGCCGGCGCAGAATCCTGCTGGAAACTCCATGCCTGGTTTTGGAACAGGAAATTGTTAAGAGGCCTCACAACAGCTTCCAAAACGGTTTTTGGTAAACTTTGGCCGATGTTTTGACTCCTTGTTCGCAGACCCCATCATAAGAGACACCCCACCAAACCATGACTAAAGCTGGGTGATGACCCTTTTCCAAACTTGGGATCAGTTCAGATGCTTTATACACTCTATCATTTTGCTTGTTAAATTTTTCCTGAACGGTAAAAATTTTTTCATCGGTGAACAAATTTTTTCTGTGCAAGTTATCTCCGATTGGATTTTTGAATGAAAGTCGGGCAGATTATGATAGCTCGGTCTCCTTTCGTCCTGAGTTCTACAAAAAAGTGGTTCCGGGTGCACAAAAAGGATAGCATCTTTATGATTGGAATATTGTTAAGGCTCTTGAACAGCATTTGTTTAAATCTCTTATTTTTTCTACTTATTTTTTTCTTTTTTTTGTTTTCCCTATCCTCTCCTTTTTTGTAATCAACCCCTCCCCTTCACCCCCTAATTTTAGGCTAGTTGTAAGTTTACTTTTAAGCTAAATTCTAGGATATTTCACTCCTAAGACCACTTTAGCCTCGGGAGCAAGGGCGAACACATTTATCAGAGCTACATACAAATTAAAAATATTTCTATACACAAAAAAGGCTTGGTGCCGTTAGCTGCACGTTATTGGTAATTTAGACATTATAGTCATAAGCAATTTCTTGTTCATAGATCTAGTATATGTCTGTCATTGTTTTTGAAAAAAGTCTCAATAAAATAAACTAAACTTCGCCAAAAGACGTTTGCATTTTTCAATCCTATTTTTGTTTAAAGCTGCAGTCAATAAATGTCCGTTACGTCGTTTGAAAGCCCCAAGTCCCAAGTCTTTTTAATGATTCGTCTCATGGACTTTTGTGTGATATTCATGTCACGGGTCATGATTTTCTGTTTTCGGAGAGGATTTCTGTGAATTCTTGATTTAACGGCTTTGATGACATGCGGTGTTCGACTTGAGCGTGGGCGGCCCGACCGGTGGCGGTCTTTTACATCTCCAGTCTCCTCAAACAGTTTTATGCATCGGCCGACGAACATGCGGCTAGTCCCTAGTGGCCGGAGCGTTTTGAAAATATCACCTTTTTTTTCATTTCACACTTGAAAAGCGCTATTACAGCGATATGGTTCTCATTATCTGACCACTCCATGATGAAAGTTGAAACCATTTTAAAATCCCCTTACAGACTAACGCTATTGCGGTTAGCTTTCAAAACCCATATGACATTAACGGGGTATGTTCAGTTCTTTTATTGAAATGGGTGTGTTCAATGTTGTAACAGTATTCATGTCCCTACTAAGTACATATGTACCTCAACATCCCATTAGGGACCAAGGGAGATCTTCGCTGAAACCAGTTAGCTGTGAACGATATAATTCTTGTACTCGTTGACCGCTATCTGCTGTTTAATGTGAGTTTTTTGGAGAAGTTTTTACATTACTAAGAGATTTATTATCTCTTTCTCAGAAATTCTTTGGCATTTAGGATGTAAAAGGCGCCGTTGAGCATTTTTAGATAGGACCGGGGTTTACTTGTATTATAGTCGTGCATTTACGAAGTGAAAACATTCGCTGAACGTTTACTATAAATAAAGGCTGCTTTTTTCCACAAATGATTGATCACTTTCTTTAAGACTGAAAAATTTTAAAACTGAATGCTTAAACAAAGCAAATCAAATTGGTTCACACTTGAACCGCTTTGCAACACTGTGCAACGTTTTGATGTCCAGCAGTCGGTCAAATACTGTAAATATGTCTGTCGCCACCGTGTGTTTGTCCGTCTGTCGCCGTTGTTTGTTTAAGGTGTTAAATTTTTCACACATATTTATTTTGCTATTAAAACGATCTGCTCGTCCGAAATAGAATAGAACAAAATGTGTGAGACTGGTGGAAAATTGTTGCTGCTTTTGTTGTCGTTCAAATTAACTTGGCTGGCATATGGACATAGTACGAGTAGTTGGCTTTTTTGCACTTTTCAACTTATATTTACCCATAGTGTTCAATTTTTTTTTTGCATTTGATGCAGGGTAGACACCAATTGATGAGGGAACATTTTCTTTGTAGACACGCAAATCATATTTTTTTAATGGGACTCTGGTTGGAATTTTACCTCCTGGTATTATGTGAAGCAAAAAGAGTTGTTGAACTTCTTGCTGTTGAGTTCATGATGATTGGTATTAAATAGCTGGTTATAGCATTAGAAGATATTCTGTTTTTGTCATGTCAGACTTAAATTTTATCAATTGTACACAGAAAAGACTATACTAACTTAATTCACACAACATCCCTTTAAGGACCAATGGGAAACTTATCTCAACCCAGTTAGCTGTGACCACACGATTCTTATACCCACTGACCGGGACCTACCGTTTAACGCCGGTCCCGAATGACCGAATTTTATTTAGTTTACTTAAATATGTTTACGCATTTTAGAAGTGTGACCGATCTATTGGTTGTGTGCACAAAACTTCAATCATATTTACCATCTAGCGGTATGTCGAACCGAATATTCATTAGGAATAAACATTCGGTAGTGGCAACTGAAATTCTTCTTTTGTAGCGGAATTTTTGTAGTTCTAGCCGATTTACAACTGATTCTTACTTTGTGTTCAGCCAGGAGCTGCACACATCAGCGTTAAAGTTACAACCCTGACAATAGTTCTTCTCTCTACGTTTGGCATTATGCTAGCGAGGACAGCGCTTACGTTCAATGCTTTGTCCGATATGTAGTTTATTTGGACCCAAAGTTCAATATATCATCTATTATCACCTTAGGTGGGTATCATCTATTATAACTAGGTACTTTAGTGGTCTCTTGGGTACGATTCCATGATGGTCTTGAGTTTGTCATGTTTAATAATTAGGAATGGTTCTATTTTATACTTTATTTATATATAGCTATAACTCATTTTAATCTCCCGCTCGAGGATGTACGAGGGTGGTTCGGAAACTTCTTAGCCTAGCACAAAAAGCGCGGTATAAACAGAAACTTCCATCTCTGCTATAAACACATGTTAAATTTTGTTTCGATCTGGCAACTCCTTCATATAGAAACAGGTGTTCACAAAAGATGCACCCGCGATTTTTTACAATGAAAAAATTAGAAATGCGTGGTGTCATTAAATATTTACATAAAAAAGGTTTATCGGGACAAGAAATTCATAATGATATGGTGAATGTGTTAGGTGAAAGTGCTCCTTTATATGCAACAGTAAAAAATTGGGTTGCTGAATTTAAACGTGGTCGTACAAGCATTGAAGATGGACCACGTAGTGGACGTCCAAAAACAGCAACAGCAACAGAAATTGTAGCCAAAGTGCATGATATGGTATTAAATGATCGACGAATAAAAGTGCGTGAAATAGCTAATATCATGGGCATCTCAAATGATCGAGTCCATTTAATTTTGCATGAAGAACTACAGATGAAAAAGCTTTCTGCAAGATGGGTGCCGCACTTGTTAACAGTTGACCAAAAATGCATAAGAATGAACATTTCTCAAGCTTGTTTGGATCGTTTTCAGCGAAATAAAATGGATTTTAAGCGTCGTTTCATAACTGTTGATGAGACGTGGATCCACCACTATACTCCAGAGACAAAAGAACAATCCAAACAATGGACTGAATCTGGAGGAAGTGCCCCAAAGAAGGCAAAAACAATTCAATCGGCTGGTAGGGTTATTGCAACGGTTTTTTGGGACTTCAAAGGTATTTTATTGATTGACTATCTGCAAAAGGGCAAAACAATAAATTCAGAGTACTATTGCAACCTTTTAGATCAATTAAATGTACAAATTCGAGAAAAACGTCCTGGCTTACAACACAAAAAAATAATTTTTCATCAAGACAACGCACCAGCGCACAAAAGTGTTTTAACAATGGCTAAAATCAACGAATTAAAGTACGAGTTGCTTGACCACCCACCTTATTCTCCTGATTTAGCTCCCAGTGACTTTTACCTGTTCCCAAATATAAAAAAAATCCTTGCTGGCAAGCGTTTTACCTCAAATGAAGATGCAATTACAGTTGTAAACCACTATTTTGAAGACCTTGAGAAAAAATATTTTAATCAAGGGATAGAATTGCTAGATAAGCGTTGGACTAAGTGTATTGAAGTTTCAGGAGATTATATTGAAAAATAAAAATATTTTTGAAAAACTAACTATTCTCTTTCATTGATAGGCTAAGAACTTTCCGAACCGCCCTAGTACCTTGGCGATATCAGTGAAAACCATGTAAAAGTCTCACACGCTGTACTGTACTTATAAGGCTGTTCCAACGAAAACGCACAATGTTAATTGTAAATAGAACCAAAAGTTTTCATAGAATTATCCAAATGTTAGGATCTATGAAATTATGTGTGAAACAAAATATAGGCCAAATGCTCTGCACGGCTTCGGTGGTAAACCTCTATGCGACAGCTCTGAGACACAATGGAGGTTTAATGTCAATAATGTGCCGAATTATCTCATCCCTAATCTATTGAATTGATCTTGGCTAATTTAAGTATTTCCAAGAAGTCTAACGGTGCCAATAAACATCGCCATGACGTGAGATAACACGGCCATTGAATTTCTCGCGCAAAAGAGCCATTGTTTCGTTGGCAATACGTCCGTTATCATCTCGCGATAGCGAACACCGTTCACGGCAACTGCTTGGCCGACCTCATTTTTGAAGAAGTACGGCCAGATGACGCCGCCAGCCCATAAACTGCACCAACAGTCACTCATCTGCTTTTCAACAATCACTCGATGATTCTCACTTGCCCAAAGTTGGCAATTCTGCTTGTTAACGTATCCACTGAGGTGAAAGCGTGCTTCGTCGCTGAAAATGATTTCTATGTAAAGTTACCATTCACTTCTGTCTGTTCAACCAACCATTCGGTATATTGACGACGCTTGATATGATCAATACGCTTCAATTCTGAAGTCATTTGAACCTTGTAGCGTGTTAATTCAACACTTAGTCAAAATTCGCATCACTGATGCTCGTGAGATGTTAAATTGTTGAGCAAGACGACGAGTCAAGGCTGGCGGTTCTTCTGCCACACTATCGCGAACAATATCAAAGTTTTCCGCAGAACAAACTGGACGAGCATGAAACACCTGTTTTCCTACAAACATACCCGGCGTATTGAAATTTTCGCACCAATCTCCCGATTGTGGACACATTTAGTCGATGAGGCTGACCAAAAAAATCATTTACTGCATTTTGCTTTGAACGGCCATTTTCATAAAAGGCTTCAGCCCAGCTCAATTGTGTACCTTTCCATGGTTAAATTTGTCGAACCCCGAAACAAAGAAATGTTATATTGAGATGGTCAACAAAACTTGACGTTAAGGTGTGACTCACAGTTAACATCGTACATTATGGTTGGGCCACCCTTTATATGAAGTCATTGTGATCTGAAGTATTGCACTAGACTGCATAGCTATGACACAATAAAGCCCAACTCGACGTTTTTTTGTTGCGAACCGGATATTGGAAATCATTATCAATGTAGGTAGCCCACACTACAAGCATGCACAATTCGCCAACTCTGGCTCCAACTAAACCACACCTACTAAACTTCAACCACTCTACCCTACGGGACTGCCGTAAGGTATTAATTCGCGGGGGAGATCCGCATCATCCTCGAATCTTGATTCCACCTTTTGAATGTGTTCCATCCTTCGTAGTTTCTTAAGCTCTTGCGTGCATTTCCTTTACCCAATTTATAAATTCCACATTTTTTTGAGGGCCCGGAATGAGAAACCCTAAATTGGGTGCAGTTAAATACAGCGTGTTCTGCGGTTTCCTCTGCCTCAAAAGCTTTCTTTTTCAAATCTGTGCAGATATTTTCTTAAGCAACCATGTCAGGTAAACGGGTGATCAATCTGTGGGTATTTTTTTAAATAAAAATATTTTTTTTTAAATAAAAAAAAATACAAAAATTAAATCTAGTGTGGATTTTTATTGTTCATTCGAAAGGGCATTTTATGTCATTTATTTTTTGAATATTATTTGCTTCAAATGTTGGCCGCAACTGCGCCTCAGGGTGTTTATTCTGAGGTCCAATTTTGGATGACTCGTTCGAGCATTTCGACCGGTATGGCGTTAATGACACGCGTAATGTTGGATTCTAGAACCTGAATCATAGCTGGTTTATCTAAATAGACTTTGTATTTTACGTAGCCCCAAAGAAAAATGTCCAAAGGTGTGATATTGTTTATGGGCTTAAATTTCAAGAAGTAAAAAGACCGATACTATGGCGCGATAGCGAACACCATGTAACGTTACGTTTGGCCATTTTTTGAAAATATATGGACCTATGATTCCACCAGCCCATAAATTGCACCAAACTGTGCTTTTCGCGGTCTAAGTCTTACCACAAACAATACTTCAAAGAAAAATATAAATAAATTTAACACAACTCACTCGTAACTGTGAAAAAAACTCTATTGAAGAAATACCTCTAGATTGATGACCCATTAGTAGTTTAAGTCCCCTTGGTACCGTATTGTCCAGTCTGAGACAGTTAAGTGGTACGTCCATCTGCCTTTCGAGCTGTTGCCCCACCTCTTTTTACACATGTCCTTTATAACTTCTCTTTAAGCATATCTTTTCTTTCAGTTTAGTTTTCAGGCCTTCTAGTCTCTAATCAGGCTGGGAACATTTGCGGCTTATTAAGCTCGCAGTTCTAGAATATTTATGAGTAAAAAATATGCTTCATGTGGTTATGGCTTGAAGTTGATGATCCCTATCGGGGGGTATTTGAATGGTAACTAAAGCTCACAGAGCTCAGAGAAGTTCCTAATTGACTCCTTAATTTAATATTGTGCGAAGTTAAGCAAAAAGTCATTTATAACTTGTTAAAATACACGCTATTATTAATAACCTTTTTAAGTATTATTGGTCAATATCTATTTTTTATATAGACAATCTTCATTTTTGCTTTAAAAAAACGCAGTAGCTGCATATTGGACTTGTGTGAAAAATATCCAAGAAACGCCATGAGTTTTTAGCCATTTATCTTCGCCAAACTCAACGGTGATTTATAAGACATTTACGTGCATTTCAATTAGGGTTTGAAAAAACAGCTCCGTCCGTCTGTTCGTCCAATAGCACGCCAATCTGGCTGTGAATGAGTTTTTTTTTTTGGTTGAGTGTGATGATGTGCCAAGAAAATCGCACGCAACTCAATGTCAGGTGCGAAGTGGGGAACGAACCGATGGTACTAGTTTCGATGGAAATCTATTAAATGAAACATGAACAAATTATGGTGGCTTAGCGTTTTTTGTCCCTCTCTCTAGAGATACAATTTGTAAAGCATCTAAAATTGTTTTGAGAATATCATAAATAATAAATAGATGTGAACGCGCGAGCGCTGGCGATGTACGAGTACGAGTCTAAATAAATAACAAATATTTATGAAATTAATTGAATTGACAAACAACGACACATTCGATTTGGGGTCAGAGCGTTGTAGATGAAAAATAATTCAAGAAAAATAAAGAAAAATGTGAAGAAATATCATATAAAAACATCCCAATAAATAAACGATTAAAGAAAATAAAAAAGACCCAACCATACTGAATATTAAACCAGATGTTTTAGAAATTGTATTTCGTTCAATTTGTTCGCTTTAAGCAGTGATCGATGACGTGATCGTTACATAGTTTTTTTCTACATTTTTTATATTAAATACATTTTAATGTTAATGTTGTTGTTGTTGGTGTTGTTATTTGCCGTTTTGATGTTTTACCATATCGGGCTAAAATACACAACAACCCCGAGAAACTGACAAACTCAAAGTTTTGTGTCGTGTTTGTTCGCTGTTGTCGTTGTTCACAACTCAAAACTTTTCTCAAACGAATAAAGACAGAACGGCCGACAGACAAATGGACCGCCCGTCAGTCGTCACATAGACCCAAATCAAATTGATATAGATTATGTTTTTGTTGTTGTTGCTTTAAGCCATTATACCATAAACAATTTATGATCAAAATTTATGATTATTTTTTCCAAATGCCTGTAAATGAAGCTGAGAATGCCATTAGCGTAGTACGAGTATGTAATTAAATACAATAAGGTGCAATGAAACTTGTATACGACCCTACCTTGTGTAAACAAGAACTCTTTTTTGCTTAAAAAAATATTCTTATCAATATTCCCTCTGTACAGAAAATAAAGGGTGGTTAAATTTTAAGGGCCGATTTTGAATGTGAACCACACCTAAACGTCAAGTTTTTTTCTATAGTCCATTTTATATTTCTCAATTACAGACTAATTCAATTTGAACCATGCAAAGATACACAAGCGAGCAAAGCGTTAAAGTTATTCAGGCTTATTATGAAAATGAAAATCAATTTTCGAAGAAAATCATTTTCAGTGATGAGGCACATTTTCACCCCAGTGGATCCGTCAATAAGCAAATTTGCCGCATTTGGGTGATTTATAATCCAAGAGTGATTGTCGAAAAAACAATGCAACCACAAAGAGTAACTGTTTGGTGCGGCATCATCGGGCCGTATTTTTTCCATAATGAGGCCGGTCAGGCAGTTACTGTGAATAGTGTTCGCTATCGTAACTTTTTATGGCCCGAATTGGAAGATATGAATGTGGACGATATGTGGTTTCAACCGAACGGTGCCACTTGCCACACAGCTAACGAAACAATGGCTCTCGACAAAACAACAAATTTAAGCACCCTTTATAAAACAACTTAAAATCAGTTTGAACCTCTTCAATATAATTTTTTTAGAATTAAGTTCGTATCAATTATATTTTTTTTAGAATTAAGTTCGCTGGACACTAATTGAATTAAGTACGCTGGACACTAAGGCGATAGGTAATTTTTGCAGTGCGATGCCTTCCCCTGAAGGGTCAGATATCCTCGTAGCGCCAGTTCTTAACTTGACAAAAATGCCAACTATTTCGTCAATTTGCTTGGCAGGGCTGCCAACGAATAAGCACAGAAAATCTTATTTTTTAAAAAAATAAATTGTAAGAAATGTAATTTTTGAAAATACGAGGGCTGCTGTATATATTTCTGGCCTAATAATGAAAATGCGAATATTTATCAATAAAAATGGTTTTATTATTTTCAGAGCATTTCCAGCATGATTTATACACTTTTACATGCGCTCAAACCAATTGTCGAAGCTCTTTTTCACTCCAATTGAGACACCTCCAAAACATAGTTTTTGAGCGCTTCAACAGCATCTTCTGGCAGCGAAAATCGTTGACCACACATTTTTTTCTTGATGTGCGGAAATAAAAAGAAGTCATTGGGTGCCAAGTCAGGGCTGTACGGCGTATGACCCATCAATTCGACGTTTTGGCCGGTCAAAAAGCCACTGGTTTGAGCTGATGCATGAGAGCTCGCATTGTCATGGTACACATTGATTCGTCTTCTCTTGTTCGTTTTTCGAATTTCTCCAAGGACTTCAGGCAAACAAATTGTGGTGTACCACTCAGAATTGACCGTCCTACGTTGCTTAAGCGGAACAGTCGCCACATGACCAGTTTTGCCGAAGAAACAGGCTACCATTTGCTTCGATGTGCTTCTTCCACGAACAACTTTCGTTGGATTTGGCTCCTCTGCGAAGACCCACACGGTCGATTGCTGTTTTATTTCGGGCTCATACGCATAGATCCATGATTCGTCACCTGTGACGATCTTATAAACGTATTTTGAAGTACCGCGATCGTATTTTTGCAAAATTTCTTTGCACCAATCGACACGAGCCTTTTTTTTGAGCGATTGCCAAATTGTGCGGGATCCAACGATAAAAAACCTTTTTTACGGCCTGGTGTTCAAGCAATATCGAATGTTTGCTGGTGGAAGAAATGCCCAAGGATGCCTCAATCTCATGGCATGTCACATGACGATCTTGCATTATCAGTTCACGCACGGCATCAATGTTCTCTGGCACAACGGCCGTTTTTGGACGACCTTCACTACCTTCGTCTTTGAGCGAGCGTCGGCCACGATTGAATTCATTAAACCAGTTTTTCACTGTGCTACAGGATGGTGCTTTATCGCCATACAAAGATTTAAGTTCATCGATGCACTCTTGTCGTAATAATCCACTTCGAAAGTTGTGAAAAATGATCGCACAAAAATGTTCACGAGTTAATTCCATTTTTTTTTGCCAAATATATTTTTTCAAGTCACTGTAAACAAGACAAATGATGGTCGTACGTCAAAACGTTCTGTGTACGTTTATGCTAAAAAATGTCAAACTTTGCAATGGAAATGTCAGATGGCGCCAGAGACATATATAGCAAACCCTCGTATAAATCATCGTTAAATCTTCGAATACAAGAACGGCCTTGTATTTATTAGAATTTTGTTTAAATTACACTGGTCAACACTAAAGTTGCAGCAGAAGTTGTGAAAGTCCACTTTAGTTGATTTAGGGCTGCTGATAACAAAACTGGCCTCTGTTTAGGAGATATTTACCTAAACCTTTATTTTCGTTTTTTTTAATAAAAAATCCCTAAAACTTTAAAAAAAGAAATTTCATCGAACCCTTTCTTTTTTTTGAACAAGTTCTTTAAGGTGACACAAATTTTTCGTCTAATTCTTTGTATTTTTAAAAATCGTGAATTTCAGCGTTTTTACTAAAAAATGTCGTCGATTGTCATTGTATTAAATGTTTCTTTTAAAATTGTCAAAATGACGCTAAATTGTCAATATTGACAATATTCTGTTGCTGGGCTGCTTCTGCTTTCAACGCGATTCCAGATTGAGATTCCTAGTATCTCAGTATGATTTTCAAAAATCGTCAATTTCGGCGTTTTTTCTAAAGAATGTCGCCATTGTACAGGGTTGCGCAAATTTGCTTATTTGGCAATAAAAAAAAAAATTATAAACTTTAGAAAAATTTATTTTATATTTTAGTTATATTAAACAGTAAGGGAATTTTTATATGTCATGGTGTTTAATAGTGTATCTAGCAAATGTCGACCTTTTGCTATCCACACACTGCTGCATACGTTTTCTGAAGTTTTCATGAACTCTAACAAGCATGTCGACCGGTATTTTGCAAATTTGAGCCTCAATATAGTTAATTGGGTCTTTCAAGGTGTTGGGACGCTTAATATACATCTTCTAGTTCAGGTAACCCCAAAGGAGAAAACCGCATGGGGCTTAGTCTGGTAAGCGTGCCGGCCGGTTCACTTTACCCCTCAAAGAGATAATCCGTCCAGGAAACATTTGCTTCAAACAATTCATGGTAACCCTCACTGTATGTGCAGTGGCACTATCGTGTTGGAACCATGTACCCTCTAATTGCATTGCCTCAAGAGCCGACTGAAAAAGTCCTGAAAATGTCAAGAGCAAGTGATTGCTTTTGAACAAAGCGTTTCGGAAATTGCAGTACTGCTGCTCTAACTATCTCGATATTTTGTGGTGTTGTAATCCTTCTCTCAGTTCCCCTTCGTACACATGACACATTCCCTGCTGTTCTTAATGAAGTAACCCAATTTAAGCTTGATTGCAGTCCAGGAACACTTCCGCGTGGGAGAACAGAGAATCTTAAACGAAAAGCACGTTGCACTGCACTGGCCGAGTGTGAATTTAAAAAATACGCTTCAACACAAAATAACCTTCCCTTACGTGTCCAATGCATGATGGCAACAGGAAGGCTGACGAATACAAATCTCCCGTCAGCCACACTTCGAGTGTCGCCACAGTCTGCAGTGCAAAAAAGCTAATTTTCGCGCTCCACCCTGTACAAGGGGTGGTTGACGCGTTCTGTGACCGAACCATCGAAAGGAAAGTTTATGTTTTTCCGACACCTCGTACCGATTTCTGACCGAACTCAGAATTAAAATCTTCGGAAATTCTGAAGGGAAATTCGAATGTTCTTGAAAAGCTGGCATTTGTATTTACTTGTCGTGCAGAATTATGGCCAGATTCTAAAATGCCATCTTCTTACACTCGGACGTTTTTACTGGCTTAAGCCAAAAACTGTTTGGCATTGTACATGGACGAAATCGGCCCAGAGAGAAAAAGTTTCTCATTAGGGGGTTTAATGTACCTTGAAAAAAGAAACCATTTTTAGAGACTTTGCTATAATGACTTTTTGTGAACGTAGAATGGGAAGTGTTAGTTGAGACACACTTAATACCTCAAGTAGGGCATGCCTGCTGGACCCTTCGTCTCTTGTCGCACAAAAAAAAACGGGACCTAAAGTTCCAAGAAACATTTGCTAATAAACATAGACGTATGATACTCAAAATTAATCAGATTTTATTTCAATTCGATATATACATGATTTTCCACATCTACCTAATATTTGGGACGGGCATGTGGAGTGACCCCAAAAAAATGATCAAAAAAATGTGCAATCAATAGATAAAACAAAGTTTTCCAAAAATCAAAATTTGGATTTATTTTGAAGATTAAGCTAAGATTGGGACCATCAGACTCATGGACCCAAGAGTCATATTGGGTAACAAGTCACTATGGCAAATAAGGTTACTAAAATTAGGACAATTTTCGTCACGAATTTAATTATACGAGTAAAACTGTTCTCCGGAACGATTAAGTAAGGTGGACTTGTGCAAGATTCTAAACTTGAAAAGTTGATACGCGGAACATCCACTCGGTGAACCATATTCTACTATTTTTTGAGGTATTAGGTGCGTCTCCACTAGCAGTATCGGTTTTGACCATTGTCCATCCACAATAAGTCATGATTTGTAAATAAAATATTAACAAAAGTGTACTTTTTACCGAGGTACCTTTAGTACCTTAAAGAAAAACTTGGCCCCCTGGGCCGATTTCTGGTTGCGCCAGAAGCTTTGTATTCAGCGTCATTGTCTTAACTGGACGGCAGTCTTTACAACAGCAATCGGCAGGGATTTTATGAGTTGACGAAACATCAGGGACGCTGCGGTCCAGGAAACCAAGCTCATTAGCACCTGCAGCTTTCTGCGTTGTGATGGTAAAAAAATACTGAAAAATGATGGACCTAAAGTAGAGGAGAGGGACTAGCTTTTCTATTACACCAATCTGTTTAATACAGAAATATCACGATTGAGCTAGGCTCTAATGGGCCAAACGTCGAATGTAAAAGGGTAGCAGTGAATTTTGGATCTGCCGAGGTAGAGGTGCTTAGCGTGAACATGCCGCCAAAGAATAGCTGGGCTCGCTTTATTTGCCCAACATTAGCCCGCTTTTGAAAACCAATAACCGTCTGGTACTAGGGAACTTTAATGGCCATCAAGAACTTTGACATTCCTTTCTGAGTAATAAAAGAGGGCTATGACACTGGCAGAACAAATTGCTAGCTTCACTTTTTGCTTGGTAAATGAGGACGACCCCAATAGGGTGATTGTTACAGTTAGCCACCATTTCCATCGTCTTACGTAGTGCTGGCTATTTTGGGTTCGGTAAGCAGCTTAAGAACCGAGCCCTCTCTCGGAAGACGAAAGTTACGTTACGTACAACACGCTGATACTACCTGTGCTTCTATAAGTCTATACTCGCGGAAGCGAATGAAGCAGTGTTGGGTGTAATTGAGAGAAAGATCCTTCGTAAAATTTATGGGCCTATCTGCGTGAAAGGAGAGTATAAACGTTGAGCGAACCGTGAGCTATACGAGCTGTATCCCGACATGAATGTAGTTAAGCGCATCAAAATAAAGCGATTCCGCTGGCTAGGACATATCGGTCGAATGGAAACGAACGCTTCAGCCAGAAAGGCGTTGGATGACAATTACCACGAAAAGCGCAGACAGGGAAGACCGAGACTCCGGTGGAAGGGCCAAGTTGAAGAAGTTGTGAGAATCCTTGGTATTACAAACTGGAAACACGTACAAGACCGAAGTGCTTGGATGTGATTTAAGCAAAAGGGATTAGCCTTTTGCTTAAATCACATCCAATAATATTAAAAATAACAAGTTGTAGAGCCAACTTAAGTACGAGTAAGTTAGTAAGTTACTTAGTCTGAGACATAACTACATCCCGTCTCCGTTTACAGACCACCCGACTACACGCAGAAAAAAGTATGGTTGTGGTGACAATATTTGAAGAGGACAATTTGAAGAGGATTGTGAGGACAATATTACTATCCTCACAATCAAAGTATGTTTCACATACAACAATAGTATGATCCTCATAACCATAGTATGTTTCACATACAACCATAGTATGATCACACACAATAATACTATAATACCCAATATTATTGAACAGAATTGGGTTAAGTTGTCAACAATGGATTTGAATTATGAAAATTATTTAAAAATACATTTAATTCAAAATACCAGGAGTTATTTGTTTGACAGTAGAAAAAATCAGTTTAAAAAACCTAAGCGTTTTTTATTAAAAATAGTTTAGTTAAACAAAACCAAAGCAGTTTGTTTTTAATATCCATATAAAAAGTACTATACTTAGTAGGGACATAAATACTGTTACAACATTGAACACATCCATTTCAATAGTAGAACTGAACATACCCCGTTAATGTTATATGGGTTTTGAAAGCTAACCTCGATAGCGTTAGTCTGTAACGGGATTTTAAAATTGTTTCAACTTGCATCATAGAGTGCTCAGATAATGAGAACCGTATCGCTGTAATAGCGCTTTTCAAGTGTGAAATGAAAAAAACGATATTTTCAAAACGCTCCGGCCACTAGGGAGTAACCGCATAAAACTGTTTGAGGAGACTGGAGTGTAAAAGACCGCCACCGGTCAGGCCGCCCACGCTCTGTTCGAACAACACATGTCATCAAAGACTTTAAATCAAGAATTCACAGAAATCCGCTCCGAAAACAGAAAATCATGGCCCGTGAGATGAATATCACGCAAAAGTCCATGAGTCGAATCTTTAAAAAAGACTTGGGATTTGGGGCTTTCAAACGACGTACCGGACATTATTGACTGCAGCTTTAAAAAAAATAGGATTGAAAAATGCAAACGCCTTTTGGTGAAGCACGCTGATAACTTGCACAGAAAAATTTTATTTACCGATGAAAAAATTTTTACCGTTCAGGAAAAATTTCACAAGCAAAATTATAGAGTGTATGCGCGGTCATCTAAGGAAGCATCTAAACTGATCCCAAGGGTGGAAAAGGGTCATCACCCAGCTTTAGTCATGGTTTGGTGGGGTGTCTCTTACGATGGGGTCACTGAGCTGCATTTCTGCGAACAAGGAGTCAAAACATCGGCCAAAGTTTACCAAGAAAGCGTTTTGAAAGCTGTTGTGAAGCCTCTTAACAATTCCCTGTTCCAAAATCAGCCATGGTCTTTCCAGCCGGATTCTGCGTCGGCTCATAAGGCTAAAACGTCCCAGGCCTGGCTTCGAAACAATTCGCCAGCGTTCATTTCCTCTGAAGAATGGCCCTCAGGCAGTCCAGATTTGAAGCCATTGGATTACAAATTGTGGACGGTTTTAGAGGACAAGGTTTGTCACAAAAGATACCCCAACATTGGATCTCTTAAGACTGCTTTGGTTCGAGCTGTGGCCAATTTTCCAAGGGACGATGTTCGTGCAGCTATTGACGATTGGCCAGTGCGACTTAAGGCGTGTGTAAAGGCAAAAGGCGGACATTTCGAATAAGTAGATTCCTTTTGGATATACATCAATAAATATATTAAAACATATTTGATCCAAAAATATTCAGTACTTTTTATTTTACAGCATAAAACGTGTGTAACATTATTTATGTCCATACTTAGTAATTGCGTTAGATCCGTAACAATGGCATTGTTCTAAAAAACATTTTCCAATGAAGAAAAATTACAACCATACAGTATGATTGCCAAAATCATATTATTGTTAACATAAACCGAAAAAATAATACTTTTGTTGCACCAACCATATTTATATGGTTGCCACCATATTTTCCATATTTTCATTATTTAATTTGGCAATAATACTAGTCTTACATTTCAACAATATTTATATTGCGGCAAAAACAATGCTTTTGTTGCACCAACAATATTTATATGGTTGCCACCATATTTTCCATATTTTCATTATTTAATTTGGCAATAATACTAGTGTTACATTTCAACAATATTTATATTGCGGCAATCATACTAGTGTCAAAATTGAAATTCTTTTGTGGCGGAGAACATATTAATATTGCCGTGACCATCTAGTAACCATGTTTTTTTCTCTGCGAGTATATAAACTCTGAACGACGCACTTTGCTTGGCCTTATAGATTAATTGGCCTTATAGGCTTTGTATATTACAATGAAATAAATAAATAATAAAAAAAAAATAAGATTAGCCAACATGTATAATTGGCCAAGTTTTAGAGAATACACCAATCGCCGTTTCAGGAAACTGCCCCATCCTACTGATGTTGGGGTAGCAGAAAGGGACCGCCGGGAGATCAGCATTCCAGCCGTTCGCTAGTCAAATACCTGATATAAGATCCAATTTCCCTGCTGATGCAGTGGGACTAGCAAATAAGCTCCATCACACATACCTTAATGAGTCCAGAGTTAGAGATCTGACATTGAAATTTAAGAAGTTAATTGGCGAACATAAGCGGAAAATTTTTATTAAAGTAAATTTTGGGCAACGGTTAACCATAAGAAAATGATGATCGGATGATCTATCACGTTTAAAAACTTCGATGAAAGTCGGTTTTTTTAAAATACGATTTAAAAAAAAAATTCGGTTGGAGACTAGATCAATATTTAGTATACCATCCATTGTACGGTGCAGAGTATAAAAAACTGTTTCATATTCTTCTCGCAATGATGAAGTTTTTTTTTAGCTAAAACTACAAAACAATTTTGAAAATATTCACCATAATTGGTCAAATATTGTTTATGGAATTCATAATTCATTGTTTTTTTGTTTTTTGTTTTTAGTTGTTGCAGTCCGATACCGACATTCAGTTCTGTTATGAGTTTCACTTGCAACTACGATTGTAGTTTTCACTGGTTGTTGCAACAAACAGTATGTTTTGGCTATTGTTTGACTAAATTTGGCCCGGCGGTGCTGTTTTTTTTTTGCAATTTTCTAACAACCAATAAAATGTTAAAAATTTGTTCGCCAAAAACAACAAATCAAAAACAGCAGCATATACAGAACCCAACAAAAAAAAAAATAAAATCACATAGCGGAGTTAAAGTCATATTAAACAAATGAAAATAACATGAAATACGGCGTTTAAGCCCCATAATCAATTGTTGGCAGTAACGGCAGCAACGCCAGCCCCTAACACCACTGGCGACTACAGCAACAATAATTAATGTTAACGCTGCCGTTGTTGTTGTTGTTGTTGGTGGTGTTAACACCAATCAAACGGCCGAAAACCGCAACAAAATATTGCACATTAGTCGAGAGAACTAACAAGTAATTGCAGCAACAGCACCAATCAAGTACGAGTAAAAAAAACTCAACGACAACAACATGTTGTCTGCTACGGCTATTGCTGCCGTTGCAGTCAATTGTGTTTGGTATTTGATATTGCCACCATTATTTAATGCACTCTTGTCAACATTTAGTTAATCCAATTAACAAATTTTTTACATGACAACAATACCAAAAACGTGACTTCAATATTAATTCGGGTGTTTTTTTAGATGTAATTAATGGTCACACTAGTCTAGTTTTTAAGATTAGTGAAAGGAAAAACGGAGTTGTTTTCCTAAGAAAAATGTGTCCATGTTTGTCCTGTGTGACAAAAGATTGTGCAACAAATAGCTTTAGATAGAGAAAGAGAGTCTTCGATTAGAGCCACTTTTCAACTCAGCAAGAACGGCAAGATTTAACTGCTTTATCTGTGCAGGTCGGGTCATGCACGCAGAGAAAAAACATGGTTACTACATGGTCACGGCAATAATAATATGTTCTCGGCAATAAAAGTATGTTCGTCGCAACCATAGCATTGTTAACTCAATTCAGTTTTGACAATAGTATAATTGCTGCAATATTAATATTGTTGAAATGTAACAAAAGTATTATTGCCAAATTTAAAAATGAAAGTATGGTTATAACAACAATATAAATATTGTTGGTGCGACAAAAGTATTGTGTTTTGCGTTTTATGTTAACAATAATATGATCACGGTAATCATACTGTATGATTGTAATTTTTCTTCATTTAAATATGCTTTTAAGAACAAATGTTATTGGTACCGATTTAATGCAATAATAGTACTTTTATATCGAAATTAAAACTTTTTAAACAAGCTGCTTTGGCTTTGTTTAACTGAAGTATTTTTGATAAAAACGCTTACGTTTATTTAAACTTATTTTTTCTACTGTAAAATAAATCACTCCTATTATTTTGAATTTAATGCATTTTTAATAATTTTCATAATTCAAATCTATTGTCGACAACTTAAACAAATTGGGGATCAAAGTACAATTGTGTGTGATCATACTATGGTTGTAGGGACCATAACATGGTTGCGTGTGAATCATATTATGGTTGTGAGGATCATACTATGGTTGTATGTGAAACATACTATGGTTGTGAGGATCATACTATGGTTGTGGAGATCATAGTATGGTTGAGTGTGAATCATACTATGGTTGTGGGGATCATAGTATGGTTATGTGTGAATCATATTAATGTTGTGAGGATCATGGTATGGTTGTATTTGAATCATACTACACAACCATTTACCCAACAATAGTATTATCCTCTTCGAATATTGTCACCACAACCATACTTTTTTTCTGCGTGTGGTTCTAGGGCGGTACCTAAAATTATTTTATGTTCGTTTATTGCATTCGTCAACTCTCTTCCTTTTATATAGGGTGATCCATCTAGAGATATTTTTTCAAAACAAAAAAGTATAAAAATTCAAATCAAGTGTGGAATCTTTTTTAGTAATTTGAAAGGACATTTTATGGCATTTATTTTTTGAATATAATTTCCTTCAAATAAAGGCTCAGTCAAATCTCAATACTGAGACTTAGGTTCGGTCTCTGGTTAAGTTTTCAAAAACAGTTCCGCCCCTCTGCCTACACACAGAGAAAAGATATGTTGCAACCACGAATTTTTTGTTGTTGCAAGTACCATCCATGTATTCTATCGCTGCAACCAAATGTTGATTGGGTACACGGCAATTTTAAGTAGTCAAAACTGACAGTTACTGTTAAAGAGACAAAGTATTGGTACCCTTACGAGGGTTGCAATTTATATTCCGGGTCCGGCAATAAAAACACAATAATTTATCATTGGAAATGGTTTTATTGTTTTCCAAAATATTCTCCTTTTTCCACTCCGATTGAGACATCTGCAAAACATGATTTTTGAACCCTCCAACAGCTGCTTCGGGCGATGAAAACTGTTGACCACGCATTTTTTTCGTGATGCTAGGGAATAAGAAGAAGTCATTGGGTGCCAAATTAGGGCTGTACGGTGGATGGCATATCAATTCGACATCTTGAGTGGTCAAATAGCTCATCGTTTCAGCTAATGTGTGAGAGCTCGCATTGTCGTGATGGGTACACGGCAATTTAAAGTAGTCGAAACTGACAGTTACTGTTAAAGAGACAAAGTATTGGTACCCTTACGAGGGTTTCTATTTATATTTCGGGTCCGGCAATAAAAACACAATAATTTATCATTGGAAATGGTTTTATTGTTTTCCAAAATATTCTCCTTTTGCATGCGCACAAACCAATTTTCGAAGCACTTTTTCCACTCCGATTGAGGCACCTGCAAAACATGATCTTTGAATGCTTCAACAGCAGCTTCGGGCGATGAAAACCGTTGACCGCGCATTTTTTTCATGATGCTAGGGAATAGGAAGAAGTCATTGGGTGCCAAATCAGGGCTTTACGGTGGATAGCACAGCAAATCGACATCTTGAGCTCATTGTTTCAGCTGATGTGTGAGAGCTCGCATTGTCGTGATGCAAATTGAAACGTCTTCTTTTATTATCTTTTCTCATTTCTGCGAACTCTGTTGGCAAACAGATGGTGGTATACCATTAAGAATTGACCTCCTACGTTCCACTAAAGACACTGTGGCAACATGGCCGGTTATACCGAAAAAAAAACCCCAATCAGTTGCTTCGATGTACTTCTTCCACGACAAATTTTGTTGGATTTGGCTCGTCTTAAAAGGCCCATCAGGTCGATTGCTGTTTTGTTTCGGGTTCATAAGCATAGATCCATAATTCGTCACCTGTGACAATGTTATACACTGCCTTTGAGCTACCGCAGTTATACTTTTTCGACATCTCTTTGCACCAATTCATACGAGCCTTTTTTGAGCATTCGTAAAATTATGTAGGATCCAATGAGAACAAGTTTTTTTCACGGCCAAATGAACATGCAATATCTTATTGATTTATTAGGATGCCTCAATTTCACGGTATGCCACATGTCGGTCTTGCTTAATCAGTTTACTCACAGCATCGATGGTTTTTGGCAAAGTAACCGAAGTTGGACGTCCTTTACGAAATTCATCCTGGAGCGAACGACGTCCGAGACTGAACTCTTGGTACCAGCGATTAACAAAGGTTTTTGATGGTGCTTCATCGCCAAAAGTCGAAACAAGTCGATTTACACACTCTTGTCTCGATAACCCACGCCGAAAATCGTTAAAAAATCATCGCACGAAAATGTTCGCGGGATAATTCCATTTTTTGACTGAGATGAATTGTTTAGCTCACTGTGTACAGTAGAGGTGGGATAGTGTACGAGTTTTCGATTTTGATACGGCTCACCCCCTTATTTTGTGGGGTTTGGAAAAAATGCATGGGCCAAAAAATGGTCCATGTTCTGAGAAACTGTTGGAATTGCAGAAATATTGGGAGTTGATCTTACATTTAACTACTCTAGGGGCACTTTTGAGGAAGTTAAAGCGGTGGGAGCAAAATTAAAAAAAAAAAAATTGTAGGGCAGCCCCCTTAGGGGGTGAAGATAGGGGGTAGTTATGTCTGGAAAAAATATTGGGATGGAAAAATGAATGGGGGTCGGTGATACATTTTACGCCTCTAGGTGCGGCTTTTTGTAAATATTTTCCCCATCCCACGACCTTTGACCTCGATGAGCTGTCACTTGCCCCGATCCTACCTCCCCCATTTTTTGGCCCACTCATTTTTTTCCAAACCTTACAAAATAGAGGGTGAGTCATACCCAAATCTTACTACTAAAAATCTCCATACATCACTTTCCCAGCCCTATTGTACATTAAACAAAACAATTCGCCCTCAAATGACAAAACGTTCTGAGAGAAGTTATGCTAAAAACTGTCAAAGTTTGCAATGGAAGTTCCAGCTTGCATCTGGAAACACTAGTACTGTCAGGGCCCGAAATATAAATAGCAGCCCTCGTACTAACTGGGATGATTAACGGAAAACATTTAAAAAAAACGTTTTAACTCAAAAACGACCATTTTTAAAAACATATAATTTCATTAAAAAAAGGAGCACGCCCCAAATGAAATTAATTGGACAACATTTTTTCACTTTTTCGAGAAAGTTACAATTCAAATTGATATAAGTAGAATGTTAAAATGTTGTACGAAAATAAACTTTATTTGATTTTACCTAAGACGAAATTCGGTAACACGAAGGACTATTTTGTACTTTTTAACTTATTTCATATGAAAACCTATTTAACATATTTTGTTGAAAAATTAACATTTCTTTGGTCCATTAAAAATAACTCGCACCAGGCGCTCAGTTTTGGGAATTTACTATAATCATTTAAGTCTTTCATTTCCAGAAGAAATTATTCACCGCCCAAGAAAATCCAAAATTTGGTTTGGTTTTTGGGTTTGGTTACTACAAAGAATTTATTTGTTGTCACCACTAGTTGTTGGTACCAAAGTAACATGTTCTTCATACATAATTGGTTGTAATAGCCACCAGTTGTGGCTACCAATAGTTTTACTGAATCCGGTTGGTGCAACCAACTTAGTGGCTGCAAGAACCGTAATATTATTGTAGCTACCATCTTATGGTAAGTCGAACCATGTAACTATCATACCATGGAATGTTGGTGATTGCAACATTAAGTGTGTTTATCCAACCAAATATTTGTAGTTCGGACCGATTCCCAACCGATATTTTCTATGTGTGTGGGCTTTTCGCTAGGGCATGCATATACGATCGAATTGTTACCAAAGAACAAAGCCATAAATCGATTAAACTCTCATTAGCTGGAAACGGACCAAAGTTTTAACAAATCCACATTTTTCAGTGATTTTTGCTATGAATTTTAATGAGAACGCACAGGCGACTGACGAAGGCCAACGGTTAAAAACCAGTTTTGTTCAGGAGAGCCATTTTAAAGATTAGGTCCCCTTCTATTTGCGCTTAGAATCGTCGACTTCACTTTCATAAAACGCGCATATCTCTGGGAGGGAACACTTTTGGGGCATGGGTTGTCCACATCAAAAAAAGAAAAAAAAAATGAAAATTGATTTTTTTACCCTTAGGTCCCTTTCTCTATGCGCTGTCACATATAATGGAGTTTATACTGAATTTGTTACTCTGTTTACAACATCTCGAAAAAGGGATTTGAAAACCTATAAAGTGTGTCTAATGCGTTGATGATGGTTCAAAACTTCATCTCGGCTACTCGAATATCCGAGAGATTACCAATCAGCCTTCTTTTTTTTATTAAATTTTGAGATTATGAAGTGGGATGGTCTGTTGATGAAGTGAATTATGGGTGGTCCGATCTTAACGAGATGATGGATTAGCAGGTGGCGTAGTTATGTCTGGCAAGCTATAGCAATCGCCCATTAAGCGCGTAGGAGCATCCTCATTCATCATCCTCGTTATGCTCTGTCAAAGTTATGCCTTGAATAACGCCCTTCATTGACCCATAAAACTTTCTCCAAATAAGATTCATCGAGATTGCATGTAAAATGCGGCTTTCATAACTAAATACGGAAAACTCTGATGGACATATATTTTCTTCAATTTTAATAACGTCCTTCCTTGTGCAAAGTTTCATCAGGATTAGATGGAAGATGTGGCTCCTACAGGCAACAACTTAAAAATCGGATGAATAAAAATATAGGAGATATATCTAAATCTGAAATGTGTGCCAAATTTCATCAAATTCAGATGTAATATGTGGCTTCTAGATCTAACGACATTAATATATTATTCTAGACATTACCGATGAACATACAATAGTACCTACAAACATATTTTCCTCAATTTCAATTACTTCTTCTGTGTAAATTCAACAGCGTTTGTCCTTAGTCTAAAAAACTTTCACGAAATTGTACAACAATTGCTACCTGTAGCTTGATTACAAGCTTTAGATGAATACACGGATTAACTGACAGACATCGTCAAATGGTATCTGCAGGTGATAATTCGTCGATCTGTATACTCAAGGCTGGATCTAGCTCAAATGTTGTTGCTAGTACACAAACATTTCCCATGAAACTATCTTACAATACCCTGTTCTACAGAATGACGCCGGGTATAATAAACCATTAGAAAGTTTAGAACAAGTCTACACAGTTTACTAACATTTTTCAAAATAAATTTATGGCCCTTTAGGGCATTAAAAATAAATAGGTTTAAAGAAAATAAAGTCGGCGGCAACCTATATTTTCCGAGTTACGGGACCCTAAATTTCGGACCTGCAACTGGATATATCTGCGAATCGGACCTAGTCGATATTGGTATCGTTAGGAAGCTTATACCTATAAGTTTTATATATATTAGATATATAAATTTTATGAATCCTTTAACCCGTTGTGGGTTGGGGGATTATTTTGTATATTTTTGACCCGAGTTTCTATGATATTTCATATTTATTTATTTCTTCCTACTAGTTTGTAGCCAACACTTTAAGCTTTCATTTGGAACTTTGATTTGGGATTTAACCCGTTTAATGCCGGAGAATTTTATGAATCCTTTAACCCGTTGTGGGCTGGGGGGTTATTTTGTATATTTTTGACCCGAGTTTCTATGATATTTCATATTTATTTTTCCTTATTTTCTTATTTCTTCCTATTAGTTTGTAGCCACTTTAAGTTTTCATTTGGAACTTTGATTTGGGATCTAACCCGTTTAATGCCGGAGATGTTGGCATTTTAGTTTCAGTTTTTGCTCAAAATTTGTACAAAATGTTCACAACAAATTTTCATAGATCTTTTTTCGATATGGAATTATCGATGTTGCCATTTTTTAACAATATGGCAACGTTTGTAGACGATATTGCACGCTGTGGTAGCATTTATTTTAATGACGGATACAAGTTTAATTCTAGAAAACTCGTTAGAAACGTAAAGCGTAGTAAAATGAATATAAAAAAAATAGGGAATTGCGAAAATTGTTCAGAGATTAAGATGAGGGGCCATCTCTGCTCAAACAATAAATATTTTAAGGGAATGAGGCTTCATTCCAAAAGAGGGGGAATATTTCTGCCAATAAGAAAATCTGAGGCTTGTTACCTAAGAAAATGTTGCTGATGGATGACTTTGGAGGTAAGAAATACCTGAAAATCGTTAAGAAATGCATGAAAACAGGAACAAAATGGTAAAATAAGAGAGGTTTAAATGGAAATTTGCGCCGCTGGTGAAAAATTATTTGAAAAAAATCGCGCGAGTTTTTCAAAAAAAATTTTAACAAAGTGTTTTATCTCCTGTTCTTGAAGGGTTAAAGCTATGCATAAGAAATAAAAGTAATAAATTCTTTATAAAGGTAATTTTATTTGAACTGGAAATAGTGCTGCAGGCGAAAAATTATTTGAAATGAATTGCGCTATATTTTTCAAATATTTTTTCATTTTTTTAGAAAGAGCTTTATCTCCTGTTCTAGATGGGTTAAAACGTCAAAAATCCGTTAAATTAAAGGTTAATATGTTGGCTACAAAACTTGATTGATAAATACATACTTAAGATGAGCATTTTTTTTAGTTATGAGGCATTTTTAGTAAAAGGTCGCAAAAAATAAAAATTTTGCTACCGCTTCGTAATGGGTTAACAGAACGAATATATGTATGTATTACTGGAATGGTGTAATAAGCTATCCAACGATACCCATATTGCTTAATAATAAAGGATATGACTCAATATCTGAATTATACGTCTGAACTTTCGAGGCCGATATTTTGGAAACTATGGGAAACCGCCGATTTTTTTTGCTTAAAATCAAAAATTCTATCGATGGTGCAATTTGGTCTTCGTGCGAGATTTGTTACTAAGTTAGATTTAAGCCGAAAGTTTTAACGGACGATACTACCCATGGGTTTTTTTTTCTTCATGTACGACCCTTATAGCCGGCCTACAAAATAAGAAAATATTTTTCGGGCTTTCTATATTCACTACATCCTGTGCCCAATCTAAGGTAATAAGAAAAATAAATAAAGGTTTGGACGAAAGCTTTTAATAGATGAAATATTTTATGTTTTATTCGCTAGGTATCACATCTGTGTTACTTGAGTAAAAGGATGCTCTTGTCTCAACATAATTCCGTAATATGATTTTAACTCTAAGAATGTTACACAAAATTCCCACTTCATAGCTGGTTTGTAAGTTCGGCTTTTTTAATGGGTACATTCCCCATTATTGTAATCGCCGATCCAAAGTACAACCCATGAACCCATAATCTATCTATGCAGTATATTTGTTGTGCCGCAGTTGCTAAACTTTTAAATACTTGGCGTATATTTTTTGTTTTTTTTTTTGCCAACGACTGTTGTTGTATTCTCCCAATGGAGTTGGGGCACCAGCAGTAGCATCAATAAAATATTACAATGCCCGATTGCTGTGTGCAACAACTGAATGAATGGCAAGTGGAAATAGACGAAATATTCTTGATTTTGCATTTTAATGGTTATTGTATTCGAGGGGTATGAAGCAAACCCTTCCCCTTTTATTAACGAGTAGTCAACAACAAAAAGGCGGACTTAATGTTATTGTTCGTATTTGATGATGATGACAACAATCATAAAAGCAACAGCGATTTCAAATAAAAACAGACGACAACTCAGACGTGGAACAAAAAAAATGACAAAATTTTAAGTCGGGTGTAGCCGACTATGAAATACCCTACACCTCTTTGTTATTAAGAGGATTAAGCATCTCTGACTGGAGCTCTAGCAAGGCCGGACTCAATATGTTGGTGTTAATTACAGGCTGGTGAACTTATCGTGCTTCAAAAACAAAACGTAATAACTTTTTTTTTGTGTTAGCAATCGGCTTATTCATTATTTTATTGGAAAGGTTAGTTTTTATATTTATTAAAATGAATGCTTGGGATACCGTAAAGAGAATTTGGATAGTGCAGCGGTACCATGATTTGCAGTTGCTGCATTTCCGTCCGTAGGGAATTCAAGCGGGAGTTTTGCGGAACTCCCCTGAGTAGATGGACCATTATGAGGCTGGTAAACGTGTTTGCTGAATCTGGAAGCATCGCACCAAGACCGCTCCAATGAGGTCCCTATGTTCTAGTTCAAGACACTATCGCGGCTGTAGCATCAATTCAATTCAGGCAAATTCAAGTTTTTTGATTTGAAACTTATTGGCAGACGGTTATTACAACGGATAATTTATAATGACATAAACTTGTTTTCGTACAAAGTCCAAATTACAAGCAAGTTAAACTCTCTGGATTTGCCTACTCGAATGGAATTTTGCCAAAAAAAAAATATTAAAATGCCCGAAGAAGACAAGAGCTTGATAAATTGCTTGTTTATGTCTGATGAGGCCAGTTTTGATCTAAACGCCAATGTAACAAAGAAAATTGCCGTGTGTGAAGTGAATCCACAAATACTGCATGAGACGGAACTGCAACCAGAACGAGTTTTGTGTGGTGCGCAGTTTCAATAAGCTGCATTGTGGGGCCATACGAGTACTTCTTTGAAGAAAAAGGTGTTACAGTGACTGACAATTGGAATCGTTTTTAAAAGATGTTGAGGAAGTTATTTATACCCAGAACTGCGCCGATGACGCATCTGACTCAAAAGCATATGGTTCCAGCAAGATGGTGCAACTGCTCATATAGCCAGACCGGTTATTGCAGAGCTCCAACGAAAATTCCCAAACAAATTAATAAACTAAATTACGGCAATTCCAAAAATTCCACCGGACCTGACTGCACTAGACCGTTTGTTATCGGATTATGTCAAGCAAGAGGAGTACAAAACGAAACCAAGGAATTTGACTGAATTAAAACAGTCCATTAAAGCATTAATTGAAGCGATTCCAACTTCAACTCTTAAGGCCGCTATACATAATTTTCTGATCAGGTGTCGCATATGCGTAGATGAGAATAGATCTTTTTACGGTCTTTGAAGATAAAAGACTCTATGTTCTATAAGTCATATACAATTATATTGAATTTTCTATGTAATAAAAAGAACAAATGAAATACATTGAGCATTGAATTTATTATTGCAGCACAGTAAGTGCGCCACCCTGTATTTGTCGAGCATGACATACCATTCAAAATTTGAGAATAGCTTCTAAAGCTGCAGGACCATAAATCGGGAAGGACCTTTGTGTGGGAGCTATTCAAAAAAAAAATACACCGATAAGGTTCAATGTTGCAGGACATGGGTGTTAATGGCTCGTTACGCTCCATGCAAAATTTGGTAACAATCGAAACTAAATTGTGGCTTCGAATGCTGAAGAATTTTTGAAGGATCTTTGTGTAGGGCCTATTGGAAAATATAGACCTAAGTGGTCCAGTTTCGCCACAGTTAATTCCTGTTAGCTTATAACGTACTATGCAAAATTTGGGCTGATCGGTTGTAATTTATGGCTCCTAGAGATACAGGACATCAAATCCTAATTGACCTTTGTGTCGGAGCTATTCGGAATATGAATCGATAAGGACAAATTTTACTAGAGATGGGTATTGGTCACTCGAAATTTGGTAGAAATTGGATGTAATATGTGACTTTTAGAGCTATGAGTTCTGATATCATGAAAACCTATGTATCATACGAAAATATATACCGATGTGGACCGATTTGAATAACCAACTTGGACCAACTTGAAGAATGTACCGAGTTTCATCGAAATCGCTTCATTATTGCGCCCGCACTTTGATAATAAAGATCCAAGGACTGACGAACGGACATTGCTCAATGGATTCAGAAAGTGATTATGAGTCGAACGGCATCCTTAACATAGGGTCTATCTCCATTCCTTTATGGTGTTGCAAGCATCAGCACTAAGTCATAATACTCTGTACGACAATGTGGTGTAGGGTATAAACAATGCTGCTACTACTCTTGTGGCAGTATTCACATAGCCCGATATTCGATCTGATAGTCCGTAGTGTCTGGTAGCAAATATAACAAATAAAGCACAAATCATAGTCATATCACAATCATCACAAACCTAATCATCGGCATGAACATCATCGTTGTTTACAAACTTTGCACAGTAGTTTGAATTGGAAAAATGAGGTGGCCATATTCGTACCCTAGTTACTGTGAAATGTATAAATTACGAGAGAGAGGAATTATCTCCATTCCATGAAATGCGTTCGGTCGGTGGTGGTAGGCCCTTATTTGACAGGACTTATAGAGAGCCTGTTGGTTAATGGGTCGAATTTTAAAATTAATGTCATATTCTGATTCGTAAAGAAGTTTACTTTTTTTAAGAACCCATACGCCATTTGTTGAAGGGGCTGATTTTTGGGTTCATAGTGGCCGTTGAAACTTAGAAAAAAAAAATAAGCACACAGAGAACAGATTTTTTGCCGCAACCAAATTTGTTGACCAACCGAATGTTGGCTGTTGCACGAGGATGCTATCGCAAGAGTCGAATGGGTATACGGCACTTTCAGTAGATGGGACTGATACTTTTGGTAAAAGAGACAGTGTATTAGTAATCCTAACTAATTGAGTTGTTTATTGGAGCTGAATTTACACATGTATGGGGTGTTGTTATAGGCTCTTTGAATTCGGTTGTCATTACCACAAACATTTGTCAGCTAGACCAACTGCTGGTTAAATCTTTGCTCATGTATTAATTACTTAGCATTAATAAGTACCTTAACAAATAAAGCTTTAACCCTTTTTAGTATAACGATCGACTTAGCATAACAATTTTATTTGTAAGAAAGCTATAGCTCGTAATTATTTTTATAATTCGTTAATATTGATTAATTCGTTAGTATTGAATTTCATTCGTTTCTTATATTACTAAATGTGTTTTCGTCTAAAAAAAAAAATTTGTGACTAAAGCCTATAAATTATTATCGGGATTATAAGTATAATCTAAATTTGGAATAACCAATAATAATATACAAGAGTGAACTAAACGGGGTTTGGTTACTGCAAAGAACTTGTCTGTTGTCACCACCAATAACTGGGACCAAAGCTATCCTACGACTGCCGGTTCTATAGACCGGATTAAGCCAAAAGCACTTTTTCGACCAAGGGTTGTCACCCTGGCACACAGTTGCTCCGGTACAACAACAACCAAAGTGACATGTAATTTCTAATTGGTTGGTTGCCGTAATCACCAGTTTATTTAATTCTGTTGGTATAAACAATGTATTGCCTATGAGTTTCGTATCTACCATCTTATGATGTCGAACCGTGTAAACATCACTTCCATGGAAAGTTCGTGATAGCAACTCGAAGTTTGTTTATCCAACCAAACCATTGGAGTTTGGGGCTGATTTCCAACTGATTGTTTGTCTGTGTGCACATATTCAGATTAGTGTGAAAATTCCAAGTACCCATTTGACCATGTTCAAAAGGACTATTGCCCCTATGGTCCTTAGACCCATAAGTCAAGTCCTCAAATAAAGCCGAATCGTAGAATTAATATTTATATTCAGATTTTTAAAGAAGATCTAGTGGACGAATTATATTCGGACGTGCAGAAGCTTATATACCCTTCATTATAGATTACGGTACAATATGAAAGTTTTGTTAAGGGGCGTGGCACTGCCATCTTCTGTATTATGGTGTGTTTCTTTCCCCAACTACATTAATATACCAACAACAACCACAATATCGGTATTATTTCACGAGTTGTAGCCTTTTAAAGTTGTGGGTTGTATGGCAGAAACCACACCTATTTTTCCAATACTAAAACAATATAATAAATAATAATATGCCAATGATTGATTTAATTCGGTTAAAGTATTATAACGGTCTTTTCATAACTTCGATTATTAATATTTTTGACCGTCTGCTATTTTCATACCACTGTGCATCGTTAGCTGACAAATATTTTTGAGAGTTTTTCAAAGCTCGCGATTTCGATGGTGCTGCTTTATTGTAACGTTTTTCACGTATTTTTGTAAAGTTTTTTGTTGTTGTTGCTGTTGTCCACATTGTTGTCGTTGGTCTTTTATAGTCAACTTTGCTTTATGGAATTACAAGTGAATTGAATTTTTATTTATTGGCTCAGAATTTTTTATGCGCATGATCTGATCTCTATGATTGTCCATATCGCTGCATGTCCGTCCGTCCGCGTGTCCATTCCATTCCTCGGCGTATTTGTCTTTTCAACAGTTTGGTTGCTTGTGAATTCTCTCGATTGCTATGAGCTCATGTGTGACTTTTTTTCCATCACACATATTTTCCCCCTGTTTGCCAACCTTTTAAGGCATCTCAACGACTACTACTATTAAGTTATCATAACTTTAGACCGAACACTGTGGCCAATACGACAAGCATGCACACAATACTTGCAATACGTGCAACGGCATTGCAAGCAGCGTCAAATTGAAAATTGAGAAAAATAACAAAAACACTATTAAAGATAGAAATTTTTATTAACACTTTGGCATAGTTCGTGTTCTGTATAAGTTCAGGCAGACTGAGACAAAAAAAAATATGAATTTTTGGTATGGCGTATTTTGGTCATGCCATAAATTAACAGCGTGACAGAAAACAGTCACCGCGAATTCAATTTTCATGTAATTTGTAAATATTAATTAACTTAAAGTGCTGAATGTCAAACATACTTGAGTTTTTGTTTCTTCACAATTCGATTGTAACACGGTTTCTACAAATCGTTTGGGAATAAATTTTCAAACTTTTCAAAAAACAAATGTAATTAATTATTTATTAAAGTTTCTTGTGCGTCTTTCAGTTAGCAATGTACGATGTATGAGATACAATATTTCATACTAAAACTAGTGAAAAGCTACAGTCGGACGCGGCCGACTTATAAAATACCTTGCACTACTGCCCATATGGAAACAGATTTTTGGACCGCTTGAATCCGGAACCCAGCTTCTACACTTACACAGATTTTTGAAGGAATGTCATATTTGCATTTATTTGAAATTTAATTTTTTTCCGTCAAATTTAGGCAAATTACTCAAAAAATATTTTCGCTATCATTTGTCTCACCTAACCTAAGCCAAAATTTGCCTCAGTATTTGTCTTAGTTAAGCTGAGCCAGAATTTGTCTCAGCTAAGATGAGCCAGAATTTTTTCTCAGCTAAGCTGAGCCTACATTTGTCTCAGCTAAGTTGAGCCAACATTTGCCTCAGCTAACTTGAGCCAACATTTGCCTCAGCTAACTTGAGCCAACATTTGTCTCAGCTAACATTTGTCTCAGCTAAGTTGAGCCAACATTTGTCTGAGCTAAGTTGAGCCAACATTTGTCTCAGCTAAGCTAAACCAATATTTATCTCACCTAACCTAAGCTAATGTAGGTCTCCGCTAAGCTAAGTCAATATGTGTCTCAGCTAAGCTAAGCCAACATATGTCTCAGCTAAGCTAGGCCAGCATGTGTCTCAGCTAAGATGAGCCAGAATTTTTTCTGAGCTAAAATGAGCCTACATTTGTCTCAGCTGTGCTAAGCCAACATGTGCCTCCGCTAAGCTAAGCCAACATGTGCCTCCGCTAAGCTAAGCCAACATGTGCCTCAGCTAAGCTAAGCCAACATGTGCCTCAGCTAAGCTGAGCCAAGATGTGCCTCAGCTAAGCCAAGCCAATATGTGCCTCAGCTAAGCTAAGCCAAGATGTGCCTCAGCTAAGCAAAGCCAACATTTGTCTCAGCTAAGCTTAGGCAACATTTGAGACTCAGCTAAGCAGATCAATTATTCGTCTTGGCTAAGCTAAGCCAACATTTGTCTTGGCTAAGCTAAGCCAACATTTGTCTTGGCTAAGCTAAGCCAACATTTGTCTCAGCTAAGCTGAGTCAGTATTTCTCTTAGCTTAGCTGAGCCGCCATAAGTCTTTGCTAAGCTAAGTCAAAATAAATACCATGTCTGCGTAACCCTAAAAATGGTTACGCCTTTGTAGAATGACACTGAGTGGAACCAAATCCTCAGTTAAAATAAGAAACGACCTCTACAAACCTTGCACTAAGACAAGGGGTCTCTTTAATATATTAATGAAGAAAATCGTAGAAAACCCAAAAGTTAATATAACGGGCACAATTAACGCCAAGGGCCACATCCTTCGCGCATCTGTAGATGAACGATGCGCATCGTGCATCTGTAGAACGATGTTAGCACTGAAAAAAATAAAAATCGTTGACCGAGCTTTTTTTTCTTCATGTGCGGAAATAAAAAGAAGTCATTGGGTGCCAAGTCAGGGCTGTAAGGCGGATGACCCATCAATTCGACGTTTTGGCCGGTCAAAAGGGCGCTGGTTTGAGCCGATGTGTGAGAGCTCGCATTGTCATGGTGCACAATGATTCAATGATTCTTCTCTTCTTTGTTTTTGGCATTTCTCCGAAGACTTCAGGCAAACAAATTGTGGTGTACCACTCAGAATTGACCTCCTACGTTGCTCAAGCGGAACAGTCGCCACATGACCAGTTTTGCCGAAGAAACAGCCAACCATTTGCTTTGAAGTGCTTCTTCTGCGAACAACTTTCGTTGGGTTTGGCTCGTCTTCGAAGACCCACACGGTCGATTGCTGTTTTAGTTTCGGGCTCATACGCATAGATCAATGATTCGTCACCTGTGACGATCTTAAAAATGTCTTTTGAAGCACCGTGATCGTACTTTTTCAAACTTTCTTTGCACCAATCGGCACGAGCCTTTTTTTGAGCGATTGTCAAATTGTGCGGGATCCAATGAGAACAAACCTTTTTTACGGCCAGGTGTTCAAGCAATATTGAATGTATGCTGGTAGAAGAATTGCCCAAAAATGTCTCTATCACACGGTATGTCACATGACGATCTTGCATTATCAGTTCACGCACGGCATCAATGGCACAACGGCCTTTTTAAGCCGACCTTCATGACCTTCGTCTTTGAGCGAGCGTCGGCCACGATTGAATTCATTAAACCTATTTTAGTGTTATAGGATGGTGCTTAATCGCCATACAAAGATTAAAGTTCATCGATGCACTCTTGTCGTGATCGCACGAAAATGTTCACGAGTTAATTCCATTTTATTGACAAATTGATTTTTTCAAGTCACTGTAAACAACACATATGATGGACGTACGTCAAAAAGTTCTGAGTACGTTTATTCTAAAGAATATCAAACTTTGCAATGGAAACGTCAGATGGCGCCAGGCAACACTTAATGTTCCATAGGCCAGAAATATATATAGTAACCCTTGTAAGAACAGAGCTATCTCTTGAAAAATGTAGTTTACACTTTACAATACACTGATACCACCTGTTCTTCATTATGGCGTCGAAACACGGGTGTTGGCTGTCTTTGAGAAAAAATTCTTAGCTCAGCCAATATTTGTCTTCGCTAAGCTAAACGAACAATTTTCTGAGCTAAGCTGAGTGAACATTTTTCTCTGCTGAGCTTAGCGGAGACCTACATTAGCTTAGGTTAGGTGAGATAAATATTGGTTTAGCTTAGCTGAGACAAATGTTGGCTCAACTTAGCTCAGACAAATGTTGGCTCAACTTAGCTGAGACAAATGTTAGCTGAGACAAATGTTGGCTCAAGTTAGCTGAGGCAAATGTTGGCTCAAGTTAGCTGAGGCAAATGTTGGCTCAACTTAGCTGAGACAAATGTTGGCTCAACTTAGCTGAGACAAATGTTGGCTCAACTTAGCTGAGACAAAGGTTGGCTCAGCCCAGCTGAGACAAATTAGGGCTCAGCCCAGCTGATGCTGGCTATGCTTAGCGGAGACAAATATTGTCTCAGCTAAGCGGAGACAAATATTGCCTCAGCTTAGAATTTTTCTCTCAAAGACAGCCGATACAATTTGTCTCAGCTAAGCCGAGCCCGGTGAAATCATTTTCAAATCATTCAGCGGGTTTTCACCTTGTTAATGCTGGCGTTTTTGCGAGACAGAAATTAATCTTTATAGCCGGTGTTTAACCATAGGTCACAGTGAGTATAACTGAGCAAAAAAATCATACGTCGTTTGAAAAAAGTTCACCTTTTATTCCTTAATAAACTGTAGAGGGATTTAAGGATGATAGCTGATTTTTCAGTTGTCCGGGCTAAGCTGGGCCAGTATTTGCTGAAGATAAGCTTAGCCAATATAAGAGGTACCATAGCTGAGCGACTAGATCTCAGTAAAGCTGAGCTAACTTTTGTTCCGGAAAATGAGTGCGTCTCAGCTATGCTGAGCTAAGATAGTTTCCAACTCTCTATCTTAAAAACATGAATTGAAATATTATCAAGCTGATTCTTAAAGGTTCTAATAACTTAGCGCTAATGTTAAATAAAAGGAGGTAGTCTCCGTGTTTATTAAACCGATCGACTTAGAATATCTTTTACATTCCATTGAACTTTATCCGTCCATCTATTCATATATTATTGTAAACAACGTATAAGTCGTGATCTCAAAGATACCTTACACATTGGCCAGGACGAAACTGTTTGAAATTGGTCTATATCGGTCCATGCTTGAATGCCTTATATAGGTACTTCGGTTAACAGACCATGGAGCTCTACAAAATATAAGTACTTATTAAATCCAATCTTGCTCGATTTGCGCTTGTTAAGTTACCGTAAAATGAATAATAATCAACCTAGGTAAAACTAAAACCCCATACAAAGGTCCTTCCCGATTTGTGGCCCTGCCACTCAAGAAGCTACACAAATTAAGCCTGATTCTTAAATTGTTAATAATGAATTGCAAGCGACCTATATATATCATATCACGCCATGGTTTCATATAGCCCCATTCAATAGAACTTTCCGATGGAAGTACCTGCCGTTCTACAAGTCACATTATTAGTCCTATCTTGCTTTAATTTCGAATGATACGTTATGAACCCAGTAAACAATTCTAGTAAAATCAGACCTCATTGGTCCATCTGTTGTGATTCTTTCTGATTAGACAAGCTGTCGATCTAGAAGCCACATTTACATCCGATTCTGCTCACATTAAGCATAACTTAGTTAGATTGACCATATTTATACATATTTTATATAGGAACCATGGAAACTGTTTAGAGAGAAGATGTCTTGTTTTCTGTGGGGTATCGTATATTCGGCCCAGGTTAGGACCTTATGTTTTTATACCTGTTACTACAACATACTTCAAAATGTCTCACACTAACCATGTGATATTTGTCATTCCCTTAATCGAAACATAATCTTTAAGAATCATTTTAATATTGAACATATTCAACCTATTGCAAGGAAACCGGACCGAAAAACCAATCAAAGGCACCAAATAATCTCCACTGTCATTATCCTTGACAATATTCTTGCCCTTTAAAAAAAAGTAACAAGAAAAAAAACGTTCAACTTCTTTATCATCGATAGTAATATTTGAAACAAAAACGGAAATCCATGATTGATGAATGACTTGCAGTAGAGAGAACGTCCTACAAATTCAAACGAAATCGAAAAACTTCCTTTTATGAATTCAGTACAGTTGAGTTAAAAGTTTCATATTAAAGAAAAAAAGAGAATTGTCAATATCGCAGACTACAGCAATACAAATACAAACAAGCAAAACTAAATGGAGATTTACTTGGTTCAACATGATTAAGTCCTTGTATTATTGGAGATGGAGATGCTGGCTGGCCATGATGATGACGATGATGATGATGCTGATGTCGAAGAAATGTGGGATTTATTACCAAACACATGTAGGATTTATCTGCGTGTTCGAACAATGCGAAAGTTGTACAAACATGTATGTAAACGTCGTATTTATTAAGGATAAGAATCAGTCAAACATTCAGTCGGGCGATATCCCTAAAAAGGAAGGCCATTCATGTGTGTAATCAATAAAAGTAGACATTGTGCGATGAGGACGGCGACTAAGACGACCGAGAGCAGTAAGCATCAGGATAAAATCTTAACAATATGTCAACAACTTAAGTAAATGAAATAAATAATGCTGCTGCTCTTGTCACTTGTGGTCGGGCAGTGGAGACAGTTGGAAGGACCCTACATAAATAGTGTTTGATAACTAATAAATCGTATGATAAGATAAAAAAAGTTGATAACTATTTCACTATCATTATGTTGGTTCGCTTTTCTAAAAATATTCATTGCAATTTGGGTAGCAAAATATAGTTCCTTCTGAAATTTTGCCAATGGCATTTTGAAACCCACAACACGGTGAAAGATATATAATATTCAAGACGACTGATCGGATGATGTACGGGCTATTGCAATTAAACTACACTTTACAAATTCGGATGCAGTGAATCTTGCTACGTGAAATACTTATATTTGATATTCATTTTTACTTACTGACTCAAGTCCCACAACATCCCCTTAAGGATCAAGGGGGTGCTGTTCTCCGAATTATTGATGGGCTACAACATCTCAATGAAAATTCATTTCCTCCATTCACATCTAGACTTCTACCCAGTAAACCTGGGCCAGCTCAGTGATGAAAAAGGCGAACACTTTCAACAAGAAATAATTAAAATGGAAAAACGTTTTGAAGGAAAAGATAAAATAAAAATGATTTCCGAATATTACTATTCACTAAAACGGGATACTGATGATGTTCAATTAAAAAGAAAACGGCCAAACAAACATTTCTAAGTACTTAGTAGGGACATAAATACTGTTACAACATTGAACACACCCATTTCAATAGTAGAACTGAACATAGCCCGTTAATTCCATATGGGTGTTGAAAGCAAACCTCAATAGCGTTAGCCTGTAACGTGATTTTTAAATTTGTTCAACTTTCATCTTGGAGCGGTCAGATAATGAGAACCGACCGTATCGCTGTAATAGCGCTTTTCAAGTGTGAAATAAAAAAAGCGATATTTTCAAAACTCTTCAGTCACTAGGGATTGACCGTATGTTCGTCGACCTATGCATAAAACTGTTTGAGGAGACTGGAGATGTAAAAGACCGCCACCGGTCGGGCCGCCCACGCTCTGTTCGAACACCGCATGTCATCAAAGCCGTTAAATCAAGAATTCACAGAAATCCGCTCCGAAAACAGAAAACCATGGCCCGTGAGATGAATATCACGCATAAGTGGTATCGTTAAAAGACTTGGGAATTGGGGCTTTCAAACGACATACCGGACATTTATTGACTGCAGCTTTAAACAAAAATAGGATTGAAAAATGCAAACGTCTTTTGGTGAAGCACGCTGATAACTTGTACAGAAAAATTTTGTCCATCGATGAACAAATTTTTACCGTTCAGGAAAAATTTAACAAACAAAATAATAGAGTGTATGCGCGGTCATCTAAGGAAGCATCTGAACTGATCCCAAGGGTGGAAAAGTGTCATCACCCAGCTTCAGTATTGGTTTGGTGGGGTGTCTCTTACGATGGGGTCACTGACCTGCATTTCTGCGAACAAGGAGTCAAAACATCGTTTATCAAGAAAACGTTTTGGAAGCTGTTGTGAAGCATCTTAACAATTGCCTGTTCCAAAACCAGCGCCGGCCCGTAAGGCTAAAACGTCCCAAGCCTGGCTTCGAAACAATTTGCCAGCCTTCATTTCCTCTGAAGAATGGCCCTCAGGCAGTCCAGATTTGAACCCATTGGACTACAAATTGTGGACGGTTTTAGAGGACAAGGCTTGTCACAAAAGATACCCCAACATTGAATCTCTGAGGACTGCTTTGGTTCGAGCTGTGGCCAATTTTCCAATAGACGAGGTTCGTGCAGCTATTGACGATTGGCCAGTGGGACTTAAGGCGTGTGTAAAGGCAAAAGGCGGACATTTCGAATAAGTAGATTCTTTTTGGATACAATATACATCAATTAATATATTAAAAAATATTTGGTCCAAAAACATTTTGTACGTTTTATTTTACAGCATAAAACGTGTGTAACAGTATTTATGTCCCTACTAAGTAGTATTGCCAACAATTGTATTTTTTTCAAAAAATGTTGTTTTAATAAAAGTTAAATAACTCAATTAGTTTCTAACGGAATTTTAAAAATGGCAACGAATTGTATTCATTAGAACACATTCTTTATTGTTTAGTTCAAAAATTGTTAGCTTCCTTTTAAAAATTCTGTGTAAAAACGCATCCAAAGTTGAAAAATTACAAAAAATTTTAAAAGAATCAGTTTCAAGGAAAAATACACAGATTTTTTTCAGTGTGATTTTAAAACAAAACTTAAAATCGTTGATATTAAACGAAATGCGTAAGATCCGAAAACCGGCTTTTTATCCGTAACTCCAGATTTTGGAGGTGTTTGGGAAATTTCAAAACCGGTTTCTTGTTGCACTCAGCAAGATCTACAAGAAAAATAATATAATTTCCCAGGTATTTTGACTTAATTGTTTTTTGTTACACTGTGTTATTTGATGTTCTTTTCCGGGGTTGAATTAAATACAATTTTTTTTTTAATTTCCCGTTTGAAAAAGGAAAAGCTCTTTAAGTGTTCTCCCTGAGCAGCCCTGAAGGCTGACAACCCAGCAGTATTTTCTTTCGTGTAGGATACAAATTCTTACCGATCACCGGCAAGATCGAAAATATTTCCTTTGCGTAAGCAGCAGTTTTTAAACAACGGTGCGTAAAATATCGATTGTCCCTAAATGTAAATGCATTGGCTTCTCAATAGTCACGTGTGGGTTGTCTAAACCCCATGTGGGGAATTTTTGCTTATGGACCTAGCCACCAATGAGCTTCAGTGGTAAAATTCTTCATCTCCTGCCAAACAATCTTCAGCCAAATGGGCGAAGCGAAAACGCATCGGATGGTGGACGTTCTATTATTAAATGACTAAGTTAATCCTTTCCAATAAAACCTGAAATTTAAAAAAAATTATTGGTACTTCTTTTTACAGCCGATTCAAATTTTAAATTTTAAAAGGCCCACCCATAAATAAAGCAAAAAGTATTCAGAGAATTTTCTTTATATTTTTCATTATGGTAAAAGGATTTATGACAATTATGTGTGAAATAAAATATCAGCCTAATGCTCGCCACGGCTTCGGTGGCATTCCTTTATTCGATGGTCCATATTATCATTGACTCTGAGACAAAATAGAGATCCAATGTCGTTAATGTTCCGATTTTTTTCATTTGAATTGTTCTTAGCTTACTGACGTAGACTTGTTCTTTTAAGTATCCTAAGAGAAAGAAGTCCAACGGTGTCAAATGACATGATCGTGGCGGCTAATTAATATCGGCATGACGTGGGATAAGGCGGCCATTAAATATCTTGCGCAAAAGATCCCTTGTTTCGTCGACTGTGTGGCAAGGGGCACCATCCTGTTGGAACCACACATCGTCCAGGTTCTTATCCTCAATTTCAGGCTACAGGAAGTCTGTTATCATCTCGCGATAGCGAACACCTTTAACGGTAACTGCTTGGCCGACCTCACTTTCGAAGAAGTACGGTCCGATGACACCAGCCCATAAAACGCACCCAACAGTCACACTTTGTGGATGCATCGACTTTTCAACAATCACTCGTGGATTCTCAAATGCGGCATTTCTTCTTGTTTACGTGGATTTTTATGTAAAAGGCTTCAACAATCTCAATACGCTACTCAATTGTTTATCTCTCTTTGGTTATATTTGTCTATGTCAAATTAAGTTGGGCAAATATCTTGACGTTAAGGTGTGACACACAATTAACGTCGTGCATTGCGGTTGGACCACTCTTTATAACTTGGTCGAACGTAACATAATGTGGACGTTTTGTAACGATCAGAGTTGAAAGTGGTGATATTTACGTAAAAACCTCTAATGAGGGTTTTTAGTGCTTGTGCGGGGAAAATTTTTTCCTCTTGACCGATCAGAGCAACAACACATAATTCTGCAAAACTTCTGCCAACTAGCTTCAATAGAGAGACCTATAGTTTGCCTTTTATAGACAAACAGACAGACAGACGGACATGACTAGATCATCACTTACACTTCTACGATGTTCGTATGTTTCAAAAAATAAATTATTTATGAAGGCTCCAACCACTATTTTACGGTGTTGTAGGATGGAGGATATTTCACGGTGTTGTACGATGGAGTATATGTGACAGCGCATAGAGATAGGGACCTAAGGGTAAAAAAAAATCAATTTTCACTTTTTTTGTATGTGGACAACATCTGAGCATCGAATGAGACCGATCCCATGCCCCAAAAGTGTTCCCTCCCAGAGATATGCGCGTTTTATGAAAGTGATGGTAAAAAAATTAAAATTAAAATTTTTGAATGTATGGGTAGTGCCACGCCCTTTGTAAATGCATATCCGTGTATATTCTGTGATACTTAGAGTGTCAGAAAAATCGGGTTTTTCGGATAATCAGCATTTCGGTTTTTCTTGAAACAGAGTCTTGAAAAACCCCACTGTTCCAATTTTTGTCAAAACCCAGTTTAGCCCTTGCCAAACCGGAATGCAAACTATTTATATGTATTCTATGTATAGTAATAGTGCCCAGGAACAGATCTAAGTTTACCCAGATTTTTAAAATAAGGTCATATTTGAATTTTTGGTAGCCATATATCGATGTTTTAATTGGTCAGATTTTCAGACTTAGGGATTGTCAGCCAAATTTAGCCAAACTGCAAAAATAATTTTATTTTTATATATATAAAACTTAAAGTAGGTCTTTTATAGTTTTTTACAGCCATAGGTTCATGTATACGGGAAGCCATTTTGTGGGACCAAACAATTTTAACAGGGGCTATATCAAAATATAAGGCAATTCGAAGGCTGCTATGTATAAGTATATTTCTGACCTAATAATGAAAATGCGAATATTTAAAATCAAAAATGTTTTAATTGTTTTTCAAAGTATGCTCCAGCACGATTTATACACTTTTGATTGCGCTCAAACCAATTGTCGAAGCACTTTTTTCACTCCGATTGAGGCACCTCCAAAACTTGGTGATGCTTCAACAGCATCTTCTGGCGACGAAAATCGTTGATCACTCATTGTTTTCTTGATGTGCGGGAATAAAAAGAAGTCATTGGGTGCCAAGTCAGGGCTGTACGGCGGCTAACCCATCAATTCGACGTTTTGGCCGGTCAAATGGCGCTGGTTTAAGCCGATGTGTGCGAGCTCGCATTGTCATGGTTCACACTGATTCGTCTTCTCTTGTTCGTTTTTCGAATTTCTCCGAAGACTTCAGGCAAGCAAATTGTGGTGTACCACTCAGAATTGACCGTCCTACGTTGCTCAAGCGGAGCAGCCGCCACATGACCAGTTTTGCCGGAGAAACAGGCGACCATTTGCTTTGAAGTGTTTCTTCCACTAACAGCTTTCATTGGATTTGGCTCGTCTTCGAAGACCCACACGGTCGACTGCTGTTTTGTTTCGGGCTCATACGCATAGATTTATGATTCGTCAGCTGTGACGACCTTATAAATGTCTTTTGAAGCACCGCCATCGTATTTTTCAAAATTTCTTTGCACCAATCGACAGGAGACATCTTTTTGAGCGATTGTCAAATTGTGCGGGATCCAACGAGAACAAACCTTTTTTTACGGCCAAGTGTTCATGCAATATCGAATGTATGCTAGTGGAAGAAATGCCCAAGGATGCCTATATCTCACGGTATGTCACATGACGATCTTGCATTATCAGTTCATGCAAGACATCAATGACTTCACGACCTTCGTCTTTGAGCGAGCGTCGGCTACGATTGAATTCATTAATCCAGTTTTTCACAGTGCTATAGGATGATGCTTCATCGCCATACAAAGATTTAAGTTCATCGATGCACTCTTGTCGTGATAATCCACGTCGAAAGTTATGAAAAATGATCGCACGAAAATGTTCACGAGTTAATTCCATTTGTTTGCCAAATTTATTCAAGTCACTGTAACAACACAAATGATGGTCGTACCTCAAAACGTTCTGAGTACGTTTATGCTAAAAAATTTAAAACTTTCCAACGGAATTGTCGGATGGCGCCAGGCAACACTAAGTGTTGCCTAGGTCAGAAAAATATATAGCAACCCTCGTATGACTCAAATCAGTCTAAAATTAGTTGTTTATCAGTAAAAAAAATACCATACCAAATGACTCATTTTTATCTGAGCTGATTACTGATCGATCGTAATGAGCTGTGCCCAATAAATATTAGATGTACTATGTGGCTTCTACAGCTAAAGACAAACATATGTGATAGCGCATAGAGAAAGGGACCTAAAGGTAAACAAATTAATTTTCATTTATTTTCTTTTTTTGATGTGAGCAACATCTGAGCATCGAATGAGACCGATCCCATGCCCCATAAGTTTTGCCTCCCAGAGATATGCGCGTTTTATGAAAGTGAAGTCGACGATTCTAAGCGCAAATAGAAAGGGACCTAATCTTTAAAATGGCTCTCCTGAACAAAACTGGTTTTTAACCTTAGGTCCCTTTCTATTTTGCGCGTCACATTTATAGCAACCCTCGTGTGCATCAAATCAGTCCACAATTAGCTGTTTATCAGTGAAATATACCATACCAAATGACTCATTTTTATCTGAGCTGATTACACAGTACAACAGCCAATCTGGGGGGTGAGAAATTCCAAGTCAGGGTGATGGTACTAGGTCAGTATATTAAAACCCTCAAAGGGTCAGTATGTGCCAGTTTTTTTATGACCTTTTACATTTTTTCCTTATCTTGATGTTTTTTCGCTTAGTTGTAAAATGTTGGCAAAAACGTAGTTTGACATAACTCGAGAACGACTAGTTCGATTTTGCTGAAATAAATCGAGAAAAATTAATAATTACATTTTCTTTAATCCATTAATATACTGTTTCTCTACCAAATCAATATTTTTGCAATTAGAAATAAATTTATGAAGAAAATTTTGCCAAAAAAAATTTTTTTTTTTTAAACATATAAATCCCAAAGTAACTTCACTTAATTTTTTTTTTTTAAACATATAAATCCCAAAGTAACTTCACTTAATTGTAAATAAAAGCAGAACGCGTTAATCGATTTCTATGATCTATGTCGCATTATGTTTATAGGTTATGTGACTTTACGTGAAAGTTATAAGACTCAACACGTTTTTCCGTTTGGGATTTATATGTTTTAAAAAAAAAACAATTTTTTGGCAAAATTTTCTTCATAAATTTATTTCTAATTGCAAAAATGTTGATTTGGTAGAGAAACAGTATATTAATGGATTAAAGAAAATGTAATTATTAATTTTTCTCAATTTATTTCAGCAAAATCGAACTAGTCGTTCTCGAGTTATGTCAAACTACGTTTTTGCCAACATTTTACAACTAAGCGAAAAAACATCAATAACCCCAAAAATGTTCCACAGTGTTACTGATCGATCGTAATGAGCTGTGCCCAATAAATATTAAATGTACTATGTGGCGTCTACAGCTAAAGACATAAAATCGGTTGAACATATGTGTGGAAGATGTATCTAAATTTTAACCGGTTTTCAAAAAAGTTAACAGCTTTTATCCAAAAAGCTTTCTTGCGAAAATTTCAGGAAGATCTGATGAGAATTGCGACCTGTAGTTTGTAAACAAGCTTTAGAAAGACAGCAAACGGACGGACGGACGGACAGACAGATATCGTTAAATCGAATCAACTAGTGATTCTGAGTCGAGGGGTATACTTAAAGATGGGTCTAGCTTATATATTTATGATATTTAAGTATTTCATACTTAAATATTATAAGTTTTTTTAGCTTTTACAGACAACAACCAAAAACCGGTTAACCTGGCAGCAAAAATTCGGGTAAACCGACATGTTGGGTTTTAGCTATATTTGAGAAGCCGACCGTCAGGTTTGGGCATAAAAACCGGAATGTCGGTTTTTGATTTATGTTTTGGACACTCTAGTGGTGGCATTGCAACACCCAGCATACTGTTGACATTTCTAGAGCACCGGCCTATTACACAGTGTGACAGAGAAAAAATACCTGGGAAATGATATTATTTTTCTTGTAGATCTTGCTGATTACAACAAGAAACCGGTTTTGAAATTTCCCAAATACCTCCAAAATCTGGAGTTTTCGGATCTTACGCACTTATATGCCAGTAACTGGTGGAATATCACAATGAAAGAAATCTGTGTATTTATCCTGTAAACTTATTTTTTTACATTTTTTGTAATTTTTTTGACTTTTGATGCGTTTTTACACAGATTTTTTTAAAAGAAAACGAACAATTTTTGAACTGAATAATAAAGAGAGTGATCTTACGAATACAATTCGGTGTCATTTCCGTTAGAAACTGATTGAGTTATTCAACTTTTATTAACTACTTTTCCCCAAGACGATTTTAGTTACATAAAAGTAGTCGGTATACCCAACCACATATTACGTGTCTTTTAGTTTATGAGTTATGCATTTGTTTAAGGTTTTAGGTGTGTGGGAGTGGCACTGCCTACAAGAGGTACACAAAACGAAATACATTAAAACCTTTATTTAGACGTCACGGAGAACATCAAATAAGCTACTTATTTTTTATACGAGTATAGAATGTAGAAAAATGTAGAACAATAATTAAGAAAATTCTCTATAAATTTAAATTTTAACATAAAATTGAAAAAAAATCAATTGAAAATTGGTTGCATAGGGAATTACTTCAAGGATAAATGGTACAGCGTTGACCCTGTACCTTAAGACATTAATTTTTTGCAGATGTTACAACTGATTTAATATATTTTGAATATCTGCTGGTTTAGTGTAGCGCCTACAGGCTTAAGAAGTAAAAAACAGTAGATAAGAATGATGAAAACATCTTTGAATAAACAATAAAAAAGGGATTTAAAAGGATGAGACATGATATAAAGATAACAACAACAACAAACAAACATCCAGAATTAAGAGGGGCAAAACTACAAAAGCAAAACATAAAAATATCCCAACAGATTTTAAGATACAAGACATAAATATTTGAAATTGATACTCTGACTCCAGCACTCGCTTAAACAAACTAAATCAAAAGAATTAACAACACAATTGATTAATTGCATTCATTCTTAAGTCTTACTCTTTAAACATATCAACAAAATAATTGATTGATTTCATTTTCATGTTTCTCCCCTCCGTCTCATTGCAGGCCTTGTGCGGAGTGGTGTTTCAAGTTCCTACCATGTCCGGCGATAAACTGCGCATCAGTACCATGCAGGAGATCATCAAGCCGAATACGGTCAAGCGTATACAGGGCTATGGTCTGCCCTTCCCCAAGGATACGTCACGCAAGGGTGACCTACTGGTGGCCTTCGATATACAATTCCCGGAGAAATTGACGGCAGCTCAAAAGGAACTACTCAGGGATATGTTATGATGTGTGAAACGCCGCAAGGGATAGGCGGACAGACGGACAAACAGTCAGTCCCTCTGTCTGTCGATCGGTCGGTTAAGCAGTCAGTGAAGCCCTTCTCTTCCCCCACCCACGTGTCAAGCAACTATTAGGCATGTCTTACATCATAATTAATTAATTGATTAATTACAGCAATTTTTACTAAAACTTCAGCAACAAGAAACTTTAATCATTTTTTTTTGGAAGCGGTGAGCTCAGTAGGACTAACTCTATCCGGCTGGCCATCCCTAAAACAAACAACATTGCCATCTTTATGCAATAATATCAATTAATTAATTAATTAAATGAACAACAACTACTATGTCAACTGTATTTCATTTTTCTTTTGAAATCTTCAAAAGAAAACAAAAATTAAGAAAAATGCTCACTAACTTAAAATGAATGAAAAAACCATGTTTTCTGTTTTATTTTATTTTCATGTTAATATTTTTAAATGAATGGACTCTCTCTCGACCGCCCTCCCTCTCTCAGTGAAACATTTGTGTCTTCTTTCAGATGTCAGATTTCTGTTGTATCATTTGAGATATTCACAAAGACTTCTCAAAAATTTCGTCTTTAAAACTCTATTAAAATCTTTACTAATTTTATTGTTAAATTTAGAAGTTTATGCGATGAAACGCTTTTAAATTTAATAAAAGAAAACCTATTTTCATCATAATTTTTCTATATTTATTTTTTTTTTGTTTTAACCAAATGTTTTTTTTAATTTTTAAATTGTTTTACCTGGAATTATTTATAATTAATTTTATTTTTTTTGCAATGATAAACAACAAAATTTAATATGAACAAGTTTCTTTAGAGATTTTCTTTTCGTTTTTATATAAAAATAAAGAATTTAAAACAAATAACAAAAAATTGTTTAAAAAAAAAAATAAAAAAAACGAAAAAATGCTGTGGTTTTTCTTGAAGAATTTGTGGTTTTGTATTTTTGTGCTTACCAGGTAATGCCAACTTATTATTCTCCTTGTAAATTCTAAGCACAACAAGATGAAGGTAAGTAGTTATTTGTAGTTACCTTTTTTTCAATAAGCACCGGGATAAACTTTGCAAGGGAAAATTGTTTACATTACCACCAAGGTAAAGGCATGTCATTACCCCTAGCAATAGCTTCAAGCAAAATGTAATGCATTACTAGTAACGACATTTGAAGAGAACTTCCGTGTGTATTTACTAATGGTGTGTTAAAGTAGGTAAGTAATATAAGATGTATACCCTCAGCCGAAAACACAATGATTTTTTTAACCATGAGTGTGGTTAAATTTTTCATGGTAAATGTTTAAAAGCGAAGACAAAATAACGTTATGTTGAGTTGACATTATATAAGGTTGTTTTTTTCAAGGAAGAGGCAGAAAAATGTGCGACATAAAGACAAATTTAAAGATCATTCGGCTCTGTTGTATCAAAGTTTTTGATCTGATTTTTTGTTACACGAAGTGCAGAATTAAGTTACAGGAAGTTGCAACGATTGCGACGGTCTTATCCCCCACTCTTTTTCCCTTCTTCCTCTGCTCTGAACGTCTGTAATTGTAAGAAAGATCATAAGGCAATGTATCTCGCTCTTTTCAAAAAACACCACCAAATGCAAATTTTACAATCTTCAGCTAATCAATATCATTGCGCTATGAAGATTGCTTTTCGCACAGCTCGATGACTATACGCAAAGGGTAATTCTCATTAATCATAATGGGACTCCCGTATAAGTCATTTGATTTGTAGCCGAATTAATCGTTGCCAAAGACTACTGAAGAAAAACCTAGGCGGTTTTAGAAACATCTGTACAGTCTGCCTGGCAACCTTAGCCAATACATTTCACCAATTTTTTAGTTGATTCTGAAAAAGAAAGAACAAAAAGGTTTCGAACCAGAATAAAAATTATTCAAGTCATAATAATGAAAAAAGACTGAATGAATGTAAACAAAACAAAAACATAATAAGTAATTTAATTTAATATTAAAAATTGTAACAGCAACTATATTTCTGGTTAAAAGAGGTAATCAGAAATTAGTTAACTTAACAATAAAAATGATTTCTATAACAGTATTCATAGTATATAATATTAACAATTTCATTGTTAAATGGAACATGTATTATTTCAATTAATTAACTTTTAAATTTTAATATAAACAATTTTCATGGTTTAAAACAATACATTGTTAAAACGATAATAATTATTTTAATAATAACAATATTAATGGTTAAATAACTCAACAATGCATTGTTAAAACGACAATAATTATTTTAAAATTAACAATTTTCATTGTTAAAAAATTCTACCATATCATAGTAAAATTAACTATTATTATGTTGAAATACCAGTCAATAACAAAATGTTCAAATTAACCTTATCCAAATTATGTTAATTTATGGTTAAGTTACCCTTATATAAGGTCATTTTTCTTCTGAGTGTTAGTAGCTACTTGTAAAGCCTGTTAAGTGTGGTCTGTTAGTTAGAAGTAGAGGCAGTGGTGAACCAATTCATCCCACTCATCTATGTTAGTATTTAATCTGTGTGTTTAATTTAATTAATTGTGTTTAATCTAGTAGTCTCATTTACGTGCTTCCTAAGATTGTTATTGTTGTAGCTTCTACTATCTTTATCATCATCAATCTTCCTTGTAATCCGTTTCTTCTACTGCATCATCTGGATCCAGGTGCATAAACTGAACCAACACAACGTGATGGTTTCTTGTTGACATGGGAACTAGAGACGTGGGCTTTCCGAGACAGGTTTTTTCTGTTTTTCTAACAACAATACAGAGTGGCTGATAAAAGCCGCTACCAAAATAAAATTAATAACTTTTTTTCTATTTAATGAATATGGTTATTTTTTATTTTGCAGATGGTTTTTTTTGATTTAACAATAATAGATAACTGGGACACTGAAACAAGAATTTGGATTGTACGCCTATATTACGTACTGGAGTCCGTAGTTTCGGTTCAAAGAGAGTATAGGCACACGATTGGCGGCAATCATCCGAGCAGATGGTCAAAAATGAGACTTGCTTCCAATTTCGCCGAGCATGGGACATTCAACAGAAGACCTTGCTATCGAAACCCTTCAGTTCGGGCGGAGGGAACAATCGCTACTGTAGCTGCTGCCATACAAAACAATCCAAGAGTTTCGACAAGAAGCTTATTTCTTCAAATGGGTATAAGCAGACAGTCATTGCAGTCAATAATTCACAAATATTTGGATTTATTTCCATATAAAATTCAAATGGACAACAAACTGAAAGGAGCAGACTTCCCGATTCGCTTGGAATATTGCCAGAAAATGCTTCAAATGGTGGAAGAGGACGGAAACATGTTGAACTGTCTTTTTATGTCTGACGAGTCCCATATCGATTTAAACGGCATTATAAACAAACAAAATTGTCGAATATGGATTGCTTCCGACCCACAGATACTCCATGAGACGAAATTGCATCCACCTTGTGTCTCAGTGTGGTGTGCAGTTTTATCACGCTGCATTGTCGGGCCCTACATCTTCGAAGAAAACGGTCACACCGTTACGGTAACTGAAGACCGTTACTTGAGCATGTCGACAGAGTTTTTCTATCCAGAATTACGCTGGAGGTGAATTTCTTTCAACTCTCTGTGGTTTCAGCAACTCCTCACATTGCTCGGCCAACAAGGTGATATCCAGAAACTTCACATTCTGTTGGCCCCCCAGGTTGCCTGACCTTATTGCACCTGACTCTTTCTTGTGGGGTTACTGCAACTAGAAAGTCTACAAAGCAAAACCAATAAATTTGAATGAACTAAAGCAAACCATTCAATAAACAATTGCGGCTATTCCTGTTTCAACTCTCCAAGCAGCAATGAACAATTTTTTGGTACGGTACCGCACAAAGATCAACGAGCAGGGGGAGGGCATTACAATTCCAATATTTTTAAAACTAATAGTTATATTAAAAAAAAATAATAAGCTTCAATGTGAATTAAAGAAAAATTAATTCCATACACTGAAAAAAAGTTATTTGAGTTTCTTAATGTAGCAATACTCATTAGCCCCCCTTTATATACACCGAGAACAGATTTGTTTGCACAACCGATTTTTTGGCCAACCGAATGTTAATGGAACTGTTGATTACGTTCACGGTACTATTCGAAGAGGGAACCGACATCATCGGCTGAAGAGACAATGTTACGTTCACGGTACTATTCGAAGAGGGAACCGACATCATCGGTTGAAGAGACAATGTATCGGTAACCCTAACGAATAAGGATATTTATTGCAACTGAATCTATACATGTATTGCTTGTTGTTATAGATTAGTGGTTATAATTACTCTATGAATTCGGTTTTAAAATAATAAATCTGTTTTTTTTTTGCATATCGGGCTTTGTTTTTTGACAACATGAGTTTAACTTTCGAATCTAACTAAGTTTGTGCGCCCAAGAGGAACGATTTTCTGAATAAAACAAACAATTTGAAGATAAAGATATTTATGATATGTTATTAACTCCTTTTATACCCTACACTAAAGTGTGAGTAGCATATTAACGAGTTATTGATCTGGGATCCTATAAAGTTTATATTCTAATACGTTTTGCAAGACGTTTTTACTCTGAAACTTATTTTGTAGGTAGCGTTGGCGTGCGCGGAGGACGGAAAAAGACTTTCCAAAGTGGCCCCTAGATTCTTGAGATGATTCAATGTAGGAAATGTTTCGCCGTCGACTATCATGTTTGGGCTAAGTCTCTCTTCCCTCGTGGAGTCCCGCTTCGTCTCATCATGAAAAATTTTACAAAATCAATAAGATAATTGTTAAACCTACCGCAGATGTCCTCGATACCGTGGCTCTTTTACCTTTTACTAAAGTTCTTAGAACCGCTTGTAAAAACTTGAAATATTTATCGTAGACAAATATTTTGATTTAGCCATGACCCGCATGCCTATCTTTTATACAATACACGCAAAATAGAAAGGGACCTACGTCAAAAACCAGTTTTGTTCAGGAGAGCCATTTGTAAGATTAGGTCCCTTTCTATTTGCGCTTAGAATCGTCGACTTCGCTTTCATAAAACGCGCATATCTCTGGGAGGGAACACTTTTGGGGCATGGGATCGGTCTCATTCGATGCTCAGTTGTTGTCAACATCAAAAAAAAAAGTGAAAAGTTGATGAAAAGTTTTGTTCAGGAGAGCCATTTGAAAGATTAGGTCCCTTTTTCATTTGCGCTTAGAATCGTCGACTTCGCTTTCATAAAACGCGCATATCTTTAGGAGGAAACACTTTTGGGGCATGGGATCGGCCTTATTCGATGCTCAGATGTTGACCACATCAAAAAAAGAAAAAAATATGAAAATTGGTTTTTTTACCCTTAGGTCCCTTTCTTTATGCGCTGTCACATATGTTTTTTTAATTGAAAATGGTCGAATTCAAGGAAAATTTAGACTCCAACATGTGGACCGAAAGGGCACAAAATATTATGGTCTGATCTAAATTTATTTGGATGATTTTACTGATATAGTGCTCGAAGAGAGGTAGCTTTGTGTGACTGCTATAAATAACACAATTGCAGAGAATCGATGGAATCATCATTTTACTGGCATTTATTTTGAAAGAACCAATGGCATGTGACGGCGATTTTTTTTTTATCAGTTGTCTGGCCATTTTTTAGTAAAACTCAACTAAATTATAGCATACATTTAGGCATCACGAATTTTTATCAGGGTTGGAAACTACACAATAACCCGAAAGTAAAGACGGAAGTTTTGGTTTATGGCCTCTTTTATATGCCCAAAAATATTGAAAAGTGTACCAGAATTTATTGGTAGTCAAACACACATGACACACAAATCTCAAGAGAGACACAAACGTATTTTATTGGCTTTGGGATTTCAAAGCAAATATTTTGCCTTGGTCCCATGTGGGCCGGTCTGAGTTGCAAATCTTAAATATAGGTACAGGTTTAACACTAGGGAAAACCATCTAATAATTTTTCAGCGTCCGGGTTTCACTTCGCAAATGCAGGCTACTTTAAGAGTAAGAGGTTCACCATTAAGCGGTGTAAAAACTTCTCTTTGTTTCTGATGGGATGTAGTGGGACTACATCAAGTATATAAGTCGAGGCCTTAACCAGAACATGCTCAACGACAGGGCTGTTCTCGTGGCACTTGGCCTTACCAAGGTCATTAGGGAAACATTCCCTGGATATTTCACCTAAGAAGATATTACCTCGGGTGACGCGCGAATTGATGCTAAAGTTCCGGTCATCTGTTCCGCCTGCCATCGGGGACCTCATAATGTGCTGCACCTCTTCCATTGTCCGGCCAAGCCGACTCAGCTGACCCCCAGGTCACTGTGAACGCATGCAGTTCAAATGCCGCATTTTCTTCTCCGGAGTATCGAAGGAGATCCCCTTTAGACGAACAGGACTTACAAAACAAAAACATTATTAGCTCAACATAAACAATGGGAAATTAAAGTAGGATCAGAGTTATTATCATCAGGACATCAAATCGGAAGCGACCTACCTATGAGGGCTGTTCATAATAATTTGCCAATATTGTCTAACTTTACCAGTGTTAAAAGTGTTAAAAAGCGAAAATTGATTAGAGTCGGTTGCAACACAGGGCTTCTGAAGCTTTAGATTCTGATAACGGGGAAGACCTTCGTATTTTTATTTGCTCATAATTTCGACCTTGGCTCACATTTTCAACCTGTGCTTTTATTACAACGATAGAGAAACAGACCGGTGCACGGACGGGAATCGAACAATGGAAAAAGACTGTGATTTTGAAACAATCGGTGTATTAATATGGGGCCTCTCTCCTTTCCTTTAAGGTGTTACAAATATCCGTTCTTAGTCATAATAATCCGGGTCTCAGTGTTGTGTAAATACTAGGGCATATCAATAATTCCGTGACTTTTCGAAAAAAACAGTTTTTTTTTCCAAAAAAAAAATGTTTTTTCTACATAATCTCCTTGTAGCTCAATATAGTCCAACGTTTCTCCAATTTTTGTATCCCTTGCAAAAAATAGGATTTTTTGAGGTGCCTAAAATAGGAATTTCATCGTTGGTTTGGAAATAGTTACTGGGGGATTAATCCAAATAATATGGCGGATTAGGTACCATTCCTTACCCAATTCATGAAATTTTACCATTGAGACAACACACGTGTGCACCCCTGCATTATCTTGATTAAAAAAACTTTTTTCTTGCCATGTCTTTTTCTTTTTTAAATCCTCGTTAAATCGGTCCAATAAGTTGGCATAATATTCGCCGTTTATTGTTTTTCCCTTTTTAAGGTCATCCATATGGATTATCCCGCGTGCATCGCAAAAAACTGTTGCCATCATCTTTTTGGCCGACAAAGTTACCTTGGTCTTCTTCGGAGCCAGTTTATCCGGAGAAACCTATTGTTTAGACTGCTGCTTGGTCTACGGAGTTTTGTAATGGAATCATGTTTCATCCACAGTTAAAAACGCTGCAAAAACTCATTCGAATTGAGGTTAAGCAACTCCGAACAATCCTTTAAAGTTTATGGTTAATTGAGGGCAAACGCGGCACGCATCTTGCAGACTGCTTTCTTAAACCCAACTGATCATGTAAAATCGAAACCACACTGCCATATGAAATGAGTATGGCATCAACAATCTCACGCACTTTTACTCTTCGATCGGCTGACACCGTATCGTGGATTTTTTCGACATTTTCGGGTGGCCGTCCAGAACGTTGAGCGTCAGTTTAACTTGTGCGACCACAACGAAAGTCAGTATACCACTTGTTTACTATTGAAATCAATGGCGCAGAGTCCCCATAGTATTTATCAAGCTTTTCCTTGGTTTGATTGACTGTTTTTTTCGCAAAAAATAATGTTTAATGAGCACTCGAAATTCAGTTTTATCATTTTTAACGCGGCTGTTTTTACGAATCCACGAGGTTGTATGTTTTGAGCAGCTGTTAAACACAAACTAAATGACGGAACTCTCTTAAAATGTGACAGTTGTCTATTAACAGATGGTACTTGATTGTATTTCATATAACTAAGAGGGAAGTTGGAAAAGTCACGGAATTATTGGTATGCCCTCATTGTTTCGTATTTGGATTTGGGAGGAAAATCATGGTTTTTGGTTTCCGTTTTTCCAGGTTTTAATGGTACTGTCTTTCGCCCTATGGTTAGTCTGATTACATGCATAGAATGATTACATTTGTTGGCATCGTGACAAAATTTCATTGTTATAAGATATATTAGCCTCAAACCTCGGTCCAGAAAAACACTTCTGCCAAGTTTTGGTAAGATCGAACCACAGTTGCGACCTGAAGTTTGATTATAAGCTGAAAATGGACTACAGACGGACGCTTAAAGTAGGATCAAGGCTAAATATTTTTGGTAGTTCCAAACATTTGGCAAGAAACTAACTTATAATACCCCATTCCACAGAGTAGTACAGGGCATAAAACATTACATTAATTTAACGAAGTCTGCTGTTTTCACAAAAAATTTCATTTATTAATATGAGTTAAGAAAATATTCGCCAACTCTCTCGGCCTCACGAGCCCGGCCAAACGTGCAATATTCGCAAGGAATTTTTGCGTTGAAAAATAACTACAAGAATTTGCAAAGTAAATTATATTAAAAACGATAAACGAGTAAAACAAAAGAAAAACAAATGGGAAACCCCAATCGAACAGCCCAGAGGGGATGGCAAAGGCTAAAAATGGACGTAGCGGGGGTATTGATTGTTAATATTAACAATCCGTACATTTTCCATCCATCAAATGGATGAGATTGTTTCAGGATATACGAGAACACACCCTTACACTAGAAGAAGTAAGAGGACGAAAAGGTTGTAAATAAACTCCAACGAACATGACACACAACAGCGACTGTAACAGAAGTAGCAGAAGTTACTTGTACTTACGAGGGCATGAGAGACTAGCAACTGCACATTAGGGGGTTGCCGAAGGAATTTGTATCAGAACTTAATGAGATTTTTGGAGAAAAATCTGCAGAAACCTTGCAATAAACTTAAATAGAATTCCTATTTAAATAGTTTAACTAGAACGCAAATGCCACTACGGAGCATTTATTAACACTCATTTTAAAGACAAATTTATAAAATTTTGTTTCCTTTACGAGTAAATCGATCGCCGTCATTTTTGTTGACTTTTCCCTTGCATTTTCCGTTTAATCCTGTCCAAGTCCTCATTGTGGTGGTACTCGTATTGATTCAATTACCATTGCACGTTTGTTCGAATTACGAATAAGACTGCAAGGCAATCTGAGGACTCCAATTGGGAATACCTCTTAAGAGGGATGAGGTAGAGCACGTAGATTTATTGTGTGGTACGAGTATTTACTGTTCGTTTATGCTTGCTTTCTTGTGCATGTTCTGTAAATTAAAGTGTTTCAGTAGGTGCGTACACTGAGAACCAATTAAATCTGGCAACAGTTTTTCACAGGATGTAAAGGTATCTTTTACCTTTCTTTTGATATAGAAGCAAAAATTGTCTCTTACTATATGGCATCATGATTACTGCTGTTGAAATAAAACTGTACTCAACTAAGAGGCTTTCACTAAGCAAACTAGTAAAAATGGTAAAGTCAGATGTAGCCGAATATACTTATATCCTACCCTGCACTTCTGGATGTTCAGAAAAGCCAACCGAGAATAGGTCTTTGGACCCCTTGGACGTGTTCTAAATGTAATAGCTAAATTTGTTGGTTTTAAAATAATTAATGTACCTGTAAGTATGTTTACATTATCGTAATAGCTTTTTACTCGTATATAAGTATAAGTCGATTTTTTCGACCTTTGTCGCCATCGAAATCCACTTGAAAATGTCATAACTATCGTAATAGAAATAATGAATTCGCCGGGAAGCCGGGAATGAAAAATGATCGGATTTGCCGGGTAGGAGTTTCTGGTAGAGAAACTCTAGTTTGATGCAGAAATAAAATCAAATTTGTCAAACTCATTTAAAAGCTAAACATCTAAAATTAAAAAAAAATATTTACATATCTGGAGGAAAAGCATGGGGGTTAAAACATTTTTTCCTATATAGTCGTAAAGTATTGTTATTTATAACAATTCCGATGCAGAATTCTTTTCTTTAATTAACGTTTTGTTATATGAAAACCCGCTATCAAACTTCGGTTAAAGAATCATTTTCTTACTTTCCTTCACTTTTTTGAAAATAAAAGAATAAAAAGGACACTCCATTCTAAAATGTTCTACAAAAATTAATCCTTACGATTTCACTTAAGACATACGAGGGCGACCGCAAAAGTAACTGGCCTAACATAAAAAGAACCGTTTTTTTGGAATTATTATTATTTATTTTTCAACATAATCTCCTTCCAACTCAATACACTTCATCAAACGTTTTTCAAGTTTTTTAATTCCATCCGAAAAATGAGATTTTTCAAGACCTTCAAAATATGCCTCAGTTTCAGCAATAACCTCGCTATTGGACGTAAATTCTATGCCACTGAGATTTTTTTTTTTAAATTTGGAAACAAGCAATAATCAGAAGGAGCTAAATCTGGACTATATGGTGGATGCGGAGCAATTTCAAATCGTAATTCGGCCAGTTTTTGTTGAGTTAAAAATGCAGTGTGTGAAGGAGCATTATCTTGATGAAAAAGAACTTTTTTGTTTCTAAATGCGGTCGTTTTATCTTAATTTCTTCTCTCAACCGATCCAATAATGCACAATAATATTCACTATTTATAGTTCTTCCTTTCTCAAGATAATCAATAAATATTATACCCCTTGCATCCCAAAATACTGTGGCCATTACTTTTCCTGCTGACTTAACAGTTTTCGCCGGGACCACTTTTACGAGCTTCTATCTATTGTTTTGGCTGTTCTTTGCATTCTGAGATGTAGTGATGGATCCATGTTTCATCAACAGTTATGAATCGGCGCAAGAATTCTATTAGATTACGCTGATAAATCGCTTAAAGCTCCTCGGAATTGGTCCAACGGACGATTTTTTGGGGCAAAGTCAACAAACGCGGCACCTGTTTTGCGGATAGCTTTTTCATGTGGAGTTTATCGTGTAAAATACTCCAAACTTGTTTTTCGTGTATTTTAACAATATCAACAAATTCTCGTCTATCTTTAGTCACTTCATTAAATATTTTTCTAATGTTTTCAATAGTAGTAGCAGTTTTCGGTCTTCCAGAGCGTTTTTCATCTTCCGTACTTGAACGACCCATTTTAAATTGTTGAACCCAGGATTTCACGGTGGAGTATGATGGTGCATTATCACCATGGACAGAATCCAATTCATCTTTGATTAATTGTTTACCGTTCAGGAAAAATTTAACAAGCAAATTGATAGAGTGTATGCGCGGTCATCTAAGGAAGCATCTGAACTGATCCCAAGGGTGGAAAAGTGTCCTCACCCAGCTTTAGTCATGGTTTGGTGGGGTGTCCCTTACAATAGGGTCACTGATCTGCATTTATGCGAACAAGAAGTCAAAACATCGGCCAAAGTTTACCAAGAAACCGTTTTGGAAGCTGTCGTGAAACCTCTTAACAATTCCCTGTTTCAAAACCAGCCATGGACTTTCCGGCTCATAAGGCTATAACGTCCCAGGCCTGGCTGCGAAACAATTTGCCAGCGTTCATTTCCTCTGAAGAATGGCCCTCATGCAGTCTAGATTTAAAACCATTGGATTACAATTTGTGGACGGTTTTAGAGGACAAGGTTTGTCACAAAAGATACCCCAACATTGGATCTCTAAAGACTGCTTTGGTTCGAGCTGTGGCCAATTTTCCAACGGACGAGGTTCATGTAGCTATTGACGATTAGCCAGTGCGGCTTAAGGCATGTGTAAAAGCAAAAAGGCGGACATTTCGAATAAGTAGATTCTTTTTGGATACACTATTCATCAATAAATATATTAAAAATATTTGGTCCAAAAACATTCAGTTCTTTTTATTTTACAGCATAAAACGTGTGTAACAGTAGTTAGGTCCCTACTAAGTATATTTATGATACGGGCCAACTGAGGATTGGAGCTTTCTTAAGTCCCACAACATTCCATTAAGGAACAAGGGCAACTTCTCTCAAATCAGTGAGCTATGTACGATTCTACTTTTATACTCAGTGACCGCGACCCACTGTTTAACACCGGCTTCGAATGCCTAATGCATTTTATAAAGAAGTTTTTACATGGCTTAGAGATAAATCTCTTACTAGTTAAGTCGCTGGAATTTACGGGGTGGAAACCCGCCTTTAAAAAAAAAATGTACATGTTCTTACCCGGGGTTGAGCCTGGGTTTACTGACATGATAGTGCATACTTCTATTACACCACAGCGGCCCTGTTGCTTGGGTCCCTAAAATTGGTCACCTTTGACTATGAACTACGAGGGCGGTTCGGAAACTTCTTTGCCTAGCACAAAAAGCGCGGTATAAACAGAAAAAAGTTAAGTGTTTTGGAAACTTCTATCTCTGCTATAAACACATGTTAAATTTTGTTTCGATCTGGCAACTCCTTCATATAGAAACAGGTGTTCACAAAAGACGCATCCGCGATTTTTTTACAATGGAAAAATTAGAAATGCGTGGTGTCATTAAATATTTACATAAAAAAGGTTTATCGGGACAAGAAATTCATAATGATATGGTGAATGTCTTGGGTGATAGTGCTCCTTCATATGCAACAGTAAAAAATTCGGTTGCTGAATTTAAACGTGGTCGTACAAGCATTGAAGATGGACCACGTAGTGGACGTCCAAAAACAGCAACAACAACAGAAATTGTAGCCAAAGTGCATGATATGGTATTAAATGATCGACGAATAAAAGTGCGTGAAATAGCTAATATCATGGGCATCTCAAATGATCGAGTCCATTTAATTTTGCATGAAGAACTACAGATGAAAAAGCTTTCTGCAAGATGGGTGCCGCACTTGTTAACAGTCGACAAAAAACGCATAAGAAAGAACATTTCTTAAGCTTGTTTGGATCGTTTTCAGCGAAATAAAATGGATTTTAAGCGTCGTTTTATACCTGTTGATGAGACATGGATCCACCACTATACTCCAGAGACAAAAGAACAATCCAAACAATGGACTGAAGCTGGAAGAAGTGCCCCAAAGAAGGCAAAAACAATTCAATCGGCTGGTAAGGTTATGGCAACGGTTTTTTGGGACTTCAAAGGTATTTTATTGATTGACCATCTGCAAAAGGGTAAAACAATAAATTTAGAGTACTATTGCAACCTTTTAGATCAATTAAATGTACAAATTCGAGAAAAACGTCCTGGCTTACAACACAAAAAAAAATTTTCATCAAGACAACGCACCAGCGCACAAGAGTATTTTAACAAGGGCTAAAATCAACGAATTAAAGTACGAGTTGCTTGACCACCCACCTTATTCTCCTGATTTAGCTCCCAGTGACTTTTACCTGTTCCCAAATCTAAAAAAAATCCTTGCTGGCAAGCGTTTTACCTCAAATGAAGATGCAATTACAGTTGTAAACCACTATTTTGAAGACCTTGAGGAAAACTATTCTAATCAAGGGATAGAATTGCTAGATAAGCGTTGGACTAAGTGTATTGAAGTTGCACGTGATTATCGTATATATGTATACATTTCTGAAAATGTAATCAAAATGCGAATATTTATAATCAAAAGTGGTTTTTATTGTTTTTCAAAGTATTCTCTAGCGGGATTTATACACTTTAACATGCGCTCAACTTTTACATGCGCTCAAACCAATTGTCGAACCACTTTTTCCACTCCGATTGAGACACCTTCAAAACATGGGTTTTGAACGCTTCAACAGCATCTCCGGCGACGAAAATCTTATAAAAAGAAGTCATTGGGTGCCAAGTCAGGGCTGTACGGCGGATGAACCATCAATGCGACGTTTTGGCCTGTCAAAAAGGCGCTGGTTTGAGCCGATGTGTGGGTGCTCGCATTGTCATGGTGCACAATGATTCGTCTTCCCTTGTTCGTTTTTCGAATTTCCCTGAAGACTTCAGGCAAACAAATTGTGGTGTACCACTCAGAATTGACCTCCTACGTTGCTCAAGCGGAACAGTCGCCACATGACCAGTTTTGCCGAAGAAACAGGCGACCATTTGCCTCGAAGTATTTCTTCCACGAATAACTTTTGTTAGATAGGGCTCGTCTTCGAAGACCCACACGGTCGATTGCTGTTTTGTTTCGGGCTCATACGCATAGATCCACGATTCGTCACCTTTGACCATCTTATAAACGTCTTTTGAAGCACAGTGATCGTATTTTTTCAAAATTCCTTTGCACCAATCGACACGAGCCTTTTTTTGAGCGATTGTCAAATTGTACGGTATCCAACGAGAACAACCCTTTTTTTACGCCCAGGTGTTCATGCAAAATCGAATGTTTTCGAGCGTCGGCCACGATTGGATTCATTAAACCAATTTTTCACATTGCTATAGGTTGGTGCTTCATCGCCATACAAAGATTTTAGTTCATCGATGCACTATTGTCATGATAATCGACGTCGATTGTTGTGAAAAATGATCGCACGAAAATGTTCACCAGTTAATTCCATTTGTTTGCCAAATTGATTTTTTCAAGGCACTGTAAACAACACAAATGATGGTCGTACGTCATAACGTTCTGAGTATATATATATATATATATATATATATATATATATATATATATATATATATATATATATATATATATATATATATATATATATATATATATATATATATATATATATATATATATATATATATATATATATATATATATATATATATATATATATATATATATATATATATATATATTAACCCTCGTACTAGTGATTTCGGATAAAAACTATGGTTTAGGGAAGCGTTGAATTTTTTCACACCTGAAATTGCAAAGTTCAGACTAAAGATGACAAATTTTGATATGAACTCTAATAAACCTTATCTTTAGCTGCGTGGTGTCTAAAGTGTGTGTGTATTTGTAAAAAAGTCTAAACGTAAAAAAACAACCAAAAAAATAGACTCATTTCCTAAAAATATTTTTGCAGTCACAGTGAGTCTTTCTCAGAGGATTCTTAAATGGAGCTCGTAGGAGTATTCATATTTTCTCCTTGTTCGCCCTAGCAAGACTTCCCCCTATCAGTAGTATTTCGAGTTAGTTTTAGGCTTTCGGTTTCAAAGTTGGCATACAAACAATGCAAACAAGACGACCATAAAATTTGTCTTTCGAATAAAAGATGTAAACTAGACAAATACTAATAAAAGCCTCTCAGTTCAAACACGCAATCAAGTGTAAAATGAAATCGTAATTTGGATTTTCGCATAAATCTTCAGGCAAAATATAAAGTTTGATAAATGGCACATAAATTATGTAAAATGTGACTTAAGTTAAGACGTTTGCGAATGGACAATAGCCGTCGAACGCCCCCACCCTAGTCCAATCAATGACAACATACACGCACCCTGCCACCACGAGCACTCACATTGAAATGCATGAAATTCCTTTGGCGATTTGCAATGTCGATGGTATGCTGCAGCTGGATGAGCAACGTTTCCATGCCTCGTTTTATCTTAAGAAATTTATAGTTGATTTTACGATTACTGCCGACCAATTCAGTGGAGCTGCGCGTACTCAAGGAGGCGGATGATTTATGCTGTCTCAGAACGATGGCCGAACGAGCCTTGACCGGCGACAATTTATGTTCCACTGGCAGTGTGCCTGCATCCGTATGGAGGATACACTGATAATGAGTCCAGATATTAGCCACATAGGCATTGTAGTTGTTAACGAACCAATCGATGTTGTAGCGCACATTAAGGCGTCGCACCTCTTTGATGGAGTCGTTTAGAGAATGTTCCAGTAGCTGGCAGTTTCTTAAAGCGGCTTCCAGATCTCTCGACTCTTCCATGGTGAATGTCGGTGGCGTCAAAGATGCTTGTAATTGCTACCTTTATTTTTTGGGCTGTATTTTTTGCGTAGGGTTTTAGTTTGGATTTTTGGCAATTTTCAGCAACTCATTTTGTTTGTTATGTCTTCTTTTCTGCTCCTTATTCCCCCCAACACAAATTGTTTGCCTTTTTGTTTATTTTTATTTGGATTTTTTAAAAGAAAATTAGAATACTTTTATAAATCATTGATTGTCATTATATGCTTAACCCTCCTACGTTGTATAAGAATGAAAACTTCAAAGTGCACTTTAAAAGTTTAAATCCAGATTGACTAACGTATTTTTCTTTAAAGCTCATTAGGGAACCAAGCGCGAACTTCTCTTGAATTAGAGATCTCTTCGTAATATAATTTGTACACCCACAGATCAGGACCTATCGTGGAAACCGGATGCGCACTACAAAAATTCCCAGCTAGTCATTTTTACACACCTACTATTTCAGAGCATCACCCATAGACAGAAAACCAGGCACATCCAGAATATACGAGTGTCAATCCGTTTGTAATTTCTCGAAATACTTTAATGGGCCCTATAAATTTATATACATTATTGATAGTCGTAAAGAGCTACTGTCACCTTACTTATAGTTGCAGATCTGCCGGTAATACAAACTGACCAGATCGGGCCAACGAAAAAATTTCTCTTTGCGGACTAAAAAAAGTCCAGACCAAAATTCGTATTTTTTGGAGTTTTCCACTATACGAGGTTTGCTATATATATATTTCTGGCCATCTAACATTTCCATTGCAAAGTTTGACATTTTTAGCATAAACGTACTCAGAACGTTTTGACGTTCCACAATCATTTGTGCTGTTTAAAGTGAAAAATCAATTTGGCAAAAAAATGGAATTAACTCGTGAACATCTTCGTGCGATAATTTTTCACAACTTTCGACGTCGATTATCACGACAAGAGTGCATCGATGAACTTGAATCTTTGTATGGGCATAAAGCACCATCCTATAGCACTGTGAAAAACTGGTTTAATGAATTAAATCGTGGACAACGCTCGCCCAAAGACGAAGGTCGTCCAAAAACGGCCGTTGTGCCAGAGAACATTGATGCTGTGCGTGAACTTATAATGCAAGATCGTCATGTGACATACCGTGAGATAGAGGCATCCTTGGGCATTTCTTCCACCAGCATAAATTCGATATTGCATGGACACCTGGCCGTAAAAAAGGGTTGTTCTCGTTGGATCCCGCACAATTTGACAATAGCTCAAAAAAAGGCTCGTGTCGATTGGTGCAAAGAAATTTTCGAAAAATACGATTGCGGTGCTCAAAAGACATTTATAAGATCGTCACAGGTGACGAATCATGGAACGATGCGTATGAGCCCGAAACAAAACAGCAATCGACCGTGTGGGTCTTAGAAGACGAGCCAAATCCAACGAAAGTTGTTCGTGGAAGAAACGCTTCGAAGGAAATGGTCGCTTGTTTCTTCGGCAAAACTGGTCATGTGGCGACTGTTCCGCTTGAGCAACGTAGGACGGTGAATTCTAAGTGGTACACCACAATTTGTTTGCCTGAAGTCTTCGGAGAAATTCGAAAAACGAACAGGAGAAGATGAATCATTGTGCGCCATGACAATGAGAGCTCATACATCGGCTCAAACCAGCGCCTTTTTTTCACGGCCAAAAGGTCAATTTTATGGGTCATCCGCCTTACAGCCCTGACTTGGCACCCAATAACTTCTTTTTATTCCCTCAAGAAAAAAATGTGTGGTCACCGATTTTCGTCGCCAGAAGATGCTTTTGAAGCGTTCAAAAACCATGTTTTGGAGGTGTCTCAATCGAAGTGGAAAAAGTACTTCGACAATTGTTTTGAGCGCATGCAAAAGTGTATAAATCATTCTGGAAAATACTTTGAAAAACAATAAAACCATTTTTGATGAAAAATATTCGCATTTTCATTATTAGGCCCGAAATATATATAGCAGCCTCGTTAGGTGCTCAGAAACAGTTGTCCTCGTCCTCGCTATCTGGATATGACATTACTTTTACGATTGGCTAAGTTAAAGATTTTGAATTCAGCTAAAGACTTGTATGTATTTATGATTTGAATAAATTGCAGTCCTTGAATCACTGGTCAAAGGTCCAAACGGTGCCAAATGGAAGGTTCTTCTTAACCAACATGGACATATGGGTACTCACCACAGTGGATTTTTTTAATAGTCTAAAAATGCACAAAATTATGACTTCAACAGTTTTTTATTCTGGTTCGAAAACTTTTTGTTTTCAAAATCAACGTAAAAATTGGTGAAATATATTGACTATGTTGCCAGGCAGACTGTTCAGCTGTTTCTAAGCCCGCCAAGGTTTTTCTTCAGCAGTCTTTGACAATGATTACAATGATTACAACAAATCAAATGTTTTATACGGGAGACTCATTTGAATTACTGAGAATTACCATTTGCGTTTAGTCTTCGAACTGTGTGTAGGTAGATCAATCTTCAACGCGCACAATCATTTCCATCAATTCCGTTTCGCATGGGTCTTCGTTCAAAACCACAAATGCAAAAAGCACAAACAAAGTTGAATTGTTAGATTTGTTTAAATTTTGGGTCCGCTGCAGTAGAATTTCCTCAAAAATCTAAATACGCGTTGGCTTTTAAGATTTGTATACAATTTGGATTTACACCATAGACATCATAATATTTAAATTACGGCTCTGCAATCGCCTATAAAAAGCATCTGGGACGCCCCATTCTGGTACCTCCCATGCAAATGCAATATTTCGCCCACTTTTGGTATTCTTTTTATTATCTTGAATTGTATTTATACGATATTACTCAAAATGAAAACTTACGAATAGAGTTTTTAGGCCAACTTAGGGACAAATTATTAGATTTCCAGCCACATCCCTTTTGGTAACTCCCACACAAATCACACTGTTTCAGTGCAGATAAAAACCTTTTAAACTTGGCAAATAGGGCATGAAATTCGAATAATTTATAAACTCCATAATATTTTTAAAACGACTTTATACGTCCATGTGTACAAAAAGTGTTGATGGAATACATGGTGAATGCACCATTGAGCTAACTTTTGGTACTCCGATAACATTTATAATTTTATTCATACGATTTTGCTAAAAATTACTAATTAGCAATAAAATATATATTATACCTATACTCGTATATCATATAAATTAGACAACCTAACGAAAATTTGAACCATTAGCCACGCCCCTTATTGCACCGTAGCATCCGAGAGTAGATAATTTTTTCTTAATTCTTAAATTTCTCTTGATTTTTTTCTATAGTACGCGCGGACAGATCAATAATTCCGTGATTTTCGAATAAAACACAGTTTTTTGTTTTTCAACTATCAGTTTTTGACATTTTCAACATTATCTCCTTTTAGCTCAATACATACAGTCCAACTTTTGTATTCGTCCAAAAAAGATTTTTCGAGGTCCATAAAATAGGCACTAGTTTGATCAATAATTTCATCGTTGTAGCTGAATCTCTATCCACCGAGCCATTTCTTAAGGTTTGAGAATAGTCACTGGGGGCTAAATGCGGAATATATGGCGGATTCGTAACCGAGTTCATGCAATTTTGCAATTGAGACTGAAAAGGTAATGGTAATCGCGGCACGCTTCTTGCAAACAGCTTTCCTAAACCCAACTGATCATGTAAAATCGAAGCCACGTTGCTATATGAAATGCGTATGGCATCTTCGATCGGTCAACACCATATCGTGAATTTTTTTCTGACATTTTCCTGTGAATTGACCTCAATTGGCCGTCCAGAACGTTCAGCGTCATTTGTACTTGTGCGACCATAACGAATGTCAGTTAACCACTTTTTTGCCATCAAAATAGGTTTTTTTCCGCAAAAAATAATCTTTAATGAACACACGAAATTCACTTTTTTCTTTTTTTTAACAATATCCATGAATTGGTACTTTTTGAACAGCTGTTAAGTACAAACTAAATGACGGTACTCTCTCGAATTTTGACAGTATTCTAATGGTACTTGATGGGAGAAGTGTTGCGTTTCATATAACTACGAGGGTTGGAAAAGTCTCTTTGAGCTGCCTTTTAAAACAAGCTCACAAGGGTACGAAAAATTGGCTCATTGGCGCATAAGGGTACCAAACAACAATGGAATTTTCTCACAAATTCAAACTTGACATTTTAAAGCCCCCCTTAGGGGGCCCCAAAACCTACTTTCTGTTGGCTTTTCTTCTTTTGCAGGTTATTGTTGTTTATTAAACAAATCCAGGATATTATTTCTAAATAAATTCCAATCAACTTATACATGTCTTCCAAATATATGCTGGGTAGCAAACATTGTCCCAGCATGACGATCCTCCATTTTAAATTGCACGACTATGATCGCATATGCGGCTATGGCCAGAAGGAGCTGCAGTGAATACAAATTAAACTTTTAATTAGAGACGTTGTGGAATTTATATTTAAGTTTACCTTGCCGTAACTTTGAAAATCGATATCGATGTAACCGTTACAAGTGAAGATCTGCTTCTGTTGCATCAGTTGCATGGAATATTCTCGCATAAGCATTTGAATGGCTGACTCTACCGATGGTACTTTAATAGAGTGTATCAGAGGGCCTAAAGATTCGTACTAGAGAAATGGGGAAAATTTTCATTAAAATTGATAAAGAAAGATTCGGCCCATATTCATAAAATTTCACGGCAAGTTTTTTAATTCAAATTTTCTTTATACAGGGTGGAGCGCGAAAATTAGCTTATTTGGGAATGAAATAAATGAAATGATAACCTTAAAAAATGTATTTTATATTTTAATTATATTGAACAGTAAAGGAATTTTTAAAGTACATGTTTTTAAATAGTGTATGTGGCAAATGTCGACCTTTGCTATCTACACACTGCTACATACGTTTTTTTGAAGTTTTAATGAACTCTGACAAGCATGTTGACTGGTATTCTGTCAACTTTAGCCTCAAAACTGCTAATTAGGCCTTCCAAGGTGTTGGGACGGTTGATATACACCTTTGACTTCAGGTAACCACCAAGGAACAAATCGCACGGGTCTAAGTCAGGTAAGCGACCAGTTCACATAACCCCCCCACAGAGATAAACGGTGCAGGAAACATTTGCCTCAAACAATTCATGGCAACCCTCGCTGTGTGTGCAGTGGCACCATCCTGTTGGAACCATGTATCCTCTAATTGCATTGTCCAAAGAGCCAGCTGGAAAAATGTCTGGAAATGCCAAGAGCAACTGTTTGCTTCCGTGCAGAGCGTTTCGGAGATTGCGGTACTGCTGCCCTAACTCTTTCGATGTTTTTGGTGTTGTAGTCCTTCTCTCAGGTCCCCTTTGTATAGGACACATTCCCTGCTGTTCTCAATGAAGTTGCCCAATTTACAATTGGTTGCCGTCCAGGAACATGCCCGCGTGGGGGAACAGCGAATCGTAAAGCACGCTGCACTGCAATGATCGAGTGCGAACTCGAAAAAAACGTTTCAACACAAAATGACCTCTCCTCACGTGTGGCAACTGAAGGGCAGACGAATACAAATCTCCCGTCAGCCACATTACGCCACGTGCGCTCTCCGCTCTCTTCGACCTACAGTACCGCTACAGCCTGAAGTGCAAAAAGCAAACTATGGTGCTCCACCCTGTACAAGTTTGCTATACTTATTTTTAAATTGTTATAAATAGGGGGCCAGTTTTTCGGGCGGAGTCTGGGCTTACTTGAAAATTAGTTGCATCTATGAGGTCTACCAAAAACGTAGTCTTATTAATTCGAGTTTGAACTTACCTTTGCTGTACACAGTTGGGTCAAAGAACAGAGTATCAGAAGGTTGATGATTAATACAAGGATATACATGAAACGCACTATGATAAGGAGATAATGTTAGAGGGAACTGGGTTTCATGTATTCAAAACTTACGAAATTGATTTAACATTTCCAACTCATAGATATAACTCACATAGGCCCAATTGACAATGCCCAAAATGATAATGGCATTATAGAAGAAGATCAGCAAAATAGGCCATGCAAAGTACCCCTGAATCTTGAGGATCAACAGCCACACTTGATTCAAAAGTATTTGGTTCTTCCTTAAGCGCTTAAGAAAATGTCAAGATACAGACTGACTACCGGAGCGGGGTAAAGCTTCAACGTCCTCTTTGAAATCTATCAGCATCACAGAAAGATGATGGATAAATTCGTAGATGAGTTGAATGAATATTCCATATTCAATGCATTTCAGCTGTAAGGCCACCGTGGAGAATATTAAGATTCCTATGTGAGAAGGGGGCAGGAGAGAGGATACTAGATGGTAGTTGAGCCATATCAACATAACCACCAACACCAGTATACCTATGCCGGACACTCTGAAAAGCTTCCACTGGAGTGATAACTTCGACAGACAACGACCGTCTCGCTGCATTGCCATCTCTTGTTCTAAGCATTCAATCATTTGGTAAATCTCTCTTAAATGGTGATGCCTGCCAAATATTTGCAGCCCAATGATGCTGTGCACCATGACCAAGCCGCTGTTTTGCACGTAACTTATGGATGTGGTAGTACAGTCCAAATTTCGACGTACACCGATCCATCGCACCAACTGATTGTGCTTATGAGCTGCATACCCTCCAAATGTGATTAGAATTGCCAAATACATGAAGTAGGCCAAAAGTATTGGTAGGCGTGACCTAAATGTTGCACGGCTAAGAGGTGGCGGCAAAGTTAAACCAAATACACTGAATATCCATTGATAAATTTGTATTGATTTTAAAAATACTGATTCGCGTTCATTTGTTACTGTAGACATTTTCGATACGTTTCCGATGACCGAGTGTGAATCCTGGAAATGACTGTAGTCTTTCTTCACCTTTCAAGACGTTGTGCTTTTTAATAGACTGTCATTTGTTGCTAGATGACAGCTTTGGATAAGTTGCCAATAAATGGACAACCATTAATTTTTGAAGTAAATTTTTTTGCTCGTACTCAGCTAAAGGCTTTTAACTCAAAATAGTCACTCGCAGGTAAAAATCAAATATGGCTAGGGTGACACTACTGTTGTTGAGAATACAAATGTGGCAACATATTAATATTATATACCATTGGCATAATTTGATCCTAAGTAACTACTTACGAGGGCGGTTCGGGCGGTTCTTAGCCTATCAATGAAAGAGAATAGTTAGTTTTTCAAAAATATTTTTATTTTTCAATATAATCTCCTGAAACTTCAATACACTTAGTCCAACGCTTATCTAGCAATTCTATCCCTTGATTAAAATAGTTTTCCTCAAGGTCTTCAAAATAGTTTTTTTTAGATTTGGGAACAGGTAAAAGTCACTGGGAGCTAAATCAGGAGAATAAGGTGGGTGGTCAAGCAACTCGTACTTTAATTCGTTGATTTTAGCCATTGTTAAAACACTCTTGTGCTCTGGTGCGATGTCTTGATGAAAAATTATTTTTTTGTGTTGTAAGCCAGGACGTTTTTCTCGAATTTGTACATTTAATTGATCTAAAGGTTGCAATAGTACTCTGAATTTATTGTTTTACCCTTTTGCAGATAGTCAATCAATAAAATACCTTTGAAGTCCCAAAAAACCGTTGCCCTAACCTTACCAGCCGATTGAATTGTTTTTGCCTTCTTTGGGCACTTCCTCCAGCTTCAGTCCATTGTTTGGATTGTTCTTTTGTCTCTGGAGTATAGTGGTGGATCCATGTCTTATCAACAGTTATGAAACGACGCTTAAAATCCATTTTAATTCGCTGAAAACGATTCAAACAAGCTTGAGAAATGTTCATTCTTATGCGTTTTTGGTCGACTGTAAACAAGTCCGGCACCCATCTTGCAGAAAGCTTTTTCATCTGTAGTTCTTCATGCAAAATTAAATGGACTTGATCATCTGAGATGCCCATGATATTAGCTATTTCATGCACTTTTATTCGTCGATCATTTAATACCATATCATGCACTTTGGCTACAATTTCTGTTGTTGTTGCTGTTTTTGGACGTCCACTACGTGGTTCATCTTCAATGCTTGTACGACCACATTTAAATTCAGCAACCCAATTTTTTACTGTTGCATATGAAGGAGGACTTTCACCTAACACATTCACCATATCATTATGAATTTCTTGTTTCCGAAACACTTAACTTTTTTCTGTTTATAAAGCGCTTTTTGTGCTAGGCTAAGAAGTTTCCGAACCGTCCTCGTAGTAGGGACATAAATACGGTTACACCCGTTTTATGTTGTAAAATAAAAAGTACTGAGTGTTTTTGGACTAAATAGTTTTTTAATATATTTATTGATGTATATTGTATCGAAATCGAAATTATTCGAAATGTCCGCCTTTTGCCTTTACACACGCCTTAAGTCGCACTGGCTAATCGTCAATAGCTGCACGAACCTCGTCCATTGGAAAATTGGCCACAGCTCGAACCAAAGCAGTCCTCAGAGATCCAATGTTAAGGTATCTTTTGTGACAAGCCTTGTCCTCTAAATCCGTTCACAATTTGTAGTCCAATGGGTTCAAATCTGGACTGCCTGAGGGCCATTCTTCAGAGGAAATGAACGCTGGCAAATTGTTTCGAAGCCAGGCCTGGGACGTTTTAGCCTAATGGGCCGGCGCAGAATCCTGCTGTAAAGTCCATGGCTGGTTTTGGGACAGGTATTTATTAAGAGGCTTCACAACAGCTTCCAAAACGGTTTCTTGGTAAAGTTTGGCCGATGTTTTGACTCCTTGTTCGCAGAAATGCAGGTCAGTAATGACCCTTTTCCACCCTTGGGATCAGTTCAGATGCTTCCTTAGATGACCGCGGATGCACTCTTTCATTTTGCTTGTTAAATTTTTCCTGAACGGTAAAAATTGTTTCATCGTTGAACAAATTTTTTCTGTGCTAGTTATTAGCGTGCTTCACCAAAAGACGTTTGCATTTTTCAATCCTATTTTTGTTTAAAGCTGCAGTCAATAAATGTCCGTTACGTCGTTTGAAAGCCTCAAGTCCCAAGTCTTTTTAATGATTCGTCTTATGGACTTTTGCGTGATATTCATCTCACGGGTCATGATTTTCTGTTTTCGGAGAAGATTTCTGTGAATTCTTGATTAAACCGCTTTGATGACATGCGGTGTTTGAACAGAGCGTGGGCGGCCCGACGGGTGGCGGTCTTTTACATCTCCAGTCTCCTCAAACAGTTTTAGGCATCGGTAGACGAACATGCGGCTAATCCCTAGTAGCCGGAGCATTTTGAATATATCGCTTTCTTTCATTTCACATTTGAAAAGCGCTATTACGGCGATACGGTTCTCATTATCTGACCACTCCATGATGAAAGTTGAAACAATTTCAAAATCCCGTTACAGATTAACGCTATTGAGGTTAGCTTTCAAAACCCATATGACATTAACCGGGTATGTTTAGTTCTACTATTGAAATGGGTATGTTCAATGTTGTAACAGTATTTATGTCCCGACTAAGTATAATTTCATCACCATATTATTCTATTGGATGGTACAATTATAATGCACCATAGTTATTGTGAGTCACACCTTAACGTCAGATTTTTGGCCCAACTGATATTTCTTTGTTTAAGTGTTAAAGAAATGTGACCGTTGAGAAGCACGCTAGGTTTATTTAATCCTTTAACAAAAATTGTCATTCAAATTAATATGCATTTCGTGCACTTCGTATTTTTTTTTTTGGTCAGCATAATAGACCAAATGTGTCTACAATCAGGAGATTTGTGCGAAAATTTCAGCAAACCGTGTCATGATAATGAACAACATCAATGTTTTCTTCAGAACGAACTGGGCGAGTATGCACAGGAGTCTTCACATTTCTTACAGACACGGTTTACTGAAATTTGGTGAAGAGCCGTCAACCTTGAATCGTGAATGGTGTTCGCTATTGCGAGATGATAACGGACTTCTTGTGGCCAAAAATTGAGAATATAGACCTGGACGAAAAGTGGATGGTGCCACTTGTCACACAGCCAAGTGGCAACAATGGCTCTTTGCGCGAGAAATTCAAAGGCTGTGTTATCTCCCGTCGTATCAATGTTACAGCTTGCTACATATATATCTGGTCTAGGCAACACTAAGTGTTGCCTGGCACCATCTGACATTTCCATTGGAAAGTTTGACATTTTTTAGTATAAACGTACTCAGAACGTTTTGACGTACGACCATCATTTGTGTTGTTTACAGTGACTTGAAAAAATCAATTTGGCAAAAAAATGGAAGTAGCAAGTGAACATTTTCATGCGATCATTTTTCACAACTTTCGACGTGGATTATCACGACAAGAGTGCATCGATGAAATTAAATCTTTGTATGGAGATAAAGCAACATCCTATAGCACTGTGAAAAACTGGTTTAATGAATTCAATCAACTGATAATGCAAGATCGTCATGTGACATACCGCGAGATAGAGGCACTCTTGACCATTTCTTCCACCAGCGTACATTTGATATTGCATGAACACCTGTGCGTAAAAAAGGGTTGTTATCCTTGGATCCCGCACAATTTGACAATCGCTCAAAAAAGGCTCGTGTCGATTGTTGCAAAGAAATTTTTAAAAAAAAAATACGATCACGGTGCTTCAAAAGACGTTTATAAGATCGTCACAGGTGACGAAACATGGATCTATGCGCATGAGCCCGAAACAAAACAGAAATCGAAGACGAGCCAAATCCAACGAAAGCTGTTCGTGGAAGAAGCACTTCGAAGCATATGGTCGCCTGTTTCTTCGGCAAAACTGGTGTTGTGGCGACTGTTCCGCTTGAGCAACGTAGTACGGTCAATTCTGAGTGGTACACCACAATTTGTTTGCCTGAAGTCTTCGGAGAAATTCAAAAAACGAACAAGAGAAGACGAATCATTGTGCACCATGACAATGCGAGCTCTCGCACATCGGCTCAAACCAGCGTCTTTTTGACCGGGCAAAACGTCGAATTGATGGGTCATCCCCCGTACAGCCCTGGCTTGTCACCCACTGACTTCTTTTTATTCCCGCACATCAAGAAAAAATGCGTGGCCAACGGTTTTCTTCGCCAGAAGATGTTGTTGAAGTGTTCAAAAACCATGTTTTGGACGTGTCTCAATCGGAGTTGAAAAATTGCTTCTACAATTTTTTTGACCAAAAAAACTGACGCAAAATGTGGCTCGTAGAACAAAAACAATTTAAACATAAATAGTTCGCTAAGTATCCTAATTTGGATTTATTTTGAAGATTTGGTTGAGATTGTGTCTAATGCTCATGGACCCAAGGAGCTTAAAAGATGTGAACACTGGTAAAAATTGTCATGTGTCTACTCAAAAATTTAGCAAATTTCGCTATTATAATAAAAATATATATTTATTTTGAAGATGTTGCTAAAATTGGGGTCGAACACATGGACACAATTTTTGATATATGGGCCAAAAAGCAGTGCTTATAGTTAAAAAAGTGACCACAGGTAAATATGGTCAAATGCACGCAGAGAAAAGATATAGTTACTATGTGGTCACGGTAACAATAATATGTTCTCTACAATAAAAGTATGTTCTTCGTAACAATATAAGTAGTATGGCCCCGAAAACGGCACGTGGGGAGTTCTCAAAATAAAGAACATTTCGTAACCAGCCCAAATATGGAATTTTTCTTAAAATTTGTCAGAATGTGTGGCTCCTAACCACAGATCCCAGAGACGCAAACCGACGGCCATCCATATCAAAAGAAGCAAATATATGGACTGTATAAGTAAATATTATAATTTGTTCAACGATTTCAGTAGAGAGTCCAATTTGTTGTATCTATAATGATCTGTCCGATCTGACTTATCTCGAGATTGTATTACTTGCTACTTGGTATCATTAGGGGCTATAAAGTCTGAATCTGCTAGTGTAACCTGTCACTTTAACCCTACCTATCTTACCGACTAAAGGATATAACTAGATTGTCTTAGATTTAAATAAATAACTATTTGTAGAACACCTTGAAACCATCACTTCTGAAAACCCAATACATGGAACATCATCCCGTATTTGAGCTTATTCATAGTTCAAACTAATTTATACTTAAATTAAAATTATCCGCCTCATGATCTAGAATGCTTCACCACTTTGTCATTTCTGTACCCTTACCTAGTGCATCGTATTGCTTTATTTTAGACAAAATATGGCAGACATTCATGGGATGCTGTGACACCGTTAAGCCTTCATTATGTTCTCAAATTCGATTTCGCGTATTTGTATGCCGTACATTTATAAAGAATTTAGCCCACATCCATAAATGCCTGTTGGTTGAATTATTCACCCATTCTTCGGGAGATACGCACGGCGACATCCTCACACATCCGGGGAATGTATGGAATTTGGCTGGCTTTGATGTGCTAATGAATACGAGTACTGCGGTACACTTTGCATCCATAAATATTCATGGTTCCGAGATGAAAGTGCCGGGCGGGGTGGTGAGGTGAGCTGAGCCGAGCGGAGCGGAGCGCTGGAATGGTTCGATAGAAGGCAGTGATGGTGGTGTTGAATTTGAAATTCAATGGAAATGCTTATGATGCCACACAATGAACAACCACACGCACACACACTCAAACACACACGGGTATTGTGTATGTGTATGCAAGTTAATTAAACTGATACTTAATTAGTTGTGTAATTGTAGTTAATTAACCTTTTTTGTGATTAAATATTAACAACAAGTGATACGGGGGGGGGGGGGTAAATTGTTGAGCTAGATTGTACAAATATTTGTGTGTATGACAGGGGAAAAAGTAAAATTATTAATGTCTGATCCAGCTAAATATTAGTTAGATATTCTTTATTCTTGGATTATGTTAAATCAAAATGCATTTCGTGCACTTTGTGATTTTTTTTGGGAAAATGCCGTATTTGGTCAAATGAGAATCCACAAGAGATTGTTGAAAAGCCGATGTATCTACTGGCAGTGTCATCGGGACGTACTTTTTCGAAAATGAGGTCGGCCAAGCAGTTACCTTGAATGGTCTTAGTTATCGCAAGATGATAAAGGAATAAGAGTGGTCAGATATTGAGGATATGGATCTGGACGATATGTGATTTCAACAGGATGGTGCCGCTTGCCACACAGCCAACGAAACCATGGATCTTTTGCGCGAGTAATTTAACGGCAATGATTTCTTAAGACGCGTCGTGGCGATGTAAATTTGCCGCCATTATCATGTGATTTGACAACGGTGGACTTCTTTCTTTGGGACTATTTAAAAGAGAAAGTGTACGTCAATAAGCCATGAATACAGACAGAGAAAAAACACAGTCGGAAATCAGCTCGAACTACAAAAATTCGGTAGGATAAACCGAATTTCTGTTGCAATAACCAACATTCCATAGTATTGATGGTAACATGGTACAAGATATCAAATGATGGTTGCTACAACCATATCAAGATATTTACAGTAAATTACACAATTATACAAACCGAATTCAGTTGAACTATTGGTTGCGACAACTAGCGGTTATGGCAACCAACCAATTGTAATGGAAATGGTAATTTGGTACCAATAAGTGTTGGTGACAACAGATAAGTTCTTTGTAGTGACCAAACCCTGTTTAGTTGGCTGTTGTACCATAATATTAGTTACTCCAACACCAACATATAAAACCTCTAATATTTTATGGGTTTTAGTCACAACAAAAACTTTGTTTACGACGAAAACAAATTAAAAAATTCCCAAAAAAATGTATGAAAACAAAAAAATGGTCAGACTGTTCAAGTTTCTTGGGTTAGACGCTTAATGCATCTAAACGATACTACAATATAAATAAAAATATTTTCCAGAATATAGAAACAAGCTTAATTGTAATTTAGTGACATTAATCAGTCTTATTCAGAATTTTCGCCATTGATACCACCTTATTTTTAAAACAACAACCAATTTTTTTGACAATACTTTAATTTTTTTCCGATTAAAGCATCACTGCAATGATTTTCAAAGCATCTATCCAAAGCCGCAAGGCGGTAACATATTTTTTTTCAAAAACAATCTATAACAACCACTAGTACATGTACAAATTCAGTTCCACTTATGATCTTAGTCTCTTACTATTACCATTAATTCTTTTCTTCAACCGAAGGTGTTTGTTCCCACTACTTTAAATTGCTGTCTTCCCAATCAACATTCGGTTGTAACGATAAAATAGTACGTGCAACCACCATGTATCCACTATCCTGCATTGCCTCAAGAGCCGGCTGAAAAAAATCCTGTATTATAGTCAAGTACCGTTCAGAGTACACAGTTACCGCAAGACGGTTATCCTGGAAAAAGTAAGGGCCAATGATGCCAACTACACAGTGACACAAATGAAGTCACCAAAAGAAGTTACCCAATTTACAATTGATCGCCAGGAACGAGTCCGCGTGGGTGAACAGCGAATCGTAAACGAAAAGCACGCTGCACTGCAATGTTCGAGTGCGCATTTGAAAAATACGCTTCAATTCAAAATGACCTTTCCTCACGTGTCCAAGGCATGATAACAACTGAAAGGCAGACAAATACAAATCTCCCGTCAGCCACTATAAGCCACGCACACTTTCCACTCTCTTCGACCAACAGTGCCACCACAGCCTACGGTGCAAAAAAGCAAATGTTGATGTTGAAATAGCCAACTTAACAGGTTTGGTCACTACATAGAACTTATATGTTGTCACCACCATTTATTGTTACCAAAGTAACATAGACATCGCAAATAGTTGGTTGCCATAACCGCCAGTTGCCGCAACCAATAGTTAAACTAAATTCGGTTGGTATAACTGTGTTAATGGCTGTGAATACGGTGATGTGGTTGTAACAACCATCATATGCTATTTAAAACCATGTAACCATCAATACAATGAAATGTTGGTTATTGCAACAGAAAATCAGTTTATCCAACCGAATTTTTGTCATTCGGAACGATTACCTATTGATTTTTTCACTGTGTGCATGGATCGTGATTTACACATAGCTAGCATTTCAAAAAATTACCCGGCAAAACAATTATTTTAAATCTATGTCAAATTTCTTTATAACAACCATAAGTTGGTCAGTAAATATAAGCATCATATCGTGCACAGCACATTGTCGTTATAGCAGTTCCGCCTTTGTTACTTAACGGTATTTTGGAGAACATAAGCAAATTACATTTGCTAGATCTGTCCCATACAATTTTTAGCTTCCCTTCCCTTTCAATCTTCTCTTATATCTTTGCAAATACCGGAGATCTTGTCAATCTTTTGGAGCCACTAGTTTGCAAATTGGTCAGTCCCGTTAAAGTTGGAGGCTTTAAAATAATTCATTTGCATTAAGCGATTATAGTGATCTTATTTGAATAGAAATATCGATGTTCGTTAACAATAGTATGATCAGACTATTTAGATCAACGGCACACAAATTTTGATGCAGACCTTTACATCGTAACGCTTAATTTAAAATCAAAGTGGGTCGTTTTTTGCCCTCTTGGGTCCATGAGACCGATCATAGCCTCAAGAAAAACTTCGAAATTTTCAATCCCAATTTTTAAAGTTTTGGAAAAATATTGTGATATGCAAATTTAAACACGATTCGAGAGTTATAGTGCTAAACAAACACAAATAGTTGAGGTTGCATACCCCTCGAGTATTCCATCAGTACAGCCGAATATTAGTTGTTGCTCTGGAATTTTCGGTAGCTGGAACTAAGTTTCGGTGGAACATACAAATAATACGAACATCCAAAAAAAGATTTTTTGTATCCGAAAATCCACATGCCGCACTTGTTCAACCATAACAATTACCACCAGAGGCAATAACTGTTTGCTGTTCAATCCCACGACAGCCGGTTCTGTGGACCGGATTGACCCGAAGAACAATTCTTCGTCCAAGGACAGTCACCCTGCACACAGCTGTCGCAACAACAAAACAACAACTGTTGGCAATCCCACGACTGCTAGCTCTATTTATCGGATAAACCACAAAAACTCTTCGGCCAGGGGCAGTCATCTCAACAATATGTGTTTTTAGTTTGTCCATTTTTTGTCGTGGGAACAGCTTTTCTCGAAATGCCTGCTCCGAATATTTTTAGTCCGAGCCGGGACAAATCCCCGGACCTTAGATCGAGCAAAGGCTAAAAGGTGTAATCATTGCAAGGAGTGGATGCACTTCAGGATCTGTTCAGGTCTGACCACATCAGGAAGTATAGCGAAACGGACTTTGTTGCCTCGTGTTGTATCAACGTTGGCTCTGGATTTGGTTTCGTCATCGCCATTTACATTTCATTGTCGTCGTCATCATCATGCAACTACGAGACTCTCTCGCAGTCTCCCTAGCGACAGCATCAACATATATAGCCTTTAAAATCACAGCTTGCTGCTACCAATCTTGACAGTGCATCAATTTTGAAATTTACTTGCTATGACCTACGCAACAAAATCAGTGAGTTAATAGAATTTATATGTCGGAGAAACATCATAATCGTTGCGATCTTAGAAACTAAGCTGATTGCCACCTGCAGAATGCATAGTTGTGATGGTTACAACGTGGTACGTTCGGGTCACACAAGAAGTGGAGGACTTGCTTTCCTCCCCTTGAGCTTGACTCTAGAGACACATACATGGAATGTCAAATCTGCTACAAGGAAATAACCGCTTGGTCCTAGGAGACTTCAATGTCCACCACTAACTGTGGCATTCTCTTTCGAAACCTTGTTTCTAAATTTCTGCTATGAAAGGAGGCCCAAAACCCTGTTGTGTCATAACCCTGAATTAGCTCCCCATACAGTATTTTTGCAATTAAAGACCCCGTAGCTTAAAAAGCCAAATTTTAAATCTGACCTATCTCGAAATTCGCATAGAGCAAAACGAAGGAAGGTCGCGCCGCTCACCTGTTGCAATAGAAGTCCCACTTCAAAAAAGATTTTTATTGTATTTCATATAAAGCGAGGACTCTTCTATATACCACAGCGATATAGGGTATCATATAGTCAGCAGTATCCGACAGTGAACTTTTTATTGCATTTTCCTCAATTTTTTACTTCGAATTTCGTTTGTCTTTCAACTTCGTTTCGCATGCTACCGTATGGCTGCACACACATGCCCACATATGCTATCCGTGTGAACATACCGGTGTATGTGTGAACATTTGTATCTGTGCATATCTGTCCATTGAGGCTACAAAACAACGCCAGCTTATCGCTAATGGCATAAACTTCCGAAACGTGAGTAAAATTTCTGAATACGTGTTAAGATACAGGACCACACAGAGCCGTAACGTACCATATCGTACCGAATGTGCCTTACGAATATCCTGGCTCCTTTGCCACAAACATTACCACCGCAACAGAGCAGAAAAACAAATGGAAATAAGACAACAACAAACTGGCACTTTCACAAAATTTGAAACCAAAACTTAGAACGTTTTAAATCGGGGCATGAAACAAAGCGAAAGTTAAACAAAGAAAGGGAACAGGCAAAAGAGTACAAGTATATACGAATGTATGGACGCGGAAAAAGAACTGAAATAAAATCACAGCAAGAATTTTTTTTTGGTCAAAATAAAAACGTGGCAAACAGAATGACGATCGGGAACATTTGAGATGAATTTTGGTGGAACTTAGGATACTCTACAAAATCAGGATCAACATTAACTTGCAAGGAGATGTTAACATTTGGGGAATGAGGAAAACTTGTAGATCCCAAATGGCTTCATTATTGTATTCGTTTTAACGCTCTCCTCTATGGGGTGATCGTATACGGAGTTTACAACAACGAACTGGTCCTATAAATCAAAACAATGGTCATTTTTTATACCCTCAGCCATAGGAAGGAGTGTATACTAAATTAATGATTCCGTTTGTAACACCTTCAATTATTTATCATCGTTAAATTCGATCTAAGCCAGTCCGTCCGTCTCTCTGTTTGTTAAGAGCACGATAGCGATTTAAATTAGAACCCACAAATTTTGAATGACGTCGGCTTATACTCCATAGAAAATGGCAGATATCGGCTCTTGGGCAAAAAAATGTTCCTTAAACTAAAGGAGGACTAATAGAACTTCGGAAAAGGTGATTTTCTTTGAGTATTTGCTCGACAAATTTTAAGTTTTTGTGAATAAACCTGCTTTGCTTCAATGAAACGCTTGATAATAAACAAAGACGTATGGTCATTTAGGACATGTGGTTCGTTGTAGACCCAAAAACAGCCTGGTTGTTCAAAACGTGCGATCGATAGTAAAAATAAAAATGATCAAGTTTAAGTTAAAATCTACACGTATCCAATTACATTTTTTTTTTGCAAAAATTAACTTTTTCGCGATAAGTTATCCTTACGTAAAATGATCTCCTGAATTCGAATCAAGTGTCCGTTTTGCCCCACCAAGTTTAGTTTTCGAGATATCGTGAACATGAAAATGTTTTGACTTTTTTCATTAGTTTGCCTACAACTTTAATATAAATTATAATTTATAAAACTCGAATAAAAATTGTGAAAAGTTCACCAAAGAAGTACACATTTTTTTTTTTTTTGTTAAAAAATTTTGTTTTCAACTGCTAATTGTACTTACGAGGGCGACCGCAAAAGTAACTGGCCTAACATAAAAAGACCCGTTTTTTTTGGAATTTATATTATTTATTTTTCAGCATAATCTCCTTCCAACTCAATACACTTCATCAAAAGTTTTTCAAGTTTTTTAATTCCATCCGAAAAATAAGATTTTTCAAGACCTTCAAAATATGCCTCAGTTTCAGCAATAACCTCGCTATTGGACGAAAATTTTTTGCCACCGAGAAATTTTTTTAAATTTGGAAACAAGAAATTATTAGAAGGAGCTAAATCTGGACTATATGGTGGATGCGGAGCAATTTCAAATCGTAATTCGGCCAGTTTTTGTTGAGTTAAAAATGCAGGATGTGAAGGAGCATTATCTGGATGAATAATAACTTTTTTTGTCTAAATGCGGCCGTTTAATCTTGATTTCTTCACTCAAACGACCCAATATTGCACAATAATATTCACTATTTCCTTTCTCTAGATAATCAATAAATATTATACCCCTTGCATCCCAAAATACTTTGGCCATTACTTTTCCTGCTGACTTAACAGTTTTCGCCTTCTTGGGACCACTTTTACCAGCTTCTATCCATTGTTTTGACTGTTCTTTGCATTCTGGGATGTAGTGATGGATCCATGTTTCATCAGCAGTTATGAATCGGCGCAAGAACTCTATTGGATTACGCTTATAAATCGCTAAAAGCTCCTCGGAATTGGTCCAACGGACGATTTTTTGGGGAAAAGTCAACAAACGTGGCACCCATCTTGCGGATAGTTTTTTAATGTGGAGTTCATCATGTAAAATACTCCAAAATTGTTTTTCGTGTATTTTAACAATATCAGCAAGTTCTCTGAGCTTTATTCGTCATCTTTAGTCACTTAATTAAATATTTTTCTAATGTTTTCAATAGTAGTAGCAGTTTTCGGTCTTTCAGAGCGTTGTTCATCTTCCGTACTTGAACGAGCCATTTTAAATTGTTGAACCCAGGATTTCACGGTGGAGTATGATGGTGCATTATCACCATGAACAGAATCTAATTCATCTTTGATTAATTGTGGCGTATAACCTTTCACATAAAAGTGTTAAATTACCGCACGAAACTCTTTATTTTCCATTTTTCAACAAATTATAAAACTTGTTTACTTCAATCACCTGTAACAAAGAAAATAATCATTAAATAAAAGATTGCTTTTAAAAAACAAAAAAAAAGTTGCTAGTAAAATAGAAAATGTGCCAGGCCAGTTAGTTTTGCGGTCGCCCTCGTATATTCCAATGATTTTGTACAAAAACTGCTATAACTCAGCCAATTTTCGTAGGATTATTAAAAAAATATTCCACGTTGGAAACGTAACAGTACGTTCTTTTAAGTTTCGTGCAAAAGCGAGTGGGAGAGCTCCAGAATTTGGGTACAATTTAGACTTCTTTTGGCTGAACCTTCCACAGTTTTTATTTGATTTTTAAAAATTATTTCAAGTTAATCGGATAAGAACTGCCGAAGTTTTAGGCAAACTAATGAAAAAACTCAGAACAATTTCATGTTCTCGATATCTCGAAAACTATACTTGATGGGGCAAAAATGGCACTCAATTCGGATTCGAGATATTTTTTTACATCGGTTGGTTTCGCCCAAAGACGTATTTTATTGCAAAACAGTGTTATTAATTTATTCTATGTATTTGGCTGAGATTATGGTCGAACTAATGGAAATTAAGGGGCCATTCAATTTAGCTTGGCCAAACTTAACGACTTTTAAATTTGTTAAAACTGCGTAGATAGTGTGGTGTACTGTTCCTGTTCCTGTCAAGGAAATCACTTCAATCTGAACAAGTAAAAATGTCGTAAAGTACGGCCAGGCCGAATCTTATTAACCGTCACCATCAGTAAATACCCTACACCCTTCCTACATTACGCAAGCACAAAAAAATGCTATGTATTTGGCTCGTTCAGGTTCATGCGGCCGTTCCTAATTTCAGCTAGAACTATACTTTTCTATATATTTGGATTGGTCCATATTGACTATTAATCGACCATTTTGGCCATGCGGGTCGTTTTTTGGGCCTGTTGAGTCAAAAAGTCCAGAAACTATTCCCTTTTTTAAGTAGTTTTGACCTTGAGGGACGTTTTTTGGAAACTCGATCCAAAAATTTCAGCTGATGTTTCGTTTTTTAAGCTATTTAGTGTTCCCAACTAGCAGTACCCATTTTACCCATTGTCCGTCTAGATAAAATAAATGATTTGTCAGTTAAAAAAGTGTACTTTTCACTTTCGTACCTTTTGTCTCTTAAAGTGAAACTTCTCCCCCAATTGTGTAAATTGAAATTTCTATTTAAAATCAGCATCAGTGATGTTCGTGAGATGTTGAATTGTTGCACACGATGACGTGTCGAGGTTGAGGGCATTTCTGCCGCACTATCGCGAACAACTTTAATGTTTTTTCGCAGAATGAACTAGGCAAACATGCCCCGGAGTTTTCACATTTCCTCTTAGACCCGGTTTCCTAAAATTTGCGCTCAATTCTCCCGATTGTGGACACATTTATGCTGACCAAAAAAATCACGGAGTGCACGATATGCATTTTTTCTACGCCCATTTTCGTAAAAGGCTTCAACAATCTTAGCACGCTGCTCATTTGTGTACCTCTCCATGGTTAAATTTGTCAAATACAAACAAAAAATTGTCAAATTGAATTGGGAAAACACTTGACGTTAAAGTGTGACTTACAGTTGAGACGCTTAACGTAGAAGTGGTCCAACCCTAAAATTGGTTTTTCGATATAATTGAGTTTCAAATTTAGACCAAAATTCAAAGCGAAACAACGATCAACGTTATTTAGATAGAGAAGTAAAATTTTGAGAAGATATGTAAAATGGTGATACCAAAACCATGCCAATACCAATTTAAAAAAGTGTGGCATAAACCTCTTTATTTTTATCATTAAAAAAGCAACAATTCATTGATAAAGAATGCATAAACTAAAATAATTAATAAAATTTCAAACCACAACGTTTAACATGAAAACTATGACATTGTTTTTAAAATTTAGCTAAATTTCAAATCCGCCCAAGGGGTCCATAGACCTGTTTCATTAGGCTTTTCTGCACATTTAAAATTTATAGTCGCTACGCCCATACTTAGCTTTTTTAACAGTTAATAACTCTACATCATTTTCTTTATACACTCCAACGAAGGTGGATGGTATTTTAAATTTGTCATTTGTTTGCAACATTATGAAATATCGATCTGGGACCTAATGCAGTATGTATTTTATATTCCGGATCGTCGTAAAATTCTTAGACAATTAACTACTGGCATACATATGTGAATTCAATTATTTTTGGGTCACAAGTACCGAAACGTACAGCAAATATGCCCAATTTTGAGGTATAAACAGACCCCTTTTTAACTATCGCCCATCCACGAAACAATTCATTGAAAAAGTATACATAAACTAAAAGAATTAACAAAATTTCAAACCACAACGTTTAACCTGAAAAGCATATGATTAATTACTTGTTATGAAAAAGTAATTAAAGCCAAACAATCATAAAAACTCAACAAAAAAATCTCATCATGGTCTCCAAAAAGTCTATAGTCCTGAACACAGCCCCATGACAAGTTTGGCTAGCTTCGGCTTATCAATACTGCGACCTTAAAGGAAAAGCAGATGTAGAGGTTCATTTAAGGGAATTTGTGTTCTTTGGAATATTTATAAGTATTGGAATATTTATATTTTATTATGTATGGCTGTTTCCTTAATTCCTGATACACTGCTTTCAGCCATTAAACTTTGGCCTTTTCGTAGTCTAATTTCCTGTTTGTTATCCTTGTTTGGAGATCGTCTAAGGAAAACAGGTTTCAGTTTTCAATTTCACTGCAATAAATGCGCAGGTCCTCCCTCTGGCGTAAAAATGATGGAGAGAAATTTTTTGTTTTTCTCACTCAGGCCGAAATTTTCGTCACAAGCTGAGTAGGAGAAACCAGAGACCCGGAACTTATGATCGATATGATTCACAACAAAATCAGAAGAATCCAAGATGTTATTACAAAAACTGTTCATCTTCGTACCGCACTGATCACTGTACATTTTTAGTTATCTTGTTTTGACTTTGTTTTTAATGTGGTGCATTTGGAAGGATGCGATTTCCTGTGAACCTCTTGAAACGATGCTTTCATTCCAAACGTACACGAAGACTTGGTCTGTCGAAAGGTTGTGGATGCCAAGACAATAAAACCATAATTGACACTTGTAATTACAGATTCCGGTTGTAAGAACATGCGTGGGAAGTTTTTTCATGAGGTCAAAAGCAACCACGGTTATATCATTATCACTGTTTACGTCCTTATTCGCATCAAGTTTCATTCCATTTCTCGCAGCCTCTATTTTTCTGTGGTGCAAGTCTCTTTCGATATGAAAATAACTTTCGTATAACCAACATAAAAATCTGTCAGCTGAGGCTTGGACCATTTTTAAATTTAGAATTTGAATTTTTATTATTAAAGCAAAAAATATAACTATTCATAAAAACGTCGCCTATAACGTTTAATAGTTCTGGGAAGATTTTTTTTTAGAAAAATCGTCAAAAGGGGAATGATCTATGCCAATAGTCTCGAAATCACAATAGTGTGGGTTGGACCACTTCTGCTTTAAGCGCCTCAGTTAGCATCGTGCATTATGGTTGGACCACCCTTTACGAAAAAGACAGCATGATTTAGAGTTATATTTCCAAAATGACGAACAGTTTTTATTCTGGTTTTTTTCTGAATCAACTTAAAAATTGGTAAAACGTATTGGCTATGGTTGCCAGGCAGACTGCACAGCTGTTTCTAAGCCCGACAATGGTTTTCTTCAATAGTCGTTGGCAACGAATTTTTAGTTGATTCAAAAAAAGAAACAACAAAAGGTCTGGAACCCGAATAAAAACTGTTCAAGCTATAATAATGATAAAAGACCGAATAAATGTAAACAAAACAAAACATATTTCCAAAATGTTCTGCTTTCGAGATACTGTGCAAAGGTCTGTGGTTTTTTTCTAAACAATAGTGATTCTATTTTTCAAGACCTCTATGCTATTCTCTATACTCTTATATTCTGTATTCTAATGTAGTCTTCATCCTACACGCAGAAAAAAGTATGGTTGGGGTGACATTATTTGAAGAGGATCATACTATTATTGGTTATATGTGACCAGCAAAATATAAAGGGACCTAAGGGTAAAAACCAGTTTTGTTCAGCAGAGCCATTTTAAAGATTTAAGATTTTAAAGATTTTCATAAAACGCGCATATTTCTGGAAGGGAACACTTTTGGGACATGGGATCGGTCTCATTCGATGCTCAGATGATGTCCACATCAAAAAAAAAGTGAAAATTGATTTATTTACCCTTAGGTCCCTTTCTCTATGCGCTGCCACATATGGTTATGGCACAACAATATAATGATCTTCACAACAATAGTATGATCCAAATACAACCATTCTATTATCTCCACAACAATATTATGATACTCACAACCATAGTATTTTTCGTATACAACCATAGTATGATTCAATAGCAACCATACTATGATCCCCACAACCATAGTATGATTCACACTCAACCATACTATGATTTCCACAACAATAGTATGATCCTCACAACCATAGTATTTTTCTTATACAACCATAGTATGATTCACACGCAACCATGTTCTTATCCGTACAACCATAGTTTGATTCAATCAACCATACTATGATCCCCAAAATTATTTATTAGGATTGGGTAATGTTGTTAGTCAAAAATAGAGATTTTTATCAAGCAGGTTATTTTGCATTACAATTAGTTCATAGCCATATTTGATGCCATGTTTTTTTTCAACATTTCATAAAAAACAAAATACTTTTAGACACCTAGTAAAGGTCCAATTAGTCTTGACGGTGGAGGGTTGATTCTGCAACCTGCAGAAGTCTACCGTCGTCAACCGTCAAACTTTTATCTCCCTTTAACACTCTAACTGAAATAGCTGATTGCCTACCGTCAACCGTCCACCGTCAAGACTAAATGGACCTTAACGAATGTGATTAAACCATGATCAATGGCTATATAATCAAGTGCAGGCAGATTTTAAATAAACGAGAACCAGTCGGTAGTCGAGTATTTCACCGAACAAAGTAAACACAATAAAAATCCCACGAATTATCTTTCAATTGTTGTTGTTTTTTATTATGGTATATCAAAAAAAACATACGCACACGCATACATGTATGCTCTATAAAACCAGTTTTGTTCATAGTCGCAACCATACTGTATGATTGGCGTAATCATGTTATTGTTTAAATTTAAATTTTAAACAACAATACTTTTGTTGCATCAACAATGTTTATATGGTTGCTACAACAATAATTTCATTTCAAAATTTGGCGATAATACTATTGTTACACTTCAACAATATAAATATTGCCGCAATCATACTGTTGTCAAAATGAAATTCGAAAAACAATACTATGGTTGCGACGAACATGCTTTTTATTGTAGATAACATATTATTGTTGCGGTGACCATGTAGTAACCATATCTTTTCTCTGCGTGTAAAGAGGGCGGTCAGTCGCCTTTATTTAAATACCGAAACGAAGCTCAAGCCACCCCCACCAGCTGCCATATTTGTGCTGAACTGTAGTTATGCATGTACTCTGAATTCCCAAATTTTGTATTTGTTTTCACTCCCACAGAATCGGTATGGATATCCAATGAAGTGAATTTGTCTGCCATACAAGCGCGACTACTCATGCTAGACGAGCTGAAAGGGGAACAAAATGCACGTACTTCGTGTTTGTTGTTTGAAAAAAAATCCCTTCAAAAAAATTCGAAATATCCTGTATGTAGTATAGACATTCCTTCATTGAATATGTTTTAGCTTGAGTTTTGACTGTTCGTTGCCTGTCCCTTCCATCATCCGGTGTTTTCTTTTGGTAGGGGGACATTTTCGTTATTTTCATGCTGGGAAAATAGAAAAACGCATTGAAACCCATTTAAAAATTCAATTCACACACCAGAATGTCGGCGTTGTTTTTTTTTCTTTTCGTTATTTTTTTGCGCGCTGATGACAATGTTTAGGCTCTACAAAACTTCAGGACAAATGATGATTATGTCGTCGATGATGATAACGATTATGTCCTTGTTGTTGTTGTTGACATGTTACAGTGTACATGAGCGGATTATAAAGTAGATGTCCCAAAAAAGAAAGAACGACTCACTAATCAAATAGCATTCTCTGACAAATAAAACTAAAAGTTGTTAAACTCGTTTTCTCGACAAACATACAACTGAATTGTCTGATCACTCTAACTTATCCTTAAATTATATCCTTTATTTTATTTTATATTGAAAGTGATAAATCTAAAATATCGGAGTATTTACGAATTTTGTAAACTATTTTCTATTTATTGTTATGATCACTACAACCTTACTTTGATTCACAAAATTATTTTTTAAAGGATTGGTTTCTGGTGTTATTCAATAAATATATTTATCAAATAAATTATTTAAAAAACACATTTAATCAGAAATAATGGGAGTGATGTTTTTTACAATAGAAAAAATTGTTTTAAAAAACGTAAGTGTTTCATTTATTTTAAACATTTTATTTTTACAAATCCAAAGCAGTTTGTTTTTAAAATTTTTTATTTGCAGCTACAAAGTGATATTACGTAAGATTTGAAACAATATCATTAGTCAAAAGCACATTTAAATGTATAAGTATAAAAATAACAATCATACTGTATGATTGCCGTTGTCATATTATTGTTACCATAAAAATCAAAAAACAAAACTTTTGTCGCACCAACCACATGTATAAGTATGTTGTTGCTACAACCATATTCTCACTTTAAAATTTGGCAACAATACTATTGTTATATTTCAACAATATTAATATTGCCACAATCATACTATTTTAAAAATGAATTAAAAAAAACAATGGTATACTACATGTTTGTTTATATTTTTTTAACAATTGAAAAAGACTGGATCTTATATTGATAAATGTATTATTTTATGTCAGCAATTACGAGTATGTAAGGACTACAATATAAGATAAATGTCCGCCTGTGTTAGCCTTTTCGCGGTATTTCATTAATTTCATCACGAATTTGCGTTGCTCAAGCGTTTCTGGTTTGTTTGCACAAATCTGGCTTTTCAGATATCCCCATACAAAGAAAACCAGAGCAGTGAAATCAGGCAACCGTGGAGTCCAATCAACATCACCATTTCCTAAAATAACTTGTTGTGGAAAAAGGTCTCGCAGTAATTCCGTTGTAATCCTGGTTGTATGCAAAGGTGACTGATGAATAATTTGACGTTTGTCCATGGCCCAGAACCGACTATTCTGTTTTTTTACTTAGCACGGACATAAAGGACAATAAATACTTATTCGAAATGTCTGCCATTTGCCTTTACACACGCCTTAAGTCGCACTGGCCAATCGTCAATAACTGCGCGAACCTCGTCCATTGAAAAATTGGCCACAGCTCGAACTAAAGCAGTCCTAAGAGATCCAATGTTGGGATATCTTTTGTGACACACCTTGTCCTCTTAAACCGTTCACAATTTGTAATCCAATGGGTTCAAATCTGGACTATCTAAGGGGTATTGTTCAGAGGAAATGAACGCTGGCAAATTGTTTCGAAGTCAGGCCTGGGACGTTTTAGCCTTATGGGCCGGCGCAGAATCCTGCTGGAAAGTCCATGGCTGGTTTTGGAACAGGGAATTGTTAAGAGGCTTCACAACAGCTTCCAAAACGGTTTCTTGGTCAACTTTGGCCGATGTTTGACTCCTTGTTCGCAAAAAAGCAGGTCAGTGACCCCAGCGTAAGAGACATCCCACCAAACCATGACTGAAGCTTCAGCCCTCGGGATCAGTTCAGATGCTTCCATACACTGTATCATATTGCTTGTTAAATTTTTCAATCCTATTTTTTTTAAGGCTGCAGTCAATAAATGTCCGGTACTTCGTTTGAAAGCCCCAAGTCTTTTTTAATGATTCGACTCATGGACTTTTGCGTGATGTTCATCTCATGGGCCATGATTTTCTGATTTCGGAACGGATTTCTGTGAGATCTTGAATTAACGGCTTGCGGCAGTGTTCGAACAGAGCGTGGGCGGCCGGACCGGTGGCGGTCTTTTAAATCTTCAGTCTCCTCAAACAATTTTATGCATTGGCAGAAGAACATGCGGCTAATCCCTCATGGCCGGAGCATTTTGAAAATATCGCTTTTTTCATTTCACACTTTAAAAGCGCTACTACAGCGATACGGTTCTCATTATCTGACCACTCCATGATGAAAGTTGAAACAATTTTAAAATCCCGTTACAGACTAACGCTATTGAGGTTAGCTTTCAAAACCCATATGACATTAACGGGGTATGTTCAGTTCTACTATTGAAATGGGTGTGTTCAATGTTGTAAAAGTATTTATGTCCCTACTAAGTATAACAGTCTGGGCCATCTAAATTGAACTTTTTCTTGTCGTAAAAGATGACATATTTCCATTCATTTGTCTAAGCCATACGCATTTTGGCAAACTCTACACGCCGAAAAAAAGTATGGTTGTGGTGACAATATTCGAAGAGGAAAATACTATTGTTGTGTATATGGTTGTGGTACAACAATAACCATACTATGATCCCCACAACCATAGTATGATTCAAGCTCAACCATACTATGATCTCCACAACCATATAATGATCCTCGCAACCATAGTATGTTTCACATTCAACCATAGTATGATCCTCACAACCATAGTATGATCCTCGCAACCATAGTATGATTCACACGCAACCATGTTATGATCCCTACAACCATAGTATGATAACACACTATTATACTATGATCACCAATATAATTTATTAGAATTGAGTTAAGTTTCAACAATAGATTTGAGTTAAGAAAATTTTTTAGAATACATTAAATTCAAAATAATAGGAGCGATTTATTTAACAGTAGAGAAAATAAGTTTAAAAAAAGGTAAGCGTTTTTATTGCAAATATTTCAGTTAAACAAAGCCATAGCAGCTTGTTTAAAACATTTTAGTTTCAATATAAAAAGTATTATTATTGCATTAGATCCGTAACAATGACATTGTTCTAAAAAGCATATTCAAAAGAAGAAGAATTACAACGCAAACACAAAACTTTTGTCGCAACAACCATATTTATATTGTTGCTATAACCATATTTTCATTTTCGAATTTGGCAATAATACTATTATAACATTTCAACAATATTAATATTGCGGCAATCATACTATTGTCAATATTAAATTCTGTAAACAATGCTATGGTTGCGACGAACATACTTTTGTTGCGGAGAACATACTTTTATTGCCGTGACCATATGGTAACCATGTTTTACTCTGCGTGTAGCAGTTTTAGTTTGTGGTCATTTGATAACCTAGGTTTATTTTGTAATTTTGTGCATTTTGTGGATGGTGTAGACTTTAAATGTCATGCAGTTGTTCTAAAGGTAACAGATAAGTCCAGTTTTTCTTTAGTTTTGCTGCAGCTTCCTCATAAATTCGTACTTTATCCTTTTTCACCCCATTAGGTGGCTCCCCTACAAAAAATTATTTTTTTTTTAAGTTTTGCTCCCACCGTTTTAACTACCCCAAAAGTGCCTCAAGAGGAGTTAAATAATGTAAGACCAACTGCCAATATTTCTGCAATTTTAACAGTTTCTCAGAACTAATCCACCCTCTATCTTCAACCGTTAAGGGAGTCCCCATACAAATTTTTGTCAGGAATACCCTCTATCGCTAACCCATAAAAAGAGTACAATGCAAAATGCACTTAAAACGACAAAAAAAAACAAATTTCGCCACAAAATAATATTTTCGTTTAAATTTTCTGTTATTTTTAATAATAATTTATTTTCGTTTTTATTAAAAGTAAAAGTACAATACATTTAAAATTCGAAATTTTTTATAGTTCGAAAATGTTAGTGAAATTAATTTAATTGTTTCATGTGATGGATATTTCTTCTGATTTTCGGCGACGACCTCAAGTAATATAAATTTGCCCTAACGATGATGGAAAAGTATTGTTTCTTGGGGTCGTCGGCGAAAATCGGAAGAAATGTCCATCACATGAAAAATCAGCGACGAGGCAAACTTTTACCTTAGTGGAAAAAGTCAATAAGCCAAAAACTTATCAAGAGCTAAAGCATGAGAGTCTCAAACTCTTTGAAAATAGGGGTCATCGGATAGAAGTTTGCTACCGAAACCATGGCCAGCATTTGGCCGATATTTTCATTGATATATAATTGTCATAGATCCTTTTCCCATAATAAAAAAATATTAAGATAATTCGTTTTAGTTGGAGCACCTTTTACTGTATACGGACTCTGGTCAACATTTTGAGTTATTGAAAGGAATGATAAATTTAGTATACAGGGTGATTCATTCACGACTGGTTAAGTTTTACCAGCGTTTTCCTTCGGTCTTTAAATGAAAATATGTCCATCTGCGACCATAATAGAATCACCCTGTATGCGCCATCCATTAGTAGCGACTATTAAAGCACTTACTTTATTCCCTGAACTTCCCATTAGGATATACAAACTATACTTCTCTTAAATTAGAAGGCTGTGGGCGTTAAAAACTCTATACTTTCTGACCGGGAGCGATCCTTTTTTAACGTCGGCTAATGTATTTTATAGAAAAGTTTTACATGGCTTAGAGACTATACTCTACATGGTAACGTTGACGTTGGAAAAATGCGGCGAAAAACTATAAGAGCTCCTTAACAAAGATTAATGCTAGGTGGCTTGTGTCATAGATGTGCACGAAAAGTTCTTCACTCTCAACCTTTTAAAAAAACTACTGAACTCCGAACACTGTGCCTCAACATGCATGACGATGATAATGATGATATTTGCTAAAGATGACTATAACGATGAGGCAGGCACTGCCAGTGCCACAACCAGTGATTCTCTTGTACGCTGTGATTTGCTAGATGTGGCATGTATATCTTCATGTCGTTACAACCATTTTGTGATATCGATGATGCTCAACTTGTCTAATCATGTTTGAACCCCAAACCAAACCGAGCCATTTCAACAACTTCACGTACCTCCAGACAATATCGAATGAAAGCTTGTTTGTTTTATTTCACGGTCACATTGTATGGGAGCAGGCATGGACTACAGTTTTTTTTCCGGGTTTCCCATTTTCCCAGTTTGTGGTGCTCGCTTGGTTTGGAGTGCAAAATGAATATGTATGCATAACATGATGTACTTTAAAATAAGTGGAAAATTTCGAAACGATGCGATAGCATCATCATCTTCATCGATGATGATAACGACGAACGACTACACCACTGAAGATGACAAGGATGAGATGAGGATACTGGCTATGACTTTGACTGCGGCTACGACTGCCGTCGATGGCTGTATCAATTGCAGTTTTTTCCGCATTTCGAGCAAAACAAAATCGGGAAAATTTGGATATTACATTTTGAGTGGCACGAGAAAGACAAACGGTGGCGGGCATTTTGTGTGCTTTGTATGTGTATCATGTAGAAAACCGCCAAAAATTTAATTTGATTTTTTTTCGTACTGCAAAAAAACAAGTATTTTTTTTGTAGTTTCCTTCTCTTTTTTTTTTGGAAAAGTTAGTGGCATTTTTTCGTGTCGTTTTTCATTGCGGCAGCCCTTCTAAGTTTTCAAAGTCTTGTTAGATTAATATTTATTTTACGTTTTCGCTTTTGTTGTTTAACTTTACTTTGATGATGTATTTTGATTTCCTTTCGACATATAAAAATAAAAAAAATCCTGAAAGTTGTCTTGTGTTTTTTATGCAGAGTGGCTACAACTTTTCAGACTTTGAGTGTTAAGTTTATTACTATTTAATGAGTTAAGAAGTTATTGGGCTTAATGGGCATATGCTGTTTTTCTTCAGATTGGAAAGGGAAAACACAAAATTTAAATGCGTCAAAGTTTGTTAAAACATTGCGTTAGAAATTCTTTGCTTAAATGATACTGGATAGTTACAAAAAGTAATGAAAAATAGTGTCATACTTCAGTTTACGAGTATTTGGTTGATTAAGTTGCTGTAGTTGTAACAACAATATGTTTTATTTTAAAGTCGTGTTCGTTTATAGGGGATCTGCTTCGATATGCAGGTGCAGAAAAGCGCCATTTGAACAGGATGCGTCTACAGAGACCTGGGAGACAACTAAGTGGGCTTGGCCGGACAGTTGAAGAGGTAAAGCATGTCATGTGGTCCCTGATGGCAGGCGGGACAAATGTCCGGAACGTTAGCATCAATTTGTGCCCAGTAGGAATTTAGGCGACTGCACCATCCAGATCTCAGCTGAGCCAGAAACACGCGCGTCTGCCGAAGTAGTTCCTTCTGTTGTTCCCCTAGCACTAATACATTCACATTGATACATTGATTCAGTGACATGCTTTGTAAAGTACACGCAGAAAAAAAGTATGGTTGTGGTGACAATATTCGAAGAGGATAATACTATTGTTGGGTATATGGTTGTGGTACAACAATACTATAATCATGACAACAATAGTATGATTCAAATATAACCATACTATGATCCTCACAACAATAGTATGATTCACACATAGCCATACTATGATCCTCACAACAATAGTGTGATTCACACATAACCATACTATGATCCCCACAACCATAGTATGATTCACACTCAACCATATTATGATCTCCACAACCATAGTATGATTCACACTCAACCATACTATGATCTCCACAACCATAGTATGATCCTCACAACCATAGTATGTTTCATATACAACCATAGTATGATCCTCACAACCATACTATGCTTCACACGCAACCATGTTATGATCCCTACAACCATATTATAATCACTATTTAGAATTGAATTATGAAAATTATTCAAAAATACAATTAATTCAAAATAATAGTTCACAGTAGAAAAAAATAAGTTTAAATAAACGTAAGCGTTTTTATTAAAAATATTTCAGTTAAAAAAAGCCAAAGCAGCTTGTTAAAAAAAATTTTGATTTCAATAAAAAAGTACTATTATTGCATTAGATCCATACCAATAACATTTTTTCTAAAAAGCATATTTAAATGAAGAAAAATTACAGTAATACAGTATGATTGCAGTAATCATATCATTGTTAACATAAAGCGCAAAACACAATACTTTTGTCGCACTAACCATATTTATATTGTTGCTATAACCATATTTTCATTTTTAAAATTTGGCTATAATACTATTGTTACATTTCAACAATATTAAAATTGCAGCAATTATACTATTGTCAAAAATAAATTCAGTTAATAATGCTATGGTTGCGACGAACATACTTTTATTGCGGAAAACATTTTATTATTGCCGTGACCATGTAGTAACCATGTTTTTTCTCTGCATGTAGATATGGATTCTTAAGATTTTTTTTCGTAGTTCTACGAAGAACATTTTTCGTAACACACAATGTTAATTTTTATTTACAAAAAAAGAGAAAAATGGTCTAGAAATAGAGAGTCTAAAAAACCGGAATTTTTAGAAAACCTGTATTTAGGGTTTTTTAACGATGAAGAATTAACTTGGACAAAACCTTGACGTTAACGTGTGATTCACTATTAGTATTGTGCATTATGGTTGGAGCACCCTTTACTTTCAATGAAAACGTTGTCGCTCTGCGTTGATCCCAAGCGCCTCGTGGCTAAAGGGTGCTTTCAACACTATTGACACACTATTAGTAGTGTGCATTATGGTTGGAGCACCCTTTACTTCCAAGGAAAACGTTGTTCCTCTGCGTTGATCCCAAGCGCCTCGTGGCTAAAGGGTGCTTTCAGCAGACACAGAGACTGATGTATCTGTAACTGTACTCAGTGACCGGGACCTTTTGTTTAATGTCGGTTATGAACGGCGAATTCATTTAAAAGGGTGGTTACATTTTAAGGACCGATAACGATTTTGAATAAAACACAAATTATTTAGGAAATTATTGTCATTTCTTTTCATTATGTTTATATTGGTATGGTTCAACTATGCATGGAAGAAAATATCAGCCAAATGGCCGCCGTGACCTCGGCGGCAAACCTCCATCCGATGGTCCCAATTTTCGAAGACGCTGAGGCATAATTGAAGTTCTATGCCGTTAACCCGCCGAATTATCTTATCCTTTAGCTCTTGAATTATTGCTAACTTATCGACGTACACCTTTTCTTTCAAATAACCCCAAAGAAAGAAGTCCAACGGTGTCAAATCACATGATCTTAGCGGCCAATTAGCACCGCCACGACGTGATATAACACGGCCATTGAATTTGTCGCGCAAAAGAGCCATTGTTTCGTTAGCTGCGTGACAAGTGGCACCTTCCTGTTGAAACCACATATCGTCCACATCCATATCTTCCAATTCGGGCCATCAAAAGTTCGTTATTATCTCACGATAGTGAACACCATTCACAGTGTCTGCCTCGCCGGGCTCATTTTGGTAAAAATACGGCCCGATGATGCCGCCAGCCCATAAACCGCAACAGTCACTCTTTGTGGGTACATTTTTTTGCGACAATCACTCTTGGACTATCATTTGCATAAATGCGGCAATTCTGCTTATTGACGAATCCACTGAGGTGATAATGTGCCTAATCTGAAGATGATTTTCTTCGAAAATTGATCAGCCAAGCCTGAATTACTTTAACGCGTTGCTCGCTTGTGTATCTTTTCACGGTTCAAATTGAGTTAGTCTGAAATTGAGAAATATCAAACGAAATGCAGAAAAAAGCTTGACGTTCCGGTGTGGTTCACATTCAACATCGGCTATTAAAATTTAACCACCCTTTATATAGAAGTTATACATGGCTTAGAGATTTTACTCTTATTGGGGTTTTTAGAAAACCGGTATTTAGGGGTTTTTTTAAACCGTGCTTTAAAAAATGTGACTGTTTTGTTTTTTTGTGTGTGTAAAAAACCGGCATTAACAGACATTCCGGTATTATCCAAGCAATAGAAAATAATTCCCCAATCACAATTAAATTAACTGTCTCTATTTCTAGATTTATTTAGAAATAATCTAAAGGGTGTTTTTTTCAGACTGGTGGTTTTCAAGAAGAAATAAAATGCGTATAGTTTAATGTTATGGCCAAAAATTTAGCTTTATTATCAAGATAAGGGCTTGCCATTATGTTTTAAAAATGATTGCTGGCAAGTGGCCGCCACGGCTGGCTCGAGTATATTACACTGTATGACAAATTTAAGCTTTTGGTTGCACACATGAAAAAAATTAGTATATTCTGAAAGAGGAGGAAAAAATAAAATACACGTGTATCCCACTTTTTCTGCATCAATTCATATATTTGCAAAAAATTATGGATATGGACTTGTATGTTAATACAAAATATGTCTATATAAGTGGTTTTTAACCAAATATATATTCACATTTTTCGCGAAAATACGAATTGATCTAGAAAAACTGGGACACACGGGTAGTTTATTTTTCGACGTAGATTCCGAATATATAGGTCTTCTTCATGTGTGCAAAAGCGTGTTGAACGGTGTTATAAGCGAAAGTCTCAAGTTTCGACCAGTTTTAGGAACGTTTGGGGCCGTATGGCAGCAATAACGCTCCGAATATTCCCTTCCAAGGACTAAATCGTGTCAGTCTTATCTGCGTAGCCAAGCGACTACACATAACCCCACAAAAAATAGCCCAGCGGTGTTGAATCGCACGATCTTGGAAGCCATGCCATAGACCCACGACGTGAGATAATACACTCACCAAAAGTGATTTGATTGTTTCGTTGGCTGTATGGCATGTAGCGCTATGTTGTTGCAATCAAAGTTCGTCCACATCAACATCCTCCAATTCAGTCACCCCATTGAGTGTAACATTATAGCCAACTTCATTTTTGAAGAAATATGGACCAATGATTTCTTCAGCCCATAAATCACACCAAATTAAGCTTTTCGAAAATGTAACGGCGTTTTAAAAATGGCTTGTGAATTTTCATTAATTCAAATGCGACAATTTCTGCAATTACCGTGTCCATTCAACCAAAGGTGAGCTTTATCGATGAACAACATTTTCCTGTAAACGTCAGGATCGGTGGCCATCTCGTTTTGTGCCTATTTACTTTGCATACTTTGTTCCGGAGTAAGTCTATCCATTATGAATTGGCAAACTAAACCGAGCATAAATCAAGCGACAGTTGACGACAAAGCGACAAAGGTCAACTACGAAAAAAGTATGGCCAGATTGAAAACCACACGTCTAAAAAAACACACTTTAATGAAATAGCTTAATTCTGGAGTGGCCGACATTATTATATCCTTCTCTTCTGGATGTACAGAAAAACCAATTTAAAATAGGTTTTGAACTCCGTGAACAGGCCCAGATTTAAATATAAGGTCACATTAAAATTTCTCAAAAAATTTCTTTGTATTGGTACCCATCTATGCCTTTTTTCTGCCTTAGCATCTGTCACCAAAATTTAGTCAAATTGCAAATATAATATCAATATTATATGACTACGTAAGAACATTTTATAGTTATTTGTAAGCCGGATATCCATTAATGTATATTGGAAGCCTTTTCTTGGGCCCCTAAACCATTTGTTCGGGGACTATATCAAGAAATGAGCTTCCAAATCAGTTCAAGATTGACTGTTGGTCTATCTCTAACGCGATATTAAATTTCATAGAAATCGAAATTAATTTGATTCTTTTAGAGCGGTGGAAGCACTTTGGCATCTTTGTACTGGGGCTATATTTGTAAGCGGTAGACCGGTATGACCCATTTTTATCTGATTTGATTACTGATCGATCGTAAAGAGCTGTGCTAAATATCATCAAAATCGATATATTATATATATTTAAATCTAAACCAATTTTCTTCTATTTCTGTAGCGTCCAAAAAACTTACTTGTACCAAATTTTATGAAGGTTTAGATAGACATCAAACGGTCCGAGGAAAGACAGATATCGTTAAATCGAATCAACTGGTGATTCTGAGTATATCGTTACCCATAAAGGTGGGTCTAGCTCAAAACTTTTAATGAATTTATAAATTTTCTTTGATTGTACAGTAAAAAAAACAGTAAAAAACTGGGTAAACCGACCTGCCAAGCTTTGGCTATTTTTGAAGAAGCACCTGTGGGGTTTAACCTGAGTAAAACCGAAGTGTCGGTGTTCGGTTTTCGTTTTTTATCATGGATGAAAGGCAGATTCTCGGATGGTGTAAAAATAGGGACAGTTTTCTTAGAAAGAATTTTCTCAAAAGCAGAGAGATTCGAAAAATAATTGGAAGCTAAGCTGATTTTGGAGCTGAATTGTACCCTCTCGAAATCAAAAAGAAGTATATAAACACTACCTATGAAACTAAAAAAATGCATGTTACAGGATCCTAGATTGCTTTAAACAGACATTTAGACTTGGCTAGATCGTCTTAGACAATTACAACGATCTATAATACTATATACACTTTATAGGGTCTCCGATTAGTATTTCGTAGTGTTGCAAACGGAATGAAAAATTTTGTGTACCATATACACTTCTATGGAGGGTATACAAATGCAAATATGTTAACGAGACTAAAGGGGGCTGTTTACATGCTCCTTATGTGCCAAATCAAAGGCAAGAAAATCAAGTGTCATCCATCATGTGTCGCGGACTTTTATGAACAATTTTGTCAAGGAATTGGGACACCGCCCAATTTTCTTTCAGTATGGAACATTACCCTTTACTCGTATTGATGTACCTTGTTTTTCTAGGCTTCGTACACGGTATAACAAAATGGATATACTCCATCCTGATATATCAGGGGAGAAGATTCCTTGTTAACACCACATGGGAGTAGATTTCTTGACTCTACTTTAACCAACGTTCGGAGCTATAGCGGAATAACAAAATGGAAGTACTCCATCCTGACATATCATGGGAGAAAACTCCTTGTTAACACTAAATGGGAGTAGATTTCATGAGCCTACTTTAACAAATTGTCCGGGCTATAGCTCCATTAAAAAGTTTTCAATCATGTCACGATATCGCTCCCCATTGACAGTTGCCGTAACGCCTTTTTCATGTTCATAGAGGTAAGGTCCAATGATTCCTCCTGACCAAATTGCACACACGCAGAGAAAAAACATGGTTACTACATGATCACTGCAATAATAATATGTTCTCCACAATAAAAGTATGTTCGTCGCAACCTTAGTATTGTTAACTAAATTTATTTTTGACAATAGTATAATTGCTGCAATATTAATATTGTTGAAATATAACAATAGTATTATTGCCAAATTTAGAAATAAAAATATGGTTATAGCAACAATATAAATATGGTTGCTGCGACAAAAGTATTGTGTTTTGCGTTTTATGTTAACAATAATATGATTACGGCAATCATTCTGTATGATTGTAATTTTTCTTCATTTAAATATGCTTTTAAGAACAAATGTTATTGGTACGGATCTAATGCAATAATAATAGTACTTTTTGTCGAAATTAAAATTTTTTAAACAAGCTGCTTTGGCTGCTGTGAAATAAATCACTCCTATTATTTTGAAGTTAATGTATTTTTGAATAACTTTCATAATTCAAATCTATTGTTGACAACTTAAACCAATTCTAATAAATAATATTGGGGATCATAGTATAATTGTGTGTGATAATACTATGGTTGTAGGGATCAGAACATGTTTGCGTGTGGATCATTCTATGGTTGTGAGGATCATACTATGTTTGTATATGAAACATACTATTGTTGTGAGGATCATACTATGGTTGGTGGGGATCATAGTATGGTTATGTGTGAACCATACTATTGTGGTGAGGATCATAGTATGGTTGTATTTTAATCATACTATTGTTGTGAGGATCATAATATTGTTGTGCCACAACCATGTACCCAACAATAGTATTATCTTCTTCGAATATTGTCACCACAACCATACTTTTTTTCTTCGTGCACCAGACTGTCACTTTTAATATTTGCAAAGGTGACAGATGAAAAATTTGAGGGTTTGCGATTGCCCAGAACCGGCTTTTCTGTTTATTCACATATCCATTCAAATGAAAATGTACCTCGTCACTCATTATGATTTTTTCATGTAAATTCGGATTGTCATGGGCGAGCTGTAACATCCTATTGACATATGCACGGCGTAAATAGTCTTGTGGAAGAAGCTCTTGTGTCAACTGAATCTTTAATGGAAACAAATGCAAATCCTTGTGCAGAATTGTGGCCAAAGTTGTTCTTTGAAGACCAAGCTCCTAAGCGTCGAGTTGAGGTTGATGGATTGTTTTGAACACTTTCTTGAGCAGCAGTAATGTTTTCAGCCGATCTTGCAGTACATTGTGGCCCACGCTTGGGCCTATCCGCTACAGACCCTCTTTCTTCGAAATCATTTACTACACGATAAAGAGTGCGTTTTGTTGGCACGTTGTTTCTCCCAAAAAATTCACGTATCTTTCTTATCGTCACAGTAATCGATGATTGATTTTGATAAAGTGTTTTAACAATTAGAACTCGTTGGTTTATCGAATATTTTTCCATAATAAATTGGATACTGCATGACTGCCAAATATGAACTGTCAAGACTAATGTTTACCAAAATGGCGGCAAAACAAAGCAGTATACCTACCCGACGGACACCCTGACCAGTATTTTTAAGTGTTGCAAACGAAATGACCCTCCTACGATGGAGGGTATAAATATGTGAAACAAGCTGAAGAAGTTCTTACGCTAAGGAACACGGCCGATATGGCAGTTGTTTCCTATCGGATATCGTAGACGATAAAAGTTTCCGAGCGTAAAACCTGGACCTGGCAGCTGAAATCCAATGTTATACTGATGATTATGCTGAACTTTAGCCAACCAAAACACGGTCTTGCAGACGTAATGCCGAACAATTACAAATACAGGGTGGCGAAAAACTGCCGTTGTGGTTTGAATGTTCAATTTCTTATTTATTAATTGGTTAATTATAATTATTATTTTTTGTTACATACGTAGTAGTATTAATGGGGATTATTTTTGGCTTAAGTGTGAAAAATTAACTACCGCAAGTGTTGGGCATTTTTGGCTGCACATATTCGTGCTCTTTCCAGTACATTTTGAATAACTTATCGAAAATTTCCGGTGTTATGGCTTGAATTTTAATGGCGAATGTTTTGTTTTAGCTGTGGTATGGTCGCTGGCTTATTTACGTATACCCTTTCTTTCAAATAACCCTAAAGAAAACAGTCTGGGGCTGTTAAATCCGGTGAACGTGGGGGCCTATTGAAATCGCTGCTGCGCGAAATATTGCGAAAAAGAGATCCCGTAACAGCAAATTTAAAACTCAACAATTGCTGATCGATGTTCTATTGTGTAGTGTTCCATTTCAAATTCCCCAGGTTTGCTTCACAAAATTCTGAAATAAAATTGAAAAAATATAGGGGTAATTTTCAGAACAAAAAATAATATAAAAATTCCTATCAAGTGTGGAATTTTAATTGGAAATTTGAAAGGCGTTTATTGGCATTTATCTTTTGAATATAATTTCCTTTAAATGTTGGCCACAACTACGCCTCAGGGTTTCCATTCTGAGGGTGCAATTTTGGATGACTCGATCGAGCATTTCGACCGGTATGACTTTAATGGCACCCATAATGTTGGCTTCCAAAACCTGAATCGTAGCCGATTTGTCAACATAGAGTTTGGACTTTACGTAACCCCAAAGAAAAATTTCTAAAGGCGCGATATCACTCGATCTAGGCGGCCGACTGCTTTTCGAAATTACCTCTCAATAGATCCATTGTTTGAGCAGCTGTATAATAAATGGCACCTTCCTGTTTAAACCAAGTATCGTCAAGATAACGGGCTTCAATTTCAGGTAGCTAAAGATCGATTTTATGGCGCTATAGCGAGCACCATTCACGGTCGCGTTGCGGCCATCGTAATTTTTGAAAAAATATGAACCGATGATTTCACCAGCTTATAAACCGCATCAAACCGTGGTTTTCTCTGGGTATAATGGCACCTCTTGAACCTCTTCTTGTTGCTCTTCAGCCCAAATGTGGCAATTTTGGTTATGCCGTTGAGCCAGAAATGGGCCTCATCACTGAACAAAATTTTGGTCGAAAACACCGGATCTTCCCGTTGCTCACCGAAAGCTCATACAGATTCCATACTTAATTTGAATTTTTATATATTTTTTTTGTTTTGAAAAAATACCTCTAGATGGATCACCCTTTATAAGTAAATTTTAAAAGTTATTAAACATTCAAACCACAACGATATTTTTGTACCAACCTGTAAAATGATGGCCAATTAGCTATCAGAGCAATAACGTCAAATTGGTGAATTCAAGAACCATTTTATATAGTAAAATGGCAATTAGCGCTTATTCTGTATATGTGACAGCGCATAGTGAAAGGGACCTAGGGTAAAAAAATCAGTTTTCATTTTTTTTGATGTGGACAACATCTAAGCATCGAATAAGACCGATCCCATGCCCCAAAAGTGTTCCCTCCCAGAGATATGCGCGTTTTATGAAAGTGAAGTCGACGATTCTAAGCGCAAATAGAAAGGGACCTAATCTTTAAAATGGTTTTCCTGGACAAAACTGGTTTTTAACCTTAGGTCCCTTTCTATTTTGCGCGTCACATATAGATTGGTCATCAAGGAGTAAGAGGAACGAGCATATGCCTTGGCCGTAAGAGCCAGGGAATTCTAAACAACAAACATAGAGGGGCGCGATAGGCGCCCGCCCACACAACACAAAACTTAAAAATACAATATCTGATAAACTGTTATGAGATTAACCTTATTTTTTTATTGGAACGTAATTTGCCTACTGGTTTCAGTTGGCATTTTACATAACCAGTGGTGCAGAGTGCAATATAGTCGACCCTGCCCGACACTCACTTTATTTTTTCAACTTTAGATTTCTGCATAATTTCGGTACAATATTTTTATATAAGTATATGCCAACATTGTTATATTTAAAGTTTAAATTAACTTTTCCCCACTTGTGTTCATTAAGTGCCTTACATTGTTGTTTATGCAACAATTTTTGTACTTCTTCTAACTCGTTGGCGTTAGCCGCAAAACATAAAGTTTTAAATCAGGCTTAAATATACTTAACAATTAAGCCAAGAAAGGGTAACAAAATATATGGAGATACCTTTTCGGCAGCATCGTGATGGGGAGCAGTTCGGGAGAGTGAAGTGGAGTAAAGTATAAATAAGGGTCCATAAACATACTTAAGTTAAGATTCATTATGAAGGCACTGAACACCTGAACACATGCGGAGCTACAAAGTGTAATTCACACACACATACACTCACGTGGTGGAAGTAGTACTCATATTATCAGCAGCAGCTTCTAGTGTTTTTCCATGTACTCGTCCTTGTGTTCGTGGGGCACATATAAAAATTTATACTTCACCCACATGTCAACATCAAGATATATGGGGTTTTGTGCAGAGAGTGCTCATTAAAAAGGATTTCCATTATATTTATTTATTTTTGCTTTCCTTCTGCTGATGCCCCCTCTGGCCTGCATCCTGCCCCCTGTTCTACTGCACCCCATCTGCTGCTGCTGCCCCCGCTCTGCCCCATACACCTTCCTCATTGGTGGGCGCTGTTAGCTTTAAACTCCTGCTTGAATGGCTGCCACTAGTGTCGTGGGGCTGCTGCCTTCAGTTGTTGCTAATACTACTTGGGTTCGTTATAATAATGGCTCAGAGGAGGCAAGAATAACATCAACAACAAAAACAACAACAAACTTTCGCAGCCGGAATGCTGAAGCTTGCAAAAGTGAGTACAAATAAATTTGCACCTTAACGCCTTTTCTGAATAAGGCACGCAAAAAAAAAACGAAAAAAGACTTAAAGCAGCCGACAAGAAGAATGGTCGGAATGAATAACCAACGTGCAACAAGGATACTGATGCCAGCCAACCAACTAATATTTCTCCAACCGGTGGTGCTTCGATGGTGGCTCTGCCTCCCCGCCTTCCTGGAGCTTTTCCGAAAGTGTATTTGCTTACCGTTTTGGATAGATTTCTCATACGTGAGTACACATACACCCTCACTCACTTGCATATTCATCCAGATGTACTTGAGCTTAGATGATTAAATGTTTGCTAATATATATGTACATTAGGGTGTGTCGCAGAAATATGTTTCCGTGCTTTCTTTGAAAAATTAATATTTAACTAAGCCATTTCATTAGCAACTGCAACGTTGAACAAATCTCACTAGTTGGTGACTCGATAATGTAAGATCTCTTAAAGATCGCCTCTTAAAGAATATCCCTAGGATTATAAATTTAAAGAAATATTAAATAAAAGATGTGTGATGAAAGATCACTTTTATATAATACAACTTTTTTTAACAAAAGGTTAATAACTCAATATTTTCAAAATTTAATTTATATAAAAAACAATTCATAGTACAAAAAGATCTTCACTTTTTTTTTTAAAAAAATGTATATAATCGTGGCCAAATATGAAATATCCTATGCCACTCTTCTATTCGGGAGATTCTGAGCCTCTGTCTGGAGTTTGAACGATTTCGAACTCGATATGTGATTTAGAGCTGAAGAGGCGTATTTTGAAGGCGGCTATATAAACCACAGACCGGAAGATTGCTCTACTCTGTCTGCAGTTCGAAGTCCATATGTGATCTAAAGCTGAAGGGTGCATATTTCGAGGGGGGCTATATGAACCATAGGTTACCATATTACCAGGGAAAGTTATACAGCGCATAAAATGTACTTTGTTTCAGTAGAGTTAAAGTGGCTTTAAAATATGGCTTGTAGCGCAAAAGGACCTGAAGTTCTGAGTTTCTTTACTTGGAGTCTGTTTAAAAATATTGCCAAATACGAGGTTTGCTATTTATATTTCGGTTCCTGACAATACTAGTGTCCCCAGGTGCAAACTGGAACTTTTATTGGCAACTTGTACATTTTTAAGCATAACTTCACTCAAAACGTTTTGTCATTTGAGGGCGAATTGTTTTGTATACAGTGTGTTGAAAAATTCATCTCAGTCAAAAAATGGAATTATCCCGTGAACATTTTCGTGCGATGATTTTTTACGATTTTCGGCGTGGTTTATCGAGACAAGTGTGTTTAAATCACCTTGTTTCGACTTTTGGCAATGAAGCACCATCAAAAACCACTGTTAATCGCTGGTAGAATGAGGTCAATCTCGGACGCCGTACGCTCCAGGATGAATTTCGTAAAGGATGTCCAACTTCGGTCACTTTCCAGAAACCATCGATGCTGTGCGTGAACTGATTAAGCAAGACCGACATGTGACATACCGTGAGATTGAGGTATCCTTGGGCATTAGTATGGCAAGCATCAATAAGATATTGCATGTTCATTTGGCCATAAAAAAAAATTGTTCTCGTTGGATCCCACATAATTTGACGAATGCTCAAAAAAAGGCTCGTATGGATTGCTGCAAAATGATTTTGAAAAAGTATAACTGCAGTAGCTCTAAGACGGTGTATTACATGGTCACAGGTGACGAATCATGGATCTATTCATATGAACCCGAAACAAAACAGCAATCGGCCGTATGGGTCTTTCATGACGAGCCAAATCGAGCGGTCAATTCGAAGAAATGAGGAAAGATAATAAGAGAAGACGGATCATTTTGCATCCGTACAATGCGAGCTCTCACACATCGGCTGAAACGATGAGCTATTTGACCACTCAAGATGTCGAATTGATGGGCCATCCACCGTATAGCCTTGATTTGGCACCCAATGACTTCTTCTTATTCCCTAGCATCAAGAAAAAAAAATGCGTGGTCAACATTACCCGAAGCAGCTGTTGAAGCTTTCAAATATCATGTTTTGGCTTAATTAGTTGGTGTCTCTATCAGAGTGGAAAAAGTGCTTCGAAAATCGGTTTGTTCGCTTGCAAAAGTGTATTGATATCAAAAGAGAATATTTTGAAAAACAATAAAACCATTTCCAACGATAAATTATTGTGTTTTTATTGCCGGACTCGAAATATAAATAGCATCTCTCATATGATCCACTTTTATAAAAGTTTATAATTCTTCCCAAGCTACTACGTACAGGGTGGCTGAGGAATATTGCTACATTAAGAAACTCAAATTACTTTTTTTTAGTGTATGGGCTTTTTATTTTATTAAATTATTTATTTAAATAGCTTAATTAGTTTTAAAAATAGTAGAATTTAAATGCCCCCTTCTCGTTGCTGCATGTGCGGCATTTTAGCAAAAGTTATTCATTACTGCATGGAGAGTTGAGACTGGAAATGCCGCAATTATTTCTCGAATCGTTCAAAAAAAATTTGTTGGTTTTGCTTTGTTTACTTGACCAGTTACCAGTAAGGTCAGGCGACCTGGGGGGCAAACGGAATGTGAAGTTTTTGGATTTCAGCTTATTAGGAAATTTTCGTCCAAATTCTGTCATAACTGGCCGGACTATGTGAGGAGTTGCTGAAACCACACAGAGTTGAAAGAAATTCTCATTCGGCGTAGTTCTGGATAGAAAAGCTCTCTCAACATGCTCAATTAAAGGTCTCTAGTAATTGCAACAGTGTGACCTTTTTTTGAAACAATACAGCGTGCTGAAACTGCAAACCACAATGTGACACGAAGTGGATGAAATTCCGTCTCATGAAGTATCGGGATGGAAGCACTCTATATTCGACAATTTTGTTTGTTTATGTTGCCGTTTAAATCGAAATGGGCCTCGTCAGATATGAAACGACAGTTCAACATGTTTCCGTCCTCTTCCACCATTTGAGACATCTTCTAGCGAATCGGGAAGTCTGCGGCTTTCAGTGTGTTGGCCATTTGAATTTTATATGGAAATAAGTCCAAATCTTTGTGCGTAATTGACTGCAATGACTGTCAGCTTATAACCATTTGAGCAGATAAGCTTCTTGTCGAAATTTTCGGATTGTTTTGTAAGGCAGCAGCGATTGTTTCCTCCGTCCGAACTAAATGTTTCGATGCTACGGTCTTCTGTTGACTGGCCCATGGTCGGCGAAATCGTTAACAAGTCTCATTATGGTCTATCTGCTCGGAGGATTGCCGCCAAACGAGCGCACCGAAACTATGGCCTCCATCACGTGATAGCGGCAGACAATCCAACTTCTTGTTTCAGTGTCCCAGTTTTCCCTATTTTGGTAAATCTTAAAATCAATCTGCAAAATAAAAAAATAACCAGATTTATATAATAGAAAAAAAGTCATGAAATTTTTTGGTAGCGGCTTTCATCAGCCACCCTGTTTTTGTAGAGCGTTAGAATTCCCCATCGGAAGGGGCGTTTGTGACGAGGTTTTGTAAGAATATTTCCTTATATGTCCCAATTTCACTTACAATGCACTAAGCTACGAGTAGATCTAAGTGATGTTCTATGTGACATCTGGTAGGGTAGGGCCTTCAATGGCTTTGCTGGCAATATTAAAGATGCATTTACGTTCCAATTTCACGAAAGTTATTAAGTAGTCGCTCATAACATAGTATGCGACTACTTACAACAAATTAACCATGATCGTGGTTAATTTGTGGTTTCTTTCTGTGGCGGGTATTAGAAAACAAAGACCGATATATTCTTATTTCATAAAAATCGAGTATTGGGCGTACCTATCGCTCAATATGAAATTTGTGCAAAATCTTATTAAAATGTCTCTTCTAAAGCGAAATGAATATATGGATCGATATGGTGCAGTTATACCAAAGTTAATAATTGGTCTCTTATAACTTAGTATGCGTTAAATTGTAGTATGACCATGCCTAATTTGTGGTTTCTAGAGCTGCAGGATCTTAAGTCTGCAGAGCTTTTTGAGTGTAGGCTATTCGAAAACATGGACCAATGTAGTCCAATTTTACTAGAATCGATTAGTATTGGCTCATTGCGCTATATGCGCCGAAATCATATAGAATATGTGGGTTCCAAAGCTGCAGGTTCTGAAATCGGAGACGACCTGTGTTTGGTGGCTATACGAAAATATGACCTATATGGGTCTGTTTCACTAATGTTAATAATTGGTCGCTTATAAAGTTTCATACGAAATTTGAGCACGATCGTGTCTTATTTCTTACTTCAGGAGCTGCAAGATGTTATCGGGAGGGAGCTTTGAAAACATGAACCGAAATTATCCATTTTCACCAGACATGGGTGTTTGCCGTTCGTAAAGCTCTATGTGGAATTTTGTCGGAATAGAATGTAATATTGGGCATCTAGAAAGAAAATCTTTGTATGATTTGGGTAAGGATCAATGTGGATCAATTAGGAACTATGACGTCCAGTTTGACTAAGTTAATTAATGTACCTAACGTTCCTTGCAAAACTTAGGCATGATCTAGTGTAATTTGTGGCTGCAGGACATCAAATCGGGAGGGACCTTTATGTGGGACCTATTCGAAAATATGGATCGATATGGACCAATTTAACCAGAGATGTGTGTTGGTTGCTGGTAAAGCTTTATTCGAAATTTCTGAATCCGATGTAAGATGTGACTTTTAGAGCAGTAGGTTCAGAAATCGGGAAGGACTTTTGTATGGGGGCTATTCACAAATATAAACCTATGTGGCCCATTTTTACAACAGTTAAATAATGATCGCTCATAACGTGGCATAATTTGTGGCTTCTAGAGCTGCAGGACCTCAGATTGGCAGAGACATTAGTGTGGGGCTGATCGAAAGCATGGGCTTTATAAACAAATTTCAAATTTGTCATTCATAAAGAACTGTGTAAAATTTGGTCGAAATCGGATGTAATTTGCGACTTTTAGAGCTGATGGTCGAACGCTTCTGCCGAAGGTGTCTAAAAAAATGGCCCTATAAAAAGCTACCAGAACGGGAGTGGCGATCAACTTAAATTCGTATTAAGAACAATTATGGCTTCTGAAAAGAAGTGTCATGCGATATAGTAAAAAGTTCAAAATAAATGTCGGGTATAAAATGTGAGTCACCTCAATAGGGTTGCCAACCACAATCGTCGCATATAAGTGAAATAATATTACGAAACATTTGAGGAAGTATTAGCGATGGTCGGATCACTTTCGAAATTTAAAGTATACTATGCAATGATAGATACAATTTCAAAAAAGTGAAGTCAGCTATTTGCTATGAAGGTACTTATGAGGCATGGCTAGATTTTAAATTTATCGTCGTTAAGTTACTCTTAAATTCACATCCATAACCAATAATTTTCACTTAAATAAACTGTAGAGTACTAATTTTAATAAAATGTTCGACTTACATGTAGGGTGCCACAATAGGGCGTTACAAACTGCACGCAGAAAAAAAGTATGGTTGAGGTGATAATATTCGAAGAGGATCATAATATGGCTGGGTATATGGTTGTGGCACAACAATATTATGATCCTCACAACAATATAGTATGATTCACACATAACCATACTATGATCCCCACAACCATAGTATGATTCACACTCAACCATACAATGATCTCCACAACCATACTATGATCCTCACAACAATAGTATGATTCACACTCAACCATACTATTATCTTCACAACCATATTATGATCCTCACAACCATAGTATTTTCTCATACAACCATAGTATGATCTTCACAACCATAGTATGATTCACACGCAACCATGCTATTATTCCTACAACCATAGTATGATTCACTCAACCATACTGTGATCCCAAAACTATTTATTAGGATTGGGTAATGTTGTTATTCAATAATAGAGATTTTTATTAAGCAAGTTATAGTAAATTGCATTACAATAAGTTATTAGCCAGAATTGAGGCCATGTTTTTATCGAACATTCCATTAAAAAAAAAACAAAAAAAAAAATAGTCCAACGGCAGTCGAAAATACCTTTAGTTCCCAGCAGAGGTGAATGCTACTTCACCATCCATAGACACCAAGAGATGAATGTGATTAAACCATGATCAATTGCCATATACTTAAGTGCAGTCAGATTTTAAATAAACGAGAACCAGTCGGTAGAAGAGTATTTCACCAAACAAAGTAAACACAATAAACATCCCTCGAACTACCATTTAATTGCTGTTGTTTTTTATAACGGACAAGAACCATGCACTGTGTGTATGTTTTTTTGGTAAATCAAAAAAATCATACACACACACATACACGTTGCTCTATAAAACCTGTTTTGTTATGTTCATAGTCGCAACCATACTGCATGATTGCCGTAATCATATTATTGTTAACGTAAATTTTAAACAATACTTTTGTTGCACCAACCATGTTTATATGGTTGCTACAACCATATTTTCATTTCTAAATTTGGCAATAATACTATTGTAACAATAGTAATATTGTCGCAATCATACTGTTGTCAAAATGAAATTCAAAAAACAATACTATAGTTGCGACGAACATGCTTTTATTGTAGAGAACATAATATTTTTGCGGTGACCATGGTGTAACCATATCTTTTCTCTGCGTGTAGACGCCGAAATCATGTGACTTGATACACTTTGATTATTATCTCTGGAGCTACCTCAAGTTATAAGCCCCTGTAAACAAGCCAACCAATTTGCATGAGCTCCAGACCAATAGTAGAGATACTATTGCCGAATTAATGCTACGAGGGTTGTTATATATATTTCTGGCCTAGGAAACACTAAGTGTTGCCTAGTGTCATCTGACATTTCCATTGGAAAGTTTCACATTTTTTAGCTTAAACGTACTGATAAAGTTTTGACGTACGACCATCATTTGTGTTGTTTGCAGTGACTTGAAAAAATCAATTGGCCAAAAAAAACTGAATTAACTCGTGAACATTTTTGTTCAATTATTTTCCCAACTTTCGACGTGGACTATCACGACAAGAGTGCATCGATGAACTTAAATCTTTGTATGGCGATGAAGCCCCATCCTATAGCACTGTGAAAAACTGGTTTAATGAATTCAATCGTGGCCGACGCTCGCTCAAAGACGAAGGTCGTCTAAAAACGGCCGTTGTGCCAGAGAACATTAATGCCGTGCGTGAACTTATAATACATGATCGTCATGTGACATACCGTGAGATAGAAGCATCCTTGGGCATTTCTTCCACCAGCATACATACGATATTGCATGAACACCTGACCGTAAAGAAGGCTTGTTTTCCTTGAATCCCGCGCAATTTGACAATCGCTCAAAAAAGGCTCGTGCGGATTGGTGCAAAGAAATTTTGAAAAAATAAGATCGCAGTGCTTCAAAAGACGTTTATAAGATCGTCAGAGGTTAAGAATCGTGGATCTATGCGTATGAGCCCGAAACAAAACAGCATCGGCCGTATGGGTCTTCGAAGACAAGCCAAATACAACGAAAGTTGAAAGTTGGAAGAATCACTTCGAAGCAAATAGTCGCCATGTCTAAAGGCGGCCAACTCACCTGTCCAAAACGTAAAATTAGCTGCTTTTCGCAATGACCTCTCAATAGATCCATTGTTTGAGCAGCTGTCGTCAAGATTACGGTATTCAATTTCAGGTAGCATAAAGATAGATATCATGGCGCGATAGCGAGCACCATTCACGGTTACGTTCCGCCCATCATAATTTTTGAAAAAATAGGCATCGATGATTGCACCAAATAATAAACCGCACCAGACAGTGCTTTTCTCTGGGTATGATGGGATGTTGCTCTTCAGCCCAAATGCGGCAATTTTGTTTATTGACTTTGCCGTTGAGCCAGAAATGGGCCTCATCACTGAACATAATTTTAGTCGAAAACAGCGGATCTTTACGTTTCTCACCGAACGCCTTTTTTCATAATACAGTTGCCAACATTTGAAGGTAATTATTTTCAAAAAATAAATGTCATAAAATGTCCTTTCAAATTACCAATAAAGATTCCACACTTGATTTGAATTTTTATATTTTTTTTGTTCTGAAAAAATACCTGTAGATGGGTCACCCTGTATAAAAAAGGGGTTCTTGAGGTCAATGATATTAAAAACGGAAAACTTGATTTCTTCAAGACAAAAACATCGACGTAATGCACTTTAACTTCTGACTGTAAACACCGAAAATACAAGGAACAACATAAAAAGACAACCCCTACTTTCGGCAAAATAGGAAACATTTTTTTAAAAATTGTTCTGCTGCGATTATCGACATACGAGGGCGACCGCAAAAGTAACTGGCCTAACATAAAAAGAACCGTTTTTTTTGGAATTATTAATATTTATTTTTCAACATAATCTCCTTCCAACTCAATACACTTCATCAAACATTTTTCAAGTTTTTAGTTCCATCCGAAAAATAAGATTTTTCAAGACCTTCAAAATATGCCTCAGTTTCAGCAATAACCTCGCTATTGGACGAAAATTTTTTGCCACCGAGAAATTTTATTAAATTTGGAAACAAGAAATAATCAGAAGGAGCTAAATCTTGACTATATGGTGGATGCGGAACAATTTCAAATCGTAATTCGGCCAGTTTTTGTTGAGTTAAAAAAGCAGTGTGTGAAGGTGCATTATCTTGATGAAAAAGAACTTTTTTTTCTAAATGCGGTCGTTTTGTCTTGATTTCTTCACTCAACCGATCCAATAATGCACATAATATTCACTATTTATTGATTTTCCTTTCTCAAGATAATCAATAAATATTATACCCCTTGCATCCCAAAATACTGTGGCCATTACTTTTCCTGCTGACTTAACAGTTTTCGCCTTCACGGGACCACTTTTACCGGCTTCTATCCATTGGTTTGACTATTCTTTGCATTCTGGGATGTAGTGATGGATTCATGTTTCATCAACAGTTATGAATCAGCGCAAGAACTCTATTGGATTACGCTGATAAATCGCTAAAAGCTCCTCGAAATTGGCCCAACGGACGATTTTTTGGGATAAAGTCAACAAACGAGGCGGATAGTTTTCGGATAGTTTTTTCATGTGGAGTTCATCATGTAAAATACTCCAAACTTGTTTTTCGTGTATTTTAACAATATCAGCATGTTCTCTGAGCTTTATTCGTCTATCTTTAGGCACTTCATTAAATATTTTTCTAATGTTTTCAATAGTAGTAGCAGTTTTCGGTCTTCCAGAGCGTTGTTCATCTTCCGTACTTGAACGACCCATTTTAAATTGTTGAACCCAGGATTTCACGGGGGAGTATGATGGTGCATTATCACCATGAACAGAATCCAATTCATCTTTGATTAATTGTGGCGTATAACCTTTCATATGAAAGTGTTTAATTACCGCACGAAACTCTTTATTTTCCATTTTTCAAAAATTATAAAACTTGTTTACTTCAAACACCTGTAACAAAGAAAATAATCATTAAATATTTCGGAAATTTTGACTGATGGCTTATAAAAGATTGCTTTTAAAAACAAAACAAAAAAGTTGCTAGTAAAACAGAAAATGTGCCTGGTCAGTTAGTTTTGCGGTCGCCCTCGTACTTAGTGAGCAAGAGTTTACTGATTTTGCGCGAGTTTTAAGTTTCTGAAAATAGGGTGGTACATTAGGGTAGTAGGAACTGACATATGATGGGTAAGTACCAGAAGGGGTTACATGAGGTCGGTGACTTCAAAAACAGAAAAATCGAGACAATAATATCGATGTATCACACTTTAAGATCCGGCTGCAGAAGATATAGAGATAAATGTAAAAGCGCTACCCCTACATTCGGCAAAAAATAAAAAAAAATTATTTCGAAAGTACGTTGCAATAGTACTTCATATTCGAAGGTGTACGGTGAACTTCTTTTTACGTTCTAATGGTACGCTCTAATGTACATACTTGTCCATGTTCAAGTGTGAATACTTGGAGTGTGCGAGTGTTGCCGCTTCTTTGTGCGACTACAAATAATGTCCGCAGTCTACGCACCCGTGTGTTGCCAATTGTTCACAACCGGTGCTCAAAGTGCATACGATAATAAATTTGAAGAAGGCGAAGGGGCGATGGAATAAAACAAAATGATGTTGCAAAAAACTCCCGAAATATAGACGACGAAGGCCAAGCTATGAATAGAAAGAAGGGCAGATACGTACGAGTATCATTAAGCGATGGCTTCTCGTAACAGTTTTTCAAATAAAGAGCGGCGGGATTATAAACGAAGGAAACACTAAATCATGCAACGGAGGTGGAAAACCTATGGGGCGTTGTTTTCCAGTTTACATAGTCTAACTCATATGTAGACCTTCACTGTTGGCTTGAGGTTACTTTGCCCTTCAGAAGCTGGAAGTAGCATATTTCACAAAAAAAATCAGGTGTCAGAAAGATTAGATGTGAACATTTGCCTGCGATTGTTTAAGCGCCTTCACCGTAAGATTCAGTCATCGTTGGTAGATACTTTGCAGGCCACCCTGTTTTCGCCTAGTCAGTAAGGCGATCTTATGGACGCTATCAACCACAACAAAAAATCAAAAAGTTGTTAGTATTTTTATTGTTAATAAATACCGCCATTGTTAAAGTGCTTGAAGTTGAATAATTTCATTTAATATTGATATTGATAGTTACAAAAAATCCATTTGAAATTTTGAATATTTCATTTGTAATTCAGTATGATCCATTGGAAATATAGAATATTATATGTCTTTTGAATTTTAAATAGAATATTTGTTCTATTCTAGATTTTTTTCTGCCAGAAAAGTTCTACAAGGTTGTTGATGAATATTGCTACTTAAATATTAAGAAACTCAAATCACTTTTTTTCAGTGTATGGAATTTATTTTTCTTTGTTACATGCTTATTCAATTTTATTGAATATATCTTAATTAGTTTTAAATATAATGGAATTTTAAAGGTCCCTGCTCCTTGATGCATGTTCGGCATCTTATCAAAAAGTTGTTCATTACTGCTTAGAGAGTTGAGTCAGGAATTGCCGCAATTGTTTCTCGAATGGATTGCTTTATTTCATTCAAATTTGTTTGCTTTGCTTTGTAGACTTCCTGTGTGCAGTAAACCCATAAGACAGAGACAGGTGCAGTAAGGTCAGGCAACCTGGGGGCCAACAGAATGTGAGGTTTCTCGATATCAGCTTGTTGGAAAATATTCGTCGCAATACTGCCATAACAGGCCGGTCTATGTGAGCAGTTGCACCATCTTGCTGAAACCACACAGAGTTGAAAGAAATTATCATTCGGCGTAATACTCGATAGAAAAACTCTCTCAACATGCTCAAGCAACAGTCTCCAGTAACCGTAACGGTGTGACCGTTTTCTTCGAAGAAGTAGGGTCAGACAATGCAGCGTGGTGAAAATGCACACCACACTGTGACACGAAGTGGATGCAATTCCGTCTTATGGAGTATCTGTGGTTTGGAAACACTACATATTCGACAATTTTGTTTGTTTATATTGCCGTTTAAATCGAAATGGGCCTCGTTCGTCATGAAACGACAGTTCAACATGTTTGCGTTCTCTCCCCCCATTTGAAGCATCTTCTGGCGAAATTCCAAGCGATTAGGGAAATCTGTTGCCTTCAGTTTGTTGGCCATTTAAATTTTATATCGGAACAAGTCCATATCTTTGTGCATAATTGATTACATTGACTGTCTGCTTATACCTATTTGATCAGATAAGCTTCTTGTCGAAACTCTTGGACTGTTTTGTATGGCAGCAGTTTCCTCCATCTAAACTGAAGGGTTTCCATGGTAAGGTCATTTGTTGACTGGCCCATGCTCGGCTAAATTATAAAGTCTCATTATGGTGCATTTGCTCGGAGGATTGCCGCCAAACGTGCGTCTATACTCTCTTTGTACTGAAACTACGGACTCCAGTGCGTGATACCGGCGGACAATCCAAATTCTTGTTTCAGAGTCTCTGTTATCCAGTTTTGATAATTCTGAAAATCAATCTGAAAAATAAAAAAAATAACCAGATTCATTAAATAGAAAAAAAAGTTATTAATTTTTTGTAATTTTTGTAGCGGCTTTCATCAGCCACCCTGTAGAGGAGCAAATGTACAAAAATTGTCTCTATACGCGCAGAGATATGGTTGCTATACGTATGTAGTCATGGCAATACTAATATGTTCTGTGCATAAGAGAATATTCGTCGCAACCATAGTATTGTTTTTTTTTTAATTTTATTTTGACAATATCATGATTACGGCAATATTAATATTGTTGATAGTAATAACATTATTACTGCAAAATTTAAAATTAAAAATGTAGTTGTAGCAGCAAGATAAATATTGTTGGTGCGAAAAAAGTATTACTGTTTGGATTTCATGTGGACAATAATATAATTACGGCAATCATAAGGGTTGCTATTTTTACTTCAGGCCCGGCAATAAAAACACAATAATTTATCATGGGAAATGATTTTATTGTTTTTCAAAATATTCTTCTTTAAGATCGATACACTTTTGCATGCGCACAAACTAATTTTCGAAGCAATTTTTTCACTCCGATTGAGATACTTCCAAAACATGATTTATGAACGCTTTAACAGCTGCTTCGGGCGATGAAAAACGTTGACCACGGGTTTTTTTTTCTTAATGATAGGGAATAAGAATAAGTCATTGGGTGACAAATCAGGTCTGAATGGCGGATGGTCCATCAATTCGACATCTTGAGTGGTCAAATAGCTCATCGTTTCAGCTGATATGTGAGAGCTCGCATTGTCGTGATGCAAAATGGTACGCCTTCTCTTATTATCTATCCTCATTTCTTCGAACACTGTTGGCAAACAGATGGTTGTATACCACTCAGAATTGACCGTCCTACGTTCCACTAAAGACACTGTGGCAACATGGCCGGTTATACCTATACAAAAACGCCACCATTTGCTTCGATGTACTTCTTTCACGAACAACTTTTGTTGGATTTGGCTCATCTTAAAAGACCCATACGGTCGATTGCTGTTTCGTTTCGGGTTCATATGCATTGATCCATGGTTCGTCACCTATGAAAATGTTATACACTGTCTTTGAGCTACCGCAGTTTTACTTTTTTAACATCTCTTTGCACCAATCCATACAAGGCATTTTTGAGCATTCGTCAAATTATGTGGGATCCAACAAAAAAAAAATTCTTTCAGGGCCAAATGAACATGAAAAATATTATTGATGCTTGTCATACTAATGCCCAAGGATGCCTCAAACTCACGGGATGTTACATGTCCGTCTTGCTCAATCAGTTCACACACAGCATCGATGGTTTCTGGCAAAGTGAGCGAAGTTGGACGTCGTTCACAAAATTCATCCTGGAGCGAACGGCGCACCGTGGGATGTTGTTCCCCTTAAAAATGGAGATTAATTAAAGGACGCTTTCCGGAGATGAATTGTTAATATATACCTATGTTTACTATTTCTGAGATTATTAGCCGATTTCAGTTGATTTTTTTATATCAAAATCGGCCTTAAAATGGCATAGCATATCTTAAACATGGCTTAGCTTAGCCGAAAAACATCGTATAAGATAAGCCAAAAATATAATTTTTTTAACATATATTGGGCTATAACTCCGGATGTATGCATTCCACGTGGCACTATCAAATACTAAAATTAAAGCCCTCGCAATTCAAATGGCCTAACTATCGGCGATATTACGTCGATAAAACACATTTACGCCAAATATCGGGCTATAACTACCGATATGCATTTCCCACGTGGAGCCTTTAGAGATCAATTTTATAGCCCTAACGGTAAACAACCATTTTTCCACAAATAATTAAAAATACTTTTACTACATATTCACTGACAAACGTTATGTATGTGTGTTCTAAAATACCTGAAATTGAAGGTTCCATAGCAATAATTTCGTTTTCGAATGGTTGAATAGAAAAAATTGTCACTTGAAACAACTGAAATATCACTTTTTGAGAGAGTTTAAAAAAACGAAAAAAAATCCTCTTTTGACGGAATACAGAAGAAGAAGCCAACAACATATCTTATCCATTCTATCAATTAGTGATATAGAATTTTGTATGCAATTATGGAGTACCAATATATAATCGGAAATATCTATTTTCAATTAAGCGCCGTTATGGTAACAATATACCCCACTGTGCGGCGTCCGAGACTGAACTCTTGGTACCAGCGATTAACAGTGGTTTTTGATGGTGCTTCATCGCGTAAGGTCGAAACAAGTTGACTTAAACACTCTTGTGCCAATAACCCACCGGAAAATCGTAAAAAATCATCGCACGAAAATGTTCACGGGATAATTCGATTTTTTGACTGAGATGAATTTTTCAACACACTGTAAACAAAACCATTCGCGCTCATATTACAAAACATTCGGAGTGAAGTTATGCCAAAAAATGTCAAAGTTTCCAATGGAAATTCCAGTTGGCATCTGGGAACACAAGTATTGTCAGGACCCGAAATATTAATAGCAACCCGTACCGCGTGATTGTAATTTGACGCAATAGAAGTACATCTGTCGTGTATATTAAAATTTTTCAAGACAAACTTCTTAAGATAAGATAAGAATAATAAAATATATAAAATAAATGAAATAGTTACGTTTCTTAAACGAATATTTCCGTTTTTTGAGTTTTTTGGTTTTGTTGTGATCATTTATGGTAAATTCTTTTGAAAGAGGAATTACTCTACAAGCTAATAAGATCAGGTTTGTTGTTGTTTGTCATATAGTAAGTCAGCGAAGTAAAGCAAACACATCACGGTCTGGTAGACGCACGTTTCGCTGTTGGTGTAGGACAGTTGTTAAAAAATCACCCCTATTGTATTTAATTTAAGGTATTTTTTAATAATTTACCTAATAAAAATCTATTGTTGCAACATAACCCAATCCAAATAACTAATTTTGGGTTGAGTGGGTTCATACTATCTTTGTGGGAACCAAAACATGGTTGCTTGTAAATCACTGTATGGCTGTATACTTATATACTATGGTTGTGAGGATCATAATATGGTTGTCGGGACAGTTGTATAATTGAGCGTGAATAATTATATGGTTGTGGGGGACATTTTATGGTTGTGTGTGAATAATACTTTTGTTATGAGAATCCTTGTATGTTTGAGTGTGCATTATTATATTGTTGTGGGGATCATAGTGCGTTTCGGTGTGAATCATACTATTGTTGTGAGTATCATAATATTGTGGGGCCACAGCCAACCACACGCAGAAAAAAAGTATGGTTGTGGTGACAATATTCGAAGAGGATCATACTATTGTTGGCTATATGGTTGTGCCACAACAATATTATGATCCTCACAACAATAGTATTATTCACACATAATCATACTATGATCCCCACAACCATAGTATGATTCACACTCAACCATACTATGATCTCCACAACCATACTATGATCATCACAACAATAGTATGATTCACACTCAACCATACTATTATCTTCACAACCATATTATGATCCTCACAACCGTAGTATGTTTCTCATACAACCATAGTATGATCCTCACAACCATAGTAAGATTCACACACAACCATACTATGATCCCCACAACCATAGTATGATTCACACTCAACCATACTATGATCCCCAAAATTATTTATTAGGATTGGGTAATGTTGTTATTCAAAAATAGAGATTTTTATCAAGCAAGTTATTATAAATTGCATTACTATTAGATCATAGCCAATTTTGAGGCCACGTTTTTGTTGAACATTTCATTCAAGAAACCAAAATATATATTCCAACGGTCAAAAATACTTTTAGTTGCCAGCAGAGGTGAATGCTACTTCACCATCCGTAGACACCAAGTAACGAATGTGATTAAACCATGATCAATTGCTATATACTTAAGTGCAGGCAGATGTTAAATAAACGAGAACCAGTCGGTATTAGAGTATTTCACCGAACAAAGTAAACACAATAAAAATCCCTCGAACTACCTTCCGATTGTTATTTTTTTTAATGGACAGCAACCATTCACTGTATCGTGTGTATGTGTTTTTTTGTATATCAAAAAAACATACGCACGCACATACATGTATTCTCTACAAAACCTGTTTTGTTATGTTCATAGTCACAACCATACTGTATGATTGCCGTAATCAAATTTTTGTTAACGTAAATTTTAAACAACAATACTTTTGTTGCACTAACCATGTTTATATGGTTGCTACAACCATATTTTCATTTCTAAATTTGGCAATAATACTATTGTTACATTTCAACAATAGCAATATTGTCGCATTCATACTATTGTCAAAATGAAATTCAAAAAACAATACTATGGTTGCGACGATCATGCTTTTATTGGAGAGAACATATTATTGTTGCGGTGACCATAGTGTAACCATATCTTTTCTCTGCGTGCATAGAATGATGCTCTTCGAGTATTTTCACCCCAACCATACATTTTCTCTTCGTGAATATGGCCAAAATGCTGTCTTTCCAATGTTACTGTCGCAAAAATTGTATTGAACAACAAATCCTAGTTCACCGATCTAAATTTGTTGTTGTACTTCAGTGTTATTAGAACAGGGATTAACTGGGGTTGGCAAAGGATAAACTTAATAAGCCCGAGTCTCAGGCCTTATTGATAATGCCAATACCGATATTCTCTCCATAAATCAACCAGAATCATTCATACCCACCTGAGAAAAATGTAACCTATATTTAGTCCAAGAGTATAATCTTCTCACCTCACCAACACCCACCCCCACCAATTACTTTAAGTTAACAGCTCACACACGTGCCTCCACCTGTAAAACCATTAAATTTACCTGTGCCACCGAGCTGCACAAGCGTGGCAAAATAACGAAGACTATTTGCATAATATAAATTTCTGCTGTTGGTTCTATTCACCTTTACACTCCAGCGTTGCCTTATAACCCATCATCTGCGGGCTGGCAACAAACGAAAAAAAGTAACAAGGACGATAAAGAAAGCAAAAAAAAAGTCATCACAAAATTTACTGCTCTAGAATGTTGTTTGGTACAAAGAATGCATATTAATATGCTCAACTTAAAGGTTGCCCTCCCACTCCAGATCTCGCCTTCAATTTCTTGCGTTCACAAACAAAAAACGACGTGGGCGAGGAAAAAAAAAAATGATTTTGCTGAAAAGCTGGACGCAGGTGTTTTCTACGTGGTTTGGTTTTCATATTACAGCATTAAGTTAATATACAACAGCTACAACGCCAATAATCCGTGGAATAGGAGTCGGAGTAACCACGGCAACGTAATTGGAACATCGGAAGGCAACATCAGCGGGGGCACCACCAAACCAACTTTAACAACACGAAAATCAGCAGCATCATCTAGATTCTCGAACATTAACAAATGTGATGGCAGCTTTCTTTGTGTGTTGCTGCTGTTTAGAAAAGTTTGGCATAAACTATGCCAGATTTTCTCTATAAACATTACTTTTATAAAAAAAAACTGTTGCCGAAAAAATTTGTGTTTTTCTAGGTAGACACTACCGAAGTGGTCCACTAGATTTGTTTCATTAGTGTTTGGGTTTTAAGCGAGTAATTGCATGTTAGTGCGATAACTTCAAGTTTCTATCAACAAAATCTAGACATTTCTCTCTATACAAAAATTTATTTCTTCTAGTCATCATAATTAATCCCTTTCATTTCAAAATTAAGAGTTTTTCTTCAAAATCCACTATTATTTATTTTTATACTCGTACAATGGTGTATATAAGTAGTTATCGCCTTAGCCACCTCTTAAGCAAGTTGCCAAGCAAATACGTTTTATAATAAAGGAGTGTTTATTCATATTAATTTATACAGTAGTTGCTATGCAACGCATATATCCATGACAAAGGCCACCTCAAGAGTTGCGTAGAACCTACTTTAAAAAGTTCCCAATTGATCAACTGGAGAAGTCTTATCGAAGCCAAGAAGTCTCAACTGAAACTTAAGGTCTATCAACTTCACTGGATCCTTAAAGCGAACTCCAAACTTAACCTCGAATACAAGGTCCTGCTATACACCACACGCAGAAAAAAAGTATGGTTGGGGTAACAATATTCGAAGAGCACCATACTATTGTTGGTTATATGGTTGTGACACAACAATATTATGTTCATCACAACAATAGTATGGTTCACACACAACCATACTATGATCCCCATAACAATATTATGGTCCTCACAACAATAGAACCATTCACACACAACCATACTATGATCCCCACAACCAAATTATTATTCACATTCAACCATACTATGATCCCCACAACCATAGTATGATCCTCATAACCATAGTATGTTTAACGTACAACCATAGTATGACTTAAGCACAACTATACTATCATCCCAAAAATTGTTAGTAAAGACTGGAATACGTTGTTATTCAACAATAAAGAATTTAATTAAGTAAGTAATGTAACAAAAGGAGTGATTTATTTAACATAAAAAATTAATTTATTAAAAATATTTTAGTTATACTAATCCGTAGTTTTTTTTTGAAAAAATGTAATTTTTATTGCTAATCGTAAAAACAACATAGTCAAATTAAAAAAAATCAGGTTTTGCCGGTATGATTGCCGTAATCATGTTATTGTTAGCATAAAACACATGAAAACAATACTTTTGTCCCACCAACCATATTTATATTGTTGCTACAACCATATTTTCATTTTTAAATTTGGCAACAATACTTTTATTACATTTCAACAATATTAATATTGCCGCAATCATACGATTGTCAAAATGAAATTCAAAAAACAATACTATGGTAGCGACGACCAAACTTTTACTGCTGAACACATACTATTGTTGCCGTGACCATATATTAACCATATCTATTCTCTGCGTGCAGTGCAATCAAACCTATCTAGTTATAAGGTTCTCAGACATATGGGACAAAGCATGGTCGAGCAATTTCGACAAGATCCAAAGAGTCCAATCATAATATTGCGGCTAATTACTGGTGCCTTTGGTATATAAGGAATGAAAACATCCGCGGAGACCTAAAAATTCCTATCGTTTAATAGGCAATTTAGGGCATCAAGATAAGACACAAAGAGAAACTCGAACGGACGAGAAAATACTTGCTATACAATTACTGCGCAGTCCAAGACTTTAAAGAAATTAATGCCAGGTTTCCTAATCTTTACCTTTCCCTCTTTCGTTACATCAATGGCATACACACGCGCTTAAATAATGTGTAAAATGCTTTATTCTACGTCACGTGATATAACGAAACGTGGCAAAAATTCTCTTACACATGATCTTCAATAAAAAACCTTCAATACCTAAATTACGGAAATGTATGGCTATACACACAGAGAAAAGATCTGTTGGAAATCTGTCCGAACTACAAGAATGCGGTTGGATAAACCAAATTTCTGTTGCAATAACCAACATTCCATAGTAATGATGGTAAGGCGGTTCGAGAAATCATATGATGGTTGCTGCATCCATATTACGAGGGCGGTTCGGAAAGTTCTTAGCCTATCAATGAAAGAGAATAGTAAGTTTTTCAAAAATATTTTTATTTTTCAATATAATCTACTGAAACTTCAATACATTTAGTCCAACGCTTATCTAGCAATTCTATCCATTGATTAAAATAGTTTTCCTCAAAGTCTTCAAAATAGTGGTTTACAACCGTTTTTGCATCTTCATTTGAGGTAAAACGCTTGCCAGCAAGGAATTTTTTTAGATTTGGGAACAGGTAAAAGTCACTGGGAGCTAAATCAGGAGAATAAGGTAGGTGGTCATGCAACTCGTACTTTAATTCGTTGATTTTAGCCATTGTTAAAACACTCTTGTGCGCTGGTGCCTTGTCTTGATGAAAACTTATTTTTTTGTGTTGTAAGCCAGGACGTTTTTCTCGAATTTGTACATTTAATTGATCTAAAAGGTTGCAATAGTACTCTAAATTTATTGTTTTACCCTTTTGCAGATAGTCAATCAATAAAGTACATTTGAAGTCCCAAAAAACCGTTGCCATAACCTTACTAGCCGATTGAATTGTTTTTGCCTTCTTTGGGGCACTTCCTCCAGCTTCAGTCCATTGTTTGGATTGTTCTTTTGTCTCTGGAGTATAGTGGTGGATCCATGTCTCATCAACAGTTATGAACGATCCAAACAAGCTTGGTCGACTGTTAACAAGGGCGGTACCCATCTTGCAGAAAGCTTTTTCATCTGTAGTTCTTCATGCAAAATTAAATGGACTCGATCATTTGAGATGCCCATGATATTAGCTATTTCACGCACTTTTATTCGTCGATCATTTAATACCATATCATGCACTTTGGCTACAATTTCTGTTGTTGTTGCTGTTTTTGGACGTCCACTACGTGCTTCATCTTCAATGCTTGGACGACCACGTTTAAATTCAGCAACCCAATTTTTTACTGTTGCATATAAAGGAGCACTTTCACCTAAAACATTCACCATATCATTATGAATTTCTTGTCCCGATAAACCTTTTTTATGTAAATATTTAATGACAACACGCATTTCTAATTTTTCCATTGTAAAAAAATCGCGGATGCGGCTTTTGTGAACACCTGTTTCTATGTTAAGGAGTTGCCAGATCGAAACAAAATTTAACATGTGTTCATAGCAGAAGAAGTTAACTTTTTTCTGTTTATACCGCGCTTTTTGTGCTAGGCTAAAAAGTTTCCGAACCGCCCTCGTACGTTACTGACAGCCAGCAACAGATTTATACAGACCAAGTTCAGTTTAACTATTGGCATGAATGCGGCAGACGAATCAGCCTAGGATCCTAAAATATTGCATGATAATGGCTTTTAGTCATAAGCTGTTTGGGACTGCATGTGAGCGAAATCGGGCTAGTGAAGAAAAAAATTTCGGAGATTAAATATGTAATGCCTCAATAAAGGCATAGTTGCAGGACGTTTTGGCTCATCTTTTCAAAAAACCTCCCGCATGTTCAAAACCATATGGCATGGGCCGAAAGGAACCAAAAACCGGATTGTTTTTGACCTTTAGTAATGAATTTAACGATTTTTTACTTGATTTACTTTTTGTGCTTTACTAAAATTTATTTTAAAAACGTTAATTTTTCTAGATTTTAGTACCCTCGGATCAAAAAAGGTAAATTTTCGAAGAGCGAAAAGTACTAAATGAAAAAACTGTTTACATTTCCGATCCACACGAAGGTATCTTTCTACTGGGAACTTTATGACACAATTCCGATATGATCCTTTCTACCTTATCATTTATGTTGGCTATACGTAGCACACACACAGTAGAGTTTTCTCACGAAATGTGCACTAATTATACCCTTACTCTATGCGTAAGAGGATATAAAGTATATCATTAACTACGGGCAAAAAGTGAAACGCATGAAAAAAAAATTTTAGACCCTACATACGGTTTGACCAAATCCGTTTATGACTTTTTAAGTCATTTAAGCCATGTCCGTTTTTTTCTTCTTCGCGTCTCGTTCCCACGAAAAATCTTTACCAATTGTTTATAAACTTTGTCTGTCGTATTATTTTTCCAGAACTGCCTATGGGATATAATCCCACTTCGACCACTTTTGATATTCTCGTAATATATTCAATGCAATTAACACGATATTACTAAAAATCAATTCTTAAGAACGGAGGTAAACTTGGTGACAGGGAATTGGACTCTTAACTACTCTTCATCTGATACCTTTCACACAAATGACCCTGTTCCACTAAGCATTATAACCTACATAACTTGTCACTAAAAACATGAAAGTTTCTTCAATTGTGAATATCATAATATCCTAATAGCAGCTTTGAACTCGCATTTGAAAGAAATGGTTGGCACGCCCTGCTCTGTTAACTGCCATGAAATGCACTATACCGCCTACTTTTCGTTTTCGTGTAACGCTGTTCACACGATCTAACTCAAAATCAATACCTAAGAGCAACGCCCCCTTTACCTCCCACACAAATGGACCTTTTTACAGTGTAGATTAGAGCCAACATAACTTGTCTCCTAGTTAATGAAATTCGCTTATATTGCCAACTACACAAATATATTTATAACGGCTTTATGAACATCTACGATAGATTGGATGACACGCCCCATACTGTTAGCTCCAGTGAAAATGACTGTTCTGCCCACATTTGGTATTTGCAAAATAAGTTCTAAATATTCATACGGTTTGCTGAAAATTAGTAATTAAATGGAAATGAATAGAGTAATTTTATGGACTAATGAAGCCTTCGTCACGCCCCTTATTGTTTGGTCCAACACAAACTACTACCATATAAACAACATTACTTTTCCCCACGCCACGCCCCATTCTAGTATCTACCACTCAAACGACTGTTTACAAGAATTCAAAAACGTCGATACGCTTCAGACAATGAAAGGAAGGACGGTAGGAAAATATAAAATCTCTATACGGGTACACACAGAGAAAAAATCAGTTGAAAATCGGCCCGAACTACAAAAAATCGGTTGGATAAACCGAATTTCTGTTGCAATAACCAACATTCCATAGTAATGATGATAACACGGTTCGAAATATAATAATGATGGTTGCTGCAACCATATCATGGTATTCACAGCAAACAAAACAGTTATACAAACCGAATTCAGTTTAACTATTGGTTGCGACAACTGGCGGTTTTTGCAACCAACCAATTGTGACAACAGAATAGATCTTTGTAGTGACCAAACTCTATTTAGTAGGCTGTTGTAACATAATATTGGTTATACCAACATCAAAAAATAAACTGTATTATAGTTTATCGGTTATAGTCACAACGAAACCTTTGTTTACGACGAAAACATATTTCGGAATCCCCAAAAAATTTACTTATATAAACAAAAAAAGGCTAGACAGTTTTGGTTTCTTGGGTTAGGCGACGAATGCTTCCAAACGATACTGCCATAGAAATAAACGAACTATAATTAAAAGGCTAATTTTAATATAGTGACATTACTCAGATTTGATTAGAATTTTCACCATAGATAGACCTACTTATTATTCAAAACAACAACCAATTTTTTTGGGGTGGTGACCTATTTTTCCCGAGTTACGGCCACCTAAAGCTTGAAATAAATATTGTTATAAACCTTTATTAATTCGTTTTAGTTTGGGGCTGCAAGGCAGTAAATTATTAAATTTTTCAAAAAGTACTTATAACTAACAATCTATAACAACAACCAACACATGTACAAATTTAATTCCAATAATCATCTTAGTCTGTTCGGGTTACCGATACGTGTTTTCCTCAACCGAAAGTGCCAGTTCCCTCTACTGGAAATTGCTGTCTTCCCAATCAACATTCGGTTGTAACGATGGAATCCATGGATAGAACTTGCAACCGCCAATAATCGGTTGGCAAAAAATCGGTTCTGACAACAAATCGTTTCTCTGTGTGTAGGGTATATGTAAGTCGGTTCAAACGACTGAGGCCTTTTTACTTGTTTAAAGGACTCTTCAATTGGACTTCTCCTACATGTTGTACGAGTATCTTGCATTTCAACTTTTATCAAGAATAAAGTGGATATCATGCCCCACTCTTGGCAATGGAGGACGGAAAGTAGGAGAATAACGTGTGATCAATCTTGAAGTATCTTTTCCAATAGGGTTTTTTTTCACAGGTAACGAGTGAGTTGTAATAAACTCTGTTTTTTTCTTTCATTATTGTTAGCTATTTCATTATAGAAAGAATTATGAAACTGTATTAGGGAAATGAGCGTTCGGTAAGTAAGGTATTTCGTGCAAAGTTTTGATGATGAGGCCCATTTCGGGCTCAACGGCAACGCCAATAAAACAAAACTGCCGCACTTAGGCTGATGAGCAACCAGAAGAGGCTCAAGAGGTGCCATTATACCCAGAGAAAACCGCGGTATGGTACGATTTATGGGTTGGTGGAATCAACGGTTCATATATTTTTCAAAAATGATGTTGGCCGAAACATAACCATGAATGTTGTTCGCTTCGCTCCATGATATTTAACTTTTTTCTTTCTCAGATTGAAGCCCGTAATCTTGACGACATTTGGTTTCAACAGGACGTTGCCACTTCCCATATGGCTCTATTGAGGGGCCATTTCGATGAGCAGCTAATTTCACGATTTGGACCGGTGAGTTGTTCGCCTAAATCGTTTGATATCACACCTTTAGACTTTTTCATTTGAGCCTACGTAAAGTCCAAAGTCTATGCTGACAAACCAGCTTGGATTCAGGTTTTGGAAGCCGAATTTAAATATGAATTTATTTTAAAGTCATTAACGTCATACCGGTCGAAATGCTCGAACGAGTCATCCAAAATTGGACCCTCAGAATGTGCACCCTGAGGCGTAGTTGCGTTTGAAGGAAAGTTTGTTGGAAGGAAATATATTCAAATAATTTGAGGGCGACGCAGAAGTAACTGGCCTAACATAAAAAAACCGTTTTTTTTTGGAGTATTATTATTTATTTTTCAACATAATCTCCTTCCAACTCAATACACTTCATCAAACGTTTTTCAAGTTTTTTAATTCCATTCGAAAAATAAGATTTTTCAAGACCTTCAAAATATGCCTCAGTTTCAGAAATAACCTCGCTATTGGACGAAAATTTTTTGTCACCGAGAATTTTTTTTTAAATTTGGTAACAAGAAATAATCAGAAGGAGCTAATCTGGACTATATGGTGGATGCGGAGCAATTTCAAATCGTAATTCGGCCAGTTTTTGTTGAGCTAAAAATGCAGTGTGTGAAGGAGCATTATCTTGATGAAAAAGAACTTTTTTGTTTCTAAATGCGGTCGTTTTATCTTGATTTCTTCACTCAACCGATCCAATAATGCACAATAATATTCACTATTTATAGTTTTTCCTTTCTCAAGATAATCAATAAATATTATACCCCTTGCATCCCAAAAATAGTGTGGCCATTACTTTTCCTGCTGACTTAACAGTTTTCGCCTTCTTGGGACCACTTTTAGCAGCTTCTATCCATTGTTTTGACTGTTCTTTGCATTCTGGGATGTAGTGATGGATCCATGTTTCATCAACAGTTATGAATCGGCGCAAGAACTCTATTGGATTACGCTGATAAATCGCTAAAAGCTCCTCGGAATTGGTTCAACGGACGATTTTTTGGCACATATCTTGCGGATAGCTTTTTCATGTGGAGTTCATCATGTAAAATACTCCAAATTTGTTTTTTGTGTATTTTAACAATATCAGCAAGTTCTCTGAGCTTTATTCGTCTATCTTTAGGCACTTCATTAAATATTTTTCTAATCTTTTCAATAGTAGTAGCAGTTTTCGGTCTTCCAGAGCGTTGTTCATCTGCTGTACTTGAACGACCCATTTTAAATTGTTGAACCCAGGATTTCACGGTGGAGTATGATGGTGCATTATCACCATGAACAGAATCCAATTCATCTTTGATTAATTGTGGCGTATAACCATTCATATAAATGTGTTTAATTACCGCACGAAACTCTTTATTTTCCATTTTTCAAAAATTATAAAACTTGTTTACTTCAATCACCTGTAACAAAGAAAATAATCATTAAATATTTCGGAAATTTTGACCGATGGCTTATAAAAGATTGCTTTTAAAAAACAAAAAAAAAGTTGCTAGTAAAACAGAAAATGTGCCAGGCCAGTTAGTTTTGCGGTCGCCCTCGTAAATGGCATAAAATGTCCTTCGAATGAACGATAAAGATTCCACACTTGATTCGAATTTTTTTTATTTTGAAAAAATACCTCTAGATTAATGACCCGATATAAAAACCATAGCTGGGTGAGGTTATATGTCAGTCCAATCAACGGCCTTAACCTTTTTTACTTGTTTTTTTTCGCGAATTTAAACGACTCTTCAATTCGACTTCTTTTACATATCCAAAATAATATAAACCCTTCCAAACGAAAAGTTTTCAAAACCTTGCCAAAGTGGTGCATGAAGGGGTTGCCAAAAAATATAAAACTTTGTTTTTTTAAAAGAAGATGTATTTTTCAAGTATAAACTTTTTTTAATAAAGATTTCTTTAATAGCTGCCGCAATAAAAAAAATCGTGTTTAATGGCTTTGCAGCAAAGAGCGCGATGCCACAAAAACTTAGTCAAGGGCCAGGAACGATTTTCAAAACTCAACCTGGCGGTACGACGAGCTATGCAGCAGCAGACTTGCTTGCGTTAAGTGGTTAAATTAAAAACACACAAATCATAAAAATGTGCGATAAAAGTACGCGGGAGTTGTTGCGATGTTGTTGAACAACAGCGGAACATGCATTTCCATTTTCATCGTTTCTCACAATTTAGCAACAATTAATGAAACAAAAGAACAACATCGGGGCAGCGGCAAGGCGGCAAAACATCCCCTTACTCCTCATGGTGGGTTGGTAATGCCGAAATGCAAAGAGCAGACAAAAAACAACAGAATGCGGATGGCCCCAATTTCTTCAAGACAAACACTGTTGCCTTTTGTCTGCTTTTCATTAAGAATAAAGCAACCCTTGTGTGCTGCGTTGATGATGCTGATGCATAACCTAGAGTTAAGGTGGATGCTGGCTGGCTAGCTGACTGTTCCGTACGCAGGAGTTGTTCCTCCCGTTGTTGTTCTCGGCAACAACTTCTGTTTATGATGATTCCACCACTTGTAAATGTATTGCCACTCTTTGTTGTCGCCGTTCTTGTTTTGTTGTTGTTGTTTTTATTTTTCTACGGATATCTTCTGTATTTGTTGTAAATTGTTTGCTAAGCTTAATGAAACGCACACATCCAGACACCCGCCCATGGATGCGGACGCAGCAAAAAGGTACGTAAATCTACCTGTATATTTATTCGCTTCAATGTTGTTGCAACCCCCGCCCATCCATTGGCAGCTGAGCACTCGCACTTGTACATTAAGGCACTTATGCTCTTTTGAATACACTTGCTTTAGCGTTTTCATAAGAACGCAACAAAGCTGCAGACGCCAGATTGACACTGTATTCCATATTCAGTATATTTACCCGAAGGAATCTTGTAGCAACAAAAGGGTTTGATGCGCTTACGCTGTAGGTGACCAATTTAATTTGACGCTATGGTGCAATTTAAAGTGTTCTGGCACCTTGGTGGCATTTACAACGAAGCTCCACAGAACTCGCAACAACGGCCTCTTGCGGATACCATTTCAACCTATTCTTTGCTAATGGCTAAAGTGTCCAAAAAAACCGGGGTTTTCACAAAAACGGCATTTCGGGTCTTTTTCTGTGATTTAAAGAAACCGACTGTCAGGTTTTCTTAAAGTAAAAATCCGACTTTAACCGACATTCCGGCTTTAAACTTCGAGTCTTTTTCAAAACTGTGATTTAAAGAAACCGACTGTCAGATTTTCTTAAAGTAAAAAACCGACTTTATATGACATTCCAGTTTTAAACTTTTGCTTTATAAGTAGAATGCAAAATATTCAGAAGTAAAGTAATTGTGAACTTGAACAGGCTCTAATTTTTCCCAAATGCTACAAATCAGGTTATATTTGAAATTGGCTGTAAATTGCAATGTTACTTTTGCCTAATTTCATGTAGATCGAACAACAATTGCGGCCTGTAGTTTGTAACCAAGCTTCAGATACACATCAGATGGAAGAAGAAACGGACAGACAGATATCGTTCAATCAATTCAACTGATGATTCTGATTCGAGCGGTACTCTTAACGGTGGGTCTAGCTTAAATATTTTTGATATTTACCATTATAGTAATCTAATTAATTTTCCCTGTTTTTTCATACGAAAACCAAAAAAAAATCGAAAACCAGAAAACCCGACAGCCAAAAACCGGCTAACCCAACATGTCGGGTTTTAGCTGTTTATGAGATACCGACTGTCGGGTTTCGACATAAAACCCGAAGTGCTAAATTAAGGCTTTGGACATTGTCCACAGCGCGGAATTGTGGGCCAATAATTTGATACAGAGTATTCAAGGATGTGTATTTACAGGGATCACATATAGAGTGATCCATCTAGAGATATTTTTTCAGAACAAAAAAATGTAAAAATTCAAATCAAGTGTGGAATCTTTATTGGTAACTTGAAAGGACATTTTAATGCTTTTATTTTTTGAATATAATTTCCTTCAAATGTTAGCCGCAACTACGCCTCAGGGTTTCCATTCCAAGGGTTCAATGTTGGATGACTCGTTTGAAAATTTCGACCGGTATGGCTTAAACAACACGCGTAATGTTGGCTTCCAAAACCTGAATCGTAGCTGGTTTGTCAGACTTTGGACTTGTGATATCACTCGATCTAGGCAGCTAACTTACCTGTCCAAAATGTGACATTGGCTGTTTTTCGATATGACTTCATAATAGATCCTTGAGCAGCTGTATGGCAAGTGGCACCGTCCTGTTGAAACCAAGTGTAGTCAAGATAACGGGCTTAAATTGCAGGTAGCATAATTCACGGTTAAGTTCCGGCCACCGTCATTTTTGAAACCACCACCTTATAAACCGCACCAAACCGTGCTGTTCTCTGGGTCTAATGGCACCTCTTGAACCTCTTCTTGTTACTCTTCAGCCCAAATGCGGCAATTTTATTTATTGACTTTGCCGTTGAGTCAGAAATGGGCCTCATCACTGAACAAAATTTTGGTCGAAAACAGCGGATCTTCCTGTTTCTCACCGAACTTTCATTTCCGTAATACAGTAGCCAACATTTGCAGGTAATTATTTTCAAAAAATAAATGCCATCAAATGTCGTTTCAAATTACCAATAAATATTCCACACTTGATTTGAATTTTATATTTTTTTTGTTCTGAAAAAATATGTTTAGATGGATCGCCCATTACTATTAAAGTGTGAACGAATAAATTCGGTGGAAAAGTGGACGGTGCCACGTCCCCGTTTTTAAAAGCGTTTTAGCGACCATTATCATAGGCAGATCGTCTTTAAACTGTAAGCTAGTGTGTGTCATGAAATTACTTTAGTATACACAATTTAAAAAGGGGCGTGACCCGCCGAAACTTTAAACAACTAGAACGCGTAAAATATTTAAGTTTGGAGCATAAGAATTGGAATATGTATACAGGGTCGGCTATTTAAAATTTCAAATTTTAAGCGGCTGTAAAAAAAAGAAAGATAATTTTTTTAAATTTCTGTTTTTTTGGAAAGGGGTGAAAATTTAAACTGCGTCGTGAATGAATCACCCTGTATTTGTTTCTCTAATAGTACAGGGTTACGACTAGTCGTACCGTAACTACGAAAAATAAATATGAGTATCTAGCAGACAGCGTCATCTATATTGTAAACTGATAGTTTTTTAAGACGTTCAGCTCTTTATGTGAAAATCAAGGAGATTTTAAATGTAAGCCTCTATATTATGAGGATATACTCCAGCAGAATAGCAGCGCCTGCCACAGACATCCGCCAGAAGGATAGTGGCATATATCCGCTTGTGATTATTTTTTATAGAAGTGGCTACGGAGGCCGAACCCAACGAGTTTTAAGAAATTCTCATGATGAACTGTACATCTTTCGTCACTGCACCAACGCGTATTAGAAACAACTACTCAGGTGATACCTAAATATCTACACACTTTACAACTAGGGATGCCCAAGAGAAATATTAGGCTTTCTTAAGCTAAAACCGACCAGACCTTTACTTGATATCCTACCAACCCCTACGACGACCAAGTAAAATACCGGTGTATAAAATGTCCTGGCCATTCCCCGCGGCATATTTTGTGGTGGTGTACCTTATTAAGATTGCAAAATATTACTTTGTTTATTTTCTAAAAACGCTTTAAAAGTTTTTGCGCAGGATATCGGGATCATGCTCATAAGGGTACCACCATCGGGCAACCATTGCAAGTTTTCACACCACGTTTCATTTAAAACCCATCACGTAAAGCTGATTATCCAATTTCGTTGTTCTTTTATTATTCGTGCATGTGTGTTAGTAACTTGGGGCAAGTGTGTGTGTGTGTGCTCCTTGTATTGGAGTATTTTTGGTACATGAATTATACATGTACTCGTACGTGAAGATGTCCTTGTAGGTGTACAAATATGCGAGTGTGTATATGTGTCCTCCAAATATTGTTACATTTCATAAGTTTTTTTTTCTTAACAACGCATTTCCCTCCTGTTCCTGTTGTCCTCATTGCTTATCCTTGTATTTGTTGAAACAAATTAATGTTCATACGAGGCAAACAAATAAACCGTGCAAAAAACACAACACGGAGCGTGAAATTTTTTCTTTTCACAAAAATTATTCTTTATGATTATTAGCGTTGCATGAAGTGCTCCCTTTCATTTCAAGGAAGCGGGAGGTGGGCCATGTTTACGGATGTTGGTGGTGTGTTGTTTTCGTACGCCGATACCGATACCCTCTGCGATTCCTTGTGTATCGAGTGGATATTACCCAGAATCCTGGCGAAAACGCATGTATTTAGACAGCGAGGGTAGGAAAAAAACGAAGACAAACAACAGCTGCAATTTGTTATTTTTGTACGTATCCTGAGACGAAATAATATTCGGAGGGGGGAACGAACAACTGCGTAAGCTTCAATTAACCCGTGAAATGGTTTAACCACACTAACAAATGCGTGGTAATAGGTAAATATTTGTAGTCTTGTTCAAATTGCGTTTTTTGTTTGTCTTCGTATATTTTTTTATACTTTCGAGGGGTGAAGCGTTCATAAAATAATGAGCAGCATATCTTGGAATCTCTTTAACAAAAAAAGGCCTCCGTGTGTCTGGAACAAGTGGAATGAGTGGCAAAAAATATTTTTTTTAATTATACAGCTAAAAAAGTATATTTGTGTGTCTGGGCAGATATGGTACGATCGCTGTTCGAGATCTACCCATCCCGAATAGATATTTCCCTTAACATGCTCTTTATCGCAGATTTCTCATCGTTCGTTCGTTTGATTCGTTGAAAAAAAACAAAGGCTCTTCAAAACATCTTGGATACAAAAGATCTATCGAACGAATAGGTTGAAGCTGCCAAAAAGTAATAAGCGGTTGCATCAGTTGGTATCCAACTAACTCCATTTAAGCAGAACTCATTACCATTTGCATTAACAGGTAATAGTCTCTCATTACCCATAGCATTTTTTTGATTTAAATTAAAATTTCAACCAAATTTCGTATACGAGGACTGCTATATATCAGGACTGCTATATTTATCATCAAAAATGGTTTCATTGTTTTTCAAAGAATTCTACAGCATGATTTATACACATTTGCATGCGCTCATTTTCTTTCTTGATGTGCGGGAATAAAAAGAAATCATTGGGTGCCAAGTCAGGGCGTGAGCTGATAATTCAAAATCGCCATGTGACATACGGTGATATAGAGGCATCCTTGGGCATTTCTTCCACCAGCATACATTCGATATTGCATTAACACCTGGCCGTAAAAAAGATTTGTTCTCGTAGGATCCCGCACAATTTGACAACTGCTCAAAAAAAGGGTCGTGTCGATTGGTGCAAGGAAATTTTGAAAAAATCCGATCACGGTGCTTCAAAAGACGTTTAAAAGATCGTCACAGGTGACGAATCATGTATCTACGAGGGCGACCGCAAACGTAACTGGCCTAACATAAAAAGAACCGTTTTTTGGAATTATTATTATTTATTTTTCAACATAATCTCCTTCCAACTCAATTCACTTCATCAAACGTTTTTAAAGTTTTTTAATTCCATCCGAAAAATAAGATTTTTCAAGACCTTCGAAATATGCCTCAGTTTCAGCAATAACCTCGCTATTGGGCGAAAATTTTTTGCCACCGAGAATTTTTTTTAAATTTGCAAACAAGAAATAATCAGAAGGAGCTAAATCTGGACTATATGGTGGATGCGGAGCAATTTCAAATCGTAATTCGGCCAGTTTTTGTTGAGTTAAAAATGCAGTGTGTGAAGGAGCATTATCTTGATGAAAAAAAACTTTTTTTCTAAATGCGGTCGTTTTGTCTTGATATCTTCACTCAACCGATCCAATAATGCACAAAAATATTCACTATTTATAGTTTTTTCTTTCTCAAGATAATCAATAAATATTATATCCCTTGCATCCCAAAATACTTTGGCCATTACTTTTCCTGCTGACTTAACAGTTTTCGCCTTCTTGGGACCACTTTTACCAACTTCTATCCATTGTTTTGACTGTTCTTTGCATTCTGGGATGTAGTGATGGATCCATGTTTCATCAACAGTTATGAATCGGCGCAAGAACACTTTTGAATTACGCTGATAAATCCCTAAAAGCTCCTCGGAATTGGTCCAACGGACGATTTTTTGGGGCAAAGTCAACAAACGCGGCAGCGTTCTTGTGGATAGCTTTTTCATGTGGAGTTCATCATGTAAAATACTCCAAACTTGTTTTTCGTGTATTTTAACAATATCAGCAAGTTCTCTGAGCTTTATTCGTCTAGTGTTTTCAATAGTAGTAGCAGTTTTCGGTCTTCCAGAGCGTTGTTCATCTTCCGTACTTGTACGACCCATTTTAAATTGTTGAACCCAGGATTTCACGGTGGAGTATGATGGTGCATTATCACCATGAACAGAATCCAATTCATCTTTGATTAATTGTGGCGTATAACCTTTCACATAAAAGTGTTTAATTACCGCACGAAACTCTTTATTTTCCTTTTTTCAAAAATTATAAAACTTGTTTACTTCAATCACCTGTAACAAAGAAAATAATCATTAAATATTTCGGAAATTTTGACAGATGGCTTATAAAGGATTGCTTTAAAAAAAAGTATGAGCCCGAAAAAAAAAGAAGAGCAAATCTTCGGAGAAATTCGAAAAACGAACAAGGGAAGACGAATCATTGTGCACCATGACAATGCGAGCTCTCACACATCGGCTCAAACCAGCACCTTTTTGACCGTCCAAAACGTCGAATTGATGGGTCATTCGCCGTACAGCCCTGACTTGGCACCCAATGACTTATTTTTATTCCCTAACATTAAGAAAAAAATGCGTGGTCAACGATTTTCGTCGCCAGAAGATGCTGTTGAAGATTTAAAAAACCATCTTTTGGAGGTGTTCCAATGGAGTGGAAAAAGTGTTTCGACAATTGGTTTGAGCGCATGCAAATGTGTGTAAATCGTGCTGGAGAGTACTTTGAAAAACAATAAAACCATTTTTGATGAAAAATATTCGCATTTTCATTATTAGGCCAGAAATACATATGGTTGCCTTTATTATAGCATAAGATTCGTTACAATAACATTGTCTTAATAAAACCGTATTTAAATTTAAAAAAAGTTACAGTCGTGCAGTATGATCGCCTAGTCATATTATTGTTATCAAATGAAAACAGTACTTTTGGGTGAACCGTCCACCATATTTATATTGTTGCTAAAACCGTATTTTTATTTCAAAATTTAGCAATAGAGCAATATTAATATTATTAAAATCATTCTAAAGTATTGTCAAAACAAAATTCAAAAAACAATACTATGATTGCGTCGAACATACTCTTATTTCAGAGAACATAATATTGTTGCCGTGAACATTTCTCTAATCATTTCTCTGCGTGTATTTAGTAAAGGTAAAGCGAGCCCGGCAACTACTAGTTTTCTACTCCTTATATAGTTTCATAGTTTAAGGTCTCTGTTAACTTAAATCAATTCTCCTTGGAATCCCTTTGTTACGCAAATAAAACAAGCCGAATTTGCCATGGCAATGAAATAAACAATACGTGGGGTTTTGTAATTTCGCCAATTTGGCCATTTCCTCAGTCATACCTTCTCTTTTAAAGACAACACTTTAATTTTTCTAAATTTAAAGCTAAAACTACTCGAAAAACAACCAAGAAGAAGTACGCGATTACAGCACAATATGGACTTGTCCGCCAATCCTTTCAAAAGGCCCATGAACGCCCTGCAAAAGCAATGGTATCGCATATTAATAGCACGTAAATTGGGTTACGGCTCGCCACGTCAGCTGCAAGTGGAAGAGGATTCATAGTAAGTGAAATTTCCTTTTGTGTGCCGTCGTATCCCTCCATTCTAAGCGCACAAAAGCGACAACGAAGGAAGAGGCGAAAATTTATTTAAAACTGATTGAATTTCCCGTTTTTTTCTTTTGGTCTGCTTTGCGGTGGAAATGTGTTGAATTTGTAACTTCTGCTGAAATTTCCGCAAAATTATCTTCGTTTAGCCAGACGAAATGCCACAAGCGCTACAAACAATCCTTCCAGCGTTACAATCAACAATTCCGCCAGGAAATGAAACAACTGGAGGCCATGCAGCCAAGTGCCATCGATGCCATGCGCGTTCATAGGTATGTAAAGTATGTCTGTATGTGGAGCAACATATTTCCAAGGACTATTGGAATTTTCCGAGTTTAAGCAAATCATTACTGGCCTTGATTTTGTTCCCCACTCCCCATGCCCACTTTACACCCTTTGGTTTTGGCTTTAATCCCTGTTTTCTGCTTAACATACCAGGACCTTTGCCATCACAACGCTCTGGTTGCCGTTGCATTCGATACGCGAGATCAACTTGACGCTGGAACAGCTCGAAAAGGTTTTAAGTGTCAAAGAAAGGCGACGCCTGCAGCAAATCTTAAAGTATGGCATTGGCAGCAACTAGCAAAACAGCGACTGTAGCTGTAAAAGTAAACCACTCGTTTCGGGAGTAGGTGAAGATGGAGGCGGCGGCGACGGTGGAGAGATACACAATGTGCTAGGACCAGCAAATATTTTGTAACACGTTGTCTGAAGTGGCGTAATGTGAATCCTTTAAAGAGAGCGAGAGCTAAAGAAAAAGTCCCAAAGAATATCCTGCATAACGCTCAAAGTACTTAACATTTTGTTAGAGAACAACTTGAAGTTGAAAGAGGAAACACTTTTACAAAAGTTGTATTCTACATCACATTAAAATATTCCAAATAGTTTGAAATGGGAAATGCAAATAAAGTCTAAGGCGTAATATTCAGAAAAAAATGTAAAGTGGAAATTCTTTTTTGGGTAGAATATTTCGGCAGATTTGATTTTAAGGGCAGTATTTGTTTTCGTCAATTCAAGTATATAAGAATGTGTAACAATAGCCAAGATACACATACACGCAGAAAAAAAGTATCGTTGGGGTAACAATATTCGAAGAGCATCATACTATTGTTGGTTATATGGTTGTGGCACAATAATATAATGATCATCACAACAATAGTATGGTCCACACACAACCATACTATGATCCCCTTAACAATATTATGGTCCCCACAACAATAGAATTATTCACACACAACCATACTATGATCCCCACAACCATATTATTAATCACATTCAACTATACTATGATCCCCACAACCATATTATGGTCATCATTACCATAGTATGTTTAACGTACAACCATAGAATGATCCTCACAACCATAGTTTGACTTACACACAATCATACTATGATCCCCAACATTTATTGTAAAGATTGGGTAAAGTTGTTATTTAGCAATAGGGAATTTTATTAAGTAAGTTATGCAGTAATAGGAGTGATTTATTGAACAGTAAAAAAATATTTATTAAAAATATTTCAGTTATACTAATTCGTAGTTTGTTTGGAAAAAATTTAATTATTTTTACTATTATTGCGTAAGATTCGTAAAAATAACATTGTCAAATTAAAGAAAAAAAGTACAACTTTGCCGGTATGATTGCGGTAATCATGTTATTGTTAACATAAAAGTCATGAATACAATACTTTTGTTTCACCAACCATATTTATATTGTTGCTACAACCATATTTTCATTTTTAAATTTGGCAACAATACTATTGTACATTTCAACAATATTAATATTACCACAATCATACTATTGTCAAATTAAAATTCAAAACACAATACTATGGTTGCGACGACCATACTTTTTTTGCAGAGAACATACTATTGTTGCCGTGACCATATAGGAACCATATCATTTCTCTGCGTGTAGACAAACCGACTACATTATTTCATACGTAGATATATACAGGGTGGAGCGCGGAAATTGGCTTATTTGAAAATTAAATAAAAAAGTTTTGAACCTTATAAAAATTTATTTTATACTTTAAATATATAAGGGAGTCTTTAAATTACATGGCTTTAAATAGTGTAAGTATATGGCAAATGTCGATCTTAGCTATCAACACACTGCTGCATACGTTTTCTGAAGTTTTCATGAACTCTAACAAGCATGTCTACTGGTACGAGAGTTGCTATATACACTGCCGCTTATCTGAATAGGATAGGAGTTTTTGAAACATTAAATGTTGGATTTCTCAATTTGTGATATATGCACACTAAAATTTTTTCAGTCCATTGCGAGATTATATATGTACGCTCAACTGGGAGAAAAATCTAACTGTAAAAATCAACCGTTATTTTCTTGCATTGTTTTTAGCTTATTCTTCGGTAGAATCATAACAATTTTTTGGCTCTTCACAATAGGTTCGAAATCAAAACCTTTATTTTTTTCTTAGTGAGCGGTAGTGAAAGCATAATAATTTGTTGAATTATTATTTTTTGAAGTATTTGGCATAATTTAATTTAAAAATGGGTCGAGGCAATTCAATGACGGACGACGAAAAAGGCAAAATTAAAGCCTTTATTGAATGTGGCCTAAATCATCGGTATATCGCAACAAAAATTGAAGGAAGCCAAAATGTTGTCAGCAATTATTTACGGAATGAATCAGAATATGGAAAAAATATGAAAGGAGGCACATACAGAGTCATTACGAGTGCTGGTAGGAGTAACTTCATCAGATCTGCTTCTAACTCGCATGATTCTGCTTCAAAAATAAAGGAAAAAACTGGTGAAAGTGACAGTCTGGCTACAGTAAAACGTGTTATTCGCAGTATCAGTCACCTAAAACGACTAAAACTAATGAAAAAGTCACCGCTTAACAGCACTCGCAAGGAAGCACGACATCACTTTTGTCGTCAGCATATGATCTGGCATAAAGAATGGCAACGTGTAGTCTTTTCGGATGAAAAAAAAATGTAATTAATATGGTCCGGATGGATATAACTACTACTTCCACGATTTGCGATAGGAAGAACATCATTTGGCTCATCATCATAGTTGAGAAGGTGGTGTGATGGTGTGGGGAGCCATTTCCTATTATGGAATTTGTGAGCTGCAGTTTCTGACTTCTAGAATGAATGCGAATAGCTACAAAGCCGTAATTGAGGAGGCTTTTCTGTACTTCTCTAACATTTTTGGACCCATAGCGTGGACTTATCAGCATGATAATGCTCCCATTCACACAGCGCGGGTCGCAAAACAGTGGATTAGGAGCCAAAATGTGCCATTATTGGAGTGGCCATATTCTCCAGACCTGAATATTAGTGAAATCATGTGGAGAATGCTGTCACGAAAAGTATACGAGTCCGGTAGACAATTTAAGAATAAGGAGTGCTTAATACGTGGTACAAAAACAGCTTGGGCTGAAATTTCTCTTCAATACATCCAAAAATTCAATTTCAAATCGAATTTATGAAGTAATTACAAACAAGGGCGGGAGTACCTATTATTAATTAAGTTCAAAATATTCCTAATTACTATCTTTGGAAGTTAAAAAATATGAATAAACATTTTATTTTTAAGTTTTTATTAATTTTTTGCTCCTGAACCTATTCTGATGACCCCAAAAATACATCATTTTTCAGCGAGTTGCCAAATCTGTGTGTTTTTCGAGTAATCCTAAAATTGAATATAAAATTTTTTCTTTATAAAATGATTCCCAATAGGCTAGTCTATAAACGACATAATTTTAAAAATTTTTCATTGCACTACTTCTTGAAATAATATCATTTGAACACAAAACGATAACTGTACCTATTCAGATGAGCGGGAGTGTATATTTCTGGCCTAGGCAACATTAAGTATTGCCTGACGCCACCTGACATTTTCATTGGAAAGTTTGACATTTTTTAGCATAAACGTTTTGACGTACGACCATAATTTGTGTTGTTTACAGTGACTTTAAAAAATCAATTTGGCAAAAAAATGGAATTAACTCGTGAACATTTTCGTGCGATCATTTTTCACAACTTTCGACCTGGATTATCACGACAAGAGTGCATCGATAAACTTAAATCTTTAAATGGCAATGAAGAACCATCCTAAAGCACTGTGAAAAACTGGTTTAATGAATTCAATCGTGGCCGACGCTCGATCAAAGACGAAGGTCGTGAAGGTCGTCTATAAACGGCCGTTGTGCCAGAGAACATTGGCTCCGTGCGTGAGCTGATAATGCAAGCTCGTCATGTGACATACCGTGAGATAGAGGCATCCTTAGGAATTTTTACCAGCATACATTCGACATTGCATGAACACCTGGCCGTTAAAAAGGTTTCTTCTCGTTGGATCCCGCACAATTTAACAATCGCCCAAAAAAGGCTTTTGTCGATTGGTGGAAAGAAATTTTGAAAAAATCCGAGCGCGGTGCTTTGAAAGACGTTTATAAGATCGTTCCAGGTAACGAATCATACATCTATGCGTATGAGCCCTAAATAAAACAGCAATCGACCATGTGGGTCTTCGAAGACGAGCCAAATCCAACGAAAGTTATTGGTGGAAGAAGCACTTGAAAGCAAATGGTCGACTGTTTTTTGGCAAAACTGGTCATGTGGCGACTGTTCCACTTGATGAACGTAGAACGGTGAATTCTGAGTTTTACACATTTTGTATTACAGGGTTTTTTGTTTTCCTGAAGTCTTCGAAGAAATTCGAAAAACGAAGAAGAGAAGACGAATCATTGTGCACCATGCGAGCTCTCACACATCGGCTGAAACCAGCGGCTGTTTGACCGGCCAAAACAACGAATTGATGGGTATTCCGCCGTACAGCCTTGACTTGGGACCCAACGACTTTATCTTATTCCCGCACATCAAGAAAAAAATGCGTGGTCAATGATTTTCGTCGCCAAAGGATGCTGTTGGAGCGTTCAAAACCATGTTTTGGAGGTGTCTCAATCGGAGTGGAAAAGTGCACAAGTGTATAAATCATGCTGAAGAATACTTTGAAAAACAATAAACCCATTTTTGATGATAAATATGCTCATTTTCATTATTAGGCTAGAAATAATATATAGCAGCCCTCTACAAATAATGCCACCAAAAAAAACATTAGTTGGAAGAAAACAATTGAAGGTAAGGAAAACGATGGAAACAAGAGCTGCTGAAACAGTCGAAGAACGAGAATCACGACTTCAAGAAAGCTTCAACGTCAAGAGCTGCTAAAACGGTAGAGCAACATTAAAGGCGACTAGAACAAAAGCGCGACCAAGCTTCATCGCCAAGAGCTGCTGAAATGGTGGGGCAGCGTTTAGGGTGGCTTAAGCAAAACCAGTGCACCCAGATTTCACTTTGCCCCTTGCATGACAAGTGTGACAATTCATGGGGACACACTGTAGATCTCGCGGGTATACAAAAAGATATATCGTTCACAGCAGTTTTAAAAACTGGACGTGGAACCAATACAAACAACATAAATCCTACAATTTCCATGACACAACAAGACATTACGGGTGTCACTTAAAAGTCGTCACATTTCGCCTTACGCTGGTAATTTATTTCAATCGTTTTTCTTACGATTGATACTTGTTAGTGTCACACCCTTCTTCTTCTTCTCCTCCTCGGAGGAGGAGTAGAGGTCCTTGTAGCAGTGCGTACGCATTTTATCCTTAAAATATTTTCATTAATTTTAACAGGCAACAATTCATTTTATTTTCAATAGAGAACAAGTGTTGCTACGAGTTCCTCCTCTCTCTCTCTCTCTCTCTTTCTCTCCAATAGTTGCCTCAGGGGGTGGGGAGACCATTGCTACTTTATACACCAAGTGTGAAATGAAATTTATGTTCGTCCTGGATTCCAAAGGAAGAAGAATTTCTTCGAACAAAAGTATCCATCGAAAAAGAAGTTTAAAGCGGCAACATTCTGTGTGTTGGTTTCTTGTGTCGTTTCTTGCTGTAATAACCGACATTTATCAGCAGGCAAAAGGTCGTCCTACTTTTGGAACGCCGATGACAGGGCCGGGCAAATGGAGAAATAGGAATGTTGTCAATAAATGGCAATATGCCAAATAGTTAAAGTTGATGACATTTTGCCAATGCGTACAACATATTTTACAAGAGGAACACTTAAAGGCATAAATTGCAGCATTACTGCGATAGCAAACAAACAGGCGGCGGCCCAATCAGGCCCGCACTCATTTCAATGAAAATGGTTTGTTTGCGCAAAAAAGAAAAATACCAAAAAATAGAAAGGAAACACAACGAATCGTTATTATAGCATTGGAGTGAAGAAGACAATGATAAAAGTTGCAAAAGTAAAACGGAAACTAACAATAATTTTCAAATTTATTTCCAAAAACAAAATGGCAATTTCTTCCGAGGACAGCTGTTTGCCAAAAAACGGAGTGCTTCATCATTTGTCGCCCTGCACACAGTGTTGCAAAACTGTAAAATGGTGATTCAAAAGTTTAGCTTATATTAAAATAAAACCGAATGACATTAGCCAACATTTCTGGAGATAAAATAAAAGGTAAGTTAGTTACAGTCGGACGGAATCGAGCGGAATCGAGGACCTGTTTTTAGGCTTCGGGGGAATGGTCCCAGGCTTATCTTAACCTCATAAAATACATAAACGAATACCATTCATTTTAAATATACATATGACCACGTTCGGAGAACCGGTTCCATGCTTCGGTTCTCTAAATTTGGCCAAAACTTATTTTTATTTCTTGTACGAGTACTGTGTTACAGGGTTTTAAGAATAACTTTAAACCAAAATCCAATATTAAATCCCATTATTTGATATCGATCGATAAAAAGAACCGTTTTTTTTGGAATTATTATTATTTATTTTTCAACATAATCTCCTTCCAACTCAATACACGCTCTGGAAAACGTTTTTCAAGTTTTTTAATTCCATCCGAAAAATAAGATTTTTCAAGACCTTCAAAATATGCCTCAGTTTCAGCAATAACCTCGCTATTGGACGAAAATTTTTTGCCACCGAGAAATTTTTTTAAATTTGGAAACAAGAAATAATCAGAAGGAGCTAAATCTGGACTATATGGTGGATGCGGAGCAATTTCAAATCGTAATTCGGCCAGTTTTTGTTGATTTAAAAAATACAGTGTGTGAAGGAGCATTATCTTGATGAAAAATAACTTTTTTGTTTCTAAATGCGGTCGTTTTATCTTGATTTCTACACTCAACCGATCCAATAATGCACAATAATATTCACTATTTATAGTTTTACCTTTCTCAAGATAATCAATAAATATTATACCCCTCGCATCCCAAAATACTGTGGCCATTACTTTTCCTGCTGACTTAACAGTTTTCGCCGGGACATCACAGCTTCTATCCATTGTTTTGGCTGTTCTTTGCATTCTGAGATGTAGTGATGGATCCATGTTTCATCAACAGTTATGGATCGGCGCAAGAACTCTATTAGATTACGCTGATAAATCGCTAAAAGCTCCTCGGAATTGGTCCAACGGACGATTTTTTGGGGCAAAGTCAACAAACGCGGCACCTGTCTTGCGGATAGCTTTTTCATGTGGATTTTATCATGTAAAATACTCCAAACTTGTTTCTCGTGTATTTTAACAATATCAGTAAGTTCTCTGAGCTTTATTCGTCTATCTTTAGTCACTTCATTAAATATTTTTCTAATGTTTTCAATAGTAGTAGCAGTTTTCGGTCTTCCAGAGCGTTGTTCATCTTCCGTACTTGAACGACCCATTTTAAATTGTTGAACCCAGGATTTCACGGTGGAGTATGATGGTGTATTATCACCATGAACAGAATCCAATTCATCTTTGATTAATTGTGGCGTATAACCTTTGAAAAAGTCCCATTTATAGCCAAAGTAATGGACTGATCGCTAAACTATTTAAACAGAATGAAATCAATGATTAGCAAGTTATTATAGACTGTAAATAAAAGAAAAAGTTTTCTGAGAATAATCTTAAGACTATTAATAACGTTAGAAGGATCTATGACAAAATATCGGTCAACTGCTCGTCACTGATATTTATTTTTAATGAATTCGAGACATAATGGAGGTTCAAAGTAAATGGAGGTTTATGTGCCGAATTATACCATTCTTTAGCACTTGAATTTTTATTGGCTTATTGAAATCTTTCTTTTATATGTTTCCAATGCATCAAGTCCAACGGTATCAAGTCGTATGATCGTGGCGGCTACTTACCATCGCCACGACGTGAGATAGAAAACACCGCCATTATGTTGGTTGTGTGGTAAGTGCCACCATCCTGTTGGAATCCTATATCGTCCAGATCCATATCCTTAATTTCTGTCCACCATAAGTCCGTTATCATCTCAACATCGTTCACGGTAACTGATTGGCCGATCTCATTTTCAAAGAAGTACGGCCCGATGACAGGACGATGGTAGAACGAATTAAGAGAGCACGCACCGGTGTTTTCACGTTTCCTATAGACCTGGTTTGCTGAAATTTGCGCACAATTGTTCCAAATGTGGACACATTTGGACGATTATGCTGACCAAAAAAATAAAAACGCGAATTGCACGATATGCACTTTGATTTGAACGCCTATTTTCGTAAAAGGCTTTAACAATCTTAACGCGGTGAACAATTGTGTAGCTTTTCATGGTTGAAGTTGTCAAACACTGAAACAAAAACAATGTCAAATTAAGTTGGGCAAAAACTTGATGTTTATGTGTGACTCGCAATTAACATCTTGCATAATGGTTGGACCTCCCTTTATAAACTGTCCAAACGTAACATCATGTGAATATTTCGTAAGGATCGGAAACTTTTTGTTTCATTGACCAATCTGGTTTATTTTCCATACCAAACGTTTCAGAACATCAACGAATCCATCCTACAGAAAAGATATGGTTACTATATGGTCACGGCAACAATAGTATGTTCTCTGCAATAAAAGTATGATCGTCGCAACAATAGTATTGTTTTTCGTATTTCATTTTGACAATGGTATGATTGCGGCAATATTAATATTGTTGAAATGTAACAATAGTCTTGTTGCCAAATTTGAAAAATAAAAATATGGTTATAGCAATAATATAAATATGGTTGGTGCGACAAAACTATTGTTTTTTGGTTTTATTTTAATATGATAACGGCAATCATACCGACGAAATCATAATATTTTTTTTTTAATTTGACAATGTTATTGTTTTTAATTTTACAATGTTCTTCGCAATAATAGTACTTATGTAAATTAATTAATAAATTAATTAATTTTTTCGAAACAAACTACTTCCGATTAGTATAACTGAAATATTTTTAATAAATGAATTTTTTCTACTGTTAAATAAATCCCTCCTATTATTACGAGTTTAATGTATTTTTACAAAATTTACTTAATAAAACTCTCTATTGTTGAATAACAAATTAATTCAATTCTTAAAAACAATTTTGGGGATTATAGTATGGTTGTGTGTGAATAATATGGTTGTGAGGATCATGCTATGGTTGTATGTTAAACATACTATGGTTATGAGGATCATAATAGGGCTGTGGGGATCATAGTATTGTTGAGTGTGAATAATAATATGGTAGTGGGGATCATAGTATGGTTGAGTGTGAATAATAATATGGTTGTGGGGATCATAGTATGGCTGTGTGTGAATAGTTCTATTGTTGTTAGGACCATAATATTAGTGTGGGGATCATAGTATGGTTGTGTGTGAACCATACTATTGTTGTGATGATCATAATTTGTTGTTGTGCCGCAACAATATAACCAACAATAGTAGGATGCTCTTTGAATAGTTTTATCCCAACCATACTATTTTTCTGCGTGTATGATGAAGGGAACTAAGGTATTTTAAAATTTTCGGCCCTTTTACTCAAGATGTCCGCTCAGAAACAACGAGTCGTTTGTACAGGGTGGAGCGCAGTTAGATGCTTATTTGGGAATAAAATAAAAAAGTAATGAACCTTAAAAAAATTTCTTTTATATTTTTAGTATAAGGAAGTTTTTAAACTACATAGTTTTAAATAGCGTATCTGCCAAATGTCGACCATCCCTTTCCACTCACTGTACGTATGTACGTTTTCTGAAGTTTCCTTGAATTCTAACAAGCATTTCGACTAGTATTCTGCCAATTTCAGCCTCAGTATTGTTAATTAGGTCCTCCAAGTTGTTGGGACGGTTGATATACACCTTCGACTTCAGGTAGCCCCAAAGAAAAAAATCGCATGAGGCTAGATCTGGTGAGCGTGCCGACCAGTTCACATCACCCCTCAAAGAGATAAGCTTTTCCGAAAGCATTTGCCTCCAACAATTCATGGTTACCCTCGCTGTGGGTGCAGTGACACCATCCTGTTGGAACCATGTATCCACTAATTTCATTGCCTCAAGAGCCGGCTGAAAAAAAATCTGTATCATAGTCAAGTACCGTTCGGAGTTGACAGTTACAGCAGTTACGGCCGAGCAGAGCATTTCGGAGATTGCAGTACTGCTGCTCTAACTCTCTCGATGTTTTGTGGTGTTGTAATCCTTCTCCCTTCGTACACATGACACAATTCCTACTGTTCTCAATTAAGTTTCTTAATTTACAAGTATTTGCCGTCTAGGAACACGACCGCGTGGAGGAACAGCGAATTGTAAACTAAATCACGCTGCACTGCATTGATCGCATTTGAAAAATACGCTTCAACACAAAATTGACGCATGATGGCAACTGAAAGGCAGCCAGTACAAATCTCCCGTCAGCCACTATAAGCCAAGCACGCTCTATCCATTCTCTTCGACCAAGAGTGCCGCCACAGACTGCGGTGCAAAAAGCAAATTTCGCGCTCCAGCTTGTATACAACATTGATGTGAAGTCCCTTATAGTCGTGGAGGTGGCCTTGAACACCTGGTTCTTGTTAGTGGCTCACTAAAAAAGGTAAGACACAACAGGGGTCCCAAAATTTCCAAACATCTACTTCCCTTGTAGATTTGGCTTCATTTGTGCATGTATTCACAGGCTGTATAAGCCGTCAAAAACACGTATCGTAAGCCTCATGGGTGACAAAATGTGAACCATTGGCTCAAGGGGTCGAAAAACAGGCTTTCATGGTAGGAAAGTATTGGTACGCCAATAATTTTTTTTTTACAAATTTCTCTCGGTTTGAGGTTAGGGGTGAAAAAATGTAATCCTTTGGCTCAAGGGGTCCAAAAACAGGCTTTCATGGTATGAATGTATTGGTACGCCAATAAATTCTTTTTTTTACAAATTTCCCTCGGTTTAAGGCTAGGTAGAAATAACCTGGTTTTTGCGATTCCGAGGGTTGACTGTTAAAATATGTTCTCCCAACTACCCTTCTCTGAAATGGCATCGCTACTTCAGCCTTCATTTTATTTCACTTTGTTTAGCAATTTTAAAGACGGGGTAACATTAGTATTTTTTTTTTGGTTTCGGACCACTGTTCGCCAACAATAGCCAAAAAATGTGTGGTAAGAGGAAATGCCGAAACACACACACCCCCCTCTAAATACAGTAATTGATATTACTGCTATTGCCGTCGCCTGTTGTTTAACGGGCCAAGAGTGTCACAATAGGCCAAAATGTTACGCTGTCGATGTTATGGCAAATCATTACGAAATGTCATTTGTGTCGTCAGAACACCCCAGCACTCTACACCAGGGCAAACACCGAATGTTTGTTTTTTATAGTCAACATCCAACGTCAGCCAGTCAGTCATTCAGTGCTCCACTTTTTCTTGGCATCATCTGTTTGCACAAATAATGGCCATTATTGATGGCTGTTGTTACGTTCCGTAGTCTTCTTCTCGGTTTCTGTTTCGGTTGGAGCTGTTGCCGTTGTCAAATAAAAAATAAATTATTTAATTTTTGCTATAGTTCATAACGGGGGAAGCAAATGTAATTTAAACAAAGTGAGCGGCAATTTAAAGGGCTCTTACCAACAATACTGGAATGGAGACCGTGTGTATGGGGATTTTCGGGAAATCTGTTACGATGAGGTACGGCATGTCAAGCAGTTTAAATAACGTTTCAGTCATAAGTTCGAAATGTCAATAGAAAGGATATATAGGGAGTATGGGTTACATTTACTCATATGTAGCCTTTGATTTACGAGTATTGGTGATAAATTTAAAACACGTGTACATGACGACGTTTGTACGAACATAGTTTCTAAATCTACTGGAGAAACAACTAAAGGGTGTTTTTTTCAGACGTGTGATTTGAAGAAGAATATGTGTAATGCATATGTGACGCGCAAAATAGAAAGGGACCTAAGGTTAAGGACTTTCATAAAACGCGCATATCTCTGGGAGGGAACACTTTTGGGGCATGGGATCGGTCTCATTCGATGCTCAGATGTTGTCCACATCAAAAAAAGACAAAAAATGAAAATTGTTTTTTTACCCTTAGGTCCCTTTCTCTATGCGCTGTCACATATAATTTATTGTATGGCCAAGAATCAAACTTTTTAATTTATGTTTTAAAAATGATTTCGGGCAAGTGGCCGCTGCGAACGACTCGAATAAATTCCAGCCGAGAAGCTCAATTTTCGACCACTTTGGGGCCGTTTGTCAGCAATAACGCGCCAATTATTCTCCCCCAAGGACTTAATCGTGTCGTGCTTATATGCGAGAACAAGCGACATTACTTAATTTCACAAAAAATAGTCCAGCGGTGTTAAATCGCGATCACGATTTTGGAGGCCACGCCAACGACCCACGACGCGTGGTAATGCTCTCACCAAAAGCCTCCTTCAATAAATTGATTGTTTCGTTGGGTGTATAGCATGTAGCGCCGTCTTGATGGAACCAAAGGCCGTCCTCATCAACATCCTCTAATTAAGGCATGAAAAATCATTACTCATGGCACTATAGCGTTCCCCATTGACTGAAAATTAAGGCCGGCTTCATTTTTAAGGAAATATGGACCAATGATTCCCTCTGCCCAAAAAGCACACCTGACTGTGACATTTTGAGGATGTAAAGGCGTCTCAGCAATGGCATGTAGATTTTCATTACTTCAAATGCAACAATTTTGGTTATTAACGTACCTGTTCAACCAAAAGTAAGCTTCGTCGCTGAACAACATTTTCTTGTAAAACTCAGGGTCGGTGGCCATCTCGTGTTGGGCCCATTCATCAAGATTTGGAAACGTTGTTCCAGAGTCTACGAGAACACTAAGTGTTGCCTGGCGCCATCTGACATTTCTATTGGAAAGTTTGACAATTTTTTGAGGTACTCAGAACGTTTTGACGTAATAGTGACTTGAAAAAATCAATTTGGCAAAAATATTGAATTTACTGGTGAACATGCGATTATTTTTCACCAATTTCGACGTGGATTATCACTGTAAGAGTGATTCAAAGAACTTAAATCTTTGTATGGCGATGAAGCACCATCCTATAGCACTTTGAAAAACTGGTTTAATGAATTCAATCATGGCCGACGCTCGCTCAAAGACGAGGGTCGTCAAAAAACGGCCGTTGTGCCAGATAACATTGATGCCGTGATGCGTGAACTGATAATGCAAGATCGTCATGTGACGTACCGTGAGATAGAGGCATCCTTGGGCATTTCTTACACCAGCATATATGGCCGTAAAAAAGTCTTTTCTCGTTCGATCCCGCACAATTTGACAATCGCAAATCTCAAAAAGAGGCTAGTCTCGCTTGGTGCAAAGAAATTTTAAAAAAAATACGATCGCGGTGCTTCAAAAGACTTTTATAAGATCGTCACAGGTGACGAATCATGCATCTATGCGTATGACACCGAAATAAAACAGCAATTGGCCGTGTGGGTCTTCGAAGACGAGTCAAATTCAACAAAACTAGTTCGTGGAAGAAGCACTTCGAAGCAAATGGTCGTCTGTTTCTTCGGCGAATCTGGTCATGTGGCGGCTGTTCCGCTCGAGCAACGTAGGACGGTCAATTTTGTGTGATTCACCACAATTTGTTTGTCTGAAGTCTTCGGAGAAATTCGAAAAACGAACAAGAGAAGACGAAACATTGAGCACCATGACAATGAGAGCTCTCACACATCGGCTCAAGCCAGCGCCTTTTTGACAGGCCAAAACGTTGACTGGTGGGCCATCCGCCATACAGCCCTGACTTGGCACCCAATGACTTCTTTTTATTCCCGCACATCAAGAAAAAAATGCGTGGTCAACGATTTTCGTCGCCAGAAGATGCTGTTGAAGCTTTCAATAAACATGTTTTCTAGGGGTCTCAATCGGAGTGGAAAAAGTGCTTCGACAATTGGTTTGAGCGCATGCAGAAGTGCATAAATCCTGCGGGAGAATACTTTGAAAAAAAAATAAAACCATTTTTGATGATAAATATTCGCATTTTCATTATTAGGCCAGAAATATATATATATAGTATTCACTATAAAATGGCAAATGAGCATAAATCACGTGACAGCTGTCAAAAACACTAACTCCGAAAAAAGTGTAGCCAGATTGAAAACCACACTTCTGAAAATCACCCTTTACTTAATCACCAATGTAGAATTAGTAAACAATGATAAAGTAATGGCAGGACCTTAAATCGGAAAAAACATTTGTTCGGGTTTTTATCAAAAGATGGACCAAGTGTTTTGAGGTGTGACATAGACAAAAATTGACCAAAATGTTCCACTTTCAGACTAAATCTTTGGTTGCTCGTACCGTACCATGCAGAATCTAAGGTGGGCCAACTTAAACGCACGATGTTGTTTGTAAATAATACAAAAAGTTTTCAGTATTAAATAAGAAAATGCTCAAACTGCTTGCCAAAGCTTCGGTGGCATACCTCTATCTAATATATGGCCCATATTTTCAATGACTCTGAGACATAATGGAGATTCAATATCGTTAATGTGCCGAATTATCTTATTCTTTAAATATCCCCAAAGTAAGAAGAACATCGTTGTCAAATCACATGATCGTGGTGGCCAATGACATCGGCACGATGTGAGATGGCACGGCCATTGATTTTGTCGCGCAAAAGAGCCATTGCTTCGTTGGTTGTGTGCCAAGTGGCAACATCCTGTTGGAATCACATATCGTCGAGGTCCATATCTCCAATTTCTAGCCACAAGAAGTCTGTTATCATCTCGATATAGCGAACACCATTTATGGCAACTGCTTGGGCGACCTCATGTTCGAAGAAGTACGTCCCAATGTAGCCACCACAATGCAAGAACTGGGCAAGCGCATTAGGCTGGCAAAAAAACTTGACGTTAAAGTGTGATTATGTTTGGACTACCCTTTATGATTCAGATTGAATTTAATTTGAGAATTTTACAGCAGCGAACCTCTGATTGAAAGGGAACTTTTCACCATAGTCAGATATTGGCCGGTGAGAGTTCTGAAATTGGAAAATACCTTAATATGACATAACAACATAGACCAATAACAAAAGGGTTTACAATGTGAAAACACGCCACTTGAAATTTTTAACATGTTTTTCCTAGATTTTATATTCGCTTTTTGCGGGGAATAATTTAGTAGGGAAGAGTAGGGGATAAAACCAAAAGTAGTAAACTGAATTTATAGAGACGTAGTTGGACCAATCCCTTACTGGTGGAGGGGCTCTATGAATAGAGAAAGCGGAAAAAAACATTACAGAAAATTCAAAGACTTGCTGACCTATTTTTGACGAAAGCATTTAAAAGCTAGCCACCGACAGGTCCAGACAAAATCCTGTACTTGGAACCAATTGCGGATTTTACACGAGGAGTGGTAGCAAGAGGGGGATTGCGACTCAGAAAGGCAGGTCGCTGGTTGCAGTTCTAGAATTCACACTCTAAGTTACTTAGTGCGGTTGCAGTGCGGTGTCTTGATCTAAAGGGTCTACTTAACATAGTGCTTGACTTTACAAAAATGACAACTGTTCTTTTCCCGGACAGAGCTGTGTAAGAAACAGGGGAACCACTCCAGAGTATCTCAGTCTACACCGTTGAATGAAATATGGAAGTTGGGAATGGAGCTGGTTCTTTATATAAGGGCTTTTAAAATACTCGGGTCATATCAACTGAATAATAGTTGAAGTGTTTTCCAGGCCCCGTTAATAGCTACTTATATATAACGGGTGATCAATCCAGAGGTATTTTATTTCAAAATAAACAAAAAATACTATATTTAAAATCAAGTGTGGAATCTTTATTGTTCATTCGAAAGGTCAATTTATGTCATTTATTTTTTTAATATAGCGTGATCCATCTAGAGGTATTTTTTCAGAACAAAAAAAATATAAAAATTCAAATCAAGTGTGTAATCTTTATTGTTCATTCGAAAGGACATTTTGTGTCATTTTTTTTAAACATAATTTCCTTCAAAGGTTGGCCGCAACAACGCTTCAGGATGTCTATTCTGAGGGTCCTATTTTGGACGACTCGTTCGAGCATTCCGACCGGTATGGCTTTAGTGACTTGCTTAATGTTGGCTCTCAAAACCTGGAACGTAGCTGATTTGTCTTCGTAGACTTTGGACTTTACGTAGCCCCGAAGAAAAAGTCCAAAGTTGTGATACCACACGATCTAGGCAGCCAACTCACCAGTCCAAAACGTGAAATTAGCTGCACTTCGAAAAGAACTCTCAATAGATCCATTCCTTAACCAGCTGCATGGCAACTGTTACCGTTCGGTTGAATAAAATATCATCAAGATTAGAGGCTACAATTTCAAGTAGCAAAAAGTCGGATATCACGGAGCGATAGCAAGCACCATTCACGTTTTCGTTCCGGCCATCATCATTTTTGAAAAAAAAGGACCGATGATTCCACAAGCCCATAAACCGCACCAAACCGTGTTTTTCTCTGGGTACAATGGCACCTCTTGAACCTCTTCTGTTTCTCTTTAGCCAAAATGTGGCAATTTTGTTTATTAACGTTGCAGGAACAAAATTTTGGTGGGCAATTGTGTGAAGAAAACTTGAAAAGTAAGGTTTACAACAGTAGTTCTCATACGTTTGGGGAAAGCCTGGCCTTATAGAGTTCGGTTTTACTTTAACAATTGCAGCAAGGCTTTCTGAAGAAGGTTGTCACTGACCCGAAATCATGATAAAAGTAGTGTGCAGCAACGAAAATCAATGTCACTTTGCCATTTTGTTAAAAACTTGTCTTCTATTTAAATATAGAAGCAAGAGGTCTTGAGCCGGTTTAATCCCTGTTCAAAATTTTGGTCCTTTCTCACCGAACGCTTATTTCCATAATAAAGTTGCGCAATTTGGAGGCGTTGCTGCGGTGTTAGTCTCTCCATGACGAAATGGCAAACAATTCTAAAAAGAAAAGTTTAACGCAACTCACGCCTAATCTGTGATAAAACCCAATTAAAAAAAGACCTCTATATTGTCACCCGTTTTTTTCGTAGCAAAGGGTCATTGCTTTGTTGGCTGTGAGGCAAGTGGCACCATCCTGTAGGAACCACTTATCGTTCAGGTCCAACCTCATTTTTTTAGAGACAAGAAGTCTGTTATCATCATGCTATAGCGAACACCATTCACGGTAACAGCTTGGCCGACCTCTTTTTCGAAGAAGTTCGGATTGATGACAGAAAGAACTGGGCGAGTATGAATAGGTGTGTTTACGTTTCCTGCTGACCCGGTTTGCTGAAATTTAGGCAAAAGTGTGGACACATTAATTCATTTATCAGGTCGCAATTGTATTCTGTTTTCATGAAACTTGCCAAAATTAAGTTTTTTGGACCAAGGGAAAAAGTTATAAAAGATAGTTTGTTGGATTAAGAAAAGAGGTTATTAAAACTGAAGAAAATCAGTTCGGATTTTGTGTAGTTCACAAATCCAATTTTAATCACTATATATATATATATATATATATATATATATATATATATATATATATATATATATATATATATATATATATATATATATATATATATATATATATATATATATATATATATATATATATATATATATATATATATATATATATATATATATATATATATATATATATATATATATATATATATATATATATATATATATATATATATATATATATATATATATATATATATATATATATATATATATATATATACAGTTTTATAAATTCTTCAAGGATACACTTGCGGAAGTATCCAAGATGGGATTGGAGTTATTAAGCATTCAGGAGAAATTTTCTGAATTCTCTGAAATGTTTAATAAATATCCGGATTTGGATAAGTTTGTCGTACCACATACGAAGACACCGACACCAAAACGAAAGAAATCGTCGAGGAACCTGTAACGGAACAGGTTAACGATATGCCGATGGATGTGGGACCGTCTTCTGGCGGAGAAGAAATTGCTTGTGCAGTTGGACTTATGGATACTGCTGTTAAAAAACCGGAAGGAACACCGAACTCAATTTCAGCTTTGAGTGTGAACCTGCAGACACCGGTTTTAAAATGTCCGACTACTGTCAGTGAGGCGTTCATTGACGTTGAGGCCGGAGAGAGACCGGTTATTCAAACTGTTGATTTGGCCTGTTCGTCAAGTAATAGCAGACCTAGAAAATTGAAAGTCATTCCAGCGAGAAGGACTGTCTTTATTTCTCGGTTTGCCCCTGACACCGAAATAGATGAAATTAGTTATTATATGAAGTCGAAGTTGGAAGGTGACTTTGATTTGAATATTTTTAAATTTAACTCGTCTTCTAATCATTTATCCTCATTCAAGATAAATGTGTCAGAAGATATCTTCGATAAGATTGTTGACCCTAAATTTTGGCCGGACAGGGCGCTTGTCAAGGAGTTTGTTCAAAGAAGTAGTAGAGGAGGGAGATCTAGGTTAGCGAAATTGCCAGCTAAGTCTACAAACTCTTCAAAAAACTAGATAAGGTATACAATAAAGCTTGCCAAAACGTAAGAGGTTTAAAAACTAAATTAACTCTGAGGTTCTGTGTAATAATTATACAATTTATAGAAAAGATAGAACAGAGAAAATCGGTGGTGGTGTCTTAATTGCGATTTTCTGCTGTCTACCTTCTGAGCTTATTTTTTCTGATGAATTTAACAATTTGGAATTTATTGCAGTTTGTGTTGCATTGGGATCTAAAAAACTTTTTATTACCTGTTCCTACATTCCTCCTTCGACCGATTTTGATGTTTATAATGAACATTTGACTGCCGTTGGAAAAATAATTACAAGTATGAATGAGTCTGATATTATCCTAACATTGGGAGACTTCAACTTATCTTCTGTATCATGGCATATGTTGCCTGATTCAGAAGCACTTACTCCTCTTACTAACAGTGATTGGACCACTGATGTTGCTGGCCTATTGGCAAAAATGAATTTGTCTCAGATTAATAATATTCTTAACCAGAATGGAAGGATTCTTGATTTGATTTTGACCAATGAAATACGTTTATTTAAAGTTACGAGAATGCATCCAATTTCTACTCCGGAGGACAACCACCACCCGACTATAGGTATTTCATTTTCAGTTACATTACCTTACCAATCACCATCTCCTAGTCCTGCTGGTGATTTTCTAGATTTTGCTTCAAACTTTGTGATTTTCATAGACTTAATTCCCTTTTATTATCTGTTGATTGGAATGCTATCTGCTGTTGTAGTACTATTGCGGAATTTGATTTTGCTGTTAAGAAATTTTATGACATACTAAATGAATTTGTATCTAAAACAGTGCCTATGGAACCCATTGTTGTAGAAAAAACTATGCCTTGGTCTTCTACGGAGTTATGTAGATTAAATAAAAAAAGATATAGCTATATGTGAAGCGCAAAATAGAAAGGGACCTAAGGTTAAAAACCAGTTTTGTTCAGGAAAGCCATTTTAAAGATTAGGTCCCTTTCTATTTGCGCTTAGAATCGTCGACTTCACTTTCATAAAACGCGCATATCTCTGGGAGGGAACCCTTTTGGGGCATTTGATCGGCTTCATTCGTTGCTCAGATGCTGTCCACATCAAAAAAAAAGTGAAAAGTTGATGAAAAGTTTTGTTCAGGAGAGCCATTTTAAAGATTAGGTCCCTTTCAATTTGCGCTTAGAATCGTCGACTTCACTTTCATAAAACGGGCATATCTCTGGAAGGGAACACTTTTGGGACATGGGATCGGTCTCATTCAATGCTCAGATGTTGTCCACATCAAAAAAAGAAAAAAAATGAAAATTGATTTTTTTTTATTTTTTTGTCCCTTTCTTTATGCGCTGTCACATATAAGAGGGCGACCGCAAAAGTAACTGGCCTAACATAAAAAGAACCGTTTTTTTGGAATTATTATTATTTATTTTTCAACATAATCTCCTTCCAACTCAATACACTTCATCAAACGTTTTTCAAGTTTTTTAATTCCATCCGAAAAATAAGATTTTTCAAGACCTTCAGAATATGCCTCAGTTTCAGCAACAACCTCGCTATTGGACGAAAATTTTTTGCCATCGAGAAATTTTTTTAAATTTGGAAACAAGAAATAATCAGAAGAAGCTAAATCGGGACTATATGGTGGATGCGGAGCAATTTAAAATCGTAATTCGGTCAGTTTCAGAATATGCCTCAGTTTCAGCAACAACCTCGCTATTGGACGAAAATTTTTTGCCATCGAGAAATTTTTTTAAATTTGGAAACAAGAAATAATCAGAAGAAGCTAAATCGGGACTATATGGTGGATGCGGAGCAATTTAAAATCGTAATTCGGTCAGTTTTTGTTGAGTTAAAAAATGCAGTGTGTGAAGGAGCATTATCTTGTTTCTAAATGCGGTCGTTTTATCTTGATTTCTTTACTCAACCGATCCAATAATGCACAATAATTTTCACTATTAATCGTTTTTCCTTTCTCAAGATAATCAATAAATATTATACCCCTTGCACCCCAAAATACTGTGGCCATTACTTTTCCTGCTGACTTAACAGTTTTCGCCGGGACCACTTTTACCAGCTTCTATCCATTGTTTTGGCTGTTCTTTGCATTCTGGGATGTAGTGATGGATCCATGTTTCATCAACAGTTATGAATCGGCGCAAGAACTCTATTGGATTACGCTGAAAATCGCTAAAAGCTCCTAGGAATTGGTCCAACGGACGATTTTTTGGTGCAAAGTCAACAAACGCGGCACCTTTTTCGCGGATAGCTTTTTCATGTGGAGTTCATCATGTAAAATAAAATACTCCAAACTTGTTTTTCGTGTATTTGAACAATATCAGCAAGTTCTCTGAGCTTTATTCGTCTATCTTTAGTCACTTCATTAAATATTTTTCTAATGTTTTCGATAGTAGTAGCAGTTTTCGGTCTTCCAGAGCGTTGTTCATCTTCCGTACTTGAAGGACCCATTTTAAATTGTTGAACCCAGGATTTCACGGTGGAGTATGATGGCGCATTATCACCATGAACAGAATCCAATTCATCTTTGATTAATTGTGGCGTATAACCTTTTATATAAAAGTGTTTAATTACCGCACGAAACTCTTTATTTTCCATTTTTCAAAAATTAGAAAACTTGATTACTTTAATCACCTGTAACAAAGGAAATAACATTAAATATTTCGAAAACTTTGACATAAAAGATTGCTTTTAAAAAACAAAAACAAAAAGTTGCTAGTAAAACAGAAAATGTGCCAGGCCAGTTAGTTTTGCGGTCGCCCTCGTATAAGTCCCACCTTCCTTTGCTTATTTCTTGGGCCAAGGGCGGGTGTTATTAACATTAAAAAAATTCGGTTCAGATTTAGATATAGCTTCCACATATATGTTCATCCTATTTTTCTGTTTTTAGCTCTAGAACGCACGTCTTTAATGCACTCTTAATTTAGCACACGTTAGTTGTTTGGTACAAGCGCTATCAAAATTGAAGAAAATCGGTTATGATTTGGATAAAGCTCCAACAGATACTCGTATGTTCATCCGATGTTATGTATTATGCTACAGAAGCCACATATAACAACTAAACTTAACCCTCTGATAAGTGGTAGCACCGGCAGCGATACCTGTGTGGTAAGGTCCCGTGGGACCTAGAACAATAACCTATGGCGATCTCAACATCTAGGTGTATCCCTATAATGTTTTTCAATTAAATACTCTTGCAGAGCTTTTTTATTATATTATTTTTTATTTAATGAGTTTTATTTAATATTTAACTAGAATATAGTTAAGTTTAAATACTTTTTAAATTTATTCCTGCGATTCTGTTTGTAAGCAGGCATCACAGCAATAAATTGTTGTGGTAGTTGAATGTTCTAAACTAACTGGGTTTTGCAGCAAAAGCAGTAAGATTTTGTTTTCCGTTGACGTTGGTTTTGTTCGCGGCATAATTGGCACAATGGTCGCTTCGATCGTGGTGCACACTGGGGCACATCTTGGCACATTTCGGGCGCAGACGGGGCAGATACCTGTATATAAATATAACAAATTTATGTCATTTAGAATATATCATTTTATACAATTTTATAAACGGTTGAATTTACCATTACATCAAATGCGTCCATAGCATTTTGAATATTGGAAAAACGTGTTACACGGGAATTTTTAGCTCTTTCCCCCATATTTGGTATTGCTAATTGTCTAGTCAACGACTTTAGGAATGAACGTCTTTTATCAATTTTGTTGGACGGATTTCTTTCGTTGTAAATTATGAATGCAGCTATATCCAGCATATTGTAGAATAACGCAAGTGGCCACCGGTTTGTTGATCTTTACAAGAGTAGGTGCCAAGCATTTGATCCATTGTGTCCACTCCAGACTTGTTCGCATTGTAGTCTAAAATTGCTACTGGTTTATGTTTATCTGAATTTTTGTCCACCTCACAAGTGTAGTACAGTGTGGACAAGAGCAAGAAAGCTTTATTTTTTTTCGGTACATATGAACACAGTGCAACATCTCCTTCGTTAAATCCAAACAATGTGCTAAAAACGGGGCAAACAGGACTTCTTGAAAATCTTGAGGTATAAACGGCTTATTTGTTCGAACGGTACCCACATAAGCAGTTTTCTGTATAATTCATTTTATTTTGCTAAATCTAAGCTTGAGAAAAAATTATCGGCATAAATAGTTCGGCCTGTATTCAGGTATCTTTCAGCCAGCTGAAAGACTACATTTTGGCCCTGGTTAATTTCACGTTCTTGACCTGGTAATTTACCAAAGTAAATTTCTCCCTTTGCGGGATAGTACGATTTTGAATCCACCAAATTTTTATTCCGTACTTGGCTGGCTTAGACGGAATGTATTGAGTAAATCGCGTTTGCGAAAATAGTTGCTCATCTACAGTTAGAGGGTCATGTGGAGTGTAAGCTGCCGCCAAATGTTGCTGCATCATCGCCCAAACGTCGTCAATAGCAGCTGTTTTGCTACTTTGTAACAGTTCAGGTCGTGTCAACGCGTTATTAAATCGGATAAACCGTTTTATTGATTTGATTGATATTTCGCCGTAGGTCCCACTGGACCTTACCACACACAAACGCACTTATTTTGTTCAATCACCTATAAAATACGAATTAATGACACAATCACTAACAAATTTAATAAAATCGACTTAAAACACTTTATTACTGGAAGTCATAAGCCATCATGCTTGAGATCATGTAAAAAACAAAGTTATGCATGAATGGAAGTAAAAAAAGTCCACAGGGACCTTACCACACACAGAAGGGTTAATGAAGTTTGGCACAAGTAATTTCCTCGTATTAAGGTGAACGCTATCGGAATTAAAGAAAATCGGTTGAGATTAAGATATAGCTCCAACATATATGTTTAACCGATTTTACCAAAAAACAACAAATATTGCTCACAAATTCAAATATGACATTAGTTTAAATATCTGGGTAAATTAGGTCTAAAAACATATATTCAGTTGGCTTTTCCAAACATCCAGGAGTGCAGGGTATAATATAGTCGGCACAACAGACTTAAGAATTTTTTACTAGTTTTATTATGTTTATTTTTTATATCGTAAAAGTTTTTATAATCGAAATTACATATTTCTATAAATTTCATTTTGCTTTCCCTTGTACATTTAAATCGTTCGGAGTTATTTCCTGTCCAAAAATCCTTTATTAAATTCCACAAGTTTGCATTTGGTCAGAATGGTTACCAAATGTCAGCCCAATGATAGTGCCAGTCTATACCACAACCAGACAACATCATAACGATGATGGCGACGATATTGTTTTATGTCTCTTGACCTGTAATTATACTCAAAACAAAAACAAAAAACATCTCGGGCATCTGGTGGACATCTGGCAAATATGAGCGGATGCAATGTCATGGTCGAAGAGTAACCGGTGGTGTAACATGGAATACACAACAAATGAGGATGGCAACAACTGTTAACAAAATCTACTTATGTCTTGCTTTTGTTTTGCCCGTAATTATTTTATAGTTTCCTTGCTATGCTGGAACACAGGTTAGACAAATAATGCAAAACATACGAGTAAGGGAAAATGGAACCATAAGGATGTCTGGCATGCGGTTTTGGTACGTAATACCATAAAAATACCTTTACCTCTGAGATGGTCTGCCGGCCGTCTCTCTCTCGTACAGTTGTCTTATTTTGTTCGAGACAATGGGAACAAAAAAAGTCGTTTTCCTCCCGAAAACAGATGGTTATGATGTTTGTTTTTACAGCTTGGAGAAATGAAGAGAACTTTATTTTAGTTGTTGTTCGTAAGTACCATAGTTAAATAGTCCGTAAGTTAGTTGTCTGTCTAATTCTGGCTGTTTTGAAGTATCCTTTGCTAGGGACGAAGAACTATAACAAGTAAGAAAGGCTTTTAAACGTTGGAGTATGGGAACTTGAGAGGAACGAACTGTTTTCTTAAATCTAAGTCCCGATTGAGGGAACTCGATCTCGTGAGATTTTGAAAAGGCACAACTTTCCTTCAGACAAAGTGTATAACAATCTAAAATTATTTTAGGATCCAATTAGACACATTTGAACCTTAGGCACAAAATTACTCTGGGTAGGATGTTTACGAAGTACTTAGTAGGGACATAAATACTGTTACAACATTGAATGCGCCCATTTCAACAGTGGAACTGAACATACCCCGTTAATGTCATATGGGTTTTGAAAGCTAACCTCAATAGCGTAAGCCTGTAACGGGATTTTAAAATTGTTTCAACTTTCATCATGGAGTGGTCAGATAATGAGAACCGTATCGCTGTAATAGCGCTTTTCAAGTGTGAAATGAAAAAAACGATATTTTCAAAACGCTCCGGACACTAGGCATTAGCCTCATGTTCGTCTGCCGATGCATAAAAATGTTTGAGGAGACTGGAGATGTAAAAGACCGCCACCGGTCGGGCCGCCCACGCTCTGTTTGAACACCGCATGTCATCAAAGCCGTTAAATTAAGAATTCACAGAAATCCGCTCCGAAAACAGAAAATCATGGCCCGTGAGATGAATATCACGCTAAGGTCCATGAGTCGAATCATTAAAAAAGATTTGGGACTTGGGGCTTTCAAACGACGTACCGGACATTTATCGACTGCAGCTTTAAAAAAAATAGGATTGAGAAATGCAAACGTTATTTGGTGAAGCACGCTGATAACTTGCACAGAAAAATTTTGTTCACCGATGAAAAAATTTTTACCGTTCAGGAAAAACTTAACAAGCAAAATGATAGAGTGTATGCGCGGTCATCTAAGGAAGCATCTGAACTGATCAAGGGTGGAAAAGGGTCATCACCCAGCTTCAGTCATGGTTTGGCGGGGTGTCTCTTACGATGGGGTCACTGACCTGCATTTCTGCGAACAAGGAGTCAAAACATCGGCCAAAGTTTACCAAGAAACCGTTTTGAAAGCTGTTGTGAAGCCTCTAAACAATTCCATGTTCCAAAACCAGCCAGGGACTTTCCAGCAGGATTCAGCGCAGGCCCATAAGGCTAAAAAGTCCCTGTCCCGGCTTCTAAACAATTTGTCAGCGTTCGTTTCCTCTGAAGAATGGCCCTCAGGCAGTCCAGATTTGAACCCATTAGATTACAAATTGTGGACGGTTTTAGAGGACAAGATTTGTTACAAAAGATACCCCAACATTGGATCTCTTAAGACTGCTTTGGTTCGAGCTGTGGCCAATTTTCCAATGGGCGAGGTTCGTGCAGCTATTTACGATTGGCCAGTGCGACTTAAGGCGTGTGTAAAGGCAAAAGGCGTACATTTCAAAAAAGTAGATTCTTTTTTGATACAATAGACATCAATAAATATATTTAAAGATATTTGGTCCAAAAACATTCAGTACTTTTTATTTTACAGCATAAAACGTGTGTAACAGTATTTATGTCCCTACTAAGTAAATAAAAACAAGTGGGCAATTAGTCAATTTTGTCGAGCCTAAGTTTTTACTGGGGTTCTAAGAGTCAATTATCGATCATTCGATTTATCGTGTTTATGTTGAAAACTTTAAAAAGTCGTAATAGATTTTTGCGCAAAGATGATAAAATGTACAAGATGGACAATGTGAGCTTAATCGAGAAATCAAAAAATAGAGAAAGGTAAAAATCATTTTGGGAATGCTGTTTTTGGTGTTTAAAGTCTGCGAATTTAGCGTTTTCTGTGTTTCAATTTTGAATTTCTAGCGTTCTCGTGATTGATTTCAAACGAATGTGGAAAAGTTACCATGGGGTTTAAAAATTTAATAACTTTTTTCGTTTTTATTCAGATTTTTTATATATTTTTTTTCAGATTATATAAATAAAACGTGGAGTATAAATAATAGAGAAATTCACAACTAAACAAAGAATCAGAATAATAAAATTAATTATTTAAATCAGCGATCAATTATTTTAACACAAACGCATGAGTGATGAAGCTTATTTTCATTTAAATGGCTTTGTTAATAAGCAGAACTGTAGGTTCTGGAGTTCTGAAAATCCAACGAGCCCAACGCCAACTGCACCCTATAAGGTGTACAGTATGGTGTGGGTTCACATCTCATGGTATAAAAATTAAAGGTAGCGCATTGCGCAGGCCTGTTATCCATTGGCAAATCGAGAGAGAAAAAAATGACGTCACATTTTTAACCAGTGATGGTGTAAATTGTACCAAAACGTGTCCGATTGTACCAAATTAAAGAATATAATGAATTCATATTCTGCATAACTAAGTGTGTAGGTGTACAGCCGGACGCACATGGATAAATGGAAACAGAAAGGTTTTTTTTTTGTTGGAAGAAAACCTTTGTTCGAAATCACTTTAAATACTACTTTATAATAAAAGAAAATAAGCTTTCGTTATTTTGCAAAATTGGTCTGTTGAAACCACGCTAGAGCACAAGCGAATGAACCTAGGATCCATTTATGGGACTTAAGGAACCTCGAAAAAGAATACTTTTTGGAGCAACAAATCCTAATTGTTTGTGGACGAAATTTAAATAATTATATTTGTCGAAAGCAAGTTTCATCGAAATCGGGTCATTATTGCGACCTTTACCGTAATTTCAACGATATGTGGACAGTATTATAGAGAGTGATTCTTTATCGATCGGTACGTACCAAGTATAACATCCTTTATTTCTTTGAGGTGTTATAAGTGTAGTGTAGGTATGAAAATTTCGTTAATAGAGAGTCACACATTAACGTTTTTTCCCCATCTTTAGAGTTATTTGACATTTTTTTGTTTCAGTATTTGACAAATTCAACCCTGGAGAGGTACTCAGTTGAGCAGCGCGTTTAGATTCTTAAAGCCTTTAATGAAAATTGACGTTCCAATCAGAATTCATTTCCCATTTTTTTTAGCACAATCAATTAAATGAGTCCACAATCGAGAGAATTGTGAGATTTTTTTTTAAAAAAAACGGGATATTTCGTTTCACGCGTAAATATCATAAATCCTTCTGAAACTTTTTTTGTCTTTAATTAACACTGTGCGTTTCAGTTGGACCGACCCATTATATTGCATATTTTTAAAATGAACTCAAATTTGTTATATTTGAACTATGAAATACCAATTTTTTCCAATCAGATGAAAAATAAAAAAATGGAAAAATCCGAGGTCTAGTAAGCTCTAAGCTGGAATTTCTATTATAATTTTCATAAATTTCAGATGATCGGCGCAATTTTCGACCACTTTTTAAAGCATTTGGGGCCGTTTGTCAGCAATAAACAAGGCCTCAATCATGTCGGTCTAATCTGTGTAAACGCAGAGAAAAAACATGGTTACTATATGGTCACGGCAATAATAATATATTCTCCGCAATAAAAGTATGTTCGTCGTAACCATTGCATTGACGCAATATTTATATTGTTGAAATGTAAGAATAGTATCATTGCCAAATTTAAAAATGAAAATATGGTTATGGCAAAAATATATAAATATGGTTGATGCGACAAAAGTATTTATTTTTGGGTTTTCTGTAAACAGTAGTATGATTACGGCAATCATACTGTATGATTGTATTTTTTCTTCATTTAAATATGCCTTTTAGAACAATGTTACTGTTACGGATCTAATGAAGTAATAATACTTTTTATATGGAAATTAAAATTTTTAAAACAAGCTACTTTGGCTTTGTTTAACTGAAATATTTTTAATAAAAACGCTTACGTTTTTTTAAACTTATTTTTTCTACTGTTAAATAAATCACTCCTATTATTTTAAATTTAATGTATTTTTCAATAACTTTTAAAATTCAAATCTATTGTTGACAACTTAATCCATTTCTAATAAATAATATTGGGTATCATAGTATAATTGTGTGTGATTATAATATGGTTGCAGGGATCATAACATGGTTGCGTGTGAATCATACTATGGCTGTGATGATCATACTATGGTTGTATGTGAAACATGCTATGGTTGTGAGGATCATAATATGGTTGGGGAGATCATAGTATGGTTGAGTGTGAATCATACTATGGTTGTAGGGATCATAGTATGGTTATGTGTGCATCATAGTATGGATGTATAGATCATAGTATGGTTGTTATTTGAATCATACTATTGTTGTGAGGATCATTATATTGTTGTGAGTATCATAATATTGATGTACCACAACCATAATCCCAACAATAGTATTATCCTCTTCGAATATTGCCACTACAACCATACTTTTTTTCTGCGTGTAGACAAACGACTTCAAATAACACAAAAAAAAATAGTACAGCGGTGTTTAATCCAACGATCTTGGAGGCCACGATACAGGCCCACGACGCGAGATATTTCGCTCACCAAAAATTTCCGTCAATAAATTGATTGTTTCGTGCATGTAGCGCCATTTTCTTAAAACCAAATATCGTCGAAATTATGGGCTTTAATTACATGTAGCAAAAAGGAGGCTATCATGGCACGACAGCGAGCACAATACACGGTATTGTTCTGGTCATCATCAATTTTGAAAAAATATGTACCGATAATTCCACCTGCCCATAAACTGCATCAAACCGTGGTTTTCTCTGGGTAAACTGGCAATTGAACTTATTCTGGATACTCTTCAGCCCAAATGATTATTGACGTTGTCGTTGCGCCAGAAATGGGCATCATCACCGATCAAAATTTTTGTCGAAAACAGCGGATCTTCCTGTTTTCACCGAAAGCTTATTTCCATAATACAGTTACCAACATTTGAATGAAATTATATTCATAAAATAAATGGTACAAAATGTACTTTCGAATGAACAACAAAGATTTCAGATTTGAATTTTCCGATATTTTAAAACATCTGATTTTTTGCTTTCTTTGAAAGACCCTGACAGCTCTCATGATTTTGAGAGCTGTCAGGGTTAAAAGGACCCTACTTTCTTCTGTCCACTAAAGGTAAAATAAAGTCCACTAAAACATCTCCTTTGCGACTGATGGTGGATAGTTGACATTTTCTGCATTTCCGTTGCCGTTTGTGTAATAACTTTCTAAACTTAGAAAAACCGAATTTCTATTTCGCCTAGACTTTACGTCTCGGACCACTTACATATACTACAAACACACATACATATGCGGTCTCGTATACTCGTATATGGGTTCTCAGGTGTTTTGTTTTGTTTAATTTCATTTCACTTTCATTCCCTGTGGCTTTTCATATTTAAGACCACTTTCTGTTCTTTATGGAAAACCGAACAGAAGAGAACTATAAAGGAAAACTTTTTTATGTTCATTCATTTACGGATTCTTTCATACTACCATCCATTCATTCCGTCAGTCACTCATTCTTCCCATTCATTCGCCAACTGATGTTGTTGTTCATCTGTCATTAGCTAAATTAGGTTTTAACTTTTCGCTCTTCCTACCCCAATAGTAGAAGGCAACACTGCCTTTGTGACGACTTTCGTTTTTTTTTAGTTTCTCTTTTCTTTTCGGGGGTATTTTGCTTAAGTAACTTTGATATGAAAAGAACAGAAAGAAAGCTGATTTTTTTGGATATTGTGTGTATGTTTGTTGTAAGTGTGAGTATTTCTTTGGCAAGTCAACATAAAAGATAACCTTTGACTTTTTAATATCGGTTTCTTTGAAAAATTCTAAAAAGTTTCAGTTGGTTTTTTTTCGAGAAATGTTAACAAAAGTGAAATTAATTTGATTAAGTGCTCGTGTATTGGGATGTAGGGTAATATTGTTTAAAAATACTTTTATGCATTTAAGGAAATGTTTTTGCTTCTTCTTGGCAGCGTGTCTATGGCGCCCTTATTGCATTTGGGGGAAACGGATAAAATTACGAAATTACCTTGCAGCGATTTTATGTAAAGAACGTCGAGTTTGCAAAAGGACGTTAATCTCTAACAGTGAGCAACAAAAAAGTTGTACATATACCGAAATTTGAAAGATGCAATAAAAATACATAAAGTATAAAGTATTAAAATTTTATAATAAAATTGAAGGTTGAAATCTGTACTACAATTTTAAATAAAAACAATAGTCCTATTGTTAATGTTCTAAGGTATACGAGGCCCGCTATTTATATTTCGGGCCCTGACAACACTAGTGTTTAGCATAACTTCAATCAGAACGTTTTGTCATTTGAGGGCGAATTGTTTTGTTTACACTCTGTTAAAAAATGACCTTAGTTAAAAAATGAAATTATCCCGTAAACATGTTCGCGAACAAATTTTAAGATTGTCGGCATGGGTAAGCGAGTCAAGAGTGTTTAAATCAACTTGTTTCGACTTTTGGCGATGAAGCACCATCAAAAACCACTGTTAATCGCTGGTACCAAGAGTTCAGTCTCGGACGCCGTTTGCTTCAGGATGAATTTCGTGAAGTACGTCCAACTTCGGTCACTTTGCCAGATACCATCGATGCTGTGCGTGAACTGATTATGCAATACTGACATGAGACATACCGTGAGATTGAGGCATCCTTGGGCATTAGTATGACAAGCAACAATGTTCATTTGGCCGTAAAAAATTTTGTTCTCGTTGAAGCCCACATAATTAGACGAATGTTTAAACAAATGCTCTTATGGATTGATGTTGAAAAAGTATAACTGTGGTAGCTCAAAGGCAGTGTATAACATTGTCACAGGTGACGAATCATGGATCTATGCTTATAAACACGAAACAAAACAGAAATCGACCGTATAAGTCTTTCAAGATGAGCCAAATCCAACAAAAGTTGCTCGTAGAAGAAGAACATCGAAGCAAAAGCAATTCTGAGTGGTATACAACCATCTGTTTGCCAACAGGGTTCGAAGAAATGAGGAAAGATAATAAGAGAAGAGGAATCATTTTGCATCACGGCAATGCGAGCTCTCACACATCAGCTGAAACGATGAGCATTTGACCAATCAAGATGTCGAATTTATGGGCCATACACCGTACAGGCCTGACTTCCCAATGACTTCCTCTTAATCCCTAGCATCAAGAAAAAACTGCGTGGTCAAAGTTTTTCATCGCCCGAAGCAGCTGTTGAATTGGTTTGTGCGCATGCAAAGTGTATTGATCTTAAAGGAGAATGTTTTGAAAAACAATAAAACCATTTTCGATGATAAATTATTGTGTTTTTATTGCCGGACCAGAAATATAAATATCAACCCTCGTATATGAAAAAAAGTGTGAATATAACAAAAAAACTTGTACACCTTAGAAATCTTAAAGTTTTTCAAGTAAATGGAAAATTTTTGTTTTGACTTTTTAATATTTGGCCAATATAGTTTTTTGCTAGTTTATAGCTCTACATGCTTACTTTTCTGCTCTTCACTGAAGGGTGGATGGTATATTTAATTTATCCTTTTTTTTTACAACTCCCCGAAATGTTGATCTGGGACCCTATGAAGTATATAAAGGGTGTTTTTTTCAGACGTTAGGTTTTCAAGAAGAACTAAAAAAAGATAAGGGTTTGCTATTATGTTTTAAAAATGATTTCGGGCATGTGGCTGCCTCTGCTGGCACGAATAAATTCCAGCCGAGCGACTTAATTTTCGACAACTTTGGTGAAACTGGCCCCTTATAGGTCCGTATTTTCGTAAGCAGGATCATTGTATGTTCTTCCCGATATTAGAACGGGCAGTTTTAGATACCAAATTTTGCACATGTCTTTCCTTGAGAAAGACATGGGTTTTGTTTGTCAATGGTCGTTCATATCAGTTCATGTTATAGAATAGACCCCACACAAAGGTGCATTCCGATTTGAGGTCGTCCAGCTCTAAAAGCCATATTTTATATGTTTGTACAGCCCTCATACAAAGATCCTTCCCAATTTCATTACCTGGATCTTTGACGCTTTGGACTTTCTAAATATCAGGCCTTTTGTAGCCGTCAAATTAATCATATATGAATTGTTGTATGTTTTAACCGAATATATCCTTCCACACGACGTTGAGTCCTAGGTTGGCGGTAAATAATGAATTTTCGCATTACCTCACTCCGCCATGTAAAACCCAATTGAAATCAAGAATATAGCATCAAATGGAAATGAGTGGAAGTTATATGTGGACCCCCTATATTTCTAAAAGGAACTAAAGGAACCAACACATACGTATCACCCTGTTATCGTAGGTCGCGCGGTCGTGGTTTTTATATACTCATACACATAGTTTCCATTCGCCAAATCTAAGGCAAGTTGCAATTACTTTATATCCTAGGTTGGTGATCCTATTAGCCGAACGCAAACTGGCCACAATTTCAGACTGAACACGTTAGTTTGGTACCAGAAATAATCAGAAGTCTCGGTGTGAAGTTGCCTCAAAATCGATCGCTGTGACTCCTTTTCCTATAAAGACATTTAATTCTTCCTTACCAGGTGGTACACTAAACCTGAAGCTAGGTGAAAATCATGTTAAACAGGCGGATGATAACTTTTGTAAAAATAAATCCAGTCATCTTCTGATGAGATAGGTACTAAACAACGGTGCGATATATAAAATTGATTCTAAATTTATTTTAAAGCTTAATTTATGTCATTATGTATGTAAGTCAGGCGCTGATTACAACGGCTACAGTCCATTTGCCTACATAAGCTTCCTTTTTATCCATGCGTTGTAAAAACAGCGTCAAAAAAGAACGGAAAGATGCATCGAATGTGTTGTACTTCTTTCACGAACACCTTTTGCTGGATTGAGCTTGTCTTGAAAGACCCATGCAGTCGATTGCTGTTTTGTTGCGGGTTCATATGCATAGATCCATGATTCGTCACCTGTGACAATGTTATACACTGTCCTTGAGCTACCGCAGTTATACTTTTTCAACATCTCTTTGCTCCAATCCATACGATTGGAGTAAAAACAGCGTCAAAAAAAAAGATGCGTCGAATGTGTTTTTTATACGAGGGTACATTCATAATTTAGTGACTTTTCGAATAAAACAAAGTTTTTTTTTTGTACAAAAATAATATATATTTTTTTATAATCTCCTTTTAGCTCAATACACTTTTTGTATCCCTTTCAAAAAATAAGATTTTTCGAGGTCCATAATATAGGCATTTGTTTGTTCAATAATTTCATCGTTGGAGCTGAATCTCTTTCCACCGAGCCACTTCTTTAGGTTTGCTACACGAAATATTCACTGGGGGCTAAATCCGGAGAATATGGCGGATCAATTCATGCAACTTTGACATTGGGACTGCACACGTGTGCACTCGTGCATCTTGATTATAAAGAACTTTTTTCTTGGCCATATGGGGTCGTTTTTTTAAGTCCTCGTTAAACGGTCCAATAAGTTGGCATAATATTTGCCGTTTATTGTTTTTCACTTTTCAAGGTAATTGATGGGGATTATCCCGCGTGCATCCCAAAAAAACTAATGTCATCACCTTATTGGCCACTTTGGCCTTCTTCGAAGCCAGTTCCCACGGAGAAATCCATCATTTAGACTGATGCTTGGTCTCCGGAGTGTTGTAATGGATCCACGTTTTAACCACAGTTACAAAATGCCGCAAAAACTCATTCGAATTGTGGTTAAACACCTCCAAACAATCACACGATTACGTTTCTGGTCAATTAAGAGCAAACGCGGCACTAATCTTGCAGGCTGCTTTCTTAAACCGAACTGATCATGTAAAATCGAAACTACACTGCCATATGAAATGCGCATAGAAGCAACAATTTTATGCACGAAGAGTAAAACTTTTCGATCGGCCAACACCATATCGTGTTTATTGCCTACATTTTCAGGTGTATTGACCTCAATTGGCCGTCTAGAACGTTTTTGTACTTGTGCGACCACAACGAAATTCAGTAAACCACTTTTGTACCATTGAAATCGATGGTGCAGAGTCCCCATAGTATTTATCAAACTTTTCCTTGTTTTGATTGACGGTTTTTTTCCCGCAAGAAATAATGTTTAATGAGCACTCGAAATTCACTTTCTTCCATTTTTAACAAAATCCACGAGGTTGTATGTTTTGAACAGCTTTTAAACATAAACTAAATAATGGAAGTTTCTCAAAATTTGACAGTAGTCGAGGGATGTATTAAAAGTTCCGGAATTATTGATATGCCCTCGTACCAAAGAGTACCAATTACGGTGTTAATGATTGTAAGATTTTATAGTCAAATAAATATGGAGTTTTTGAAAACAAATAAAAGTGTTTTTAATCTGGTAAGCAGATTTGTTTTATGCTCAACATCGCAATAATTTAGCATTGGAAATGGTTTTACTGTTTTTCAAAATATTCTCCTTAAGGTAATTTAATACACTTTTACATGAGTACAAACCAATTTTCGGAGCAAATTTTCCACTCCGATTAAGACACCTCCAAAACATGATTTTTGAACGCTTCAACAGCTGCTTTGGGCGTTGAAAACCGTTGACCATGCATTTTTTTCTTGATGCTACGGAATAAGAAGAAGTCATTGGGTGGCAAAACAAGGCTATGCGTTGGATGGCCCATCAATTCGATAGCTTGAGTGGACAAATAGCTTATCGTTTCAGCTGATGTGCGAGAGCTCGCATTGTCGTGATGAAAAATGATCCGTCTTCTCTTATTATCTTTCCTCGTTTCTTCGAACACTGTTGGCAAACAGATATTTGTATACCACTCAGAATTGACCGTCATACGTTCCACTAAAGGCACTGTGACAACATGGCCGGTTATACCTATAAAAAAACGCCACCATTTGCTTCGATGTACTTCTTCCACGAACAACTTTTGTTGGATTTGGCTCGTCATTAAAGACCCATACGGTTGATTGCTGTTTTGTATCGGGTTCATATTCATAGATCCATGATTCGTCACCTGTGACAGTATAATACACTGCCTTTGAGCTGCCGCAGTTATACTTTTTCAACATCTCTTTGCACTAATCAAAATGAGCCTTTTTTTGAGTATTCGTCAAATTATGTGGGATCCAAAGAGACCAAATTTTTTTCACGGCCAAATGAACATTCAATTTCTTATTGATGCTTGTCATACTTATGCCCAAGGATGCCTCCGTCTCAGGGTATGTCACATGTCGGTCTTGCTTAATCAGTTCAAGCACAGCATCGATGGTTTCTGGCAAAGTGACCGAAGTTGGACGTCCTTCACGAAGCGTCCTTGGAGCGACCTCGGATACCGAGACTGAGCTCTAGGAACTAGCGATTAACAGTGGTTTTTGATGGTGGTTCATCGCCAAAAGTCGAAACAAGTTGATTTAAACACTATACCCACGCCGAAAATCGTAAAAAAATCATCGCACGTAAATGTTCGCGCGATAATTCCATTTTTGACAGAGATGAAAATTCGCCAAAAATTGTATCAAAAAAAAATCTACTTATTCGAAATGTCCGCCTTTTGCCTTAACACACGCCTTAAGTCGCACTGGCCTATCGTCAATAGCTGCACGAACCTCGTCCATTGGAAAATTGGCCACAGCTCGAACCAAAGCAGTCTTAAGAGATCCAATGTTGGGGTATCTTTTGTGACAATCCTTGTCCTCTAAAACCGTCCGTAATCCAACCGTTTGTAATCCAATGGTTTCAAATCTGGACTGCCTGAGGGCCATTCTTAAGAGGAAAAAAACGCTAGCAAATTGTTTCGAAGCCAGGCCTAGGACGTTTTAGGCTTATGGGCCGGCGCAGAATCCTGCTGGAAAGTCCATGGCTGGTTTTGGAACAGGGAATTGTTAAGAGGCAAAACAGCTTCCAAACGGTTTCTTGGTAAACTTTGGCAGATGTTTTGACTCCTTGTTCGCAGAAATGCAGATCATTGACCCCATCGTAAGAGACACCCCACCAATCCATGACTGCAGCTGGGTGATGACCCTTTTCCACCCTTGGGATCAGTTTAGATGCTTCCTTAGATGACCGAGCATACACTCTATCATTTTGCTTGTTCAATTTTTCCTGAACGCTAAAAATTTGTTCATCAGTGAACAAAACTTTTCGGTGCAAGTTATCAGCGTGCTTCACCAAAAGACGTTTGCATTTTTCAATCCTATTTTTTTTTAAAGCTGCAGTCAATAAATGTCCATTGCATCGTTTGAAAGCCCAAAGTCCCAAGTTTTTTTTTTAATAGTTCGACTCATGGACTTTTGCGTGATATTCATCTCACGGGCCGTGATATTCTGTTTTCGGAGCGGATTTCTGTGAATTCTTGATTTAACGGCTTTGATGACATGCGGTGTTCGAACAGAGCGTGGGCGGCCCGACCGGTGGCGGTCTTTTACATCTCCAGTCTCCTTAAACAGTTTTATGCATCGGTAGACGAACATCCGTCTAAACCCTAGTGGCCGGAGCGTTTTGAAAATATCGCTTTTTTCATTTCACACTTGAAAAGCGCTAATACAGCGATACGTTTCTCATTATCTGACCACTCCATGATGGAAGTTGAAACAATTTTAAAACCCCGTTACTGACTAACGCTATTGAGGTTACCTTTCAAAACCATGTGTGACAGCGCATAGAGAAAGGGACCTAAGGGTAAAAAATCAATTTTCACTTTTTTTTTGATGTGGACAACATCTGAGCATCGAATGAGACCGATGCCATGCCCCAAAATTGTTCCCTCCCAGAGATATCCGCGTTTTATGAAAGTGATGGTACACCAAAGATACACGTATTTAAATCTTGAAAATGGCTCTCCTGAACAGAACTGGTTTTTACCCTTAGGTCCCTTTCTATTTTGCACGTCACATATGACATGAAGGGGGTATGTTCAGTTCTACTATTGAAATGGCTGTGTTCAATGTTGTAACAGTATTTATGTCCCTACTAAGATGTAAGAGATAAGTAAGTTAAGATTGTCGAGAATGTCTTGGAATCATGCTCGTGTTACTTGCTAATTCTTACTTACCTTAGGGGAAAAAGAGGAAACTTGTCTCTTACTCCCCGAAACCTTTTGTTACTTGGCGTTTAGACATTAATCTCTTTCTCGTTGCTGGCATTTACGATGTGGAAACCACCCTCTGATAAATTTTTAGGTGTCCCTACCCGGAATTAAACCTGAGTTTACTTTTACGGCTGTCGTGCACACTGACCACTAGTATCACTCTGGAAAATTAATTTTAAAGATACAATTTTTTGATATTATTTTTAACAAAACCCACACGCAGAAAAAAAGTATGGTTGTGGTGACACTATTTGAAGAGGATAATACTATTGTTGGGTATATGGTTGTGGTACAACAATATTATGATCCTCACAACAATAGTATGATTCAAATACAACCATACTATGATCCTAACAACAATAGTATGATTCACACATAACCATACTATGATCCCCACAACCATAGTCTGACTCACACTTAACCATACTATGATCTCCACAACCATAGTATGATCCTCACAACCATAGTATGTTTCACATACAACCATAGTATGATCCTCACAATCATAGTATGATTCACACGCAACCATGTTATGATCCCTACAACCATAGTATGATCACACACAATTAAACTATGATCTCCAATATATTGATAAGAATTTGTTTCAGTTGTCGACAATAGATTTGA